>JAJFZO010000344.1:7388992-8683489 GCA_021397835.1 Moringa oleifera | reverse complement strand
AGAAAGGCAAAATGAAGATGCAATGGCTGGGAAGGGATGTATATCCATCAATCACGACTAGCATTTCTCTATAAGTACACTACGACAAGTTGTTTGGAGAAGGAAAAATCCAAGATGATGGAGGTTCCAGATAGATAAGGAAAGACAAATGACTCAAGTAGAGAGAAAGAGAGAAGAGGAGAAGCAACAAATAATCTCGAAGAAAGTAATGCCAACAATGAATAAAATTGCTAAGGCATTAGGGATTCCTTTTGCAGTGTTTGAGGAAGAAGAGTTTGCATTATTCAGAGAAATAGAACAAAGGCCCACGAAAGAGAAAGTGACCAAGACAGGAAGGGATCAAGTAAGTAGAAAAAGACATAGAATCCATCTAAAAAGTTGAGGAACTTAGTTTTTTCCATTAATTATGAGAAAGAGTGGAAGAGAGGAGGTATTGATTTAGATGATATTTAAGATCATTTCATGGAATGTGAATGGGTCAAATAGTCTTGAAAAATGGGTACTGGTTAAGCATGCATTGAGAAGATTAAAAGCAAAAGTGGTTTGCTTGAAGGAAACTAAAATATAAGATATGAATGAGGGGATTGTGAGAAGTGTATCGAGGAGTAAAGCGGTGGGGTGATAGGTGCTGCTAGTTGAAGGATGTTCAAAAGGCATTTTAGTTATGTGAAATGAAAAAACACGTCGATGCATTAATAACTGGTATGGGGAGAAGTCAATTTTCGTTTTATTACATAACAAGGGGAATGAGATGGAGTCGATGTTTACAAAAGCGTATGAGCATGGGAATAGTGAGGGTAGAGTAAAGTTATGGGAGGAGTTAAGAGAAGGTAAAAGGTGAGGGAATTGACCATGGGTAATTGGAGGGAACTTTAATATGATACTGCATGCGGATGAGAGAAAGAGTAGTAGTGGATGTTCCACAAAGGTGAGAGATTTTCATGATATAATTACTGAGTTAGAGACGATAGATTTGTTGATCCAAGGTGAAGATTTTACTTGGTCTAATTTGAGAGATAATTCGACATATTCGCACATTGATCGGTTTCTCACGTTCAATCAATAAGAGGAAAGAGTTTCCCAACATAAGTCAAAGGCTTCTTCCCTGACTTGTGTTAGATCATAGTCCGATTATGTTTGGATAAGATTCAATGGGGCCTTACATCATTTCGTTTTAAGAATATGTAACTTCCTGTGGATAGTTTTACTGAGATGGTAAAGGATTGGTGGGATAAAGTCCAAGTGGAGGGGCACGTGAGTTATGTAATAGCTATTAAATTGCAAGATTTAAAAAGAAAGTTGATGGTATGAAACTGGGAATAGGTGGGGAATGTGGTTGCAAATAAGATGCGATTGTGGAACGAGTTAACAGATTTGAATGCAAGAGTAATGAGAAAGGAGCAGGTTGATGAACTCATTGCTTGACATGGTGACAAAGCAAAAGAGTGGGCAAAGATCTCATGGCTACAGAAGTTTAGAGCTTTATGGTTAAAGGAGGATGATCATAACACAAAATTTTTCATACAGTTGCTAATAGTCATAAATGGCAGAGCTTTATTCCTTCACTAGTGATTGATGGGGAAGAGGTGAAGGATCATACACAGGTAAAAGAGCAAGTCAATAGTTTTTATCCAAAGTTGTACAATGAGGATCGAGATTGGAGACCGAGTTTGGATGCACTAGAGATTAGAGAGATTGGTAGTGATTTGAAAATGGTGGATTGAAAGGCCGTTCCAGGAAAATGACATACATCATGCTCTGATGGATTATGTGGAGGATAAGGTGCCTGAACCGAATAGTTTCACTATGGCTTTTCTTGAGAGCCAATTAAAGACTTTCAAAGGTGACTTTGTATAGTTATTCCAAAAATTTCATAAGACCGAAAAATTTATGAGTTCGATAAATATTGCTTTTATAACTTCGGAAGACTTGTGATATTGGAGATTTTTAACCTATTAGTTTGGTGAAAAGTATTTATAAGGTGATCATAAAGGCACTGGCTGCGAGATTACATAGTGTGGTTGATATTATAGTGAGTGTTACACAATACTTCTGTTAAAGGACCACAATTTTGGACGTGACATATATCACCTATGAAGTAATATATGGTGTGTAAAGTTGATATGGAGAATGCATACGATCATGTGACATGAGACTTTCTATTATACTTGTTGAAGAGGGTAAGGAATGGAGAGCATTTGTACAGATGCATAAATATCTGTATTTTGTCAGTCACTTTTTTTTATATAAGTAAATCGTGGGTCGACTAGATTCTTTAAAGTAAATAAAGGATTGAAACAAGGTGATCCTCTATCTCCTTTTTTTTTTTTAATTTTGGTGAATACAATGCTGGTAAAGGCTATTCGACCTAATCTTCTAAAAGGTTTTTTAGTGGATCAAAGGGAGAATGCGTTGGAGGTGTCTCACCTTTTTATTTATAGATGACACCATTGTTTTTTGTTGGGCTGATGAATATCAACTAGTAAATTTGAGGTGTGCTCTTCTCAAGGTCGAGGCAGTCTCAGGATTGAGGGTGAACTTGAAAAAGAATGAGCTCATTCCCATTGGAGAGGGCATGGATGGTAAAGGCTTGGCTAGTGTGTCAAGATGTAGGCTGAAAGGTTTGTCCATGAAATATCGGGGGTTGCCACTAAGGGCTAGCAGAAGGATAAAGCCATATGAAATTTGATTATGGAGTATTTTGAGAAGAAACTGACAAGCTAGAAAAAGTTGTATTTATCCATAAGGCACCTTATCTAGTTTGTCAGTATACTTTATGTCACTTTTTTTTTGTTTCACAGGGGGTTGCACCCAAGTTGGAGAAATTACAAAGACAATTTCTATGGATTAGTTTGGGGGAGAATTTCACATGCCACTTGGTTGGGTGGAGGACCGTCCAAAATTTTAAGCAGGAAAGAGGGTGAGGTATTAAGTCACTACGGAGATTTAATGTAGCTTTTTAAAGAAATGGTTATGGAGATTTTTGGTGGAGTAAGATAGTATGCGATGGTAAGTGGTGGAGGCTAGACATGGGGTGAAAGGACGGTGGGTGATGGTGGTAAGAAGGGAATCATATAGGTGTGGGTGTTGGAAGGCGATGCGGAAGGTATGGATCGAGATGGAACCAAGGGTGGGTTTTAAAGTTGGGCAAGAATGTTTGGTGAGGTTCTGAAGAGATATCTAGTGTGGTGACAAATCCCTAATGATCAAATTTTCGAGGATCTATAGTTTGGCGTGTAATAAAGAGGTATGGCTAAGAGATTGTGTGGTGGAGGGGTGGAGGATTGTCATGGGGGATAAATTTTAAAAATAAGGTACAGAATTGGGAGGTGGATGTGTTTGCAAAGTTCTTTAAAAGAATTTATTCAACGCACCCTGATGAAGAAAGGGAAGATGAGGTAAATGGAGGGGAGATGCCGCAAAAAAAGTATTCGATTAAATCTTGTTTCAGGGTGTTAGGAAGATTACAACAACAACTAGGTATGGTGCAGCGATTTTCATGGGAACTTATTTGAAAGGTCAATGCCTTGCCTAAGGTGGCTTTCTTTACTTGGAAGGTGACATGGAATAACCCCGAATCATTGAAAATTTACAAAAGATAGGAAAAGTGATGGTAAAAAAATGTTTTCTTCGTAAGCAAAAAAGAGAAATGGTTGATCATGTTCTACTATAGTGCAACTGATCCAAGAGTGTCTGAGATAGGATGATGTCTTTACTATGGTAACAATGAGTGACATCTAAGTAGAATGTGGAGGAATTGATAGCCTGAAAAGGTATAATGCTGCCTAAAGTTAAGAGAAAAACAATACGACTAATTCCTTTAGCTATTTTTCAGTTAGTGTGGAAGGAGAGGAACAAAAAGGCTTTTGAGATGATCAAGGATGGATTAGGGTTAGTTTTGAATTTTTGGAGAACAGGTAAATATGGTGTCAATGGGGTGCATTTGGTAGAGCTATTAAAACTCCTATTATGTAATTAAATTTGCACAGGATAGCACCCCCATAGTGCTCCATCTATACTAATATAATTTGTTCTTTTTTAAAAAAATAATAATAATACCAAAAAATCTGTCAAAATATTCCTTAATTATTTTTATTTCTTTTATTTTCTATATCTCAAATTTTCAAATCAAATTCAGCACTTCCATTCTTTTGACTCTTTAATTCGTTTTATACTCTTACTTCAAAAAATCTCAAATTTTTTTGACTATTTTCAGTTTCATCATTCTAGTAAATATGATAGATGAGACTGCTGTAAACAATATTACTCTTATTTTTTATTTTTTTTTACTTCTCCTTTCGCTTTCTGATTTGTGCCAGTTTCTTGTTCAATAGTTTCTTACAGATCAATTGCATCAAGTTACACTTCCATTCACATTCCACATTTGATAGTTTGTTTCATCAAATACTAGAGGTAAAATTATAATATTTTTGTTTTTTCTAGAGAGATAAGTGGTAAGCGTTTAAAGATTATGTTTGAATTTTTTCAATCTCACAAGTTCCTCAAGATAATAGCTTTGATACCACTTTATTGGTTCTAGTATCATTTTATTAGATTTTTTAGAAGAGAAAAAGAATAATAGACAAGAAGAATAAAAATTTTTGGGGCTTGAAATTGCTTGCTTAGTCCTATTTATAGGAAAAAAGGAACAACCAATAACTAAAATTGTGCTTATTTAAATATCCTAAAATTTAAATTCAAACTAAAAATTATTCTTATCTAAAATTTAAATTTAAAGATTATACTAATTCAAAATTCAAATTAATAGATAAAGCTAAAGATTAGATCTTATTTACTTTTTCTTTGTTTAAAATATGCAGCAAATAAAGTATTTTGAGCACGGAGCGCTAACGAGTTGAGTATAAGCAACTTCAATGAAAGAGCAGAAGAGAGAGGCTAGGGTGGCATGTATTGCATTACCAAAACAAGCAAGGATGAATCAAGCAGAAAGAGGTGAGAAAAGGCAATAGATGGTATAGAAAAAAGTGTTAAGAACAATGAACAAAATTGCTAAGTTAGTGAGGATTTATTTTGCAAGGTTTAAGGAAGAAGCATTTGCATTATTCAATGAAATAGAACAAAGGCATAGAAAAGAAGTGGCCAAGGGAGGAAGGGATAAGGCAAGCAGAAAAGGACATGGGGTGTCATCAAAAGAGTTAAGGAGGTTAGTATTTTCCATCAACTATGAGAAAAATAGGGGAAGGGAGGTTCTAATTTAGCTGATATTTAAAATCATTTCATGAAATGTGAAGGGGTTGAATAGTATGAAAAAATAAGTGTTGATTAAACATGCATTAGAAAGTTTGAAAGAGGAGGTGGTTTGCTTGCAAAAAACTAAAATAAAATATATGAATGAAGGGATAATAAGAAGTGTGTAGGAAAGTAGAGCCGTTAGGTGGGAGGCATTGCTAACTAGAAGGTGCTTAGGAGGCATCCTAGTTATGTGGAATGATAAAACTAGTTGATGCACTAATAACTGGTTTGGAGAGCAATCAATTTCCGTTTTGCTACATAAGAAGGAGAATTGGATGGAGTGGATATTTATGAGAGTGTATGGGCATGGGAACAGTGACAGTAAAATAAGGCCATAAGAGGAGTTAAGAGATGATAAGAGGCAAGGGAATTGGCAACAGGTGATTGGAAGGGATTTTAATATGGTCTTGTAATGATCATAAGAGGACGGGTGGTGGTGGAGAGTTAGCAAAGCTGAGAGGTTTTCATGACACAATTGTTTAATTGGGGATTGGGGACTTATTATTGCAAGGTGGAGATTTCACGTGGTGTAGTTTAAGTGATAACCTGATATATTTGCAGCTTGACCGTTTTCTCATATCTAGTCAATGGAAGGAGGAGTCCCCTTATGTGAGTCAAAAGGCTTCTTTCTTGTCCTGTGTCAAACCGTAGTTCCATTATGTTAGAGATTGATAAGTTTAAGTGAGGTCCTAGCCCTTTTGTATGAGTGAATAACAGGCCAACTAGATTCTTCAAAGCAACTAAAGGTCTGAGACAAGGTAAACCTTTATTTCATTTTTTATTCATTTTGGTGATGAAAGCTCTTGATGGAATGTTGATAAAGGTAATTCAAACTAGTTTTCTAAAAGGCTTTTCAGTTAAAGGGTGAGTGAGGCAGAGGCGTTTCACCTGCTATTTGCAGACAATACCATTGTCTTCTGTGGGGCTGATGAAGATCAACTAGTGAATGTGCAATGTATTCTTTTTGGGTTTGAGGCAATGTCAAGGTTGAGGGTGAACCTGGGGAAGAGTAAGCTCATTCTCATTGGAGAGAGGGTGGATGGCGAGGACTTGGCTAATGTCTTGGGGTGTGGGCTAGGAGTTTTGCCCATGAAATGTTTAAAGGTTGCCAGCGAAGGCTAAGCATAAGGATAAAGCCATATGGAATTTGGTTGTAGAGTATTTTGAGAGGAAACTGGCTGGTTGAAAGAGATTGTATTTATCTAAGGGTGGGAGGATGACTTTGATTAAAAGCATTTTGTCTAGTTTGCTTGTGTACTTTATGTCCCTTTTCCTTATTCCATTGAAGGTTGCAAATTGGAGAAACTACAAAGGTAGTTCCTATGAGGTAGCTTGGGAGAGAACGTCAAATATCAATTGGTTGGGTAAAGGACCATCCAAAAATCTATAAAAGATGGGGGGTTAGTTATCAAGCCGCTATGTAGCTTTGTTGGGGAAATGGTTGTGGAGATTTTTAGTGGTGGAGGCTAGGCATGGGATGGAAGAGAGAAGGTGGGTAACAATGGTAGGAAGAGAATCAGAAGGCATGGGTTGAGGTGGATCCATGGTTAGGGTTTAGGGTTGGAGATGTTCTATAAAGTTCTGGAAGGATGTCTGGTGTGGTGATAAACCACTAGCGATTGATTTTCCAAGCTTACATAGCTTACTGTGTAATAAAAAGCCATGGGAGAGCGAATATGTGAGAAAGAGAGATGGAGGTGTGTCATGGAGGTAAATTCAGAAGAGAGGCACAAGATTGAGAGGTGGATGTGTTTGAAAGACTCTTTGAGAGGATTAATGCTGTCCATCTTGATACAGAGTGAGAATGTAGTCGAATGGAGGGAAGATGCCACAAGAAAGTATTCGGTTAAATCTTGTTTCAAGGTGTTAAAAGAGGTCACAAGAATAAGGTGGGGGCTGACGGTTTTCATGGAAACTTATTTGGAAGGTCAAGGCCACACCTATGGTGACTTTCTTTACATGGGATGTGACATGGGATAAACGCCTAACCATTGTCAATTTACAAAGAAGAGGGAAAGTGATGGTAAAGAGATGCTTGTTATGTAAGAGGCAAGGAGAGTCAGTCGATCATATTATACTATAGTGCAGCTGGTCCAGGGGTGTGTGGGATAGGGCATTGTCTATACTGTATCAACAATGGATGGTGTCTGGGTCAGTTGTGGAGGAGTTGGAAGCTTGGAATGGCATATTTGTACCTAAAGCCTAGAGGAAGACTGTATGGCTAATTCCTTTAGCTATTTTTTGAATAGTATGGAGGGAGAGGAAGATAAGGGCTTTTGAGGAGGTGGAAACTTCACTTGAGATGATCAAGAATAGATTAGAGTTATTATTAAATGTGGAACAAGGCAGCACTCCTTGGTGATCCATTTATACTAATATGATTTTGTTTTTGATCAAAAAAGTAAATCTATTCAAATCACATGTCCTAGTCAAAAAAAAATCTCCATATTTTTATTAATGTTATAAGCATCTTTTAGAAAGTTTCTAATCACATTGATAAGTTATCTTTAGCAGTGATAAATAAGATGATAAATTTTGCTCAAACTTTAAATCTAAGCAATAACCATTCTACTCCCCTAACTTAGATTAACATCATTGACAAGAGCAAATTTGGCTACCATTTCATTACCTCATGGAAATGCCACCAAATACACATAAAATGAGTTAAATTTCAAGAAAAACTTTTATTTCAGCCATTAGTCTTGTTCACGATATGAAAATGGTTCTTAACAGCAATTAAATTGAAGTGTTGTATGCTTTGCAGACTGAAAATGATGAACTACTATAGGTGTCACAGAATAGCATTCCAGAAGTTTGTTGCTGACCTTTTTCCTGTAGAAGGCCACACCATGAGCATTAAATGGTATTTTCCTGTTGCGAAAGGCTGTTTGGAACACTTTACCTGATACCTGTAATATAGGAAGAAGCCATGATTGGTCAGAACACATCCAATTTATCAGTTTCACAAATACTAACACTGTAAAAGTCACACTTACCTGTCGCCGATAAAGAATTGCAATATTCCCATAGGAGCATTTATCAGCTGAACTACCAGATACAAGTTCTAAGATCTTGTCAACAACAAATGCACACTGTGCATCCTCATTGTGGCAGTCCTTGATAACTATCTGTGTCATGGACCAGATCACCCAGAAACTAGGTTCAAACTGCAAGAAGAATGAAAACTTCGTAGAATTAAGAAACATGGTAAGATTAACATACCTTGGACCCTTGGGGATTTTCTGTGAGTATATTTTTTGATTGGCATCTCTGGATGTTATGTTGTATAATAGAAGATGCAGCCTCAACGATGCAACGTGTAGACCGATAGTTTTTAATAAGTCTGACCTGAATCATGAATGTACATGAAAATTTCAGATGCCAAAGGCAACATGAATGAACCAACATATTTAGAAAAAACTACTTTATACCAAAAGTAATCAAAAGTGATAAATCCACTAAATTGTACATGATGAAGGAAGGATAAGAAAGAGAAAGTAGCTTCCCAAGAGCATCCCCAACCTCTTTGTGGCTTGGAAAATCTTTACGAAATGAATCAAATCCAGAAATGTCAGCTCCATTGAAACTGAAAATGGACTGCAATAGATATATGGAGTTTGTCATTAAGCAGTTAAGAAGGAAATTTGATTTGTATGAACAAAGAGAACAAAGCAGAAGAGGATTGAACCGAATGATACATTTTCATGCCTTGAACTCAACTGCGCAAAAAGAAGACAAAAGAAGTTACCTGATCATCATCACCTATGATAGTTACATGTTTATGAGATGCAAGAAGGCGTAGGAGACTGTATTGCATGGCACTAGTGTCCTGGAATTCATCTATAATAATGGCTTTCCAGGAATTTTGGGACTCTTGGAATACTGTAAATTTGATCAAGCAAATAACTGCAACGTGTGAGTACCATGTAAAATGGCATGCATTGGTAGAATATACTGAGATGAGATAAACCTTCAGGAAAGTCTCTCAGCAGCTTGACAGAACAACTGATTAGATCGTGATAGTCCAAGGCATTGCAAGATCTTAATATGTTGTTGTAATTTTCAAGAATTGCAGCCTGATTCAGATCAAAATCTCAGGATGACAAGACTAAGCTAAGTAACAGAAGTAAAATGTCTGACATAGCAGTTGACCTACTTACTCCTATCTCATCACTCTTTTTAAGGAACTCAGCTGGAGTTTTTCCAGAAGCTTTTGCCTGAAATGGGGCATAAAATGACATCATTCAAGAAATAAAATGTAGTCTGAAAAGAAGAAGAAGAAGAAATTATATACATTTATAAGGCAATCAGAAAGTGTCATTAAGCAATAAAATGTATTTTAGAAAAGAGGGTGGCAGTAAGATTTATAATTTTGTATTTTAGAACATGTCCATCAATGTCATGGATTATATTCCAACATAAGCAAGAAGCCAAACCATTCTTATTATATAAATTGTATCATTTTTAACTCAAATGCATAAATAAATGTTGTTCAGAAGATTACATGGCAACTGGGAAAAAAAAAACTAATTCAGTCCCCAGAACCCCCCCATTCATTTCCTCTATGAACCTGCAACTTTTCCCTGCCATAGTATATCATAGCATTTGAGCATAACATTCATTTGTACAATGCCTTGTGTTGAAGTCATCGTCCAACTTGGATATGGTGCAATATCTTACATAAGAAGTGATCATCACCAATTCAAGATTTTTTGTGAAGAGAGACATCTGAAATCTCTAGCATTTGATTTCATAATGCCCAGGATGAAAATCACGGTTTATATCCTTATTCTTGATTTGAATCCCTCCATTACTTTATCCAAATTTTCGTCCACAACCTCCAACCTCTAACAGGTGTGAAGATATTTTGATTTGCTTTCAGGTATACTCTCTTTTCGTTCTAGACAATGAAAGCTCGCAGTTTCAATCCAATTCTCCAAACCAATTCTAGATTAAATTTCTTAGTTACTCACCAGCCCTTGTAAAGGTCATATCCTTTTACTTACAGTATCCATGTAAGCATGTAATCTTGGTGCAACCATCTATCGAAAATAAGTCATGCAATAACAACTCACTCTCATGGTCATTTAACCTCTAGAATGATACATTAACGATTAGAAACATAAGTCAAAATATTAATGTGAAACAAATTCTCAATATTGAGATACAAAATCATATGAGATGTAAAGAACCAGAAAGTGAAGTAATACATGTCAATACATCCTTTCATCACCAACCTGAGTCACAAACTTTTGCCATCTTTTCGATTTGTCCTTGAAATATTCTGGATTCCTTGTTCCATTAGAGCCACAATTGAGTTCACATGTACTGTAGTTCTCTGTGTTCTTTTCATTTTCTAATAACCGCACTGCCTCAATGATTGCTCTTCTCTGTTGTCCATGGCCATATATTAAGAATTCTGATGTGCGCTCTAACCTATAACATGAGCAGACACATGAGATGCAAACTAATCTTAATGAAACTGTAATCCCAAAATTGTTGGGTTCAGCTACATAGATCACTTTTCTCCAACACAAAAACAAGAATCCCATAACAGAAAAAGCAAAAAGAGTTCAACAAAAATTTCATTCTGACATGCACCAGACAAGTTAACAATTAATGATATTTGCAAAGCGGAAATGAAGTCAGTCAATCATATTGCATTTTGTTATGAATTAAGAACCTAGTAGATTTACAGTTTTCAAGTCTCAATTACTAGAAATACATTGCTTATAATTGGTAGTTTTGGGTATTGTCACAAAGCATTGCAGTTCTAGTAGCGAAATATAAAATGGTATTTTATTACTATGTGAGAGAAACATAATCCAAAATTCTAGGATCTTTAACTTCAGAACCAAAATTATATAATCTCTGAATGTGCATACTTTTCTGCGTGTAAACGGCACAGTTGCAATGAAAAGGAATGGAATGTGCTGATTGTAAGTTCTTTAGCAGTTGACTTCCCAGCCACTGCTCCAATGCGATCTCTCATCTCAGAAGCTGCAGCTGTAGTGAAAGTCATTGCAAGAAGGTTTGATGGATGGATACCCTGACCACAGTTTAGTAGATAGAAAGTAGAATCAAGAAGTTTTAAACAAAGGTACAACCAAGCGAGAAGAAATTTGACGTAGGAGCAATGTGCCATTTACATTTCATAAGACATGCCATATGAATTCAATAACGGGGGAGAATATAACATGAAGATAGATTATGTTTCACCTTCAGTTTATGGGAGAAAATGAGATACAAAACCAAACTGATGCCAATCAAACAGACAAAAGGAATGACAGATTACTTGGAACAAAAAACTGATAAATACCTCATTGAGCAGCATCACAACACGCCCAACCATTGTTGAAGTCTACATCAAATAAGAAACGTCAACTCTAACCATGGAAAAGAAGAAAATAATGCAAATTACAAGCAAATATACAATTAGAAGCCTTTCTATCTGGCTGTGAGAGAATGAGAGAGAACAAGACCTTTCCACTTCCTGGGCCAGCAACAATCATTAAAGGAACTGAAATATTAGTACAAGCTGCTTCTCGTTGCCTCTCATTCAACGATTCTAAGTATTTCAAATGTTCAACAGGCATGCTCCCACTCTGTATAGTCTGAGAAGCGTTTGTGGCCTCTACTCTAGATTCCAAGCCATTGCCAGGGTTCAATTCAGCCTCTTTTCTTACATTATGACCATTACCAATGGTGTCTGGAAGGGCCATGAAACTGCAATGGGTATTATCATTGGACTGACTTTCCACATGGAAGTTAATACCTGTGCCTCGAGTTTCTGTTTTTGTTGCAGACTTTTGCTCATATACATCATCAATTTCTTTCAAAATGGATTCATCAAAATCATCATCTAAAAGGCTATATGTTGAGAAAGAATCACTAAAATTAGAGCAATCTGGTTGTGCTATTGAAGTTGCAAATGCATCAGGGAGACATTCATTCTTTATGAGAGCACCAATTGTCCTTGCACTTGAGGTCTCGCTATGTGATTCAGTTTTATGGAGAGATTTGCGACTAGTACATGAAGGGCAGATAATTTCACCTACAGCTAACTTTGATCCAGAAACAGAACTCGGAGATGGCATATTCACAGATATCTCCATGAGAGGAGCTCTTCTAGGACAAGGAAAGTGAGCTGTGAACTGGATAGAAGAAACATCCCTAGTTCTGGCATTGAACAGAATCAGATTAAGCTCATATTAGTCATGCTATGGCGTTTAAAGTGAGAGACATGAATGATTGCAAATTTGCAATGATCCCCTATGTCATAAATATTTACTACGTATCTTAACTAATCTGTTAAAGCTCACCAAAGTCTTCTTTTTCAAATAGAAAATATATAAAGTGATTTATATTATTGAGGATTTTCTGTTGTCAGCTGAGATGATAAGAAATATGAGAGGTCCTCAAAATTTAGCAAACACGCCATCTAGAAAGCAGTAATCGAATCAAAGGGAGTGAATAAGCATTAAAAGAGAGTAAAGCTATTAGCAACTCACTTGTGAGGAGAATGATCGATAGAAAATAAGTAGCCATCGCGTGGCCGCTTGCGATCAAGAAGAGGCTTAACGGCTCTGAAATTGTTAGAAATTTGACCGCGCATTGGTTCCTTGTTCACGTCGATGGACATGTAACCCGATACGTTAACATTTCCATTTGGCATTTTTCTTTCTTTTCTTCTTTTTGTCTCTTGAGAGAGAGAGAGACAGCAATGGGGATTCGGATTACAGCAAAACCTCTTTAATTAGAGAACAGATATTGGAGGTCGATGAGGCTCTTTGATTTTTCCCTCCTCTATTTGTGAGGGCGGCCTCGAATTCAAATTGCTGGCTTTCTTTCATTTTATAAAGGCCTACTTAAAGCCCAACAGAACCAATGGGTAAGCTGAGTGCCTATTGCCTTGAATGCAAGGGCCTTTTCGGTTTTAAAAGGCCTATTGCAGCAGAAAAAGGTCCAACGGGTAGGCTGACTACCTGTTGCCCGATCCATTAAAATAACTACCCGGAAGAAATGGGTCTCCGTGGCGAGAAAGAGAACGGACCACAAGGCCTCGAAGAAACGCAGGACCGGTGACGGTGAGGGAAGAGAGAGAGAAAAGCGAATGGACGCACTGAGAGCCTCGTATGGAGACACGGCCTCTGATTCAGACTCCGAGGCTTCTGTTGTTGCAACCACCAAGAATGCCACTGAGAACGAGACTGTGTCTGTACCTTTGCCACCGCCTCCGCTGTCTGTCCTTGATCCTCCCAATTCCCTCGGTATTTGCTGCTGCAATCTTTACATTTGATGCTTCTCTTTTGTTCACGTCTCAGGCTTTGCTATTAGCTTATTCAAATGAAAACTGATTTTATGCTTATTAGTAATGTATGTGTATGGTTTATTCCACCACTTGATCCCTGTTTCTGATGACGAAGGGATGATGGATTGCTTGCAAAAAGGGCAGACAAGTCGAGTCCGAAGCTTTCCCCACGTTGAAGGCAACTATGCTTTGCACGTCTACATCCCTGGTACTATCTTATTCCTGTTGATATTTTGTTTTTGATTTCAGTTAGACACTTCCTGTATTTGTTTAGTTAATGTAGCGGGCGATTTTAATGGTTCTGATTATGGTGCTCCACATATCTGTGAAACTGTGGCAATAACTGATTTAATGGTAGATTATGGACTGGTAAACAGTCTAACTTGGTGTTAAATACCCATGAATTATCTGAGTTGTGTACTCGAAATGAGCTTGTTTTTTTGGAGGTTGTGTTATCAAAGAATATGAGAATCCTTTCTTATGTCCGGACACACTCTGCTTGAGCTTCCCACTGATGTTAGGCAAGTTGAATGATCTGACAGGAGTTATTGCCTCTGAAGTGTCTTACCATAATTGATAGTGTGCATTGTCTAACCAGTTGAATGGTCTGACAGGGGATATTGCCTCTGAAGTATCTGACCATAATGTCAAAGTTCCTAACTTGATAGTCTACTTCATGTTCTTGCCTTGGACTCTGAGTGACATGGAGAAGCTTTGAGGTGCTATGAAACAATGCAATTGACTTGTAGTGTAGACTGGGAATCAGCTTGAGCATAGAGATATTTTGATGCATGTTCAGTTCAAGTTTATTACCAAGCTAAGAGATACAAGAACTGAGTTAAAATGTTTTTTTTTTTTTTTTGAATTTGGGACTGTATTTGCAGAATTTCTTCAAATTTTTTTCCTTTGACTTAGGGAAGTATTTGATAATGTTCTTTCAGTTTATATACCATCTGCACCAAAGAAAGAGATGGTCCAATTCCTGAAGAAAGTTGCAGCACTTGTGCCCAGTCTTCATGTTGTTGATGTTGACGTTCCACTTAACATTTTGTGCAAAGATGATAGTAAGCTTCAACAAGTTGCATTAGGCAGGAAATTCCATATAAGCTTAGGAAGAACTGTCCCAATCCGAGTGCACCAGATTGATTCCATGTTGGCTATGCTTCGCCAGAAACTTCAGTTTCATAACCGGTCAGATTCTTTAGTAAATATGATCAAGTTTGGTTGATGTTCATGACATTGTTATGAGTCTTCCTCATTGAACTTTTTCATGAGGATTTATAATGTGATTTCTTTTATTTGTAAGCAGTTATTGGATTGATTTTACTAAGTGGGAGGTTTTTGTCAATGATGAACACACGCGTAGCTTTCTTTCAGTAGAGGTCATTACAGGAGGACTAGGCGAGGTATGGTGAACAATGCTTATCTTTTCTATGTTTTGACTGTGATGCTAACTGAACTGATCAAATTCTTGATTGCATAAATAGGTCACTTCTTTAGTTTTTTTTTTTTTTTTTAGGTTTCTTTTTTCAAATTTATATATGTATCTTTTTTTCAAACTTTTACTGTCACTTTATGGATCCAATCTTGAGCATTTCAAGTCAAGACCAAGAAATATCACTGCAAAGCTAAGTTGCTAAAATTCTGTATATTTATGCAATGAAGACTGAATGTGTATAGAATCTTGATATTGATCTTAATTTCAGAAAGTTGTTGGATTGTATGAAATGCCATTCCTTTTCTTTACCCCTTCTGCCGTCTAGTATTCATACTGTCCCTTGAGTTTACCATGAATTATTCCTTTGATATAGCATTGGCATAAGTTTGCAACTGACTTGCTTTCAATTATTTCAGATAACCAACCAAATTCGAGCTGTTAATGAAGTGTACAAGCTTCACAATCTTCCTGAATTTTATGCGGTTAGCTTATTTGATGAAAATTGTGATGCTTGAATACAAGGAGGGAATGTTGATGTACTATTTTGGATGTTGATTGCAGGATCCACGGCCGCATATATCCTTGGGTTGGGCAGTGGGGGACATCAGTGATTTACTAAAGAGAGTGCCTGAGGAAGTGAACAGACTAAATGTCGGAGGCTTTATGCATAATCGTGTTTTCAGTGTTAAATTCCAGGGTATTGAGTGTAGAATTGGAAATAAAATACACAAAATCTGTAGATTTTCAGATGAATAATGAAAACTTTGATCGATTGGGTATGCATTTAAGGAATTCATTCTGGTTGTAAATCATGTAATTGTATTTCATATGCTTATGTCTTAAATTGCTTGGAGGAAATCTACGTAGTTTGAGATTCTCTGCAATTGCCAAACTACCTGGTCTGGAATGGTGTAAGTTTTTCTTGCCCTGTGAACTTTAATCTTTGTATATAGAAGCTGGGATTTCTACCTTATTGCTGAACTTGAACTTCCAACTTGAACAGGAAGCCTGATCTGTTTGAAGAGAAAGTGAAAAATAAGTAGATCATCATGAAGGTACTCCATATGATACATATATTAAAGATTATGAAGGTACTGCATTACTAGCTATCTGTTTCATTATATGACTAACTATTCATTCACCACTTGAATTCCCAGAGGAGTGACTGTTTCCCTTCCAGTGTATGCTTCCTCCTCTCTGTGCTCTTTATAGTATTCAGAATTGGGGAAGACAGGTCAAAATAAGCTCCATTCAGCAACATATATGATTACCCTTGAGCGTATCCTTGATAACGAATTTTATGGATTATATCCATTACAGCTTTTGCAAGCCACTTCAAAAGCAGTTTAAGCCACGCGGTTAATAGTGGTGTCACTGTTGGCAAGACTGAGGCGATTACAATGATATAGACCCTCATGTCATCTGGTGTGATTGTTGTCATTGCCGTATTGTATGTGAAATACATTGTAATCATACAGATTTGAAGCTCGAACTGCAAGGGGAAACGGTATGTGAGGATATTGATCATGGAAAGAGACACTGCAAAACCAATTGAGTTGAAGAGCACAAAGAGGGCAAATGCAACTCCATTGGAAGAAGCCATAACAGACCACCCTGCCAAGTGTTTCCCTTCAATCCTGGTGCTATTACTTTCGCCTGGAAAATAGCTATCTTGCCAAACACCACCTGGAGGGCTGAGTCCAGCTTGAAAAGTTGCAGTTGCCACCAGGATAGCAATAACCAGCAGGGCACTGCGAGCTTCACTTGGAGAGTCTCTACCCTTTTTGAACTTGAAGTACTCAACCATATTGTCTTGTGGTGATTGACATCTCTGTGGTGTTGCGGGAATGGCTATGGCAGCACTGTGAGACTCAAAGGAAGGAGGGGAAGAGAGGGTGATATCTGTTGCTCTTGTAGCTCCAGCACTCCTGAGGATCTCTTCGATTTCTCTATCACCAGCTTCACTTGGGAAAATCAGTAGCAAATCCATGGCAGTGAGTCCACTATGGTTAATGGCACTCACTTCCAGGAATCCTGAATTAGTGGGTACATTTCTGAGCAGCAATTCTATTACCTGCAAGAAATCATTTTCTCCCTTCAGTTTTTCTTCAAAAACCAAGTGTGAAAGAGTTCAAGTTGGTCAAATAAAGATCATATCATGCTTAAACAAATCAGTTCCTGGGTAAGTGGGTGATTTAACAAATGATTATTTGACCATCAACATAACCTGTTCAGATTAGCCAGCTTTGATAAAATGGTCTCAGCTGACTGTTTCTTGTCTTCCTCAATTATCTAGTCTTGACATATGCATAGCATAGGAGAACGTTCTAGTCAAAATGATCTTGCAGATAACTGAACCCAGAAACAAGCTCCTACAATGACCTAGAAATCTGAAATCAAATTTCTCTATTTGCATCTGGAAGAAATGAATTTACTCGAGAAAGAAAACTATCAAATATTGAGGAAGTCGACTTGCCTGGCGTTGTTTCCTCCAGGTTGCAAGGTGCAGGACCGTGTTGCCTTGTTCATCTTTCATGTTCAAGACATCCTCCTTGTTCATCTCTTTAGCTAACTCCAGCAAGACCCTAGTGGCTTCAAACTGGTTGTTCTTCACAGCAAGGTGAAGAGCATTCTCTTTTTGAACAGTTACATCTTCCATACACTCAACACGACCTGAAACGATTTCTCTTACCACATGAACTTTCCCTTTGATAGCTGCATAATGAAGAGGTGTCTTCTTCTCCCTGCCCTCTACCTGGCAAAGTTTCCCGTCAACTTTCATGAGCTCTCTGACGATCTCCACATGCCCATTTGCTGCGGCCATGTGCATGGGGCTGAAGCCGTCTTGATCAAGTTCCCTGGAGAATTCAGGTTTTAACCTTAAAATCTCCAAGACAAATTCAACATGCCCAGCTACTGAAGCTATGTGCAGTGGATTCTGAGTAGAAAACAGTGAGCTGGTGCTGAGAACGAGAGGATTTTCTCCAACCAACTGGTGCAAGTAGTTGACATCTCCAGCTTGAGCGGCCTCAAACAACCTTTGGTCCATTCTGATTGTTGATTCTGATTCAACAAATCAGCTGTCTTTCTGTTCAGACGTTGCTTGTATGTAAACAGCAATTTGCTTCCAAATCTTAACTCTTGCCTGAGAGAGTCTAAAGCAACTAATAAATGATTCTATACATCAGACTTGCTTCCATGATGTCTTCCTGCCATAATAGCCTGGTGAGTTGTCAGCTTAATTTAATTTTTAATCCAAATTGTTGACTTTATTCAGTCCCACAGCCAAATAAGACTCTGTAACATGAATGGTCAAATGATGCTAACAACTTTGTTTCATGGATTGGTTACGCCATCAAGCTTTGGACCAGCATCTATAGCTTGACAAGTATTTATGATTTTACAAAATATTGTTAGTTTTACTTGTAATTGTACGATTTTGTTATGCAAAATCATATTGTAACCAAAGCTGTCACGTGGAATAGCACATTGTGAGATTAAGATGTCTAAATTTTATTACATCCACATAATATACTATACCAAAGATAAAGCCTAGCAGGAACATAATCAAAACTGATGCACTGAACATCATGAAAGTACTTCATTTAATACATATATCAAACATGTCTCCCAAATATTCTGCAAATTCATGGCGGAATCACTGTTCTCTCACTGGGTATATGATAGCTGATAAGGAAATTTGGGATACTGCCTGTCATTTCGTTCTTTCTCCTTGCTAATATTCAGATTAGGAAAGACGAGAATCTCAAAGCTCAATGCAGCATGTTACCTTGTGTCCACGTGACGAACTTTACGGATCGTGTCCATTACCACTTCGACAAGCCTCATTGAAAGTGGTTGGAGCCTCTTAGTTAAAATTGGAGTGAACGTTGACAAAATTGATGTGATTACAATGATATAAATTTTAATGTTGTCTGGTGAAATCGTTGTCACTGCCATGTTATACGAGGTATACATGGTGATCAGACAGATTTGAAGCTCAAACTGTAAGGGAAAATTGTAGGTGAGGAAATTGATCATGGAAAGAGACACTGCGAAGCCTATTGAGTTGAAGAGCATAAAGAAGGCGAAAGCAACTTCACTGGTGGAAGCCATAACAGACCAGCCAGCTGAGTGTTCTTTGTCAAGGGACGTGTTGTTACTTTGGCTTGGAGAAGAACTATCTTGCCAAACACCGCCTGGAGGACTGAGTCCAACCTGGAAAGTTGCTGTTGCCACCAGGATAGCTATGACCAACAGGGAACTGCGAGCTTCGGTTGGAGAATCTCTGCCCTTTTTGAACTTGAAGTACTCGATCATGTTTTGTGGGGATAGACATGTCTGTGCGGTTGCAGAGATACTTGAGATAGCATTGTGAGATTCAAAGGGAGTGAAGGGGGAAAGGGTGATATCTTTGCTTCTCATAGCTCCAGCATTCCTCAGGATCTCTTCGAGTTCTCAATCGCCAGCTTCGCTTGGGAAAATCATTAGCAAATCCTTGGCAGTGAGACCACTCTGGTTAATGGTGTTGACTTCCAGGAATCCTGAGCTAGTAGTTCCATTTCCTAGCAACAGTTCTATTACCTGCAAGAATCCGTTTCTCTTTTCAGAACTTCTTCAAACATCACCTAAAAGACAAAGGAAGGAGGGAATTTTGACATGTTCTATTCTGAATTGGGTACTTTCAGCGGTTACCCTGTGTGAAAGAGTGAAATTGGTCAAATAAAGATGAGTCCAAACAATTCAGTTTCTGGATAAATCGGCTATAAAACAAATGATTATTTTTCATTCTGAAACCTGCTTAAATTTGAAAGCTTTAATTAAAGAGTCTCAAATGATCATGCACCCAGACAAATCCACAAACAAGCTCCTATTATGGCCTGGTAATCTGAAGTTGAAATGCTCTACCAGTTATTTCTAAAGAAATAAATATAAAACTATGAAATAGTACCAAGCTATGAGGTTGACTTGCCTGGCGTTGTTTCTTCCAGGTCGCAAGATGCAGAACTGTATTGCCTTGTTCATCTTTTGTGTTCAATATATCGTCCTTCTTCATCTGTCTAGCTAACTCCAACAACACCCTGATGGCTTCAAATTGGTTGTTCTTCACAGCAAGGTGAAGAGCATTCTCTTTCTGAACAGTTACATCTTCGATGGACTCAATACAGCCAGAAACAATTTCCCTTATCACATCAACCTTCCCTTTGATAGCTGCATAATGAAGAGGTGTCTTCTTCTGTCTGCCCTCTACCCGGCAAAGTTTCATGTCAACTTTCATGAGCTCCCTAACGATCTTTACGTGCCCGTTTGCTGCAGCCATGTGCATGGGGCTGAAACCATCTTGGTTAAGTTCTTCGGCGAATCCGGGTTTTAACCTCAGAATCTCCTCGACGAAGCCAACGTGCCCAGCAACTGAAGCGATATGCAATGGATTGTGAGCGGAAAATAGTGAACTGACGTTGAGTACGAGAGGGTTTTCTGTAAGTAACTGGTGCAGGGATTTGAAGTCTCCAGCTTCAGCGGCTTCCAACACCCTGAGGTCCATTTTGACACGGCTCTGTCCTCTGTTCAGATGGGTATAAGAATGCTGTGTGTATTGAGCCTCAAAATCTTAAATCTTAAATCTTAAATCGTGCACCAAGGAAGC
The DNA here is from genome assembly GCA_021397835.1 of Moringa oleifera. NCBI lineage: Eukaryota > Viridiplantae > Streptophyta > Magnoliopsida > Brassicales > Moringaceae > Moringa > Moringa oleifera. Next base: position 8,662,840 of record JAJFZO010000344.1, on the reverse strand, counting down.
ACAAAAAAACCATATAAATAATTTTATGTTCCAGACTTATTGCAAGATACGTCTTAAATGAATTGTTAATCAAAATTGTTGACTTTGTTAGGTCCTATTACAAAATAATACTCTAAAACACCACGCTAAGTCTGATTATCAAATAAATCGATCACATCAAACCAAATTCCAGGAAGGTAAAGTCAGCTAGCCACCTGCCCAAAATTGCAACATCTGGTGAAGTTGTTTTGGGAAATCAGGAGCAATGCAACCACTGGGGAAATTGCTTTGCTATTTTCACACCTGTGTTTGGGTAATGAACAGTCCATTAGCAGGGAACATCTCATAATTCCTCCATGTACATTACAATGGCCAAAATTAAAGTAGAAACAGCACAGGTGGACTCAGTGTTGAAGGAATACAAGGGTCTTTACTATATGGGGGAGGGAAACCCTCCCACAACCTGCAGAGCTGTCATCATTTTGGTATCTCCTATCAACTTCACAACTGGTAAAATCTGCTCTAGCAGGGAGTACATAATCTTGACAAACAAGAGCCTGTGTCCGGGTGTGATGCAAATCCCTCTTTATCAATTCCATAGCTGGAAATTAGCAATGGAATATGACCCATTGACTTGTGTAAGATCTTAAATATTTAGCAGAACTCAGCTGCCTGACAATATACAAACAAATTAAATTCCAAAGAATGATCAGGTTAGGCATTTTCAGCCGCAACTAAATAGGCCTTCGAAGGGTGCTGCTTAAAGCCCTGGTATGGATTCAAGATTATATTTCTGAGAAGTTGAAACCTCAGCGTCTCGGCTTTCCTGCAATTTAGGCTTCTTCATGGCATCAAGAGTTTGCAAATATGTGTATGAAGCACCCCGATTTGATGAAGTGCTTGGATTGCTTATTCTGCTGGCAAGGAAGCGACGGATAAGGCCCCTGAGGAATGGAGCCATGGTTGCTGGCTCATATTCCAGGTAGTACATGATTCCTCCCATGCATGCACAAAACAAGGCCACCTGTAGAAGTTCAGAAGCATCAATTCATGTGTTAAATAAAATCAACCCAATTCAGGTAACTGTATATCTTAGCAGCATAAAAGCTGATCAAATAAGACTATTTTCATGTGTCAAGTGACTGGTGTGCTTCCTAGGGTGAATCATGTTCTTCCACCACTGTCTTTATGCACGTGTTCAGTTATCCAATGAAATGTTCCTCTTTCAAATAACACACAGACAAAGACACCAAGACGTGCATGCACACACCCAAAACCGGACTGTGTATCTCATTCCCAGATCCAATTGCCCAGTCAGAGTAAATGGCACATAACATAGCCACTTAATTTAAGTGCAACATGCTTGTTTTTCAACTTTTTGAAGGTATTAGTAACTAAACAAGTGAACGGACAAGAAGAATAAAAATCAAAATGCAACAATATCAAAAATAAAGTAGCTCAAGGTACCCAGTTTTTAGTAGTAGATTTGAGAACAAGTGTTTCTTTCATCAACAGTGTGCATCAAAAATAAGTAATACCTCAGCATTCTTAATATCAGGAAGGAGATGCCGATTCACTAAAATATACCACAATGAATCTCCTGCTCTTGGAAGAACATACAAGGCAAGCTCAGCACGCCTAGATTTTTTCTCTAGTAGCACAGAAAGGGCAGATATTCCACCTGCAACCCAATACACAAGCTTGTGGTCTTTTGTCGCGACTTTTCTGTGCATGCATATGACCGCCTTGCACCACGAAAGTAGTATTAGGAACACATGCAGATTAAAAAAAAAAAAAGAAAAAAGATGTGAATAACAAATGAAAGAGTGTTAAACTAAAATTAAAAAGTAGCTACCTGAAAAATTCCAACAAAAGCAGATAAAAAGGCTGTAGAGCGGACAGCACCTTTCAGAGCAAGCCAGCAGGTACGACTAGGGGAAGCCATGAACTAAATGTGCAACAAAATATCCAACAAGCAATAAATTTGAATAATCAGCCCCATATATGAAATACAATTGTCAATCTTAACTAGCCAAAAACAAAACATAGTCAGAGTGAGCAGACATAAAGTCGTCCCACTGAAAACTCATTTCAAGAAAAGAAACTCCCAATCACCATATAAATAGAATAATGGCCAAAGCTCTGGTATCCCAGCCACAGACTAACATTTATCAAAATCATCTCCAATCAAAAACTATACATAAAATACATTTTGACGCGCTCTTAATGATAAAAAAATGGAAGTTCTATCTTCAGGAATAACATAACAATGATGATGCTGATCATGGTTATAATGTTTTACTTTTCTCAATAATTGATCATGATTATAACGTTGTTGAAAAAATACCACATACATTGAGCTTGGAGCGCCAAACAAATGCATATAATTTTGCATGTTCTTGAGCAAAATGTAAATGCCATTCCCACATAAATTTCAAACAATTATGTGAAGGTGATCAAAGAAAATGATGGCCTCAAAAGCAGAATCATAGAAAAGAAAGGTAAAGCAACTGCATGAAAAGATGTACCTTCTGAAGGTGCAGCACAACAAATGGGACAAAGGTTAATGAGAAGTATAGCGGGAATGTTTTCCTGAATGTAGCTGATGCTGCATTGCCATTGTGAACTAGACATGAATTTGTGTCTGGATGAATAACTGAACATGGGATAATCGATGGGAACTCTTCCAACTTTACATAATTGGGCTTCTTTCTACTAGATAAATAGGCAGATAAAGAGGCAACATCCACTGGACCACCCCTGCAGCTTTCCCTTACAGCCTTGTACACAGGCCGGGCAACTGGCCCAGTCTTCTGAATAAAATCTTGATAGGATTTTGGCAAGCTCTCAGGACGCATTATGAAGGCATACATGACCTGAAATGAGTTTGTCAAACTATTTGTATGCTTCAAGAAATATCAAAATGGAATGATAAAGAGATGGTTTTTTTTTCTTATTGAGGGTGATGTTAAGCAAGATATGAAAGGGACTCATAAAATGCAAAATATGCTTGAACTTTTGATCACTTTTGAATGACATAAACAACCTCACTAGACAAGTAACATGGTTGACAAAAGTATCCATCATTAAATGGAAAAGCCATTCAAAAGCAACTAAATCATAAGAAAATTGAAAGTAGGACACTGCCAAGTGAGCAAAGCAAGGTTATTCAAATTCACTCAAAAGTATATGTCAAAACCAATAGGCTAATGTAAGCCAAAGGGTTTCTCTCACTCTTTGACAGCAATCTCAAGAATTTCTCCTTTCATAGTTTTTTCAAATGCTTGAGCCCGAAAAATTGCCTTCCACAAAACCTTAGAGCTTGACAAATCAACATGATCTTTGTGTTACCTGGGCACATGCCAAAGCAAAGAGCAAAGAATCCCCATGTCTCCAGTGGCTTCCCCAAAGGTGAAACTTGTTCTTGGATTTTGCAGAATTATAAGCACACTGACCACAAAGTTGAACATTAGAGCTTCAAAATCTGCCAGAAGTTTAGGTAGCTAGGAACTAGCAATCATCAGTACATGCATGTACCTGCGCTAGCCTAGCCAACAGATATAAAGCTAGCGTACGCCTCCGGTTGGGATCATCTAATGCTAAAACAGACAAACCCGCAACTGAACCTGCTAAAATTCTGCTCCATCATCCCCTTAAAAAGTCATATATAAGGAATAGGGTCTATCATGATTAACAGCTTCAAGTCATTTCAAGCATTATCTCACAGGAAATACAAAAGGACAGAAAATAGATTAACAAAAAAAGAATTTCAGAAAGATGCCTATAAAAGAAAAGGATTTCACTTGATGGCAAACTTACGCATTCACTGGCGTCTCCTTTTTTCTCCACCTTCTCAAAAAACATCTGAGTGCATGATAAGATCCAGTAAACCCACCAAAAAGTAGACCAATACGGCAAGCTTCTTCTCTTACTATCAAATCTTTCTCTGAGACAAGTTGCTGCAAACAAAGCTCAGTGGTTTATCAAGCAGATGTTGCAACATTTTAAAAGGTCTCAGTTGTTCATTGCATACATGGCAAACATTTAGGCGCGAGAGCACAAAATCACACCCGCCCAAAAAAACCAATCAGCCTGTTACATAGATGTGCAAGTAGTGGACAAAGTAGCATTTCTTTCCTAGCAACAAATTTCGAAATGGCTATGACAATTCTATCTCTCCCCAATCAGCCAAATTCCATCAAATCAAATTAAGGAAAACCACAAAAAGGACAACTGACAATTTCGAAATTCCCGTGAAAACCTTCTCCCATAGTTTCTCACCTTCAGATCAAGGAGAGAGGAGTAAGACTGTCCCCTGACGAGCTTGAAAGCGCGAAGAAGAATTCCAATTCCCACTCTGACACCGTAAGAAAGAAGGAAGCTCTGACAGAGATTGCCGATGGCGTTGGCTACACAGGACTCATCGCCGTGGTCGCAGAGAAGGGAATGAGGCCCACGTGCCGCCGTGCGCTGGCGACGCTGCAACTCCTCTATGGCATCTCGCAGCCTCTCCTCCGCCTCCCGCAAACGGCCCTCGGCCTCCGAGCTGTCCGGAATGAGCTGAGGAGGCGTCGGGGAAGGCGGCGAGGAGGGATTGAGGGCTCCTCTGGAGAAAGACGACGGCATTCTGCTTCCGCTTTCGTCTTTATCCGCGATATGGAGTTTAGCATCTGCGAGGGAAATGGCAAAATTGAGGAACTAAGGAAAAGAGATAAAAGAGGACGGGCGAACAACGGGAAGGCAACCTCCTTGTTGTTTTGGTTGTGTTTTATCCATTAAATGGAGACATATTTATTTATTACTTTTTGTTTGAGTTAGTTCTTTTCGCGAAATCAGCCATACCAGGATTGGTTGCCCGCGTTGAGGTTAGCGGTGGCGTAACGTAATGGCGGCTGCTTATCGGCTTACAGGAGGACTCTGAGCAGTTAGGCCCTTTGATTTCTTGCTTAAAAGGCAACATGGCCCAAGAAATTCTATATATACTTATATTTCTATCAGAATATCCAAAAAAAAAAAAGAAAGGCTTATCACTCCAAAAAGATCAAAATTATGAAATATATTTATATTTCATGCAAATTGTATTTTTACCAAAAAAACAAATGTGTGTATATATATTGTAAATAAATAAATATGTAATTATGGATTAAAATAATATCCTTAATTTTAAAGATTCAATTGCACTTTTGATATTGTCCTGAATTTAATTGTCACCCAAAAGAAAAAAAATAATATTTAAAAAAACTCAACACAAATCAGTAAAGATCAGATAAAGACTGAGGATCTTGTTCTTTTGTAAGGGGCTGCTTCTCATTGTTTTCAATTTTAGTTCTCTAATTAGCTCCAAAGAATTTACTTCATCTTCAACTTTGTCAACAAACCCACGAAAGCCTGGCCTGGCTCCTTCAGATTTGGATTCTAACAGGCCATCCAGGACAATATACAGTACATACAGGCAGGGTTTCAATACATAGAAGAGAAAGGCAACTCCATTTTATCCTCAGAAGAGACGGTGCTTCTTGTTGCATTTTGATCTTTCCAGGATGCTTGCCACTGCTTGTCATAATGAGTGGCCTCATCTGCAAGCTTTCTCAGCTTTTCAAAATCGTCCGTTCGACTCAGGGCTATTACACTGATGACAGTCACAAACAGTCCTGCTTTGCACAGGAGATTGCCCGTTTGGCCAACCACACCAAGCCCCGTTAAAGCATCCACAATGTAGGACATGAAGAATCCCACCATTGCTGCCCGACCTGCAAAGCAGACAGAAGCTTTCAGATGGAAAGTGCTGAAAATGAAGCGGTAAGCTTCAGTTGATAGAGTGATTTGGACCATTGAGAAGCTCAGCTTCTGGTCGATATGATCTCGTGAGCCATGCCCACCACGGTATAATGGAGCTCCGGAAGAGCACCGGTTCGTGGTTTGTGGCTGCTTCTGGGTACTGCTCAAGAAACTTTCTTGTCCTTGCTTCTGTAAGATATACAGAATGGTTATGAGCAGAAATTTATTCCACATAGAAGTCTCCATCAAACAAGCAGATGCCGGGCTCAAGATAGCCTCAAAAATCATAAAATTGCTAGGGAATTACAGAGTTTTCTAAAGCTTTCTGAAGAGGGAAACTAACGTTCACATGGAGAACAGACTTACCTGCAACAATCACAGCATCCCAATCCATCTTTCCATCCTTAAAGAACATATTCAGATCCCACGTGCCTTTCTTCCAGCGTTCATCACTGAATTTCGGAACAGAAGATTCTGTGTCCAATCCATTCTTTGGGGATACCATCCCCATGCTTTGATCTGTCCATGTGTAAACTTGACTTACTCTGCTTCGAAACTTTTCAGGATTTCCACATCTGCAATGACAACAGGGGTCACCTGCTTTGTCCCCAGGGTGCGGCCAGTTCTAGCTTCAGGCTGCTGTTTCTTGGAGACATGATGCAAGTTACAAGCTGTATGCAAGGAAGCAGAAACGCAGATGGCAGCCATTGTTGCTTCAAGAAATAATTCTGTCCTCTATTTTTTGTTTTCCTATCTACTTACCTATTGTTTAGTTGTTTTGAAAATATAGGGGGAAAAGAAAAGCCCACACTTTCACAATAAAAAAAAAAAAAAAATTGTCCTCTTAGCCGTTGAGTCAGCACAGGTTACAGGCGAAGTGACTTCACCTGTACTGTATCCCTTTTTGCTTTTCCTTTTTTTCTTTTTTTAAGAATGCTTTAAGCAGTTCGAGTTTCAAGCACTGTATGAACAAAACCACGCAAGAAATACACATAGAACAATACGACATAAGAAATACACATAGAACTGTCTATATTAAGCAATTTTCCAATTTCTAAAATGACAATCTGAGGTTTGTATGACTTATGAAGGGTTGACACAGCAAAAATCAGGGACGAAAACGCAATAAAACTGCAAAAACAGAGTAACAATTCTGAGCTCCATTTTCAAGCTCTGGCTACAATATCTGAAGGTAAAATGGGGGAACAATGAAGAAAATTAGCACAATAACATTTGAAGAAAGCCATTTATGCTTCCCATCCTCTTAAGAGAGTGGCTCGGGCAACGCGGTTCACTCCAAGAGTGAAGGCTCCCATCCGGAGGTTGCAATTGTGAGACTGACACATGCCCTGGATCTTATGAAAAGCTCGAGTCATATACCTCTGAAGCTCTTTGTTGACCTTCTCCTCATCCCACATAAAACCTTGAATGTTCTGCAAAAACAGATCATGCACTAAACTTGTTACAAATCTACACAATAGCATAAAATGAAATCAATTTGGCATCATATGAAAGTTGCCCATCATCATGTTTCAGCCTGAAATTAATTAGATGTATCTTCTTCTCAAAGACATGAGATAATTTGAAAAGAAAAGTATCCGGAGTAACCAGAAAGTGTGTGAATACAAGCTTGGTGATCGTATTGTTCCTTCTATTACCTGAACCCACTCAAAGTAGCTGACAGTCACACCTCCAGCATTTGCATATATGTCAGGAAGTATTACTACCCCTTTCTTTGACAGAATCTGCAATATTAGAAACCTCATAAATAAAAACTGGAAATTGTACAGAAAAACCAGAGGATGGAGAGCATGGTATTACCTCATCTGCTTCCGGGTCAGTGGGATGGTTTGCTGCCTCTATAATGAACTTCGCTTTCACATCTGCTGCATTTTCCCTTTCAAACAACAAATATTGGGATTTTAGAAAAAGTAGTATATCCGTGGAGAAAATAGATTCAAAGGAGTAAGGCAGTGAGAATCATGGGACAAATCTCAAGCAAATAGCAAGAGAGGAAGAAGTGGATTGGAAGATTAGGCAAACCTGTTCAAGACTCCACCTAAAGCACAAGGGATAAGAACGTCACATTCATGCACAAGCAGTTCATTAGGATCCATAGAATCTCCACCGCTGAAATCCTTCAAACTACCAGTGGCTTCCTTATGCTGTAGCAACTCTGGTATATTGATTCCATTGGGATTCTTAACTGCACCAGTGATGTCACTTACTGCAATAACCTTACCACCTCTCTCATGTATGAGTCGTGCAGCCCAAGACCCAACATTCCCAAATCCCTGGAAAGTTCATAAACAGGCAACAGTGTCATCTCAACGTTTAACGTTTTTGACAGAATCAATATTTAATGTTTACATACCTGAATAACAAATTTCAAATCCTTAACTGACTTGCCATATTCGGCAAGTAGAGCTTCTGTTGCAAAAACTACACCACGCCCAGTTGCAGCCTCCCTACCCAGGGAACCACCAAGATCCTAAAAGCCACACATATGAGAGAGAGGTTAAAACTCTACTCAAGTTTTTAACATTTACTTCACTTTCCCATTGAGAAGTAAGTCTATAGTACTTACTATGGGTTTTCCTGTCACAACTGCTGGCGAGTGACCATGAAATTTAGAGTATTCATCCAAAATCCATGCCATAGTTTGGGAATTAGTGCCCATGTCTGGAGCAGGAACGTCTGTATGAATTCCAATTAGATCATGAATCTTCTGAGTAAAGACGCGAGTCAGTCGTTCCAATTCACTCTTGCTTAACTCCCTCGGGGTGCATCCAATACCACCCTTTGCTCCACCATATGGAATGTCTGCTACAGCTGTCTTCCAGGTCATTAGTTGAGCCAGGGCATTTACTTCATCTGGGTCAACCTTACAAGACACAAGAACTCAATATCAAAGCCAGGTCATGTACAATCTGATTTTTAATCAACTCTTGTTTGAGAAGGTACAAATGACATATGACTTGGTCAAACTGGTAAAGCATATATGAAACTAAGGAAGCAATACAATTTGGCATTCAGAAAAAGGATTATGACGGGCATTTGCCTAAATGGCATTTATTTTGAACATATAAGTTCCATGAGAAAGAGAAAAGGGGAGTTCTGACTCCAACTTCCTAATGTTTTGAGATACTTTATTTATTGTGCTCTCTTCTTAAATTTCTTTTTCCTTTCCGCAAGGGACGAGGAGATTGGATCTTTATTTATTGTGCTCTCTTCTTAAATTTCTTTAAGAGTAAGGATATCCAACCCCTAGAAGATGTTAAAAGGAAGTCCATAGTTTGCAAAAAGGACTGCCAGATCCAACACCATATATTTCCTCAGCTTTTCACAAAGGTAGAAAATGTATGTCACCCTTTCAGGATGTTAAGATTGCTCTGAAAAGTATGCTTCCACAAAGTTTCTTCTGGATAAATAATTGAAATCAGCCTTGTCAAAGAAAATTTCCAAAGTAAAAAAGATACAGCTGCAAGACCCTGGTTAGCATTCAGAAACCCTGAAACTGCATTTTTCCAGCTTTATAACCAACTTTTCTGGTCCTTTGATCGTGCAGAACCAGAGCTTCAAATTACATCGTTTATCCACGACAAGTTAAACTTTGATCATTGGAAAACCAGAGAAGCCAGATTTTTAAGCTATCAATAATCCACTAAAATCAGGCAACATCAAAGATTCCAAAATGAAAACCCAAAACTCTCCCCACTAGTTTTCGAATGAAACATCAACACAAACACGAGATTACCTCAGGATGATATCTGATTCCCCCTTTCATGGGTCCACGAGAGTTGTCATGCTGGACTCTAAATCCAACATATGATACCAGAGTTCCGTCATCCTTCGGAATTGTGCACTCCACCTGATCACGATTATCAAGCAATCAACATACACTACAAGATCATAAACGAAGGCATGCCCCTTAAAATAAAAGCATAAGTACCCATCAATTCGAACTAAAAGGTTAAAATGAAAGCTCAGCGCGATACAAACCTTGATCTCTCTAAAAGGGATCAAAAGACTCTTTTCAAGTTTAGAGTCCAATCCAAGAATACGCGCAGCTTGGCGAAAATTGCGGTTAGTCGCTGCAAGGGCATTCATGGCTGCCTATGAAGCTTTGAAACGAATAACACCCAAAAATGAACTGAACGGAAAAATCAGAAAGAACAAGAAAGAAGACAAGAGTCACTGAAAAAATGACAATTGTAGCTATGAAAGAGAAAGCTGGGTTATGTCTTCTGGGAGGAGGGATGTACACATATATATAAAGGAAGGGGAATGGCTCCACCACGGGTGTGAAATTTTAGTGGGATGGATCATCACAGTGTTCAGAGACAGAGAGAGATGCAAACAAGAAAACAAGCTTTTTCTTTATTAGCCAAACAGAAATCGGGCAAGTTAATGAGGAGTAGGTAAGATTATTCGTTTCCTAGTTGTCACAGAGCTGCTTACGTCAGTAGTAAATTACAGGAACACCCTTGCAGTCGATTTTTTATACCGGTTCTGTTTGAAACCGGAAATAGAATTTCCCGATTGGGCTAAAATGAAATCAGAGAGAGAGAGAGAGAGAGGCTATAGATTTCTTTTCCAAGCAAAGGAAAAAGAAAAAGATGGAAAAGTTCCATAATCATCAAAATGGGGACAAAAACCAAAATCACAACCAAATATGTCCCATTATACCAAAATACTTTCTTGATTTTATCTTTACACGAAGTAATCCAATTCGTAGGCTCCTTAAGGCAAAGCCTCCACAAAAGCTAACAAGTTCTCTTGCGAGGGGTTTTGCTTTTTTTGTCAAAACTATTCAGAACTCCTACAATTTTAGATTTTTTCAAATCTGAGTACCTGGTGGTGTAGGGACTATTCAATGAACCTTTCTAAACGCGTGATAGTAATAACCTAAAAAAAATATTAAAATATAGATTCTGTATCATGTAATAAACGTTGGTCAAATCGGGACATGGCGTTTATGTGATCGTCAATGGATTCTTACCTTACTTACTAGGTTCATTTTGGACGTTCGATGCTGCCACGTGTGTATATATATATTAATTATAAATAACTTTTTCATGAATTTTAAATTATTCCAAAAAATTGCCTTGCATGAAATAAATTCAAGAGCATTAATGGGTCTATGTTAAGAGGTGTTTTATACATGTGAAGTTCAACTTGAATTTTAAATTGGATTAATAATTAACTTTCAAATAAATTCAATTCAATTAACATTTCTAAATAAATTAATATTTATTTTTTAATCATCTTTGAATTTGAATAAAATATTTAAAAGGGTATTTAAGTAATTAAGCAATGCACAATCCCTTTCAGCGAAAAGGGTAGTTTTGGAATCATGTTAGATAGCAAGAAAGGCAAAGGGAGACCGTTCCTTTTAGTTGCCAAAAAGGGCAGGATATTTCTTGAGCGCAACATATGGCGTCCACGTTATCCTAGCAATCTCCACCGTCTATTTTTTATTTTTTCTTGGTCTTAAGTTACTGCCTTTACAAGTACAACCCGAAATGACTTACCGTATGAGTGGAGGAGCTGGTCTTGGAATTTCTTTGGCTGGTGATGATGACGCTGCCGTTTCTCCGCGTCTATCCTGATGACGTGGACTCTGACGTGTATCTCAGCCAGCACTAGTACTGTTCAATGCTCATTGCTGAGTTGGCAAGACGGCGCGTCACCGCGTCACACCTCACCATCTTATCCGCTGAAGATGATTTACATACTAAATTAGTGCACAAAAGTTCAAGTTGAATTGTTCGTAGAAAAGATAAACGAAATGAAGTCATATGTACCTTCCCCACCCACAGCCATCTGATTCCCATTTAACAAATCAATATCTCCTTTGCCACGTGCTTGATCTAATATCAATTGAGCTCGAATATGTTAATAACCTTATCATTCTTTTGCATATATATGATTTGTAACAAAAACATTAAGGGTTTAATAGTTTACTAATTATTCCTCCCAAATACGATTCCAATCCAGTCTGCGGCTCTTAGGGAACCTTAAGATGCATCTTATTTCCACGATAAAAGCACATAAATGCATTTGAATCCTGAGATAAACCACTTCCACCACGTTGCAGTCTGGAAATGTCAAGATTATGATTTCTTTCTTTTCCATTTTGGGTTACTGAATAGTAATTGTCTTTGCTGAGAGAAAGAGAGGAAACCCATGTGATAGCAAGCTGTAATGTCTTTGCAGAGAATGATAATGATTCTGAGTCAACATGAAATATGTGATTGACAAGGGGGAAACTAGAAGAGAATGAGAAGATGTCAATAGCATAAAATCAAAAGGAAATCTTGATGTTCGGAACCAGATCCTCCCACTCACTTGGGATCTAAACAAGTCCTGACTCCTGAGTAGAGCTTACAGGATCATGAACATGGAATCATTTACTATCATCTCTTCAATTTAATAAACGGCGAACTTTGGCAGACATATGCCAGCCCGATAGAAATGTCGTCACCATCAACCCTCTTTCCTGTAAACAAAGCACATACATGTCAGAAATGCTCTCTCTCCCAGTTGTTTGTGAAAAACTGCAATTTATAGTTTTTTCAAGGGAAACAAGAGGAAAATGCTAGTAGCTGGTAAACAAGGATAAAACAATGAAAGTAGTAACATACTTTCTCTTTCTTCGATCAATTCCAGCAGGACCAGCATTCCTCATATCATTTTTTTGAAAACCAGATCCAGGGGGTATAGAGTACTGCATAGGAGAAAGGACTGGAGAAGGAGCAGATCCCATAGCAATAGTTGCAGCTGGCATGGATGGCACAGGTGGAAGAGACGCTGGGCCTTGGGGACCAGCAGCAGATTCAGGAAGAGGCCGCAGTAAAATGTGCTTCAGTCGATTGTTTCTGTAGTTCTTCCAAAAGTAGAACTGCTGCCTGTGTGCCAATTCCTAAGACATTCCAAATCATACCAAATCAGTTCACAAACAAAAAACTAAACTTAGACAGCAACAATGTGTTTTTAATTCTGAATCATAAAAGATTCTGATAACTTATTTTCATCCGGCCAATCAATGTCATAGATCATTATATTTGAATATTGTATATACATATTGCACATGCATTCGTGTGTACAAAAGCCAACATTTAACTATCCTCCAGTCAACACCAAACCATAATCCTATGCATAACTTTTTAAAGGATGAAATAGATGGATTGTATTTTTCTTTCAAGCAAAATATTTTCATCATACAGAATGATGGGTTACAAAACAAATAACGAATGCATCAGATACAAACTCATGCAGCCATGCAGAATTTTGACTGAGAAAAGACTATTAGCAAAATAAAAAATCTGAATACCAATGCAACAGCAAATTATGTCACCTAATAATGAATCTAAATTAGTCATACTTCTGAGTACTAACATTTACAGGAAAATATGTGAGTTCCAACACCATCTTTATCTGAAGCACCATTAAAACTTCAAGGGAGAAATAACATACAGATAGACACTCAAAAAAAATGTCCACAAGGTATTAGAATCTGACCTTGTTTGCAGGATGAGCCATTGCATTGCGGAAAGTGGCATTCTGAAGAAGTTCAAGGAAGAAAAGGCAATGCGGATACCTGCGGCAATCCTATAACATAAGTATGTGGATCAAACATATAGTGCAGGATTCACCTACTTAATTTACTTGATTATAGAAGCCACCCTAATTTTTTCATTCTGAAACTTGATTTCAGTTCAATTAGTAATAGTATAATTCTAGTAGATGGCATGCTTCCAAGACAATAGCTCACATTATAAATTTAATATATTCGGGTTGTTGCCAGTATTGGAGGTATTTCAAGTAGCCAATGAAAGCTTCATCTTCAAAATAGCGATTTTGAGCCAAATCTGCATTAGAAATTTAAGGACCAAGCATTAGGGAAGATCACCCAGAGAGGATATTACCTTCTTCTTCTTCTTCTTCTTTTTTTTTTTTTTTTTTTTTTTTCCTAATCAGCACCCAGAGAAGATATCACTAGAAAGGGAATTTAGCATCTAAAATGAGAAAGTGTAAGACAAGTAGTGGGGAGAGAAAAATAGCCAATAAACAAGAACAAATTAATTACAGGAGTTGCTTTAGCAATGTGTGCAGGATTTTGCACAGGCATACACAAAAAGAGATGCATATATACTGTGTTCAAATCCATTTAGGAAGATACATATATGGTCACATAATATAGAGAGATACATATACATTCACTAAAGATAAGAACCTCTCCTAACTTCACGTCTAGGAAAGATTCACTAATATCATAAATCCAAAGGAGATGATCTTAATTCCTCAAAAACTGAAGATAACATACATGTTTAACCTTTATGCTTTACCATGACTATATGATGGGGCTTATTGAAGCAACACTAAATGCAGAAGCAATTACTAACAACAGGATCTCCAGCAGCTCATACAACAAAAGACCATTCCACCTTCACTCAGCTAATTCTGCTGTAACCCAATATATGGATACACTATACAGAAAAGACTGAATAGTCATCAACATGTTTCAAAAAGTGAAACAAGTAGTTAGCCTCCCAACTAATTTCAAACTATTATCAACAGAACAATGATGAATCATCAACAAGAGAACCACATTTCTCCTGTGCTTAATTCTAGCTATGTTACAAATGAAGAGGCAAACTGAAGACTTCCAAGGTAGTGGCAAAGAACTAAATTGACAAAACTATATAGTTCAAATTTCTTCCCACATTCAATTCTCTATTCCAGAACACAGTACATGGAGCTGATGTGAAAGGTACCTGATCACACATGAAAGCAAGATGCAGGCGCTTTGAAACTTACAGTGGATATAGGTAGGATTAGCAAGACATTGAACGAATTCCAGCTCAAGCAAAAACCGTTGCCGTCCATCATCTGGATCCTTATATATGTTCTTGGGCCTGAAAATCATCCCCGCCCCCAACAAATAAATATTGAAGAATGAGATTACGGCCCAACGTGCAGAAACTAAGTATGTTATCTATCCATGAGACGAATGGAAATTGTATTCTCTTTCAATGAAAAAATTTTGTTCCTTTTTATTTTGTTTAGGTTCCCTTTCTCAGCAAGCAAATGGAAGTAATCAACTTAAACTTTAACCAACAAAAAGAAGAGTCTGTACAATACAGATTAAAAATTATAACAAAATTGAATGAAATCGGAAATAAAAGCGAGGGAAAAAGAAACAGAAACCCACGATGAGATATCAGTAGGTCCATCATCGCTTTCTTTACCGGAAGCCATTAAATCCTTAAGTGGAAAAAGGAGAGAGCAAGAGCAAGAGCTCGAGAGAATTAAACTTTCTCCTGTTATTAATCGGTAATCTCTAGAGATGGAGCTAATCCCACACTTCACACCGGCAAAGAAATGGAGGGGAAAAAGGTGAGAAAGTACGAAGAAGAAGAAGAAGCTGAGAGTTTGGGATTTTCATGTCTCTGTATGGATTGGGCCTTACATTTCTATGGGCCGAGCTTAGAAATTTAGAAACAACTGTCCCAGACCCAAGCCTGCCTTTCCTCAAAATGACGGGTTTGTTCTGACTTGTCATCCCAACTTGAATTTCAATTTGTTCATGAAGGTAAAACAAGTTTGAGAATAGAAGCAACAATAAGCAAAAGAAGTGAGAAGTAAGGTGAATCTGTGACCTTGCTGGCAATTTGCAGGGAAAGGCAAGGCAAACTTTTCTGTGCATAAATTTCAACCAACTGCCAGCTGAGTTATTGAGGACCGGGCTTCCCCAGTTTAGTCCAAGAACTTCGAAACTTGAGAGTTAAAACCCACCAAATTAACAGTTAAGTTACAAGGTTTTTCAATCCGTAAAAATCTTATAGATTTTATCTCATATAATTAATATTAACTTTTGTGTTTAAAAAACAAATTAATATTTAATTTATAAATATTTAAATTTAATATTATATATAAGAAATTTTCACTAAAAATATTGATAAGAAAATATTTAAATTAACTTCACAAAAAATATAAATTTTTAAAAATATTTAAAATTTATAGTATCAAAATTTAAAATATACATATAATAAACATTATATTAAAAATTATTTAAATTTAAAAAAATCTAATGTCATTCAAATTAATATTTAATTTATTATTTTTTAAATATAAAAATTAAATTAATAACACAACATAATTATTGAAATTTTACATAACTTACATTTTTTAATTTTCAATAATTAACCTGTTTTACCATAACATGTTAATATCAAAGTCTCTTTCCTTTTGCTTGCCCATACTATTATTTACTTTACATAGGCAGGCACCTGGTGCAGAGCCTAAGTCACGAGAGAGAGAGAGAGAGAGAGAGAGAGAGAGAGAGAGAGAGAGAGAGAGAGAGAGAGAGAGAGAGAGAGAACAATAAATAAAGTTACTCTGAATTCTGAACTAGTGTAAAAGCATCCCTTAAAAATAAGTCCTCCCAACATTTAAACTCAGCCACACAGAAACTTAAATGATTGACCAGGAATTCATAAATTCGAAATAAACAATTTTATCTGCTACAGAATTTGCACATCCACTTCCTTCCATCCTATCCAGAGTGAATGCAAACATGAATATATCCATTACACTCTGCCAGCTAACAATTTTTGGCAAATTCCAGCAGGCCTTTTGGCATGCAAATGATGATGAAGCCTTCCCTCTCCTCCAGATAACGTAAGTACCGATACAACCAATTAACCATCACCAGTCGCTGGCCTTCTCAGCACAGCAGCTGCTAGTAATATATGATCATCATTAGTATGGCCTGTACCGCATAGGACGCCTGAACCGGGGAACCCTCCTGCACAAGGTTGCACTTCATGCAGTAAACAACATGAACAGCTAATATATAATCTCGATAAAGGTTCGAATATAGATCTTTCTTCTCATCCAAATTTAGGCAGAAATTACTATAGTGTGCTCAAAAATTATCAAGTAACTAATCAATCTGTTAGTGGCAGTCAACTCAACCAGGCCTTAATCCATCTCAGAGCAAAACCAGCCCCCTTACAAATTCAGAGTTTTTATTAAACCAAAGGTAAAGACATTCTTACACATACCCATAGCCGTAAGGAGGATAGAAAGGAGGAGCAGGCATGAAAGGCCTTCGGGATCTAAAAAATGGGTTGGGTCGCCTTCCTCGATATTGTTTCATTCCAGGAATGTTGGTTCGCTTTGCAGAGACCTGTACATGAACCAAACAAACTATCGAAATCAAGCAAACAGTTTCACCAACTGATTTAAGCATATAAATCAAATTAGGCAGACCTTCAACTGCCGACCATGTAATTCTGATTCATTCAACAAAAGAGCATTCTGAACAGCATCAATTTCAACAAACTCAACATAAGCAAATCCCTTAGGTTGACCAAATTTATCAGTCAAAATTGTCACTCTGTTCACTGTTCCACAGGACTGAAAATGCTGCTGGACTTCCTCAGGGGTGCATGCATAGTCTACCTGAAGTTACAAAGACACACAATAATATGAAAATTGATCTTCTTGGAGTCTAAAACTGTTGCCTTGCAAACATATAATACTTATAAAAAAACTATAGAGAAGAACTTATTCAGATCAAAGCAACCAAAAACAAAAATACAGGTTTACCACAACCAGCAAGGCCATAAGATCTCTCTTCAAGAAGCAGAAATGGATGACAGCCACATGGTCAAACATCATGGCCTAAAATTGGCATGTGATCAAAGACATTTACATAGAATTTGGCACTTGTTCCATGATTTTGAGTCGAATTGGCACGGGTCAAAGATTTGCATAGAATTGGCAGATGTTTAAAGATTTATCCAGAATTGGCACAAGTTCAAAGATTTTTGCCTACAATTGACCACATGCATAAATATTTTTCCCCAGAACCGACCACTTGCCCTATTTTTCCTAGAATCAGACATGCCTTTGGAGATTTTTTCACCAAACAACCCAGTCACCAAAACACATTCATTTTAGAACTGTTACATAAGTAAAAGTATAGCGATACCTCATGATACCCTGATCACAAAACAGAGGCAGGCAATATACAACAGTCAATCAATCAATCTCCTTTAGATTTACTTATTGGTTAACTTTTGTCCGTCATAACTCTTCCAATATTCCACATATAGAATATACGATGTACAACATTTGTATATATGATATGACCATGAAACTGCCAAATTATGCTCTCAGATAGATACAGAATGAGAAGCAATCATTACAAAAATCATAATTACTAGAGTCCAACATCCTATATTGTAAAGAAGTTTAAAATAAGAAATTAAGGCATTAAAAGGATTGTTAACCCTCACATTACCAACATAAATCGAACGAGAATCCACTTCCTCCTTTTCTGCCATAGTTGCTGAAGCACTTGAGGAGTCTTCATGCATATACAAAATACGAAAAGTACAGATCACATTAATTGAAAATAAGATTCCTTATAAGCTCCTAAGAATGTAAATCCATAAAAACGATTTCTGATATATTACTTCAAAATTGAAAACCATAGAACTACTGTACCAAGTTTCTATACGAGCCAGAACAAACAGCAGGATGAGAAATCAAACAACAAATGCAGTATTTAACTAAGCTAAAACATAGTCATTATTCAAACGTTCGTAAGAAATCACATGGCAACCAATGAAAACACCAAGCTGTATAGCACAATAAAGAGTTCAAGTTAAAACAAGCTGCTCATCTCTCCTTTCCCTTCTCCTCCAACTTCACCATAACCAAACATAAAACACAATTATTTTTTTTTTCAAAAAAGAAAACCTCGAGTCTTCTACATATCTATAGAGAGAGAGAGAGAGAGAGAGAGAGAGGGGAGGGACCTTGAACAGCGCCCATCTCCTTTTCAACTTTGGCCTGCATTTCACGGAGAGCGCCGGCTTCTTCTTCGATCTGTTTAAGGCGCTTCTTCATCTCCTCCAAGTCCTAAAAAACCATGAAACGAAGGAGAATCAGGTAAAAGCTAGAACGAGAAGAGACAAGAAGAGAAGAGAGCGAGACAGAGCTCAGGAAGCTAAAGAAAGAAAGAAACCTTTGAGTTAGAGTTGGGATCGTGCTCATGTTCTTCGTCTTCTTCAGCCCTAGAAGACATGTCGACATCCGCATCCATCTCTCCCTCATCTGGAATCTCGCCTCCATACACCTCATGTTCTTGCTCTTCATTCAACTCCATCTTTCTCTGTCTATCTCAAGTTTCTCCTCCTAATTACGCCAGTGCGGATTGAAATTTGGGGTTTTGAGGCTTGAAGGGCTGTGATTAGGGAAACTTTGAGGACCAGGGATAGGGAGGTCGGTGTGTTATATGGATACTGTGATCGCAGGATGTGAAAACTCGGTAGAATGGCGAATTTGTAATTTTCCCAGAATCACTGGGCTTGGGTTTCTGTGTTCATGGTTCCGACCCTGACCCGGTCTCTTCCTCGGTTAACTAAGCGGGTCGGGTTTAAGCCCATTGCACCCCGCCCCCTCTTTTATTTTTCTCCTTCCCTTTCCAAATAGAGGAATTTGAAACACATGAAAGTCGTTAACAGTAATAACTACCAACTCAATGCCCATGATTTTTATTTCAAAAAAAAAACATAAAATATAATTAACCATATTGATTATGTGTTTTCTTCTGTTATTTCTATTTTTATTATTTGTTTTCACTTTCATTTATGTGACGATCCATTATTAGTTGTTATGACATTTTTTTCACTGTTGTTATTTATATATGGCACAACTGTATACTAGCTAGTTTCCTAAATTTGCCAAATCCTCAGTATTGTTATAACCTCATCATAATGATCGTTTAATTATTTTTCAGCTATTTCATTTGAATTATATTGAATTTTTAATACATGATAATCTAATCAAACTTAATTATTAAATTGTTGATTTATTTTTTGAAAATTTTACATTAATATTATAAATTATAAAAATTAATTTTTTTTTGTCAAAATACTTGGTGGAAGATAAGCTTGGTGTATGTGTGTATATATATATATATATTGGTTTGACCATAGGGCAAGGTTTTGTTATCAAAGGGCATCACTTGGTTCATCAAAGATCATAAATTATTGAGACTTGTCCTCGTAATTAGATCCCATTTAATCCTGCAAGGATTCTTTAATTATTTGTTTGGATGAACTGTGTCAGTGGTTGGTCCACTACCTATAGAATGATTGAGAATTGGATCTGATTGCAAAGTGACACATGCTTTGGCAACATGATTGGAGAAGAAACAGTCATGCACAGTAAAAGAAAAAAAAAAGAGAGAAAATCTTCTTTATTCATAGAGTCATTAATCTCTCTTTCCTTCTGGCCAACGATAACAACAAGCAAATGAAATTCAAAACCAACACCTAATAAAGGAGTTGAAACGACACTTTAAACATATCATTTAATTATGCAAAACGACATGCTTTAGTATGGATATCCTTTCTCAGGGGGTAGTAATACCTGCAAAAGAAAAAAGTCACTAAGTCAGGCAGAAACAAAACCAAATCTTGGAAAATAGGAAGAGCTACTTGCACAGAGAGAGAGAGAGAGAGAGAGAGAGAGAGCTGCAGAGAGGAAACTAGCTACGGGTGATTGATTACTTCCACACTTGAAGTGGTGTGGAACGGTCTTTCCACACCCTTCAATGAACTTAATGGCACGTTTAATTCCAATGAGAGCAGCCAGCTTTGGGGTCACAAAAGGGCAGACACACTCAAAATGAGTGAGCCTGATGCGTTGGCAACAAGCCGCAGAGGGCTTAGCGCCGAACACCACAGGCCTGCACTTGGAAACAAGAAGCCGCCTCTCGTTGTTGCACTCGCTAGGACTCAGGTCCCCTCTCGCGTTAGATATACACGCAAGGACAAGTACCAGAATCAACCCTCCAGTCCTTATGCTCGCCTTCATCTCTCTCTACAGATATCTCACAGTCTCTATATTTTCCAGGCAGTAAGGCTGAGTAGTAATCAGATCCCTTATATAAAGGAAAGATGGCAAGCTGAAAACTTCTTTCTATCCACTGACTCGTAAGTCTTCTATTATCTTTTGGTGATTTACTTTAAAGATATAAAATATGACCTCCATCATTACGATGGTGACCCAAAGCTAAGTAGGGAATCAACTCGTCATTTTCAAGTCTCATGTGGTCAATTTTGATAGGCCAAGTTGCATATAAAGTTAAATAAAGAACTAAATAGGAGCTTTACCGATAGGAGGAAAGTCATTATTTTTGTAAGGAGAGAGAGAGAGAGAGAGAGAGCTTACTTCCGCACTTAAAGTTGTGGGGAACAGTCCTTCCACAGGCTTCAATTTGCTTAATGATTCGCTGCACTCCAATGAGAGCAGCCAGTTTAGGAGTCACAGCTGGGCAAACGCACTCAACGTGAGTGGCTCTAATGTATTGGCAACAGGTAGGAGAGGGGCTGCGCCCGAATATAACAGGCCTGCAGGCGCTCACAATAAGCCTCTTCTCGTTGTTGCACTGGCTAGGACTCAGGTCCGCTTGTGCGTTGAACACGCACACAAGCATGACAAGCACCAAAAGAAGCAGCCCACTCCATGAACTAGTCCTCATTTCTGCTCGCCTATAATGTTCTTTCTATGCGATCTACTTTTTTAATTGCCTCTCTTGCTCCTTCGTGTGATTGGCACAAGACCCAGAAAACCCTTTATATAGAAGGTGTGAAAGATATACAGTCTCGCTTGCGACTCTGTTCATTGACTTGATATCCCGTGAGTCTTCAAAATAGATGGCTTGACTAATGACTCTAAGCTAGCTAGGCGGGTCGGAAAATAATTTGAAGCAAGTTCCAAGCAATTCAGTGAATTGAAAAGTCAGGCCGTACGGCTTAGATAAGATATTAAAATGCAGAGGCTGCTAGTTTTTTTGTTTTTTTCTTAAATTAAAATGGTGGCTCCTCGATCCTTTTTCGAGTAACATACAATGTATTTCTAATTAAGATAAAGATTACAAATTTTTTAATCCAATTGATCAATTATAATATAGATTTCTTGACTTTGTATTTACGATGCTCTAGATAATTATGGGGGATTTTTTTTGTTAATCGGCTTGGTTTTGTGCCGTGAATTTGAGACCATTGTTGATTTTGTGTAGTGAATTTGAGCCCATTCTCTTGGCAATTGGATTAAGTTCACTTGATTAATCTGAATTCATTTCACTTTGAAAGATCCAAGCTCATAGTCTCAACATTCTCCTTAAAGTAAAAAGAAAATTTTCGCTCAAAAATGTACGTCGAAATTGATAAAAAGAGATTTGCGACAAAGACTTGACGAGGATATCAATAATCCGTTTCGATTACGGGATATGGTTGACTTTGAGAGCTCCACATGCTATTCTAACAAAGTGAACATCAACCTCGATGTGTTTGGTTTGAGCATGGTACATAAAAGCGACTGTGAGAGCATCAACCCCTTGATTATCACGCCATAATCACCTGATGATAAGGTAAGAGCTTTATTTCACAAATTAGAGATTTGATCCAATGTAGTTGGGTAATGACATGAGCTAAGTCTTAGTATTTGGATTCTGTACTAAATCCAACCACCATTAGTTGTTTCTTGAAACTCAATGAAACGAAGTTGTTCCCTAGATAGACATAGTGTCCAATAATCGATCATCGATCATCGGGATAATAAGCCCAATCAACGTCGTAGAAAACAATCAGATGAAAAGTGGAGATTCGACTAAAAGAGGATATCGAAACCGAAATTGATGGTCCCTTGAAGGCATCTGAGCAAATGTTTTGCATACTTGTCAATAAGTGGTAGTAAAGGAATGAAGGAATTGACGTAGTTTGTTCATAGTGAAGGACATGTCAGGGTGTATGAGGGTAAGATACTAAAAGGAGCCAATTATTGACGATACTAAGTAAGATTCAGTAGGAGAGATTCAAAGTGTACGAAGAGATCAGGGCTTGTGGATGTTGGAGTAATATAAGATTATAAAAGGTAAAGATTATGAAACTAGAGAAGATCTTCAATGTATTTAGATTATGTAAGAAATAAGCTTTGAGATGAATGAGAGATTCGGATGCTTAGAGAATATTGTAAAGAACCAAGATTTTTGAGAGCATATTTGTGATTAAGCTCTAAAATGAATTTCTAAATGAGATTAGGATTGGTGCTAGTCACCAAAATATCATCCACATATAATATAACACAAATGCGATATTTACCTGAGGAAAAAAAAGGAAATGAGTTGTTTGCCTTAGAGTGTAAGAAAGTCGAGTTGAGTGATGACTTTTGGTGCTCTGATATCAAGATAAAATATTAAAAATATATAAGCTGCTAGTTTTTTTTTTTTGAATAAAAATGGTGGCTGTTCAGTCCCTTTGAGCCACATACGATGTATTCATAAATAGGGTAAATATTACAAATTTTTTAACTAAATTGATTAACCATATACAGACAAGACTTTGAATTTAAAGTGCTCAAGATAATTAAGTGGGGTGTCATTTTAATGGACTTGTACCAATTGCACTAGGATGTTTTGATGTGGCAAGGCCTTTGCTATAGTAAGATTCTTTGTGATGGGCTTGGCTTTGTGTTGTGAACTTGAGCCCGTTGTCTTGACAGTTGGGTTAAGTTCATTTAATTGATTTGAATCCATTCCGCATGAGCGATCCGAGCTCATAGTCTTGACACGCTTCATTTCACGAATATAAAAAAAAAAAAAAAACAAATTGATGATCATTTAATATTATAAAGTCCAATGAGAAGAGAGAACTTGCCAAGTCTTTTAGTGCTCGTGGAAGATCTTGGAAGATACCCATGTGTAAGACATGGCAGACACTGAAAGCTTTGGAATTGCATGATAATGGCGCACTTTCTTTTGAGCAAGCAATGTGCAATTAAGACTCCATATCTGGCTTGACCTTGACATCGATCTACTCGTTTTAGACTGAAATAGGATACTATCAATAATTGATCATAGAAGTCTTCATCAATTAACAGGCCATTCACCCGTAATTCAGATGGAGAAGGAAGACTTAAACAGTGAAGCTGAACATTGCAAGAGGAAAATGGAATTTATTAACTGTTTCACACTTTTCCTTTAACTGTGGGCCAATTGGGTCAGTACAAGATAAATCTCTCTGTGTATTGTCACAAGTAAACAACAGAGACTCCCGGTAGAAAACAGAAAATTAAAGAGAAAAAAAAAAAAAGGAGATGAAGCTTCTACGTTCAAGGGTGCATGTGACAAGCTATACATGCATCGCCATTTACAGACAATATACTCACTACTGACTGGTGACCGATTGAGTGTTTATATATCAACAGCCAAGTGATTTACAACTGTGGAGGAGGAAGCAGCCACTTCGATCCCTGAATGTAGCCGAGAACCAGGAAACGCTTAGCTTCAGTATCACTCAGCTCCTTTGTGAATTTAACCCGGCCAGCATGGCTAGACCCTGGTCCCGAGCACTTGTATTCTCCGTAGAAAACAGTACTGCAATGCCATATATTTGTACACTGTTTAGTTCCCAATTCTAAGCTAAACTTTATTTGTCAAGGCATTAGGAGTAAAAAAGCTACCTTACGAACTAAGAAGGAAAATACATTAAAGAGACCGCACGCAAACGCAACATATATACTCGACACTCGACATGCAATGTCATGTCTCTTATATATTCAATGTTTTTAGTGCTTTCTATCTTTTCCTTTATTCTTGTGTACATGGTGAAGCTAGATGGATTAATGATAACGTACCTGTCGCGTTCAGGGTGGAAGTTGTCGCTCCATCCGGCAGGATTTACGACGTTGCTCATGTCGGAGTAGGCGTAGACGACATTGGGAGCAGTCATCCATGCCCTGCCCAAGTATATCCCTGTCCCTGTCCCGGTTATGCTGCAGTGCACAAACGAGTATCCACTGTTCTCTGAACGGCTCTTCCTTGCTTGTGCGGTTATAACCCTAAAGCCTTCATCACCCACTACGTGCAATTCTGTGTCCTGTACGCATCGCATTTCGATATCAGTTTTTTTAATGTTAAAAGTACGATATGTGTGCCGTGATCATATAACTTGTTCTTTTTTAATAAAAATGGGCAGAAATAAAGTTGGTCTCAGAAAAAAGTCTTTAACTATGAAGAATTTAGAATCATGCCACGTACTTACCAGGTACAAGGACTTGCCGCTTCCGAAAATGAAGTCCACAGTTCCTTGAACGAAAGAATCCTTGAAGAAATGATTGCCCTTGTCATCGCACAAGGTATCCTGAAACCCGATGAACTGACAGTTATAGAACGCAGCTTTGTCGCCAGAAATCCTCATCGCAAGTGCTTGTGCTCCTACTCTCTTCCCGTCCGGCATCGGTGCAGAATTCTAAAGCCAAAAAACCAGCCAAACGTTGTTACTATATATGCAAGGTCGTAAACACACACACACACATGTGTGTCTGTGTCTGTGTGTGTAAGAGAAGAATCAGAGACATTTACTTACAGCTATAACGAGATTAACTGCCATGAAGTAATCAGACTCAACGATAAGCGTAGCACTGTTCACTGTTCCATATTGGGCCGCTGTACCCCCAAACGTCAGGTTCGTTATCGCTTTGGATTCTCCATACAACGTAACGAACGGCTTCGTCCGATCAATAGTGATTTTCTCATTATATTCTCCGGCGGCAATCGAAACGATGACGCGTTTCCTATTCCCTGATGGTATGCTCTTAATAGCCGCATCAATGGTCGAGAAGTCTCCACTCCCATCTTTCCTCACCTTAATGACTCTAACCTCCTTCTCTGCTGCAGCAAGGTCGGCGTCCAAGTTGTTCCGTTCCTTCGCAGGCTTAACATTCTGCTTGAACCAGGAGTCCACTTGGGTCTTCGCAGCAGGAATCAGCGCCATATCATCCATGAAAACAACCGGCGCTGTGATGAGAACCGCCAGGATTGCGGCCATGAAAGCGATGTGTGTAGTTCTTATTGCTGCCATGTTTTGTGCTGTACGATGGATTGCACGAAATCAAGAGGAAGGTAGGGTTTATATACGGCGTCAGCAGAGAGGGAAGCCTCATGAACCTGTGAGATTGAGAGACCTCCTCGCTTTGTCGTCGTTTGGCTTCTGTTAATAGTTAGGTAACAGAACACATGCCTGTTTAAGATATTTTAAGGACAGAACACATGCTATCTTTGACTACTGGTGCCTTTCTAGGGTGACTCTCTTCAAACACAATCGTACGGACAAACCTCCATGCCCAAAATAACTAGAATGCGTGCATGAAATAGATTCTGCTAAATATAGCCAGCAAACTCTTGGTGCCATTATTTCCGCTAATTTCATATAAAATAAATAATTTAATATAACATAAATAATAAATGATCATTCTACCCAAGAATAAATAATAGGTTAATCTAGATACAGAGAAAAAGGAAAAAAAAAAAAAAAGAGGAATAAACCAGAGTAAGCTTTACATTAAGTTCAAACTTCTTTCTTCTAATAACGTAATTTTCCGTGTTATGACTAGGTTGCATTAAAAGTTCTCCACGAATGGGCGCATGCCACGTGGCGTGATCCCAAGAATGTGGGCGTCTCATTGGCGGAGGAGCTCTTGAATCTCTTCCAATCATGAATAACAGCCCTTAGATCGGCCACCTTGGCACTTATCGTGCGGCAACAGTTAGCATGGACGGTAGTGACAGCTCTAACATCTCTACTATATTGGCAAAAGCCACTGAAATATAAAGTGTCCAGGAACCTCACTTTAAGCCCTAGCTCTCTGAACACTCCTTCATGGATCATTTTCTCCAAAACGTCTTGCTCTTTCAACCCCTTTGAGCTGTTTCTACGCGCAAACCATGAATCGAACAACGAAACGGTCTTGTTGTTCGATCGGATCATGTAGAAGCCGGTGTTGATAGGGTTTGCTTCCGACCACTGGTTGCCGTTGAATCTATCGGTGCTGATCTGGATATCAATTGTTTTGTTCAAGCTCAGCCTCGGGAATGGGTTCCTTAGCCACATTATATCTGTATCCTGCAAGTTAAATAAACAATTATTTTTTATAATTAATTTTGAGTTTGCAAACATTTTTATATAATATCACTTAGGATTATAAAGAAATTAAGTATAGTATTGGTTTCATAAATTGGATGTAAATGAAAGTTCAATTGCCGAGCTGCACAAGTAAATCATGCATTAATTATTGATTACATATGTTTAATAGAGCGTTTCCATAGTTCAATTCCCAATATCAAACAGCACAAAAACTTTAGTCCATCCAGAGATATTAGTGAATTTATATATATACCTTAAGGAAAATTATCGAAATCAAAGTAAAACCATACTTAAACTGATCTACATGTGAGATGTTTGGGTAAATATAGGAAAAAAAAAATCTTAACTATACTCTTTTTTTATTATTTTACATTTCAAAGTATGGATTCGATCTTTTATACATTTGATATATATTTCAATTTGGTATAATTTAAACATTTTTAAAAAATTTACATTCAGAATTTCCAAAAAATTCATTAACAAATTTTATGAGTCAAAAAAATTTTAAATTTAAAGAATAGTTTCGAAATTACTTGTAGAATTTATTTGAAATTTTAATGACTTTAATTTTTTACAATAATTTAAGTAAAATTGAAATTCAATTTAAATCAAATTAAAATAGTAGATATACAATTGATCAAACCAATACATTAATATTTAAATTTTAAAAATAGATATATCATTTTAGATTTTTTATATATTTACCCTAGATTTATTTTTTCCATATAGTAACCCAAAATTTCTTGTGCTTTATTGGAAAATGAAGGAAGTAACGTTACTTTATTTTTTTTTTCGTTTTTCTTCTTCGAATGGATAAAACAACCTTTTTGGAGTATAGTTTAGCATTCACTTAGGAGGCATGAAAACAGTATAAAATTATATCTAAGCGAATGAAGCGCTTGCATTAAACGCTCTAAGAAGCAAGAGTAGTTGACCGTGTTTTGTGCCAAACACAATACACGGCTCAACTTCAGCGGATATCAGCCAATCAGTGAGTTCAGCTAAACTTACTGTGAAAATGAAGTCGTAGCCTCGCTTGAGTACATCGCCAAGAAACCGAGTCCTTCTCCACATCATCTTGATGAAATCATGGGACATGTACAGCTGCTCGCCATCAAAATCCACGCCGTCCGTTTCGAGCTTGTAGCAGTGTAGCCGGAGAAACTTGCACCGTTCGTAGGCCGTTTGATCAACCGTGACGAGCAGAAGGTGATCTATCAGGCGACGTGTGTCTTCCCCGAGCCAGAAACTGTCCAGGAAGAGATCAAGCATAGGCTTATCGCCTTCTGTGTACGCTTTGTTCACTATCGCGATTATCACAGTCTTGCTCTCCATGGAAGTCTCGGCCAATGCTCCATCTAGCTCGTCCACGTAGGTTGTCTTGTTGTTCTACAACGACATCGACCGCTTAGAAACCAATGCGTTATTTTCCTGGAAAAAGGAAGGAATAAAAAAAAAAAAAGGAAGAAAGAAACCGATGATTACTGTGTTTAAGTGTTCGCAATTTGAGTACTCTTTCAAGAGGAAGAAGGATCTCGGCCCTGGCGATGCGTAGATGAATACAAAGAGTAAGCCGAAGGATAAAAGGCACAAAACGGCAGCAATGTGGCTGCAACTGGCTCGATCTTTAAGGCCAGCCATGGCAGTGGAAAGTTGCAGCATGGAGATCTAATGAGTAGATATATATGGTGTAGGGTTAGTTTCAGAGTAGCAGATGTTTGAAGTCAATGGAACTATATTGTCATGGAAACTCTCCACGCATGGAAAGCTTTCATTTTCTGAAGGATTAATTTACAACAACCAGTAACAACATGACACGTCACCTTGAATATGCTTTTAGGGATAATGATCTTTTATTGATACCAGTTCTATTGAATTTTTTTTTAAATACGATATTTGATAATTTAATAAAATTAATTAATATTTTTTATTTATGTTATTATTATAAATTAAAAACATACCATTTGAACTTCTCAAAAAAAAAAAAAAAAATTCAGCATGAGTTCAAATATTAGAAGAGGATGGTCATTATCCTTCCTTTTACATGTTCCTGAGTTTGACTTTGGTACTTATCTAATAAGTACTATCTTATAATTGAAATCATAAATAATAATTTTAAAAAATAAGTGCAAAATTAGTTCAACAATATAAAGTTCCTGGTATTCAAAACCTAAAATAATTTTGGTAAAGGTATGGAACTCGATGTGCATCATAATGCCTTGAGCAAACATGTTAAGGCTGTGATAAAAGAAATTAATTTTTTAAAACATTATTAAATTAAATTAAAATGAATATTCTAAAAAAATTAATTGGGATCTCAACTAAATACAATGCATCTCTTTCATAACATTAATGTAAACTTGATCCATTACAATTTGTACAGTGACCATAGTGTTTGGATGCTAGGAAAATGAAAGCCATCAGCAGGTTAATTTGGAGTTTCCTAGAAAGGGTAATCTGACGTCTCTCCCTGTAATCATTTTCATGTCATGATCTGCTCTCTCTCGCTCTCTTCAACTTTTCTTCCAAATGGTCCACGCGCAGAAGCTATAAAGACAAGGTAAACGCCGCACACGCTTACGCTTGTTGTCAACTGCTCCATTGCATAGAAAATTCCAAACAATCCCTTGTTAGGTGATGATTGAAGTCTTACTAGAATGGTAGCTTTGCTACACGAATTCTCTTTTAAATTAATTTTTTTAACACGTCATATTAAATTATTTGTAATAATACGACCATCTATTTCATCTAATAATAAAAAAGATTTAATTTTTCTTTTAGGAGCCCAATGGCCTTGTTTGGTCATCCTTATTTCCTCTTTTTTTTAATTTAGTGAATTGATGTTCACGTGTTAATAGTAGACCATGAATTGCAATCCTTTCAACGAGAGGATGCTGGATTTCAAATAACAGGATAAACTAAATGCACTTGTATTAGAGTAAACTTCTTTCTTCTTGGGATAATTTATATTATATAGTATTTTAAAGACAAATATAAAATTTTTTAAATTATATTCATTTTCAAAATTTAAATTTTAATACATCAATTAATTTAATTGAACATTAATATCGCAAAATAAATTATAAAAAACAAAAATATTTTTATCATTAAAACGATTAAAAATGATTCAAATAAATTATATAACTTATTTTTTAAATTAAAATAATTTTTAACTCATAAAATATTTATATTTTTTAAATATATATATTTAATGTAATTTTTTAAAAATATTTTTAATATTAAAAAATTTAATTTTTAATAATAATTTAAATATTTTTATTTTAAAAATAAGATATAAATAAAATTTATAATTGATTTATTTAATATTTTAAAATAAAAATAGAAAGTTTTGTTATCATTTAAAGAAAATGATGTTAATCATCCACTGAGAAGATTTTGATTTTATCCCAAAAAAGTTTTTTTTTTAATAATTCATTTTTAAATTAAAGTTCTAGATATAGAAGGTAGGCCCACAGGCCATAGCCAATGGAGATGCGTTCATCTATTTTATTCTCCACTTTCCAAAGGATAAATGCGATGCCCATGATTTCTACATATAAATTTCTTATTTTTATTTTTTTGTTTATTGGATAAAAAAATTGTTCGAGCTGGTTGATCTCTATGAGAGCTGACTCGCCTGAGCATTTGAAGAGTCAGCGTTTGCCGTCTCTTTCTCCATTTTCCCTCTCTTCGCTCTTTCCTTTCCTCCTCACCTTCCACCTAATGTCCCATCTCCAACTCCTGCCTGTCTCAGTTGTTATATAGTAAAGCCATTTTATAAGCCTTCTGGTGAATGAGATTCTCGTACACAATCTCTCCCCCGCGTGGTTGATTGACCCAAAGCAAAACAAGAAAGATTCGAGTTTGATCGGAGCTCTCTCTTCGTGAAGCATGTTAATGCTTGTAAACTGTTCGAACTGCCACACGCCGTTGCAGCTGCCGCCGGGCGCCCAGTCGATCCGCTGCGCAATCTGCCATGCCATCACCCTCATCGCCGACCCTCGCTCTGCCCCGCCGCCATCTCCGCCATCACACTCCGCCTCAGTCCACTTTCACGCCCCGCCGGCCACGACAGCGCCCTCACCCTATAACCACGCTCCCTCTGGACCACCTCCGCCGGCTCACGGACGCAAGCGAGCCGTCATATGCGGTGTATCCTATATGAAATCCCGATACGAGCTCAAGGGATGCATTAACGATGCCAAGTGTATGAAGTACTTGCTGGTTAACCGGTTCAAGTTCCCCGAGTCCTCCATCATCATGCTTACTGGTAATTTCAACTCTTGGCTTAAAAGGAAAACCCTTGCTCATGTTTTGTGCCTAATTGGATTCTTTGTTTAGTCCTTACTACGCTGCTGATTCTGATGCTGGTTTTGCTTTGTAGTCATTTAATTCATCATTGTTGTCACTACTATTTGTTCTTAAATCATCTGCTATCTGAATTTTATGGGTCCGTTATCCGACTAAATGATGAAACTTCTGATTATGACATGCAGTGTTATTTTGCTTTTGTCTCAGTCTTGATTCATTGATGACTCGTAGTGATATTCTTGAGTCAATATTACTCGTTACTTGTAGGATTCTGTGACCATTTATTCATCTGGAGTACATAAAGTCGAATTCTATACTATTTAATTATTTAGCCAGAGTTGATATTTTCTCTTTGAGTATATATTTCTCACCTCTGTTTCATTACCATTCTGTCTCTTTTGCGTAGTTATTGAAGGTTACATATACAGTCATGCATTAGGATCCATCTACACACGAGAAAACTCATTTTTGTATTTTGATGGGCACAAACCTTGTTCATTCATACAAGTAGTTGTCTTCTAAATTGATGAACAGCACTCTATTTGCTAGAGATGCTTAGTATTTCAGTGGTGCCAAGCTATGGCACTTACCTGGTTTTGCTAGGAAGTACCTAATAGAAAACCTTTGGCCAAATGTCCTAGTTCTATCCGAGGGATGCTTTTATTATATCGAAATGACTGCAATTTTCAGTGGGAAATGGTAAAAGCAGGTTACCTTATGGTTATCAGTTACCTGTTGGACTTTCTGTTTCTTATATATTCAAATGTTTTATGTTCATAATGATCCCTGCAATCTCATTTCACCTTTTGAAATTAAACTGCAGAAGAAGAAACTGATCCATACAAGAGGCCAACCAAACACAACATGAGGATGGCTTTGTATTGGCTTGTGCAAGGTTGCCAACCAGGAGATTCCCTTCTGTTTCATTTTTCTGGTCATGGATCCCAACAGAGAAACTACACTGGAGATGAGGTGGATGGATATGATGAAACACTTTGTCCATTGGACTTTGAAACCCAAGGCATGATTGTTGATGATGAAATCAATGCATTAATTGTCAAGCCTCTTCCTCCCGGGGTTAAGCTTCATGCTATTATAGATGCTTGCCACAGTGGCACGGTGTTGGATTTGCCATTTCTTTGTAGAATGAATAGGTTAGTCCTTCTCCCTTAGTTTTTTACTCAAAATCTGATCTCCCCTGCATAAATGTTGCAGACACAACAAGCTATGGGGACTAATCCATTATCATAGCCTTCGCCTGTGTGTTCTGGCTCTAGTATCCATATTCCCCAGCTGTCTGTATAAAAGTAATTGTTCTTGCATGTGCTTACTCTCATTCTCTGTGCAGGACGGGGAGCTATGTCTGGGAGGACCATCGCCCTCGATCAGGTATGTGGAAAGGAACAAGTGGTGGAGAGGCAATTTCCTTCAGTGGTTGTGATGATGATCAGACCTCTGCTGACACTTCGGTACAATCTTTGCTGTAAATGTTATTATACTATAGTGATCCGAAACGGAAATTTTAGATTCAAATTGAACAAGAAGTTTCAAGCTAATGCCTCTGCCCATCTTTTGCACAGGCCTTGTCAAAGATCACTTCAACAGGTGCAATGACTTATGCTTTCATCCAAGCCATTGAACGTGGACATGCCACTACTTATGGGAACATGCTGAATGCAATGAGGTCTACCATTCGGGACACAACCACTG
This sequence comes from Moringa oleifera, assembly GCA_021397835.1. NCBI lineage: Eukaryota > Viridiplantae > Streptophyta > Magnoliopsida > Brassicales > Moringaceae > Moringa > Moringa oleifera. The sequence continues at coordinate 8,630,051 of JAJFZO010000344.1, read as the reverse complement.
CACTTGGGGGTGGTGTTGTAACATCTCTTATTACTATGCTCCTAACTGGTGGGAGTATTGGTGGACTGAGACAGGTATGCTTATCGTCAGGTAACAGTTGATTTAAAGCATTCAGTGAAGTGTAAATTGAACTGATCTGCATTATCTGTCTTCATGGGAAGACAAGAAAACTTACATCGTCAGAAATCTAAGAGCTATCAAAGGCCCTTAATTGGTAAAGACAATTTAATCTAGGATTTACTTCTCAGGAGTTCACAGGTTCTAAAATTTTTATTGCATTCAGCATTGCTTCCTAATCTGGCTTTTCGTAACTTTCATTTTCTATTTATTTCTGCTTTCCTTATCCCCCGACTTGAACAAAACTAAAGTAGTAAACCAAAAGACCTATCATCAGGAGAGCTATTGAAGCTGTCGTTGCCATAATTGAAGCTATATTGATGATTTCAATGGCAAGTTCGCCAACGTGTAGATCAGGGCTTAAGGAACCCCATTTATCGGATTAATTCATTAAAATAATAGAACAGATTCTGATAGATCATGTTATGCAAGAACATCACCAAACATCAGTCATATATTCACACTTTGTGATTGGTTCCACAAGAAATATTCTTTCTCCATCCATTTCAATTTTTCTTGTAAAAGCTCATATAACCTGTACTTGCTAGGCATGACTGTGCATCTGTCACTGGTAAATTGTAAAACTGACAACATGCTTTCTGCTCTGATTTTGCTGCAGGAACCACAATTAACTGCAAATGAGCCATTTGATGTGTATACAAAACCTTTTTCTTTATAACTTGCCTGGAAATTTTCACCATGCTATTGCTTGTAATCTGTTTTGGGCATGCCCCTTGAGTATGTGAGACATGGCATCTCCATAGTTGGCTCTAATTCTTTTATTCTTTCCTCTCCATAATTATTGATGATCTTTCTTTACATGGCCACCTTTCTGAGAGGAAGAGAAAAAAATTACATTCAACTCAGTGACCATTTACTGGAATGAGTGGTGTGTCAGAAAATTTGAGGGCAGAGGAGAAAAGGGAAGTATTCCTGTGTTCTGAGACGTTAATATTTGCATTCACTGGGATTGAGCCTTGGCTTGCCCTTGTGAAGGCAGGCAGTAATCATCAGTTCATTCAGGAGATCAAATTTTCCAGTTTGTGTTTTCATTTGCTTGGAACTTAAAGAAAATGCTTCGGAATGTTTTGATTATTATATCGGGAAAGGGCAATTGAATATTTAAAGGCAGAAATTCCACTGTTTTATAGATAGAAGTTTAAGAATTTAGTCCTTCAAAATTTTGGGAAAATTAGAGAAATTCAGGAAATTTCATAGGATGATTGACGTTACACTTGGTTAACAATGATGTTGCACCTCATGCCAGCCACTAATAATTCACTGGTCCTTAAACCGGTCTGTTAGTAACAACCCAGCCATCCGGTTCAACCATTGCTCTTGTCAGCCACCAGATAAGCATTATCACTCAACTAGACAAAAATCCTTGTTCCCAGCTCTGGTCACTGAAGGTAGCACAGAGCAGCTGCACACCCCTACTCCACTCCCATGGCCACAGCCCCAACACACCTCTGTTTCTCTGTTCTGCTTCCTCGACTATCTTCTCCACGTCATCACCACACCGAGTTCTTCATTCCAGGTAAGAGTCGACTCCCCTTGAGAATTCGGGCTCTGGGGGCTGATATGTTGGGTGATTTTGGGGCAAGAGACCCCTTCCCCGCAGAAATAGAGAGTGGGTTTGCAGAGAAGGTTTTGGGTAATGTTGACACTGAACATAAGATCCTTATCCCCAATATCTCTGCCCTCTCTCTTTCCCAGCAGGAGTGCACCCCTATCTCTCCTCTGCAGGCTCCTATGTCAAGGGATGATGTCCAGAAGCTGTTAAAGAAGGTAACTTTACAGTACCCATCTGCCTTTTTTCTCTTTATGCATTACAGTTCATATGCAAACAAAGATGCTGTTCAGTTGTTGTTTTTTTTTTTTTTTGGTCAGTGATTGTAAGTTAAGGCTTGGTGAATTTGCAGTACCCATGAGTACATTTTGCATTTTATTCCACAAAATGAAACAGACATGGACATCTCGGTTGGAATTTGCTCTTTGTAATCTATATTAAAGAAATGGTAGTGTCCATGACATAAGCTGTTGAAAAAGGTGCACCTTTTTTGGGATAAGCAAGCTGCAGAAGAAGATGAGGTTGGGTTAACCTTTCAGTACCTTTTCCTTCATTGATAATTGAAAATTCAACTAGATGCTAGTTTTGGTAAAGTTCTGTTATGTTGATATTGATACTTAGGAATTTAAGAGAAATCGCTGGTTTCCCCGTATAGAAGAAGTCACTGTGCTTATTTTGCTAAGTATTTATGTTGGTTAATACAGATAGAACATGGGTTCCCTTCAGATGTCCGTAGTTTTTGACAAGGCTAATGAAGAAATTCTAAGCTGAGTGAAGATGCCATGATGATTAACATGTCAATATCATTTAAGATGATTAATATAAAGTGGGATCGAATCCTATTCTGATTTATGGATTTTTTTTTTCCAAGATGCTGATTCCTAATGCTGTCTCTTCGGATAGGTTGTTGGCTGGAGGCTGTTGGATGAAGAGGGTGGACTTAAACTGCAGTGCCTGTGGAAGTTGAGAGACTTCAAATGTGGGGTCGAACTCATCAACAGGATTTCGAAGGTTGCAGAAGCAGCTGGGCATTTCCCAAATCTCCACTTGGAGCAAACCAATCAAGTTAGAGCTGAACTATGGACTGCTTCTATTGGTAAGCTTCTTGACCCAACTTATTCCCTTCTACATCTACCAAAGCTCTCTCTTTTAAGCTCGTTGTCCTTCCATATATTCTGTACAGATTCTGAATATCCTTCTTGTTTTTGGTTCTCAATTGCAGGAGGCTTGAGCATGAATGATTTCATTGTGGCTGCCAAAATAGATGAGATAAAAACTTCCGATCTCGCCCCCAGAAAAAGAGTCTGGGCATAGTTGGAGATTTTTTTTTTTTCCTTACCTAAAGATGTCTGCTGAGAATTTTTTTTTTTTTTTTAGATGTCAACTAGTACAAGGACTGATACTGCTGCCTTTTTCAAGTGCTTCCGCTGTTTCTCTTTTCCAATTTTCCTCTTCAATCTTTTGTGAGTGCTGATGATTCATTAATTTTGTTCACGATCTGTAAGAATTAAGCTCCTTTTCCCTGGCTGTAATTCTTCTTTTTCTTTCACTAGTTTCTGGTGCAAAAATACGCATACCCATTAGCATGAGCTCACCATTTCATAGCACTATAAATTTTACAAGAGTAATACTTTTCTGGGGGAAGAATCCATTTGATCTGAATCATTCTTAGCGTCAAAGAATCCCACTTGATCAAATCCGCCATGGATTTGCATGGAAATAGATATTCTGCGAAGACGGTGCAGCTTAGTTTATGATAGATGACGCCATAGTGTGGTTAGACTGAAGCCATTGTCATCTCCAGATGTCCCACAAAGCGTACTGCACGTTGTACTGCTTACACGGGAGTAGTACCCACTCTAGCAATCTCGTACACCTCACCAGAACCCACTGCCTTATCTTGCTGTGAGGGTGACGTGGCGGCATCACCGTTGTCCGTCCAGATGCAAGAGGCCTACGCGGTGGATTTACATTCCTACATAAGCCTTGCAGTGGTCAGTCATATCACACTTGCTTTGAGGAGAATTTCAAAAATTTGAGGGAAAAGATGGTAGCGGCTGCTGCTATTACGGCTACATCGTTGACCTGCGCACTGCTTCCCTGCCAAGGTCGCCATTGCTATCCAATCTCTTTTCTCTCTTTTTCTACTCTCTCTCCCTGTAACATTAGTGTTTGGTAATTGAGTTTACAGGGCTTAGAGGACCAACTCAAGGCTTGCAATGGACAAAGAACGAGGTTATCTTTGCATCTTTGTTCTATTTGCTTCCTGCAAAAATGGGTTTCTGTTGGGAAGTATGGACTTCCGAATCTGAAATACAGCTATTCGACCTTTACTCAAACTAAGCCTAAATTCATAAGTTTCTCGTTCATTTTCATCTTTGAGCAATTCTTCAGGGAAGTGGAGCGTACTAATGGTGTTTGATGATATGCCCAATACAAGGACTGGGAAGTTGATTACGGAAAATATTAATGATTGGACCAAAATGCATATACTTCATGTTAGTAACTGCAAAACCATTATCTTTGACGATTAAAGCAGGTGATCTTTGTGCCCTGCAGCGACGGTTTGCTAGGAAGGCTTCCTCTAATGTTATAACAGCAAAATTTGATCTCAAGCCACCTCCATATCCGTTGGTATGACTTCAAATATACAAATTCCTTATAAACTCTTTTTTTTTCCCCTTTTCTTTCTTTGAGAAGTCATTCTCTATAATATCTTCTATAAATATGCATAATCTTCTGTTTTTCCCCTGAAAACATCTTTTTATGACTTGGAATAAGTTACAAATGCTTAGCTGAGTCATTTACTATGTCTTCCAATCTATTCAAAGCTACATCAATTGGACAATGCTTCAGCTTGGAACATCATAGTCATTTTAAGCCTAAAAATTAGGGGAATATGATGGATTATGTTCTGCATATGATTGAAATTAATTAACAATAATGAGTCAGTAATTATTAGTGTATTATTTTTATGTATATGTCATTTGTGGCAGAATGCTTTGGAGCCACATATGAGCCGGGATACACTGGAGTATCATTGGGGAAAGCATCATAGAACTTATGTAGAAAATCTAAACAAGCAAATTGCAGGAACTGACCTAGATGGATTGTCCTTGGAAGATATCATAATTGTTTCATATAATAAAGGCGATATACTTCCAGCTTTCAACAACGCGGCACAGGTATGCCACAACTTTGTTTTGTAGGGAAATTTTCTCCAGCTTTTCTTTCTTTTCGCTTTGGTATCTGGGTTATCATTTTTCTATATGGCATTTGAGCACTCCTCTCTTTTCTAGGCATGGAACCATGATTTCTTTTGGGAATCCATGAAACCTGGCGGCGGAGGAAAGCCATCTGCAGAACTTTTAGATTTGATAGAAAGAGATTTTGGTTCTTTTGAAAAATTTGTACAAGAGTTCAAGACTGCTGCGTCCACACAATTTGGTTCTGGTTGGGCTTGGCTTGCATGTCAGTATTACCTTTTCTCCCTCGTGCAACATTGGATTTGCTCTTAGATATGGAATAATTTGTCATTCTTTCTCTGGTTTTATCCAGACAAAGCGAATAGGCTTGATGTTGAAAATGCAGTAAATCCTTTGCCCAAAGAGGAGGACAAGAAGCTTGTTGTGGTGAAAAGTCCCAACGCTGTGAATCCCCTTGTGTGGGATTATTCTGTGAGTATTCATAATTGGCTTCAAGACTCCAAATTCAGATATTTGATGTCTTTTAGACTATAGTTATCTGATTATATTGTCATTTGCCTTTTCGCAGCCACTCCTTACCATTGATGTTTGGGAGGTATTCACTTTTTCTAACTGAATGATTAATTGATATAAACTTCCTTTTAGTCATTTACTGATTTTCCAATTTGATTTTCCTCAACAGCATGCTTACTATCTAGACTTTCAGGTATGATTCTGTTTATACACATCAGTCTTCTTTCCATTTTAAAAGCTTTTCTTCTGTCTAATAAACTTTCACATGCCTGGTCTGAGAACTGTGCTACTGTTTCTTTTTTCAGAATCGAAGACCTGATTACATATCAATCTTTATTGAGAAACTTGTATCATGGGAAGCAGTCAGTTTAAGACTTGAGAATGCAAAGGCTCGCGCTGCTGAAAGAGAAAGAGAAGAAAAGAGGAGAATAGAGGAAGAAGAGGAGAAAATTGGAGAGAGTGAAGATGTAGAGCTGTTCTTGGACAGTGAGACAGATGATTCAGAGGCTGAATGAATTACTGACTGTTGTACATGGTATAACCTACAAACATGTTTAGGCTGGTCTTCTATACTGGATTCCATTGCGGACATGTTTAGGCTGGTCTTCCGTACTGGATTCTGGATTCCATTGCGGGTATGAAAGGTGATAGTTATCAGGCTTAGATTTGAGTCTTGTATTGTTTATGATGTCTGGAAAAATAATTTTCGAGACCTGAAATATAAATGCATTATGGAGCTCAATCCTCTGATACTGCTGATTTTTTCTTTTTCCCTGATAGGATTCTTAGTGCTGAAATTTAGAACTACCAGAAATTTTGTTGTACATTTTTCTAGTTTCCTTGACAATGCCTATATGAAGATAAGATGTAAAAGATTTCTTTGCTCTTAGATGTATTTACTAAAGCATATAATAAGTTAATGGGAGACAAGAAACGAAAAGAGAATTTTTAAACTTGCCGTCATCTTATGGGGGATGTCTTTAGTGATAGAAGAGCATCAAGATCAGAAACTCTTGTATTCTCAAGGCTAGGGGGTCCAAAAGCTTCCCAAAAGCGAAGAGTCTCATCGCCCCCTGCTGATACCACAGTTAGACCATCGGGACTCTGCAACAGATCAATATAAGGAAACCTTAATCATGTAATTGGAAGATAAATTATATAAGATCTGATTCTTATGAACACAGCAAGTTCTTGAAGAGTCAAACCTGGCTAAGGCTGATGATTCTGGATCTGTGAGACCCCAACTCTCCTGCTTTACTCATGGAAGGGTACCTCCACAGGCATAGCTTGTTTTGATTCTCCCTTGTGCTGTAGCCATGGCCACTCAAAATCTCCTTGTGATGCCTGTTCCACTCCAGTCCACAAACCTGAGTAAGAAACAGAGCAGAGTTCAGCCTGAATGATGGAAAACTCACAAGCGAAAAAATTCTAAATGGGTTCTAATTTTATCGTACTTATAAGCAAAGATTCATCTTGTTCATGAATTAACAGACTTGCCTGTGCTTTGGTATCTATGCTGTTGATGCATCTTCCCTTCTGCGTGTTCCATATCTTGATAGACCCATCTTTTGAGCCTCCTCCTGTGGCAAGCACATTGAACTGATAAGGGCACCAGGCAAGGGCCTTGACTGCAGCACGATGATCACTGAACCGGTACAAGAAACTGGATGAAGTTAGCTTCGAAGCTTCCCATATGTATACAAGATTTTCATTGCCACCACTGGCCAATAATCTGCCTTCGCCTGACCATTTTAAACCACACACTTCTTGAGTGTGTGTCCGAATTTGGGAAGCCAGATTGTTTCGAGCTCTTACTGCCAGTGAGAGGACGAAAAGGAGATTAGAAACAAAGAGGCAAAGATGCTTAACATGTTTACATTAGATGTTAAAGAATTCCTAAGTACCATCATGGTTGATAATAGATTTATCTTGGCTTCCAGATGATAAAATGTGACCATTCCATGCAAGGGTTGGTATTCTTCCATTATGACCCTCTAGGCTTCTAACCTGTGCATAGAAGAATATCATAAATTATGTTCAGAGAGAGAGAAAGAGAGAGAGAGAAGGTTTACAAGTTTGGAAGTCTCAGGGTCCCAGAGCTGAAGTTTGGAGCTCATGTATCCAGTTGCAACAATTCTGGTATCATTAGACCAGGCTACACTTGTGGGATAATCATCTTCACTATTAACTTGCAATAACCTCTGTATGTTGCTGTTCTCTGCATTCCATAGGTACAGTTCTGAACCCAAAACAACTGCGAGAATGTTGTTCTGTCCCCAGTCCATAATGTTCAAGTAATAGTCATTTCTAAGCTTAGGTGCATCCAGAATCCTTGCTGCTCCCTGCACAAGCAATGATCAATTTATATGTTCTGATCTCAAACAAAACCATCATTGATATTACACTGATCCAAAATTTTCAAAGGAAAAAGAAATAGACATCGATCTACTTCTTGGAATCTCCTACATTGCACAAGCTTGCTAAAATGAGTGATCCTAGGTACAGATGATTCAAAACCTTCTAGAACATCATTTTCCCAAATAATGAGTAATAGATATATACGAAAGAGTTACAAAATCAGTTACCGGAAAGTTTAAACCAGAAGAAGGTGATAGATAAATACTTTAGGTAACTTTCGAACTTGATGTTTCTTGGTATCATTGTTGAATGTCTCTTCCTCGTCCCGTCTTAGTAGATCGATATGGCGAAGTGACTTTCTACATGATTTGGGGCTTCCTCTGAAAACCAACATCCTAAATGGTCTCCCATCTGAATCCAAAGTCAGATTTTCCAACAATCTCTCTCTGTATACTTCCTACAGCATCGAAACAACTGCATACTCAATACTGTTGAATGCATTTCGATGTGCTCGTTATGTCAGGATCAATAAAATATCCAGAAATCAGAAAACCGATACAGACATTTTAACATTCCATTCATGCCTGAAACCAAGAAAGCCCCAGACGGGCTGCCCATTAATTTGAAGACTCTTGAGGATCCTCGGACTAAGAGAATAAAGTACAAAATACTCTTCCATGAACTTTTGACAGTAAGAAACAAACAAAAATGAATGTTTATGGACGAAATTCAGTAAATTTCGAGAAAAAAGAAGTGCTTACTCACTACCTCTAATTCTATTAAAAGGCTTGCAGCGGTTGAGAATGTTCAATAAAAGAACCCAAAAGAAGTAAGTTCATGCCACAATTTTAGGCATAAAACAAGAAACAATTGAATGAAAGAGAAACATACATCAAAATTTGAATTGTGTACTTCTTTGGTCCTGTTGGTCAACAAACTGTGGGCTTGATCAAGATCCATCAAACTCCTATTAGGTATAAACCGATCACCCTTTGCGCAAACCCACAAAAACATAGAAGAAGCAAACAGTTACTACCTGGAGAAGAAGAAGACAAAGAAGGAGAAGAAAACGGGTGATTTTATGTTCAAGAAGAGAAAACCAAGAAAGGTTTTTATACCTGAAAATCGTAGGGAGTTGGGCAGCTAAGGAGTCGTTTTGGAGAGTACCAATCTGATTCAAGTAACCTCCACACCGCACTTTGATCCATTGAGATTAGAGAGAACGAGAATTTGGAGAACAGATTTGTATTTCTTTTCTCGGATCTTTACATTGCTTTGTGAAGAACGAGACTGCCGTTCTCCAACTTTCAGAGAAGGCTTTGATGCCTCCCGCCAAAAAGCCAAACGTTGTAACTGTTATAGTTGCAGGGACGGGTCATTTCCACTGAGAGCCGGGTTTTCACTTGACCCGAATACCATTTGGTTCGCACTTCCGTAAATTTCACTCTTTTTCCAAAAACAAAAACCCAGCAAAGATAAAAATATAAAAAAAGTCATTTAATTATGTATTATTTGTAACTAGAACAAACATAAAAATATTTACACTATCCATGTTTTTCATTTAAAATTTTATTTTTTTAATTTTGCAGATGAATTTGTATATTGATTTGAAGTTTGAAAACTTTTTTATTTTTGTGAAAAAAATTTAAATTAAAAATCATTGCACAAAATTATTAATTTAAATTTTTTTATGAAATTAAAAACAATAATTAGTTTCAATCAAATCAATAGTTTATGTATAAAATTGATCTAAAAATTATGAATTTGTTTTAGTTAAAAATTGTGAATAACACAAAATATTTTTGATATTATTTTTAATTATCATTTTTCCAAGTAAAAAACATCAAAATTTAGCTTGCAAAATTCAGTGACCAAAAATAAATCAATTTAAAAAATTTAAATTGGTTTAGAGAATCATATATATTTTTTCATTTGGGTAAACAAGCAAGTTAAGAATAGCACCCTCTAAGATTTAAGTATTATGTAATTATTGTGAGAAATCTTACACTAACATCGTTAAGTGCTACAATACAATCAATGTGTATGGTGGCCTATTAGTGGCTCGGCATGATCTCCTTATCTCCCCTTCTAGGCCCGGAAGCACCTGAATTCCTCCCATTTTAACCATGGCGCCACCGAACCGCAAGGGGAACTCCAGCCCACTGGCCAGCTTCCTCACCAAGGCTCTCGTTAACAGATCCTATGCAACCTCTTGATAGAACTGGAGCACTCCCCGGTTAGACATCAGCTGCTTGTAATACGAGTTTCCCAGAAGGAACCGACCGAAGGGGTTCTGATCGAGGCTTACTGTGTTGTCCGTTGTTGCGTTTCCGGGACACTTTGATCGGAGTATCTTGACTAGGAAATGGTCCATTTTCGGGTCAGGTCTACCTGTTTCTTCGAGGTTGTAGAGACGGTCTTTGATCTGCGAACAATGCATGACCCCGACTGTGTGGGCTCCGGCACCATGGAATTACATGAAAATATTGTTTTACCTTAATTTCTTCCTATTGAACTTACAAGATCCCAACTGGAAAATTGTGTATAATTGCTGAAGAAACAAACACTTAGATAAAAGTAATTACTAGATTGTTGTGCGGAAGTGAGTGAAGAAGTGCAGTACCCATAAGAATAATCATGTCAGCCGGAGTTAGCCCTTTATCGGTGAACATCTTGATTGACTGAGAGACAGAAATTGAAGGACCTGGGAGGACCACGTTTTGAGCCGAAGATACTAAACCATCTCTTCTTCCTGTTTTCACTTCGTATCTACCTCCACCACTCTGCAAGTTCGTCGATCAATGATGGTTATGATCAGAGACAGACAGAGAGAGGGAGGGAGGGAGAGGTTTACGAAGAAAACAGCGTCTTTAGCAGCAAAGGCGATGAGATCAGCACAAGAGGCGACACCAGAGAATAAATCTTCAGCTTCACCCTTTGCTTCGTCTATGATATTGTATCCCCTTAAGTTCAGATTTGGAGCTACTCTCTTCTCACTATTGCTGCCGTCTAAAAGTATTGATGCATTGCAACCCTTTCAATTTCCGCCATTAATTCCATCAAATAATCACTGTAAGTTAATGAATTCTAATGAACAGATAAAAAAAAAAAAGAGGAGAATATAAAAAAGAATGCACACTTTACCTCCTGCATGATCGTCCATGTATGGTAGCTCATGCATATTAACTACTTCGCATTTTATAATTAAAAATGAACGACATGCTTAATTAAACAAGATACACAAAAGCTACTAAAGGAAAAAAGGAAAATGTTCCAATTTGTGCATAGTGCACATAAAGCTTTTCTCTTTTTCTTTTTCTTCGTTGTGGATCAAAGAAGGCTTGTTTAATTTGGGCCACTAAATTATCCATGCTTCTGCTTGATGGATCTCGCATGAATGCTCCGATCCAAGAAAAAGATTTAAAGAAATAATGCAGATCATGGGAGCTTACATTAACAAAGCAATCATGGAACTGGAGGCGTAAGAGAGCAGCCACTACAGTGGCGTCTCTGATGAAGTGTCTCGTGACGACGCCAGCAACTATGGCCTCTACATCTGCAAAACCACATTTTCCTCTATAGAAGCCTACCTGCCGCTGACCATACCACCAACCTGCCAAGTTTGCTAAAATGAGCCAGAAGCCGAAGGTCACCACTGCTACCTTCACCATCATCTTCTTCAGAGCACCTTTACTTATCAAGAAGGACAAGAATCTCTTTTCTCTTTTCACAAGATAATACAAAAAAAAAAAAAAAGCAAGGCCTTTCGGTTGCCAAGCCAAGTAATGCATAGAGTAGGTAGCTCTATTTCCTTTCTTCTGTAGAGGGTTTTGATGAACACTTGCATAGAAAGGACATTCTAGTGTCTTTAAAATCACACTTGTGATATAAACAAGCCTTATGGTATGGTGCTCTTGATGCCACTTTAATTTTGTTATTGGCATATCTTTCACACTACTAATGAAGTGGTACATGTAACATCAGTGACCATCTCTCTCTACGTAACAAAGTTTGTCTTTATACCTTTTTTTTATTTGTCCTCCTACATATAGTGCATATGAGACATTTCTTTCACTACAGATTCGGACCAAGGACTGAAAGAGCTAAAGCAATAAGGCTTAGGTCCGAAGGTAAATTGTCTAGAATAAGCATGCATCAATCTTACTTGTAAATGTCAGAAAGCATTGCAAGAGATTGAAAGAGCAAAACTGCTACTGTATCATATATAATTACTTTCTCCCTAGGAAATGGTAAGCATCTCCTGTAGTTACAACTAAAAGATCATGCAGAAGGGCGAGAAAAGACACGGCAGATTCATTTTAATACATGTAAGATGAATGACGGGCAGGCACACCAGGAGCCAAAGGGGCAGACTTGCCAGAACTTTTGTTGTATGCTTCCCTGTCTGCTACAGTATCAGCAAATCCATACAGATCAGATGCTGAGCTCCTATTAGCTGCACTATTAGATGGAAAATTTGGCAAACCCACATAGCCTTCTACAGATGGTGATGACCCATACAGGCTGCTAAGTCCTAACGCTGTTGGTTGCCCTGCAAAGCTTGGTCGAATTGACCTGTCAATATATGTTGCATCCCTAGGGCTATGCCATCCATAAGGCAAACCAGTGTTAGGGATCATTTGCTCAAGCTTATCAATTCCCATTTCACCATATGAACCTGCAGACAAGTAACCTCTACCAGCCACCATACTGCCTACAACTCCAGCTGTGAGCACAGAGTCCGCACCTCCTATCTTTGGGCCAAGAATATTTTCAGGCAAAGACCCAACACCATATGATAGAGAAGAGGCAAGATAACTGTTGACATGACTAGATAAACCAGCATCTGCTGAATTTGGCATCAAAGGATCGTATGACTTCTTGCCCTCTGCATGACTAGCAACCCTCTGCTCATGCAACCCATTGATGTGGGGAGATATGACCAAGGCTGATTCCTTGACTGTGAACTTGGAACGTTTTGTTTCTTGACTCTTCACTTTCTCTTGGGGCTCAATTTCTCCCACTTTTCTCTTTGATGTTGCCTTATCATCCATTCTTTTATTAAGGTCAGCAACATCTTTCTCCAACTTGATAATCTGTTCTTTAATTTGCCACCCAGGAAGGACCTTCAGGGGATCAACCTTGTGATCTTCCAAACACTTGACTACCGATTTCAGAGCAGCTAGTTGCTTTTCATTTGCTTCTTTCTGTAAAGATAATAATGGAACTGCACCACTAAGACAAAAATAGAATAGTAATAATGATAACAGATCAACGTACAATGTGTTATGTCCATACCAAAGCCTTAGGTGAATTATGTGCTTCCCGTCTTGTTCTCTTCAATGCTTCCTTGGACTCTCTTAAGAATGAAGTCAAAATTGTATAAGGGGAAAATTTATCCTCCATGCCAACGGTATAAGCAACATCAACAGCTTCAACATGCATGCCCTTCTTAATCATGCCCTCAATGACATCTGTGATACATAAAGGTTGTATAACATAAGACTCAAAGAACTACATCAAGTAAACAAGTAACATCTTCAGCATCAAAAGAAGTGAAAGAAAAATAAATATTGGACAACATAAACCAAACACAGCCATATCTAAGTTACGGTGTGCATGCCAAAAAGGAAAAAATATTATATATTAGACTTCAGAGTAAACAAAGGAAACAAGTTCTTAAATCATCGTAAAGTCCTATGTATCTTACCGATGTTCCACAGAAGTTGTTATTAAGCACAAGTAATTTCACTTGAATCAATTGCAAATAATGCAATAGCAATGTCTAATAAGCGCATCACAGATAAGATGACTAGCTTCAAGTAAGTCATAGGCCGATACGTGGTCAACCGATACCAAATTTATAATTCAAAGAAAATAAGATTCTTCAAGACTGAATTAAGAATAAAAAGACTGATATTATATGTGGACTGAAGCAGAATTCACAGTCCTGCAACCTCTTAATTTCAATAACTACGAATCTCGAGTCTTGCAACAATTTCTTGAAGGAGAGGAGAAGAAAATCAAGAATCATTTAGAAAATTATAGTTCTGTCAGCCAATACATATCTTTAGTAAAATGATGAGTTAATAAACTCCCATGTTCTGGAAAATAGTTTAAATTTCAAAGCTCAATAATATGACAATCAGGGGCAAAATTCACCTGAATAGGCCCTCCATCAGTTAGTAATAAGTTCTTACAGAACCACTCAGATGCAACCTGTTTAGAATTTTGAACATACTTATGTCCTCACATGGATATCTGAAATCAATTATACTGCATCCAAATGACCAGTTTAAAGAAAGGAAATTTTTTACCAAATAGCAATCCTGTAGACTCATGCCATGGCTGGTTGGTATTTTGTAACTAGGAGTAAGATCAGCAGGAGGTGGAGCAAACAAGGAAACACAACTAAAAACATCCAATCGTTCTCGCACATAATGCATGGGCCTTTCATGTGTGAAACTTTCCAAAAAAAACAGGAGGCAGGCCACTTTATCTAAAACTTAATAGAGGTAATCATCAAAATGTGAATTGTTGCCTCCACATTTGTCATGAAAATTTTAAGGCCAAAACAAATCACCAAAGACCTCCTGCTTTGGGAGAAACTCTTAAAGTTAAATGATCAATGCATTCACTAATATTTATCAGAATCTTTCCCTTTTTTTCTTTTTTTCTTTTTTCTAATTGTGTAGCCCTACATAGTTGAGCTAAAGAAAGCGACACCAGGAGAAGAAGATTCTAAAGTCACCACTCACCAGGCTACTTATTGTCAAAGCACCAGCTGTCTAAAATATATAAATTTAACAGCTCGACTATCTGGGAACTAATATTCCACAAAATCAAGTGGGACAATCTAGCTGTTGTCCCCATATTGTTCTCACTTTGTTTTCTTTTTTTTGTCTAACACCTAGTCTTTTGCCAGAGAATTTCGCTCTCCCTCAGCTAACCTTGTTAGTGTTGAGTATGTGTGGAGACTTATCTACAAAAGGGTATATATTTATCTGAAAAGATATATATTTATCTGAGATGGCATATACTTATCTGAAAGGATATATATGCTTATCTGAAAAGGAATATACTTATCCAAAGAGTATATACTTATCAAAAAGGATATCTTGAGATTCTCACACATCTATCTTTTGGGCCTTGGGCTCTACTATATAAAGGGGGGACTTTTACCCATGTAAACAACACAACAGAGAGAGTGAGTAAGAGTCCTAAGGTTTTATTCTAGTAGAATGAGGGCTAGGGAAACAGTTATCTCTCTTGTAATCTATTTTCATAGTGAAAGAGTTTCCTGCAGTGGCTGCAAAGTGGATGTAACTCTCAATTGAGGGTGAACCACTATAAATCTTGTGTTCCTGTGATTGTCTACTTTTCTTCTTGCTTTTATTATTGTTGCTTTCAGGTTATAGGGATTTGATATTTGATCCATCAACTAAGGATCTGGTTGTCAAATTCCCAACAGTTAGTTCATTTTCAGATGTGCACATGCATGTGTTCTTTCAAAACTTGATACCAACAAAATGAATCCCAAAGCACAATGACGATAACAAACATGATTTATAATGCAACGAAAAGAATAACTGTGGAAGTTATCAAACAGTGGCTTTCCCTCTAGTCCAACTATTAACATAAACAATTACCTGGAATCCTGGGAGCAAGGACATGAGACCGCCTAAGAGTATCTGAAATCTCCTTGACATTACCCAACCGTATCAAATCCCTCAAATCTTCAATCTTAAAAGCAGCAGGAATCCCAAAACAAGCAACAAAAAGAAGCAAACCCCTCGCATCAACCTCACTAGCCTTACCCAGACCACCCTCGCTGATCAGCCTCTTCCTCCACGCAATCGCACCCATCTCTGCCTCTTCCTTAACAGACCGCTCAATCATTATCTCTTCACCACTGCAGCAATCTCCCAACATTAGAAGGAAAAACTCTAACACCAAAACGGATGCTTGCCTTGCAGGAATCATGGGAGAATTCTTGATGTATGCCTTGCTGCCTTGGAGGAAGAACCTCCCAATGCAATCCAACACGAGCTTTGCGGGCTTTGGCGAGAGCTTTAGAGCAGCGGGAACCTCCTCGCGGAGCCTGGGGATGTCAAACAAATGCGATATGATGTACTTGCGGAGGCTACGACTGCCCATTGTTTGGCAGAGGTACTGAAGCTCCGATTTCAATCCTGTCCTCGTTGCCGATTTTTCCACTGCTTCCGCCTCTGTCGCGTCCATTTGTTGTGGCAGTTGCAGCTGCTGCACCTGTTGTGGCTGTTCCGGTGTTTCTGTCACATCGAAGGGAACGGTTGCGTCCAAGTGAGTGTCAATTGGCGGTGACAAGGAGGAGACGGCACTGAATTTGGCGTTGATAGCGTTCTGGATGACATCAATGTGCTCCTGAAGCTCATCGAATCTGCGCTTGAAGGTGTCTATGGCAGTGGAGAGGGCGCCTAGTTCGTCGATGGATTTAAAAAATTGGGGTTCTTGTTGTTCTTCCCGTGTCTGTTCCTGTTGTTGTTCTCGTGGTAGTTGTACTTCTTCTTCCGGTTCTTCGTCGGGTTCTTCTTCTTGTTGTTGTTCTTGCAATGGTGTTGTTGGGAGCTCTTCTGGTTCTGCTTTGACAAGCATCAATGGTTGTTTTCCTTGTTGCTGTTGCTCTTCTTGTTGGGGCGACCGTGACGGTTCCTCCTTCACCCGCAGGAGAGCAGTCATGGTGAAATTAGACACCACAGGCCCTGAAGGATTGCCATTAGATGGAAGGTCAAGGGCGCAGTCGATTGTGATTACCCTAATTTCCGCGTCGATTGACTAACCTGATATTTCAAACCAAAGGAATATGCCCTAGCTTCCAGTTTCGCGGCGCTCTTGCTTCCCGGCCTTTCCAGTTTCCTCCGAGTAGATGGAAAGGCATTTTACTGTACCTTTTTTTTTTTCCCCTCTTTCTTTTTTCTGTTTGTTCTCTGAAAATATTAAGCCATTCTCGAGTATTATTGCTTGAAGTAAAGGTAAAAGAAAATCAATTAAATCGATGAAATCAAATTTAATGATTTACTTCAGCTTGATTCAAATTTTTATAATTTTTGATTTAGTTGAAGCTAAAATTTTTAATTGACATTATAAAAGTAAAAACCAATTTAAAATAAAAAATTATTAAATTTTATTTGTGAATTCATCAAATAATAATTTTCTTAATTTTATTTAATAATATATAAATAGATAAGTATATTATAAAAATAAAAATAAACAAATAACTCAAAATAATCTAAAATTACATACTTTTTAATTAAGAACCAATTTTTGTTAATAATAAAAAATAAATAACATTTTTTATTTATATATTATTTTAACAATTCATGATAAATCTTCAACTTTAAAATTATTTATTTATATATTATTAAAGATTTAAAATACTTAATAAAATTATTTTTAAGATTTGAAATTTTTATGATAATTAATTTTTATAATTTTAATGTTATTTGTTTTAACAAATAAAATCTGAATTAAATTTTGCATAAAAGCATGTTTTTTTTATTTTTATACTTTTTTTGATAAAACATAAAATTTAAGTTTTTATATATATATATATATATATATATATATATATATATACACACACATATTTTTAAACTTTAAGCTTTGTTAGACTTTTAATTAAACATTATCATTTTAATTTAGTCAATTTTATATTTAAATTTTTAATTTAATTCAATCAACTTAAATTACTATAGAATTAATAATTTTTTATTATTCAAATACTTTTAGAAAACTCAAATTAATTTTAAATCCATCTTTCAAATTTTAATAATCTCTTATTGATAAATTATTTTTGAACAAAATTTTCAAATTTGATATAAAATTTTAAAAATTAATAATAGAAGACTTAAAAAAAAAATTTTAAATGATGATAACAGGAATAAATCGATTCAAATTAAAATTTAGAATGTAAAATAACTAAATTAAAACAAATATATTTAAATTAAAATCTAAATAAAATTCAAAAATTTTATTGACATTTATTTCAAAATTTATTATTAAATATCATTATTATTTTTAAAAAATAACAAAAAAAACAAAATTAAGTCAGAATCACCTTTATTCTAAAATTAAAAAAAATTAAAGAAGACAAAGTAACAATCAGTATTGATATCAATTTATATTAATGGCACCGAACCAAGATGCAAATTACAATGTACTCAGATTGTCCTCTGGCAATGATTCAAACATGAATCCACAGGCTTTACTTTATACAATTTTGAATCAATTAATCACCTGAACTAGAAACAAAATTTCTATATTATGTACACCAACAAGATCCCAGTAAGATTAGAAGATGGAGGTAGTATCAGTTATGTGGACATTCCAATCAGATTGATTTCTCACTACCGGGTTTCCTGAAGCATCCAGATCGACAACAGCAGTGTCCCCAGGCTTGAACTCTCCGGCAAGGACTGCTTCACTCAAAGGGTCTTCTATGATTTGGGTTACTGCCCTTCTCAGAGGACGAGCGCCGTAAGTCCGGTCATAACCATGCTGGCATACAAGGTCCTTGACAGAGTCAGAGACCTCCAACCCAATGCCAAGGGCTACAAGCCTTGCCTTCACCTCTTGCAGCATCAGGTTCAAAATCTCCAGCATCTGAAATATATAGAAGATGTCAATGTGATTGGTTTCGAGTTGAAGATTATGCAACACCAACTCAACACACAACAGGACTGTCCGACAGGATGGCCCCTAAGACACAACAGGCCTGTATTACAGGAAGGCCTTAGTGTCCTAAATGACTAGGGACTTTGTTCAGAAGCTCAACAAGTGTGTTTCAAGTTCATAGTTCTAGCCCCAACACCAAAAGTGAGTTCTTGCAGACCTAGACTCCAGAGACTCATTCTCCATCCTGTTCTTATGGGGAGAAGGAGATACCACTAGACTGGTAGGTTATTGATAAGACCATGCCATTAATAACATTATCAATGCTACTGCTTAGCAGAATGAAACAAACCTGAGTCTTCTCGAGGGATCGGAATACAACTATTTCATCAATCCTGTTGAGTAATTCTGGACGAAAATAATTCTTGAGTTCCTCGACTACCAGCGCTTTCATTCCAGCATATGATGCTGCCTCATTGTCTTCAATCAAGAAACCGATGGAATTGTGTCCACCCTTTGCAATGGCAGAAGAACCCACATTTGAAGTCATTACGATCAATGCATTCTTAAAAGACACTCTTCGGCCCTGTTGGATGCAGTCTTAAGTAAGAAACTGAACAGCAAAAGACTATCAAATCACAAGAAATTCTTTGGAAATACAAGAAATAATTTCAGAGTTCATTTTTCTTCATTCCCCTTAAAACAGACATCCACATTTGCCTAGCCTTGGGCTGCAAAACCAATTTTCCAATCTCATAATACCATAGTTTCTTCAAATGAGCTACAGTTTACAATCCCAAATATCCTGTCAATACCATATTTTCTGCCAGTGAGTGACAAGTATAATGGACACAAACCTGGGAATCTGTAAGGTGGCCATCTTCAAACAATTGGAGAAGAATGTTGAATATATCTGGATGGGCTTTCTCTATTTCATCAAGCAACAACAATGTGAAAGGTCGCCTTCGAATAGCTTCTGTGAGTGCGCCACCCTCTTCATAACCAACATAACCTGGGGGTGATCCTATTAATTTGCTCACAGTATGACGCTCCATATATTCACTCATGTCTAGTCTTAGCATGGCTTCCTCCTGTGGTAAGACAGAAAAGCAAACCACATGTCATCAATTAAGAAAGAAAACACAAATTTTGGTCTTATAAACATATTTAAAAAATTTTTGCTCCAACATCACCTGTAGCCTCCCCCAGTAATCAGTTTATCATTTTGCTCGACCATTATCTAGATGACATTTATTGAAACATGAGCCACATTAACTTCAATTAGATAAATTCCGTTGGCCATTATTATTTTTCTTCATGTGAAGGGAAGGGTTACATTGTACAAGATAATAAAGTTGTTTAATTTTCAAATATATGAGAAGACAGTATGTTTTGAACTTCACCAACCTATAGGGTCTAATACAGAACTCATCTATTTTGTTTTCATATCTATTTTATAGGTTTATCAATAATATATC
Source organism: Moringa oleifera (assembly GCA_021397835.1). Taxonomy (NCBI): domain Eukaryota; kingdom Viridiplantae; phylum Streptophyta; class Magnoliopsida; order Brassicales; family Moringaceae; genus Moringa; species Moringa oleifera. The sequence continues at coordinate 8,610,159 of JAJFZO010000344.1, read as the reverse complement.
TTAAACTTACAACGCTCATCAGGCCCAAGTTTCCAGGGAATTACCAGCCGTTCTCCACTAGCAGAGAAAAACAAAGACTTGCATCTTTGTTTCGGAAAATCCAATTTCATCAAAACATTTTTGGATTATAATAGGTAGAGGGAATAAAGAGATCATGAAGCCTTACCGACCCAAAATAGCATCTTGCCAGAGCTTTTACTAACTCAGTTTTGCCAACCCCTGTTGGCCCACAAAAGAGCATTGCAGCAATGGGCCTGTCAGGATCCTTCAGTCCCACCCGAGACCTCTTTACAGCTCGAGAAGTGGCAGCAACAGCCTCATCTTGACCAATAACCCTTTTTTTAAGATGCTCATCCAGATTGACAAGAAGCATTCTTTCATCAGCAGTGAGCTTCTGCACTGGGATCCCTGACCAGGCTGAAGCAACAGCGGCAATATCATCTGGTCCCACCATTGTAGGTCTGAAAAGATTCATAGCACAGTTCAAAGTGAAAAGTGAACCCAAAAGGAAGTCAACCCTATTGCTCTTATACTCCTTATGTACTTTCATGGCCAGAAATCATACTCATCGTTATCAGAAGGGGAAGGCAAAGAAGACTCCAAGACAAGTTCACTACTATCATCCATGCTGGCAGCAGCACCATCATGTTTAAGCCTACTTGCTAAGACCTGCTCATCATATAAATATCAGATAAGCCGTTATTAGCAGATTATGAAGATAGTTATGCTATAGGAACAATGCCATTACCACTTCTTGCATGGCCCTAACTGTTCTGATCTCTTGCCAGTAATCATCTGGAGGCTTTGAGAGAATGCCCGTTTCTTCTTCCTTCTTTTTCTTAAAAGCCTCAATACGAGCTCTGCTTCCTGCCTCATCAATGAGATCAATGGCTTTATCAGGAAGATACCTATCAGTAATATATCTTGCTGACAGGTATACAGCAGCATGTATTGCCTCCAAAGTGTATCTGCAATTGTGATAAGCCTCATATTTCTCACGCAGACCCAACAGAATCTGCAGTGCATCCTCCTAAAGATAATCAGATGGTGGTCCAATAAGATTGAGGAAAAAAAGAGATCCTGGACATGTAAACTTGGATGGATACTCAAACTGAAAATAACCTGGCTTGGTTCATTAATTAACACTGGCTGGAACCTCCTTGCCAAGGCTTTATCCTTTTCAAATTGGGCCCTGTACTCATCAAGAGTTGTGGATGCAATACACTGCATGAAATGGAATATTAATGTAATCCATAGTGCAACAACTGAAGACAACTTCATTACAAAGCACTTACCACACCCCCCCCCCAAAAAAAAAAAAAAAAACCACAGGAAAACCATGTAGAAATCAGTAGAGCTTATTAAACAAAACCACCTACTAACATGAGGACTACTTTAGAGAACAAAACTGACTTTACTGGAAAAAGGTAATGCATACAAAAGAACCTCAAATACTGATTCATCAGAGGTAATCTGTCCTTAAAATATAAGAGTTCAGGAGTGATGTGTACTTCAATTTTATATTAGATAGTTGGTAGAAAACATTATATTCAGTTTCTGAAGATTTCGCTGAACCCAAAGACCAACAAAAATACCATGGTGTCCCTGTTGTCCACTTGGACCTGTGGCTGAGTGCTAAAAGCATGACAGGTAGCTACAGTTATTCAACTTTTTATTTCCTTTTCTGGATAATTAGATTGCTGGTCTCACCACTCTAATCTAGAAAAGTTTACCCAATAAGCAACTTTCTAAATAGCATGATTTAAATTCAATTAGACAAGTTTCAGCCACCTTCTAGATACTATGCCATTTATGGATAAGAGCAATGATTTTATGAGAGAGATAATCACCTGTAATTCACCTCTCCCAAGTGATGGCTTCAACAGATTGGCAATGTCGAGACCAGATCCCTTGTTTCCACGCCCAACAGTGCCAGACCCAACAATAGTGTGGACTTCATCAATGAAGAGAATGACATCACCTACAAGACAATGGTATCAAGAATAAGCATAATGGAAATCTTTCTCTCCTTTAAAGTAACTCCTCGATCAGTAACCTGATTTTTTTATCTCGCTTAGTAATCCAGTAATCCGTGCCTCTAATTCTCCCCTTTCTTTAGCACCAGCCATTAGTAGTCCTATATCCAAGCACATTACCCGTTTTGTCTGGAAGCAGGTCAAAAAAGCTAATTAGAATTGAAGTTGTATTGGCTGTAAAGAAAGAGAAAGCTATAGAATTTTCGATCCAACACACCAAGAGAAATCCAGGAGCATCTGCCTGTGCAATACTAATCGCCAGACCTTCAGCAATTGCTGTTTTCCCAACCCCACTTTCGCCAAGAAGAATAGGGTTATTTTTGGTCCTGCGGCAAAGTATCTCAGTGACTCTTTGAACTTCAGTATCTCGGCCAATAACAGGATCTATGAGTCCTTCACTGGCACGAGCAGTTAGGTCCACACAAAATTGCCCCAGGGCACTTTCTCCTGAAAAGCACAGTTGAATCGTAATGAACTCCTCTCTCCGTTCTGGAATGAAGAAACAAAATAATTGAAACAAGCTAATAAACATGCTACCTTTTGATCTTCCAGAGGATTTTGAACCAGCTACTTTGCCATAAATGGAATTTTCATAACTCTCTTTAGACGCTGCAGATGGTTCTCTGCCCTCTTTGGCAAGCTCCCCTTGAAGTCTGGAGAGTGCTGCTGCCGCCAGGTGATTTATGTTTGCTCCCAATCTAACCACATCAATAGAAAGTCAGCAATATATCCGCTATTTTCCAACCCCAAAGCTGAAGCATCTTCATGAATCATTAAACTTGTAAGGAAATCATCAATGAATCTGAACGTTGTCAAGCATAAGTAAAAAATAACAGGCATCATCATTTAAATGTTAACCCAACTTCATCAAGAATCTGTATGGTAACAAAAACTAGAAAATTTTGACTCTAAGCAGGTCATACTAATTAAATCCTTAATAAGGGATTCTGGTTAAGAACAAGGAAGTGTAACAGACATCATTAGATGCATAAACTACAAGCATTAAGATTCACACATGGCCAAAACCCTGATCATTTGCAATAAAACAAGTACCTCTTGAGAACCCGAGCCGCACTTCCATCATCAACAGTAAAGAGACCGATGGCAATATGTTCAGGCGCGATGAAATGGTGACCCATGGTCCTCGAATACTCAACCGCGGCCTCGAAAACCCGCTTCGCACTAATAGAAAAAGGCACGTCCGTTGACTTTGAAGAAGAAGGAACAGAAAGCTGTTTTTGCCCTTCGGGTGAAGTAGAAGCAATGGAATTATCACCCTCTTGTTGATGATGATGGTGCCAAATGCTGTGAACAGCTTCACGGGCCTTGTCAATGGTGATCCCAGAGCCGAGGAAGCCGTGTGGGTCGCGATCTTCCGCAACTAAGCCCAAAAGCAGATGCTGGGTAAAGACCATGTCCCTGCCTAAGGATTTGGCCTCTTTTTGGGAGAAGATCACGGCTTTGATTGCACGTTCAGTGAAGCGCTCAAAAACTGCAGAAATTGGTGTGAATTTTCTTCGTGAATAAGATTTCTTTGGAGAGGGAAAATTATTGGAGAGATGCGGGTGCGTTTTATGTGAAATCGAAACGCCAAAACAAGAAGAATTAGACGAGGAAACCATGCCATTAACAGAGTTAACATAAACAGAAGGATCAAAACAACGTGGACGAGAGAATAGGCAACGAGAGTGAATTGATAGAGGTGAGGAAGATAAAACTTCCATCTTTACAAAATTGACGGAATTGAAGTTTGCTTCAATTTCAAGACCACCAAGGTCGTTACAAAAGAACCAATAAGATATAAACGTTAATCCAATAGATATGGAAATGAGAAGAGGATATTCTGTGGGTCGTGGAGGAAGGTAGAAGAGAGGAAGAAGAAAGGAATGGAGTAAGATAACACGTCAAGGCACTGCCAAAGTTTCTTGGATTTGTACTCCAATTATGAGCCAAAAGCCACATGTAAATATAAGGAATAGGGGCAAGTTGCTCACGGAAGTCAAGAAAGCTATAGATAATTATCTTCGGTGGCCGGACCCAGTCAACTTCAAGAGCTTCAGGGCCTAACAGAGCCAGTTTCAGGGGTCATTGTCCTCGCTTAGTTGACCATAGAGTACCTAGCCATGTACAAGTTAACATCAGAGGCTTGAATGTACCTAATGAAACATGAAGGCCCATGCTCTTTAACATGTTTTCACTTGCATGTTTCACCGTACCAGGATGTCAGAACTCGTGGCCCAGAAAGTTTGTACTCGTTGAGTTAACAGAAGTTTCATGCGTGCATGTGGACAACTTAGAGTTCTTAGATGGTTGCTTTGTCGGTCTGAGGCCGTATGCACCAACCAGAACAGGCCTACTTCTGAGATGTACATGGTAAGACTCAGTGACAGAGCCTTCTTGTTGTCATTTGAGACCTTGAAAGAGACAATAGGGACCTCTTAGCTTAATGACCAAGATCTTCTTCCTGAACACAGGTTCGAAATTCAGCAAAGAAAGAGGTTAGAAGCAATTATCGCTCAACAAGAGAAAATTAAGATCTAATTGTTGAGATAGGATTTAATGAAAATTTAATTCTATCCTTATCTTTTACTTTAAACCTTTGTGAAACCTATTTCATCTGATTATTGTTGTTTATATAGAAATTTAAATTTTTGATAATATTATCATTATTAGAGATAATGCTAATCATGTTTGATAATTATCTGATTCTTGTTTCCACTGTAAATACCCAAGGGCTAAGTGGTTAAAGGATTTTAAGTATCATATATTGTATATTCTACAAGCTGAGAATTGTGGGTTCCAGTTTCTAGGGAGATGATTCAGATGGTAATCTTCCCAGAATATCTTATGTTGCATTGGAAGCATGAAAATTTGTTTAAATCCCAGCACTAATTACCTGGTTAAATGAAGCAGCAAGAAGCTAGCCCAATGTAGTGAAAACAAAGATTTGCTTGATTGAGTTTGTTGTTGACACCTGATCTGCACACCTGGAACTGAGTTTGAACACAATCAGCTCACCAGTAATCCTTGCATGAGCAGGTACCGCCTTGAAAGTGATGGAATCGAGAAAACAAAGATTTGCTTGATTGAGTTTGTTGTTGACACTTGATCTGCACACCTGGAACTGAGTTTGAACACAATCGGCTCACCAGTAATCCTTGCATGAGCAGGTACCGCCTTGAAAGTGATGGAATCGGGAAAACAAAGATTTGCTTGATTGAGTTTGTTGTTGACACTTGATCTGCACACCTGGAACTGAGTTTGAACACAATCGGCTCACCAGTAATCCTTGCATGAGCAGGTACCGCCTTGAAAGTGATGGAATCGATTAGCATCTCTAACAACAATATTTCGATCACAAATATATGACATAAACTTGAAAGCTGAGTGGCAATCGTTGCAAACACGAAGATTCTTGGTTACTCGAAGGGGCAATCCAGGGTCAATCTTCATAATTCCAAAAGCCACAGCTAGCTTTTCACTGTGACACTTTAGGATCTGCTCCTTGTCTTCATCTTCTACATCATGTAGAGCACATGATAGGTCTGGCACATACCCTGCCATCTTCATCTGAACAACCAAGCTCTCCACTTTCTTGTAAACCTCTTGACGATATGGGTTCACTTGATCAGCAGTGTAGAAGCCATAGATCTCTTTGTCTAGTTCAATCACACTGAAAGCTGCAGGTTTCTTTAGTCCCTTATCCTTCATTATCTGCCGCAGCTTCCCAACTTCTTGCCATTTGTTTGAAGCAGCATATACATTTGACAAAAGCACATAGTATCCAGGATGATCTGGTTCAATCTGGAATAAATTCTTGGCTGCAATTTCCCCCAATTCAGCATTCCCATGGATCCTGCAAGCCAAAAGCAGTGCACCCCATACAGCATCATTTGGTTGTGATGGCATCCCTTTGATCAAATCATATGCTTCACACAAAAGCCCAGCTCGGCCAAGCATATCAACCATGCAAGCATAGTGTTTCGCCTGAGGAGTCACAGAATGCTTTGTCATGTCTGCAAAACACTTCCTTCCTTCATCAATAAGGCCTGCATGACTACAGGCTGAAAGAATGCTTGTAAAAGTTATATGGTCCAGCTCCATGCCTTCTTCTTGCATTCGTGAGAAGATTTCTAGGGATTCTTTCCCATATCCATGCATCCCATAACCTGAAATCAACACATTCCAGGAGGTGACATCTCGTTCACTTGGATGCTTCTGGTTGAATATGTCCACAGCAGTGTCTAGATCTCCACATTTGGCATACATGTCCATAAGTGCATTTGAAAGAGGCAAATCAATTTTGATTTTGTTATCAATTATAAAATTGTGGAGTTTCCTTCCAAGTTGACAAGAACCCAGATAAGCACAGGCAGACACCATGATCAATGCTGTCACTGGATTAGGTACACACCCAGAATCCAGCATCTCATCAAACAGTAACAGAGCTTCACTGGCTTGTCCATTTTGAGCATAGCCAGAAAGCATAGAATTCCATGTGATACCATCTTTTTTCTCCATTCGATCAAAAATCAAACGTGCCTTTTCCACATTCCTGCATTTAGCATACATGGAGACCAGAGAATTTCCAATAGAAAGATCCTGAAGAAACCCGCTGCAAATGGCGTAGGCATGAACTGACTCTGCCCTCACAGCATCTTCCAACACCCCAACAGCAGAGGCTACACTCACCAATGAAACTGAATCTGCCCGAAGACCCTCTTGCTGCATCTTTCGGAACAACAGGAGCGCCTCGCCCGGATGCTCTGCCTGTTCATAAGCTGTGATCATGGCAGTCCAGCAAACTAAGTCCCTCGTAGGCATTTCATCAAATACTCTGCGACCATAATCAGTTAGCCCAGACTTACCATACATATCCACCAGAGCAGCCTCAACATACAAATCTAAATCAAGCCCAGTTCTTATGGCACTTGCATGAATTGCTTGCGCCCACATGGCACGTCCCAACTGTCCAATAGCACAGGCAACAGCCACTAATGTAACTGAATCCGCAAAAAGACCCTCTTGCTTCATCTTTTGGAGCAATATGAGCACCCTTTCTGGTTGCCGGGCCTTTCTATAGGCCGTGATCATGGCACTCCAGCAAATTAAGTCCCTCTTCAGCATTTTATCAAAAATTTTGCAACCATCATCAACTTCGCCAGACTTAGCATACATAAATAGCAGAGCAGCCTCAACATACCCATCCAAATCGAACCCAGTTCTTATGACACTTCCATGAACTGCTTTAGCTTCCAGAATCAATGACTTCACTGCACAGGCTTTGAGCACGAAAGGGAAAGTAAAGTTGTTGGGGGAAATGCCAGTCCTGCGCATAAGAGAATATAGCTCCAGCGTTTCCATGCAATGACCACCATTTGCATAAGCCCGAATCATCGTGTTACAAAGAAAAGAACGGGAACCCTCACCACAGACCCGATCGAACAATGATCGAGCAGTTTTGGGGTCTCCATATTTGGCATAATGGATGATGATTTGAACACCGAAATGAGGGTTTTTCGTGATGAAGCCTGTAGTGGTAAGCAAGGAGTGTATACGTTTCACTGAGACCAAACCATTGCAGGACTTCAGTAGCTCATTGTAGTTTTCTGCTGAGTCAAGGAGAGAGCTAAAAGCACAGGTGAACTTGACCGAGTTGAGAGCAGAAGGGTTCAAGAGGGGTTTCTGTAGGCAGCAGTGGGACAAAAAGCCCACACGGTGCATGTTATGGCAAGATCTATCTTGTTTGTTCTGTTATTAGTGTAGAAGGATGGCGGCTACACAGGCTGCTTAAGTTATCAATCCAAAGCCCATGTGGGAATTGTCTTGCGGCCCACATCGACAATTTAGTTCCCATAAACATTGAGAATATCAGTGAAAGAGGGATAAATATTCAGAATATCAATCAAGTAATTTGTGCTAAAACTCTGGCCATGCAGTACATCTTTGTAGTATCAAAGCTATGTTCAACCATATCCTCTAGTGGAACCGGGCCAACAATCTATCTTCTTTTAAGTGAAAAGCTTTAATTCCAACTTCAGAACAAAAGCATGTCCGGCTTGCAACCAACGGCAAAAAAAAAAAAAGGAAAAAGTTTTCTTCTTTCCAAAGCTTACAAACTATATGTGGACCCTAGGAATGGAAGCCTTTACAAGGGCTTTCTTCAACCATATAGACAACAAATTAGAATCCTCAGAAACCAAGCATTTAGAAACCAAGCATCCAGTGACAATGACTTAATGTGAATCAAAACTTGCCATGACACAGCCGTACATCCCTATTATTGCCATCTCTTGTAAAAATAATTTAACACAGTTTCCATAGGTGAAGTACTTTGGTCCAAAATTTTACTTCAGCAGCTTTGAGAAGAGTCAACCTGGCTCCAAAGTATCTCAGCATAAGCTTTCTCCTCTTCCTTTTCCTCGGCAATATAGTCAGCTACCTCAATCACTTCTTCCTCTTCATCTGAGGTCACTTCAATCATTTCTTCCACCTCTATAAGGCCTTCTCTATCTTGCTTAGTGAGTTCAGCTAATGCCTCCCTCATAGCCTGTGCTGTTGCTGGTCTATCTCTAGGACCATATTTTGGTGGAGGAATGACAAATGGCATCAATATATCATCCAAGCTTGTGCTACTTTTATTATCAGTAGGCATAACCTCTGGTGGGGGGAAGACAAAAATTATCCCAAGTTCGTAATTACACACATGCAGTCTCAAGCCTGAAGAAGAGGTGGTTGTATAGGATCCATTTCCCTTCATATGAAATGGATTGGAGAGAGGCCGTCCCCAGGCAGCTGGGCTGAAATTATGCGATCCACAATAAACCCAACCAAAGGAAGATTCATCTGCCCTGGAGTGGAACCGCCTTCGTGCCACCTGCTTGCATCATTCTCCTTTAGATTTTCACTTGTCCACATAATTTACAAGATTTAACAAGTCCATAGTTTGAACTTCATGATAGAAACAACAGTTTGAATTAGAGCGTTGTTACAGTTCAAAATATTACGGTGGAGTTAGTTTAGGGTAAATTCCCGTTACTTCAATCTCTCAACCATAATTTAACCTCTATGCAAATTAGTACAGGATGACCTTACACTAAGGAAGTGAATGAGCAACATTGCATGTTATTTGGAACAAGTGAAGTTTCCTCACCTTGGTATGCATTGGATGCCCTACTCTGTCATGGGGATGCGGAACAGCATCATGAAGTATGTTCCAATTTCTGAGCCTTTGCCAGGTTTTCTGTGAAGATATGTGTGTATAGACATCCATGTAACAGCATAGTCATCAGTTTCACTACACACAGGGACATACATTGTATCTAATTCTAGTAAATATAAAGAAAGATACTAGAACTTCCCTGTACAAGGGAAGTAAACAAAATCCATAGATCATGGTTCTTTTGCCCCTTTTTTATCTTCCTGGATACTTTACTCTTATGTAGGAGTGGGGAAGTGCATCAAAAAGAATGCTCACATTTCTTAACCTTTTCTACATAATCTATAAAGTAACGCGCACATAAACATCCAAACAAGCACAACATTTGTTTGTTTTGATGATAAGAAAACATATCACATTTCAGAGAACAAAAAAGATAGACATTGGTACTTTTCTATAGAATCTAAAAAAGCAGAGCCTAAGTCATGATTAGATTTCCCTTCTCATTCTATTTCGCTGGACTTATCTGATATTTGTCTTGTAGGATATCATCCTTTAACAATGATTGGAAATGGTAGCTCCAAAAGATACCAAACAAGAGTCACACTACGCATGTAGCATGATCTATCGTTTAATTATCAGATCAAATACAGTGTATCATCTGTTGTGTTCTTTTTAGTTAAATATAGATATTGGATATGGATGCACCAAGACGATGAAAGAGTTCTATAATTATATTTCACACTTTCAAAGTCACATCCACTTGCCAGTGCAATGGATGGCATAATTAAATACAGAATCCATTAACATCATATACGAAACTAAAATTGGATCAAAGACTAGAATACCTCTGAGAAACAAAGAATTTGCCTTGAGGGTAAGACTCCATCTTGAGCATTTTTAACTCTTTCAATGGTAGGGAAAATGATTCTAATGGATGGACTTTTTAACTCCTGACTAGCACTCCAGCAGCCCCACTGTCAAGAGATAATGAAACACTGAATCTATGGAAAAATATAGTTTCAACAGTTAATATATATGTACATACCTCTGGATCAGACTCTTCAGATTCAGAAAGTGCCAAAGACCTCTTTCCAGCAGCTGCTGAAAATGCAGCTAGAAATTGTGCATTGATTGACGACCCAACTGATGATGAACCTAAAAGAACAAAATATGCGTCAAAACTGGACCAAAAAATATATATTTTTAGATTTTAAATAAATATTTAAGATGCTGAAAATTGCTTACCATAAATAAAATCAGATTCTTGTGATTCAGGCCATTTGTATTGACCTAAAACCTTGTAGATTAAAGAAAAAAAGAAGTCAGATAATTAAAATGCTTTCAACAGAAGCCAAGTGCTTTACATCTCTATACAAACCAGATCCATGGACAAGATTTTGTTAACTGCAATAGATTTCTAAATACTCAACAGCCTTTCAGTCAGTTGTTAAATCACTCGTAAAGTATTTTGTCATGACTTGTGTAGAAACCAAAGGAAAGACAAAAAACGGATGCTTGAAATGGTGATGTTGCCAAAAATGTTTTAAATCCAAAACATCAACAGGAGAGTTGGAAGAACCCATAACAACCACTACATCATTTTAATTTTATTTTTTTTCCGGGAACAATATGTATCTATCTATTATTCGCATAGCATCAAGGAGATGCAACCCTTTGCAAGTATAATTAGTTCTGAGACATCAAGATTCCTATAAAATCTACTAAATCATCCTCATTTTCAAAAACAGTATCTAATATCCATATTGATGACCCCTACTTTAAAAGGCTAAAATGATTGGAAGTGTGAGCTCTTTTAACAATAACTAAAGTTTTTAACAACCTGTCACATACTTGCAGCTAATATTCTTGTACCAACTGATTGCAAGAATAAACTTGATACTTCCATAACTATATTTTGCAACACACATGATTTCCTCAATTCAACAAAAGATGCAGACACAGAAACAAGATTCTTTCATAAGAAGCAATGCACGGAACCACATTTATATTGTTTCCCTTATTTCTTCAAACCTCATATCTATAGGTGCATGCAGTAAACATAGGTCTCGATAGAGTAAAAGCATCAGCCACAGTAAGCACATAATTCTCAATTCAGCAGCTGAATTTGAAGAGGATTGTTCCGCCAAGTATCACTACCTCCTGCAGTCTCCCGATCCCTGTGCACCTCTGAATTGAAGCGATGAGCGTGCATAGTGCAACTACAGTGTCAGGTTGAATCATGTTTGATATATCTGAAAAGCAAGGGCCCTGCACAAATCAAAATCATATTCTTCATATATGCCACTCGAAACAGTAACAGCTGCTTTGGTAATAAGCAGCAAGCTGTTTATGACTGAAAACGTAGGAACAATAGCATAATACCGTGCCTGTGACACATGTAGCTTTAATTGTACTCTCCTGCTGTTTCCTCCGAAAGCAGCCTCAAGGGCTTCATCACAATAAACATATCCAGAGAATCTGAAGAATCCAATATCCCACAACGGAGAAACCCATTTTGCAACATTTCTAGGTAGGAAGCCCAGTTGAATGCAATCTGGTGCAGGGAATAAAGTAAAATTACTACATTTGGGTAGCCAAGAAAAATCCCAACTGAGAACAAATTCGTGGATTAAGAGAAAAGGCAAAGGCAATGGCACTGAAGCTAGATTGATACAGCTCTAACCTTTAAAACTTAAATATTTAGATCATGTTTGAAGAAAAAGAGAATGAAAAGCAGCATAAGAACATGTTCACAGGCTCAAAGGAAGCCCTTCTTTTAAAGCAAGTGACTTCAAGGCTCACAGAGCACTGGAATCATCTACAGATGGGGCAGTATTTTAAATCTCAAAGAAAATTTGTCCTTTTCTGATAATCTTAGATCGATAACTTGAAAATGAAGGATAATTCATGTAACAATTGAATTTCTGATTCTATTTTAATTTTAAGTGATAGAAATAAATTATGCTATCATTGGCAATATGCATATATCTAATTCTAGCAAAAAGAGTTTACCTGCCCCATGGTATTCGTCAGGGTCAGGAACAAGAACGCTCATAGCATTTGCATCTGCAGGCACATTGGTATTTCTTCTCAAAACAATCTCCAACAACCCATATGCACTTTTACGAGATTTGCGAAGAAAAGCAGCTAGTTTCTTGAGCTGTGCCCCATTTGAGTCGGCTGCTGAGTGGAAAAGATGGCTGAAACCCACCACAGATGCTTCAATCAAACCAAGGAACTTCGTATTACATGTCCGCGATGCACAACGATGAGCCTGAAATGAGAGTTAATATGAACTACAAGTTCCTACATATGAAGAACCTCGATAAGAATTTAAAAATAAAAACAAAAACCTTTTATAAGGGAAAAGTACTGGAAAAAACAGAAGGCTGACTTTTCCAAATTATTATTAACAAAATTCCTCCACCTCAAACTTTAGATGATTCTCTCTAAAGCAGGATATCAAAAAAGGACGCATTATAGCCAAAAAGTTGTCCGAGTAAACATAGTGATTACAGTCGATATATTCATGATTTGACAAAGGAAATGATAGGGAAGGAAGCATTAAACTTTCACTTAGTATTAAGGGCAGGGATCAAGAGTTAAACACCAAAGATGGCACAACTGCATTAAATGTAGATCTTCAGCCACTGTAATACAATGAACTAATTTGCTGTGTATGTGTAGTGTCGAGATGTATATATACAATATCAACATCAGCAAACCAGCATTCCATTAAGCAAGAAACTCCCTTATGGAGGGATGCATAGTCATACTCACAGGCATAAAGTGCATGGATTCTGGCATATGGGGTGTTACATACGAATGAATTCCAGGTATTGAGGCAATTAGATGACCTGTAGCCCCTTCAAAGTTGTACTTTGTCAACTCAACAATCCAATGGGCCTGACTGGGTACATCAATCACAAGAGATGCCATAAATCCAGCCAGTTGAGCAGCAAAATCAGATGTTGAGCCTTGATTTATTTCTCTATCAGGAACTTGAGTAAAGAGGGATGAATAATCAGAGGCATCTCTACGGGGAAAATCTTGCCACCAAACAGTATTAGTCACATTATTCCACTGTAGTCATAAACACCAATAAGTAAAACCATATAGGACTAATTACAGAAAATTGTGCAAATGAGATCTGCCACTAGGCACAAATACATCCACCACACAAAGGTCTTTACTTCTGATTAGCATGCAGCCATAAGAGATTCTGTCGAAATTTCAAGCAGATAGGAGACTGACCATGCACGTTGGAATATGTCAGTAAAGATCATAAGGCTCGCTAGGTTCAGAAGGCAGAAAGCATCACAGTCATCAAACAGCTCAAGTTACAAGACACGCAGCTCCGTGTGTGTCTCCATGTGTGCATGTGTGTGTGCATGCACCTGAGTGAGAGAAAATGAGAATCGGCTCATGAATCTCTTGCACGCCTACAAATGCACAACATGCTTACTTGCAAGCAAGCAGTTATATGTATGATGTACAAAAATTGTTGGTCCATTTGAAAAAAAAAATCTCACTCAAAAAATCCAGATGGCACAGAATAACCATGGGGAGTCTTGAAATAGAGATAGTACTATCCAATATACACCTAAAATACTAAAATTCTAGGTCTTGTGCCCCAATCAGCTGAACTAAACTTGACATATTTGCTTTTTTTTTTTTTCTTTGATCTTCTAAATTAACATTAGATGACAATTACTTGTAAAATGCAAATGAAAAGATCTTATCACCTGTTTAGCAACTAGATTTGCGGAAGTGATAATGATACGAATGCTATCTTCTCTTTGCAAAACAATCAATTTTGGATGATGGCAAGCAATGCCTTGTTTCTTGCGGTCTTTCCCGAAAGCAATAACCTCAGGAAATGGCGGATACCTAAGACAGAAAATGTTACGGCTTGAGTATGCCCTGGATATCAATAAAGCACATGATTTTCTTGTTTCATTTCAATGGATGAAGAATGTGAAAGTATAACTTACACTACAACTAAGTTAGGAAAACTCGGATAAGGCACAGAGCTTCTTCTATCAGGGCTTGAGCTCCAACATCCCTCAGTGTTATGACATGCAATTGTTACTGGCAGGTGGCAAGGAATTTCACAGTATGACATAAACCTACCAAGACACCTCCCTTTGGTAAGCATGTTTGAATCAATTTAAAACATAAGATCCACTAGTTATAGAATGCAAGATACAAATAAAACGATTACTTAATAGTATGAATTCAAAAAGGAAAAAGTAACCAATTCATTCTCAGATTGACCTTCATATTAAGCACCAACCGTAAATACGTGATAAACCATTACATAGAAATCACACCATATAAAATAATGTAACCTGTTTTTAACTGTGAAAGTAGAAAAAGCTAGATGTGAGTAACTTTACCATAAAATGTCACTCGTGAAAGTCGCAATAAACATTCGTGCAATGTTTCCAACTGGATGAATTAGTTCTGGCAAGGAGACAACAGTATGACAACCCAACAGAGTTTGATCCATAAATTCAAGACGATTGAGGTAAAACTTCTTCCCTGGTGATGGACAGGAACTCAAATAGCTTTTGTCCTCACTGACAATGTCACCAATAGATGCATTCTGCTTACCCATAGAATTCAACAACAAGGCCTCAAGATGAACACTGGGAAAATCATTGTCACAAGGGATTTCAAAACAGTCTTTTTGGCATATATAGAAACCGGGTAAATTGTCAACAGCTGCGTCACTGTGTGCCTTTGATGCCTCTGCTTTTGTACCTTTACATATTAACATGCTCGAGTGTGCCTTACTGGCCCCTTTATCACACAGCAGTTTTTCCTTACCATAAACTGCCTCGACACTATCCACCTCCAGCTGACCTTTGCTAGGGACTTCCATATTATCTACATTCAAGTCTACCAGTTTGGAGCTACAAGCATATCTGAATTCCAGTCCATAATCTGGAATAGCACCTTGCCTAATGCAAGATATGGGGTCATCACTATGCAATATCCGAGTACAATGACTCAAAAGAAAATTCACCCTCTTAGTGACCTTGCCACATTTCAATCTGGAGACCTCAAAACCTGACAACAAATTATTATCTTCTCTCAGAGCAAAAACCCTTTTGCTTCCAGTCCCACTAGACAATGTTCCACGAGAGAGTGCGGACGATGTCACTGTTCCAAGTCCTGTCGACCTTTTAACTTCCTTATCATTAGAGACGAAAACAACCTCTTCCTTCAAAACAATCCCTTGAATCACGAATCCAATTCGCGTCCCAAAACTACAAGCTTCTGCACTTCCACAAACCAGCAAAACCTCATCACCGGCAAACAACTCCCTAACAATACCGTTCCTAATCCGATCACCGTTAACAAAGACCCCATTCAATGAAACCCGAACCCTAGAACACTCCAGAACCTCCTTTTCCTCTTCCAGTTCATTAGCACAAAGCAGTCTTCTTCTGAATTCATCAACAACAGAAACGAAACTAAAACCACGTGATACAAATGCCCCATCGAGAATATAAATTTTGCGGTACTCACTATCAAACAGAATCTGACAATGCTGCTTGCTCACCAGGCGGTTATCAAAGAGGAAATCACAGGACCGGTTGGTTCGACCAATGGTGTACGGCCGGTCCGGTTCGAGGCGGACTGAGTCCAGAGGCAAACCTGTGGTCGGAGAAAGCAGAGGGAAACCAACATCGAGAATATGAATTAATGCTGTTTTGATTACCTTTCTCGGTTTCTTGCGAAGTGCAACAGAGGAAGGAAAATTATTCCCTTCACTTCTCTTATTTTTGTTCTTAGCGAATGAAAAATCTGATTCTTGCATAACAAGAATCACGAAAAACAATCGAATGAAATCAAAACGAAGAAATAATGATAAATAAAACCAAAAAAATGGAAGAATAGTAGAAAAAAAATGGGTAGATAATACAGAGAGGGAAGGAACAGAGAACAGGCCCTCCCCGGCAAATCGACCTTTTAGGATTTCTATTTTCCCTCCTAATTTCTTATTTGAGCGATGCGGTCCAGGCGGGTTTATTGGCCCCTTAGGCCATCGGATTATATTTGTCCTCGCTTGGGTTAGCAAGACAATCCCGCACCCGTTCAGCTTATCCTGTTCCAATAAACAAACAAAGACAAAGCATCTTAGCCTAATCTCCCCCGTAATTAGCGTGTCCAAAAAGGACAACCGGGCAGTTAACACGTTTGAGTCATCCATCTCACAATACTTACTTCGATCATATCATGACATGAGGCACTTACGTTTCATCTCCATCCGTTCTCTAGAACTTCAGGTAATCATGATTCCCTGGGACAGTAAAGAGAATTATTTTTAATCATAAAATAATAACAAACTCTTTAAAAAATATCACGTTATTTTTATGCATTAAGACCAGTCCACAAGTAATTAAATTTTTATTAAAAAATAATAATTCACAAATCATCAATGATGTAAATTTAAATAATTTATTTTGATGGGTTTGAAATTATGTTTTATACACTTAATATAATCTCAACAGATCACAATCACGAATCTTTTTATAATATAATATACTTATAAATCATCAATAATTAAAATCTTATATGCTAATTGATTGAACGATTTGAAATTTTGAATCATATATTATCATAATTTGAAAATATAAATTTATTTATCCTCAAATACTGTAAATACCTTTTTCCTTTTTTTTTGTCAAAATCTTTGCTGATTTTATTTCTTACAGTATGAACTCGAAGATAATTAGAATTGGCTTAGCATGCAAAAGATAAAGATCTTCATTAGTTGAGATACGTTAGGCATCCGTCAGACAAGCAGACGAACAACCTGAACCAGATGGCACTAAAACACCGTATCACCAACAAGGTTGTAATAACTAGTTATGGCAAAGCTCACGTGCACAACCAATTATACTAACATTTTATTTTCTTATTTATTTATTTATTCGAAGAAAGGGATATTTAGCTGACTATAAGGAAAGTTCCATATGCCTTCCTTTATATTATATAGTAAGCATTGACCTTCAAGTATGAGGAAAAAATTGTAATTAATACAACCAAGCTTAGCGGTGGCAACACGATGAGCAATCTTGTAGCGCACCTCTGGCTTTCAGTGGCCAACTTGCAGTATAAAAATTACAAAATTGAAGTTTTGAAACTGTTTTATTTTCAAGCTAACCAAAATCAAGTTGATAAGTTGTCTGGTAACTTTTTTTTTTTTTGTTCAACTTCGTAAACTTGCATATTGTCAACTTTGATATCTTTGCTACGATTCGGAATCTCGATTATAGTAGTTTACCTAATAACTTGGTTGAAATTATTAATTTTAAAAACTATCGTGCAAGAGTAAGAGTTAAATAGGATATACAGCAATTTAATAAAAAAGTTGTAAATTTCGCCTCAATTAGTAATCATACGATATAAAATTTTAATTCTTCATCTTTAATGAAAGTGTAATTTAATGTTATAAAATAGAATACTAACAAACAGGTTCATATCGAATAAGATAAAAAAAATAGGAATACTATAAATATTCTGATGATGGTCAAAATAAGGCGGCATGCATATCAATTAAAATAACATATAATGTGAACACATTATACTTTATTTTTTCAAAATATAAATAAAATAAATGTGAATGTTACTTTAATAATTTTATTTTAAATTGAAGTTACGAAAGGAGTAGTGAAGCATAAAGGTATTAATCATTGAATAAAAATTAA
This sequence comes from Moringa oleifera, assembly GCA_021397835.1. Taxonomy (NCBI): domain Eukaryota; kingdom Viridiplantae; phylum Streptophyta; class Magnoliopsida; order Brassicales; family Moringaceae; genus Moringa; species Moringa oleifera. Next base: position 8,592,238 of record JAJFZO010000344.1, on the reverse strand, counting down.
TTTAAATGATACCATCAATGTGGTTATATTGTCTATTCAACTAAATAAATAAATAAATGTTAATATTCTTTGGATTATCACATGTTGGGTATGAGATTTATATACGTTCGTCTTATATTCAAATCCTTATTGGTCGCTTTTATATAAGTATAATTTTTGTCTTATTTTGAATTTTTAATAAATAATTGATTTAAACAATATCAAAATTTTAGTACTTTATTAAATCATCATTTTGATACTTAAAAGTAAGTTTATAACAATTTATCAAAGACTTCACTGTAAATAAATGATCGTATAAAATTTACATGTGAATTTAATAATAAATAAATTTAAAAAATAAATATAAAAATAATTCTATAAAATTTAATTAAAAATTAACTGGATTCCCATCCCTTCACTATGTAACGACTTTTGAAAATTGAAGCTTACAGATTATGTCAATTAAAATATTTGTGAATTTATTTTAATAATTTATTTAATTTAAATATTAAGATTATGTTTGATATATGGGATATGATTGGATTATTATATTGGGACGTGATTGGATTGTGATTATATTATATTATATTTGGTGTAACATAGTATATAATTAAAATTATTTTTAATTTATTTTAAAACATCTTGATGTTAAAAAAAAATAGTAACATAATCTAAAAATAGTATATTTTATAACAATTAATTGATAAAAATAACATATTTAAAAATTTTAATTTTAATTTATTATGTTATTTATTATATTTTCACTTAAAATATTATTATAAAATAAATTTTATAAATATGAGTAATAACTAAAAATTAATTAAAAATATTTAACCAGTAATGTTAGTATTTTTAAAATAAATTACATTAATTTAAATTAATATTTTTTAAAATAATTTAAAAATTAAAGTAAAGTTTATAATAAGTTTAGTTGGTGTTATAACTAATTAATTAACATATATACATTTATTTTAAAATATTTTTGTATTGATTTAAAATAATTTTTTTTAATTTTATGATGTTAATGATTTAAAATAAAACTTAAATTTATGCATTAATTCAATTCATCATTTTAAAAGATAATTTTATCTTACATTCAATGAGATAAAAATATTTTTGAATAAAATAAAAAAATGTGAGATTAGTTTATCCAAATTTTATCTCATTCTTGCACCAAACATAAGATTAGCATAAAAATAATTTTATCTTAATTCAATCCCATGCAACAAACATGACTTAAAAGTACAAAACTGTATAACAAAAAAAAAAAACTCTTATTATCTTTTTCTATTATTTTGCGAGGATACATGGGCATAAGAGTCATAACACATTGAAACAGAAATGACACTGCATGTTTGGTAACCAACAATTAAAATATGTGAATTAAAAAAAAAAAAAAAAAAAAAAGAGGCTAAAAGACACACTGAGAGACTGAGCGATGGCACGATGCCACAGCTCCAACAACCGCGGGACCATGGAACTGACTCGAAGCTTTCACCTTCGTTGCCTTCTTGCAAAATCAACACACATTCTTTATCATTGCCAAGATGAAGAATTTTGGATCACAGTAATAATTTTTTTAGAGCTAACAAAAATTATATTAATATTTTAAAATAGTAAATACATAAATAAATTTGTTTTATTAATATAATGGAAATTATATAAAAATGTTAATGTTTAATTTATATATTAAATCAAATTTTGATATTAAAATTAATAAATTAAATTTCTTTTAATTTAAAATTTATGGTTACTTTATTAAAATATTTAAATAAATAATTTAAATCAAATTCACTTTTTAAATTATATTTATTTTTTACATTTGAACAAGTTTTAACTCATGAATCATTCTTAATAAATATTTTTAAGTTTTTAATAGTATATATATTTTGAAAATATTCAATACTCAAAAAAATTTAATTTTTTATAATGATAACTTATATTTTAAAATTTTTAATAAATTTAATTTGATCAAATTTCATATATCAAAATTTTATTTGTAAATTTTTAAATATCAAATTTATTTGCTAATATGAAAAAATGTCATAATTTTATATTTCTTTGATCTTATAATAAATTATAAATAATTATTATTTTGAAAAAATTAACAAAAATCAAATCATCAAATAAAATAAGCTTTCCCAAAACACTATTAACATAAAGCAAGAAATTTTTTAAAAAAGAGAAAATAAAAAATAAATTTTACACGTGAAATGAAAGACGAACAGTGAAACTTCAAAAAGTCTTTTCATCTCCAAAAGTAATAATTTAATTTTAATTTTAAATTGAGTTTTGTTTTGCTTTGAACCAAAGGCTATTAGTTAATTATGGGCAGAAACTTATCATGATGTGTCCAACGGTCGTTGGTTCGTGGAAGAAATACTCCTCACTCTATATATAACATGATGTGCACAACGCGGGAGATCATACTCTTAAAAGATAAAACATCCACCCACTATATGTTTAGAGGGAAAGTCTTTCTGGGTTTTCCTTCACTGAAAAGATCATTCCATCTCTTCTCACTCTCAATTCATTTGTAATCTGATGGATTTTTTCAGTGAATAGATCCACTGCAAGTCGATTTCAGAGTAGTTGATAGTTTTTTTTTCCTTTTTGCTGGTGTTGTCTGGAGTGATAAAGCGTAGGCTCTGCTTTGGGCTCTCGGGAAGAAATCCTCAAGTTCAAAGCAGAGAATGGGTGTTGTCAAGGATGTGAGAGAGGCGCATCCGGATCGGAATAAACCCAACAGTAACCACTCTGATGCGGAGATCGTAGGGAGCGAGAGGGAGGGGTACAGTGGTCCCTTAAGCGGACCTCTCAACAAGAGAGGGGCGGGAAAGAAAAGCGCCAGGTTCAACTTGCCGCCGGCTGAAGCGAGCGCTTCGTCCAAAGACGAGCCGTACGTCGAGATCACTCTCGACGTCCGTGAGAATTCCGTGGCCGTACAGAGCGTCAAGGCCGCCAACAGCTTGGATATCGGGGAGGATCCCGAGCTCACTTTGCTGGCTAAGGGCCTCGAGAAGAAGTCATCCGTCTTGGTGAGGAATGCCTCTGCTCGTATCAAGCAGGTCTCTCAGGAGTTCAAGCGCTTGGCCTCCTTCACGAAGAGGCCTGCTCCTGCTGCTCGCTTCGACAGGACGAAATCTGCGGCTGCTCATGCCTTGAAGGGGTTGAAGTTCATCAGCAAGACCGACGGTGGAGCCGGATGGACCGCCGTCGAGAAACGGTTCGATGAACTCACAGCTTCCTCGGATGGATCCTTGCCTAGTTCGCTCTTTGGAGAATGCATAGGTATTTAGTCAGTACACAACATACTTAAACTACATATACACATACATAAATATATAATTATATAGTTTTTGGATTAAATCTAAGGAGTAAAAGATACTTTTCAGGGATGAACTCGAAGGATTTTGCAGAGGAGTTGTTTGATGCGTTGGCTCGAAATCGGGGCATCAAAGGGGATTCGATCAACAAGGTTCAGCTGAGAGACTTCTGGGAACAGATCTCTGATCAAAGTTTTGACTCCAGACTGCAAACTTTCTTTGCAATGCAAGTTCTTTAAATAGTTCCTCTTTATCCTTTTTGAACATCTATAGAATTAAATTCTGTTGATATTTGAGCTTAGAATTTAAATTAATCAAGTGTTAACGCAATGCAGGGTGGATAAAGATGCAGATGGGAGAATCACCGAAGATGAAGTCAAAGAGGTATTACGAACTCAAGGACGAAGCTAAGTAGTCCATGGATGTGGACTAAGTCGAATAACATTGACTCTTCCTTGTTCCTCATTTATGGAAGTTTGATTAACTTATGTATCTGCTTTGGATCGAAGGATCATATGCTTTGTGCAGAAATTCTTTAGTTTCTGACTTTAATTAACCAAAAATACCTACAGATTATCACTTTAAGCGCTTCCGCGAACAAACTTGCTAACATCCAGAAGCAGACGGAGGAGTACGCAGCACTGATCATGGAAGAGTTAGATCCTGATAATCTTGGATACATCATGGTAAATAACCAGAAAAACTGATTAATGACGATTATGATTCGAGATTTATGTTGCTGTTAAGAGATGATTATTTTTCTATCATGAAACAGATAGAAAACCTTGAAATGCTTCTGCTGCAAGCACCAAACCAGACTGTAAGAGTAGGAGAGAGCAAAAACCTGAGCCATATGCTTAGCCAGAAGCTAAAGCCTACGCAGGATAACAACTCAATAAGGAGATGGTGCAGACGCACCAAGTACTTCTTACTAGATAACTGGCAGAGGGTTTGGGTAATGGCACTGTGGATTGGGGTTATGGCTGGCCTATTCGCATACAAGTATGTACAGTATCGAAATAGAGCTGCATATAAAGTAATGGGAGCTTGTGTATGCATGGCCAAGGGTGCAGCGGAGACACTTAAACTGAATATGGCTCTGATTTTGCTACCAGTTTGCAGAAACACCATCACCTGGCTCAGGAATAAGACCAAATTGGGCGTTATTGTTCCATTTGATGACAACCTCAATTTTCATCAGGTAATAAGCGTTTTTACTTTCTCCCAAGTAAAAATTATGTAAACTGGTCACGACTATTGTGTTTATAGGACTATTTAGTGCTCAATCAATGGAAATTTATCGGTATCTAAATCCGCAATAGTGGCACTATCTTTATAGGTAATAGCGGTGGCAATTTCAATTGGAGTTGGCATACATGCACTTGCTCATTTAACATGCGATTTCCCTCGCCTAATAATCGCAAGTGAAGAGAAGTATGAACCTATGGAGAAATATTTTGGAAAACAGCCTACAAGCTACTGGCATTTTGTTAAGTCAGTGGAAGGGGTCACCGGAATCATAATGGTAGCCTTGATGGCAATAGCTTTCACGCTAGCTACACCTGGGTTCCGGCGAGGCAACCTCAAGAACTTACCCAAGCCCCTGAAGAAGCTCACAGGCTTCAATGCCTTCTGGTACTCCCATCATCTGTTTGTTATTGTCTTCAGCCTGCTCATTGTGCATGGCATTTACCTATACCTGACCAAGGAGTGGTACAAGAAAACGGTTAGCACCTTCCCATGCCTTTTAACAAAATCTCTCTTGTTATTTATCTCCTTCAAATCAGTTGATATACCGGAAATATTTAATGGCACTGGCAGACCTGGATGTACTTGGCAGTGCCACTCACTCTTTATAGCTGTGAAAGATTGATCAGGGCACTAAGGTCCAGCATCAAAGCTGTTACAATACAGAAGGTAGAGAACCTTAACTATGTCACTGTTTATGTCGAATTGAATGTGTTTATACATAATTACATGATAGTGTATCTAATATATATATTTTTTGGTCACATTGCAGGTGGCTGTTTATCCTGGAAATGTGTTGGCAATTCACGTGTCAAGGCCTCACGGCTTCAGATACAAAAGTGGTCAGTACATGTTTGTTAACTGTGCTGCGGTCTCTCCATTTGAATGGTATGCAATACAACGAAACACTTGAAAAGATGCCTATAAAATGTCCAAATTCAAAGCTCGTCATATCCTTATTCATTTCACTGGTGGTTCACATGTCAGGCACCCGTTTTCTATCACGTCAGCCCCAGGAGATGACTACCTTAGTGTTCACATTAGAACTCTTGGTGACTGGACTGGACGGCTATCAACAGTATTCTCAGAGGTGTGTTTCTTTCATAGAGACCGCATATTTTTGCGGTTCACTTAAAATGTCTTGTGCCAAAATCGATGGCAGGGCCACCTAGATCTTGTTCATTGCCTCGGTACTATATACTAAGAATTTACATAGAAACTGCCAAAACTGGAGGCAGATGATACCTGTTCTTTTGACAAAACTCTTTTTTTGTGGGTCTCCAGAAAAGATCATTTTGTAAAGCAATGTTATCTAACTTAAGGGTCAAAAAGACCAATTAATGTTGTTGCTAATGCACTATAACTTACTATATTCGTTAAATCCTACAAGTCCAGGTTGTCATATATGTCTCAACTTTGAGCATTTTTGCCGCTTATTATGGCTAATTTGTCTTGTATTTGTTTTTTTCAGGTGTGCCAGCCGCCTCCAATTGGAATAAGTGGACTCCTAAGAGCGGACTGCCAAGGAAAAAGTAACCCCAAGTAAGTCATTTAAACGAGGAAAACTCATAACTCTATTGTTTTTTCCTTCTCCTAGTGAAAAATCTCAGGAGATAGTAGTCTAGAATGCTGTTCAGCTGAATTCGTGATACGCACCACTAAATTCAACTTCTAAATTAAGTGAATATCATAGCTGTTGCCTTGCAACTGTGTCACATATTTTGTCATACCCTAACAAGAGTAGGTGCTTGCATCACTTGCGAGACAGCTAACATGCACGCACATGCCTTAGGCCTTATTGTCACCAACTACGATGTGTGCTGTTATATAATCGTGTCTTCATTTTGTAAAAGAGTTTTTTATTCTTGTAGCAAGAAAAAGTCAATGTAGCTGAGTTACAGTGTCAGCACTGAAAAGTAGAAGACAGATGAGGTCATCTATATATTATGTCCTAGCAAAAAGATACCATATGATGTGGGGAAAGCTCCACCTATCGTCATTAATTTCTGCTCTGGCTTAGGATTAACAATTGTCCATTGAGGAAATTGAACTGTCCTCTGCCTTAGTGCAGTGGCTGCTGTACTATTTGTGGTCCCTTAACCAGGATATGTACTTAATAGGATCAGTATCATGACATTATCAAAAATGTCTATTTAATTGTCACCCAGAGTCAAGCCAAAAACTGCCAACCTATGTTTCAAAAAAAATTCTAGCATGTCCAACTATTCTGTTTTAATTAATTAAAGCATGCATGTTCGTAAAGAATGCTTATTGTGGATGTTACTATATAATGGTGGGCTTAGTGCTGACGAACATGGAAAGGAAAGGTGCACAATTCCTTATGGGATATAGAAGAAGTGCCGTATAGCCTTTTCATTTATAAATGCAGATTCCTCTACTTCTATAATCATTGTAACTGTAACATATCTGAATACATATGCTTAAGATGCTAATTATTGAATCAAAATAAATACTGATATACCAACCTGATTTTACACTTTGAAAGCTCAAGCTAAAGAAATCTTGAGCTTAATAAGTTCTGGTTTAATTTTTATTTTTTCTATTTGATGAACAATTTCATACAATTGTTATTTCTCTAACAGCAACTATTGTACATGACCAGTTTCCCCAAGGTTCTGATTGACGGTCCATACGGGGCACCAGCACAAGACTACAAGAAATATGAAGTAGTTTTGCTTGTGGGGCTAGGAATTGGAGCAACCCCAATGATTAGCATTGTGAAGGACATAGTAAGCAACATCAAGGCCATGGAAGAGCATGAGGTCGCTGTAGAGAGTGGGAATGGGGCAACAAATCTTAGCCCTGCAACACAAAAGAGAAGAGAGAACTTTAAGACAAGAAGGGCATACTTCTATTGGGTGACAAGGGAACAAGGCTCTTTTGATTGGTTTAAAGGGATCATGAATGAGGTGGCTGAGTTAGACCATGACCATGTTATTGAGCTACACAACTATTGCACTAGTGTTTATGAAGAAGGTGATGCTCGCTCCGCTCTCATTGCCATGCTTCAATCCCTCAATCATGCAAAGAATGGCGTAGACATTGTCTCTGGTACTCGTGTGAAGTCTCACTTTGCTAAGCCTAGTTGGCGCAATGTCTACAAGCGAATTGCCCTTAATCATCCCGATTCCCGTGTTGGTAAGTCTATTTAACCTGTCTTTAAATATTTCAAAATCATACCCATATTTTACTTCCGCTGTTATGTCTTGCATTATCTTTTATCTGACTTCTTATCTTTTATGCGGAAAGCTAATATTCACATGGATAGTACACAATAATTCTCATAAAAGATAACAAAATTTGTCAAAAGATGAGACATTTGTCTTTTGCATTACGTACTATTATTTTTTTAAAGTGGTCAAGATAAAAGTCTTTAGGATAAGTGTTACCCAATAGAAAAAGAAGAAAATTACAGCCTCTGATATAGAAATTAAGGTGTGTGGGTCTTTGCACATGCAGGGGTATTTTACTGTGGAGCACCTACACTGACGAAAGAGCTACGCCAGCTAGCATCCGATTTCTCTCACAAGACCAGCACCAAATTTTATTTTCATAAAGAGAACTTTTAGGCGCGGCAGCTAAAGGTCAGCAGATAATTCCACCTACACTCCTATACTTGATCCCCACTATCTGCCATGTACAAATATCCTGGACCTTCATATTGTCGATGACGTGTTTCAATTATGCACTCTTTTCTTTTTATTTTGCTTTACAATTTATAAAATAGAATAGGAAAATAGTAACTAAATGGTCGAGGCTATAGATAGTGGGTGGGTTCGATGATTGGGGGCCACCCACTACCAAACTACGACATTAGATAAAGAAAGTGGGAGCGTGCAAACTGCATGTTTGTTCGTTTTGGTGCAAGTGGTTGGGGCCCGGTGGTACCAACGTGAAAGGTATGACAGAATCTCTGGAAGTGCCAGCCAGCACACCAAGTTGTTGGTACCTTTTAGTTTACTGTCTCTCTCCGCTCCTTATGGTAAAATGTATCTATGCTTTTCAATTTGATTCATTGACAATTTCTAATGACGATGGTAATATAAAATTTTGAAAGGGGGTGTGCACGCACAATCCCTTCCACCTATTATTAAGTGATCTATTATTATTATTATTATTATTATTCATGAATATCTTGTCTCTTGTTTTGACATCTACCTTCTCATGACTTTTCATGACTGTGCATTTGTTTGGGGACATCTTTCATATTTTTTTGGAATAATTTTTTTTTTCAATTTTCAATTCATGGCCTTTGACGGTTGTGTATGCTTGTATAAAAAAAGTATTTATTTATTTTGTGGTCAACGTGCAAATAAAAAGAAACAGATTTGTGAAACGTTAAAAAAAAAAAGAAGAAACTAATTCAACCTAAAAATTCTTGGAAAAAAAATGAGGTTACTTGATCTAAAACTTATAAAGAGAATTTTCCATGGATAAAGAAATGAAGAGCTTGTCCTGTTCAATAATGGCTGAGGAAGCCAATACAGTTTTGATAAATGAAGGTCAGGCGGGCAGCTGACTTAATGAGATCTGCAATCTAAAGAGATGTTTTGTAGTGTCATGCAAATCTCTAACATGGGCATCTTCACAGTCTTAAAAAGGAAAATGTTTGAGCATTCCAGTAACTGGTGTTGGGGAAACTTACCACTGAGCTTTCCTGTCTAACTGCTAGGATCACAAAACCTGTTCAAGTGACCAGAAAAGCAAGCAGGGCATTACAACATGAAATTGTCATGGATTACCATGGCTTGCTTTTCTTTTCAGCTCTCATTGGAAACAGAATTTTCAAATGACCACCATCCTCAAATCTATTCACCATGACGTTTCTGATAGGAAATTAAAAATGGCAATGGGGAATGATGAACAGAACCAAGCTGATGGAGCCTTTACCTGCAAGGACAAACACAGGCACCAAACCAGGATAACCTTCTCATTTAAATTTCCTTTTCAGCCTCTGAAAATTGGGTTTCATTAGTGCATTTGAAGTTGAGCCCTGCTCTCCAATATTTGGGGGGAAAAGGATAAGAGGTTTCTTGGTTGCCACACTTCCCCCTGAGTTGGTGCTGCTTGTGATAGTAGGAGAAGTTACCTTTGTTTTCAACTGCCTTGGAACTTCAAGTCTCTCCAGTATCCTTGATGTTTTGATATCCATCTGCTTATTACTGTCTGGTGATTGAATTGATTGATCCAACTTGGGTTTGCTTACACAAGAGGGAGAATATTTCTTGGGGACTTCAGTGACAACCAGCTGCTCCCATTCTTCGAAAATACAAGCAGAAATTTTGTCCTCTCCAGCTGTTGGATGTGGGGTTTCCTCTTCCACAACTATAACTGTTCCCGGATTTGATTGTGTAGTCACCTCTAAAGAATCTGGTAAGGTCGGGTTCAGTTCAGAGGCCTCTCCCAGAGGTACTGACCTGGAATTTCATGTCAACAAGGCAACAGCAGACAGTTTTCACGATTCAGTTCAAATATCAGTACTAATAATTGTCATAAACAATGAAGAGTCAATAAGTTGACTTACAAAAAGGTGAGAAAATCAGTTCCTTTCATTGACTACATAAGCTGAAAGCATATTTCAGTCATCTGAATAATAAAATTGAATTGAATGGACACTAACATCCACAGATATGCAATTCTTTCTGTGGTTTTATATAGTATCTAAGGCTTAAAGGACAGAAAATGAGTGTGCATCCTCGTTTAAAATGATAAACTGAATTGTATTTAGGAAATTTCAAGCCCTTAGACTAGCAATGGGAGGTTCAACTCTTAATGTTATTTTATAACATAGATTCAGATAATCCGTCATATAATTAAGATTGAATGGATGCATTTTTCATGGCATTAATCATCTGAAAAACACATTTCATTTGCTGCAGGCAAAAACATGTAACACATAGTCATTATTTGTTTAAACTATAAAGCCATGGAAGTTCACTAGAAAACCATTAACTTGCTCCAGAAGCCTAACTGACACTTTTCTGAAGTATGAGCTCTACTTAATACAACTAATAAAGCTTCTTTTTTTAAAAAAAAAAAAAAAAATTAAGAAAAAGGGAGAATAGTTCATGAGAGGTCATAAACATTTGTATGATAGCATGTTTGTTTTCAGATGCTGTCAGAGCTAAAGGAAGAAAATAGTTACCCAAATGGTAAGCTGTCCTTTACAAGCAAATTTAATTTCTCATGGAAACCTCTCTCATGCAGGAGTGGATTGTAGTCTCTTGATTCCATCTGCCAGAATTTAGAAAGAAGGGAGAAGAACTATGAAAATGCCAGCCATTATATTAGGCTCCTGACCTTTTCCCCACAAGAAAATTTTGCCATCATTGAAGGAAAACAATTCATTGCTGAATACACAGTGAACCCATAGCTTCTGTGATCCAATGAACCAATTGCACAATCAATGTTTTCTATGGTGATAGTCTAAGGCCACTGCTTACAGCAGGAAACTCAAATTGATAATTCTTTTGTCCTTCTTGTTTGCCAGAAAACTGCAAAGTTTGATGACTTCAAAATTTTGTTTTCGATCTCTACACAATGAATATCAGAAGTCAAAATTGAAGAATTTAAACCACTCACTTCCAAGAAAATTTTATCCCTCAACAGATATGACTCAGTTACTGCTGCTTATGTAATTGTACCTTCCTCAAACCAAATAATACATCCACTTGAAACAACTGTCATCCAGTAGTCATGCAAATAAACTACGGTCATCTAAGATAATGACAGGAGGTCGCACAGCTTAATATAAATTCAACCTTTGTTGAAAAAGAAAATCAATTTTAAGTGCAAAACAAGTGCAAGAAAAAGATTCTGCAGTGAGGAAGTAACTGGCGAGAAAAATCTAACCTTTGATAAAAACTTTTGAATGGAAGCCGCAATCTCTATAGGCACTGAAGATTCACCGAGTCTATTGATATCAGAGACAGGCAAGGCTTCCTCTGATCCTGCAAGTCTCTGCCAGTTTGATATAATAGCATAGATACAACAGAGACAGGGAAATGACAGACTGATCAGATTAACCAGACTATTTGTGCACATTCTTGACACCAAACATTTATATTTCATTAGCCAATAGAAGAGACCCTGAAAGTTTACCCTTAAAAGCATTGGACCATTATCTGAAGGTTGAAGAATATAATAGCAGTGGAAGGCAGCCTCAATCATTGTTTCTATGTTACAGTTTGAAGAGCATATCAAACCCTGGTCTGATGAATGTAGAGAACTGCAGAGCCCCTGAAAAACTGCCAATCATACTGGGCTCAGGATAGTGCAAAAGATAGAATTCATGGAGAATACTTACAAATTTATCCAGGATAGTGAATTGTATAGAACATGAGTTAAATTGTCTTATAAAAAAAGTCATATCTGAAATCAAATTTCACAGAAAGACTTTCCACGTACGTTGAGCATTGAACTCTGACTGATCTGTTTCATCTGAAGCAGCTTCCATTTCATGACAAGCTGAGGGAGTAACGAAATAAGAAGCCCCCATTAGAACACCTGCACTAAAAAGTGCCAAAGGTTGAGAAAATTAGTATAAAAGTATGATGAATCCAAGACAAGATAAAAAGTGGAAATCAGATTGTGGAAAAATTGAATTTGTAGCAAAAAATTGAATTTGATTGACCATATAACAGTACTGAAAACTTGACTGTAGAAAAAAAGGAGAAAGAAGGAAAACAAACAGGATATTGGTCATTTTACTAAGAAATAAAAATTGTAACATTTACAAGGAAAATGGAAGCAGAAATTGATACTTGATTCCAAATTCAGCTGTAGAATTGTAATTTTTTTTGGTCAATGTTTGAAGTGCGCAGGGAATCAAATTGTAAGATTTGTAGCTTAGGCATGTATCATCACTGTTTTAACCATGCTTCATTTAGCCGTTCCTCTTCCTCCAAGTATTATGTAAGCATCAGAAGTTTCTAAAGTATGGTACTATAATACATAAGCATGCATGAAAATTTTCCCAGAAAAGCATAATGGAAGTATTTGATTATAAGAAAATTCAACTACTTTGATGTATACCAAATAGTGAAAAAAAAAAAATAGATCTTCATGCTGAAGAAATACCTTCGCTAAGAGACCCCAAGTTAGTCCTCTCTATAACATTAAAATCAATTGGTGAAGAAACTTGGAGCTTCACAGAGCTCCTGGAAGAGGGTACAAAGAGAACGGTTCTTTCCCCAACCTTCAGAGAAGTTTCAATTACATCAAAATTTCCCAGATCATGGCCAGTAACTGAACAAGAGGACCCTTTAGTTCTATTTTTCACTTCATCACCTAATGGAAGGCCATGGCACCTGCATGTCTATAGGCAGCACATTCAATGGCAATGGTTCTACCATCAGATATGAGGACAGCAACAACACAAATGGGAAAAGGAAATAATGTTATTAGAATACAGTAATAAGTTTACATCTTCATGGATAATAAACAGAATTCTTGAAAGCTTGTACTTATTGGAAACTGAAATGAAATATGCATTCTGCTCTCAAACTGGCATGTTGTGTGCACACACGCAGAAAAAGAGATGCATGCACTGCCATAACACAATCAATCCATCTTATTAGTTAATTTACTATATGACAGCCTACTTCTATGGTTGTCATTATTTGAGACAACATTAAGTGAAGATAATCTTCCAGAGACATTCCTTCCAGTGGATTGATATTGACAAAAGTGATCAAGGAGCTTTGAATGATCATTTAGTCCTTGTCTAGCATCTTGAGATATATGCGACACTTAGAATAAAGGACATAATGAAGTTAGAGTTTTTCAGCTCAAGATAATAACTTCCAGTCAAAAATGCAATAAAGTAGTTAACAGGAAAGGATAATGCAGAAGAATGTACACAGAGATGATACATCTTTTATACCTTACATGGGCTGAAAGAATCAATGATACGACTAGTAGATGCACATAAATTGCAGGATATCTGGTCCACAGAGCCTACAAGGTTAGTTTCAAACTTGAAACGAACTTGGAGTACTTCATCCATATCATCCCTTAAATCCTGTAGCCATCTTCTTACGAGGCCATGAAATACTTTTTCATCTGCACAGTTGTCAATGCTGTCAACATTCAGAAACTGTGCTCCAGAATCTTTGTTCTTTTACATGGCTTTTCTGTTTTGATTCTAAGTGTCAGAAGCTATTTAAGCATAATAAAAGTTCAATTGAAGGCAAATAATTAGGCCACAGTGATAGGCATGCCTCCCCACATCAAAACCATAATAATCAATCATATATCAGAAAAATCCAAAAACATGGCATGCCTCCCCACATCAAAACCATAATAATCAATCATATAGCAGAAAAATCCAAAAACATGCCAACAATTTTTAATGGAGACCTTCCAAATAACAAGCATCACACTCATATTTAGAGTAAACCATGTTGTTTATAATCTTGGAGGCGTACAAAGCAAATTATTCATTATCCATGATCATGGAAAGAAAACTGTTAGATCACTTTAAAAATTGCCTACAGGTAAGAAATTTTTCTTTAAGAGGTATTTTATTTTTAACCTGGGAGATATTTCTGCAATGAACAGTTATCAAGATCAGATATATTTCTGAGAAAACTGTTGATCTTCTCCTGCATGTCACTGAGATGGCTTGATTTTTGTTCGACGAACACAAACTCGACTGAAACGCACTCATCTGCAGCATCCTGTCTCAGGAAGAACTCAAAAGAACACCATCTTAGCTAGATTCAGCCAGAAGCGATAGGAAATCCAAAACCTGCTTAACATTTAGCTCACCATCAGAGTTTTTTTCAAGGCAGAGTCAACATTTTCAGGCAAACAGGAGGTGAGTAAAATCAACTTCCTCACAATATCTTTGCCTCCCCAAGAGTACAAAGCCTGATAAGTGAAAATACTTGAAAGTTTCACATCTGCGATCAATCATTACGACAATTAGCACAGCAAAAATTTATCACAAAGGTGCACATACCCAAACAGGGAGATAGAGTAAGAAACCGCGACAACAGATAGCTCCAGAATCATTGATTTCTGGTAAGAATTTATCGATAGGCAGATTGTTAACAGCATGGTGGAAATCACGTAGACTAAAGTCCTTTCTTGGCGCGTAACAGATTTTTAGCTGTTTTAAAAGCAAATTGTGTCATTCAATTATTTATTCATGGATAATCAAACAAACACATTCGTGCATTATAAATTTAAAAACTGACAATCAAAAAAGAGAACAGGAGAAGAAGTAATATGAGAAAAGAAGAATAAGAAATAGATACCTCATCAGAGCACGAGATACGATTTTTGGAGACATAGCACAAGCCGATCCGGTCGCTGAGAGAGTCCGATTGAGAACAACGAGAAGGCGATGAAATCGCGTAGAAATTAGCGAGCTGGATCAAGGACTGAAAGATCGAATTCAAAGTCCACGATTACAACACTTAATCGAACGATCCGAAGAACAACTATATATCACTTCTTCACCTGCCTATGTGTGTGTACGCATACGTGTATTATAAAGTTTATCCCTGCTCTTCTTCTTCCTTAGAGACAGAGGGGATAGAGACAGCACATATACCTCCTTTAGATTGTTAAGCAAAGAAGGCGACAGACTACGCAGATCCAAAACGAAACACAACAGCACCATTCTTTCTTTTCCTAATTCTGCTTCCTCTTCTTTGCTTCCAGTGAACTTTGGGCACTGGTTTTGGCGCGGGATGGTTTTGTCAAAGTCGCAGTTTTAAAATGGAATTATATAGAAAGGTGAGGATTTCAAGTTCAGCCCCCATTTTCTGTCAGTTGTTTCTATTATGCCCCAGACAAAGAAGTATTGTTAATGTATGCCCTTCATTTCTTTTTTCAAAATTACGAAATGGGTATTTATACGAGCAAAACACCTTATGCAATTAAAATATATATTTGATATATTTATATTTAGATTTGGGTTTATAAGGATAATTTATGGTTCAAAGAGATATGATTAAGTTATAGAATTGAACTCGAGATGAATATATTTAAAAAATAATCTAGCTAATTGCTTACGGCTACGACAGAAAAATTAAAAACGTTAAAATCATTGAAGATGTGGAGAACACATTAAGACGACACTCATCATAGAATTTGTTATCCATGAATAGTTTGTTTATGATCAAATCTAACTGAGTTAATTTAATTTATTTAATAATTAAAAGTTAAGAATATTTATTTTAAAAACTGACAAAACATAAGTTTTATAATTTGTGATGAATAGCTCATTTAATATAATTAAATTTGAATTAAATTTTATATAATAAATTTTAAAAAATAAAAAAAAAATTATTAATAAAAATTTTCTTTTTTATCATTTTAAAGTTTCTATATATATATATATCACAAGTACAAATTTTTTTTTTTTAAAAATCAAATTTTAGTACGCTATCATAAGATAATTTATATATACTATATATTTTTAAAATTTATATTTTTCTTTATCAAATTAATCCTTCCTATAAAGGTGAGTCTTAATTTAATTATTTTTATTAAGTGAACATATATAATCTTAAATATTTATTAATATTATTTATTTTATATGTTAAACTTTATTGTATAATTAAATAATAACGCATATTAATTTTAATTTTTTAATTTTAATATTAAACGTAAAATATGTATTAAGTTTGTTAGGTGTTTAATATTTAAGAATTTTGAAATTTTAATTTAATAATTTTTTATATTTTTAATTTTATATATTAATATTAAAGTTTATTGATTTTAATATTACATATAAAAAATATATTAAAATTTTTTATGTATTCAGTATATGAGAGGTTTTAAAGTTTTTAAATTATTTTTTTTATTTTTCATATAATTTATTTTGAAAATAATAAATGAAATTATTTATTAAATTTAATATAATAATTAATAAATATAATATTAAAATTAAATTTATAGATAAATTACAAATCATATGTTTTGTAAATAAATGAATTCGATTTGACATATATTTAATTAAAATATTTGTTAAATTTTTTGTAAGATCGAGTTTAACATTGAAATATTTTAAATAAAAAATATTAAATTCACTAAATCACTTGAATAATAAAACCCAGATAGGATTGAGAGAAAGGAAAAAAAAAAAAAAGGTTTGTCTTCACTTCAAGTAACCAAAATAAATATGGATTACTCTGTGTAAGGAGGGGCAAGTTAACTTAACTAAAACTTTTATTATTATTGTTAATCTGCTGAAAAATGGTTAATTTGAGTGAAGGAGATCCCTCACTCATTTATTATTATTATTATTATTATTATTTTACAGAATTTCACTTTGTACCTCAATAAATTCTAACCTCGTCAAGGTGATTCTGAATCCATGTGATCAGGATCGGTTTTGAAAGTATCAATGCTAATCCCCTTCCAGTTTTTCCTTTTTCGCATATAGAGCTTGCTCCTTTCTTTAAGCAACGATGCCCTACTCAGTAAGTGTAAGCAATATTATTCAAGAAATTGAAGAAGATCACCATTCTCTTCATATATATGGCCACAAATCTTTCCAATGAAACCCAGCAAATGAATATTTTCAAGCGGCCTGAACATTATAACATGTCACCAACAAATTCAAGCTAGCACCAAAGACACTCAGATACATGGTATGTTTTCTTCTTTTATATAAATTAAATACGGATAAACAATATTGCTTCAGACGAAACAGGATTCGAAGGAATTCTACTGATAATAAAGGTGTGAAAATCTGGCGAGAGTCGCATTTCCACAGCTATTAACCTCAGATGTAGAAACAGAGATGAGCCTCTGCACTAGTTTTTTTATTTCTTCAGGATCAGGATCAAACATTGCGCCACTAATGCTCACCATCCCTGGATTCTGGCTGTTATGCACCGAGAAAGCACTGGCAAACTCATACCCAGCATTCAAGCAGAAATGAAGCAGGCCTCTGGGGAACACAAACACGTCCCCTTTCTTGAGTACCTTTTGGAAAAGCTGGTTGTCGGTGTCAATGAATCCAGCCAGGACAACACCTTTATTGATGAAGAACATCTCGGAGGATCTTGGGTGGGAATGAGGCAACACAATGCCGTCAACTTCAAGGTCAGTTCTTGCTATGGAAATGCCAAGAGTGTTCAGGCCAGGGAAGTCTGCAGCGGTGACAATGGTAACTGAGGATTGAAGAAAGTTGTCAGTGTCGCCAGGGTTGTTCAGCTTTGAAGACTTGAAATCTGAGGCGCTGGCATTGGCTGGATTCTTGCAAGGGAAACCGTTAACGAAGAGGGTATGTTTTCCGGGAGCTGTTGGACAAATGTCCTGGATGTTCTCGCTGTCTGCTTGGCAGATTGCCACACAAGTGCAGAAGAGAATGCAGAAGGTGATGAAAGAATTCATTTTGTGAAGTAATGGATGTCTACATTAAGTAAATCGTGATCCTTATATATAAGCTAAGCAGTGTCTTAGAGGCTGCAAGAAATGGAAGCTAATTTTTTTTTTTTTTCCAAGGCTTGGAGTTCACTACTGGATTTGAAATGGATTATGTTGTAAGAAGACCATTGCTTTAAAGGAAGACAATCTCCGATAACCTGGAAGGATGGCGTCCCATGTGCTTGAAAAACTAAGATGTTACCTACTAATACAGCTCTCTGATTTCTAGTAAGGGATCCTCCAGGCAGTTTTTCCATTTCCATTTACAACCTGTGGTTCCACCACAAGGAAAGGTCAAGTTCTAGATGGAATAGAATCCAAATCCTAGGCCATCATAGGTTTGAAATCACATCGGGATCATACTCAAATGAGATAAGCTGTCAATTATTATAAGCTCGGTTCTGTATACTCAGGGCATCCTGGATCTGCAAGAACAAGCTTCATAAACATACAGAATACATACAAAGAAAAACTAAGCAAGCTATCTTTGTTGATAAATAAGCAAGATAGTTTCAGCCAGTTGACCATTAAGGCCTACTTTCTCAACAATTTGTAATCTCTTTTTAATGAACTTCTCTCTTTTACTCTTGGCTTTTGACCCTTTAGTCTACCAAGAAACGAGAAATCTAAATTCTGTTTGCACGAGTGAGAAAGTACCTAAAAGGCAGCAGAGGAAACATCATGAAACCCATTTGAAAAGAAAGAAAATGAAAAGGAAGTGGAGCAGAAAAAAGAAGCTTTAGTATTAAACCACATCAAGGAAGGGGCAGCAAGAAATTCATAGCCAATTACAGGAGTCGGGATAAGCCAACCTCTCTTTAAGTAATGCAATAAACCGAGCAACTAGTTAGATGGTTTGTGTATCAACAGTTACTTGTCTCAGCTGAAAATAAACAATTGGCATGTCAGAATTTCTCTGAAAGTCATGCTGATCATTGAATCAGACTCATGAATGATTTTCATTCTTAATGCCATTGTCAGTACTAAGAGAGTTATGCCCAGAGTCCACTGAGGAAGATTTGTTTGTGTAATCATCTGGTGTGGTAAGAATCTCAGAGATAAACTTTATCAAAGAACAAAGCCCACCCAAGAAATTATGATCGATAACACCTCTGCCTTCCACAACATGTGCAAAATCCACAAGTTTAACTTCGGCACTTCCAACCATTCCTTTCAAAGCTGATTCTTCATACATCATGAGAACCGAACAAGAATTAAAATGATAAATGGTTTGATCCTCAAACCATGCCTTTAGCTCCAATAGTTGTGCCAGAATCCCTTCAGAACCACCATATACACTTGGTGCAAAAGAACAGTCAAGGCCCATATTTGAATCAGCGGATACGTTAGATGAAACAAACTTCCTCAGAACCATTCTAACATCATTAGCTGTAAATTCCTGGACGACCTTCTTCTTTGGCTTCCAGAATCCTAATTCTTTGCAGAGGTACATCTGGAACCCAGATATTCTAAAACCCAACATCGAGCTGGTGGTTTCTGCATCTTTTTTAAGACACTTCTCGATATAATCCTTAGAAGCATCTGGATACCATGTTCTGGAACCAATTTTAATGTCTATGATGGATGGATTGAGGTGATTCGAAACAAGATCTTGCAACACAAGGTGAGGGCGCCTGCCAGATCCATCAGATGCCTCCACAAGTTGAGTGCCATGGAAAACAGGAAAAAATCTACGGATATGATCTGGAATCCTCTTGTTGGAAGAGAATGATGAGTAGAAGGCTACCTCTTTTGAGCCACGTTCATCATCCTGGAGAGGCTTGTAGAAACGGCCTGAATCATCTATCAGCGGACCAAGCTTTCCATCACGGGCATGGTGACCTGCAACCTGATGATCTGGGACCTTAAGCATGGTCTTGATAGTATGAAGTACCCCAAGACAGAAAATTTCCTCAATGGATCTTATTTGGTTTCAGAAAGTGCTTGTCTATCAAAGTATCCCGCTTTCCTGCCACCTGTAAACAAAAGCAAGGATTTCCTATTGTTTTGAATTCTGAAAGGAGTACCACACCTTAATAAAACATTGTTAAATTTCTATCATAACACTGTAAGACATCTGATTTTAGAAGTATAACCTAACTGAAGAAAAATAAACCCACAGAGGCAATCATGTACTTCCTGAGGATATAAGCTAGGTAATGTTTTGGCCTTCTAAAAAAGTGTTTCACGGACAAAATGAACAGAGCTTTACCACTAAAGACACAATACATGCAGTTTCTGATATTACCAACATAATCTCTCCAGTATTGATGCTTCCTCAACATGGTTTCATCTAAAACATTTGCTCAGTACTTCTAAGTTAATACTTTCACCCATTATGGAGGATACAAATGCTAGCAATATCACAGTTCTGATACAGCTACCACCAAACACAGCATTCAGCTAAAAAATGGATGTATTAGCCATCTTCATGTGCTTAAACTAGCATAGAAGATAAACTCGAAAGATTGGATTAGTAAGTCCAACCCATAATTTGATATGCACTGCAGATTTAGGTTGGATTATGCTTTTAAAAGAATACCTCTAACAGTAATGCAAAAAAGAAAAATTGAAACAAGGCACACCCTGTAGACTCAAGTTTTGGATTAGAGTGATTTTGACTGGTGAGAAAAGGATAGAGCAAGCAGGAAACAGAGCATCAGCTACAATGTTACTAACTCAGAAACTTGCCACTGACATCTACAGCACAACGTGAATCCAAAGATCAACGTTAAGATTAAGAAAAGGCAGGTCAGTTCGACCAAACTTTAAAGTTCTTCTCAGAGCTAAGCCAAACAATAAAAATGATAACTACCTATTAGTGAGTTAGCTAACTAGCAAACCTAGCAAACCTAGCCCTCAAAGAAACTCACCTTTAGGGTTGACCACATCTAATAATATAGAATTGACCCCTTTTCCACACAAATTTATCGCTCATCACAAGAATCTGGGTTCAAATAAGTAGGAAAACCATTTTATCACTTGAATTCTGCCAAAGTGAGGTCGCCCAAGTTCAGATCGCTCAAATATCCACAGAATTTTAACTTTGAATATAGTTTAGTGGAAAAGAGAAGGAACTTGAGTGGTGCTACTGAGGAGGAGAAGAGGGGGTAAGACAGGCATCAAAAGCGAAAAAACTAAAAGATAAAGAAAAGAAGCATCTGGAGGTTCATCATCCTTGCTGATTCTTCAAGACTCAACAACCCAAAAGACCGATAAAAAAACCATAAAAGTCAGAACTCCGATGCTACTGAATCACAAGGCCAACAATTTTGGTGCAAGCAACTAGTTAAATAAAAAGCACATATCATCTCATGCAGGCAAATTGTCATACTAACAGCCCCCTCGAAGCTCAAGTCACTTAAGCCAAAATCCTTACACAAAGATTAACGTGTAAGTCGAGGTTAATGTTACTCGATATCAGCCCCCGGACCAGACACGCAGCAAGTATCCCGTCCTATCTATTTGATAAAACTTCTTTAGAGAACGAACAAAACCGATTAAACAAAGAGTTACCTTTGCAAGATTTTCACAGAATCTATAGAGACGAATGAAAAACCCTGGGGTGTGGAAATACGCTACTTTGCAAAGTGGCTGAAGAAAAGATCTTTTGCGAGTAATACGCACTATATAGGCCGTTGGATTAGTAGTTGACATTGATATTGGTCAGTGGCATCCGGCCCAACCACTTAGACATCATTTTTTATATTTCCCATGTTCGTGCCAGCACTTGATTGCTGCCAATATGACTTGGTAGCTCCGATCTTCATACTAATATTGATATTAATCTCTGGCACAACCACGTAGGCCTCATTTTTCATATTTTGCCATGGTCGCGCCAGCACCTGATTGCTGCCAATATGACTTGGTAGCTCAGATCCCCATGCATCATTGGAACTATTGATTAGACACAGCCGTAGGACACCTCCATCTATAATTCGATCAAGCCATACCAATCGCTAAGGACAACAACATTTCTCCTCCGGTATCGAATTAGAATTTCATCCAAGTAGAAATGCAACAGCATAAAAGGAAAGCAGCCAATATTCTTTCAGAGAGTATGCATCATCAATCTAGGCATAATTACCATGTATTAACATTCGATCAAATTCAAATGTAATTAATCACTGCATGCATTGCCAACAGCAGCGATAGCAAAAAGAGAGATACGTGGAGAAAGATATCTAAATATATGAATGTTTTTTACCTGGATCACTCAGCTAGGAGCATTATTGGATCGAGAAGACAACCAAAGATGAAGATTAATTTATGCTCGCTCACGTCACTTACATGAGATTAAGATCAAAGAGAGAAGAAAAGAGAGATTTTCTTCTTAAGAAGAGAGAATCGCCAGATCTCAAGCGTAGATAAGGAGTCGGAGTCCATGCGGAGAGGGAGAATATAAACAACAAGCAGAGAGCTAGAGAATTGAATATAGGCTATAGTACCATGGAAGCTGCTTGCAAGAGTTTGTGACCAAAAATTCCATGCAGAGCTGCTCATGCTTTTGCAGTCTTTACCACATTAATGCGCCATTGCGACATTGCTCTTTATCCGTTAATCTAATTTCCAAAACTGCCCGGGTCAAACCGGTGTGGACAAAGGTAACCGGCCCAATTTATTTACGAGCCGTCTGGGCACACATTTTCCCTTCTTGTTTGTTCGTTTGTTTTTTTTTTCCCCCCTTGTTTTGCCACTTTAAGCGCCTCCATTGCCATAGCTTTCTTATTTTTCTAACTCCAATGACAGTTATACAGGGAAGCGCTCCTGCAGCAACGTGACAACTTTTTTGCTAGACACGTATCCTGCGGTTTCCTTTCATATGAACACGTATCTTGTTCGTCTTTTGTATTTTTATCCATTCTCTATCGCCAATGCTGTTCCAACAATGGAGGATGGACTTCTTCTAGCAGAGAATTGCAACAACTTGGTACTTCTCATTTCTCTTTTCTCTATCGGTGCTTATATCTTCACGCATGTTAGTTATACAAAAATTGATCGGACCGAGAGAAAAAGCGACTAATGAGAATGTTGTGGTCTAATTTGAGAGTTCTACTTTCTTTATTTGGTCACTCGGCAGGAATAGATACATGTTTCATGAATATAATATTCTGATTCTCATGGCTGCTTTGAGTGATAGGGTACTGGTGACAACAATACCCAACCATGGGCTTATGTGGATTGTGGAATGTTTTGGTCATGATTTTGTTGTATTCAAGTTTCTGTGTTACTGTCAGTTAATCTTGAAAATTACAGCATTAAAATGTTTGGCTGACTATTCCACAAAGCTTATTTATCACTTTTTTTTGTTGATGATTTTATGTTTGGATGGAGACTCGTGATGAGTGTGGTAAAGACATAAAGCATATTTGTTTATCATTTGGAAACTTTGTGTCGGGCGGTTGGGGTTCATTCTTAGTAAAATTTATGCCAATGCAACATGTGAGAAAAATTTAGTATAGGACACAGGTGATAAGTTTATATTCAGGCAGTTGTCTGACCTTTTCTCATGGTCTTTGATCAGGAAACTGTTAATAATACCAACTGCTCGGAAGAGATCATGGGAGCTTCGCAACTTAGAAGGGCATTTAAATTAATGGATTCTGACTTCTTCAGTGATAGCAAGGTGACTGTGATAAATTTTATGTAGTCATCATACTGAAGAGTTAGTTTACAGAATCTTGTAGGCCAGTGTTGTAAGTATTGATAAGTGCCTTTTCTTTAGATTCTGGAGATTGCCAAGAGTGCAAGAGAGTTGAATGTTCCGACATTTAGAGCCAACCGAAAATTAGTTGCTTCTGCCGACGGAGGGTTAGAAAATCCATCTCCTTTGGTTTTTAATCCTGCATGGAGCAGGGAATTTGCCCAAGGAGGAAATAAAAGATTTACCTATCCTTGTATTGCTGGTTTACAGAGGCCTAAAAATGAAGAAGATATTGCCTTCATGACTGTAAGCTGCCATAATAATTTGAGTTATGGTCTGTCGTTTATCAATTCCTTTCTCATAACATGTATACTTTGGTACATCTTAATCAGGTTTTTGAACTAGGTGAACTTATTAGGACAAAAAAAATTACATCCGAGGAGCTTACACGAATTTATCTTGGGAGGTTAAAGAGGTAAGACAGAGGAAATCACAGCAGTGATTATGTCTGTCTGATATACAAGTTCTTTTTACAGCAATACATGCTTTGCTAAAAAACACCAGGTACAATCCTTTTCTTGAAGCTGTGATCACTTACACTGACGAGTTGGCTTACAAGCAAGCAAACGAAGCTGATGAATTGCTTGCACAAGGAACATATTTGGGTATTTCTCTTATCTTCTTATAATATAACTTGACAATAATGACCAATGTATTCATTACTGTTAAAATGAGATGTTAATTGTGGAGTGTATCTAGAATCTACAGAAGCTTCAGAATTTGCCACGTACAATTTGCCGATGTAATAATTGCTTCATTAGATTGTTGTTTTGAAGCTACTTCTTGGGTCAAACATTGGGTTATGTGTGATAGGACCTCTCCATGGAATTCCATATGGGTTGAAGGATATAATTTCAGTACCCCATTACAAGACAACTTGGGGTTCAAGAACTTACAAGGATCAAGTTCTTGACATTGAAGCATGGGTCTACAAGAGGTATTCGACATTTCTGCTTAGACTCTTAGTTCCATCTAAAAAACTCATCTGGTCATATTTAGCTAATTCGTTTTATGACTTCTCCTAATAAGATTGAAGTCTGCCGGAGCAGTTCTTGTTGCAAAGCTTGTTTCTGGCTCATTAGGATACGATGATATCTGGTTTGGGGGTAGGACAAGAAATCCATGGAACATTGAGGAATTCACCACAGGCTCATCCGCCGGACCTGCTGCCTGTGTTTCTGCTGGTATTCGTCATTTCTTGTGCTGCTTAACTTAATACTTCTCTTCTATCTGATACTTGTTTTGACAAATCCCAACAGAGATATTTAGAATCTACTCGTAAGATGAATCTGAAGGACAAGAATAGGTGAAGCAGTTGCAGATTAGACCATCATGACAATGACATGAACGTGTTGCCAGCGACTGAATTTATTAAAAAAAAAAACCGATGATGAACAGTTACATTCTTACTGTATTCCTCATGATAGGTATGGTTCCATTTGCAATTGGCTCGGAGACAGTTGGCTCAATGACCTCCCCTGCAGCTATTTGTGGCGTCACAGCACTTCGTCCAACTTTTGGTGCAGTTGGTAGGACAGGTGTAATGAGCATATCTGAAAGCTTGGTAATATCAAAAGTGCCTTCATCCTGCATTTATTACTAAAAGGTGAAGTATTTTAAAATCTGAATCCATGTGTATAACAGGACAAACTTGGCCCCTTCTGTAAGAGCACTGTGGATTGCACAATTATTTTGGATGCTGTTCGAGGAAAGGATCCAGATGATCTCTCGTCAAGAAACATTCTCTTTGAGGATCCTTTCTCAGTTGACATTACAAATCTTACCGTTGGATATCTTGATGATGCTGAGATGGAGGTAAGTCACCATTTTATTTATCACAAAAAGAAAACTAACCATAGGCCTGACCTTGCCAGGTTATTGGCAATGGTTTGTCTAATGCTTTTACTGGGACGAAAAGTTCAGATGCTTGAATCTTAACCATGAACTTATTTTCAGGTTGTTAATGTCCTTGCATCGAAGGGTGTTAATATGGTTCCTTTCAAACTGAGTTACTCGGTAGACTCTGTTCAAGGTATTGCAAGTATCACCATGGATGTCGATATGTTGGCCCATTTTGATGAATGGCAACGCTCCGGCGACGATGATAATTATGAAGCTCGAGATCAGTGGCCTGTTGAATTACATCGTACACGTGTTATCCCAGCGGTAGATTACTTGCAGGTTTGTTGTCTGCCATCTAATCACCCTCTGATCTGTAGCATGTAACTTTCAATCGGGTAGGTTGCAGGGGTCTCTTTCTGTGTTATAATCTCTAAGTTGCATCGTTTTCTATGGAAGTAACTAATTTCGTATCACCCATCAACCTTGCATCACCTTCTTTCTCTATGCAGGAAGACCGTCTATCTGAATAACATGACAATCAAACACTGGATAGGCAGCACGACACAATAGCATCCATTATTATAAAGTATATATATAAGTGAACTGCTACATTGCTTCTGTCTGTATCACCACTAATGGATCTTCGGATGCTTTATATATTAGATTTCTTAACAGGGCATAGCTCATGTAATGAACATAACAGGCACAAAGAGCTCGGGGGAAATTGATCCGGGAAGTGAAAGAAAGCTTCAGCGTTGATGCATTCGTAGGCAGTGCAACTGATTGGGAGAAAGTTTGCATGGGAAATCTTGTGGGTTTGCCTGTAATTGTCATACCAACTGGATTTAAAACTATATCTAATCCACCTTGTGGTCACAGCCGGAGAAGGACTACCATCAACACTGGCATTTATGCTCCTCCTGACCATGATCACATTGTAAGCCCCTTCTTACCTCCATATGTATCATCTATACGGTTAATCATCAGTTTCTTGTCCATCTTTGTGTGATGGTTACATCCCATATGATGATGCATTAACTATATGGAAGTGAAGAACCTATTTCTTCTTGATGAGACCCCACTGCTCTTGCTGTAGTTTCCATTTCTTATGAGTGCAGGCACTAGCATTGGCAATGGCTTACCAATCAGTCACGGAGCACCATAAGCAGCGCCCACCTATTGAAGATCTGGGGCCAAATGACGCAATTCCAAGTCCACCAACTGTCACCATTCCTCCAAGACGATTGCATCTGTATTCACAGCTTGAGCACTAGTGTTTGTAGCTGTTTTATGGTTATTGATTGTGCCATTTTAATCATTGGATGGAGAACCCAATGAATGGCCTCTAGGCAATGAGCACTAGTAATAGGTCAAAGATAGAACAGTAAAGATACATTACCCCAAAAATGGGAAAATTTCAAGGGATTGTACAGATCGAACTTATTTTCTTTATCAGTATGGTTTGACATCTTGATGAAGTGGTGGATAACTTTTCTTCCAACATCAAAGTGGATTCATGAAGCTTTCAGGCATGCAGTAGAACTTCTTGCCATTACTGAATCTGTGATTATTCAAGGTCTCTGAAGAAACTTTATTCCTTCGTTCTTCAGGATCAGATTCCTAAAGTGGCATGGAAGCGAGGACGTTAAGGAAATTAGAAAAAGTTGCATTTTCTAGTCTGTCTCACAGTAGAGTGCCAAGGCCATTGTGGTTTGCTCTGCTTCTTGCTTTCCTTAAAAGGGACTTCGTTATCATAAAAAACTGAACCTTCTTGTGATACTGGAATCAGACCAAAGGGAGCAGTAAGTGGCTTTTGCAGCAACCAACACGTGATCTGACTGTTTGACTTCACTGATTCTTTTTTCTTCAAGGAGGGAGAATATTTTTTTAAAAAAAATAATTGCATTTAAACATGTTGAAATTTAAAGTGATAGATAAGATCAGTCATAAGATATTGTTTATTATGACCTTAACTTTATCGTTCTTATCATTTGGATGTATCTACAGAAGATGTCCCGTGAAGAAGAGTTTGTGATCAAATTTGTATTATATTGAATTGCATGGACCATTAGATAAAAATTACTTATTGATAATTTTGGTGGTAAACATATAATTTTTATTCATCAAAATAATTATATAAAATAAAATCTCTCAAATTATTATATATTGGAATATTCCTATGAGGTGACATATTTTTTTTAATAAAGTTCAGATTTTTTTGGTCTGTCTATTATGATTAAATTTTATGGATTAAATATTTACTTGATATGTAAAATAGGAAGAAGTTTTCTTTTTGGACTTTTTTTGACCTATGTTATAGTGATTAGATATTATAGAAATATTTTATTTTAAAAACCAATTTATTCAATAAAAAAGATACAAAATTTTTATTGATATGATATATGTAATTTTTTAAATAAATATTGACATGTGATAATTGAATGAAAAAATTGATAGAATGTGTTTAGTTATTTATTATTATTAGATAATTCATGAAACTAATCATTTATTAAAAATTTAACATATATCATTAAAAAAATAGGAATTCTGATCCAAATAGAATATCATATTATGTATAATATAATTCATTTGTAAGATAAAAGTGTCTTTTCATATTTCTAACTCGTATCATGATTACCCAATAATAGATTCAGATATTAAACAAAAAATTAAGATATTAGAAATAAAATTTTAAATATTTGCCATCTCACGTCCCATATAATATAGTTAACCTATCATAAATGAATATTTTTTTATTTAACATATTATATCATCAACCGATCAAGTTGTTCTCTTCAAAATTCAAATCTTTGGCACCGCATATAATGACCTTGTGAAACTAAATTACTTTAAAATAGTTAGTCCACTTGAAAATACTGAAACTAGGGAATTTACTGTTCATCCTTTAAACTGGCCGGAAGAGCTGACTTAACGGTGGCAAGTGTCCGCCGAGGGTACTCTTTCTGTCATTTGACTGCAAGGTCCTCTCCACTGTTACTGAGTGCTGCTGCAGGCCGTAGGTGGAGTACTAATCTCCGCGTTACTTAAAGAAGTACCAAAAAAAATTAGGATATTCCCCAAATAAAAAGTACAAATCTTGAGAAAAGACTTTGCCTTTCCCCCCCCCCTCTTCTCTTTTTTTGGATGTCAACCAGTGAAAAAGCAGGTCAAACAATGATTTGCTTAATGTGGATAAGATTTCATGTTTGAATTTTAAAGATTTATTAATGCTGAAAATATGAAAATATAGCATAAAATTTCACTTTTTTCACTGTTTTCTAATACCTTATAAATAAATAAAACTTATTGTCATAATTTTCCCTTTTTTTTAATAATTTTACATTTATGATATGAGATTTGAAGTTTTCTTATATTTGAAAAAAAATCTCTTCACAAGATTTATCATAAATTTATATTGTAGATATGATTTAATTGACTTTAATAATTTACAAAATCAATTTAAAATCAAATTTTATGGAGAAAAAATTAAGTTTATAACATTTAGATAAAGATAGAAAGTTTAAAAAATATTTTTGTGATATAAAATATTAATATAAAAAATACATTTGAAAATTTTAATTATTAATTTTATTAAATTATTTAGTATCGTTATTTTTTTAAAAGTTAACATATTTATGGAAAAATATTTTTAAAAAATACTTTGATTGAGATTACACATAAAATTTCAGATAAAAATGAAATTAATTTTTACTGGACAGTAAGTGTGTCCAACTGGCTCGTTAATAAATTGGCCGGTCGTCACTGTCTGCACCGGTTTGGCCACAGTAGTTTTGGATTTAGGTGGACCGATGAGGGCAATGGGACATTAATATAGCAAAAGACTGCAAAAGCGTGAGCGACCCTGCATGGATTTTTGCTAACAAATTCTTGTACGCATCTCCAATGGTACAATAGTAATTTTACCCAAAAAGCCTGGTTGTTTTCACTTCTCTAGCTCTCTGCTCCTTGTTTATATTTGCCTTCTCTGCATACACGCCGATCTCTCTCTCCTCTGAGATCCGCCGACCCTCTCTCTCCTTAAACAAAAGTCTTTCTCTTTTTTCTCTTATTGATCTTAAATCTTATATAAGAGAGATAAGAGAGCATAAATTAATCTTCATTTTTGTTGTTTTCTAGATCCAATAAGGCTCCTATCTGAGTAGTCCAGGTAAAATAGCATTCTATATATTCAGATTTCGTTTCTGGACAGATCTCTCTGTTTGATATAGTTGCGGTTGGTTATACATGCGGTGATTTCATTAGATTTGAATCTGATCGAATGCTAATACATGGTGATTGTGCCTAGACTGATGTTGCATACTCTATGAATTGATATTGGCTGTTTTCCTTGTCCGCTCTTTTACATTACTTGTTGGATGAAATTCTAATTCAATATGGGTGGAGAAACGTTGCTTTCGTTATTGATTGGCTTGATTAAATTATAGATCAAGGTGTTTAAAGCCGTGTCTGTTCAATCTACACCGTTCTGCTGATGCATGTGATGATTAATGTGGTTTTGTGGGTAATTCTGGGTGTCTATCGGTCTTTGATAGTCCCAATGTCATGGATCTGATTAGTGTCCCTGGTAGATGTTGTAAATTTGGATGATTTTTTATCAAGCGCGTTTCTGGCATTTTATAAAACTGTGGCCGAGTTCTGATGCCTCGCAGCCAAAGTCAAGACAATGCAATTGGTTCATTGGATCATTCTATGTATCCTAGGGTTATTTTTAGTGTATTTGCACAATGGTCTGGATAGTATTCTGTATACATTCTATGGAGCTGGGGCATTTAAGCACTCTTGGCTGTTAATTGGTCACCTGGTCTTAAAAACTTCTGTTTACTTGGTTTTCCTGTTGGGTGCAGATTTTGCTGTTGAGATGGCATCATCAGCAACTGGAGCCAAAGGACCCTACAGAGGGAAGGTGAAAGCAGTTCCATCCGGAGACAGCCTGGTGATAATGTCCTTGGTCACCAACAAGTCTGGTCCCCCTTTAGAGAAAACCATCACTTTGTCATCTCTTGTTGCTCCGAGACTGGTACACCCACTTAACTTCCATGCTGATGAAGATTCTGTTACATACACAAGATTAGATACGTTAGTGCTCTGTAGTTCAATAATGGGAATCTGTTATTTCTGTCTGCAGCATTTTGTATCTGAAGGATCCATGATTGATTATATATTTTCTCTTTTTTTCTTTGTTTTCTTTTGGTTAAATTTTTGGCATCACTTGATTGATTATGTATTCAGCTTCCTATCAGTCTGCCAACCCCTCCCTTTTTGATGATCTCTTTCCATGGAGCAGCATGCTGGCTTGTGGATCCTGACGTGATTACATTATTTGCATTAATGATTGGAATGGATTTCTGATAGTTGGCTTCTATGAATTACTCGTAGGCTCGTAGAGGAGGATATGATGAGCCGTTTGCTTGGGACAGCAGGGAATTTTTAAGGAAACTCTGCATAGGAAAGGTGCTTAAATATGAATGTTTCGGCTGTCTGCTTGATGACATTTTGTGATTCATCTAATATCAATGTACTCTTTTAAACAGGAGGTCACTTTCAAAGTGGACTATACTGTGCCAGCAATAGGCAGAGAATTTGGTTCGGTATTCCTTGGTGACAAAAACATTGCAATGCTGGTTGTTGCTGAAGGCTGGGCAAAGGTATCGTTTATGTTTATATAGAATATTTCATTTTTTAACATCTTTATGCGCTGTATTAACTAAACCTTGTTTGTTCAGGTCAGGGAGCAGAGTCAGCAGAGTCAGCAGAAGGGGGAAGCTAGTCCTTTCCTTGCAGACTTGCTACATCTTGAAGAGCAGGCTAAGCAGCAAGGTCTTGGTCGATGGAGCAAGGTTATCTTTCCTTGTCTTTCTCTTCCAACTATTATAAATCCAAGTGCTTCACATATTGGCTTAAACTGTAATTAAGGTCTTTTGAGGAGCCGACATGCCTATGATGATTTATGTCATAATTAAGTGGAATTGATTAAAATTTTGGTTTCGTTTGTGAAAAAAACTGAAAGTTGGCCTTGAAAGGCCTACTTTAAATGGAGAGTTCTCTCTGTCTCTGTCTCTATCTCAGTATTCCTCTCTCTCTCCTCAAAGTTTTCATAGTATATAGTTAGTGGCAATAAATTCTTCTTTGGTGGACTGCTTGCTCCTTTTTTGCTATTTGGATCACATTTAAACCCAATTCTGGATGTTGTTTGTACATGGTTGCAGGTGCCTGGTGCTGCTGAGGCATCCATTAGAAATCTTCCTCCTTCTGCCATTGGCGATCCCAGTAATCTAGATGCTATGGGTCTGTTAAATGCAAATAAGGGCAGGCCCATGCAAGGTATTGTCGAGCAGGTTCGTGATGGCAGTACCATTCGGGTCTATCTGCTTCCAGACTTTCAATTTGTCCAAGTATTTGTTGCAGGAATCCAGGTGAAAGTTCTCTGGAGTTATCACCCTTCATCTATGTGAAATTTGTTGATTTTGAATGTTTTTGATGCTTGTCTTTATGGATTCTTGCTTATTTGTTGTGCTTCTGTTTGAATTAGGCCCCATCCATGGGCAGAAGACCTGTATCAGAAGCTGTTAGTGAAACAGAAATAACGTCTGATGAACAAAATGGAGACACTACTGCAGAATCAAGAGCCCCTTTAACATCCGCACAGAGACTGGCAGCATCAACAGTGTCAGTTGAAGTTGCTCCTGATCCATTTGGCATGGAAGCCAAATACTTCACAGAGCTTCGTGTTTTGAATAGAGAAGTAAGTAAAATGCAACTCTAAATTTAGTTGCAAATTCCATATTCTTTTGATCTAACTGGACTGTGGATTTTATAGGTCCGGATCGTCCTCGAGGGTGTTGACAAATTCAGCAATTTGATTGGTTCAGTATATTATTCAGATGGAGAGTCACCAAAAGATTTGGCATTGGAGCTTGTGGAAAACGTATGTGCTTAAATTTACTAAGCTATCATGTTGCATATATATATACACCTATATCTCCTTCTTAGGAACTCACAATATTTTATTTGGAATTCAAATTTTTGTTAATACAAAATGTTTTATGGAACCTTCTTGTCTTATTCTTTGCTAATAGAGTCATCTTCATGAGTGAAAATCTGTTTTACCATTAATATCACTTAGTAGATTTTCTACTCCAACTAAGTCAAAGTTTCGCTATGATTCTTTTGGTTCTTGAATGAATATAATGTGCTTGTGTTTTCACTGTCTCTCACTTTCCCTGTGTAGGGTCTGGCTAAATTTGTTGAATGGAGTGCAAATATGATGGAAGAAGATGCCAAAAGAAAACTGAAGGCTGCTGAGCTTCAGGCCAAGAAAACCCGGTTGAGAATCTGGACCAACTATGTACCCCCTGCCTCAAATTCTAAGGCAATTCATGATCAGAATTTCACTGGGAAGGTAATTGGTTTTATGTTTTTTAATAAATCTCTCTACCTTGCTTCCTCATCATATCATGTCATAGTTAACTAACTAATTCTGTTTTCTCAACAGGTAGTGGAGGTTGTTAGTGGGGACTGCATCATTGTTGCTGATGATTCTGTCCCATATGGCAGTCCATTAGCAGAACGACGAGTCAATCTTTCAAGCATTAGGTGTCCAAAAATGGGTAATCCACGTAGAGATGAAAAGCCAGCTCCTTATGCTCGGGAAGCAAGGGAGTTTTTAAGAACACGGCTCATTGGTCGACAAGTATGCATACTTAATGATTAAGTCTTATTTTTGTGATGATAGATGCCATATGTTATAATTTGACAATATTTCTCTTCAGGTAAATGTTCAAATGGAGTATTCTAGGAAAGTTAGCATGGCAGATGGGCCTACCACCGCAGCTGGTACTGGTGATTCAAGAGTATTTGATTTTGGATCAGTCTTCCTCTTGTCCCCTGCTAAGGGTGATGGTGACGATGCCACATCATCTGCTTCCAGTGCCGGCAACCAGCAGGCTGGGGCGAATGTTGGTGAGCTTGTAGTTGCTCGTGGCTTTGGCACTGTGATTAGACACCGAGATTTTGAGGAAAGATCAAACTTTTATGATGCTCTTCTTGCTGCTGAATCACGTGCTATTGCTGGGAAGAAAGGAATCCATTCTGCCAGGGATCCCCCAGTCATGCACATAACTGACCTGACAATGGTTAGAAATGTAACCATTATGACTCCTTGCTATTTTGAGTGTCTTATTTGTTTTATTATTTCTATAATTTTGTTGTTTTCAGGCATCAGGCAAGAAAAGTAGGGATTTCCTGCCATTCCTGCAGCGGAGTAGAAGGATTCCTGCTGTTGTGGAATATGTCCTCAGTGGACATCGTTTTAAGCTTTTGATTCCCAAGGAAACATGCAGTATTGCGTTTTCATTCTCTGGTGTTAGATGTCCTGGTCGTGATGAGCCATATTCAGATGAAGCTATTGCTTTAATGAGACGGAAGATTATGCAGAGAGATGTTGAGGTGATTCCCTTCCTCTGTACATCTGATAACCACCTTGTTTTGTTGTTTTCGATTGTTTGATAGATCTCTGTTTTTCATATAGATTGAAGTTGAAACTGTTGATAGAAATGGAACTTTCTTGGGATCTCTGTGGGAGTCAAGGACCAATATGGCAGCAGTACTTCTTGAAGCTGGCCTTGCAAAACTACAGACTTCTTTCGGTACCGACAGGATTGCTGATGCACATCTTCTTGAAAAGGCTGAGCAATCTGCCAAAAGGCAGAAGCTGAAAGTAAGAAGCTGAACATCTGTCATACTGTAAATTTTTGTCTTGCTGTGGAACATGCTAACTGAAGTTTCTTTTTGCAGATTTGGGAGAATTATGTTGAAGGAGAGGAAGTCTCCAATGGGCCTGCTGTAGAAACCAAGCAGAAAGAAGTGTTAAAGGTGCTTAAGATGTGATTTTGTGGTGCATTACTCTATTCATATGTAATAAAACAACAAACAATGACTTGTCTTCTGTTTTCAGGTAGTTGTAACAGAGGTCTTGGGTGGTGGTCAATTCTATGTCCAGTCAGTTGGGGACCAGAAAGTAGCCTCAATTCAGCAACAGCTTGAGGCTTTGAATCTGCAAGAACCTCCTGTGCTTGGTGCTTTTAATCCTAAGAAGGGGGACATTGTCCTTGCTCAGTTTAGTGTGGATAACTCCTGGAACAGAGCAATGGTGAGCTTGTTTTTAAATCTTTTCTAGTACCTTGCTTGCATTTGAAGTTTTATGTCATTGTTGCAGTTGGTTTACAATCATTATTAGTCTGTAGCTATGCTGTTGTAGGAGATTTCACCATGAACCTGAATGTGGTGCATCTGGAAAGAGGTGCTTCATGAAAACCATTTAAAACCAAATTCATCCTGTTATTACAATATTCATCTGTTATGAATTTTACATTCTTATAATGTGGCAAAACAGCAATTAAAATCAGGGATAAATCTAACATAAATTGACAGCTGAGGTCTTTTTTTTTTTTTTTTGATGAGGCTGCTACTGGAACTTGCATGATATGGTATTAATAATTTGAGTCTGTGAGTAGGTGAAATCTGGACAGTATAAGTTTGTTATGAATTGCTTACTGTAAGTAGCTGTTCTATATTTATGGCTTGAATTGCTTCGGTTGATAGTAAGATCAGCTAGGTGTTATTATGAATTGCTGCAATTGATAATATCAGCTAGTTGTAATTATTGGCTGCATAACTTGAGATTGTGGGTAATGGGTATTGTCTTTGTTAATGAGGAGGATTTAGGAGACTATATAGAAATCCGAACCTCTGAAGAGCTAACTATACTTGTTAAGGGCTGCACCCCTGTGGTGCTATGTAGTTGATACACACACACACACACACACACCCATTTTTCCAGATAAAAAAAAAATTATCAGTTAGGTGTAGTACACTATGCATGTTTTGGTTGATGAAGGGACCTGTCTTGAGAAATTTTATAAGAACGTGAATTATGTGTGTTAGGTGTGGTCATTGTCCAACTAGGTCTACTGGGTAAATGGCAAGCTGTTATAAGAGGTAGAGAACCAATATTAAGTTTGGTTTGTTCTTGCATGGAGATGTTCCAAGGACAGTTTATCTCTTGAAGGTTTGAACATGATTAATAGGGAGAGAACTCGAACCTTATAATCTTTATGCAACTTGAGGACTGATCCTAATTATGTTGGGAATGTTGGGCAAGCCATTAGTTGATTCAATTCAGTAAATACTGTTACAATTCCCTTTATTCATGATGACGTATTATGGAATGTCAGCATGTTTTGTATCCTCAAACTGAACAAGCATTTGGTTTGCTTTCACGTTTACGGCGGCTCGTTGACACATATGAATTTGTTTATTTCTCATTTGAAGATTGTCAATGCACCCCGAGGAGCTGTTCAATCTCAAAAAGATAAGTTTGAAGTGTTCTACATCGATTATGGAAATCAAGAGTTTGTCCAATACAGCCAGCTACGCCCCCTTGAATCTTCGGTGTCCTCAGCTCCTGGCCTTGCTCAGTTATGCAGCCTTGCATACATAAAGGTTCCAAGCTTGGAAGAGGACTTTGGTCCTGAAGCAGCTGAGTATTTGAGTGTGCACACACTAAACAGTGGGAAGGAGTTTAGGGCAAAGGTGGAGGAAAGAGATACTTCAGGAGGAAAGGTCAAAGGACAGGGTACAGGGACAATTCTTGTTGTGACTCTGGTTGCTGTGGATGCTGAGATTAGTGTCAATGCTGCCATGCTGCAGGTTCGAACTATAGCCTTACTGTTTACTTGTTTTTCTGTGAACAAAAAGAAGTAATTAATTGAACTACTAGTCTGGTTTGTCCATTGAAAAGTATTCAATTCTTGAAACAGTAAAATGTAACCAGTAATTGATGCATTGTTATCATCCTAACTAATGGACAAATCCACTTCATGAGCATGCGGTGTACATTATTCTACTGTCCTGATTTTTTAGTTTCTGATATTTGCCACATGGGTTTTCCAGGAAGGACTTGCTAGGACTGAGAAAAGGAAGAAATGGGACTCCAAGGACAGACAGGTGGCCCTTGATAACTTGGAGAAGTTCCAGGATGAAGCGAGGACTGATAGGCGAGGAATCTGGCAGTATGGAGATATCCAGTCAGATGATGAGGATGTGGCTCCTCCAGTTAGAAAGGCTGGTGGTCGCCGGTGAATGTAATCTTAATCACCTGAGATAAATTATGATAGAAAGACAACTCAGGTGACCTAAGTTGAGTTAAATTATAGGCATGATCATCTTTTAGAGTATAAGAGACAAAAGAATGTTGCAGCGTTAACTTTATTTTAAGTTTTGTTTGCCCTTAACTCTTTTGGGTTTTTGATTTTATATCTTTCTTGGTAGGTGAGGGGACAATTTTTTTTAAACATGTTCAATAAGGGGAACTCAACCCTCTGTCCAGTCTTTATGCGTTATAAACAAATTTTCCGGTTGATCAGAGTTATATGATGTTTCTGAAACCTGCTTTGTGATGCTTGTTCTTTCTCTTCTTATGGTTTAAGGAGGGCCTACATCAGAACAGACACCCATTAAAGAAACTGGAGCCTCTTGAGCAGCCAGATTAAAGCAGGCTCTCCAGCTCTTAGTGGTAACATCCTGTGAGACCTTTACCTATGGGTGGCCCGGTGGCAGGTGAAGGCATGGCATGGATGCTCACCGAGGCGCCAGTGATGCATCGGGTAGCATCATGCTCCCATAGCTAAGTGTCTTACACATCCTGAGCCTTATTCTAAACAAGTTTGACATAATTAGATATATAGTCCCAGAGTGAATGATTGAGATGATCAAATTGAGGACTTATTATAATATTGAAATATAGATTGTGCATGTGCTCAAAAAGGATGTCTGACTTATTACCTGTGGAGTTGAATGGAAAATTTTGTGTCTACTTTTCATGGGCAGGAATATAGTGTTACATAAGAATCTAGATATTATTAAATTCAGGATTTATCTTAACAGTGTCATAATGATTAATATTGTTTATTAAGCACATGGTCTTCCTCACCTCTAGCCAAGCAGTTTCAATTCTGTGATACCTGATAGCTATGACCGTGTTTCCAGTCTGATAATTAAAATTAACAATTATTGTTTCGTAATCTCTTCTTCAGGCGAAAGGTCACCTTAGTCCTCGATGATTTGGGTAGTCTCTTAAAGTTTTTTTTTTTTTGGGTAATTTTGTTCCAATGAGAAGCTACTAGCCCACTACCAAACTGCCTGCAAAAGCCCAATCCTCTATTCCAGGTTGCTCTGTTGAATTCAAAATAGAAGGAATAAACACAATGTCCTGAATTAATTAGAATATATATAGCAATGACAAATATTAAGTCAAAACCAAATTTCATTTTTCTCACCAATTACCTAAACCAAAAAAAAAAAAAAAAGTGCATAACTGTCTTAAAGGTCGTTCTTCCTAACATGGTTTCATTCAATAGGCATTATAAATACAAAACTTTTATAGGGAAAATGATTTTTTGTACAATAAATTAAGTTTTTAGTCCATCTATAACAATAAAGAGTCAACACTATCAAGGGACCCTTAGCCAGTCCATTTGCATTTTGAATTACCAGATTTTAATTTGATTTATTTAATAATTAAATCAAAGTTAAAATAATTTGTTTAAAAATTAAAGAAATAGTGAGTTTTTAATTTTAAATTAGATCACTTAAATTAATTAAGATTGATTAAATAAATTACATAAATTCAGATCTATTTAAATTTTAAATTATAGTTTATATAATGAATTTAATAAACATAAAAATTAATTAATTAATTACATAATTTGTCAATATTTTTATTTATAAATATTAAATTAATATAATGTATGTATTACGTATATCAAATTAAATTTTTAAAAATTTATCAATTTTCAATATGCTAGCAGCTATCATATTTAGAAAATAAAACTATATTTCTTATTTTTTATACATCTTATAAAAATAAATAATCTAAAATATTTATAACACATATTTAGGTTGTAAAACATATATTAAGTTTGTTATACATTTAGTACTAGAAGTTTAAAGTTAATTTATCACTATTTATTGTATCTTAGAGAGAATAAGTTTGTCAAGAAACATTATTTTTTTACTTTTTTATAAGTTTTAAAGTAAATAAAAAGTATCATTTTGTTTTAAACATGACTTTATTGATCTTTTCGTATCTTTTAAGGCTCTAAGATAGACTCACTTTAGTGGTCAAACCTTCTTAGTTTTTAGTGGACTCTTAAATATTAGATTGTGTTCCATACTTGATTTGATGTCACAATTGAGCCGAACAAAGGGTGCATTGCTTGGTTGTAGTGTCACGGGCAGAACAAGATATGAGCTTAACTAAATCAAACCATGAATGGATGCTGGGTCCAATATCAAGGAGAGTGAGCAATAGATATTCCTGTATCAATATTTACTTATTTATATTTTTTAAAAAATAACAAATAAAATTATTTTTAATAAATCAATAAAAGAAATAATTTATGAGTAGGAGCCGAATGTGTGAATTGGATCATTAATTTAAAAAAATTCATGAGACTTATAGAATTGGAATCATGTCTTCCTATACCAAATCCAAGAGCATAAAAACGGATCTATCAACTTTGAAGACAAATTTAAGCATCGGCAAAGGCTTCATCACATCACATAGATGTCAAAAAATTGTGCTTCTCTATTGGGTCTAACAAGCCATCAAGACCAGTCCCTAGATGTCAAAAAAATTGTGCTTCTCTACAATGTCTAACAAGCCACCAAGACGGAAGGACTGTCTCCAGAGACTACAAGTTG
This sequence comes from Moringa oleifera, assembly GCA_021397835.1. Taxonomy (NCBI): domain Eukaryota; kingdom Viridiplantae; phylum Streptophyta; class Magnoliopsida; order Brassicales; family Moringaceae; genus Moringa; species Moringa oleifera. The sequence continues at coordinate 8,552,947 of JAJFZO010000344.1, read as the reverse complement.
GATGTTCCAAAACTTCAAACACAAGACACTCATCCAGAACCCAGTTTTACAAGCCTTCAGTAACTATCTCATTCACCAGCAAAGTTAGTTAAACAAACGTGTCTGAAAGCTTTTGATAAAGGGAGACTCAATTGCTTTAACTTAATTCCACCAAGCATTAGATATATTACGTTTATTAAAGTGAGGTCCACAGAGTTGCCAATATAATCATGAAAGGAAGTAAATAGATTCTTCCTACTTCAAAAATTTAGTGATAAATGACTAGAAATCCTCAACATATAAAATTAGTTTTCATTTCGAGGCAGGAAGGGAACTATCAGTCTGACAGACTGTCTCATTTACACTCTTTCCATACAATTCAGTGTTCCAAAACAAAGCTATAAGAATTAAGTAGCAAGCAAGAATCCTCCATCATCTAGCAGATCGCTAAGCTCAAAATTTTACTAAAGAAGTGAAACTACCGAGGCCATGCGAAATCTTTCGCATCTTCAGGTTTCACGCCTAGATGCCCTTCGGCGGGGAGCAGCAGTTTCTTCCTTCTCATTCTCTTCAGTCTTCTCACCACTGCTTTCTTGCTTTTTGGAACTCTCAGCAACCTCAGGTTCCTTGTTCTCAGTTTTTGCCTGCAAAGAATTGACTCGATGCAATGAGATAAAGAGGTAGAAAGATGTCTCTATAAGGATAACATGGGACAAGCAGAAATCAGATAAATCACCAAATCGATGACACAGAGGAAATTCACAACTTACTTTCTTCTTCCCACCAAAAAGGATCTTAAAGAGAACTGTGAAGATCACCACCACAACAGAGACAACAATTCCAACAGTGAGGTTTGGTTGTTTCTCCCCCTTCTCAATCAGATCCTGGGAGACAAGATTGATTTCAGTATACAATAAGTAGCAGAGGAATTGACACTAATAACAGACAGGTGCATTCACTTACAACAATGTTAAGTTTGTATGAACTCAAGAAAGGAATATCTGCAATCTTGTAGAGGAGGTCAAAAACCTTCTTCTGCGTAATTTAAAGGTAAATGGTTAAGCTACAAAGTGATCATATAAAAACTTAAGAAAGATGAATGTTGAGCAGTTGATTACCTGGAAGCCTCGTACGCTATCTACACCAGCAGCTTCATCCTCTGCCTTCTGTTTCTCTTTCTCACTTTGAAACTTTGGCTTCCAAGTGGTCTCTCTGCAAGACTCAGCAACCTTTTCGTCCTTGCTTATCAAAATATTGTCAAACAAGATACCATTTTGCATTGTCCAAATCTCAATGCCAATAGCAGCAATAGGCTCAAAATCAGGCTTATCAAGCTCAAAGTAGTTGGGGTTTGGAATCTCCCTAGGCTTCCAGATGCCCTTGTAAGCTGGATTGTCAATAAGAGGGGCATGCCATTTTCCCTTGTAAGCTGGATTCCTCTTCATGGGCCTCTTCCATTCACCACAACCAGGGGCTGTCTCACACTTGGGGTTATCCACCTTTGGAGCCTCCCATTCACCATCCTCCTCATCATCCCAATCTTCTGGTTTGGAAGCATCAGGATCATCTATCTCCTCAGGCTCATCATCTAACCATCCTTCCGGTTTCACAGCATCTTCATCTTCAATTTCCATAGGTGCTTCCTCATCCCAATCATCTGGCTTTACAGCATCAGGGTCTGGTATTTTTGCTCTCTCATCCCAGTCCTCAGGCTTCTTGTCATCAGGATCAGGAATGGTCTTGGCCGGAATCAGAGGTGGCTCAAAATCATCAGCTTTGAAGAAATTTGCCTTTTTCTTCTCCTCTCCATCAATAAGAACTTGTAGCTCATTGTTAGGCTTCAAGATGGCAGTGTAGACGTGAGACAGCTTGTCTGATGGGACAGAAGGTGGGTACTTCAGGTGGTGTTCAACGAACTCCCCACTCTTTGGATTCTTATGCTTTAGGATGAAGTGGACCTTGTTCGTAGCCCCACATTTGTCAGGTCCAAACATAATAGAATAAGGGGATTCATTGTTGAATTCCTTAGGTATCCATCCAGCCTCTTGGGGACGGAGATATTTAAGATATGCACCACCACATTCAAGCCCATTCTGGAGGCGAGTCTCAAATTGCAGCACAACAGTTCCATCCTTTAGATTGACAGGATCATCAAGCTCTTTCACTATCGCATACTTCCTGGCTGGTTCACTCACAAGAAGTCCATAGTCATCATGTCCCTCACTCTTTGAATGCTTCCACACACCTGAAACCAAAATACCACATCAGTGAACACCTGAAAATTTGAAAACAACCATAGGCCACAAAATGGAAAATGAACCCCCCCCCCCCCAAAAAAAAAAAACTGAAAATGCTGTGGGTCAAAGATATTGTTATTGCACTCGGACCATGTAGAACAGAAAAAACCAGATTATAACCTTCATTCATTTGACAAAAAAATATAAACCTACAGTCCAGCATACAGTCCTTGTATGATTTCATCATTGAACGTCTAACAGATCTAGAATCAACTAGATTGCTGCCAAGGACTCCATATTGATTAAAAAAGCTTATTCAGTTATTGATAAACATCAGATATATGAAGTGGGGATAAGCAAGAAAAGGTACTTCCAAGCGTGACTATTAAGAAAATACCAAAAGAATTCTATTATTGCAATAAATTATCATCAAAATAGAAAGAACATTAGGGCTATTACTTTAAGCTACAAGCAGAAGTTGCAAGGGTTTTACTTCCTTCCATAAATCATTAACATTATTAATTAACCAGAAGTTCTGATGACAGCTTATAATAACTCCAGAATAGAAAGTATCGCCACCATACAACAATCTGACGTCCCACTCTTAAAGAAATATTTTACAATTTCATCATGTTCCCGAGGTTTTATAACATAAGAGCCAAGAAACCAGAGACCTCAAAAAACAAAATTGCAACGTGCAGGAACAAGTGAATTTATCAGCATAGATATACTAAGCATACAATACTTAAAAAATTACAAACTTCAGATTTAATAACAATCTCAAAGTGATTTTCGAACTTTATTCACATATTGCACATGTTATATGTTACAGAAGAGTTTATTTTACAAATTAGACATAAGTTCAAGGAAGCTCGAGCAATATCTTTTTGTACTTGCACTTCTACATTCAAATATTTGTTAAGCATTGACATATCTTGCCAAGGCAGTATTTCATCCATCTGAATGATAGGTTATTTAGTTTTATTTTAATAAAACACAGATCCAGTCAATAAATAAAGAAAAAAGAGCCATTTCTCTCATTAAGCATATCTATTTAAGACAAACAGAGCAAAAAAGAAATTATAAATCCAGTCATAAATAATATTAACAGAACCAAATAATAATTATAGCAATAAATGAGGAAAGCAGAGGATAGTCAAGGAAGGTATAAATAAATTACTATGCATCAGAAGTCCAGTAAGGAACAAGAATACAGGAAAAAATGGTAACAGATCCAATAGAATCACTCACCCTGATAGTCCTCTTTCTCAGAAACAACCCATCGGCTATCAAATGACTCGTCAAAGGACTCGTAGAAGATCTACGGCAACAGCAGAAATAAGTGTCGGAATAAGAAATTTCACAAGCATTTGTAAAAGATACAAACAAATACATAAACAACTAATTGATTTGCAAGCTTGAGTTGAGCTCTTACCGTGTCATCGTCACAGTAGCAGAGCTGCTGCAACGAAACAAAAGCTATTAGAAATAGCAAGGCGAATCGGAGTCTCCCTCCTCTCATCTCTCCTCTGTGCCGAAACCCTACGAGATGAGCGATCTGGATCTAAATCCAAACCTGGTACCAAATGAAAAGCTCAAAGAATGAAAAGGTAGACGCTACCTCGGCCTCTTTGCTCGTTTCTTCTAGATCCCTATATAGATCTTGACGACACTAAGATCGTGCTGTTTCGACCAATGATATTATGCGCCACGTGAAGTAAGCCAATCACTGGCTGCCACGAAAGCAACTCTGCAGTTCCTGTGCATATATACTCTATTCTACCAAACAGAAAGACTTTGAAAACACTTACGTGCTTGCCGGGCTTGACCCATTCTAAGGGCTGATTTTCTCTTATTACCATGGCCCTTTTTATGGGCTTGTCAGCAAGCAGAAAGCGGACGGCCAATAGAGATTGCGCCCTTGAAAGCCCATAATATTCCGTGTATACAATTCCTTTCATTGTTGAATGAAGGCTGAGAACCAACAATTTCATTAACTCTCCCGCCTCAACGGCTCTTCCTGGAAACAGAGTACGATTTGCAAACCAGAGGAGCCATTGAGGGAGAGAGTTAGAGAATGTTGGCTCTCCAAATGCTCCGGTCAGTTACTCGCTTCCTTTAATCTTTTGATGAAGTATAACTATGGAAGGAAGAGAAGGAACATGGGCATTTGAGAGAGTTGCGATGGGATTATTTATACAGATTAATGGGTAAGTTGATCCTTTTCTCTGGTTTTCTCTGTGATCTTTCCTTTTTGTTTGATCACTCAGAAAACCTCGAGCCGTGAGCGCCACTTACATAGAAACTTACTGTAATCTCTATGGAAATTGAAAAACTCTAAAATAAGCTACTAATAAGATAAAAAATTTCTTCTATGCTTAGCCTTCAGTAACACGGGATAACATTGTAGCCATCACAGACTTATTCTAAGCACAGGCCATAACGAGCTGCAGCAGCAAGAAACCTGTAGCTAAGTTGACAAACTGTCTCCTCTCCTCAGGGAATTTCCACAAGGATTCCTAATTTATCCAAACAAGCTTTGGAATTTTCAATTCGTCCATGTTGGTTGATAACAAGAGTTATTGCATCAAAGATAACTTAGTTTGTCCAAAACGAGTTTATAAGATGTCTGTACTCTCATCCTTGTCCTCGCCGGGAAGTTTCATGGAAGCAGGCTAATGGACTTGAGATAACGTTAAATAATATGATAGGTAGCCTTTTTTACAACCATGCGCATCTGGTGTAGTGGTATCATAGTACCCTCCCACGGTACTGACCGGGGTTCGATTCCCCGGATGCGCAGTTCCTCCTTCAATTGTAGCATTCCATATTTTGCGGGAAGTCAGACTACGATCGAATTAACAAACTAGTATTGATAAGCAACATTACCGTTTTACACAACAAAAACTGTCCACACAACACTCCTATATTACAAAATTTACAGCCAAATTCTCTTAGTTTCGGTTGATTAGTGAGGATACGTATCAATTAGTGTTGTTTCGGATCCACCCCAACAGTTTTGAGCGTCTCAGTATGAGTTTTGAGGGTCAGAGGATCGGCGCAGATAGGATCAAGTGCAGCAACGTCACCTTCATTGTGCTCTTGCACGTGAGCCACCTTCCTGAATAAGGATTTCTTCACGAACTTACAGGCCTGGTCCAGCAGCTTATCGGGGTCCTCCACTTCAGGCAGAGTCTCCCTGGTCTTTTTGCTAACGCGGACCGTGGGCGAGTAGAACAGCTGCTGCTTCGCTGTGTGCAACCCCAGGGTGACCGACAAGCCTATCATGCCAAGCGAAACGTACACCGGCACGAAATCGCCTTTAAAGGGCAGTCGCTTGCTCTGTTGGTGGCTATGGAGGTTAGCCAAATCGGCTGTTTGCCCGAAGGCTTTGGCTTTCGGTGTAGTTGCAGTGGTGTATGCTGCGCTTCCTCTTAAGCGGTTCGCTATAGATTTCAAGTAACTCTGCAACTCAAGTGACCAACAACACCGGTATAAGACAACACAGAATTTCGGAGGAAAGACGAGAAGAAGAGAAAACTGGGAAGATTGCTTACCGTTGATCTAGATGCCATGTTCGTGTTGACTGAGATATTGGAAGTTGCAGAGAGAACAAGAAAAGATTCGTGGCTGCTTTCTTGCCTGCTGGCTGTAAGATGTAGATTCTAGGAATATATAGGGGGCAGGAGATATGCACACGTACAGTCAAAGGGCGAGGGAGGAGAGGGTTCTGGAGCCACCTAGCTCAGTATAGAAGTATACACTTCTTTGCAGTGTACAGTATCAGCCTGGAAGGCTGGAAGTCTCTTGAAGCGGCAAGTTATGTCCTCACAGTCACATCATTGGACTTTTCTGTTCTGTAAGGATAAAGCTCTTCTGGTAGTTTGCTCTCAGTGCGGCTTCTTTCTCTGTTGGGTGATGGCTTCACTTGACCAAAATTTGTAGGTAACATTTATCAATTACTGAACAGTGGTAAACAGCATTACAATAAAATGAATTTTAATCCTACCTTATGTAACCATACTTTCAACTTGTTTTCCTCTATATTCAGATAATTAATTTCTTTTCTCATTTAGAGTTTCAATTTCAAACTTTGACTTTAAGTAAGATCACAGCAATAAACATGCAGGGCAAGGGCCTTGACAGTTTAAAATCCAGAAAAGTTAAGTTTCTTCTCATTGTTTGATCAGGTTCTCAAGAAAGAATTCATACCCATGTCATAAATTCTAATTTGGATTGCTAAAATGCTTCGAATTTGTGGTCTCTGATTCCATTTAAAACCAAGTAAATCTCATTTGTTTGAGGATGCAGGACGTCTCCTGCAACGAATTCATGTGCAACACCATTTAACTGAATCCAGCTACACCCAGCTTTCCTCTTGATCCTGTTCGCATCCATGGATCTTCTGATCTTAACCACATCTTCCCATCTCTCTGCACTGGCATAAACACTGGCCATTACTGAATAAACCCCACCATCTTCTGGTTTTAACTCCATCACATGAGCTGCTGCTTCCTCTGCAACCTCAACATTCCCATGGATTCTGCATCCTCCAAGCAACCCACTCCAAACTGACACATCACCACCCTTTGGCATCTTCTTTATCATTTCTATTGCTTCTGCAATTAAACCAGCTCGCCCAAGCAAATCAGCCATGCAACCGTAATGTTTCAGCTCTCGGGGAACCCCATAGGTGGGTTCCATCTCTTTGAAAAGCTTCCTGGCTTCATGGACCAGACCTGCATGGCTACATGCCACCAGGACTCCCAAGAAGCTCACCCCATCAGGTTTAACTCCAGAGTCCACCATCCTCGAGAAGTAATCCAATGTTAGCTGGCCATGCCCATGCATTGCAAGACCGACAAGCATGGCATTCCAGGTACACAAGTTCTTATCTAAGCTCGACTCGAAAATCTCCCTAGCAGTCTCGAGAAAACCACATTTTGCGTACAAATCCACCAACCCAGTTGACAAAAAAGAATCTACATGTATCCTATTCCTTTCAATATAATTGTGGATAGCCTTCCCTTGATCCAAATCTCCTAACTGCGCGCAAGCAGAAAGAGCAGAAACCACCGCAATATTATCTGGTTGAAGATCTAAAGCAATCATCTGATTGAAGAGTCCGATGGCTTCCTTAAACTGGTTTATCTGGGCATAACCTGCTATGAGGGTGCCCCACGAGACAGCATCGCGAGAAGGCATCAAATCGAATAATTCACGCGCGCGGGTAATCTCACCAGACTTAACAAAGCCATCAATCAAGGCGTTGTGGGTCACAATATCCCTGTGAGAACTTTCAACAAACACACGGTACGCCTCCTTGACTCGACCGGTCATCGAGTACACATGTACGAGGGAATTCAGAACAAACAAATCAGCTACAAACCCAAACTTGAATGCTTGACAGTGAAGTATCTGCACCATCGAAAGCGCACGAATCTGAGCGCAAGCCTTGAAAGCGAAAGGAAAAGTATGGAAATCAGGAGGAAGAGAAATGCGACGCATCTGAGCAAACAAAAGTAGAGCAGATACAGGCGAGGAGAGGATATAATGGGCTCTAATGATAGTATTGTAGCAAAATGTCGATGCGTTTGGGATAAAATTGAAAACTGAGAGAGCATAGGTCAATAGTAGACTTGAAGATGATGATGATGATGAAGCGATTCTGGTCGCTATCGGGACGAGGGTCGTGAAGGCGTAGAGGATTTTAGTGAGGATATGAAAACTGTGACTGGGGTTAACAGACAGGAAACCTGTGGTAATGGAGTAGGCATGGACTTGGTGCAGCTGTTTGATTGTTTTGCATTGTTTTATGAGATTGTTGATGAAGAGATTTCTTGGTGAATGGTTTGTGACTATCATCCAGCCTACTCTCTGTTTCTACTGCTTGATTTCATTATCATCAACAAGTCAAAACTAGAAGCTTGTTTTCTTCTGGCTTTGACTTCATATTTGGCCATTAAGTTCCATCAGTTAAGAAGCCAAAAAAGAAAACGTCTCCAAGGACGTGGACGGCAGGATTCGAACCTGCGCGGGCAAAGCCCACATGATTTCTAGTCATGCCCGATAACCACTCCGGCACGTCCACCAGATTGACCAAGGCAGTATCTGTTTAAATAATAATCAATAAAATTCATACTATTCCTCTACATTTGGCTTGGACTTTGAGAAAATGGAAATGACAACATATCCTATCACTAAATTATTATTGTATGTAGCATGCAAATTATATATTATGATTTATATATATTTTGTCAAAGCAACAAGATTAATTTATTATTCATACAAGTTTTTTAACAAACATACAAATATTTGATATGCGGTTTTTTGTCAATGAAAATAGTGACACTAATTCATATCATATTATATATATTTATTTATTAAAAAAATTTCATAATAACAAATTTTTTATAACTTTAAAAAACATTTATAAATATGTAAATAACATTCCGCTAAAAATTTGATTGAAACTTACAAAAAAAATGAAAATTATTTATTGTATTAAAATAGAGGATTTTTTTTTGTTTTATAAGCATAAAATTTTAAATTTTAAAATAAATTTATCAAAAGTAGCTTGATTTCATCTTTTGAAGAAGTAAGAGTATCAAAATATTATTCTAATCAAGTATTACACCAAATCCAAATTAAGACGGATAAAAAATGTGTTAATTTAAACTATCCATGTCATTTAAATTAATTAGTCTAATTTAACGTAATTAATTTTATGTAATATATTTTTGGTTAATTATATGATTTTACTTATATATTAATAACAAAAATTACAAAAGTAGATTGATTTTTAAAATGAAATTAGATGTCTCCTACTTAATGGGGAGGAATGGGGTCATTTGACTTATGGAGATTCTCATAAATAATTTTGAAGTGGAGGGGTGCAAAGCTCTTTGTACCCTATAAAAAGAAAGAGCCATATCTATTCTCCATATTCTTCTCTATAGACTAACAATATATTTAATTGTCCATAACCCCTTTTAACTTCCTTTACAATACTTTATAATTTCCTGTTCTTCGTTGGAGAAGGAACTTTATCCCCTTTGGTTTTCACTTCATGATTTGATTATCCATTCTCCTCAGCTTTTCTCCACGTGGAGTGATTAAGCACTCTCTCTCTCTCTCTCTCTCTCTGAGTAGTGTCCCTCTAGTTAGGTAGTGCAAAATTTATGATAAAGCAGAGAATAATAATATTCTCAGTGGAGGATAAGCGTAAATATGACCCAATTAGGGAATATTAACAAGGGGGACCATTTCGGAACATGACTTTAGGCTGATCTGTCTTCGTTTCCTTCTTTTCCCTCTTATTCTTTTAAGAAAACCCAGAAGAAAGGATATGCTTCAAGCTCATTATATATGGGCATTTGTGTGCATGGAGTGTTGGCTAAACAGGGCGTCGCTATGGTTGGTCTTGGGTGTTCTTCGCAGCCTGGAACAGTGAAAATGCAGAGGAAGAAGAAGAAGAAGAAGAAGACGGTGTCGAGGGTTTTGTGTGTTTGATAATGGTACCCTCCTCTTGCTTTGATGGAAGAGGAGGGAGCAACAGGCAAGTCATAGAGGCAAAGGGAAGGCAACGCCTTTCTTCCGGGTTTGTTTTTCTTGGTTTCGTTCTTCTGTTTTTTTTTTTTTTTTAATGGTTTGTTCAGAATTTATGTATGGAGTCTGTTCCTATTCCTGTTTCTGTCTGCTTGGCAATGGTGAGGTTGGTTCTCCATTGCCAGGCAAAGCTGGTGGCGTCTGATTAAGTAGATGAATTAAGAAGTTGTATCAACTCAACTTGTATCCACGTATCAATAAACTGAAGTTTCGTTTGTTTTAAGGGTGTAGTTCAGATTCTCTTTTAATTTCAGCTGGAATGGAGATGAAGTCAGGTTTATCTTCTGTATCAACAATGTCCTTGCATGCACTTGCAGAGAAAACCAAGGGTTAATGCTCCCATTTTGAACACTAATGGCACAAAATGAAGTAAGGGTAATGCCCTAAATTACTGCAAATGTATCAGTATCAGTAAAGCCTTCTGGCCATTTTTGTTCTGCAACTGCTTACACTGATATATCAATCAAGAAATACATTTGGCTTGCCTTTACTTCACCATCTTCTCTATAATCCATACCAAGTCGATCAGAACTTGAAAAACTGGTGAACAGCTATGACCCGTGATGAGCATTTTTGAGGTATTGAACCTACCAGATTTCAGTATCTCCAAGATACAAACCCAAAGCCAATCAAGCATGTACATATATGAATATAGCCACGGCACCAAATTGCAGACTTCATGCTACCGTAACTTTTAATTGAGTTCTAATGAGGGAAAATTCATATATATGTTAAGCCCCTTTGAGAGCACAGCCTACACAGTTCAGCACATGCAATACAGATAAAGCATAAATAGTCCATGGTATCTGCTGGACTTTTATATGACAACAAATAATATATTGCTCTTGACCACGCTTCATGAAATAAGTCCTGCAGTGGATAAAGAGGATATGAAAGTAATCTCTGAGAACAAAAAGATCACGTAGATAGAATGAAAGACACATATAAATGCTGCAGTCTGTTGTATTCATCAAGGAAGGAGACCGTAAACAGAAGAGTAAGAGAACGGAACAGGATACCTATCCTTTCACAGTTAGAAATCGTGATGTCATATTAACTTCATTTTCTCAACATTTAATTGAAATAAGCTTTCGAAAAAATTCTGCGACTGCGACTGCAACTACAAAATTATGTGCCTCATTGTCTGTGGAGGAATGTTACCTAACTCAAATAATCTTATAGGTATCACTTCTCTAGTAAATCTTATTCTTTGTTTTCTTCATCATCAATACCATTACTCCTTTACTTCAAGCTTGCTGGAAGTCACCCGTGCTCCCTAAAGGTCTAGACTTTTCTTCATAGCTTCATAGACCATATATGTAATGCTCGCAGCAGGCACAACCTTGAGAAGATTAGGAAAAAGTCCTTTGTAGAAACCTCTACAACCTTCATTCTGAAGGGTTCTCCAGAATACATCAGACATTCCCTTATAAGCTGCAGCAGCATTGGTCTGTTGGGCTTGCATTCTGACAAGAAAAAATATAAGATTGGCCTCAACAGGTGGAAATGATGAAGATATATCAAACTTCAAACTTATGTCGCATGAAACACGAGGAACAAGGACTTCAACATTACATGACATACCTGGTCCTGATGACCTGCAATGGGTAAACGCATGTTGCTCCAAGAGCTCCTGAAATTGTTCCACAACCCAGTTGCACAAGAGGACCAGGTTCTACAGGAAAAGAAGAGCCCTCAGGATGCGGTTTTCATAAGATATTGCAGACAAAATTCATTAAAGAATAAAAAGTTAAAAACCGAAGTTCAAGACACTGCCAGATAGAATCATACCACTTTCTTGAAGCTTATATGTCTTCGAAAATTCCTTCAATGTCTCATAGGCAGCAAGGTCAATCCCAGCATAGGGAATCATCCCAAGAAGAGATGGAACAAGACCTCTATAAAATGCACGAGGTCCCTCCTGTACCCATATGTCCTTTGTAAGTGTCCCCAGCTTGGGAGCTTTTCCACCTTCACAAACATAAGTCTGTAACCGAGTTTTCACAAGGTCCAATGGGTAGATAGCAGTTTGTGCCACCGCACCAGCCAAACCACCAGCCAAAAGTCTGCCAGTGGCACCTACATCGCCCTTTTCATGTCCCATACTATTTCCAATGACATTCTTCAACATTTCATATGCATAAAACTTTATGGCACTTTCAGGTGCCACTTTCACCACATTCAAACCATTACCTCGGAAAAACCCCAAGAAACCACCTTCATTCCATATCTTTCTTACAGCTGGCAAAATATTAGCATGTGCTGTCTGGACTTGCAAAACCACCTTCAGGCGATCAAGAGGAGCAGTTGCTGTACGAGAAGCAGCTCCTGCTATTCCCCCTGCAATGAAATATTTGGATCTCTGAACATGTTTACTGATGCCTTCAGGAATAACAGCCTGTTCTCCGATATCTACAAGGCATAACCTTTCCCAGTGGTGGTAAATGTTTTCAATGGTAGCTTCATGTGGGTAGAGTAGAAGAAAATCTCTCCATTCTTCAAAAGTAATAATTCCATTGTTATCCTTATCAACATGCTCCACAAAACGGGCAAGTTCCTCATCATCAATTTCAATCCCTGCAAATTAGAAACTGCCAGGGCTTATAAGATGAAAAGACCAGTAAACTGACAAGCAGGGCAGGAATCGCTTCCACCAAAAGTTAAAAAAGAGATTACACTGGACATTATATTACAACTAACAAGACAAACTTTCATTGCACATTAAACAAAAATCGAGCATAAAAGAAAAAAGGGAACAAGATTATCAGTCAAAAAGGTGCATCAAGCACCAAGAAGTTGTAGAAACCCCACTTTCGCAATGTGGAGGGCCTGATCATTCAAAAACACCAATACTGGTAATTCACAAATTTCCTATTATCTTATCAGTATTTGCCCTTCAGAAACTGCAATATAGAAGGTACTATGAAATCATAAAAATGAAAAGCGTGTTTGGTTAGTGTCTCCAGAAACAGTTATCTGTTCTAAAAGTAAATAGTTCCCAAATATTGAAACATGTTTAGTTACTGTACACTAAACAAGCTGATGCAAACTACTTAAGAATGCAAAATTTTTTCAGGAAACATCTTCTCCATATTTCCTGTTGTTTCTACAACTGTTTTTACACCAATTTCAAAAAGCATGAAAGAAAGGAAATATTTAGGAGCGTTCTGTCATTGATATGCATCATCATTTGTAACGAAAAGCTTGAAAACAATAAACCTTCAAGGTTTAACAGCCAATCGACAAGTTTATATTAAAAAACAACAGGAAACAGCGTATGTTCAATGTTTAAAATCAAAAAAAATAAAAATAAAAAATCCAAACATGCCCAAAGATTTCTGGGAAATGAGGTTACACTGACAAAGATTCGAACTTAAAAACTACCAGCATCTTCAAACAGTAACTAAAAAACTATACAAGCTGTGGTAAGAATTCCATTGTAAATGTCACAGTGATCTCTATCCAGGAGTTGATTTCAGAAATTTTCAAACAAAGCTCCGATGTACCCTATAAGGAGACAAAAAATAAATAATAAATTTCTTTCGCATCTGTTACTTTCATCAGTGAGCTTCAAAGGAAACTAGCATTGAACCATTCACTATGACTTTCACCAGAGGCCCCTTCCTATCATCACTAATCTTTGACAACATACTACATTTATGACACCCATCTCCTGTTTGTATTTGCACATGCACACACTCATTGCCTTATCAGTCATGAATGACTTATGAAAATTTATTTTGCAAGTCCCACTTCCTAGGCACATCTTAACTACTATGAGTACCCACTTACAGATTTGATCAAAATTGTAGAGGCCCAAATATGAAAGCCTCTCAATAATCATTCTCGCTGTTAAAGTGTTAATCCTCTGACAATTTCAAATCCAGCCTCCAACCTAATTGTGCCACACTCTAAACTTTAGGTGCCTGCATTGCATTAAGGAAGAGGGTGAAAGCAGTTAAGCACCAGTAATACCACATAATGATTTCAGTCTGATCAGCTGCACTAATCAGAAATAGAAGGTAGAGAATGCCACCTTCTAGACTAGGTCAAAACGACTATTCTCTCATCAGACACATTCACCAGCATTGTCAGTCTGCAGAGTTCTGCAAACTAGTCAAATTCAGAGATCTTATATGTCTTCATAATAGTTAATTTAGACATCAACTACCAAAAGAGATTGTCATATAAAACTGCAGTGCAAAAGTTCCATTCTGCTAAAACTTTGAAAACCAGAGGCATCAAAGAAGGAACTCATGAACTTATCCAACTTATGTGACTTCGCTCCAACTAACACAACTAGGCTGTAGATTTCTAATACATCTTACAAAAATCATTGACTTAAACCCTCTTATCAATTCTCAAAGGCAAAAATCATTTAACAACAAATTTTCAACTAATAATCCCATTAAGAAAGGATCAGATAATAGAGTTCGCTCAATAAAACAGGATAAAGGCCAAAAAAAAAAAAACATGGATTAGTAGATGAAAAGTGATTGTCACACAAAGCTAATGAATCCCAACCATTACAAAGATGACTCTCCCCCTCCCTTCCCCGCCGCCCGCGCCTCCACCCCCCTCCCCCCCCCCCCCCCCCCCCCCCAAAAAAAAAAAAAAAAAAAACCTAAGGGAAGGCACACCTACAAACACAAAAGGTCAACTAATTCATAGAAAGGCCAAAAATTAAGCCTCAATAAGAAGCTTAGTAACAAGGGAAAAGTGCCAATGCTCAATACTGTTGCAAACATTGCCTGATTCCCCCTCAAACCCCTGCACAACTCAACTGGTTTTAAAATGCAAGTGTACTTCATGATACCATGGTACCAACAGTTTAAGCCGGATTAGAACTTTACCCTGTGTTCAATAATGACTAATTAGCCAATTACAATATCTTCTCTATAGGTGCTGAATAACTGCCAATGTCTGTTTTTCCTAAGGAAAGCCTGATTTTTATGCTCCTATTCCCCTTCTTTTTCTGAAACCATCAAGGACAAGGTTGCCATTGCAGGTAATTCAATATTTCCGATATGCTATATTTTAGAAACTACTCCCATTGATGAAACAACTACCAGCAGTATTTAATCATGTAAAAGGACAATGGCATACCAATTTATTAGAACAAACATATCTCTCCAACTAATAAGCATGGAATTGCTGCATTGCTAAATGTGCTTCAATTAAAAAGAAAAAAAAAAAAGAAGAAAAGATCATCATAGTGTCACTATCATGTTATCACATCATAGAACCCATCAATATCCAGAATAAAGAATCCAAAAGCATGGTATACCAGCCTTAACCAGCGCATCCCATAGCTCCTCAGGCAAAATGCATCCATTATGCTCCACATCAATAGCTTGAAATATCCTATAGAGCTCGAGCTCCTTATCATCCATGTATCGTCGGAACTCCTGATAATCCACACGGCCATCTCTATTTGCATCACATACTTTCAACAAGTCCTTGGCATACTTATACTCTGCTGGAATCTGCAAAGCAGACAAACCCTTCTCGATCTGGGTGTAATCCAAATAGCCAGTATTTGCAGCATCAAAGAAATTGAACAGACTCCGGATTCTAATATCTCTTTCTTCCTTGGTCTCACGCAATGCTAGAAGAACATGCTCCATTGAGACAGGACCGGGTTTCTTAACCGGGTTGCAACAACCAGATTTGGACTTCGTTTCCATCTTGGGCATGCCAACATGCTCCACACCATGCCCTGCTGTACCGGACATGAAAACACAAACAACCCAGCAAAAAAAAAAAAATACCAATCTCTATGAAAATTGACACAGGATTGTGGGCATGGATTTCTGGGTAATTCCCTTCAGATCCATAAAATGGTCATAATATGATCAGGCACAGGAAGTCCTTTCCGTTTTAACGACTCAATCTACCCAACATTTTGACATGGCATGAATTTGAACCAAAACAGAAAGAGATTCAAAATTTTGACTCAAAATAGTGAGACAGCGAGAGGAGACAAAAGGAGGGAGTTAGGACTGGACTTTTCCTTTTGGTGGGTGAAAGCAGAGTCAAAATTGGAAAGAGACCACAGTATGTTTTTCCTTCTTCCTGGGTGCTTGTTGATTTGGCGATCAAACAAGACAACAGTAATGAAATTGAAGAATAGGGAAGGTACCTTTGTCAATGGCCGGTTTCAGGCAAACAAAACCGGCTCTAGTCCATGCGTCAATTGCGAGCCACGAATAATGAGCCAAAAGATTTTGTTTATTCACTAGTCCGACACAGATCGTTATTCACACGTGCAAATTGTTGGAATTACCAAAACTCCTAACCAAGAAAAATCAGAACAAGCTTTGCCACTAAATTCGAAGAGACGAAACTCATATGATGAATCGCCACAGGCTTGCTGGTGAATGCAAGAGAAACCCAAAATATCTTCTTGGATTGGCTCTGCGATCTCGAGAATAAATTGGGCCTTTCCCTTTACCTCTCTGCCGCACGAGAGGTGAAAGGAGGAGGTACACAATGCCGTGGGATATTCTTCCATGGTCTGATCTTTTATTTATCGATTTTTCCTCTTTTTCCGGGTACTTTATTTATCACTTTGCTTTTAAAATTTCATTTTAATTTTCCTTATTTGCCCTGCAGCTTTATATTTATCAGTCGGTCCATAATTCTACAAAATAAAACCCACTTTAATTTTAAGTGCCTAGTAATACTTTATGGCTTAATTAAGTGTGAAAGATTTTTATATTCTTAAATTTTGATATAAATTATTATATCACACATTTTTATTAATCCATACTTCATAATTTTATAACATCCCATACTCTTTTAATATTCCAAAACTCACTTAAGGCAAAATCTATATGCTATCATTCCACCTCCAGTTGCTACACTATTGACATAAAATGATAAGCCTACGAGATAGACCTTATCTTCTTATATGGACTCCTTGGCTATCACTCCCGCTGGTTTGAAATTATTCTCAGATAAAATCATTCCATCAATCCAACAGTTTTGAAATCATTCAAAAACCATAATTCTTTCATTACCAACAAAGAAATCAGATCGACTGAGAATTTCAATTCTGACAGATAACAAAAGATCAAATTATTATCATTAAGAACTCATTGTTATAATCTACATATCATTAAGTACTGGCTTTCGAGTCATAATTGGTAGAAACAAGTTCACATTGCAAGTGATTCATAGCCATTCTCTTCGTAGAAACAAGTTCACATTGCAAGAGATTCATAGCCATTTTCTTCCTTGTTTCCGTTTTGGTATCGCAGGCCAATCGCAACAGCTATCACTACACCCACCAAGGAGAATGCCATCCAGTGTGTTGAGGACAAGTTCAAGCTCTCAGGCACCTGCACCAATTAAGCGGGAGTCTATATTTAGTATTTGCTCATGGGAAATATTTTTGGAGAATTCTCACACTTCCACGAGCAATTACTGATCCTCTCTTCTCAAGAGCAGCCAATAAGACAATTTAGACTGCCATTTTAGTAATCGCCAACAATCAAGCTACGGGTTATAGGCTTGCAGAGTTGTGTATTGTCGATCTACTTGACAGGTCTATATGAATAAATATGTTTATCTTGACTTATCTGGTGTTTAAACAAGCATCCAAGAAAATTTTTCAGGGAAAAACCCAGAAATGGTTGATATTGCCAGCATTCAGCATCTGAGAAGTGAAAGAAGTCTTACACGAACAAGGGAATAGAAGGTGGACAGAGGCTTTGGCTCCTGTTCTGCAACCAAAATGTAGAAGAGGCCCATGACCCCTGTGTGATGTCTGCTGCTACTGTAGTTAGACATGAGAGTCAAAGTTTCCCCGTCACTTATCTTCATAGAGCCTGGTTGAGGATAACAGGTGGACATTCCTACAACGTAGCCCTTCTCATTTCCTGGTTCATGTCCTTTTCCATATATTGGTAACGAAGAGCATATCATCTGACCATCCTGATATCACGCAAAGGAAGACATTACAATCATCAACACCTACTGGTTTATGATAGATTTCAGCCCAAAATGAATTCTTTGAGAAAACAGTAAACAGTAAATAAGCTTGAAGAACCATGTCCCTTTTGCTCTTTTTTTGCTGCAAGAGGGAATGACCTAACATATGAGAGGAGACGATTTCCACAGAAAATGAAGCATGTTACTAGAAATGTGAAAACTTAAATGATAAATTACCTCTTTGTATAGAGCTGAACCAGTGCCCCCTGAGTGCTGGTGAGCAACTCCATAGATCACATTGCCACCAACTGGCATTACAAAGCTCGTCTTCTTGGAGCGAATGCACCCATTATCAGCCATAGCAGTGCTGCTGCAAGACTCAACTTCATATTCTATCTGCAGCAAAGTTATCCCTTCAGGTATTAAAAAAGGAGGAAAATTGCAAGGGGGTCAGGAACTTTTAAATCATTCTATATGTTGTTTTCTGAAACTTACAACAACCAGAGCCACACAGGATTTCTTAATACCCAGCCACAATCAGAAAAAGCTCACCTACCTGGCAATCATGTTCTCCATTGAGTCCATCTGAATCACTGGACCTTTTCCAGGCATCAGTGACATCAAATATATAGATTTTAACAGGGACAATGGAACTATCCCAATCAGCCCACTTGACTGTATATCTCAAATAGAGGCTCCTCCTTACACCCTCAAAACCTTGTCTCACCCTGCATTGTGTTTGATCATAGCAGCAGAACAAACCTCCTTTATATGCTGGCCTCAAAGGTCGGCCATATTCATCCACCGTAACATTATATAAATCACACCTGCACTCGGTGCATCCCAACCTATCCTCGACACCTCGAGTATCAATTGCATGCACATTAAGCATCCATCTATCCTCGTACCCAGCAGGAATTTCAACAGGATTGCCAATCTCTATGCCATAAGGATCTGGAATATGTGTTTCAGTTCTTCGCGTTTCAGAACCAAGGCCAAAATACTGTCCAAGAACATGATGCTGGCATATTCCACTGTTTCTCACAAAAAAGTGATCTGACTTGTGAAGCTCATGATCACCAGTGTGCTGTGAAACTTCTTCACCTTTACGTCCATAGTACCTTGCAACAACCCAGTGGTGCAGATAAGTTTCTTGAAGGGGAACAGGATTCCCTGCCTCATCAATCACTTCTGCATTAAAGCTCTTGAGAGCAATATGACCTCTTGGAAAATCAATATTGAAATAATATTTATTCTCCACTGATCCTGGTGCCAGCACAAACTTAGGCGATAGGAAAACAGCGGACTTAATCTTTTTTCTGTTATTCAGAAAGGCATGTGAATTTGGTATGCTCAATGCCAGTAGAAGAACTGCAACTAACAGCAACCGTTTTCCAGAATGATGTGCCATGTTTCCCTGTCAGTTTCAGTATCTTGAGTTAATTGATATAAGCATCATAAATAGAAAAATATTAATAAAGAACTTCGTAATACTAAGCGACCTCAGGAATTTACTCCATAAAGTTCATCTGAAATCAACAAGACAGAATAATTTCAAGGAATTGCTTTCGTATCAAGTCGTAACGACTGGTCAGCTTCTTCCTCACATCTCACCATGAAAGAATTCAACAGCAAGCACAGTAACAACATTAATTTGAATAAATCAGGTTATATTCACTGTGTTCCAATTCAATATTCAAAGGTTAGGACAGAGCAATTGCAAATACAAGGTATGGTCAAGCATCAATACAATGGAAACTAATTATTCAAAGCAGTTTGCCATGACCTTTTATTACCACCAACAACTAGAAATGACCTTTACCTTGAAAATCAAATAACAAAATTGTGAATTGATACAACTTGACCAGGCCATGAGAAAACATGGAAGCTAGAAATCTTGCAGCACCAAGAGTATAAAAAAAGAAAACTACTAAGAGGCAAACAGAAATCATTCCCACAATCTTGAAGAAACTACAGATAGATAACCAGAATTTCTAAAGAAAAAAAGGGGTTTGCTCATGATATTTCATTGATCAACAAAGGAATCGAACTATACAGTATCGCTTCAAGAGTCCAGTTAGAGTATACAGCAATTTTTCCATGAATGGATCATTAAGAAAACAGAAAAGCGGCACCCTAAGGTGAAATTGCGTCTTATGATATTATCTGAGAATCGCATTCTTTTAGTTGTGATTCTGAAAAGCAATTCTGGATATTATGACTCTACTAAGGGACAGCAATTTTAGGAGAGAAGGAGATCGGCAAAAGAGAATCTAAGATCAAAACTTTACCCACTGATCCCAGATGCTTGAGTTTGAAGTTGTAAGGTTTTGGAGGATACTCCTGCAAACAGAGAGACTTTTTCTACTGGGTGTTTTCATGTTCTTTGTTACAGACTGAAATCTAGTTTCTTCAGCTGAGCTTTCTTCTGTTGTTCATCTCTTCTATCTAGAGGTGCAACTCTGGCAAATGGTTTTGCTTTCTTCATTTATTATTGGGTAACAATTTTTTCCCATTAACTTCACCCCCCTACCCCTAATAAAAATTGAAGCAGGTTGGTAGTTCTAATATAAATACTAAATACCATGAAACAAGCAATGGAATTTGATAATAATATTTTCTTCCTTATAACACAACAAAGATTGGTAAATATAATCCAAACACATACATAATTCCATTATCAGATTCTCAGAAAACATGAAAAAGGAAGAGAACTCCTTCTCCTCATCGCTTCAAGGCACAAAAACATCACATAGGTTTCTGGAGGGCCATTAAATCTCTCGTGAACAATGATTAAAAATAAATTAAATTAAATTTGTGTTAGATATCCAAAACTCAATGATCAGTGTTACGTTTCTCATCAATATTAACTAAACAAAAAGAACGGAAACGGGATAACGAGAGATTATCATCTTAAACTGGAAAGAAAATCTATGAACTAAGAGAAGAAACAACGCACCAAAGATGAATGCCTCCGATGCAAGTCCACTCAGCTGAGTGCCCAGACAGTCCGAGATTTGGAAGCTGAAATATTACAGTCCACAAATGCATGTGCATCACTGGGTATTCGCCACGTGTCTTTGCTGAGGACACGGCCTGCGTCATGGCCGGAGAAATCCACCACTCTGTCCAAAAAGCAGAAGGTGACAGGATGGAACTTCTTCGCATGCTGTTGATGTAGTAAACCTCAGCCATGACGACGGCTTCTTTTGTGGCGTTTCTTGTAACGTTTTTACTACCACTGCACTTTTCCATAAAATAAATATTATTTATTATTTTTTTCAGGAAATAGCTAAAATAGTAATTCAACCCAACCCTTTCGCCGATAACCAATAGATATATCCGGGGACAACTGACATCGACCAATGTGCTTTCCCCAACATTGGTATTAAAAAGATTATTTATATACCTTTATCATAAAATAATAATATGGCCTTCTTGGTATATTTTTTATATTGTATTTATATTAATATACTAAATTTTAATTAATTAAAACACTTATCCGAAAAAGTAGATTTACCATTTTAGGGCGTGCCATCAATAATGTTATACAATACAAATTTTCGTCCTCTGAGCCAAACTTCTAGAAACAAGAAGAAGATAGCGTTTCTTGGTTTGGCTCTTACCTTTGGTAGTGGGCTTCTGCTGCTAAAATTAATGGACTGAAGATGAGTTGCACTTGGATAACACTAAGTTAACAACAATAGTCTTGACCTTATGGGCCTTACGTAATACAATAAAATATAATAAATCAAGTCCAATGGACCTAAGGCATAATAATATTTACATCATTCATAATGTTTTTTATATTTATTTTTGTTATATGATAAAAAAGTTTATAAATAATCTTATGATGTGCTCGTTGTTATTTTTTTAAAATTAAAATTAATCAAAGGAAAATGATGAGAAAAAAAAAAAGATTCAAATTGGAGTAATCAAAATTTGGACCATGCTTGCTTGCCCATAATCATTACCAATTAACATTTGAAAAAAAATGATAAAGATTATGGTCACATGCTGAAGTAATAAAGTTGTTAAATTACATACAACTGAAAAATTGTACTATACATATTTTATTTTTTAAAATTTATAAACTAAATTTAATTTATAATAAAATAATATTAAAAATTTATAACAAAATTTTTTTTAAAACAATATATATTCAACTAGAAGAAGGGTAAATAATAAAAACAAATTCCTCAATTTTACTTGAATCTTAATTTAAACATCAAAAATTTAATTGATATAAAATTTTAATTTAATTTAAAAATTAAAAAATTAACAATTTATTGTTAAATTTTAATTTGAAATTTTATATTGGTGTAAAAAAATTAAATTCTACTATTAATTAAAAACACATTAAAAAATTATATAAAATAAATCATTAATTAATATAAATATAAAATTTTAAAAATAAATTTAAAATAAAATGTAAATTTTATTTAATTTTTTTAAATTAAATTTCATAATTATTTAAATAAAATATAAATTAAACTAAACTAAAATAAAAATAAAATTGAATCAATTAAAATTCAAGGAAAGATCAAAATTTTTGATTTCTTTTATATTTACCCATGTATCTAATAAAACAAAATGAAACACTAACATAAATAAATATATTCAGTGAAACAAAACCAAACTTTCATTTATTATTATAGCCTCTGCTTTTCAGGGGACAATCCAAGGCACGAGTTCCCATGACCATAACATCAAGCACTACTGCCATGGAAGAACATCCCTCTTTCAAGCTCCCAGGACACCCTCAACTGAAGATTCAAACAGAGGCCTCTTTTTCTCCGCCGTTTCAAAACAGTAAGCAGGGACCTTCCACTGATCTGCGTCCTCAAGCACAGCTCCCACCTCAAATGAGATCACATGAGCGGTAAACCCTGCAGCATACAAGTCCTTGAATCAAAAAAATTCATGATACTCCTATGGAACTTACTCTTTCATTAATCGAAAACAGCAATAGATAATCTCCGAAAGTTAAGTATTTGGAGTACCGGGATCCAAGATCCAGGACCAGAAAACAGGTCTTTTGGTGAGGACATCTTCATAGTACCAAATCCAGCCGACCTTCTCCCACACGTTGCAGAGGAAACCATCGACGGACTGCTGACCGCGATAGATGGCACCTTCGAGCCAGTTGGGGCGGAGGATACCGACAGGGAAGTGCAAGATGCGGCAGGGAGGGCCACTGTCCAAGCGGTAGATGTAGGAAATACCGCTTTCAAATGCTCGTTCATGGGTTAGCAAGCCGAGCTGGTTCTGAATTATGCCATAGCTACCACTCTTGGACCAGTCGTACCAGAAGTCCACCACCTGAAGCCCTCCACTGTTGTTCTTGAAGAGGAGGGCACGGAACTGATAAGGCCATGGAGCTGGAGTGGGGTCTGCAGGTTCGGATGATATCGAGGAGAAACGGAAACAGAATAACAGAAAACTGAGGATCAAAGAGGAGGCTGCTTTCATCGCAGAGGCCCTTGTCATCCTCTTCGGTAAGGGAATGCAAAGTTAACAATAGAGTTGATTGGGAAATCACCATGAATAAAATGAGATATAAATTAGAGAACGGAGACAGAGACAGGACAAGAAGAGATAAGGACTCTAAGGGCCAGAAACACCTCAACAGATTTCTATGGCCCAATGATTTATGGTGTTTCTACTTCAAATAGTAAAGTAGAATAGATATTTGAGTCGTTAATGCACGAAAAAGCCAAACCAAACCACCCATCCCACTGCCCCTTCAGAAACATCTTTGTAAATTGTTTTGACCTACTTAGGATGAAAAAAGTACACCAACAAGCATTTTGAGTGTTCAGTTATCTCACTATGAGGAAACTTATCAACATGTATTAGCCAAGAGGAGAGGCTATAAGTTTCTTGCCTCCACAATGATCAGCACTTATTTGCAGCTGTGCTACACATATGCTTCATTAGTTACAGAGAAAAGTCTTTGAAACCTTCAAACTCAAAATAGTGGAGCTACTGGTTCCCAGTTAAAGGGGTGTCGCGACCTTTCTTGAAATCATCCCAACCTCTTACCCAGGGCTCCCCAGGCCTTGCTCGTGTCTCTGGAGCAGCATGGTTTTTGAGACTCTTCATGACCCTATCATGCACTGCAGAAAACACCTATAAAATGCAAAGGAATAAGCATCAGGAAGGCGAATGCAAGGGAAACAGAAGAAGGAAATGGTAAATTTATCTTCTAGATCATGCTCACAGGATTTACGCTCACTGCTTCAGGGGGTTGCTCCTGACCACTTAGCCACTTCCAAAGATCTGGGTTTTCCTGAAGAACCGAAGGAAAAAAGGAAATATAATCAAACAACAAAACACGATGCCATAGATTAGCCAACCTCACAAGATATTTTTCTCTGTTTTCGTATAGTATTTTCTGATTTCAACTTGATAGTGGTTTTTTGCAAGGAAGATGCAATCTGAAGCAGCCAAAGTCTTGATAAGTCTCTAATTTACGGACTCTAATTATAAAAAAGTTAAGAAAATATACTGAGCCATGCACTTTGCACATTATCACGCTTTCTTGCCCATCGGACCTGAAGAGATCCTATGCTAGTCATATGCAATTAGAAAATCACTATGCAAGAGAATGACACAAGTGTGTGAAACAATCTCAACTGATGTGCCTATTCTAATCTGTTGAGAACATTAGACTTAATGCATAAGAGACACAATCTTGCACCAATGGCCACTTTGTTTCCTTGAAGCATTCAACCTTAAAGTCGAAATATTTAACGAACGGATATCGTAGAACTAGATGAAACTAGACACTTGAAAGATCCACAACTAGCCACCTCTAGGCCAAGGTACAGATTGAAAATGGCTTGTACTTAGTTGGGTAGCTGTCCATGTAATTTCATGATAGGCTTTCAGGTACAATAAGCAGAACGGAAACCAGACATGATAAAGATAGGGGTTTCCTGAATTCAATTCTCCATTTTACTAAACAGATAAAGAATTAAAAATCTGATCAAATTACAGTATGTCCCATGTTTTAGCTACAGGCATCAATGTCATGGTTTCTTGCATCAATGTCATGTTTTCTTGACAGAATTAAAACTCTCACTTAAGACTAATCAGCCTAATAAAAAAGCAAATGCATAAGGCTGATAAGCAACTTACCAAATCAAGGACATGAACTAGAGCTTTAACTCCATTTTCATCCATGGAATGAATATTCTCCTCCACCCACTTTCCTAGAACCAAATCCAGCTCAAGAAATCCTCTCTGTTTGCTCCTATATAACAGCCTAAAGCATGCAAACCCACCCCAGAATAGCACTATCAGCTAGATAATTTACACCAAAATGAGCAACACCATAATCGGAAAATCAGATATTAAACAAACCAGACTAAAGAAGATAGAGGAAAAGAACCTGTTAAATAAACGCCTTCTGCTTTCTTCGCTCGATAGATCAATACCTAACGAATCGGCCTTCGTACTATCCTCGGAATAAAATCGCCCCAGCCAAGCATATTGAGGCCTTAATAGAAAAACACAACAATCACAGAGACATAAAACATATTGCTGACTAATAAGCCTCAAGTAAGAAATTCAGTGGAGAAATTAATTTGTGACTAACAAATAACCTGAAAAAGGTATCCTTTCGAATTGGAGTGGCAGCTGCTACGGAGCTCTTATTGAGTACGGGAGAAGAATTGACGATCCGGTGGACGTTAATCAGAGCTCTTCTCAGGCTCATCGCCATTTTCGGGGTGAAAAAGTAATTCGCAAGAGAAGAGAAACAACAGAAACGCTGAAGACCAATTGCGGGCTAATGCTATGCGTGTCTTGATGAAATAACTAGAAAGGCTCGTCTGCCCTTATTAAGGCCATCTCCGACCCTCTACATTCAATTTAACATTAATTTGATGTCAAAAATTTTTTAAAAATATTTTAATATTAATTTTTTATTTTAATTTATTTATATTAAATTAACATTATAATATTATTTTAATAATATAAATAATAATTATTAATAAAATATTTATAAATATTAATTAATTTTTTAAAATAATAAAATAATTAATATAATTTAAAATTTTAATTTAATTTTTATTAATTTTTAAAATTAATAATTTATCAATTAAATTTTATAAAAATATTTTTATCGTAATTTTTATTTGATTATTTTTATAACTCACTTATAAATTATTCTAAATTTTTATATATTTTTAAATAATAATTTTAATATTATATATAATATTATTATTAATTAAATAAATCATTATTATTAATAATTTAAATAAAATAAAATAATATATTGAATGTTGATTTTATTTTAAAGATTTTGATGAGATATTCTCAATGATATAATTTTTTCTAGTAATATTATATATTTATTAAATTATTAATTAAAAATATATTTAATTTAAAAATTTTAAAAAAATAATTTTAAAAAAATTTTAAAAGTAAATCAATTTATGTTACTAGAGTGCTGTACCAAATTACAGAAGTGAATTTACTATCTTATTGGAGAAGATTTGATCAATTTTATGTAGAGAAGCAATTTTCCATTTATAGAGATTTTTTTTAAAGTTTATGAAAAAAATTTCATAAGTAA
The DNA here is from genome assembly GCA_021397835.1 of Moringa oleifera. NCBI lineage: Eukaryota > Viridiplantae > Streptophyta > Magnoliopsida > Brassicales > Moringaceae > Moringa > Moringa oleifera. Next base: position 8,526,604 of record JAJFZO010000344.1, on the reverse strand, counting down.
AATGAATTTATAAATACACATTAAATTTAATTATATTGTTCTTTTTAATAATTTAAAAATATAATGATTTTTATAAATTATCAATACTGATATTAAAAAAATATCAATTATAAAATAAATCTGTGATTATAATTTGAACTAATTTTTTTAGCTAAAACTAAGTTTATATATATCGATTTAATTATTTTGTGACAATAAATTATGCAACGTGGAGGAGGGAAAGGGTCAGGTTTATGTACAAGGGAGAGAGACACGCTGACGTGGACAAGAAATCAGCCGTTAGATCGCTTCTGTGACAGGGAAAGCCCAATCTGAGCCCTTCTTCTTGTAGCCCAAGTCTGCTTTATGATTGGGCTAATACGGTTTTTGAACAAGCGTGGGAAGGAAGAAGAGCCCATTATGATTTGAGGTGGCGCACAAGGACGCCGTATGAGTCGCCTGCCTTCCGATCAAGCTTGCCTATGGAGAGAAATTTCTCAACCTTCCGATCAATTCTTTTGATAGTCGTGAACATATTTCGAATGGAAGAGCGCCCAAGTCACGCACAGAATGACAGTATTGGCAACGGCATCGCTGGGTTTGAGGATCTCCACGTAAAGGCTACAAAAGAGGAAGTACCCCGGAAAATTTGCATGTTTTGACCAAACTATTTGCTCCAAGCATTTCACTGGTGGCAAGAAGCTCCATAGGGACAGAGGGAGGGAGGCAGAGGGAGAGGTAGCGAGGCAGGCGTTGCCCGAAGAACCAGGAAGGAAGGAGTGCGTATGTGATAGAATACTGTGTTGATTTTTGTATTTTCCAGTTGACAAAACCAAAATCGAAACCAGTCCCAGAAAGAGATAGGGAAAAAGGAGATGACGGGTAAGAAAGAAAAAGCCAAGGAGAGAAGAGATAAGAGACTCCAAGAGATTTCCCTCTTTCGCACCATTCCTTACTCCGATCATCAGAGGTGCCCTCCTTTGCCGTCGTTTTTATTTATTATTTGTATATAAATCACCTCTAATTGATATCAGAGTTAGGATTTGATTAGACATTAATATTTTATTTTTATCTACTTTCCCTTGTGTTTTTCCCTCTCCTTTTTGGATAATGGATTTCATATTTCTACATTTGGGTCGAAATCTGAGTGGAGACAAAGCACGTTACTAACACGGTTGTCTTTTGTAAATAGTCAATGTTTTAGATTGTTTGCTTGGGAATTTTTGGTTTGAAAATGTGGAATGGAAAGTGCAAACATGCATGGCTACCAGATGTATTCCAAAATTTTTTTGGAAGGTTCATTCCTAACCTTTTCAATTAACCATCTTCATCAGTTTTCTCCAATTTATTGCTCTTTCATTCATTCTGTGCAGTACATTATGCTTTGAATTGGTATCTGTCAATTAAAATGATATCTTCTTATCAAAGATGATCAAAACTCCCGGTTGTTATTAATCAGGAAACAGGCAGGATTTAATAAATTAGTATTTTCCACTATTCATTCTGTCTGTGCTCAAGTTTGTTCTTAGTAAAGAGGGCGGATATACTGGAGCTCTACTGCAAGGCAATAGAGATCAAAACGTCCTTACTCGTGTATTATTGGGGACTTTTAGGTGGTGGTCCTCTGAAACTGTGGCTGTGGTGACCGGTGCCAATAGAGGAATAGGATTTGAGATTGCAAGACAACTTGCAGCACATGGATTAACTGTTGTACTGACAGCTAGAGACTCAACTGTTGGCCTAGAAGCAACTAATGTCTTACAAGAAGGGGGTTTAAATGTGGACTTCCATCAACTTGATGTCTTGGACCATTCATCCATATCAGAGTTCTGTGAGTGGATCAAAGAGAAATATGGAGGTGTAGATGTTCTGGTAAGTATTGCATACCTTGATCTTATGCTTCTAACTTGTTTTCCCATTTCATTTTTGTGATTAACTGTGACCCCATACATTTCTTTGATGTTTTCTCTACAAACTTATGTTTGCAGGTGAATAATGCAGGTGTGAACTTCAATTTTGGGTCAGATAATTCGGTCGAATTTGCCCAAATGGTTGTTGATACCAACTATTATGGCACCAAAAACATGATTAAAGCTATGATCCCCTTGATGAGACCTTCTGATTCTGGTGCTCGTATTGTTAATGTGAGCTCACGGCTAGGTAGATTATATGGTCGACGTAATGTAAGTAAATGTCTCCCTTTCTTTTAGTGATGGTTGCATGACCTTTGGTTTTCACTGCATTTGCAAATCTGTTTTGGATCCTCTTACTAAGATCTGACGATTATCTGGCCTCTTTGTAGAACTTACAATCCATCCCGGCTTTGTAGTAAGCTATTTGTGCATGAGTATCCAAGATGAGCATATCCTAGTTGCAAAAGAGCATTTACCACCTTGGAAAGGAAAGACGGATATTCCTTGCTCATTATCAGACAATCACTTATTCATAAACTTGAGTGGGGGCTAATAGTTTTCATTTTCCTGTCTCATGGAAAATCTTTTTTGCTCCGCTTAGCTCTATCCCCCCTCTAGGAGTATTTTAGTGATTGGTTCTATAGGAACCGCACGATCCTATTTAGTTAAATACCTAGCGACAAACTCCTATGTTCCTTTGATTACAGTATTTTTGAACAAGTTCGTGGATAGCAAGCCCAAATGTTTTTTTATTGATGATAGTCATGATATTGATGCTAGTGACGATATTGATGCTAGTGACGATATTGATGCTAGTGACGATATTGATGTTAGTAACGATATTGATGATAGTCACGATATTGATGCTAGTGACGATATTGATGATAGTGACGATATCGATTGTGAACTTGATACGGAGCTGGAGCTTCTAACTAAGATGAATGCGCTAACTATGGATATGATGTCGAAAATAGACTGATTTTATATCACCCTTCAATTTGAATTAGCAAAAGCAATGTCTCCTTGCATAATATGGATTACTTAGCCCGCGTAGTCCGTTGCTTCTTTTACTGCAATTTGGATGGAGAAAAACGTCCATCCTCATGGTTCTCTTTGTTTATAAGAGATTTTCCTGTCATATTCATTCTCTGTAAAAGTCATTTTAATCATGAAGTTACTGGATTTCCCAAATTTCTCTTAGTATTTTGGGTTCTCGACAACAGAGTTATGAAGGGCATATCTTATAAATCACTTGTTATGTTCATAATATACTCAAGGTGTTGCGATTATAGTACATTGTAATTGACTGATTCTTTTGTGCTACCTTGAGACATCTGCTTGACATGGGAACTAATGTTGGTTCACTGGAAATCTCACAGAAACTTGAAGATGTAACTTTAAGAGAGCAGTTAAGTAATGTGGAAACCCTCTCAGAGGAACTCATCGATAGGACCATGTCCACTTTCTTGCAGCAGGTTGAAGATGGCACCTGGAAATCAGGTGGATGGCCTCAGATGTACACTGACTACTCAATTTCAAAGCTTGCCGTAAATGCTTACACCAGGTTGGTGGCAAAAGAACTCTCTGACCGACCAGAAGGTCAGAAAATCTACATCAATTGCTTCTGCCCAGGATGGGTGAAGACTGCAATGACAGGTTGGGCTGGCAATATTTCAGCTGAGGTTGGAGCAGACACTGCAGTGTGGCTTGCCCTACTTCCTGACATGGCAGTGACTGGGAAATTTTTCGCAGAGAGACGCGAGGTAAGCTTCTGAGAGCAGCGTGGCTTAAGGACATTATGGGCTTTGAGAACCAGTTCCATTGTCCGCCAACAACTACATTGTTGATAATCAAATCTGAAAACGTGCTGGAGAAGTCTCTTGTGCCTCCGGCTTTTGCAGAAATGAGTTGCCTGGTGGATTTTATAGTGGAAGAGGAAGAGCGATTGTCATGTTGGAAGGATGTAGAGATTATGAATTCTGCAATTAATTTAAACTCTTGAACAGCATATTGTGCAATTCATGGCTAGTAATGGTTCTTTTTAACTTTCTAATAACCCATCATCAGTGAACTTCCTCTTGTTTACTTTCTTATGATTGCAGCCATGTCAGTAGTTGAAGCTACATTGAAATGAAAGTTCCTGTCCTTGAGAATTCCAGATCAAGTGGAACTTGCCCCTTCAGTGTTCTTATTTGCCTATCTTTCACGAGGAAAGATCATTTTTCTTTCGAGCTGCCACTGTAAACTATTCTTTGGTTGCCAGTGGCTCGATCGAAATTATTATTTTCCAGATAATTCATGTGGAATCTCTGTGGAGTAATCAGAAATCAGAACTGATCCAAGCCTGAGATGGCCACTTCCAGAACTTCTGAAACCTGTTTTCACAATTAGCTTATTAATTCGATTTATCAAATTACGATGTTTATCTTAAGGTGATTTTTTTAAGAATTTTATGTTGTATATGCATTAAAGAAATTTAAAATAAAATTTTGATTAATTTTTAAGTTAAATATACAAATTTTTATAAATAATATTAAAATTGATTTAATTCTTTATTGATCTTTTTTCAATAGTGCTTAGTAAAATTTTTTATTATATTATTTATATTTATTTAATATATACTAGAAAACAGTAAATTCAATAAATTAATATTTTAAAATAATTTTGCTGATTAATTTATTGCATTCCAAGACTATAAGAGAAGAGTAAACGTTTTCTTTTGAGTGACTAATAATGCATAAAACGGGACGTACAAACAAGAATCATTGTCTAAATTACCACTTTGCCACCTTGCTCGCTTGGGAATCTAATCTATGAAGCGAATAAATGGACGAACCGCAGGGAAGGAGAATCATAGCAAGGAGTGACGGGGCCAGCATCGGCAACACTTTCCACTGCCCGACATCCCAAAACCTCCAATTCCCACAAGTGTTCCTGATTGAATTTGGCAGTCGCAAGAAAATAAACAAGAACATGCAAGCAACGCCTTGATCGATCCCTTCTTCTTGTTGGCAATAAAGTTTCGAAAGAGATTGGAATGTTCTGGTTTCTTTAGAGAAAAGCTGAGCTTGATAGGCAAGTGAAGGGGATGGTACGGAGGTGTCCGGATGAGCTGAGGGTATAGGAATACATGGGAACGGGCTCGGGCTTTAACGGATGGAGCCGGGCTCGCGGATTGGTGGTGAAGACTCTGGTGCTGATTGGTGGCGCTATTCTGCTGAAGAGACTAACCAAATCAACCACTCGCTGGGACCATGCCCGAATTGTCTCTCGCTCCCTTAGCGGCGAGAGGGTGACCCCTCTTTACTTCTAGTTTCAATCTTATTCGTTCCTCTTTTTCCTTTTTCTTTCTGTTTCTTATTCATTTCTGCTTTTGTTGCTGTAGTTATGCGTTGGTAGTTACTAATTTGGTTTTTGATTGCTGAATAGTTTTCGAGGGAGCAAGCGTCCAGGGATCCTGATAATTACTTTAATATTAGGTATGTGTTTGTGCTATCAGTGCTTTACAAGGAGAAGCAAATGAACTGGCTTGTAGTCTTTGATGTGTGTTTAAGTATTGATTCTTGGTTTAGAGTTAATTGAGGTTTATGCTTAAAATCTCTGGGTGCTAATTGACTTACTTTATTTGGAGCTTGACAGTTTTAGCTTCTTAAGTTCACTTAGAGCCTATGTTTTGATTATTAGGACATGTTAGCCTGTCTTTGTATGAGCTGGTAGCCAAGTTTGTTGTAGATAAAATGCAAATCATTGGCTGTTGAATTCTTGTGGAATAATGATTATCTCTCAGGAGGTTTTAAAAGAATTATTGCATATCTGCCAAAAGATTTTTAAAGTATTTTGAATCTCTTTAGTTTGATAATGTTATCTCTGCAGAATGCTCACATGCCCAGCAGCAGAGATGGTAGATGGTTCAAAGGTTCTATATTTTGAGCAGGTTAGTTTGACTCAACACCCTGAAAATTTGACTTTCTAGTTTCAGATAAACTTATGCCTTCCTTTTGCTGGTAATAGTTTTCGATTATTTGATTTTGTTTTATCAGGCATTTTGGAGGACTCCTAAAAAGCCCTTCCGACAGGTATTCTCTTTTGACTCCATGTTTATGTAAAACCTTCGTCACTGGAGATTCATGCATTCCAAAAATGGTCAACTATTGGACATTCTGCCTTCATGTCTCCATTCCATTTTATCTTTTCCTCTGAATTATTTTTTCTTCAGAACATGGTTCCTCTCCATGAATATATAGAGAGGATTTTCAAATGGATAAACCTGAAAATGATTGATAGGGTAATAGGGAAGAAATGATGGAAGTTCTTCAAATTCTTTCTTGATGTTGTTCTCTCTCCTTCTTGTCTAATCTTTGATTCTGTGAGAATGACACTTTTCCCTTGCAGAATTCTGATAATTGTTTGGTTGCAGAGATTTTATATGGTGAAGCCATGTCCAAAAGAATTGAAATGTGATGTGGAGGTTAGCTTCTGATCTGATTGATGCTTTAGTTTAAAAAGACATGCTATAGCTTTATGCATTACATTGCTATATAAACAGACATTTTATATTGAAGTGCTCAAAACCCTTCACCTCATATCACTTGGAGTTAAAATAGTGGGCCACCATCAACATGTCCGATTTTAGTACTGCTGTTTTTCATATTTATTGTTGATGGGTAACCAAGTTTTTCGAGTAGCTCCCCAGTGCCTAAACTGTCTAGTCGTCTTTTTTTTTTTTTTGGGTGGAAAAAAAATGAGATTGCTATGCTAATTGTAGGTTAAATTGCCAACTTAGTAGTCCTCTAAATCTTTCTTTCCTGTTTTTGTAATACTACTTTCTCTGTTTCCATTTCCTATGTGACGGTAGCTCAAAAGTTCTTTGTAGTCTCTGGGAAGCCTTTCTTAAATTCGTGGAGAGGTAGTGTCTGAATAATTGTAATTAATTGGCAGGTGTCTTCATATGCCATTAGAGACATGGAGGAGTACAAAAATTTCTGTGACCGCGCAAAGGACCAGCGCCCACTGCCTGAAGAAGTTGTCGGTGTAGGTCTTCGATTATATTAATTGATGTGTGTGCTTGTGCAGGCATGTATTCATCTGTGTCTGTGTGTGTGTTTTATTGACCAAAATGCATATATTTGATTCCCTAATGTTTGCTCTGGATTTGACGAAATTATCATTTTGCAGAATGAGGCTTAAAATGGCCAGCTTCATAGCTAAATCAGAGTTTGATTTTAAAAAGTTTTTTAACTTTCATGAAAAGGCATTCTGTTAACTTCAGTTATTCAAAAGCCTATTCTTCAACTTGTGTTAACTTTGAAGGGCTTGATGGTAATTGGATAACGCGGGCATTCATGACTTCTTCCTCAAACCCATTGCCAAAATTTTACTCTGACATCAAAGTTCATAGTTATATATTAAGCCCTGGGAATGGTAGAATGAAAAGTGATACAACTGTCATAAACAGAGAAAGCATTTTTCAAGATTGTAAAATGAGAAAAGGAGATAGAACCTTTGGCACACAAGCTCCAAATTAGGTGCTGGTCTAGTTGGAATTTCTGATGATTAACAAATTTTTGTTAAATTGAATAAAGGACTGTTATATTAGATGGTTGCATCCATAAATCGTGCTGATATTTAGCAGACTTAAATCATATCCAAGATTCATCAGGTAATGATATTTTGCTGCCTTTGCGTAGTTTCACTTAGATACAGACCGCAATTTAGGTTATGAGAGATATGGCCAGCCTTTCTGTGGGTGAATGTATTTGTCTGTGATACTCATGATCAGGGATCCTTGGGGTTCAGAAGTATATGATTTACAATGATATTCGTCACTACTTTGCATCTGTACTAAGTATTGCATTTGTCTGGTCTGTAGTTGTTTTATCCCCTGAATGTTTAATGCAACTCTTTGATACCTCGAATCCTTGAAAGTTGTAATTATATGGCAGATGATTGTTATTTTCGTCTACTTTGAGCTTGTGTGGCTTGCTGAACATGCAAGAAAGTTCCATTTCTCAAATTATGATTAAAATTCATCTAAATTTTTGTGAAGCTTATGGGAAGTTACCTTTTTCAGCTTTCCTGTTGTCTAACTTTATTACATCTATGCACAGGACATTGCTGAACATTTGACAACAATACATCTCAAACGCTGTGAAAGAGGAAAACGTTGCTTATATGAAGGTTCGACTCCACCAGGCGGATTTCCAAATTCTTGGGTACGTGCCTTTTGATCTTATTGCACTGATTTGATTTAGAGCTTTTCCAGTTCTTAACAAGCTGGAATATCTATATTTTTCTTTTGTCTGTGCCTATGAGTGATTTTCCATTTATTTACAAGTATTTAACCATTGAGGATTACGATCTCTGCTATAGAATGGGGCATCATATTGTACGTCTGACCTCACAATTCTGAAGAATAGTGAGGTACACACCTGGGAAAGGGGCTATGATGCTGATGGCAATCAGGTGTAGTGTTGTTCTCAATTCCGCATTCAAATGCTTCAAAACTAAGATAAACCTGTTACAAACAGTCCTTTATTTCTGTGTGCTGCAGGTTTGGGGTGCGAAGGATGGTCCTTATGAATTCAAGCCAGCTCCTGCCTCTAGTTTCAATGACATGTTTTCTCCTCTGAATTTCCCGCCACAGCCCATGGATAAAAGAATAGAGGGGTCATTTGTCTTGCAAGAATAATTTGGGTTACCTATTCCCATGTAGTGTAAATTTTAGCTGCTAGTAAACCCGGCTGAAAATTGAAATATGCTTCTCTAGGTAAAACAATATTTGCCTTTCTAGTAATGTTGTTGTGCTAGTGAACATGGAGTGCATTTGTTAATGAAAGAATTTTTGAATTATAAAAGAAATTTGCCTCAGGTAAAATTTCTAATCAGATTTGCAGAGGCAAATAAGGGTATTACTTGAAGTTTGGTGATTTCACATGTATATATCTAGTCAATGCCTGACTTCTGTTGGCTTGAGAGGTAAATGCTTGAAAAAATCATTTAGAGGAAATGATTTCTATTTGCACTTGTGTGCAGCTGTGCTTCAATATAAATAAAGAACCACGACTTGCAGTGCACAAGGCGGGTGAAATATGTAATGAAATTCAACACAATTCACAGGCAAAATCATTGGACAAGAACAGATATATGAGCTCCAATCCAGCACAGCATCAAGCTCATGCTACCATTCAACCTACATTGTGCTGTTGACGTAGAAGTATAAACCAGCAAGTGCCACAACTCCAACCACAATTGCGATGGGCAATGCTTTCCTGCCAGTGAAAAAGTATTACTTAAGAAGTCGAATTCTAAGTTGTGGGAAAGGCTGAAAACTCCATTTTGCTTTTAACTTGGTAGTATATTATGCTTACCCAATTGCCTCATCTCTCTGAATTTCTGCTTTTCTTGCCTTTCGAACATCGGTATCATTGACATTTTTGGTCACAGCAGGTGCATATGGTCTAAATCTTCGTTTAGGAGCACCACAAACTGCAGGTCACAATTTACAGCCATTGTCATGTACTCAATCAGGGCGCCATCAACTTCATCAAAAGAGATGCTCAATGTTTGAAGATGGTGGACTTCACTTGAGCATTTGTAGGTAATGCATCCTATGCATATCAGTTGTGTGGGTCTAAACATGATAAAGGTTGAAACTTTTTTATTGAGGATATTAACTTAATTATGTATTTATCATTCAAATTATGTCAGCTTGAGGAAATTATAGAATGCTACTGCTAGCTTCAATCAGCACTTCGTTATAATGAGTTAATGATGCAGAGAATTGGCATCAAGTTCATGGAAGTAAAAGTGATTACCAGGACAGAAATAGTTATCAGGCTGCTTCTCAAATGGAGTCCTCTCGTTGTAAATATAACTTCATCAGAGAATACCCAACAAAAGCAATATAAGAAACTTTCATTTCGGGTCTAAATATTGGAAAACAACAACAGAAATCCTGGAAACAAGAAGAAAAAAAAGAGGAAAAGTACCCGCAATCACGACATATATAAGCTTGCTTGGAGGCAACACGCATGGAAAACCTTGGAGCAGCAGCGGAAGCAAGAGGCCGTTGAGCAGGAGAAAGCAAGAGTTGAAGGGATGACGACGAAAGGAAAGACGATTTCAAAGCGAAACGATCAGACGGTGCCCGCAGGCCAACATTGCCGGCGGGGGCTAAAAGAGAAGAAGCTGGTAGTGAGGATTTTGTGGCCTGAAGCCTTATGGGTGCCAGCAAGGCCATTTTCCACACCTCTGTCTTCCTTAGCTTTCTTTAATACGAATGAGAAGAAGAGATGAGGAGATAAGAGAGCAGTAAGTAAATTGTGTAGTGTTGTTGGCTGATTGGAAAAGATGTGGAAGCGTGGCTTTCATGCTCCCCACACAAGCTCCTCTGTACCCACCCTTTTTGTACCCTTCTTATCTTTCTTTTTCTTTTTTTTTGGCCTTTTTAGTCATTTGTCAAAGGGTATAGCAAAATTGAATATGTGAATGTAAAGCTAAACAGGCTCAATCCGGGACCAACAACAGGTCACTTGCCAGCAAAGACCATTGTTTAGTAAAACAAACAGGCCCGTTCTTATCCTGTTAGGCAACCGAGAAAATCCGGGGTAACAAATACAGGAGACACTACGAGGAAAATTGTGATTTGAAATGACTTTCCAAGAGAAGCTATGCAATCGAAACCTTTTGTTCTCCATTTCCATTTTGTCCTCTGTCTCTCTCTGTTTATTGGTCGATAAAGAGGAATTCAAATGAGCTTCGAATCAGTATTACAGTTTCAGATTTGTTATCGTCTGTTGCTCTATACCCAAACTGAAGTCCTGTAGTTTCAGGTTCTTTCACCAGAATGGAAGCACATGCACTGATAATAGACCCTTATGATATGCCTTCAGTTCATAGAAAGGGAAACAGGCAATCTGAAATCAATTGACTGCCCAGTAAAAAATAATACCATTTCCTTTGGGCAACCTTGAAAGCAAAGTTAACCCACAGAAGATCATCCTGTTTCTATCACCCTGAGGTGGTGGCAAGGAAAAAGATCATTGTATTCTACAATGATTTAGTTGACCAGTATGCATCAAGCATAGATCAGTAAAGATATTAAACATAACTTCAGCTAAGCCAACATACAAGAAACAGCCACACCTAATGCTGCATGGATAGTCTAATACATCTCGACAAAATCATGATTTACATTTTCTGTGAAAAATCAACTCCTCAATGATACTGATAAACCATTATAAAGGTAGAGGACCATCAAAAGAATTTCAAGGGGCATGATGTTAGAGCTGCTACCAAGGTTTAAGGTCACCGACTGGCCCTGCAGTCCAATTTAAGACCTTCTCACCTCGCTTCAAGTAAATACTCTGATCATGTGGCAATTTGCGCGCAAGTCCATTCAGAACTTGATGGAAAGCATCTCCTGGTTGAGCAGGATGAGGGAATCGCATCGCCTGCTTCATTGAAGGGTTAGCAAGCAGCCTCTGCTTTCTCAATATTACTTCTGTTGGGATCGATGTTAGTATAGTATCCAAGTTAGGAACATCCTTCTCATCCACAAATACCCCAATTTCTTCCCATGGGATTGCATCAGCAAATGGCAAAACAATGTCATCTGCAATGATAACTGGAATGCACCCAAATATCACAGCTTCAACCAATCTTGGACTCCATGGGGCCCAACCAAGTGGACACAAGCAGAAAACAGCTCGCTGCATGTCCTCATAGTAAGTCGTCGGGTGCTCAGTAGATATGTCAAAGAGTGGATTGTCCTTAAAGTTCTCCCATACTGCTGCTCGTGCACCTCTGCAAAATTGCCGAAGTTGTTTTCAGAAGTCGCTAGAATTTCTCTTTCATTAGGATCATTGGACAAACCATAGAAGAGAAATCCTTTCTGCTTCATATGATCCTGAAGACTATAACATTATTTCACTATCACTTTTTCGACTTTTAGTAATCCTAAAAGCTCATTTCAATCTGTACCCACATGTACTGTTTCTAGGTGTTGGAGTGATATGGCATACACAATCAAAATGTTTCAAAACTCTCACACTGATTCACTCTCTGTTTCCAGTGTCAAGACTGGATTGAGCCTTAATATGCCAGGAAACCAAACCACAATTTTTAAAACCTGAAGTAAGCATAACGAGACATACCTTGCATAGTAACCACCTTCGGGGTCATTTCCAACATCATAAAATAATCCCCGGAAGTAAACAAAGATGGACCTTGGAGTTTTCTCAGGAATCAAGTGAGTTTGCATTTTTTGCGGGGGAGCATAAGGAGGAATTGTGATTGAGCCCTCTTTCAAGCAAACGTGATTCCTCTGTCCAAAAGTCTGAACCAGTGTAGCACGTTGGAGCAAGGGAAGAATTCCTCTTTCAATAGCCTTCTCCTCCTGCAGTAGCATATCAGAAGAAAGGATCAACAAATACAGATAACTTTCCGAAATACAATATATTGACATTCAGGAAGACCCTGAATATAGAGGTGAAGCAGGCACAAGAGGAAAAGAAAACAGATCTGCTTACTTGATAATGGAAGCATGCTCCAAAGTCATGGGGCACCACAAAGAAATGATCAGCCCCTTCTGTCCGGTTCCAATAAGGCCAGTTTGAAGAAATAAGCTGTATTGCACTTCTCATCATCCGTGGTGATTTAAAAGGCAAAGGGAGACCATTTGGTGTCAGATCACACGTTGTGTACACAGGTGTATAGAACCAATCAGCTTCCTCAGGGTTGAGGGTTCGAACTGGGCTGGACAAAAGAAATCGATGCATAAAGATCTCAGCGGCAAACATGTGGGTCAGACATCTTGGATCCTTTTGCAAAACCTTCTTGTTGTATTTGCTTGGAAGCTCATAAACAAAAACTTTCAACCTTCCAACAGGATCATCTTCCAAGACATCACCAGCACTACCTATATTTGGTGCAAGCCAAATATGCTCAAAGATGTCATGCATCAAATTTTTTAACAGGAAAGTTCAATAAGTCCTAATATTTTACTGTTATAGATGCAACAGGATAATTCCAACTCATTGAAATGATGGTAACTAGAAAGCTTACTATGGTATCATTCACCTTGAGAATGATAAAATAACACCAAATAGAAACTATGATTTAGCTCCCAAATTGATTTTTTGACGAACTTTAGAAATTAGAGAAGCTGGGCATCAATAAAATAACATAAGAAGCCACTCAGTAATATCCGAGTTATTTTTTTGACTAATGATAAGTAAGCCCAAAAGTTTCCCAAGCTTGTTAGACTTCATCAGCATACTCTTTTGAGAATATCCAAATGATATAAGAGTACATAAGAATGTACAAAACAAACCATCCAGTGAAGGGATAACCAGAAAATCTCTTTTCTACCACACCAATTCTGCAGTTATCTATTAACTGGAATAAAGGAAACATCGGTTAAAACATAATGACATGCCATACATGAAACGGGATCTCCAAACTTCTTAAAGCATCATTGCACTCATAATTCCCTTAATTAATCTTCTTAGATGTACTCCTCTAAATTTATCTTCTCACACAAAGAATCAGATACATTCCAACTAAAGTAGGCAACATCTGATTAGAAACTCTTTTGTTCACAATTGTTCTTCTCTACTATTGTACCTTCTCTGGATCCTATGACAACATCAAGATTATCTCATTGATATCAGCAATTTGAAACTCTTTTGCATAGTACTTCCTTTACTGTTCGACTTCCCAGTTAATGGAAATAACCTTGCTTTAGCTTATGAGCACAGAAGTGACAATAACTCCATAACAATGCAATTGCAAATGAAATGAATTGCAATCTACAGAACTTTAGCTAATAAAACTAGTGATATAGATAAAGCACGAGACAGCAGACTCACAGTTATGCAAGCTGATTAGAAACAACATAACTATTTTAGCCCCTATGTTTTGGCAGCCTAGATGGACCCCTAAATTCGAGATAATAGCTAATACAAGGGAAGTAAGCCAAAATTAACCAGGGCAACTGATGTCCAATCGAAACAAGATCCAGAACAGCTACTAAACCTAAACTCCAAACATATAGTATATAAGCTCAATCAGCCCATTCCCTCAATTAACTGAAGTACCACAAAATCCTCTAAACGGTAACTGAAAGAGAAGAATTATCTACAAAAGATCGAGCAAAAACGAAACCAACCTGAAATTCGCTCGGTAGGTTGACTCCTGCCTAGCCGCAGAGCACCAATCCTGGATACAGAGGCACTATACAGCAGCCCTAGAAAAATCCACCACCAAATCTTCATTTTTGGTTGGTGTTTTGCTTCTTCAATCAAAACAAATCTCTCAAATCTTGCAAAGAAGGGGAGCCCAGAGAGGTGTCTATATGATGCCCCAACAGGAAATGTGAGAGAAGGAAGAATTCACATATAGAGGGGCGACAGGGGAAGAAGTTGGGACGTCAAAAGATTAAGTAGTTAAGAGAAAGGGAGATTTCTTAGAAATTGAGACTCTGGAGCAGCACCAGAAATGGGGTGGTGTTTATTTAAGTATTTAATCGAAAGAGAAAGAGCAAAGGAAGTTAGTAGAGAATGACAGCCAATTGGGTCGAGGAAACCAGGAGGAGACTAAGATTCTTTGGCTACTCTTATAATAAACTCTTACTACATATGTCCTTACGTTGCCTCGGCTGACACAAGAGATAGAGAGAGAGAGAAGAAAGCAAAGCTTTTTGGTCTTGGGAGTCTATGGTTTGATAAGAGGTCCATCTCATTGACACCATAACCCAGCTTTGCCGTTCAGCTGGCAACCTGCCGTCTCCCTCTCTTTCATTTTTAATTAACATTTCATTTATTTATGTTTCCTAAATATCAAGGTATTTCAAGTTAAAGATGCTTCCCATAAAATAAAATAAAATTTTTAAAAACTATATAATATAAAATAAATATATTTAAAAAACTTTAATTATATTTATTTTTAATTTAAATTCTCAAATATCAATTAAATCAATTCTATGTCCAATTTTTTAATTTATTTAAATTTTAAATTAAAATGGTTATAAAACTACTATTATTATTAAATTAATTTAAATAAATTTTATACTCTAATATCAGTTTACTATTTTTTGCCCATGAACTATAAATTTATAAAAATTTTAAATTTTTTAAAATATAAAATTATATTTAAATATATTTAATTTTTTTAAAAATAAATTTTTTTAAATCAAAATTTATTATATAAAAATTTAATTTTAGATATTTTTAACTCTTAATTTTTTTAGTAAATTTTAAATTAAACTAAATTCAAATATTATATATAAAAATAAAATTTTTTATTCATCAATTGGGATTCCTAATTTGGGCCTATGTTGGTCTTGGGCTGAGTTAAGTTTGACCTTCTTTTGGGTCTTAATTGGGCCTAAATGGGCTGGACCTGGGCTTTAAACTGTACAACAAATTAGATAATGTTTCATGAGCTAATAGTCCATGTGGAATGGCTGGAGGATCATCAAGAGAGACCCATATGAACACAAATTTGCACTATGGTCGCCTGATTTATTTATTTATTTATTAATTTGTAAAAGAAGCATAATCAATATTAAACCACAATTGATGATTTTGATGTGCTAATTTATGGAGACAGCAAGGTGCATACGAGTGACAGTGCCACACCTCTCCTGTTTCTAGTTGGTAAAGTGGATGAGTTTGGTCTGCCGGCCAAAACATTTGTTAGTTAGGTAATGGGAACAATGAAATTAGTTGAATTAAATGATGAAAATATACAAATATTTTAAATTGAAATTAAAATTAAAATAATAAAAAAAAATAAGATCTGGTTGATGTGAAGGGACCAAATTTATAAAAAGTCATTTATACAAGTAATGCTAAACCACCAACACACTCAATGATATCAATAAATGCTTGATGGACATCTGATACATGTTATGCTTTATTTCATAATCTAATTTTTCTTAGTTATTGAAAATAAAGCTTAAAATTTTACTAAAAATAGAATTATTATTTCTAAAAAATAATAAATAATTTTTATTTAATTTATTAATGATAAATTGACAGCAAATATATTAACTTAACCGTTATTTTTTTTTTCCTTTTGTTTTATAAGTCTTCGAGCATTGAACTTTCCAAATCGATTTTACCCCTTGTACTGTTCTTTTATGAGCGATGAGTATTCCACATTAGTTACTCTTCCCTGTGCCATTAATTAAAGTCCTTTGTCAAGATATTTCCATTATAAAGTTATTGTTTTCCAAATACAAACGTGTGTGTGTGTTTTTTTGGTTTTATTTTATAGATATTGATATATTGCCACTGTGGTTCATAATGTAATATGATATAACGTTATGGTTCTGTTTAGTTCTCAAACTCAATATGGCGGGAAAATCACTCATCACCAATATAATAAAAAATATTTTTCATTTTTTCAAACAAAATTTCAAAATTGTAACAGATTTTGTTTTGTCTTTACGATATATTATGATATATAAATGTTCAAAGCAGTCTACAGTTTATTTTTTAATATTTCTTATAACTACTATATATATATTTGTTTATTTAATTTTTTATCATAAAAATTATGTTAAAGTGAATAATATATATTATAATTTAAAAAACAATAGATATTGATGGACGTGAAAATAAATAATGATGATTTAACAATGAATATTTAAAATTATGAAAAAAAATTCTATTATCTTAAAAGATATTTATCTTTTTCAATCATATTGAAATTATATTAGGATTATAATTACATTTTAAATTTTTTTTAAAATTAGGATATACATAAATTTGTATTATATTTAAATAATAATATGACATCTAAGACAAATAATAACAAATTTTTAATTGAAAGTTGGTAAAATGATTGAAAGTTTACCTGTAATAATAGTGATAATTTAATAAAATAAATAATTATTTTTTAATTTTTATATTATTATTATAAATTATATATTTTTAAAATATTAAAAAACACTGACTCACATAAATAGGAGATACACGTCCAAAATGAACAGCCTTCCAAAATTCAGCGAGGGTTTTTGATTTGCGGTCAGCACACTATCGGCATGCCGTCTTATTTTCTTTTCTTTTTGAAAAACAGCTTCAATTTTTGTAAAAATCCAACCGAAGAGAGCTTTAAATGGAACGTGTACATGCAGGTCCACAACAGTCACGCAGACCTTAACGTATAACTACCCTCATAAATATAAAGCTGGATGACCAGAGCTTCAAGATTTCCGCACTCAAGGAAGGGGGCCGCAAGATTCAGAATAATGCGGAGTTTTCAGTGGCAACTGTGATTGATATAATTGCTCAAATGATATGTTTGTGTCAGCATGTACTGAGTGAAAGAGGATTCATCGAGAAAACAAGCAAGCAATCAAGCTAAAACATGGTGGATTTCGAGATTATGGAGTCGAGAGAAGCAGTGAAAGAAGGAGCTGGATTTGAAGAAGAGAGCATCGCGGCAATGGAGCAGACCAGGTTATGTCTCATGAGAACCTCTGTTGAAAGGAAGGATCCACTTGCGAAGGTGCTATTCTTCGTTTTCCTTCGCTTAAATTTTTTTTGTTTTGCTTTCTGGAACTTTGTTTGTGATGGTACTGTGGACTGGAGTAGGAAGTTGATGATCTAACGATGAGAAGATTTCTGCGAGCTCGCGATTTGGATGTAGAGAAGGCTTCTGCTATGTTCCTCAAGTACCTGAAATGGAGACAAGCTTTCGTTCCAAACGGTTCCATATCTCTATCAGAAGTACCAAATGAATGTGCGCAGATGAAATTGTTTCTTCAAGGATATGATAAGAAAGGACGTCCCATCGCAGTTGTTCTCGGTGCCAGGCACTTCCAGAACAAAGGAGGTCTCGATGAATTCAAGCGTAAGCTGCTTCAGCATTTCTAATTGTCTCTCTTGTGATTTGCCTTAGCTTTCTGTTTAAAAAAGTGGGGTCTGATCAGCATTTCTAATTGTCTCTCTTGTGATTTGCCTTAGCTTTCTGTTTAAAAAAGTGGGGTCTGATTTGTAGGTTTTGTAGTCTATCTGCTTGATAAAACATGCACGAGGTAACTTCTTCTGCTCGGCTTGTTCCGATATCTTCTTGAATGATCCACTTTTGAGAGATTAATCAGATGGAAGCTTCATGTTCAGGATACCAGCAGGAGAGGAGAAGTTTCTGGTTATTGTTGACCTTAAAGGCTGGGGGTATGTAAACAGTGATATTCGCGCATACCTTGCAGCCCTGTCCATTTTGCAGGTACTCTTCAGGGCTGCAAAACTTTCTTTTTTGTAGTCATCAGAGTAAATTTTTCAGATTCCATTATCTGTTTTGTTAATGCAATTCTACTGCAGGATTACTACCCAGAAAGGCTGGTGAAGCTATTCATTGTGCATGTGCCGTATATATTCATGGCAGTGTGGAAAATTATCTATACTTTCATTGACAACAAGACCAAGAAGAAGGTGGGAGTACTTTGAATTGCCATGTTATAATGGTCCAGTGATTGACTGATTGGCTTCTAAACAGTGTTTTTGCATGTCCTGGCAGATAGTTTTTGCAGACAACAAATCCCTTGAATCCATCCTGCTTGAAGAGATCGACAAAAGCCAGCTCCCTGAAATATATGGAGGCAGGCTGCCATTGGTGCCGATTCAAGATTCCTAGAATAAACTGTCAGATGCCATGAGCTAGTCACATAAAAATGAATAAACAGCTCTCAGTTTGTGTTGTTTCACAGGGGAGCAGAGCTCAGGATCATACTCACAGTTCATTGATTCTGCAAGATTGATTTGGCAGCCGTGCTGTTAAATCATCGACCTTTACCCCTAATAATATGTAGGAAGAGATTCCAGTTTCAGGGGAACAAGATTGGTTCCAATCACAAGCCTTAGTCGTAGCTCTTGATGGTTCAATTAAACAGACAGAATTGCCAGAGAGATTGTATGAACATCAGATGGCATGATCAAGCAGAATGGAATTTAATCATCTTTACAAATTCTTGCTAAGAACTAATATTTTTTAATTACATTCAATTGCAGAGGATTAGCCTTGCTTGTTCAATCAGCTTAACGTTCCCCATTCATATTATACATAAAACCAAGTAGCATAATAAGGTGCAGATAAATCACCTCAAGCAGTGAACGATTTGAAGATGCTGGATCCTTGGAATCACTGCCAGAAGCCTCACAGTGAGAACCATGGATAGATAAAACCACCCACTAGCTGTAATCGCAAAATGGAGACATTCAGTCGCTACTGCTTGCACATTCAGCCTTTCAGGATCAGATGCCTATTAACCATGTCAAAAGAGAATCCAGCTTTCACGTGCATTACTGAGAGGGGGGAAAAAAAGAAGGTTCCGTGGTTTTAAGAGAAAGAACAGTTTACCACTTCTTCAGACTCATGCTCTTGATGATTGATAGTTGTTAGATCTCATCTTCAGACTCATATCGAGCATAACACTGGATGCAATATAAATCCAGACAGATCTTAATTTATGAAGTAGGACCATGAATCTCTATCAAAAACATTTAACATCAACATATAGTTCAACATTTAACATCAACATATAGTTCACAGAGCCTACATAACCGACCTGTTTGCTGTATGTCTAAATCAGACATATTATCATAAAGTTGAATGATATTTTTTCTCAGCTGTCAACAACATGTAATGGCCTTTAATGTTCAATAGACAACGGCATTTCAATCTCCCTCAGACTTTTGTGGGTACGCCAGATGATGTATTTCCTACCACAAAGATGAGGCCAAGAAACTTTCCCAGTGACCAATCAACTTTCTTAGGTCTCAATGGGTTGCTCATAAACATGAGATGCTAGAAAGGCAGATTTAAGGAAAAAGAAAGCTTAGATTTTTGCGTGGCCCTCCAAAGATAATCCAAAACAGTTGCCAAATGTTCAGGTAATTGCCTACCAATAGTCCCCACGCGAACAAAAACCTCCTTCAAATCGGTGAAAGCGGATCCGGTCCCTCACAATGATATTTTTGCATGGCCCTCCAAAGATAATCCAAAACAGTTGCCAAATTTTCAGGTAATTGACTACCAATAGTCCCCACACGAACAAAAACCTCCTTCAAATTGGTGAAAACGGATCCGGTCCCTCACAATGATACCTCTACTTAATAGTCTCGAAACCAATTTTACCCAACTGTGACAGTCATGACAGATCCGGAGATTTTTCTGAATTCTAACTTCAGCTCCAGGGCTAGATTTTAAGATTCCATAAGCCACTGCCAACTTTTCACTATGATAACTCAGATTTTCCTCCTTTTCCTCCTCAGAAACATCTATTAGAACCAACTCTGTTGCAGGGAGAAATCCTTCCAACTTGGTTCTTTGGTTCAATTGTTCTAACAATTTGTATATCGCTTCTGTTTCAGGATGAGATCTATCACCTGCCTTGAATTGGTGAATAACACCTGCCAACTCAAACCAACTCTTTCCTCGTTTCTTATGAACTCCCTTCTTTTTCATTATTTCTCTCACTTTCTCAGCACAATCCCATCTCTTCACAGACCCGTAAATGTTGGACAACAACACGTAATCCCCGCTGCTGAGATGTGAAATATTTGCAACAGCAACTTCACCAAGTTCAGGATTTTTGTGAGTTCTACAAGCACTAAGAAGTACCCGCCATATAACCATGTCCGGTTCCAATGGCATAGCTGCGATCATTGCACAAGCCTCACCTAGGTGCCCAGCTCGCCCAAGGAGATCAATCATGGCCCCATAATGCTCAAGCTGTGGCTGAATCAAGTAAAGCTCACTCATCAAATTAAAATACTTACGACCCTCTTCAACCAAACCACAATGACTGCATGCTGTTAAAATTCCAATGAAAGTGATAGAATCAGGCAACACATTTTCCACCTTCATCTGCGAGAAAATTGTAATAGCATCTAAAGCAAGCCCATGAATTGCGAGCCCACTAATCATTGCATTCCAAATAGACACATCATTTCGCTGGACACTGTTGAAGATTTCTTTTGCGGTTTGAATTCTGCCACATTTTGCATACATGTCTATCAGTGCTGCACTCAATATGTAATTGAGTTGAATTCTCTTCTCAATCATCAGTCCATGGACCCATAGAGCATGATTTAGAACTCCAAGTCTAGCACATGCTGCTGTGGCAGATGCAAATGTGAACTTGTCCGGTTCAATATTTGAGTTCAACATTCCTTGGAAAAATCTTAGAGCCTCTTCAAAACGTGAATTTTTAACATGGCCACTAATCATTGAGTTCCATGTTACCACATCTCGAGCATTCATTTTGTAAAATATCTTCTTGGCAACATCACACTCCCCAATTTTCATAAAACTTTCGATAATTAAGTTCATGGTAACCAAATCAGAACTGCAGTGGAGTACTTGATCAAGACACTGGGAAGCAAGAGTAGCACGATTACAGTGCAAATAAGTTGACATCAGAGAAGCAACAAGAGATGGGAAAGTTCCATACCCGAGTTTAATAATTCTTGCATGGGTCTCAATTGCAGTTTTAAGATCTGAGCTGCGCTTGCAAGATTCAAGAACGCGACTAAGTGTTTGATGATCTGAAATAATTGTGAACTTAAATTAATTTCATGCCTAAAAGGGCTTCAGAAAAACTCTCTTGGAGCATTTCTACCAAGTAAAAAAGGCATCGAAATATCGAACTTAGTTCTACTTATGGTATAATGTACTAACATGTGGTACAAGAGGCCAAAACAATTTCTAACTAGACCATTCTTGAGCTGTAAACATCTGAGAAAAGTAAAATTTTCTCACCTAGCAAATATAATGAAATCAATATAGAACTGCACATTTGATCCACTTCTTTAACCTATTGCAGTGCCTTTGCATATTCATTAAAACCATGTAAAAGATAAGCAAGACAAAACTAAACTGTTGCCAGGTGATATTTCCTGTGTACGTGTGACATGATACACCAGCTTTCTGTGTGTAAATGCATGATGTAGATATAAAGATCACTACTTCTTCTTAAAGAAAACAAACCTAGCTGAAAGAGACTCAAATAAAGTGTTCAAATCCTGCAGTTGAGATACCCAGAAAAGCAAAATGGCAACCCAGCAACGACAAATCGAACAGGAAGGGGAAAGGAAAACAGGAAAAAAATAATAATAAGAGAGGAAATTGTAACAAGGAAGAGGACAGAGGCGTCCCATCAATGCACGCTGTTTGCCAAGCTGGGTGAATGTGCAGCTAAACGCCTAACCTTTACTCGCGTTTGTGTAATTAACTCCAAAAACAAGCATGAGGTGGAAAAAAATGCGAAACCAATAAACAGAGAGAGCAAAGGGGCACCTGTAATATCATGGTGACGCTCCGGAGAGTAACAGAGAGAATTGGGAGAGCAGATTCTTCCGCTTCCGATGGACGCCAGAGCAGAGAGCCTCTTGGCTCCATATCTCTGCATTCTGCGTCTGTTGCTGATGCTTTCTCTTCCTTTCTTCTTGGGCTCTAATGATCCACAGAGTAGGAAGAATCTAAAGACAGACACGACTGAATATAAATACTGGGGTCCATAACTGTTCCCGAAATCCACAGTCAACAGGCCTTATGGGCTGCTTACTTCCTAGCCTGCAAAGTAGCGAGGTTCAGACCACATGTATCTCTCACAGAAAGAAGAAGCCCCCTTCTGGTTAGGTCCACCAACCCAAACAAGCATGAGCCTTGAGGTCTAACCCATCTTAAGAACTTTGAACCCTTAACCTCCATGAGTGAAAGAGGCATAAAGTCAACAGAGATCCAAGAAATTCTCATCACTACACGTGAAAGGAAGATGAAGCCAATGAATGGTAAAAACAAAAGGGATGATGGGCAGAAAAAGACAAGGAAGAGTTTAAAGGTCTGACTCAAAACGGGGAACAGTAGTATCCAGCAGAGACATGACGTGTCATCACTCGATTGGTACAAAAGGTACAGTCCGGTTGACCCAAGTTTTTATTATTCTGAAAAGTGTACAAAGACCCGAACTCAGCCCCTTTTCTCTTTTTCTTCTCAAAGAAAATCTTTTTTTTTTTAAAATTCCTGGGAAAAGCAGCCGTGAAAGCCACGTGGCGAGTACTCAATGGAGGGAGAGATGGTGCGTGACCAGAACACGAAAGAGACGAGAGCAGGAGATCGCCGCACCCAAATCTAAGTGTTCTTTCGAAAGTACAAAAAAAAGACCGTCTTTATCAGAGAGAGGGAGAGAGGGAGCTTAGCCCTACTGACTCGGCTGACTGAACCACCTGATGGCCTCTCCTGTACTTTTGCCTGCAATTTTTTTAACTTTGCCAAGGAATAGTATTACTTAAATGTCTTTTTCACTGGCGGTATCTGAAATTACGATGTCGCCCTTTCGTAAGCTTTGTCTTAATGAGGCTTACAGGCTCCAGAGTTTCAGTCGCAGAAGCTGAAGCCCTCCCCCGACCTTTTTTCAGAGGCTCGATGTACCATCCTGCTTATTATATTCTCTCCTCCAGCTCTCCATATTCTTATCTCTTTGGCTGCACTTGGGAACCAAGCCACTCAACCCAACTGAACCCTTTTAAGCTTTATCTTTACTTGCAAATTTATTAGGGTTCTCCTTATATGGTAGATAATTAGATATTGACTGCCTTAAAATAATGATTTTTGATGTAATGATCTTGTACGGAGAAGGATCATGAGGATCTTGATGATTCTTTCTTGAGGAAAGAAAGGAGATGCAAGTTTTTATGGGGGAGAGAGAGATCATCACAGTAAAAAGGCTAATCATTTTTTAAGCTTACCTGTCGAAGCACGAGTGGATACTTGAACCCCAAAGGCAAGAATGTTGCTGCAAAGAAACCAAATCTCTGACTGGTTCGGTTCGAACTGTCAAGTTCCAACAGAGCATCGTCTCTACTTCCTTCCGTCCAGTTTCCTCATTTAAAATATCAGAATGGATTAGATATTGAAAACCCAGAAAAATATTCTGCTGCAAAGGGCACTTCTGGAATCCCAAAAGATCTGTCTTTATATTAGTGGCTAGGAACAAGAACCTCGACAACTCTATACCATCCTCGCCGCCCAGAAGAGGTATATAGAGAAAGAGATTAGTTTAGATTGATGGATCCCGAGGGGTTCTCTGCAAGCTTATTCAAGTGGGACCCAACGAGGGGTGTGGTCCAGGCTCCGGCTAGGCTGCTGGAGGCAGTGGCGGCGCCACCCCCACAGGCTGGGGCGGTGGCCGCAGGGGCATTGGCGGCGGCATATGGGGTGAGGCCTAGGGAGCTGGGTGGGCTGGAGGAGCTGTTCCAGGCTTATGGTATTAGGTACTACACGGCAGCCAAGATTGCGGAGCTGGGGTTCACGGTTAGCACGCTGCTGGACATGAAGGAGGAGGAGCTGGACGAGATGATGAACAGCTTGACCCAGATTTTCAGGTGGGAGCTTCTCGTCGGGGAGAGGTACGGTATTAAGGCTGCTGTTAGAGCGGAGAGGAGGAGGCTTGACGAGGAGGATTCAAGAAGGCGACAACCCCTCTCGGCTGACACCACTCATGCTCTCGATGCTCTCTCTCAGGAAGGTTAGTTTCTTACTGTTGTTGATTCTCTTTTTTCTTTAATATTATAGCCTTGTCACTTTCTTTGCTTCACCTAAAGCTTACAAGTAGTACAAAGCTAGCCTCCTCCTTCTTCGTCCATTTTGGACCAAAACAAGCGTTAGTAGCAACTACGCACATTCACCATGAATTATAGCAAGTAGGAAACGAGAAATAAACTGGGTATCACATGTCAACCTATGTTTGCATGGTAACCAGTAGTCTACTACAACGATGACAATGGTGTTAGTTACCAATTATGTAGTTGAAGCAAATGGAAAACTGATTAACAGGTATCTGAGTCTGTTCTAGCGTATGCGATGAAGTATACATGTGTGTATGGTGGTGGCAGGGTTATCAGAGGAGCCAGTGCAACAGGAGAAGGAGGCAGCGGGGAGCGGTGGAGGAGGCACGTGGGAGGTGGCGGCAGCAAAGAAGAAGCAGCGGCGGAGGAAGGGGCAGGGGAAGGCAGTGGGGGATGTTTACCATGACGACCAAGACGCCGGAGGAGGGCAGGACGATGACGAAAACGGTGGTGGCAGCGAGAGACAGCGCGAGCACCCTTTCATCGTGACGGAGCCGGGGGAAGTAGCACGTGGCAAGAAAAATGGTCTTGATTACCTTTTCCACCTGTACGAGCAGTGCCGTGAGTTCCTGATCCAGGTCCAGAACATCGCCAAGGAGCGTGGGGAAAAATGCCCCACCAAGGTAAACTTTTACGTGCCATGTTCAGATAAACTATCCACACACCTCTTGATATGACCCGAATCTGGGCCGTCCATTTGATCATTTGGGGAGGAGAGTCATCTGTGTCCGTCCATTTCGGAGCAGCAGGCCTCCGACACGTGACTCGTTGAGTGATGACTCACTCATTGAGACGGGCCGCATGGCCCTATCAGAATCTTGGATAGGGGAATGGGGGTGGTTCATAGCCAGCTGTTCTAAAGCAAGCGTGACAACTCGCATACGGCACCGGTGGGGCCTGTCAATGTGGGCCTTACGTTGCAGAGCCTAGACGGGTTGCTTCTGTTTCATGTCCATAGCCCCACCGTACGCGAGGTGTCGAGTTCTGCTAGTGACAGATTGTTGAATATAACGATATGAACAGAGTTCGAGCCTTTTGCATTCTGGGTATTTAGGAGCCTTCTTAGTACAGAATCCGACAGTTATCTTCCTTGCCCAGTCCCAAAACAAAATGAAAAATCAAGCAGAGTCTTCAATTTCTGTGACTAGGATCCTTCCTTGACCGCGATAAAAGATTCTAACAGAACAATACGATCTCTCTGTTCCCGCCTGTGTTAAGTTTTCAACATTTTTAATTAAAGAAAGAAAGGGCCATGTCTGCAGGTGACGAATCAAGTGTTCAGGTACGCCAAGAAAGCTGGAGCGAGCTACATCAACAAGCCAAAGATGCGGCACTACGTGCACTGCTACGCGTTGCACTGTCTGGACGAGGAGGCCTCGAACGCCCTGAGGAGAGCTTTCAAGGAGAGAGGAGAGAACGTTGGGGCATGGAGACAGGCCTGTTACAAGCCCCTTGTGGCTATTGCGGCACGCCAGGGTTGGGATATCGATGCTATCTTCAACGCACACCCTCGGCTTGCTATTTGGTACGTGCCCACCAAGCTTCGTCAGCTTTGTCATGCCGAGCGCAACAGTGCCACTGCTTCTAGCTCTATCTCTGGTGGGGCTGACCATCTGCCCTTCTGAGTGCAAGGCTTCATTCTGTGATCAATTCTTCCGCGAGAGAGAGAGAGAGAGAGAGAGTAGAAGTTAAACGAAGTAGGTTAGCGGAGAAATCGAAATTTGGTGGCTTGTGTATCGTGATGGGATGGTTCAGTTAGCATCCATAAAGTATTTATTACAAGATTGTACCTATGCTTTTAAGTAATAGTAGCTATAATGTTTACTTTATATACCGATTCCTATGATGCAGCACCTAAGCCAAGGCAGTTTAGGCTAAAAACTCGAATTTTCTTTTTTTTTTTTTTTCCTCCTGAGCGAAGAGAATTTATCTGTGAAAAATAGTCAATAGTCAACTTGCTGGTAGCTATTGAATACAGCATACTTCCTATCCCCCCTGGGATGAGTTAGTCCTGCTTACTGATAACAATTAAACGGTAGGGCATAAACAGAGAGAATGTTATGGAAAAAGACAAGGTCCCTGCAATAATAACTTTATCCCTTAGAGTCGATATATGTGCCACTATCAAAGTATCAGGGAGGAATAACATTTAAAGATATTATATGTATGTTTGGTATTTTTTATTTTCCCCCCTTTTTGGGTTCTATGACCAGATTCTCATATGCATAAATGACATAACTACACCTTTCAGTTGTCTTCTTCATCTTCACGCAGAGAGGAGGGCGTATGGTATTTTGACAGCATAACATCCCAAGTGCTTTGGCCTTCAGTCACTTCTCTTATGACATTTGCTACTTCCTCCACGTTAACACGGATCTGAACTTTGCTGTCCCTCTCCCGGATTGTCACCGAGGAAGTTGAATCAACTGTTATAGCAAAGGGTACTCCCAGTTCATCAGTTCTTGCGTACCGCTTGCCTATCGATGTACCTGCAAAATAAAATATATGTGAACAAATGGATGTCCTCTTCCTAACCTCAAGCTTTCTTAATTACCAGGTTCTTCCCCACGGCAAATAGATCCATTAGTCTATTGAATACAAGCAAAAATGGGAAAAAGAAAAGTAAAATGGTGCAGTTATCGTATGTTCTTTGGGCTGCATACCTGTCATATCAATCTTATATGAGATTCCACCAACAGTCAATGATTTAGCAATTTGTTTTGCAACTTGTTCATATTGTGGGTTCTGCACCAAGGGGAATACAGTGCATTTGATAGGTGCCACGAGTGGAGGAAATCGGAAGACGTTCAACTGCTCATCCCCAGCCTTACTAGGCCTTGTGTAGAAGGAATGCTCATAAAGACAGTAGATTATCCGCCCAATACCAAATGATGGCTCTATTACCGAAGGTGTGAACACCCTCTGGTGTTCCTTCTTTTTTTCCTTAGAGATATGCACCATGTTTTTCTTTATGATAACATGCTTCTCAAGAGTGCAGATATAGAACTTCACCTCTCCCTTGGACTCCAAATTGGCTTTCATTTCCATTGCTTCTTTTTCACCCATAGCCTGCACACAAAGAGGAAATGACAAAACAATTTGCATATACTGAATTGAAAGGCTGTTGTAAAAGTTCTCTGCCCTCCCCATCCCCCTTTCTCTCTCTCTTTCTCTCTCTCTCTCTACCCAAGAAAGTAAAATTTAAAAAGAAAGCTCCTTTATGTAAAAGTAAATAACAAAGTTGCAATAAGTGATGAAACGTTTACTATTGTCCCATAACAAAGAGTAATTTCTGTTTTACCTCTAATGCTTCAATGATCATCTTCAGGTTCCCCTTGAATGCAAGGCCCAATTCCTTCTTCACTGGGGTGATAACAAGTTTCTGAGAATACACAGGTTAAGAATTCTTTTCTTTCTGATCAACATCGTAAAAACTATTAAATTTCATTGGACTAGTAAGATTAACTTGATAGGGGGAACTACCTCAAATTCTCTTGTTTGTGCAAATTTTTCATGTGCCACAAGAGGGACACTACTTTTATCCTGCCATAGAACACAGCAAAATCTATGCAAACTTTAATCTGATAATAGTCCAACAAATTTTAAGCATAAATTAAAAGAAAAAAGTTTATAACTTTCTTTCTTGTATTTGTCCCTTTCCTTCATGGTAATAAAGAAGAATAACTAATCCCCCTGAAGCAGCAGCTTGTCAACTTCACATCTATCAGAACCATATAAAGCAGAAGAGAACAAAGAAATATGACAAGATAAAAATTGTACTATCAGATTGTCCTTTCAAAGTTGAGCGCTAGCCGAGCAACAAAACTTCAACTACTTTTCCATAAGCTTTGATCACTTTTCTATAAATTTTGATCACTCACCGTGTGAGCTTGCAAATCATATGCAGATCTATCTGCAATACCAACAGATTCAATCCAACCATAAGAGCATTCAATCTCAGCATCCCAACAATCCGCAGCATAGTGAGCCATCTCGTTTGCCAGATGCTGCCGAAAACGTAACCGTTCTTTGTCAATGCCAAGACAGATCAGGAAAAGGTACACCCTCCCAATGAAATAGCCAAGTGTTTCATTATTGACTATGCCCTGACCAGAAGAAAAGGACAAATTAGTTGACAGAAAGTTGAAAGAGTCAATGCAAATTTGAGAAAGTTGAGAGTAAGGGAGAGTAAAAGCAGAGGAACAGAAGAAAAATTAAACTTAACACTTGAAACTGCTTGATCAAGGCGCATCGTCCTTGCTGATTGCCCAGAAACCTGTTCTTCTCTTGGAAACATCAAAAACTCCAAGTTTGCGACATCAGCAAATTTTGGGTGAGACTTATCATCAGGATCCACAAAGTGCTCAATCTCAGCCAGTGTAAACTCACGGACTCTAAGGAGACCTTGGCGTGGAGATATCTGTACTTGGGAGATAAAAAACCAAATCGCAATTATGTTAAATGCTATTAAGGCACAACATGGCTTGACACAATAGCCTGTACAAGGAAAAAAAGACTGAAAAACAACCTAAGCATTTGTAGACAGAGCAACACAACGCATGATGTAAAGCAGTCAAGAGGCACCAAATATGTCACAAGCATGAATGCAACTATGAAAGTTAATTCTGACAGCAAGTTGACTCTCAATGATAAATTTTTCTGCCGATAATCAAAATAAAAGTTGGAGATATGAATGCATCCTCTGAAGTAAATGATGGTTTGGTACCTCATTTCTAAAGGCCTGACCAATTTGAGCTGCAGCAAAAGGTAATTTGTTCCCATTATAGTAGTACAGGTCCTTGAAATTAACAAAAATGCCTTGTGCTGTCTCAGGGCGCATAAACCTATAGCGTATTATCCATCAGCAAACAGGGGGAAAACATAAAACCAGATGGTAGATAAAAGTCAGGGACATGTGAAGCTCCCAGCAGAGAATATTACATACAAGTTTACTAAAAAATAGAGCGTGGACACCTTCAGAGTCATATCCTTACCCTGGACTCAAGCCAGATGGGCCAATAAAGGTCTGGAACATCAGATTGAATGGATAGGGAGCAGAAAGAGGGTTTTTAGTATCTGGAGCAGTTATTTCATACTCCCTAATCTTTTCACCTAATTCCTCAGCAGAAAGATCATCCAACACAGCAAGAATATGCTTAAATTCTTCTGCCTTCCCCACAGGGATTGTAAGGTCCTTGTCAAGCTTCTCCTTGCAGAAATCCTTCAGCAAATGATCGGCCCGGTAACAGGTCCCCGTCTTTTCATCCTTGACCATAAGGTCAGTGAACTTGTCCACATGACCTGATGCCTTCAACACAATCTCGGGCGTCACACATGGGCAATCAACCTCTAACATGTTCTCTTCCAAAACAAAATGCTGGAAAAGATAAGGAAATTATCATAAGGTCAGTCACCAAAAAAATGGAATTTAAATTTCACAAGCTTATGCTAACTGTAATTGCTTAAAGTCACCATGGCATCATCTGCACAACTGCCTGAACACAGGAACTACACTGTTAGTACATTCGTGTATGGACCTAGGGATGGAAGTGAAAGTTCCAAGTAAAAACAGTGCAAAATTGAGTCCATATCAGCCTCAAGCTTCCACTAGTATATTGACCAGAGAGAATTCACTGTGATATTTTTCATGTTTTTAACATATGTTTGGTTACTTCCTGATTAACTCACTTCAATCTATAACATCTAAAATTTATCTTCAAGTAGAAAACAACAACAAAAGAACTTATTAATTCAAAATGATTAATAGCTCCAAAATTGTCAAAAACAGAGCACAACCGTTCCCAATACCTAGAAGCTGCAAATTCCCCCAAGTAACCTTTAATTAGAAGTAACATCCCTGCTTCTAAAGGTGCCTTCTCAGTTTTTCACCCTCCAAAAGTAACATGTAAAATCTCAACAAGATAGAAAACCAAATTGAGACTATTTTGTTAAACAATTTGGCAACAAAATGACAACTCCCAAATACTAATCGACTAAATAAATCCTGAGAACGTTTTATTACAAGACAATAAACTAAAAAGAGAAGCAAAGCTTTAGCTGTACTACAACATAATGACAGCAATTCTAATGATAGGCACAAATACAAATAGATAAAACAAACATTCCATAAACTGACCTGGCGCCAAAATGCGAGCACGTTAGATTTAACGGCACAGCCAGGCGGGCCGTAATCGTAAAGCCCAGCAACACCGCCATATATCTTGAAAGACGGGACATAGAACAGACGCCGTTCTAGGGTATTGACGACGGCTTGACGAAATGCATCCCTGTCAAGAGCGTTTCCTTTGCCATTACTGCCAATGCTGGCCGCTTGCAGGCGGCGCTCAATGGAAGTCTTCTCGGTCTTCAACACGTTGAGAGCTTCCACGGCGGCATCCATGAGCTCCTTCGTCACAGCGTCGGCTTTGAGCTCCCGAACGGAGGCAGCTTGGGCCGCTATTGCCGCTTGCTTCTCCGCGAGAAGCGTGCGTAGAGATTCTTCTCCTGTGGCGTCCATTGTCGAGCGTGAGGATTGGGAAGATGCTCTTTATGGCATGGCCGCGGTCCCATGAGAGTAACGTGGAATAAGTAAGCCTGACGTGACATGGCAATTGGGCCTATCGCTTCCGGAACAACAAGCCCAAGCAATGAGGAGAGGTTTTGTGAAGGGGCGTTGGGAGTTAGCGGGGGCGGGAATAATAAATTAAATTAAAAAATATTTTAAAATAAATATTAAAATAAATCATAAAGTTTAAGCGCTTTAAATTTAAATCTTGAGCTTTCAGTTTTTTCAGTTGCACATTCAAATTTTTTATTTTTATTTATTAAAAATTTTAAAAATAAAAAATATGAAAGTTTTATGCAATAAATTTTAATTTAAAATTTTATGTAAATTTAAGAAATACCAAGTTACAATCATAAAAAATTTTAAAATTTTAAGTATAAATTTTTATTAATTTTATATTATTGAATAAATAAAAAATTTATAAAAAGTAATTGATGAATCAAAATTTTTTTAAATTTAATAAATGAATTTGAAATGAAATGCATAATTTATTGAAATTATTTTTTTGATACTTTAATAATAAAAATATTATTAATTTTATGAGTCAAATTTTAAATTGAATCAAATTAAAAAAATAAATGTACAATTGAAAAATTAAAATTACAAAATATGAATTAAAATTTGGGTAAAATTCATGTTTTTTTTATATTTACCAAATATTTTATTATGCTCATAATATTTTGAATAAAAATCTCATTAAATTTTAATATTTACCTTAGGTTACTTTATATCTCATTTTTATCTATCAATTTAGTATAAATTAAATATTATTAAAAAAATTTAAAATTTAAAAATATTCAAATTAAAGATTTTATACAATAAATTTTGATCTTGTATAGATGTAAAAAATAATAATCAATCTACTTTTACAAAAAAATTTAAAATTTTTTGAATATCAAAAATATATTTTTAAATTTATATTATTAAAATTCAAAAAATTATAAAAATAAATTTTTATATTAAAATTTATTTAAATTTAAAAAATGAGCTCAAAATAAAATAAATAATTCATTTAAATCATTGTTTAGATATTTTAATAATAAAAATACTTTTAAATCTTTATAATTATTTAAATTAAATTAATATATTAAAATTTAATTTATTATTTTTAAAATTAATAATATAAATAAATACGAAAATTTTATATAATTTTTATTTTAATATTTTTTATAAAATAATAAAAATAATCATATATTTTTTATTAAATGGATGGGACAAGCAACTGAATATTCCCGCTCAAAAGGGTGAGGCCACGGCCGTTGGTAGTTTCTGTTTTGTTTTCTCGTTTTCTCCTTTTTTTTTTTTTTGTGGCTTTCTTACCTATATGAACAGCGTTTACGGTAAGCTGGAAGGAGATTCTTCTGAAAATGCATAGCAAAATTGGAAGGTCAGCGTAGAGTTCTTTTGCTGTTGACATGAGTTTCCCGCCGGCGTCGGGAATGGAGTATGAGCGGAGATCGCAGGTTGCTGCGTCTCAATTAGCGGCTGAGATTCGCGTGAAGCTCCGCATGCTCGCCTCTAGCCACCAGCAAGTGAAGATCGTTTATCAACAGCTTAAGTCGCAGATCAAAATCGGTTTGCTTCAAGTGATTCCTGATCTCTCTCTGATCTCCCGCATTTCTAAATTTACTTCGTTGTTCGAATTTTGGATGTGTTTCTTAAATTTTGCAAGGCAGAGGAGGTGTTCGCTTCTCTGGCGGTTCCATTGATGAAGCTGGTTGGTTTGAAAACAACGGAAATGGCTGAAGAGGGGAGATTCACCACCATTACCAGCAATAGTGATTCTTGTCTCGTAATTTTAAGTCCCTTCGCTTTGAGTATCTCTCTGGTTTAATGACCATATATATGATTAGCAACGATTACAACACAAATTTGATGTTAGAAAAC
Organism: Moringa oleifera; assembly: GCA_021397835.1. Classification (NCBI taxonomy): domain Eukaryota; kingdom Viridiplantae; phylum Streptophyta; class Magnoliopsida; order Brassicales; family Moringaceae; genus Moringa; species Moringa oleifera. The sequence continues at coordinate 8,493,623 of JAJFZO010000344.1, read as the reverse complement.
GATTGATTTTTCCTGTAGAGAGGACAGAAGAACATGTCCGAATCACCGGTAATTTCACCTACAGTGGCGGCGGATAAAAACCACAACGATCAGAATCATAGTATAGAGGTAAAACTTAATTAAGAAGAATTTGATTGGAAGAAATATTTAAGTCCACAGAATGATGCTTATTCAGTGGTTATTATTGTGCTCCTGTGTTTTGAGCTCAAGTTTATGTGAGTTTCTTGTCTTGTTGCATTTGATGGTATTGGGCTGCTTCATTTGGAGTAGACCTAAAATTATTCTCTTGTATTAGGCTGCTTTATTTGGGGAAAACGTTGAATTATTCTCTAGTTAATTTCTAATTTAATCTGATCCCCTCAGTAAGGCAACCCCATTGCAGCATTTTTTTTCTTCACTCTTCTGGCGCTTCTTCAGATTGACATGTCTATTAGGTGGTCAGTTTTATAGGTTAAGCTAGGTCATATAGTGAACTGACTACTTGGTTTACCAATTGTTGCCTTAGCCAGACATCTATTCCTAAATAATATCATTTCATTTTGTTGTTGCTATTAAAGCTTCAACACTGCTGTTGTATGACCGACAAGGACATGCCTTAGTTGCCCAATTCACCCGCTGTTGCATGGAAGATTTCTGGTGTATAGTCGTTAGAAGGTAGTAGCTTCATTCTTCGGAGTTAAGTGACCCCATTTTTTACAACTCTACAGGGAGAAAACTTTGCTGGCAAAGCCACAATGCTGGGCAGAAAATTCTTGGAGAAGCAGCATATGCAATTAACACAGCTTGTTCAAATTCTCTGGCAGACTGAAACCGAAGTTAATTCTTGCCACAATGACATCCTCCAGAACCTAGCCAACCATCGTGTCTCTCTCCAGAAATTCTTCCAGAGAGGCATTTATTATATATCTGCACTCCACAGCCAAAACAATGACACCTCTCTCATCACACTGAAGCTCCTTCGAACTGTATTCAGTAACATGAACATGGTCCTAGGTTCAGTCGAGGGTGGTATAGAGGATCTAATCCAGGCTTTAGCAGGGCATATGTGTGGTCCAATGGTGGACTATGTCAATAGCTGGAAAGCTGATATGAAAATTGGTAGTTGTGCATGCTTGATGGCCATTGTAGAGAAGATGGAGAAAGCAATGGGAGATAGAAGACTGCAGTTAGAAGAAGCTAGGAAGAGAGTCAGAGTAGCAGAAGAGGGGAAGATGGAGGCACTGATCAAGTTGAAGGAGACAGAAGAAAGTCTAAGAAGGATGAAGACATGGCTTGGGTTCCTCCCAGAATCCATCAAAGGGCCTTCTGAACCTGGTCTTGTACAGAAGGTATTTCCCTAAACACTTTTAGATTCTGTTCAACATTTCATGTTTGATCGGTTCAGCAAGCTATTCATCTAATCTTTGATTGCATGCATAAATTATTAATCTTGTTACTCATGCTGCAATTCGGAACAGCTGTATATAGCTGTGCAGGTTGCCACACCTAGCAAAGAACACCAGCATGTCATAAAACCTGCCTCCCCAAGCATTTTCACGCAAATAAATAATTCAAGGATTGCCTTGTTGAAAGTTTATCATGATGAATTGATTATGTGTGGTTGGTTGGTTGTTGACTCTTCTGTATTGCAGAATTAGTACATACTCTTGCTCCCTAAGAAAAACAGAGTTGGATATAAAATGAAAAGGAAAAATTGAAGTGCTAACATTGCCTTAGCATGCACATTTTCCCAGTTAATATATAAAGAAAAAGGAACTACCTAAATTCTTTTCTATCACCATTAGGTCAACAATTTTAAGTCAAATATTAAATTGCTATTAAGCTAACCATAAGGTATTCAAAAGTGGATGGCTTCCAGTTTTTATCATTAGTTGTAGTCAGAATTCTTCCTGCAGGCACTGCAGTCTTGTCTTCTTTATGCACTCAAATGCACTACAATTATATAATGAAAATGTGCTGCAAAAGTTTTTTCATAATCTTTTTCTGGAATCCAAAGTTGAAATTTCCATGTTTCAAGCACATTGATGATTCTTATGGATGGAGTTGCCATAATATTCTGTTATAGTCTGATGGAGAAAGTTCTTAGGTGCGTCAGAATCAGTTGTTGGTGAGTTCCTGAATAGTAGCAATTCATGTGAGCGACTATACTGTGATTGCCTTTGATGGGTTTCTAATAAATACTTTGTTGAGAATCAAGCTGAATGGTCAATTAAATAAAGATCTGATTCTTCTGTGGCTGCCCTGTGAAGTCCCTAAACTTGGAGAAAGATCATGCGCATGAGGACAATCTACAGTGGGAACCATTGAAAAAGAGAAGAAAGCATCAGTTGCCTGAGAGCCCCGTTGGCCCTCACGAACTTCAATATTTTACACGCAGCAAGAAGCAGAATAAATGCAGACGGGGAAGGCCCGCTTCTCGCAGCGTACTTCCTAAGAATCAACCGCTGCTTAGCCCACAGCCACTAAGCCCATACTTTAGTACTTGGATTCCCTTGGGCTTTTCTCCTTCAGCAGCTAATCATCATACCGTTTCAGACAAGCCCATTGAATTCTGAGCCCACGAGGTTGTAGGATTTGCTATTATTTTTCCACATAATTAAGTAAATAGAACTTTGCAAGGACTGCAGTTTTGAGTATGCAGCTTATCAGACTTTATTCCGTTGTACTGTGCTTGCGCTCTATGTGTTTGGAAATTGTCAGCGATGCGAGATTTAGTAACATAAATAGAATAACAAATTAGGCACTGCATCAGTTTCATAGAAACATGCAAATGTTTCGTAATTTCAGGTCATCAATAGATTTAACTCTGCTTGGCTTTGTATTAGAAAGAAAACTAGTGATGCTAGTTGAAAATCGTTTTTTTTTCTAATTTAAACAAAATAATTGAGAAAATTATTAGTTAAATGAACATTTAATATACATTAAATTTTGAAGAATAAACGTTAAAAATGTTTTTATGTCAAACATAATAAGAAATCACTGTTTTTTTTTGGTTGGGTTAAGCATTAATTGATTTTAGTCAAATTAACTAATTGGTTCCTTTTTCAAAATTTGATAATAATTTGTTATATAATTGATTCAATCGGTTTGATCATCCATTTTTGGCCAAAAAAATTCAATCCAATGGATTGAAATTTTGATTTTTTATTTGAATTGTTTATTATATTTTATTTATTATTATTAAATTAATTTGATTTTTTTTTATTTTCATGTAAATATAAATTTTTGATAACTATCTCATAAAATTTTGATATTTATTCTATGTTATCAACTAAATTTTTATAAATTGAAACTTGATCTATCAATTTGGTTTAAATTAAATTTTTTTAAAAAAATTAAAAATTAGGGCATTCAAATTAAATATCTTATAAAACGAATTCTAACTTAAAATTTTTCATATATGTGAAAAAAAAATCAAGCTACCGTCATAAAAAGTTTTATAATTTTTTGAGTAATTATACTATTTTAAAAAAATTTTGATATTATAAATTTAAAACAATATGTATATTTAATACTCAAAAACTTATGAAACTTTTTGTAATAATAAATTGAATATATCTTTACATCTGTAAAAAGTTTCAAATTAAAATCCATTATGTAAAGATCTTTAATTTGAATATCTTTGATTTTAAATTTTTTAATAAAATTTAATTTAAATCAAATTGATGATTAAAATTTGATTTGTTGCTTTTAAAAAATGAATGTTTGATTGGTAACATGAGATAAATATTAGGGTTTTATGAGACCTTCACTCTAAATTTTTTTATAATGAAAATAATAATTAAAAAAGATAAAAAAATTATCATATGAAAAACATTACATTTATTTTAAAATTTATTATATAATTTATGTTAGTTAACAATTTATTATATGATATGATATTTAATTTTGTGAAATTAATTTATTCTAAAAGTTTAGCTTGATAACATGTATACTAACTTTAACCGGGGAATGTAAAAAAAGAAATTATGTGAATTTAATATTATTTAATTTAATTTTTTAACAAAAATTTTGATTTGTTTAGTTACCAATCTATTTTTATTGATATTCAGTTGGTTTTTAATTTTTAAAAATAAAATTAAATAATTAAATTTTTGAAAATTTTAAATAAAATCATCAAATTGAGTGAATGTAACTTCTAATTTTTTTCTTAAAAAGTCATTTTCTAAAATTAATATAAAAAAAGAACCAACTAAGTAAATTAGCTTCATTTCTCCATTTCAATGACAGGCCATTTCCTTTCAAACCAACAAAACTCCAGATTAGGTATGTCAAAAATATATGTTGGCTGGAGCCCTTGCAAAGACTTATTGCTAATGAAATAGAGATAAACACATTTAATTACATATAGGATTGAGTATAGTTTTATTTATAATTAGGACCAGATGAAGACAGAACAACAATTAAAAATTATATATATATTTAATTATTTATTCCTATATAAAGTACAAAGATTGTAATTTTTTTATTTAATGAAATATGTGGGTTGATGATAATAAATAATTCTTATTTATTAAATTAATTTTTTGACACAAAGAGATAAACCCTTTGCTTGGTTATTATTTAATCAAGGATATAGTTCTTAAATCAAGCATATAGTTTGAAAATAAAAAATTCAACCACTCCCATCCTTATTTTTATTCAATAAAAAGATAAATAAAAATAAAATAATTTAATGAACGATGAAAAAAATAAAAGATATATTCATCTTATTTTGTTTTATTCTATTCACATATTTACTTAAATTTAATTTATCATATTAAAAAATAATTTAATTTAAAATCTAATTCATATTCAATAAATCATATTTATTGAAAAATACTCGAAAACTTGTTTTGAAACTATGAACTTGTTATATAATATTTGAGTCAAATATAAGTTTTACGAGTCACAAGCTTATAATCCATCATAAAATTTTTATGTTTATGATATGATACAGTCAAATATTATTACATAATAATTAACATATAAATTTTATATATAATAAAATATTATTTTATTTTTTAAAAAAATAAATTCATAGTACAATTATGTCATGAAGTTTTTTTTTAAAAAAAATCTAAGATTTGTTCTGTATATGCAGGCATACAATATCCATTCCTTTTGTGTCTGAAATCAATATTTCACCCTTCCACTGTACAGGCCAAGCAGGCCACAGTCAAACCTCAGATCGTATCTTGCCTACTGGCTCATCCCTAAAGGAAACAAATTTACCCTACCCATGCCCCTAATTGGAACATTTATTTACCTCAATTGAAAGGTTACATCTCGTCTATCGGATTCACCAAATGAATTTACCACAGTAGAATGGATATTTAACCATAAATGAAATTAAATTACATGAATCCCAAATTTGTAATATTTTCAAACATCAAGCCCAATAAGCAAGTGAGTACGCCTGTGGAAGAAATGACATCAAATCAATCAATGGAAACATACCACGTGGCAATAGAACCACGGTCCAAGAGAAGGAATGCTTATAAAGTAAAACTTAATTTACTTTATATTCTGGTCTACCTTTGTGAGAAAAATATCTTCCCATTTTGGTAAATAATCTCACGGCCCTCTCTGGCCACACATTGAGCTTCCTTGGTCAATATTATATTTATGGAAAAAAATCCAAAATTTTAGAGTGACTTATTTGATTTTCAGAGTTGAATAATATCCAATTAAATTAAAAAATATTAAAAAACCGCTGTTACTCACACAATTCAGCTCTTTCGCACTATAAATACCCATACTCATTTTACATTGAAAACAGGTCATCCTCATCGTCAGTGTCGGCGTCGTCGTGCTCAGCCATCAACTGCTTTCCCTCGTTATTCGCTTTAGTGGGAGCCGCCCTTCCACTTACTACCTCCTGGCGTCTCCTAGACTTCTCCTCCTCCGTCAGCGAAGTCTCCGCCTCGATCGTTCGAATAGCTGGAGCCGCAATCCGAGCGATCGAGGCTGACACTTCGCCACGGAGGAGAAGTCTCGGGGACGCAAGGAGATAGTAAGCGGAAGGACGGCTCCAGCTAAGCGGATAACGAGGGAAAGCTTATGATGGCGAAGGACGATGGCGCAGATACTTACGATGATGACATGGTGGCAAGCTTCTACCGGGGCTTTGTTTTCAAACATTAAAGAGTCTTGTCACGGTGAGCTTTTTCTCTCCTTTTTTTTTTTTCGGTTTTTAATTTTCTGATTGTGTGGATACGCTGTTGTTCTTATTCTGATATATGATTGCAATGAAGTTTCATTGGTTTGTTTGCTTGTTTCATTCATGGGGTTTTGGAATTTTCTTTTTTTTTTTCTTGCATTGCTTTCATTTTGCGTGTAAACTACATATCTTACATTCGTTTATTCTGTTAGTTTGCTCTTTAAACTCTTGTTTGTGTCTCAACATTGAAGGATGCAAGATATGTTTTCCTTGTACAATCACTGATATTAATATTGGTCAGGTCACGCTCTTTGATTTTTCAAAGAGTTTCACCATTTTGGTTTTTGGGCATTGATTTTCACCATCAGAGGGATAAGACATCTATGATACTGTATTTTGTGAATAATAGACCAGTATAGAAGTTATGGGGCAATGATCTCATGGCTTCTGATTCTTTTTGTTGATTACTCCTTTGTTTTGTATCAGGATCTGTGGTTGCCATTACTTCTTGTTGATCATTACTAGTCCAGATGTGTTCTCTTTGCTGTCAACCATTTACTAAGTTTTAACTGACTGCAGATGCCTCAAAATCTGGTGTTGCTCAAGAAATAGTACAGAATATCAGGAGAGCAAGCAAAGTTATGGTTGACCCAGAAGCCAGCAGATTCTTGGTCTCTTCCTGAAAAGTTACTTAGAAGTACATCAATGATATTTCTTTGCAGAAATACGAGAACTTGTTTGAACAGAATGCTAGGAATGGGAGCTTTTACCTGCAGTCAAAGGTTCATAAAGCTAAAGAATGCTTAGAAGAAGTTTATCAAAAGAAAGCTGAGGGTCCGATGCATAACTGGTGAAACTCATCCTTGTCCCTTCCCATTTTCTGGGAATGCTACTCATTGTAATCGTATCATTGATATTGTAGCAATAACTTTTGGGCTCTCATCCCATAAATGAGTCAAACTTGAGTTTTTTGCTTGAGAGTTTGTGTATAAAACGTGGTGGATTCAAAAGAGTGTTGAACTCCTGCGACTAAAAGGCTCATTGTTTTCTCAAGTTGCACATGACAAGTTGTGCCCTTATAATTGTATTTAGAAACCGAAATTAATTCTCACCAGAATGAACCTCCATAACCTAGCCAATCATGGAGCCTCCCTCTACAAATTCTTTCAGAGAGCCATTTATTGTATATCTGCACTTCACAGCCAAAACAATGGCACCTCTCTCATTACACTGAAGCTCCTTAGAAAGGGCCACAGTAAAATGGACGTGGGCCCTAGGTCCAGTCAAGGGTGGTATAGAGGACCTAATGGCAGGGCATATGTGTGATCTAGTGGTGGACTATGTCAATAGCTTGAAAGCTGATATGAAAATTGGTTGTTGTGCATGCCTGATGGCCATTTTAGAGAAGATGGAGGAAGCAATAGAGATAGAAGACTTGAGTTAGAAGAAGCTAGGAATGGAGTCAGAGTAGCAGAAGAGGGGAAGATGGAGGCACGATCAAGTTGAAGGAGACAGAAGGAAGTCTGAGGAGGATGAAGAGGAAGAGATGACTTGGATTCCTCCCAGAATCCATGAAAGGACCTTCTGAACCTGGTCTTGAACAGAACTTATGTCCTTAAAGACATTTAGATTCTGTTCAACATCTTGTGTTTGATAAGTCCTCCAAGCTATTCATCTAATCATTGATTGGATGCATAAATTATTGATTTCATTGATCATGTGCTGTTAGGAACAGCTATGTAGGTATGCAGGTTGTCTAGCAAAGAAAACCAGCATGTCATAACCCCCCAACCAAGCAATTTTATACTAGTAAACAATCAAGGGTTATCTTGTTCTAACTTTATCACGATGGCTTGATTTAAGTCATCTAATTTAGTACTAAGGGAGGTCTGATTGCTTGGTTGTTGATTCATTCTATTACAGAATCAGTATAATACTCTTGCTTCCTAAGAAAAACAAGAGGTGGAGATGAATGAAAGGAAAATTTGAAGTGTTGACATTGGCTCGTACGCACATTTTTCTAGTTAATATATAAAGAAAAAGGAACTACCTAAGTTCTTTTCTATGCTCAGGGTATCTTATTCAACTGTTACAATTTCTCTTAAATTAACCATAGGATTTTAAAAGTGGATGGTTTCTAGATTTTATCATTAATTGTAATCAGAACTCTAATTTCTTACAGGCATTCAGGTTTGTCTTCTTTGGGCATCCAGGCACACGACGATTATATAATGAAAATTGCTCTTCTAGAGAAAAGTTCCTATCATAATCTTTTTGCATAATCCAAGTTGAGTTTTCCATTTTTCAAACACATGATAAAGACTCTTATCCATGACATTGCCATAGTATATCCTGTTGTAGTCAGATGGAGAAAATGCTTAGCTGCCTAAGAACCATTTTTCAAACACATAATAAGGTCTGATTCTTCTGTGGCTGCTCTGTGAAGTCCCTAAGCTTGGAGAAAGATCATGCGCAAGAGGACAATCTACTATGGGAACCATTGAAAAAGAGAAGAAAGCATCAGCTGCCTGGGAGCCCCATCGGACCTCACGAATTTCAATATTTTACACGGACACGGAGAAAGCCAGCCCCTCGCAGGCTACTTCCTGGGAGTCAACCAACCACAGTTTAGCCCACAGCCAGTGAGCCCATTCGTCAGTACTTGGTTTCCATTAGGCTCATCACTTTCAGCAGCTAGTCAGCTTGCTGTGTCGGACAAGCCCATCAAATTCTGAGCCCACGAGGTTGTAGGATTTGCTAATGTTTTCCACATATGCTACTTACCAGGCTTCATTTTGTTGTAGTGTGCTTGCGCTGTATGTGTTTGGCAATTGCCAAAGATACGAGATTCATTAACATAAATAGGATAGCAAATTAGGCACTGCATCAATTTGGTAGAGAAAGAAACAGATGTTCTGTAATCTCAGGGCCGACAATAGGCTTAAACTCTGCTTCCAAGTTCTTATCCTACGTTCCTATTGGGATCAGCCAGTCCAATCTATGACTAGAATAGGTTGACCAGTGATGCTGGACGAATGTGGACCTAAAAAAAAAAAAAATCCTTATTATAAATAAAATAAGTTAAGAAAAATATCAATTAAATTGAAAATTAATATACATTGAAATTGTACAGTAGAATTGTTAGGTTGTATTTATATTAAACATAATAAGGAATCATAATATATATTTTAAAAATTTTAATTTGATTTTTTTGAAACTATCAAGACAAACCACTAAATAAATTAGTGTCATTCCTCCATTTTAGGGATAGATCGATTCCTTTCAAACCAATGAAGCTCCAGGTTAGGCATGTCAAAAAATATATGTTGGTCAGAGTATTTAAAAAGAATCATTGCTAGTGAAACTGAGATAAAAATAATAATAATGAGGTTCAAGATTGAATATGGTTAATCTTTTCTTTTCAAAGAATATTAAAAAATAATAAAAAAAATTATATCAATTATTTAACCTTGTATGTAAGAGCAAGGTGATAAAATCTTCATTCAGTTAGATGCCAGCAGTGGAGACAATAAATATTTGTTAATTATTTAATTGAAATACTGAGACAAAAAGATAAACTTTTTCCGTTATTTAATCAAGGATATAGTTATAATATCAAGTACATGGTTCAAAATTTAATTTTTTATCTCATTTTTGTTCCTATTTTTTAATAAACAAGAAAATTAAAAATAAATATAAATTTAATGAACAATAATATAAATGAAAGATATCTTCATCCTCATTTCCTTTTATCCTGTTTACATTTTACCAAATTTAATCCATTATCCTAATAAGATAAATTTATTAAAAATTTAATTCATGTCAAATAAATCAATTCATTCAAAAAAAAAAAAGAAAGAAAAACTTATGTTGAATATATTTGAGTCAATATAAATTTTGTGAATCAAAATTTATAGTCCACAATAAAATGTCTTTATGACGTTACATAATCAAGTATTATTAAATATGGTTTCACATACAAGTTTTATATTTAATAAAATAGAAAAAATATTTTTTAAAAAAGAAAATTCATAATTACAATTATACGGTGAAGATTAAAGAAAAAAAAGATCTGAAATCTATTGTGTGTATATACCCATATGGCATCCATTTCTTCTGTGTCTAAAACCAGCATTCCACCCTATCACACAGTAAAGGCCTAGCAGGCCACAATCATATCTTAGATCGTACCTTCCCTATTTGCTTATACCAAGGGGAAACAGATTTACCCTCCCCATGTCCCTAATTTGAATATTTATTTACCTCAATTGAAAGGTTATCTCTTATCTATCACATTTTACCAAATAAATTTACCATAGTAGATGGATATTTAACCATAAATGAAAATCGAATTACACGGAGTCCCAATTTTGTAATTTTTGCAAACATCAAGCCCAATATACAAGTCACTACTCCCGTGGAAGGAATAATATCAGATCAACCAGTAGAGGTGCAACACGTGGCAATGGAAGACTTGAGTTTGCTAAGAAGGTAGTAGGCAATGCTTATAAAGTAAAGATTTGCTTTATATTCTGGTCTACCTCTGTGAGCCCGGTATCTTCCCCCTGTGGTTACAAATCTCGCCGTTCTCTATGGCCGCACATTGACCTTGGTCAAAATTTACATTTATGTAAAAAAATCCATTTTTTAAAAAAGTAGCTTATGTTTAATTTTCAATGCCGAATAAGAGTGAATAGTACCCAATTAAATTACAAAAATATAGTAAAATATAATTTTTCTCTTCCGATAATACCCTTTAAAAATTATCAGTGCCATTGTGTTGTTTATTTAATTTCTTTGAATTTGGTTGTGTGATTTCCAATTATGCCCACATCAGAAATGTTATATTTATTTTTAGTGCCATGTTGGGTTTTTTAGTGGATTGTGAAATTATAAGGCACCTCTTTGTAAATTGTGTACAATAATTAAAAAAATATGTGCAATATTTTTAATTTTAAGAGAAAACTACAGTATTATGAAGTTTATTATGTTTTGATAAATTATGAAAAGGTTTATTTAAATAAGCATATTGTATTTTTCAAATATATGATAATGATAGTTACACATTATTTATATAAATTATATATAATATCACTTATAAAACTTGTTGTTTAAGCTTATTATATTTATCATTAATTCACATATTGGAGACATGATTATTTTGAAATACTTTAAAAGATAATTAGAGTGAAATTTAAGTAAAATTAAAATTATTTTATGAAATAAAATAATATAAATGACCCCTAAATAGTATACTTAGGATATTTCTGTTATGAAATAAAATAATATGGATCTTACTTACATATTATATATAAAATATTATTATTATTATGAAGAAAATAATAGAGATTACGATATTGTATTAAATATTTAGTGTTTGTATATATAAAAATCTTTACCTAATTATTGTAATTATAAACATCCTCTAAATATAAGTAATATATAATTCTTTCTATTTTTTGTCTCTTTTTTTTTTGTTATTCATGAAGCTTATCGATTATGATCATCACGTAAAATTTCATGAAATTTGATTTTTGTTAATTATGATCATTAAATACAAAATTACTAAAAGAACCTCTTTAACATATCTAAGTTAATTATCTTAAAATTTCATGCATTATGGTAAAGATTATAGAATAGGAAATTACAAGAGAAAAACATGTAGTCCTTTTTTATATACAATTTTTATTTTTTATTAAAAATAAAAATTTTATTCTTATATTAATTTTTTAGACATATTTTTCTTATTTAATAAACATAATGGTACACTCCAACACACATTTTAGTGTGTATCAAATGATAACATAGAAGTTATTCCATTCTCATGTATTTAGAGGAAATGTTTTGAAGGGAGAAGGAGAGAATTGACATTTCAAGTTTACAACAAATAACAAGCGTAATAATTACAAGCAACAAAAAATAATGTATTGAGGGCAGCTTAGTCATTTGGCGTCCGTGGGTGTTTCTTCTCAGTCGTGCGGAACACGGTTCCCATAAACGGGAGATGAACACCGTCGCGATCAGACATGTTCCTGTGTACAAAAGTGAGCGATTAGCGTCATTCACGGACCACTTAATACTAGTTGAAATAAGTCAACCTTAAGTTTCATGTCCAATAAATGCTGGAACTACTATAGACCTCACCGCGCGTGATCATGCCCGAAACCAGAGAACATAAAAACATCCTTTTCCAAAAACCGCCTTCACTCACACAATTCGGCCCCCTCCCACTATAAAGGCTCCTGCGACCAGCATCAGTTTGCTATCAACAAAACAGCCAAACATCCTATACGATCATTTTTACGGTCTCTCTTTCTTGCTCTGCGCTCAGTGGCCGTGATTCTCTTTCTGCTGTCCGGAGAGTCAATCACTTTCATCTCTCTTTCTTGTGTTTGTTTTCAGGTGTTTTTCAACGTCTAATCCAATGGCGCAAGTTAGCCAACTGCCTTGCGACGGAGAAGGCGTGTGCATGCAATGCAGGGAATTTCCAGCCGAGGAGGAGAAGGTAACCTGCGCCATCTGCGTCACCCCGTGGCACGTGACCTGCCTCGACGTGACATTTCGCCCGGCGACCTTGTCCTCCGTGCTCCAGTGGGAATGCCCCGACTGCACCATCAAGGTCGAGCCGTCAGATATGACGCCCTCTGTAGCAGCTGCTGGTGATTCTACGGGCGGGCTAGTGGCCGCGATCCGAGCGATCGAGGGGGACACTTCGCTGACGAAGGAGGAGAAGTCTAGGAGACGCCAGGAGATAGTATGTGGAAGGGCTGCTCCAGCTAAGGCGGACAACAAGGGAAAACAGTCAATGGCTGAGGACGATGAGGATGACGTGTTGGCAAGCTTGTGCTGTGCCTTCTGTTTTCAACCATTAGGCAGTCCTGTCACGGTGAGCTTTCTCTCTCCATCTCTCTTTCTTTTCTTGTTTGGTTTTAATTTTCAAATTGTGTGGATATATGCTGTACTTATTCTCATTCTGAAATATAATTTCGACGTAAGTTTCATTGGTTTGTTATTTTGTTTCATTTTCATGGGGTTTCAATAATTTTTTTTTCTCTTTCTTTCTTGCATTGCATTTTTCCTTTTAAACTGCATATCTTACATGCGCTTATTTTGTTAATTTGCTCTTTAAACTCTTGTTGTGCCTCAAGATTCAAGGATAGAAGAGACAGTTTTCTTATACAATCACTGATATTAATCTTGATCAGGTCAAGCGCTTTGATGTTTCGAAGAGTTTCACCATTTTGGCTTTCAGGATTCCGACAACTGTGTGTTTTTTAATCGGAGGGATCAGACATCTATTACACTGTTACCTGTGAATAATCAATCAATGTAGAAGCTATGGGGCGATGATCTCATCTCTTCTGATTCTTGTTGTTGATTACTCATTTGTTGTGCTTAATAAGTAATCGATTTTATTTGGAAATGTTAGCAAGGCTTTTTGTTCCTTAAATTGGTTCCTATTGGTAATATATACTTGAGATATTATTAAGATCTTAGTTTGGACTGTAATGGATATATATCATTTCCTCCTTATTAAGGGGTTGGATTTCCTTTTCTTACATCGTGTCTTTAATAGTTTGGCACATGCAATCGGTACCTGCTCCACTTCAAAAGTTTATGTATATGGTCATTATATTACGGATATCTCCATTGAGAGAACGAGTTTGCCTCTTTATGGATTGGTCATCTTCTCTTGTTTTTCCAGCTCCTATGCGGACATAATTTCTGCCTGAGATGCTTGCGGAAATGGCTCACGCAAGGGAAGCGAACTTGTCCCAAATGTCGCGGTGAAATACCGGACACAATAAGATCTTATGCAAGAGTCAATCGTAAGCTCGAGGTTGCCATCGAAATGATCAAGATAGCTAAATCAACAGACCCTCTGAATAATGAAACCAAGCCTGATAAGCCCAACACCAGAGAGAGGACTACGAAAAGTGGTAATGCTAATGCTGCACTTGGCAGAGGTTTCGTGACTGTCAGAATGATGATTTTGTTCTTCTCCTGCCTGAACAAATGCAGAAATTGTGCCTGAGTGGGAGTCCTGGACAGACAGGCAGGATTGCATTGGATCAGGTATATACTGTAAACATGCAGCCGTCATCAATATACAATTAAAACAAGGGTGGCAATCAGTTGTGCTGTCCGGAGGGCATCAAGATAACCAAGATAATGGAGATTGGTTTATCTTCACAGCAAGGTATGTTCTAGCAGTACCATATGGTTTGCTCGAACACAACTGTTTCGAGTTTGGTTGTCAAACTTTCATCGGTATCTTCATTTTCTATATATATCCTGCTGCTCTAAGCATTCCTTCAGCCATATTTGTTAATTACTTTCTACTTTAGCCTCATATCATTACTCGATGATTATTATCTTTTTAGTTTCCGTTTATCTTGTACGTACCTTTATCTTTGGTTCCTCATTATCTGATACATGTACATGTGTTCTTGTGCTCTGGTGATGCAGTGACGGTAGCAGCCTCGGTCGTACTGAAGGGACAAGTGAGCATCAGTCTTCTAATCAGATTTCCATTGAGTCTCTTCAACACAGTTGCCTCAAAGGTTATCCTGTCTGTGTTGTCCGGTAATTATCATATCTAACAATGTCATGTCCAAATGAATGTGATTCTGGAGTGGGAATATTTCCGCAGGGGAACATACTTTTATGTTTACTAATCTTTAATTTTCTCATTTTTCTTATCTCTTGAGAAGGTCTCACAAGGCAAAACATTCCTCATTCGCGCCAGAAAATGGAGAGCGTTGCGATGGATTCTACAGGATAGAAAAATTCTGGCCTAAAGTTCGAGAGCAGGTAAGTGCAAGCAATCGATATGTCTAAGCTTCCGATTTAGTGATCTTGCAAATTAAACTTCGAGCTAATGGTTTTACTTGTTAGGGATCTGCGCTTTATCGATTCTTATTTGTTAGATGTGACAATTACCCAGCTTCCTGGACAAGGTTCATATCTGCTCATTCAGACAATAATCTGTCTTTGATATATTTTCCATAATTGAATTGTTTTTATCTTAACTGCAGTGACGAGCATGGGGACAGGCCAAGGTCTTTGCCGGATATTGAAGAGCTGAAAGAGGTAGTTGACGTAAAGGAAAGGGAGGAAGGTCCTTCATGGGATTTTGAAGCCAATGTAATCAATTTCTTTCCTCATATTATAAGTTTATTAACCTAGCAGCTTATTAGTAACCCTGAAAGATCTTTATAAAAATGTAGCTAGAAATATTAATGTATTTCCGTTCATCTTCTCGTAAGAAATAACTCTTTTTCCTTTCCATGCATTGATTATTACGTATTTTCTTGTACTTGCATGTAATAATTTTTAGATTCTTTCAGGAGCAAAATGGACATTGGAAGTGGTTTAAACCTCCATCTCCGGCCAGCAAAAAGGCTGAGGCACGGCCACAGCGAAGGCGACGGAGATCAGTGGAAGCACAGAGGAAAAGTTTACAGAAGAAGCTCTTGCGAGGTCTCTCTCTTGTATATCTTGTTTCTCAGATTTTTGAATTTGTTCTGCTTTGTGGACTTGGAGTTGGTTTTGCAATATAATTGAGTACCAGTTTTTCTGAAGAATTTCTTCTACTGGAAGATGGATCTCTACTTGATTTATTAGTGATACACCTTTTTGTTCACATTTCTATGTTTCATTTTCCAGAATTTGGATGCCCTCTCTGTAAGGAAGTGATGACTTTTCCAGTAACAACACCTTGTTCCCATAATTTCTGCGAGGAATGCCTCAAAAAGGCTTTTACTGGTAAGGCAATCATAATGAAAAGGAATAGTGGTGGAAAAACACTTCGGCCGAAAAGGAATGTGTTGCAGTGCCCGGACCCCAGTTGCTCAACTGACCTTGCTAACTTCCTGCATGATCTCCAGGTCTGATGACTGAATTAGCGCAGAACTTCCTTTGATCTTTGAGCATGATCACTCTTAATTCTGCAGATAGAAATGAATCTTACTTGGTGGAGTTTATTGACAGGTTAACAAGGAACTAACAATCGCTAGCAAGTATTTGAAACAGAGAGCGATGGGTACTGAAGTGAAGGAATCCAATGAAAAAGAAGCAGGTGGCTCAAAAGGAACCGGTGGTGACTGTAATGTAGGGGACAATCAGAAATCTGCAGGAGCAGCAGAAGGGGAGAATCGTGTACTGAAGAAGCAAAAACTTGAAGTGGTGGAGAAGAAGGTTAATGTGCAGTTTGTGATGGGCAACCTTGATCATCAGCAGCTTCGTTAAACATGAAAGACCAGTTCACCGGAGGAACTTCCGGGCTGTGGGAGTTTCCAGGTTCGTAGGCAACAGTATTCTGCAGTTGAGCTTCTTGTCCAGCTGTAGTTTGTGATGGGCAAATCTTGATCATCAGCAGCTTCGTTAAACAGACAAGACAAGTTCACCAGAGAAACTTCCAAGCTGTAGTCGGCTGCACTGTGGTTTCCAGGTTTCATGGGCATTAGGGGTTTCCAGTGCAGACGACAACAGCTTGGAAGTTCCTCCGGTGAACTTGTCTTGTCTGTTAAACGAGGCTGCTGATGAACAAGATTGCCCATCAGAAACTGCAGCTGCAAAGGAAGCTGAAGTGCAGAACCCTTGTGCCTACGAATCTGTAAAGCCAGTGCAGGAAACCAGACACTGGAAGTACCTCTGGTGAACGAGTCTTCTCTGGGACACAAGCTGCTGATGATCAAGGTTGCCCATCCCGCTATATTCCAGTTAATTGCCTGTGAGGCGTTGAGGCAGCCAGTGAAGCAAAGACCAAGCAAATAAGATGCTTCATAATTTCATTTGTAATATCGTTTTTCTTGGTCAGTTTTTTTTTTTTTCTTACGGTACAGAAAACTTATATATAAATTTCTATTGGATGCTGGATTCAGAATAATGTTTTATTATAATTAAGAATTATTTTCTCACAATAGTGATACCTCGTTGCAGTATTTGTGACGTCTTCTTGGTGCCAAAACTGCAGGGAAAAAAAGAGGAGAGGGAGAAAGAATGCAGATATGATTAAATCACCAATTCTTTTGTTCCATCATCAGAAGTCCAAATTGAGAATTTCTGGGAAAATTAGAAAATCGGGTTGCTGAAAATCAGAGAACCCGCTCCTCAAAAACAGAAAGGAAAAAAACCCAACAGAGCACGAAAAGCTGCTCCCTCTAGTTGAGACCCTCTCCCGGCCAACCCTCCCAAGGAAGGCAAAACACCAATTGATTAGATTTGGCTTCGTTGATAAATCAACATCGTCCTCAAGCCTTAGTGTTGTATTTTAAATGATAGTAAAAACTAATGATATTTTTATCGTTAAAATGTTTTAAAAAATTAAAATATATTTTTGTATTTTATTTCATTTATTAAATTTAAATAATTTTTAATCAATAAATTATATTTTATAAATTTTTAATAATACATTTTTAAAAATATCTTTTATTTTTATTCAATTTTAATTTGCCTCGTTTCAAAATTTGAAAGGATTTTTACTCAAAATTTTAGTTAATAAAAAAATAAACTTAATGAACAATAATAAAAATAAAAAAATATCTTCATTTCATTTCATCTTGTCTTGATTGCATTTTTACTGAATTTATTCATCATCTTAATAAGATAAATTGATTCAAAAACTGATTTGCATTCAATAAAACAATTCATTTGAAAATATTAAAAACTTATTTTCATATTTTGACTCAACATAAATTTTTTAATTAGAATTTTAAGTTCATCTTAAAATGTGTTTATGACATTATATGATAAATATCATTAAAAATAGTTTTACATATAAGGTTTATATTTAATAGGAAATTATTTTTTTGAAAAAAAAGAAAATTCATAATTACAATTATACTATGAAGTTTAAAGAAATCTGAAATTTACTGTGTATACACACACATACAACACCCATTCCACACAGTGGAGGCCAAGCAGGCCACCGTCAGACCTCAGATCTTACCTTCCCTCCCAGCTTATCCCAAAAGGAATCGAATTTACCCTACCCATGCCCCTAATTGGAATATTTGTTTACCTCAGTTGGAAGGTTATCTAATCTGTCACATTTTACCAAATGAATTTTACCATAAATGAAAATTAAATTCCAAATTTGTAATATTTTCAAACATGAAGCCCAATAAGTTAGTCAATACGGAATGAATAACATCAAATCAATCAACAGGAATACACCTAGGTGAGAAAATGCTTATAAAGCAAAAATTAATTTACTTTATATTCTGGTCTACTTTAGTCACACAAAAGCTTCCCATTTTGATAAATGACCTAATGGCCCTCCCTGGCCACACATTAACCTTCCTTGGTCAATATTATATTCATGTAAAAAAATCCATTTTTTTTAAGAAACTTACTTAATCTTCAATGTTGAATAAGACTAGAATAATACCCAATTAAATTACAAGAATATAATGAAAATATAATTTTCTCTTTCAATAGTACCCTTTAATTATTATTAATGCCATTGTATTATTGGTTTAATTTCTTTAAATTTGGTTAGAGATTTTCCAATTATGCCCGTGGTAGAAATGTTGGTTTCGTGTATATATTATTACATTATGTTATTTACAAAATTAATAAAACATATTAGTTAATAAATGATATATTTCATCAAACTTAACCATCAAACTTATTATGCTTATGATTAACTCGTATTTTTAACATGTGACTATTTTGAAGTACTTCGAAAAATAATTAGAATAAAAATTTAAATAAAAATAAGATTTTATGTATTATTTTATTATATATTGATAAAAATATTAAAAATAACATATCTAAATTAATTAATATAAAAATTTGATGCACGTCGATGTTTTATTATAATTATTAAGTAAAAAATTACTAAAAAACACATCTTTAATACATCTAAGTAAATTATCATAAAATTTTTGTACATATCATAAAAATTTATCAAAAAAACTTAGTCGTTTATTTATATGTATATTATTTTAATTAAAAATAAAAAAATTATATTCATATTTATATTTAATTTTTTTGACACATTTTTCTTTTTTAATAAACTTAATGGTATACTTCAACACATATTTTAGTGAGTTTCAATGACAATGTAGAAGTTACTCTGTTTTGATGTATTTAGAGAAATATTTTGAAGGAGAAGGAGAGAAATGGCATTTCGGCTTTACAACAAATAATGACCGCAATGATTAGAAGTAACAAAAATAATGGGTTGAGGGCAGCTTAGTCATTTGGCTTCCTTGGGTGTTTCTGCCCACTCATGCGTCCCCATAGACAGAAAATGGACGCTTTCTAGATGAGAAATCTTCCTGTGTAGCAAAGTGCACGACAACGTCAATCATCTACTGCTGATATTTAGTTTCATGTCCAATTATTGCAGATACTATTGTAGACCTCACCGCGCCTGATCATGACCGAAACCCAGAAAAAAAAAAAAAAGGAAAAAGGAAACACCATTTTTCATGCTTAATTAAATTGTTCTTATCTGAACCGCAGTGGCGAGCATGGAGACAGACCAAGGATTTGCCGGATATTGAAGTGCTGAAGGAGGCGATCTACGTAAAGGAAAGAGAGGAAGGTCCTTCATGGGACTTTGATGTGAGCGTAATCAATTTCTTTCCTCATATTATAAGTTTATTAACCTATCAACTTGTTAATAAACCGGAAGTTCTTTATAAAAATCTTACTATAGTAATAAACATTTAGTATTTTCGTTCTTTCTCTTGCAAGAAACATATATATATATATATATATATACTTTTTTCCTTCCATGCATTGATTATTATATGTTTTCTTTTACCTGTATGTGATAACGCTTCCTTCAGGAGGAAAATGGAAGCTGGAAGTGGCTTAAACCTCCATCTCCGGCCAGCAAAAAGGCTGAGGTGCGGGGGCAGCAAAAGGAGAAGGAGGTCAGTGGAAGCACAGAGAGGAAAAGTTTATAGAAGAAGATCTTGAGAGGTCTCTCTCTTGTATGTCTTGTTTACAGATTTTGGCATTTTTTCTGCTCTTCAGACTTGGGCCGGTGTTGGTTCTGTAATATGATTGATCAGCACCACTCTTTTTTTGAAGAATTTTTTTCTACCGGAATATGGATCTCTAGTTGATTTATTATAGATAAAATTTTTTGTTCACATTTCTATGTTCCCATTTTTCAGAATTTGGTTGCCCTCTATGTAAGGAAGTGATGTCCGGTAACAACACCCCATTGATTTCTGCAAGGAAGTACATGGAAATTATAACAGAGGGACAATTACCGAGGAGACAATGAGAAATCTGCAGAAGCTGAAGGGGAGAATCATCCACAGAAGAAGCAAAAACGCTAGTTAGCTAGTAGTATACATTCCACCCCCCTTTCCACACATATTTTATCATAGAATTTTGGTGGATGTACATTTTTTATTTTTAAATATATTTTTTAAATTTAATTAAACTGACTGAACTATATAATTTGTTTTAAAATATTTTTGTTAATTTTATAATGAGTGAAGAGTCTGAAACTATATACATAATCGAGATATGTGATTTTTATTCAATGTGGGATGTAACAACTAACCTTATGAAACTTGGGCTGGATTACCCACTTGACTACAATATCCCACGCTTTTTGGACCTGTGATTAGCAATGCTACATTAATTGCCGGTCATCTCTTGCGCATGGAGGACCAAAATACATACTATGTTTTGTTAATAATCACGGTGAGCTAGAATAGGAAATTCTAGGTGATCTTTTCATGACAAAACACCAATTGATTAGATTTCGCTTCGTTGATTAATCAACACTGTTCTCAAACATTAAAGCCCTTTCCAGCCCAGCCGTCCGGCCGTTCGCCATCTTATAAGGCGCAGACGACCATCGATCTGTTCCTTGGCTCTCTCTCTCTTCTTCTTCTTCTTCTTATCTGTAAACTGTAATGCTTGCTCTTTCTCCTTCTCCGTGCATCCTCCATAACAAATGATGAGATCTCCCTGTTTCGGACGGTTCAAGCCGAGGCTTCTCCGCGAGAGATGCCTTTCGCCTTTATCTGGTATTCTCTCCAGGAGTTGGTGTTTGTACATTGACTCTCTTTCTCCTGCTGCATGGTTCAATCGTGGAAGGCTAGAAGCTCGTCACCTGACACATCGTGTGTGAGAAGGCTTAGGCTTGGGCTTATGTACGGGCTTCTCATTCATCAAGGGTTTCTGGCCTAATACAGGCCCATTTTCGGTCCTCAAATGTAAGTTGGCTTATTGTTCGGGTCGGTTAGGGGCTCGGTCTTTAGCTTGGTGGGTTCGTTGGAATTTCAGGTTTACAACCTGCCATTGCTTCCTGACCCCGGCTTCCCTCTGTACATCTCGTTGCTTCTATTCTATTATCTCCTCTTTCAAACCCTAATCTTCTGTCAAGGGGCAACCTCAAAACATCTAATACTTCCTGTGTAAGTACTACCTCTCTGTTCTTTCTTAGCTAATCGATGTAGATGTCTGCCGATTTTTCCATTTATTGTATTTCTTTTGAATGCAATTTCTTTCTGTAAGTTTCTTTTCTTCCATGTGTTGCTTTTGATTGGAGATCTTTTGTCATTTAACGTTTGGTTTTGGATTATATTTGATTTTTTTCTTAAATTTTTAGAGAGGAATATTTCCAACTCGTGAAAAAATGATGTGAAGTTAGTGGAGAAATTGCCACATATTATAGCTAATTGTGCAATGTTTTAGGATAATTCATCGAGCTTACTGATATGTATCATGTCAATTGAGACAGAATTATTCCTGTTATCAAACAGGCTGCATGAACGTGGCTAAACAATCTGGTTTTTATTGAGTATCAGGTGATCATCACTCCTCTTGGTAAGGAATAGTGGTCAAGTGTAGCTTTAGCTATTAGAGGGTCATTTAAGGTTCTCTTCTTGAATCAATGAAGAACTGTGTGGAGGCAGCTTCAAAAGGTGCTGGTTGGAGCTCAATCCTTCTTTCCTTGCCTCATTTTTTGCTTGTACATTTTTTCGTATGTAATTCTAGTTGCTAGACCTAATAGATTGGAAAATGTTGTGATATTTTTTTTTTCTCAGTCGTAGAAGTGTATAATGAGACATTTGAGTGTTGCTTAGCATGAAAGTAAAAATTATGCTCTATGAAGGATGCAGGTTTTGGATTTGTTATTTATTTGTTCTGCTCTGTGCTTGTTGTGGCTTTCGAGATGCTTTTCTGTTTGTATTTCTACCTTAATAATCTGTGTTACAATTTCAAACTTAAGGCTTCTTTGTGTTTGATAATGTGAAATAACTCATATGGTGGCTTTCTTTCAAAAGAATAAAAGATGGTGGTTGGTGTTATTCCATATCCAGTGCATATTTCCCTTTAGGGTAGATTTCTGACATACATCCACTAGGACTGATTATATGATTGGAGTTAAGAATTCAAATTTAGCACCTTTGTGGCTTTTTCGGAAAAACTATCAACTGTTGCACTTTGCTTGTGAATATTATTGTTTTGGAGCGCTTTACTGTCTTGTGTTAGACAATTTTGCTGATTGATTATTGATTCTAGTTTTCATATGCAAGTGTTAAAAGCTAACATTTATGCATTCACCTAATTTTTGGGTATTGTTGATCTTACTCTTTGTTAGATACTATATTATTGAACATATCTTCTATGCTTTTTCAGGTTTCGGGGATTCTTAAGTAACCTTCATTTGCCTCTGCTTCCTGGATATTCGTTTGCTTCATCTTCAGTAATGGTAGGTTTGCGCAGTTGTCTCCTGTTCTATCATGTAGCTTGATTTCTTTTATGATGGCAGTGGCATTATCATTCATGTTCTGTTCTATTCGATATTGATTTTCTATAATCCATGCTGTCGATGAGCAACTGAATAGTCCTATTCCCAACCATCATTAAGCTTATTTTAAGCTCTGTGGGCAGTGTCCTTGGGGCCAGCCAAGATGGAGGGTATTAGGGTGTCCAATGGTTTGATGTTTCATGTTTGTATGCACTATTGCAATCACTGTTGACCTCTCGAGCATGCTGTTGAGGTTAATTGCTTCGGGAACTTAAAAAGAGGGGTCTTGACATCACTAATTACCTTCTTGGAAGTAACTGTTGACGAATATCAGATGCTGTCTATGAACCACTGATATTTCGTGACTTAGGTACATAGTATGCTCCTGCAAGGTGCTGAGACTATCGACTTATTTGTTTTTGAGCTTGCAATTTACTGTTGGGCTTCTAATATGTTGCAAGATGGACTCCACCAATTTATTACTTGAACAACAACACATGCCAGATGTCTGCATAGCTTCTTAAGATCTCTTCCGGCTCTCATCTGGTGCTCTACTGTCTTGGCATAATAACAATGAATGACGAAGAAAATGTTAAAGTTAGTTTCCTCTATCTTTTGGTGCAGGCTGCAAAGATTCTTGCCAACTTGATCATCATGGGCTCTGGAATATTAGCAAGGGGCATTGTTCAGGCATACCGTCAGGCACTGGCAAGTATGTATTTCTGCCTTGTCCTCACTGCTTTTTAGTGTTAAGATCTGTAGTTGCCATTATTCGTCATTGATCATTACTAGTCCAGATATGTTTTCTTTGCTGTCAACCGTTTCCTAAGTTTTAGCTGACTGCAGATGCCTCAAAATCTGGTGTTGCTCAAGAAACAGTACAGAATATCAGGAGAGCAAGCAAAGTTATGGCTGAACCAGAAGCCAGGCAGATTCTTGGTGTTAGTGAGCAAGCATCATGGGAGGAGATTTTGCAGGTTTGCTATATAAATATATTGATCGTTTCATTATGTCATATTCAAGACAGTAAAATATGATCTCTTCCCAAAAAGTTACTTAGAAGTACATCAATGATCTTTGTTTGCAGAAATACGACAACTTGTTTGAACAGAATGCTAAGAATGGGAGCTTTTACCTGCAGTCGAAGGTTCATAGAGCTAAAGAATGCTTAGAAGAAGCTTATCAAAAGAAAGCTGAGGGTCCTACCGGTGCGTAACTGGTGAAACTCAATCCTCGTCCCCTCCCATTTTCGGGGAATGCTACTCATTGTAATCGTATCATTGATATTGTAGCAATTACTTTTGACTGTTCATTACATAAATGAGTCAAAGTTGAGTTTTTTGGCTGAGAGTTTGTATATGAAATGTGGTAAGAGTCAAAAGAGTGTTGAACTCCAGCAACTAAAAGGTTCATTGTTCTTCTGAGAGTTATTCATGACAAGTTGTGCCCTTATAATTGTAAGCACCCTGATTTAGATAGAAGATGGATCTATTTCTTGGTTCATGTTTGTAATTATGCACGTCGGTTATATGATAGGGAATCAATTTTTTGTGACGTGAACAAGATCACTTGTACCTATCCTCATGATCTATTGGAAACACAGATGGCACCTTTTGACACTAAGTTCCTCTTTTAAGGAAAAGAAAGGAAAAAGACCTGTCGTTGGGTGCATGAGAAATGCCCTTTGTCTTGTTACTTTTCTTTTCCTGTTTCTGTTTAGCCGTGTGTTGTGTGTTGTGTGTTGGGCCACCATCCATCGTGAACTTGCTCGGTTAGCATTTAGCAGTCTGTCTTGGCCTTGAGTGAAAGGACTAGAATCTTATATTGATTTGTGCTGTATTATTTAAAGGATATTATTTTTAAATAATTTATTATGTTAATGTAAAAAAATAAATAATAATTTTTATTTATTTTTTTATGAAGTTATAATATGTCAATACTTTTTGAAAAAATCAGTATAGTTTAGATCAAATAGAAGGTCTTGGTTTTGAATGAAAATTGAAGTGTGCTTTTAAATGAAAAGGAGACTTGACTTACAAATTGAATTGTGCTCCTAATACTGAAAGAGATTTGAGTTTACTTGTGTGCCACTGTTGTAACGTTTTCTGTGTATTGCATTAGCTATTGATCTATGCCTTTGTACAGAAAAAGCCTTTTGGGGATAAACATAGTATTTTTTATTGAAATTATCATCTTTTCGTGATTTAACTTGTGTTTTTTTTTTTGAGAAGATATTAAATTGTAATAATTAAATAAAATTAATATCTAAAATTTATTTATTTTTATTATATTAATATAAAGAATTATTAAAAAACCATTTCTTAAAAAAACAATGCTTAGATTTTCCATTTGTTAGTGTTTAAATTCAGCATAATATTTCACCAGTCAAACGGATGATAATTATGCACGTTTTTTCTTTATAACTTATTTTTAATGAAAAATAAGAATAATTAATGCAAACAGAAATCCAGTGGGCGGTAACCCAATATGACAATGATTATAGTCTTCGAACGGAAACCAACTTAAAAGCGAAGTTAGCAGAGCAGAAGGTATGAAAAAAATGAAAAAATGGCCGAAAAGCTTGACGTGAGAGCAGACAGCATGCATTCTGAGTCGAAAAGCTTGACATATGAGCCGTCGGCCATGACAAAGGGCCCCCGAAAGTCAAATGCTTTTAGTTCTAATTTCACTTTCTGTGGAGAATGCCAAACTTGGAACTTGGACTTGGACTACTTTTTTCGGGTCTTTTGGAACGTTTTGGTTGCACTGAAACACACGCGCACACGCACACCAGATGTTACTGTTCCCTCGCATAGACAGTCAATATCACTATTTTTATAAATATTACTTATTATTTTATATATACATATTGTTTGAAATTCTTTTACGACTATTGGTATATGAGCTAAATTTTAATTTTATTTTATAAATTAGAAAAGAGTATCAAAATAAATAATATATAAAACAGGATACAAGTTAAAAATAATATAATATTTATTATTATTAAGAATGTTTTCATACAAATTGAAAATTCATAAATAATAAAAAGTAATGTAAGTTTCTAGGATATTAATGATGAATAAAATATTATCAATATGACTTTATTGATAATGTACAAAGTTCTGGCATGTCCTTTTTATCCATCGGTAATATTATATTAAGATTTGTGTTCATCCTCATAATGAAGTGCATGAACTTGGATTAGAAAGACATAATCAGTGGCATAGTGCAAATAAGACAGAAAGAAAGAACGGATTATAATGGTTAATGAGGAATTGAGAAGACAAGACTATATATGTCCTTGTAGGTGATGATGCCTTGTTGACCAAGCAGTGTTTTTGGTTAACTTAATTTGCATGCCTCTGCCTCACTCTTCTTCTCTGTACCAAATTAGTTGCTTTCCATGTCTTAATGTGAGAGTCTACAGAAGGAATGTTAGGCTTCTCTCCATTCAACTTTTCTTGCTTTTAATTCACTCTTTGCTTTTTCCTTTTCTTTCCGTAAAGAAACATGTAAACTATGTGTACACCTATGTTTTAGATCACAGAGAGTGATAATTAATGTTGCCAGAAAGCATGGATTGATCATGACCATATGGCCGCAAAACAGAATTCCATTTATATATCTTTATACAATGTTGATATGTGAGTCAATTAATTTTTTAGATTTTTACATTATTAAGAAACTTCGTCAACCAGCAATGTTGACTTTTTATTATGATATGTATATATATATATACACATTTTAATTAAAATTTTCAAAAATAAAGTACAATTTATTATGAATAAAGTTTCAATTGAGTGATAAGTACAATATGATATAAATCAAATTATGTCTCTGTTTAGATCAGTAAATTAGATCTCACTTATTCAAACCAAAATTTACTGTACTTCTAATATCGTTATTTGAATCAAATGCTTAATGTTGGCATACTTTAATGCCATTAACCAAGTCTTTTGCTCTCATAGGAAAAACTAGCTAGCTAGAGTTTGAACCCTAAACATTCAGGTTTCATTTGATAAAGAAAGATGGAAAAGGCAGCTTAATGGAATTGCGTGCATGATTAACTAAACGCAAATGATTAATTAAACGTGCATGATTAATTACTGACCATGAGGCAAGATTTAATTGCTAGATTCCAATTTAATTAGGCCAAGATTGTATTCATTTTTGTTATCTTATATGGTCAACCCTGCTGGCACATCAAACTGACCATATAACGCGTCGAGAAGAGCCGAATTCCATGACTACTACTTAATTGATTGTTAAATTTGGATGATTCTTAGATAGGCATGCATGCTTCTCCCACCTTCCAATCTGCTTATAAAATGTGAACCCAGGATCTCTGCTTTCTTCAAAGTCTTCAAACTCAACTTCTGTATATAAACACTAAGCAGTAGTACTGTAGCTTCTTCAGCCTTTCACACAGAGTCCCCTTGCTCCATTACCTTCATGAAGGTTTCCTTACGAGGTATGCTCTCCATATGCAAGTAAGTGTCCAGTGCAGCAGTATCCTTCTTTTCATTTTCAGCATGCTGAGGATCCGTGATGATGTCTGATCACATATATCCCATATTCAATAGCTTTACATGCAGTAAGTATCTGTTATATTTCTGATAGCAAACTGTAAATTTAAAGGTTTTTCTTTTTAAATTATGTTGAGTACAAAACAAAACAAAATCATTATGTTACCATTAAATCAGATAATATTTTAAAGAGAATTCAATGAGATTTATGTTTGCAATTTACAAATTAACTTTTGGTACAAACACATAAAAAATTTAGTGATTTATCTCACTCATCAACAAAAGGTCATAGATTTGAGTGACATATCAACTCATGCCAGATTCTGAAAAAAATAAGTTACAATTTTTTGTGACTGATTACTTTTTATTAATTAAGTGATTATAGTTTTGCTTGTAATATAATTTATGTGTAGATTTCATGGATATATATGTGTCGTTATAACCCAAAAATTGAACAAACTTTCAGTAAATTATAGAAAGTGATCATTAGGGGTGCAAACCAAAATTCAACATTTCCAAAACTTCACAATCTCATCCTCAAAAAGAGGGAAAAAGCACACAGAAAAACTCACGAAGAGACGAAATAAACAAAGAAAAATAGAAGGGTATTAGTGTTACCCCCGACTAGTTCATCTTATTGGAATGATACCTGCAGGATATGAGCTATTGATCTCTTGACTGAGTAGAATCATAGTCCCCACTGTTTGTAGGAGGATGATCAATACTCGAATAAGAACCTCCAAAGTGCAAAGTAAATGATCTTGCAAACTGATCATCTTCTTGCTGTTGGGTTGTTGTGGAAGATGAAGATGAAGACACAGATGATAAAGTCTGAGACACAAAGGCTCCTCCACTACCATAAACACCTGGAAGATCACCAGAGTTCATCGCAGCATTATAATTATGAAATTGGGTATACTGATAATTATAAGCATTTGGGTATGCTGCTGTCGTTGTTTCTTGACGACGGAGGGAAGAAGGATGTGAAACTCGTGTAGTCCTTGCGTTCAAGTGTTCTCTGCGATTTGTGAGGAAACCTAATTCGGTCCTCCCTTGAACTCTTTCAGGGAAGTTGAGTTTCGCTTTGCTTCCTTTGAACCTAAGAGCAGCTTCATCGTAGGCTAATGCTGCAGCCTCGGCTGTGTCGAAGGTGCCTAGCCATACCCGCGCAGCCTTCTGAGGATCACGAATCTCCGCTGCCCATTTGCCCCATGGCCTTTGCCTAACTCCTCTATAGTGTCTTCTCCTCACGTTCCCTAAACGCATATGAAAGTGGAAACACTAAAAGGAAATCGTTGGGACTCATATGTGTTACTCAAACTAGAAGGTCTCAGTTTTTTCCACAGCTTGGAAGTAACCAAATATGAAAAGAATGACTCATCTGGGTAAAAGGGAGATTATTCAATTTAAAGAACAAAAAGACAGGTAAGTGAATAAAACAACTGAATCTCATAAAACAAAACCCTTTTCAATGATTAGTCCATAGGAAACCATTGATAAGATCAGGAGATCGATCATTGCATCATCATGAACATAATCATTAGTTACCATCATCAACTGGAATTGCTAAACTAAAGAAAAGAAGATCTGGGTAAATGGTAAGTAAAACTAAGTCAATATGTGTATATATATCTTTACGGTACCTTGATCTTCAACAGGCCGAGATGGATCTTGCTCCTGCTCCATGGTGGATCGGGACGTGGCTGTTGTGGCTTCATGCACTTGAAGAGGGTTATTATGGCTGCTTCCAATAACTTGAGCCAAGGCCGAGACCATAGCAGACATGTCTTGTTGAGACTGAGCTAAGTAGACTGGAAAGATAGGATCCTGATCTTCTTTCTCCTCCGGTTCACCGGAGGAAAGTGGCCTCTTCCCATGTCTCCGATCCACCTTGAAAAGCCTTCACTTACCTCTTCGTATTAATTATACCCTTTTTTCTAAATCATGCAAGCGACAAGAGTGCATAGAGATCCTCCTCGCCAGATGGGGAAAAACAAATGAATCCAAGACAAGGGTAGGAGGAAGAGGAAGAGGAAAGCTAGGGCTTGGCTGTAGCTAGGGATTTTATATGGGTTGGAGTTTGGTGTGAACATAGTAGGCAGAAGAGAAAACTTTCAGTCTAAGCCTCGTATATACCCTCCCGTCTCTCTCGCTGTCATCACATATTCACATTTCTTCCTTAATTAGCCAATAAAAGAAGATAAACTATTTGACTTATTAAATGTAGGGTCTAGTGACATATCATTTTATGCAACCAATTGACAATAATTGTTCAAATAAATACTATATATACCCATATTAAATAGTGAAATATATTGCATTAATAACATGCATGTACCCTTTATATTGAATGAAAGCACTGAACATGTGTGTCACAGAAGTACTATAAGATAATAATAAGCAACGTGATAAAATTGTTTCAATTCCAAAGTCATAACTTCGTTTACATTCCTTTACAATATGTACTTGAGACAACAGGATACCCACTTACTTTTAATTAGAAATAAAAATAGCAATTCACACTTCCTTTTGGGATGCTTTAATTTCTTGACATGTGAACTAATTAATATTTTATCATCATCTTCTGTGTGTGTATATGTATATATGGTCGGTGCAATGTGAACAATATGAGTTTAACTGATAACAGAGAAAGTTCCTTTTGTTTTCCTTAATTTTTCTTGTTGATCAACAATGGAATTTGTTGAAATTTATTAATAAAGGTGATGATGCATACCTAGATTTTGCAGTACTGAGTTAAATTCATGGCCACGGGTTTTAGTTAGTTTTTAATTGGCAATGTGAATGCAAAAAACAAAGGAACAAGACATTAGTTGGAGTTAGATACTGTTTTGAGAATGTTTGGACACGTTTTCTTCGCTTATCATCGCCCGAAATTTGATGCCTTCTTGAAAGCAACATCATTCCGTCCAGTGATCCTATTCCTCACGCAGATCAAAATATATAAAATGGAGCAACCAAACTTTTAAAATCCTAATTAACTTTGAATATTCTCAATATAATTCCAAAATATCCTAAACTCGGCGAGATATTGAATTCAAGTGGATAATCGGATCGAGGCTAAGTCTCATATATGTTTGTTATCAGCTCCCACATCGTCTAAAGATAATATAATTAAATTATATATATTATTTTTAATTTTTATTATAAAATTACAATATTTATTAAAAATACTTATAAATAATCTTAAAACTTTCTGAACATAGATATCAAACATGACAGTGAAGAGCAAGTTCACCTATAAGACTTACTAATATCAATTATAATATATCATAATTTTAATTATATAAATATAAATTTAATTTTATGAAAAAATTATATTTTATTTATGATTTCAAATATAAATATATAAAAAATTATATTTTATTATATTATCAATGTGAAATTTTTATTTATAATTTTTATTAATATTAATATTTTTTTATATATAAATGACGTGCATATGATTTTTTTATTGTATTTTTAATGTGAAACTTTTATTTATAATTTCTATTAATATTAATAATTTTATGCACATAAGTGATGTAAATATAACTTTTACTTGTATAATTATCATAATATAATTTTTAAACAGTATCAAAATAAATAATAATATTTTTAAATATTTATCTTGTACATATTCTTACTAAGTGCAAAAAAATTAATATTTTATTTATTTTAATAATATTTAAAAAAATCTCACATTAAGAATTTACAAAAATATAAATTTTAAATAAATAAAATTTTTTTATTGATTTTGATTTAATAAACATGTGAATAAAATTAAAAAATCTTAAAAAGAATAAGTAATATTCATTTTAAAAAAATTAATTTTAGTGATTAAAAATTTATTGCTAAACTAAAAAAAATTTGTCTTTAAATTTTTTAACGATAGATTAATGACAAAGAAAATTTTCACTTAAAATGATTTTCGTAAAAAAAATAATCAATTAAATTGATAAAAGTTAAAAATTAATGACAAATTTAAATACTTCAGTGACTGATTAACAACTATGCTATCTTAAACATTTTGAAATTTAGCTAATTAAGTAAAATGATTATTCTCACATTTCAGATTCGAACCGGTAAGTTGTACCCGCACATAATGCATTAGTTTATTTTTATTTTATTTAAATTTAATTTATTTTTAAATAAATTTCTTTATTCTTTTTCAACCTAATCCGCCCAAATTTATTAGATTAGTTAGAAATTTTTTTAATCTATTCAAAATATAGAAGTAAAGTCAAATTCCACAAGATTTGTTTACTAAAGCATCATGGATGAATCAAACATTTTTTATTAAATAAAAACTTTTTATAATTTTATATTTTAATAATATATTAATATTAATTATTTTCATCTACAAAATTTTAAAATTTAAATTTATTAAAATTAATTTATTTACAAATTTTAATCTTACATTCATTGCTAATTTTATCAAAATAAATTTAAATTTTTATCTAATTATAAATCTAATCTTAAAGTAGTAGAAATTTTAGGTTGATAACAAGTTTGATTAAAATTTCAAAAGAGAACTCTGTTTATTGTAAAAAATTTATTATACAAATAATAATTAAAATTTTTAATAACAAACTATTAAAATGTATAAATTTTAATTTAAAAATAATATAAAATAATTTTTCAATATAATGATTAATATTAAAATATAAATTTATTTTAATAATGATATAAATAATTAAAAAATATTTTCTACGCGATGCATATATTTAAGCGTGTGTGTACATATAAGCGAAAGCATTTTGAATATTTTTAAGAATGCATGCTAGCATTTATGTGACATTGACATGAATATTTCTTATTTTATGTATATATTTTAAATTTAATATTATAATAATAGAATTTTAATTAAATTGATAATAGTTTATAATTTAGATTGAAATGTAGTAGTTATAATTTTAAATTTTTGATAACTACTTATTTTTATGTAAAGTTATAAATTTAAATTTTAAAAATATAAAAATACTGATAATTTTTATCTACATTACTCTGAAATTTAAATGTAGTAAACTTTGCTTTTAAAAAATTAATATTGATTTGATAATATTTTATATATATAAACAATATAATTTCAAATTTCAAAATTGTACATTTTAAAAAATTAAAATTAAAATTATTATAATAAATTATGATTTAAAAAATTGAAAATCTTAATAATATCTATATATACAAACCATATAATTTCAAATTTCAAAATTATAGGTTTAAAAAAATTAAAGTTTAAAATTATTATAATAAATTATGATTTAAAAAATTCAAAATCTTAATAACATCATGTTTGAGAGATATTTCTTGCTTTTCAGAATATATAGTTTCCACAATATTTGAGAGATCTCATATGATATCTTAAAGATATTAATGAAATGATCTCTTGTTGGTGGCCTCTTTCACTATAAATAAGGAGGAAATCTTGACTATAAAGCATCTAGGTCAGAGAATAAACATAAATTCCTTTTTCTCATAGTTTCTCCCACAGTTTCTTCTCTCTGTGGCTTGTCTGCAGACTGACATAAGGAAAAGTCCTGTAAGTTTCTTATGGTTGATGATGTGTAAAGAGTGTATATATCATAATTTGTTGATATCTTTTTTGAAACATAATTTGAGGGTTTTTGTTTTCACGGAATTATGTTGTAATTATGTGATGTTAGTTTTTTTTTTTTAATTCTGTTTTTTGGCATGTTTTTATGTGTGTGTTCTAGAAAAATTTTGCTTTGTTTTGTTAATCTTGATCACTTAACAATTTTTTCTTGGGCAAACATAGACTTGAGTTTTTGTTATTACTCCACTTGGAAGTTTATCCTCTGTATCATTGCTAATAAATTAGAAGAATATCACAAATAAATTTGACAAGGTTTTTATTTTTATTTATGTCTTAAAGGTTGCATATATGAGCTTAATACAGTGGAGGGAATCATCTGCTTGTCCTCTACGAGCTGTTTAATTGATAAAAATTAAAGATATTCATTAATATTCATGCAACTTTATTTGCTATAGATTTTGTTACCTGTTCTATTTTAAACAGTTCTAGCTATAGGCTCATATCTAATTGTTTGATATGATGCCAATTTCCTGTCTAAGTAATATTATTGTGGGTGTAGTCATAGTCTGTTTAATTGGTTTTTAATTAACCCTTTTTTTTTGGGGTCTTTTCCGGGGTAATATTACTGCCAGCTCTGTCATACTCGGCTTCTGTGAGGAAGATGGCATCACGTTTTTGGAACCAGGTTTGTGACGTGTCAGTGACAGAGAGACAATATTTTCCATTCAATGTAATCGAATGTCAGTTACTGGAATTATGCTTTCTCTCCAAATTTTTATATTTGATAATGCATCTGCTTGTTTATAGGGTGGTAGTGACAGTGAAGAAGAGGAGAGTTATTATGGAGATGGTGTTCCTGAAGCAGGTGGCGATTCTACCGCCCAAGCTGCAACAAATAGATATATCCTAGGAAATGCAAGTGCTAGCGATGACCCCGTTGGCCAAAAGCGTGTCGTTAGATCGGCCAAAGACAAGCTTTACGAGGAGATTTCAGCTACTGTTGACCAGATGAAGAATGCTATTAAGATCAACGACTGGGTTAACCTGCGGGAGAGCTTCGACAGGATAAATACGCAACTTGAGAGGGTTATGCGTGTCACTGAGTCTGAAAAGGTCCCCACTCTTTACATCAAAGCTCTTGTAATGTTAGAGGATTTCCTGAGTCAAGCTTTGGCAAATAAGGATGCGAAAAAGAAGATGAGTAGTAGTAATGCCAAGGCCTTGAACTCTATGAAACAGAAACTGAAAAAAAGCAGTAAGCAGTATGAAGATTTGATTAATAACTACAGGGAGAATCCTGAAAGTGCTGACGGGGGCAGGGATCAAGACGAAGAATCAGATACAGAGTTTGAGGAGGAGCTTATGAACATAGTTACCAGATCAGAACCTGAAGATGAAGATGATGACGAAGAAGTAGATGATAAGGACGACGATGCTAGTGATGAGATCACCTGGGAAAAGGTGGACAAGAAGTTGAAAGAGGTTGTGGCAGCTCGGGGCAGAAAGGGAACTCGATGGTTTGAGCAGGTTGAACAGCTTACCTTCTTGGCAAAGTTTGCCAAGAGTCCAGCACAAAAGCTTGAGATTTTGTTTAGTGTTATTTCTTCCCAGTTGGATGTGAATCCTAGACTGAGTGGGCATATGCCTTTTAATATGTGGAGAGAGTGTGTGCAAAACATGCTTTTCATTCTTGACATTCTTGTCCATTATCCTAACATCGTCGTGGATGACCTGGTCGAACCGGATGAGAATGAAACACAGAAGGGAGTGGAGTATACCGGGAGAATTCGAGTACGGGGAAACTTGGTGGCCTTCTTAGAGGGGATAGATGCTGAGTTTTTCAAGAGTTTGCAGAGCACAGATGCACACACATGTGAGCGTGAGTATGTTGAGAGGCTGAGGGATGAACTTATGCTTTTGGTTCTTGCGCAAAATGTCCAGGAGACTATGGAGCGAGTTGGAGATTTTAGAGCAGCTGCAAAGGTCGCTTTAAAGCGTGTTGAGCTCATTTATTACAAGCCACAGGAGGTGTATGATGGCTTGAGGAAATTGGTGGAGCGGACGGAAGGAGGTGAGGAACCCAAAGTGGTGGAGGAAAGTAGCACTCCGTCTCCATTTATTCTTGCTACTCCTGAGCTTGTGCCTCGTAAGCCCACATTCCCTGAAAGTGGCAGAGCTTTTATGCATAATCTGGTGTCTCTCATATACAAGCATGGTGACGATCGGACAAGAGCCCGTGCCATGCTTTGTGATATTTATCATCATGCTCTTTCGGATGATTTTTCAAGTTCCCGGGACTTGATGCTAATGAGTCGTTTGCAGGATAATATTGAGCATCTGGACATTTCAACACAAATTCTTTTTAACAGGGCCATGGCACAGCTTCGTCTTTGTGCATTTCGGGTTGGACGATTCACTGAAGCTGAGAGCTGCCTTGCTGAGCTATATTCTAGTGGAAGGATGAAGGAGTTGCTTGCACAAGGTGTCTCTCGAAGTCGATACCATGAGAAGACTCCAGAACAGGTAATAATGATTGTTTTCTTCTTCTTCTTCTTCCTCGTCTTCTTCACATGTAAATTTGGGCCGATGATGATTTAACACCTCCTGGCATACACGGGAGTTACATTAAACATTATATATGGTTGTCAGATTAGCTAGCTTTTCAGAAGCTCAATTGTCTATATTCCTCATTTTTTTTAATTTCACACCTTGATTTGCGAATCATTTATGTTTGTCGACAGGAAAGGCTGGAAATAAGATACCAGATGCCGTACCATATGCATATAAACCTCGAGCTTCTGGAGGCTGCCTACTTGAGCTGCGCAATGCTGCTTGAGGTCCCAAAGATGGCAGCCAACATCCACGATGCCAACCGCTTCCGGCGGTTTTTGGAAATGAAGGAGAGGCAAATTTTCACCGGTCCCCCTGAAAATGTGAAGGATCATGTAGTGGCTGCCATCAGGGCCCTTGGCAAGGGAGACTTCCGGGAGGCCTTTGATTGTATAAATTCTCTTAAGGTTTGGAGGGTTCTCAGGAATCGAGACAATGTCCTTGAGATGGTCAAGGCCAAGATTAAGGAAGAGGCTTTGAGGACTTATCTTTTGACCTACTCAACGGGTTACCGTTCCCTAAGCTTGGACACTCTGACCAAGATGTTTGACCTCAGAGATGCCCAAATTCACCGCATTGTCAGCAAGATGATGATCAACGACGAACTGCCTGCCCGTTGGGACCAGCCAGCACGGTGCATTGTTTTCCGTCATGTCCAGCACACCAGGCTGCAGGCGTTGGCATTCCAGGTGATTGAGAAGGTATCTGTCCTTGCTGAAAGTAATGAAAGGGCATTTGCGGCCAGGATAGGTGGTGGAGGTTCGGATCTCAGTTTAAGGCGAAGAGATAACCAGAATTCTGCTGCTGGTGGTGGGAAATGGCAGGATAACTTGTCTTTCACTCAGGGACGCCAAAGGAGTGACAGTGGCCGTTCGGGCCACAATGTTGGCGGTGGGAGACAACTGGCGCTAGGCTAGACTACAGGAGGTGGTGATTCCGGGGACCGAACAGGCCAGATGCAAGGGACTGGTGGATGTTCTGGGAGAGCTGCGGCTGCAGCGGTTAGGAGCTTGCAGATGGACGGTTCAACCCGCATGGCTGGTCTTAACAGGGGGAGAATACCATAAAATTGAAGAAACCTCTGTTATTTGAGCACCTTCCTCTGCTGACTATCTTTTGGTTTCAAATTGCTATTGCAGTAGACTAATTTTTTTTATTTTTATTTTTTATTTTTTGGTACCTTCCTCTTCATCAAGTATAAAAAGGGAGCTGGGTACCGAGGAGGGGATCCTCATTCTTTTTACCCGCCAAGAACAGAAACAAACTTTCTTCCCGCTCCAAGAACTCTCCCCGATCTCTCCAAAGCAGAGTCAGCGGCATGCCGGTGTTATCGCTTGAATCGATTAATTTCTCATTGTCTTGATGTAAATCTTGGTTGTGGAATGCATCTTTATGATTGAAATTGTACTGGTGCAATTATGAAACCGATTATATTCTTGCATTCCATCTTGTATTTGTGAATATCCGAATCTATGTTCATTGCATTTTCTCGTTTTTTCTTCTCGGATATGTTTGAATAGATGCATTATTTGATTCATTTGGTAATCTCCGGTCCGCATATTTCAAGCTTACACTTCGGCATTAGCATAAAGAAAATCAAGAATTACAAGAAACTTCCTATCACTCTTCATATATGTGTATATATATATATATATACATATATTAATCTTTTCCGGTTTATGCTACTGCAGATTCTGCACCTCTGTCATACTTAGATCTTAGCTTCTGCGAGGAACTTGGCATCACATTTTCCGACCCAGGTTTGTGACATTTCAGTGACAGAGATGACAATATTTTCCATTCAATATAATCAAATATCTTCTCGTTTTCAGGGTGGTCGTGACGGCAAGGAAGAGGAGAGTGGTTTTGGGGACGATGTTTCTACCTTCTTGACAAACATTGACGAAACTCCCGCACAGAAACTTGTGAATTTGTTCACTGTTATCTCTGCGGAGCTCGGTGGGAATCCCGGGCTCAGTGGGCATGTGTCTATTAGTGCGTGGAAAAGGGGGTGTGGAATGTATGCATGCCATTCGCCACATTCTTGTCCAGTATCCTAACATCGTGGTGGATGACATGATTGAACCTGGTGGGAATGAAAGCCTGAAGGGAGTGGACCATGCCGGCACAAATATTCCAGTTCGGGAGAACTTGGTGGCCTTCTTAGAGGAGATGGATGCCGAGTTTTTCAAGAGCTTGCAGAGCATAGATCCACACACTTGTGAGCGTGAATATGTTGAGAGGCTGAGGGATGAACCTATGCTTTTGGTTCTTGCGCAACATGTCCAGGAGTGTGTCGCTTTAAGGCGTCTTGAGCTCATTTATTACAAGCCACAGGAGGTGTATGATGGCTTGAGGAAATTGGTGGAGCCGACAGAAGGAGGCGAGGAACCCAAAGTGGCTGAGGAAAGTAGGGGTCCATCTCCGTTTATTCTTGCTACCCGTGTACTTGTGCCTCGTAAGCTCACATTCCCTGAAAGTAGCAGAGCTTTTGTGCATAATCTGGTGTCCCTCATTTACCAGCATGGTGACGATCGGACCAGAGCCCGTGCGATGCTCTGTGATATTTATCATTATGCTCTTTCGGATGATTTTTCAAATTCCCGGGACTTGATGCTAATGAGTCATTTGCAAGATAATATCGAGCATCTGGACATTTCAACGCAAATTCTTTTTAACAGGGCCATGGCACAGCTTGGTCTTTGTGCATAATCTGGTCTCCCTCATTTACAAGCATGGTGACGATCGGACCAGAGCCCGTGCGATGCTCTGTGATATTTATCATTATGCTCTTTCGGATGATTTTTCAAATTCCCGGGACTTGATGCTAAGGAGTCATTTGCAAGATAATATCGAGCATCTGGACATTTCAACGCAAATTCTTTTTAACAGGGCCACGGCACAGCTTGGTCTTTGTGCATTTCGCGTTGGAGACTTCACTCAAGCCGAGAGCTGCCTTGCTGAGCTATATTCCAGGGGAAGGATGAAGGAGTTGCTTGCACAAAGTGTCTCGCAAAGCGATGCTAACGAGAAGACTACAGAACAGGTTCTAATGATTGTTTTCTCCGCCAATCATGCTTACATTAACCTTACAGTTGATTCAATTTTAAGATGCTCTTGTACAGTTTTGAGCGTGGTTGATAGTTACCCTTCACATCTCACGTTTTTGTTTCTTTGATGTTTGCATATTTCTAGACAGTTGCTCTTCCAAATTCTTCAACTGGTAACTGTCTCTGTTTTGCAGTGTGGTTTACCATTGTTGCTTTTTTTAATAATTTTTCATAGTAATGTACTTAATCTCTACTAGGTCTTTCTACGGGAATATTACTTGTTTGGTCGCGTTCTAACAAAGAAGTTAAGTGAACAAAATCAGTTGTCAATTGATTGGGTGGTTCATGAAAATTCTTTTTGATCTTCGTATAGCTTGCTCCTTTGGGCCTTTAATAAGGTGTGTCAAGCGAAACCGAATGCAAACAGCATCAATTGAGACTGTTCCTGCACATGAAATGCTAATTGCATTCCATTGCTTAGGTCTTCAATTCACCAAATGATACTTTTCTTTTTCCCCCTTAATTTTCGGTGTGATCTTTTATGCCCAAAATAAACACGTGGATTTGGGTTAACCTTTCGTGTCCACTTCTTCACATGTAAATCTGGGCTGATGATGGTTGAACACCTTCTCGCATACGTGAGTATTGGTTGCAAAGTGAGTTAATGTATTTTTCCAGTGTGATCAGTTTAGAATAACATCAAGCATGTATAGTTAAGGATCTTTGTTAATTCATCTTCCCTAATTACGTATGATCCTTAGATTAGCTAGCTTTCTTAAACTTGTATATATTCTTCGTTTTTTTAATTTCGCCTTAGTTTGTGACTCACATTTATATCTATTGACAGGAAAGGCTGGAAAGAAAATACCAGATGCCGTACCATATGCATATAAACCTCGAGCTTCTGGAGGCTGTGTACCTGAGCTGTGCAATGCTGCTTGAGGTCCCAAAGACAGCAGCCCAGGGTGGGGTCACATGTAACACTTTCCGGGAAGTAGTGGAAGTAAATGCGAGGCGAGCTTTCATTGGTCCCCCTGAAAATGTCGAGGATCATGTAATGGCTGCTGCGAGTGCCCTTGGCAAGGGAGACTTCCAGGAGGCCTTTGATGTTATAAATTCTCTTAAGGTTTGGAGGGTTCTCACGAATCGAGACAATGTCCTTGAGATGGTCAAGGCCAAGATTAAGGAAGTGGCTTTGAGGACTTATCTTTTGACCTACTCAAAGGGTTATCGTTCACTAAGCTTGGACAGGCTGACCGAGATGTTTGAACTCTCAGATTCCCAAATTCAAAGCACTGTCAACAAGATGATGATCGACGAGGAACTGCATGCACGTTGGGACCAGCCAGCACGGTGCATCGTCTTCCGTCATGACCAGCCCACCAGGCTGCCGGCATTGGCAGTCGAGTTGATTAAGAAGGTATCTATCCCTGCTGAAAGGAATGAAAAGGGCAGCTGAGGCCAGGATAGGTGGTGGAGGTTCGGATCAGCCAGAAGATGACCAGGACCATGCTGCGGCAGGTGCTGAAAAATGACGACATAGCTTGTTTTTCAGTCAAGGAGAGACGGCAAAGTAGTGACAGTCTTTCCTTGATATACATACATTGATGTGTGCATACGCACATAGATCTATAGATACAGATACATGTATACTCCTGTGACCTGATCACATGCAATATATGGTTTTCTTTACAATGAATTAAACATATGAATCTTCTTTCGATTTCATTTCATCATCAGCAAATCATTTAATTAGAAGTATTAAGGATAACGTGAAAAACTCAACTAAAAATAATAAATCATAGATTAAAAATAAAAAACAATCCAAAACTTCATAATTAGACTACATCTCTTAGCCCTAAGGAAAGAAACTTTAATTCATGCAAAAAATAATAAGCATCCTCATGAAAATCTTAAGCATATAAGGAGCAAAGAAAGAGGAAGAAATTTGGAAGGCGGGTCCACGTCTTTTGCTCCAAGTAAGTCTGTTTTTAGAAACTCTAATAGATTTTTGCTTATACGTTGGGGATTGTAAAGACAAAATATCTTTTTTTTTTTTCTTTTTTTTTTGGCTCCAAAACTCTCTTAATCCATTCAAGTGTTATATTTTTTTTAATCTTTATAGCTAACATAAAACAAAGTTAAAATTTAAAATTAAAGTTCGTTCACTAATAAAAAATTGTGCTAAACATATCGAATCAGATATCGATTAAATCAATTATACATCTAATTTAAAAAATTTTACTCAAACAATTTTAAAAATTTTTAAATATTTTCGTTATTGAAATTCCTTAAAAAAATAATTCAAATGACTTTTATACGTCATTTCGAATTTATCAATCATATTTGAATAATTTTTTATTAATGAATTTTTTTTAATTTATTAATAATTTTAAAAAATATATAATAATACTATGATAGCCACGAGCAGATAATCCAAATCAACAAGAGACAGTCCAACGTCAAGCTGATCTATAGGGACAAATGCAGGTGATGATGAAATTGACGGAATCCTTAATGAAAGGGTAACGGGTGGTCGTTGAAGTGAAAAATTTGAAAAAACACGTGACACAAGGGCAGAAGCATTTATAGTGTGCCAACAAGCCTTTACTTGGGAAATACATCTAGAAACGTCCCCATCTATGAGTCAAATTATGAGATGTTTTGAAGGCATGCAAATGTTTAATAACGAAAGAGAACCGGCGAATCATGTCAAGCTCGGGATCCAGATGATCCGATGGAAGTGATGGTGGTGTCTAGAGCTAAGAAATGCTCACAAAAACAGTGGGGTTATTAGAGAAAAATCAAAATGATGGAGAATGCTAACAACTACGGATTGGACGCCATTAAGCTCAATTTGGTTCTCCTGCCAAAATTTAAATCCCACGAATTTAATAAATTCGAAGAATTCAAATGCCTGCATACGCATCTGATTATGTTCTTACATAAAATGTACGTAGCAAAACCGAACTCTCTTAATTTATTGCTTTCAACATAGTTGAAAAGAAAAAATATCGGGCAAGTATATCAATCTCAAAGTATCCACGATCAAGTTCCGAAAAGTGAGTTTAAAATTTTTACCTGAAATGGTAGGAGGTGGTGTAAAATGGTGGTTAGGGTCTAACTAGCTTTGCTTGAAAGCGAGTTATCTGAATCATTCATCAACACTTTGAAGACTCCATTCTATAAATAAAATATCGGTATGGTGGGAGAGAAATTTGAAAAAATAATTAAATAAGGAGAAAATTTTTAAAATAAAATAGATTTAGAAGGTTAGAGGATCCAAGTGTCATAAAAAGTTTTCGACCAACGTCGAATCATCGAAGTAACTTGCAAAATGTTTTTGGGTGATTTTTTTTCATAAAAATAAAAATTAAAAATCATCAAAGAAGTTGCCACCAAAATATTTTTTGATGAATTAAGAATATGAGGGGCTCACTTTTGTTCAATCTCTAATTCTCAAAATATATTTTTATGGTTCATGCAAATACAAAGACATTTTAATACTAAACTAAGATGCATAGCAATATTATGTAAAGCATAAAAAAATTTTAATATCTCATAATCCTAAGATAAGCAAATAATTAATATTTAATATCTAAATTTAGGCTTTAAACCCGATTTTCATAATTTCATTAATTAAAAATAAAAATGAATTTAGGCCATGCAAAATATTTTGTTTATTTTTCTTGAAAGCATTTTAGAAAATATAAAGATTTTTCTCTTGAAATTCCTTCATTATTTCAAGAAAATTTTTTCCTTTAAAAGCAATTTTATATTAAAAACTATAATAATCTCTCTCTTGACAATTTTTCATAGTGTTACAAAAATTTTTTAAATAATTTTTACAAAAATATCTCTCGAGATTTCTTCATACTTCTCAAAAACATTAAATATATATATATATATAAATTTTATTTTAAAAATAAATTTTATACTAGAGAGTATAAAAATCTCTTTTAAAATTTTTTCATATTTCTCAAAATAATTAATAAATATGGATTTTATTTTTTTAAAAATAATATCATATTAAAGAATATGAAAACTTTTCTCTTGAGATTCTTTCATACATCTCAAAAATTTGAAACACATATTTTATTTTTGAGTAATTTTTATATTAAAAAATTAAAAAAACCTCTCTTTTGAGATTTTTCATATTTCTCAAAAGCATTGCTCTATATTTTATTTTTTAAATAATTTTTATATTAAAAAAATAAGAAAACCTGTCTCTTAAGATTTTTCATATTTTAAAAGAATATTAAATACATATTTTAAATAATTTTATATTAGAAACATGACAAACTCTCTTTTAAGATTTTTTTATATTTTTAAAAAATATTAAATATATATTTTATTTCTTCTCATTCAAAATTTTTCATAAAAAACCACCTCCTTTTTTTTTTAAAAAAAATTTCTTCCTCTTCAAAATTTTCTCCCATCTCGTTCTAACTTTTTTTCCAAAAAAAAAAAAAAGAAAACTCTATAACTTTGACCAAGGTGGGTATTAATAGACCTTGGCCAAGTCTCCACTAGATGCAGCAATAGGCAACCTTACAGTATAATGTATAATGCAGGATACTACAAAATGCAGCAATCCAAAGTATGATAATGCAGTCATGCAAAATGCAGAATATAGAAATGCAGAATGCACTAATACTGTAGCAAACCTACAAGATATTGCAGTATTTACAAGATACTGCATCAATGCTCCACGATGTTATAGCAATGCTACAGTATTGCTATTGCCTTATTACAGCAATACTGCAGTTGCAGTAAAATGCTACAAAATCTTAAAATTTTTTCTTTTGAATAATTTAATTTTAATTAAATTATTAATAATTATTATCTTTTAATCTTCAATCCAAATCGTCGAGTATATTAACGAAAATAATCTGAACGAAAATAAGTATCTTCAATAAGTATCACAAAAAATGCTATTGTAAATAAATAAATGAATAAATAAGATCTCTCATTCACCATTTGGTGGGATCTATTAGTCTATTCATTTCATTCCTAGCTTTATCGGCATCAATATCTAAAACTTGAAATCGATATAACTAACACTGTTAATGCAGGGCTACTTCTGAAATCGATGGTCCCACGATAACAATTTGTAGCAACAATTTGCAGCGCAATTCTTTATTGTTACTCAAAATCTTAATCAGCCAAACCTTCAACAATAACAGTTCATGCCACTATTTTCATAGATATTACTTATTTTATATATTTATATATAACGATATAAAATATATGAATATGCAAGATTGTATTATAAAAATATAATAAGAGTTTTGCGTATGTTAGATTTTGTATTGATGATGATATTTTTTTTTGGTTAATTTATAAATATGTATTTGTTTTAAATTTTTTATAAGTATTAATATATGGGTTAAATTTCAATTTTATTTTATAAATTTAAAAATGATATCATAACAAATAATATATATATATATTTATAACATGATACAAGTTAAAATAATGTAATATAATAGATTTTTTAAATATAAATAAAATATTAGTAAATAATAAAATGTAATATAATTTTCTAGTACATTGATGAATAAAATATTATCGTTATGACTTTATTGAAAATGGACAAATTAATTTTCCCGCCTTTGCCTCACTCTGTTCTGTACCAACTTACTTGCTTTCGGTCTTCTAACAAACAGCATATTTGGTTGCATTCAGAGTTTACTAA
Source organism: Moringa oleifera (assembly GCA_021397835.1). Lineage (NCBI taxonomy): Eukaryota > Viridiplantae > Streptophyta > Magnoliopsida > Brassicales > Moringaceae > Moringa > Moringa oleifera. Next base: position 8,449,305 of record JAJFZO010000344.1, on the reverse strand, counting down.
TTTCTATGATGAGAGCCTATAGAAGGAATGTCAGGCTTCCAACTAATATTTATCTTTTAATTCATTTTTATTTTTAACTTTAAAGAAATTTGAGATTATCGTTTTCATTCTTCAACCTCATCATGTAAGACTCAAGTAGTTCTATTTTTATTTTTATTTTATGATAAAATATAAAATTTATTTTGATTTTTCTCTTTCATTTTTCTATTTTCCTTTTCCTAAAAAAAATCATCTCATTCAAAATTTTTATTCCAAAACCACCCTTTTTTTTTTCCTTAAATATTTCTTCCTCAAAATTTTCTCTCCTCTCTTTTCAATTTTTTTTAAAAAAGAAATCTCCCTAACTCTTGACTAAGGCGGATACTTATAGACCTTGGCCAAGTCTCCACTTGATGCAACAGTAGACAGCACCCTTGGTGCAAAATGCAGAATGCTACAGGGTGTAGTAATGCAGAGTGTAATAATGTAGTCATGCAAAATGCAGAATGCATTAATGCTGCAGCAAAGCTACAAGATACTACAGCAACGCTGCAGAATGCAAGATACTGTAGCAATTCTGTAGGATGTTACAACAATGTTGTAGCATTGCTACTACCTTATTGCAGCAGGATGCCACAAAATCTTGAAATTCTTTCCTTTTAAATTTAATTAAATAATTATTAATTATTATCTTTTAATCTTCAATCTTAATCGTCGAGTATATTAATTAAAATGATATGAATGAAAACAAGTATCTTCAATAAGTATCGTAAAAAGGGCTATTGTAAAAAAAAAAAATAATAATAAATAATGAGAATCGGTTTATTTATTTCAGTCCCAGCTTTATCAGTATCAATATCTAAGACTTCCATATCATGCCCCTTGCTATCCAATAACTAATATCGTTTCGTTAATGCGGTGCTACCTCCAAATCAATGGTCCCACGATAACAATTGGTAGCACAATTTCTGACTGTTACTCAAAATCTTAATCAACTAAATCTTCAACAATATTTATTATTTTATGTATATACCTTAAATCTAATCTTAAAATAATAGAGTTTTGATTAAATTGACAAAAATTTATAATTTAAATTTAAATGTAGCTGTTATAAATTTAAAATTTTGATAACTATTTATTTTATGTAATATTATAATATTTTTAAAAATATTAAATTAAATACTTTATAAATTAAAATTTGAAAATATAAAAATATTGATAATTTTTATCTACATTATTTCGAAGCTTAAATTTAGTAAAATTAACTTTGAAAACAATATTGATTTGATATGAATATATATGTATATAAAAACAAGGTGATTTGAAATTTTAAAATTATCATAGTAGATCATGATTTAAAAATTCAAAATGTTAATAATATCGTGTTAGGGAGATATTTTCTACCTTTCAGAATATATAGTTTTCTTATAATTCAAATATTGTATTGTTTTCATGATATTTGAGAGATCTCATGATATCTTAAAGATACTAAAGATATTAATGAAATGATCTCTTGTTGATCGTTTTTTTTTTTTTTTTGTTTTTTTGTTTCACTATAAATAGCAGGGAGTTCTGAGTTATAAAGCATATAGCTCAGAGAGTAAATATAAATTCTTTTTTCTCGTAGTTTCTTTGTAGCTTGCTTGCAAAACGACGTAAGGAAAAATCCTGTAAGTTACTTATGGTTGATGATGTGTAAAGAGTGTATATGGTATAATTTGTTGATTTCTTTTGAAAAATAATTTAAGGGTTTTGTTCTCACGGAAATACGTTATAATTATGTTTTCATGTGTTTGCATTACAAAAAATTTGCTTTGTTTTGTTAATCTTGATTTAATGATTTTTTTGTTTTTTATTTGGGGGACTTGAGTTTTTGTTATTAGTACTGCTACTTGATATGGAAGTTTAACCTCTGCAAGTTTTTATTTTTACTTATCTTTTAAAGGTTGCATGTATGAATCATAATAGAGTGGAGGGAATCATCTTCTTGTCCTCTAAGGGTTGTTTAATTGATAAAAATTAGAGATACGAATCATTAATATTCATGTAACTTATTTTGCTATATACGGATTTTGTTGCCTGTTGTATTTTAAACAGTTCTAGCTATAGGCTCATGAATTCTAATTATTTCGTATGATGCCAATTTCCTGTCTACGGGTATAGTCATAGTCTGTTTAATTGGTTTTTAATTAATTAATTAATTAATAATTATTTTTTGTCTTCTCCGTTGTTATACTACCGCCAGCTCTGTCATACTTAGCTTCTGTGAGGAAGATGGCATCACGTTTTTGGAACCAGGTTTGTGACGTTTCGGTGACAGAGATGACAATATTTTCCATTCAATTTAATCGAATATCATTTAATGGAATTATGCTTTCTCTCCAAATTTTTATATTTGATACTGTATCCCCTTGTTTACAGGGTGGTAGTGATGGCGAAGAAGAGGAGAGTGATTGTGGAGATGGTGTTCCTGAAGCAGGTGGCGATTCTGCCATCCAAACTGCAACAAACAGATATATCCTGGGAAATGCAAGTGACAGCGACGACTCCTTTGGCCAAAAGCGCGTCGTTAGGTCGGCCAAACACAAGCTTTAAGAGGAGATTTCAGCCACTGTTGACCAGATGAAAAATGCTATGAAGATCCACGACTGGGTTAACCTGCGGGAGAGCTTCGACAAGATAAATACACAAATTGAGAGGGTTATGCGTGTTACTGAGTCTGAAAAGGTCCCCACCCTTTACATCAAAGCTCTTGTAATGTTAGAGGATTTCCTGAGTCAAGCTTTGGCAAATAAGGATGCAAAAAAGAAGATGAGCACTAGTAATGCCAAGGCCTTGAACTCTATGAAACAGAAACTGAAAAAAACCAATAAGCAGTACGAAGAGTTAATTAATAAGTGTAGGGAGAATCCTGAAAGTCCCGACTGCGACAGGGATCAAGATGAAGACCCAGATACAGAGTTCGAGGGGGAGCTCGTGAACATAGTTACCAGATCAGAATCTGAAGAAGAAGAGGATGACCAAGAAGCAGATGATAAGGAGGACGTTGCCAGTGATGAGATCACCTGGGAAACGGTGGACAAGAAGTTGAAAGAGGTTGTGGCAGCTCGGGGCAGAAAGGGAACTCGATGGTTTGAGCAGGTTGAGCAGCTTACCTGCTTGACAGAGGTTGCTAAGACTCCAGCACAGAAGCTTGAGATTTTGTTTAGTGCCATCTCTGCCCAGTTCGACGTGAAGCATATGCCTATTAATGCGTGGAGAAAGTGTGTCCAAAATATGCTGGTCATGGTTGACATTCTTGTCCAGTATCCTAACATTGTGGTGGATGACATGGTCGAACCTGATGAGAACGAAACCCAGAAGGGAGTGGAGTATACCGGGAGAATTCGAGTTCGGGGAAACTTGGTGGCCTTCTTGGAGGGGATAGATGCTGAGTTTTTCAAAAGCTTGCAGAGCATAGATCCACACAGCCGTGAACATGAGTATGTTGACAGGCTGAGGGATGAACCTATGCTGTTGGTTCTTGCGCAAAATGTCCTGGATTATGTGGAGCGAGTAGGAGATTTTAAAGCAGCTGCAAAAGTCGCTTTCAGGCGTGTTGAGCTCATTTATTACAAGCCACAGGAGGTGTATGATGGCTTGAGGAAATTGGTGGAGCGGACGGAAGGAGGCGAGGAACCCAAAGTGGCGGAGGAAAGTAGCACTCCGTCTCCATTTATTCTTGCTACTCCTGAGCTTGTGCCTCGTAAGCCCACATTCCCTGAAAGTAGCAGAGCTTTTATGCATAATCTGGTGTCTCTCATATACAAGCATGGTGACGATCGGACCAGAGCCCGTGCCATGCTTTGTGATATTTATCATCATGCTCTTTCGGATGATTTTTCAAGTTCCCGGGACTTGATGCTAATGAGTCGTTTGCAGGATAATATTGAGCATCTGGACATTTCAACACAAATTCTTTTTAACAGGGCCATGGCACAGCTTGGTCTTTGTGCATTTCGGGTTGGACGATTCACTGAAGCTGAGAGCTGCCTTGCTGAGCTATATTCTAGTGGAAGGATGAAGGAGTTGCTTGCACAAGGTGTCTCTCGAAGTCGATACCATGAGAAGACTCCAGAACAGGTAATAATGATTGTTTTCTTCTTCTTCTTCTTCTTCTTCTTCTTCCTCGTCTTCTTCACATGTAAATTTGGGCCGATGATGATTTAACACCTCCTGGCATACACGGGAGTTACATTAAACATTATATATGGTTGTCAGATTAGCTAGCTTTTCAGAAGCTCAATTGTCTATATTCCTCATTTTTTTTAATTTCACACCTTGATTTGCGAATCATTTATGTTTGTCGACAGGAAAGGCTGGAAATAAGATACCAGATGCCGTACCATATGCATATAAACCTCGAGCTTCTGGAGGCTGCCTACTTGAGCTGCGCAATGCTGCTTGAGGTCCCAAAGATGGCAGCCAACATCCACGATGCCAACCGCTTCCGGCGGTTTTTGGAAATGAAGGAGAGGCAAATTTTCACCGGTCCCCCTGAAAATGTGAAGGATCATGTAGTGGCTGCCATCAGGGCCCTTGGCAAGGGAGACTTCCGGGAGGCCTTTGATTGTATAAATTCTCTTAAGGTTTGGAGGGTTCTCAGGAATCGAGACAATGTCCTTGAGATGGTCAAGGCCAAGATTAAGGAAGAGGCTTTGAGGACTTATCTTTTGACCTACTCAACGGGTTATCGTTCCCTAAGCTTGGACACTCTGACCAAGATGTTTGACCTCTCGGATGCCCAAATTCACCGCATTGTCAGCAAGATGATGATCAACGACGAACTGCCTGCACGTTGGGACCAGCCAGCACGGTGCATTGTCTTCCGTCATGTCCAGCACACCAGGCTGCAGGCGTTGGCATTCCAGGTGATTGGGAAGGTATCTGTCCTTGCTGAAAGTAATGAAAGGGCATTTGCGGCCAGGATAGGTGGTGGAGGTTCGGATCTCAGTTTAAGGCGAAGAGATAACCAGAATTCTGCTGCTGGTGGTGGGAAATGGCAGGATAACTTGTCTTTCACTCAGGGACGCCAAAGGAGTGACAGTGGCCGTTCGGGCCACAATGTTGGCGGTGGGAGACAACTGGCGCTAGGCTAGACTACCGGAGGTGGTGATTCCGGGGACCGAACAGGCCAGATGCAAGGGACTGGTGGTTATTCTGGGAGAGCTGCTGCGGCATGGCTAGTCTTAACAGGGGGAGAATACCATAAAATTAAAGTGACCTATGTGATTTGAATACCTTCCTCTGCTGACTCTCCTTTGGTTCTAAATTAATATTGTAGCGGACTAATTTTTTTGGTTTCTTTTAATTGATGCCTAAGTACTTTCATATGGAATTGAATTTTGGAAAGTGGATTTTGCATGCTTCCCCTGGAGTTAGAAAATTTGGTGTTCCACGGACTTCTGGCCTTTTTAGCTCTTCTGCGCTGTCCTAATGTTGTAAGGTAGAAGCCTTTGTTTTTCACCAAATGTTGGTTTGGGAGAAAATGTCAGAGCCTAATGGAAATTGAGTACATCTTTGCTAAGAAATCATAATTTGCAACTGAATTTTAAGAAACACAAGTTTGGGATTGAGGTGGATTGTAATGCTATCCATTTGCAGCATCAAATCATATATCAAGTTGATGATGAGCTAATGTAACTGTAATTGTCATTATTGCTTTTATGTTAGCTAGCAACAACTTTCTATTTTCGTTTGTATATATATACTTATACAAAAAGTGTACAAAGCAATAATAACATCGGCTTCTTTAGCAATTTTCTCTGCTGATACTCAAATTTTATCTCAATGAAAAAGTTCTTGAATTACTGTAGTTTTTTGAACGCTCGGTTAGAGGCGTTTGTTGGTAAGTGGATTTGTATTTATAATAAATAAATTGGTACTAAATTCCTCCGCTATATTTATCAAGAGTATGTAGATATTTTTCAAGCTTTTTGGTCTTTTAGTAAATTTGTTACTCTACGTCTTTTCTTTTCCTGCCCTCTCTAACTGCCTGCCATTTTTCTCGGGTGTTCTCTAACTATCTCGCCATCGTCCTCCATCATCAAGTATAAAGAGGGAGCTGGGTACCGAGGAGGGGATCCTCATTCTTTTACCCACAAAAAGAAATTCTTCCCCTCAAAAAACTCTCCCCCAATCTCTCCTAAAACAAAACCAGACTCTTGACCCTCTCTCTCTGACCTTTCCCTTATAAGATCCACAAGATCGATTTAATTCAAGATTGCTGCAAGGATTCTTTCTTTGGTAAGCCCTTAATCTTTGCCTTGTATCATTCCTATCCTCGCTCCATGAAGTGGATACTGTACTCTGTTTCTGTCCAAGAAAGCAGAGTCTGCGGCATCCCTGTGTTATTGCTTGAATTGATTAATTTCTTATTGTCTGGATGTAAATCTTGGTTGTGGCATGCATCACGATGATTGGAATTGTACTGATGCAACTATGAAGTCGATTATATTCTTGCATTACTTGTTGTATTTGTGAATATCCCCATCTATGTTCATTGCATTTTTCCTTATTTATTCTTCTTGGATATGTCCAAGTAGATGCATTATTTGATTCATTTGGTAATCTCCGGTCCAGATATTTCAAGCTTACACTTCGGCAGTAGCACAAAGAAAATCAAGAATAGATCTGGTAACTTCAGTACAGAAGTACAAGAAGCTTGCAATCACTCTTCATAGGTGAGCACTGATTCATCTATCTGCTAAAACTTCTTTAATCAACCGATCCTATACAATTTACTTGAATATTCAGCAGAACGCTTCTTTTTTGTGTATGAAGCTATAGTTCTTGTGTTTTTTTCTTTTTCGTGTACCATCTGCTTGTAATTTGTTACATTGTGCCAACATTTTAAGGCTTCTACCTTAATTGATAAAAGTTAAAGGTGTGAATCATTATTCATGTAACTTTGCTATGAATTTTGTTATCTGTCAATTTTAAATAGTTCTACTTACAGGTTTCATATCTCTTTTTTTTTTCTTTTAATCTTTTCTAGTTTCTACTACTGTAGATTCTGCGCTCTGTCATACTTAGATCTTAGCTTCTCTGAGGAAGATGGCATTGCATTTTTGGACCAAGGTTACATTTCAGTGACAGAAATGACATATTTTCCATTCAATATAATCAAATATCATTTAATGCAATCATGCTTTCTTTCCAAATTTTTTATATTTGATAATATATCTTTTTGTTTCCAGGGTGGTAGTGACAACAAGGAAGAGGAGAGTGGTTATGGAGACGATGTTTCTACCTTTTTGACAGAGGTTCCCGAGACTTCAGCACAGAAACTTGAGAATTTGTTCAGTGTTATCTCTGCGCAGTTCTATGTGAATCCTGGGCTTAGAGGGCATATGCTTATTAATGTGTGGAAAAAGTGTGTGCAAAGCATGCATGACATTCTTGTCCATTATCCTGACATCGTGGTGGTTAACATGATTGAACCTCACAAGAATGAAACCCCGAAGGGAGTGGAGTATACCGAGACAAATATTCTAGCTCGGGGAAACTTGGTGACCTTCTTAGAGAGGATAGATGCTGAGTTTTTCAAGAGTTTGCAGAGCATAGATCCACACACCTGTGAGCCTGAGTGTGTTGAGAGGTTGAGGGATGAACCAATGTTTTTGGTTTTTGCGTGAGTTGGAGATTCTAGAGCAGCTGCAAAGGTTGCTTTAAGGCGTGTTGAGCTCATTTATTACAAGCCACAGGAGGTGTATGATGGCTTGAGGAAATTGGTGGAGCAGACAGAAGGAGGTGAGGAACTCAAAGTGTTTGAGGAAAGTAGGGGTCCATCCCCATTTATTCTTGCTACTGCTGAGATTGTGTCTCGTAAGCCCACATTCCCTGAAAGTAGCAGAGCATTTGTGCACAATCTGGTGTCTCTCATATACGAGTATGGTGACGATCGGACAAGAGCCTGTACGATGCTTTACGGTATTTATCATTATGCTCTTTTGGATGATTTTTCAAATTCTCGTAACTTGATGCTAATGAGTCGTTTGCAGGATAATATTGAGCATATGGACATTTCAACATAAATTCTTTTTAACAGGGCCATGGCACAGCTTGATCTTTGTGTATTTCGGGTAGGACGATTCACTGAAGCTGAGAACTGCCTTGCTGAGCTATATTCTACTGGAAGGATGGAGTTGCTTGCATGAGGTGTCTCCTAGAGTCGATACCATGAGAAAACTCCGGAACAGGTACTAATGATTGTCTTCCATGATGTCCAGCACACCAGGCTATGGGCTTTGACATTCCAGCTGAGTGAAAAGTTATCCATTCAAAGTAAGGAAAGGGCAATAGAGGCCAAGATAGGCGGTGGAGGTTCGGATCAGCGAAGGGAATCATGCTGCCTGTGGTGGTGATAAATGACAGGGTAGCTTGTTTTTCACTCGAGAAGGGACGGCAAAGTATGACAGTCTTTCACTGATATACATACATGTACGTAGGTATACGTACATAGATCTATAGTTATATATGGAAGTACTTGGGAATGCTCATAAAGATGGAGAGGCTATCAAAGAAAATAAAAATGATGTAGGAGGCTAACAACTGAGGGTTGAACGCCACTGAGCTTTAGTTTGATTCTTGGGTTGGTTCTTCTGCCAAAATTTAAAGCCCACGAATTCGATGAATCAGATGGATACAAAATGCTTACATCTGTGTGCAGGCATTTGCTTATGTTTCTGCATAAGATGCACAGAGTAGAACTAATATCTTAACAGGGGGAGAATACCATAAAATTAAAGTGACCTCTGTGATTTGAATACCTTCCTCTGCTGACTCTCCTTTGGTTCTAAATTAATATTGTAGCAGACTAATTTTTTTGGTTTCTTTTAATTGATGCCTAAGTACTTTCATATGGAATTGAATTTTGGAAAGTGGATTTCGCATGCTTCCCCTGGAGTTAGAAAATTTGGCGTTCCACGGACTTCTGGCCTTTTTGGCTCTTCTGCGTTGTCCTAATGTTGTAAGGTAGAAGTCTTTGTTTTTCACCAAATGTTGGTTTGGGAGAAAACGAATATCAGAGCCTAAATGGAAATTGAGTATACCTTTGCTAAGAAATCATAATTTGCAATTGAATTTTAAGAAACACAAATTTAGGATTGAGGTGGATTGTAATGCTATCCCTTTACAGCATGATAAAGCATATCAAGCTGTGCTAATGCATCGAATCATATATCAAGTTGATGACAAGCTAATGTAATTGTAATTGTCATTATTCCTTTTCTGTTAGTTAGTAACAACTTTCTGTTTCCTTTGTATATAAATACTCATATCATCATATAAAGAGTATGCAAAGTAATAAAAGCATTTGCTTTTTCTGCAATTTTCTCTGCTGATACTAAAATTTTATCTCAGTAAGGTAAAAAGTTCTTGAATTACAGTAGGTTTTTGAATGCTTGAATGGTTAGAAGCGTATGTTAGTAAGAACACTTTACTAGATTTGTGTTTGTAATTTTGAAAAGGAAATAAAAACAAAGAACATGTTGTACCTTTAAGGGCATCATCCTTCATATTTATCAATTATTAGAGAAGTAATAAAGAAATTGGTACTAAATTTTTCCTCTACATTTATCAAGAGTACTGTGTACTCAGTTTTTATCCCCAGATTCTTTGAGTGGAAGTTAAAATCGCATGTGGATATTTTTCAAGCTTTTTGGTCTTTTAGTAGATTTCTTACTCCCGTCTTTTCTTTTCCCGTAGTTTCTAACTGCCTCCTGTTTTTCTCATATGTTTTTTAACTATCCCACCATCTTCCTCCATCATCAAGTATAAAGAGGGAGTTAGGTACCGAGGAGGTGACCCTCATTCTTTTTACCCCCTCAAGAACAAAAATAAATTCTTCCCGTTCAAAAAGCTCTCCCCCAATCTCTCCAAAACAAAACCAAATTCTTGGTCCTCTCTCTTTAACCTCTCCCTTATAATATCCACAAGATCGATTTGATTCAAGCATGCAGTAAGGATTCTTTCTCAAGTAAGCCCTTAATCTTTGCCTTGTATCATTCCTATCCTCGCTCCTAGAAATGGATATCATACTTTGTATCAAATCATATATCAAGTTGATGATGAGCTAATGTAACTGTAATTATCATTATTCTTTTTCTATTAGTTAGTGATAACTTTCTGTTTTTCTTTGTACAATAATACTTATATCATTGTATAAAGAGTGTGCAATGCAATGATAACATCTATTTCTTCCATAATTTCTCTGTTGATACTTAAATTTTATCTCAACAGTGTGAAAAAGTTCTTGAATTACAATAGGTTTTTAAACGCTTGAATGATTAGAGGCGTATGTTGGTAAGAACACTTTACTGTATTTGTGTTTGTAATTTTAAAAGAGGAATAAAAACAAAGAACATATTGTACCTTCAAGGGCATCATCCTCTATATTTATCAATTATTAGAGAAGTAATAAAAAAATTGGTACCAAATTCTCCTCCATATTTATCAAGAGTACTATGTACTCAATTTTTGTCCCCAGATTCCTTGAGTGGAAGTTAAAATCGCATGTGGATATTTTTGAAGCTTTTTGGGCTTCCAAGAGATTTATCACTCTCGTCTTTTCTTTTCTTGCCCTTTCTCACTACCTCCCGTTTTCCTTGGGTGTTTTGTAACTATCCCACCATCTTCCTCTATCATTAACTATAAAGAGGAAGCAAGGTACCAAGGAGGGGATCCTTATTCTTTCTATCCCCCAAGAACAAAAAAAAAATTCTTTTCACTCAAGGAACTCTCCCCCAATCTCTCCAAAACAAAACCAGATTGTTGGTCTTCTCTCTCTAACCTCTCCCTTATAAGATCTATAAGATCAATTTGATTCAAGAACATAACAAGGATTCTTTTTCAGGTAGGCCTTTAATCTTTTCCGTGCATTATTCTTATCCTCCTCCAAGAAATGGATACTGCACTCTGTATCACATCATATATCAAGTTGATGATGAGCTAATGTAACTATAATTGTCATTATTCCTTTTTTGTTAGTTAGTAACAACATTTTGTTTTCCTTTGCACATAAATACTCATATTATTATACAAAGAGTGTGCAATGCAATAATAACATCTTTTATAATTTTCTCTGCTCATACTCAAATTTTATCTCAATAGGGTGAAAAAGTTCTTGAATTATAGTAGGTTTTTTAACACTTGACTAGTTAGAGACATATGTTGGTAAGAATGCTTTAGCGGATTTGTGTTTGTAATTTTGAAAAAGGAACAAAAACAAAGAACATATTGTACTTTCAAGGCCATCATCCTCTATATTTATCAATTATTAGAGAAGTAATAAAGAAATTGGTACCAAATTCCTCCTTTATATTTATCAAGAGTAGTGTGTACTCAGTTTTTGTCCCTAAATACCTTGAGTGGAAGTTAAAATCGCATATGGATATTTTTAAGCCATTTTGGTCTTTTAGTAGATTTGTTACTCTTGTCCTTTCTTTTCCCATCCTTTCTAATTGCCTCTCATTTTTCTCGGGTGCTTTCGAACCATCCTACTATCTTTCTCAATCATTAAGTATAAAGTGGGAGCTAGGAACCAAGGAGGGGATCCTAATTCTTTTTACCCCTAGGAATAGAAAGAAATTCTTCCTACTTAAAGAACTCTCCCCTAATCTCTCCAAAACAAACCAGATTCTTGGTCCTCTCCCTCTGACCTCTCCTTTATAGGATCCACAAGATTGATTTGATTCAAGAACGTAGCAAGGATTCTTTCTTAGGTAAGCCCTAAATCTTTGCCTTGCATCATTCCTATACTTGCTCCAAGAAGTGGATATCGTACTCTGTATCAAATCATATATTAAGTTGATGATGAGCTAATGTAATTGTAATTGTCATTATTCTTTTTCTATTAGCTACTAACAACTTTTAATTTTCCTTTGTACATCGATACTCATATCGTTGCACAAAGAGTATGCAATGCAATAATAACATCTACTTCTTCTTTCTCTGCTGATACTAAAATTTTATCTCAGCAGGACGAAAAAGTTCCTGAATTATAGTAGGTTTTTGAACGCTCAAATGGTTAGAGGCATATGTTGGTAAAAACACTTTACTAGATTACTATTTGTAACTTTGAAACAAGAACAAGAACAAATCGTACCTTCAAGGGCATTATCCTCTATGTTTATCAATTATTAGAGCAGTAACAAAGAAACTAGTACCAAAATTCTTCCTTTATATTTATCAAGAGTACTGTGTACTCAATTTTCATCCTGAGATTCCTTAAGTGGAAGTTAAAATCGCATGTGGATATTTTTCAAGCTTCTTAGTATTTTAGTAGATTTGTTACTCTCATCTTTTCTTTTTCTATCCTCTTTAACTACCTCCCGTTTTTCTTGGGTATCTTCTAACTATCCTGCCATCTTACTTCATCATCAAGTATAAAGAGGAAGCTAGGTACCAAGGAGGGGATCCTTCTTTTTTTTTACCCCCAAGAATAAAAAGAAATTCTTCTCGCTCAAAGAACTCTGTCCTAATTTGTCCAAAACAAAACAAGACTGTTAGTCCTCTCTTTCTGACCTCTTCCTTATAAGATCCACAAGATTGATTTGATTTAAGAACGCAAGAAGAATTCTTTCTTAGGTAAGTCCTTAATCTTTGTCTTGTATCATTCTTATGCTTATTTCAAGAAGTGGATACCATACTCTGTATCTAATCATTTATCAAGTTGATGATAAGTTAATGTAACAATAATTGTCATTACTCCTTTTTTGTTAGTTAGTAAAAACTTTTTGTGTTCCTTTGTATATAAATACTCATATCATTATACAAGGATTATGCAATGCAAAAATAACATCTATTTTTTTTATAATTTTCTCCACTGATACTCAAATGATGTCTTGACTCGGTGAAATTTTCTTGAATTACAGTAGGTTTTTGAACACTTGAATGGTTAGAAACGTATGTCGGTAGGAATACTTTACTAAATTTATGTTTATAATTTTAAAAAAGAAATAAAAACAAAGAACATATCGTACCTTCAAAGGCATCATCCTCCGTATTTGTCAATTATTAGAGAAGTAATAAAGAAATTAGTGCCAAATTCCTCCTCTATATTCATCAAGAGTACTGTATACTCAGTTTTTGTCCCCAAATTCCTTGAGTGGAAATTAAAATCGCATGTGGATATTTTTCAAGGTTTTTGGTCTTTTAGTAAATTTGTTACTCTCGTCGTTTCTTTTCCATCCTCTCTAACTGTCTCCCATTTTTCTTGGGTGTTCTCTAATCCCACCATCTTCCTCTATCATCAAGTATAAAGAGGAAGCTGGGTACCAAAGAGGGGATCATCATTCTTAGTACCCCCAAGAAAAAAAAGAAATTCTTTCTGCTCAAGGAACTCTCCCTTAATCTGACCGAAACAAAACCAAATTCTTGGTCCTCTCGCTCTAACCTCTCCCTTATATAATCCACAAGATCGATTTGATTCAAGAACATAGCAAAGATTCTTTCTTAGGCATGCTGTTAATCTTTACCTTCTATCATTCCTATCCTCACTCTAAAAAGTGGACACCGTACTCTATATTAAATTATATATCAAGTTGATGATGAGTTATAACTGTAATTGTCATTATTCCTTTTTTGTTAGTTAGTAACAACTTTTTGTTTTTCTTTGTCTATAAATACTTACATCATTATACAAAGAGTATGCAATGCAATAATAACATCTACTTCTTCTGTAATTTTTTATGTTAATAATCAAAATTTATCTCAACAGCGTGAGAAATTCTTGAATTACAGTAAGTTTTTAAACACTTAAATGGTTCAAGACGCATGTTAGTAAGAACATTTTAGTGAATTGTGTTTGTAATTTTGAAAAAGGAACAAAAACAAAGAATATATTGTACCTTCAAGGGCATCATCCGTCATATTTATCAATTATTAGAGAAGTAATAAAGAAATTGGTACCAAATTCCTCCACTGTATTTATCAAAAGTATTGTGTACTCAATTTTTATTGCCAAATTCCTTGAGTGGAAGTTAAAATCGCATGTGGATATTTTTTCAAGCTTTTTAGTCTTTTAATGGATTTATTACTCTCGTCCTTTCTTTTCCCCCCTCTCTAACTACCTCTTATTTTTCTTGGGTGTTCTTTAAGTATCCCAACATCTTCTGCTATCATCAAGTATAAAGAGGGAGCTGGGTACCGAAAAGGGTATCATCATTCTTTGTACCCCCAAGAGTAGAAAGAAATTCTTTCTCCTCAAGGAACTCTCCCCTAGTCTCTCCAAAAAAAAAAAAAAAACCAGATTCTTCGTCCTCTCTTTCTAACCTCTCTCTTATAAAATCCACAAGATCGATTGGATTCAAGAATGCAGCAAGGATTCTTTCTCAGGTATGCTGTTAATCTTTACCTTCCATCATTCCTATCCTTGCTTTAAAAAGTGATGATGAGTTAATATAACTGTAATTGTCATTATTCCTTTTCTGTTAGTTCGTAACAACTTTTTGTTTTTCTTTGTACATAAATACTTATATCATTATACAAAAAGTGTGCAATGCAATAATAAAATCTATTTCTTCTGCAATTTTCTGTGCTAATACTCAAATTTTATCTCAGTAGGGTGAAAAATTCTTGAATTGCAGTGAGTTTTTAAATACTTAAATGGTTCGAGGCGTATGTTAGTAAGAACATTTTATTAGATTTGTATTTGTAATTTTGAAAAAGGAACAAAAACAAAGAATATATTGTACCTTCAAAGGCATCATCCTTCATATTTACCAATTATTAGAGAAGTAATAAGAAATTGGTGCCAAATTCCTCCTCTATATCTATCAAGAGTACAGTGTACTCAGTTTTTATTGCTAGATTCCTTGAGTGGAAGTTAAAATCACATGTGGATATTTTTCAAGGTTTTTGGTCTTTTAGTAGATTTGATACTCTTGTCCTTTCTTTTTCATCCTTTTATTTTTCTCGGGTGTTTTCTAAGTATCCCACCATCTTCCTCTATCATCAAGCATAAATTGGGAGCAAGGTACCGAAAATGGGATCATCATTCTTTGTACCCTCGAGAATAGAAAGAAATTCTTTCTGCTCAAGGAACTCTCCCCTAATCTCTCCAAAACAAAACCAAGTCCTTCATCCTCTATTTCTAACCTCTCCCTTATAAGATCTACAAGATCGATTTGATTCAAAAATGCAGCAAGATTCTTTCTTAGGTATGCTTCTAATCTTTACCTTCTATCATTCCTATCCTTGCTTCAAAAAGTGAATACCGTACTCTGTATTTAATCATATATCAAGTTGATGATGAACTAATGTAACTGTAATTGTCATTATTCCTTTTCTGTTAGTTAGTAACAACTTTTTATTTTTCTTTGTATATAAATACTTATATCACTGTACAAAAAGTGTGCAATGCAATAATAACATCTACTTCTTATGCAATTTTCTGTGTTAATACTCAAATTTTATCTCAGTAGAGTGAAAAATTCTTGAATTGTAGTAAGTTTTTGAATGATTAAATGGTTCGAGGACTATGTTGGTAAGAACATTTTAGTGGATTTGTGTTTATAATTTTGAAAATGAAACAAAAACAAAGAATATATTATACCTTCAAGGTATCATCCTCCATATTTATTGATTATTAGAGAAGTAATAAAGAAATTGGTATCAAATTCCTCCTCTATATTTATCAAGAGTACTGTGTACTCAGTTTTTATTGCCAAATTCCTTGAGTGGAAGTTAAAATCGCATGTGGATATTTTTTAAGCTTTTTGGTCTTTTAGTAGATTTGTTACTCTCGTCTTTCTTTTTCATCCTCTCTACTTGCTTTCTGTTTTTCTCGGGTGTTCTTTAAGTATCCCACCATCTTCCTCCATCATCAAGTATAAATAGGGAGCTGAGTATCAAAAAAGGGATCATCATTCTTTGTACCCCTCAGAATAGAAAGAAATTATCTCTGCTCAAAGAACTCTCCCCTAATCTCTCAAAAACAAAACCAGATTCTTCGTGCTCTCTCTCTAACCTCTCCCTTATAAGATCCATAAGATCGATTTGATTCAAGAATGCAGCAAGGATTATTTCTTAGTTATGCCGTTAATCTTTACGTTCTATCATTCGTATCCTCACTCTAAAAAGTGGATACTGTACTCTGTATTAAATCATATATCAAGTCGATAATGAGTTAATGTAAC
This sequence comes from Moringa oleifera, assembly GCA_021397835.1. NCBI lineage: Eukaryota > Viridiplantae > Streptophyta > Magnoliopsida > Brassicales > Moringaceae > Moringa > Moringa oleifera. Next base: position 8,433,148 of record JAJFZO010000344.1, on the reverse strand, counting down.
TATGATTGTCATTATTCCTTTTCTATTAGTTAATAACAACTTTCTATTATTCATTATCTATAAATACTTATATCATTATACAAAGAGTATGCAATACAATAATAACATCTACTTCTTCTGTAATTTTCTGTGTTAATACTCAAATTTTATCTCAACAGGGTGAAAAATTCTTGAATTGCAGTAAGTTTTTAAAAAGTTAAATGGTTCGAGGCGTATGTTAGTAAGAACATTTTAATAGATTTGTGTTTGTAATTTTGAAAAAAGAACAAAAACAAAGAATATATTGTACCTTCAAGGGCATCATCCTTCATATTTATCAATTATTAGAGAAGTAATAAAGAAATTGATACCAAATTCCTCCTCTATATTTAGCAAGAGTACTGTGTACTCAGTTTTTATTGCCAAATTCCTTGAGTGGAAGTTAAAATCGCATGTGGATAACTTTCAAGCTTTTTGGTCTTTTAATGGATTTGTTACTTTCGCCCTTTCTTTTCCACCTCTCTAACTACCCTTTTTTTTTTTTCTTGGGTTTTAAGTATCCCACCATATTCCTCCATCATCAAGAATAAAGAAGGAGCTAGATACCGAAAAAGGGGATCATCATTCTTTGTACCCCTAATAGTAGAAAGAAATTCTTTCTGCTCAAGAAACTCTCTCCTAATCTCTCTAAAAAAAAAAACCAAATTCTTTGTCCTCTTTCTCTAACCTCTCCCTTATAAGATCCACAAGATCGATTTGATTCGAGAACGTAGCAAAGATTCTTTCTTAGGTATGCCGTTAATCTTTACCTTCTATCATTTCTATCCTTGCTTCAAAAAGTGATGATGAGTTAATGTACCTGTCATTATTCCTTTTCTGTTAGTTAATAACAACTTTCTATTTTTGTTTGTATATAAATACTTATATCATTATACAAAGAGTGTGCAATGCAATAATAAAATCTACTTCTTCTGTAATTTTTTATGTTAATACTCAATTTTTATCTCAGCAGGGTGAAAAATTCTTGAATTGCAGTAAGTTTATAAACGCTTAAATGGTTCGAGGCGCATATTAGTAAGAATATTTTACTGGATTTGGGTTTGTTATTTTTGAAAAAGGAATGAAAACAAAGAATATATTACACCTTCAAGGGCATCATCCTTCTTATTTACTAATTATTAGAGAAGTAATAAAGAAATTGGTACCAAATTCCTCCTCTATATTTATCAAGAGTACTGTGTACTTAGTTTTTATTGCCAGATTCCTTGAGTGGAAATTAAAATTACATATGGATATTTTTCAAGCTTTTTGTCTTTTAGTAGATTTGATACTCTTGTCCTTTCTTTTCCATCCTCTCTAACTACCTCCTGTTTTTCTCGAGTGTTCTCTAAGTATCCCACCATCTTCCTCCATCATCAAGTATAAGTAGGGAGCTGGGTACCGAAAAAGGGATCATCATTCTTTGTACCCCCAAGAATAGAAAGAAATTCTTTATGCTCAAGGAACTCTCCCTTAATCTCTCCAAAATAAAACCAGATTCTTCGTCCTCTTAAGATCCACAAGATCGATTTGATTCAAGAACGCAGCATGGATTCTTTCTTAGGTATGCCGTTAATGTTGACCTTCACTCATTCCTATCCTTGCTTCAAAAAGTGGATACCATACTCTGTATTTAATCATATATCAAGTTGATGATGAACTAATGTAACTGTAATTGTCGTTATTCCTTTTTTGTTAGTAACAACTTTCTATTTTTCTTTGTATATACATGCTTATATCATTATACAAAAAGTGTGTAATGCAATAATAACATTTACTTCTTCTACAATATTTTGTGCTAATACTCAAATTTTATCTCAGCAAGGTAAAAAATTCTCGAATTGTAGTAAGTTTTTGAACGTTTAAATGGTTCGAGGCGTATGTTGGTAAGAACATTTTAGTGGATTTGTGTTTGTAATTTTGAAAAAGAAACAAAAACAAAGAATATATTGTACCTTCAAGGGCATCATCCTCCATATTTTTCAATTATTAAAGAAGTAATAAAGAAATTTGTACTAAATTCCTTCTCTATATTTATTCAAGAGTACTGTGTACTCAGTTTTTATTGCTAGATTCCTTGAGTGGAAATTAAAATCGCATGTGGATATTTTTCAAGCTTTTTGGTCTTTTAGTAAATTTGTTACTCCCATCGTTTCTTTTCCATCCTCTCTAACTGCCTCCCGTTTTTCTCAGGTGTTCTCTAAGTATCCTACCATCTTCCTCCATCATCAAGTATAAATAGGGAGCTAGGTACTGAGGAGGGGATCCTCATTCTTTTTATCTCTAAAAAACAGAAAGAAATTCTTTTCGCTCAAAGAACTCTCCCCCAATCTTTGCAAAACAAAAACAGATTCTTGGTCTTCTCTCTCTGATCTCTTCCTTACAAGATCCACAAGATCGAATTGATTCAAGAACGTAGGAATGATTCTTTCTTAGGTATGTATTTAATCTTTGCCTTGCATCATTTGTATCCTCGCTCCAATAAGTGGACACCGTATTCTGTATTAAATCATACATGAAGTTAATGATGAGCTAATGTAACTGTAATTGTCGTTATTCCTTTTTTGTTAGTTAGTAACAACTTTCTGTTTTTCATTGTATATAAATACTTATATCATTATGCAAAGAGTGTGCAATGCAATACTAACATCTACTTCTTCCATAATTTTCTCTATTGATACTTAAATTTCATCTCAGTAAGGTGAAAAGTTATTGAATTACAGTATGTTTTTGAACACTTGAATGGTTAGAGGCATATGTTGGTAAGAACACTTTACTGGATTTGTGTTTGCAATTTTGAAAAAAGAATAAAAATAAAGAACATATTATACCTTCAAAGACATCATTCTTCATATTTATCAATTATTAGAGAAGTAATAAAAAAATTGGTACCAAATTCCTCCTCTATGTTTATCAAGAGTACTGTATACCTACTTTTTATCCCCAGATTCCTTGAGTGGAAGTTAAAATCGTGGATATTTTTCAAGCTTTTTAGTCTTTTAGTAGATTTATTACTTTCGTTCTTTCTTTTCCCACCTTCTCTAACTGCCTCCAATTTTTTTTCTAGTGTTCTTTAACTATCACGCCATCTTCCTCCATCATCAAGTATAAAGAGGGAGTTGGGTACCGAGGAGGGAATCCTCATTCTTTTTACCCCCCAAAATTAGAAAAAAATTCTTCTTGTTTAAAGAACTCTCTCCCAATCTCCCCAAAACAAAACCAGATTCTTGGTCTTCTCTCTCTGACCTTTCCCTTATAAGATCCACAAGATCGATGTGATTTAAGAACGCAGCAAGGATTTTTTTCGTAGGTAGGTCCTTAATCTTTGCCTTGTATCATTCCTATCCTCGTCTAAGAAGTAGATATCGTACTCTGTTTCTGTCCAAGAAAGCAGAGTCTGTAGCATCCCAGTGTTATTACTTGAATTGATTAATTTCTTATTATCTAGGTATAAATCTTTGTTATGGAATGCATCATGATGATTGGAATTGTACTGGTGCAACTATGAAATTGATTATATCTTGCATTATGTGTTGTATTTGTTAATATCCCCATCTATGTTCATTGCATTTATCCTTGTTTATCTTTCTTGGATATGTCTTGAGTTAATGCATTATTTGATTCATTTGGTAATTTTCAATCCAGATATTTCAAGCTTGCACTTTGACAGTAGCACAAAAAAAAATCAAGAATAGATTTGGTAACTTCAGTACAGAAGTGCAAGAAGCTTGCAATCACTTTTCATAGGCGAGCGTTGATTCATCTATCTGCTAAAACTTTTTTAATCGACTAATTCTGTAAAATTTACTTAAATATTCAGCACAATGCTTCTTGTTTTTATATGAAGCTATAGTTCTTGTGCTTTTTTTTGTGTACTATCTGCTTGTAATTTGTTATATAATGCTAAAATTTTAAGGCATTTGCCTTAGTTGATAAAATGTAGATATTAAAAAAAACTATAAAAAATGAATTTTTTGATTTAAACTTTAATTTGATATAATTTTATCCCAAAAAACTAATTTAGTCCAATTTCAATTTCACTGTTAAATTTTTTTGACTCTATAATTAGGGATAAATGGGTTTTCAATATTTGGCTTTACACTCTTCCATGTTAATCCCATTTTAACTAGAAGTGTTAAAAGGCTTTTCTCTCTTGGTCTCACTCTCTATTTCACTCTTCGTTTTCTCACCATTAATATCCCTCAATGTCTAATGTTGATGTTGCTAAATTAGAATCACTATATACTAAATCACAATTACAAATATGTGGGGTTGTGTTTTTTGAATGTGTAAAGTAATTTTTGATCGTTTATTTATACGAAATTGTTGTCTATTAAAAGTGGTCCCGATGATTGTTTGCATGTGGATGATTTAACATTACGATCCTAATCCCATTTAGTTTAGCATCATGTTTTCTAAAATGTTTATAACTATGTTCAGCAGTGGTGGGTTCGATATTTTGGCCCCATTTAGGTATTGATTATTTATCATTTTAAAATTAAACAATGGATCAGATTTAATTTCAAACTTAGTTAAATAATTTTGAATTTATGTTATGTAATATCTGTGTTATTGTAAATGTACCTTTTAGGGATTCATAATCTTTTGTCCTGTTAGGTTAAGGATTTTGAGGACAAATTTATTAGTTAAATAATTGACCATATTTAATTTTAAAATTAATTAAACAATTGATTGTCAGTTGGCATTTTTTTCATATGACAGTTAATATGGTAGGCATAGTGTGGACCACTTTTTTCTTGTTTTGTCATGCAAAACGTGAATATTGTTTTGCATGGTTTTGTTATATTGTATGTTGGAAAAACATGATTACGTATTGACAAATAAATGATGAATTATTGTGTTTGATTTTAGTAACAATAGATATAAAGTATCATCTGCACAATGAGATTTTTATTAATCATTACACTTAAGTTAATTTCAATTTTTTATTTTCTTTGTCTAGGCTGCAACAATGAGATCTTTTCTTTTCATATATCATTTGCACTATGACGATCAATTTCTTGATATGAATAGTAAGACTTATAACTCTAATAAAATACTTAGATTTGAGAAAGTCGATAGCAATGAGTTTAGCTTGATAAAAGTGATTAATGTATTGAAAGATGTTGATGCATAGAGGCAGTCAACAAGGTTTTATTACATATTATATGGTGAAAATAATTTAAAGAAACTAGTTAAGGATTCATACATTAAAAATATGCATAGTGAAATGAATGAAACCACTAGTGTTGTGGATATATATATATGTGTGTGTGTGTGTGTGTGTGTGTGTGTGCATGACAACCCAGAATTGTGTGAATTATAAAATACTTCTTGTCGTAGTAGGTGACAAACCAATGTTGAAGGTTTTAAGGCAGTTGTCGTAGTGTTAGAATTTTAGGAGTGCGTAGTCTGCGATTTAATAATGAAGAAATGGACCTCAGTTAGTTGGTAATGATGATAAGATACTTAGTGAGGCACTTAACAATGCTCACAACAAGGTAAAGATGAAAATAACTATAAGTGTCATGAACGTGTTATTTAATATATATAAAACCTTTAGCAAATAATAAGGTTTACTCAAGAAAAATTTATTTCACTTGAAAATTGATAAAGATAATTCTTTATAACTCATTTTAATGATTTTAATAAGATTGTTAATTAGTTATCTTCTGTTGAGATTGACTTTGATACCTCATGTTAGAATGGCTTACTTTATTAATTGCTTAGGACAATTGAATCGCTAGTAGGACAAACAAGTATGTCATAGGCAGTGCCAGCTATATCATGACAAAAGCTGCCTCGTCCCTTACGTCAACTTCAAGAGGTGATGTCATAACACTAAATCCTTCAAAAATATTATCAATATAGGGTTTCACCATAGATCCTTTTAAAACATCATCAACATAAGGCACTACTTCAAAAACTTCCAAGCACTGCTTAAGCCTTTACCTTAAATCTTTCAAAAGTATCATTATCAGCGGGGAGTTACCCTAGATCTTTTCACATCATCAACATGGGATATTGCCCCAAATCCTTTAACATCTTTTTCAGGGTAATGCCTTAGGACCGTAATCATCATTAAAAAAAAAAGATGAGGAAATGTCAATGTGCCCATACAAAGAAGATGATGGTCACCATTTAACTGAAAAAAGTTCAATTTAAAAGTTGCAATAATATTGATAGGATATTCAGTTGTACCTCATCTTTCTACTCGCAAATGATGGACTCAGTGGTAATAGGAGAATCAAAAATATTATTATTAGAACGAGATGATATGGTGGATGAGTGACGTCGCGATTGTGACTGAATCACATCAAGTAATCAATTGAACTTAATAGAATGATGATAGTCATCATCAATAATTAATTGCTTCAAATAATTTATTCGAGCAACCAATGCATGAAAAGTTATTTCCCCACCACCATGGCCACCACTTTACACCATAGAAGTATTTTGTAAAGTACTTACAACAAATGAATTACAAGTCAATGCCAACAACTATGTGAGGAAGGTACTTATCATCAGTGCTCATGTGAATCCTTAGAAGTGGTTTTTTATAGTCTTATTTTTCACTTTGATATTTTGTAAGGCCTTTTTAAATGTGTGGATCATCTGAGAAAAAATGATAATTCCCTATTGAAATGGACCAAAAGTGTTCAAATCCTTTAGAAGATGGAATTACCATGATGGCACCTCCATGAAATTCTTCACACCATATAAAAAAAATACAATTTTAATCCATTCTTAATGTATTAAAAAACAATAGCAAACACAACATCAACCAGCATCTTCTTAGTCATCATCTTTGCACTATTGAAGAACCTTTAGCGGATGCTCTTTCCCCAATCTATCAAAATTAGGAACTATTTCAAATAAAAGATCCATTATTAAGACAAATTTGTGCCTTGAGAACATGCAATTTACTTTTTCCAGCTTAAATCTAAGCTCTTCAATAAGACCATCATGGACAACTATATGAAACAATATATTGTATATCATTTATCTTGACATTTGCAAATTTCGATTAAATTGCTAGGAAGTACGTAAAGCAATGTTCTTAAACTTGGTCTTCAGTAACTCCCCATTGGCCCAATTCACAAATATTTAATCTGACAAGATTAAAGAATCAAGATTATAGTGGTTCATTACAATGCTCTCGAACTACTCTACCATAGAAATCTTGTAAGTTATATGCTCTTTCATTTATGGTCAATTGGTAACATTACATTATTTAACTATACTACGTCAATAATTCACTACAACAGAAAATAACTCATTATAAAAACATAAATGATCAACTCATTATTCACTCTATCATGCATCGAATTATACATTGAAACCTCACCAACACCTAACACAATGCATGATACCTCATACTTATACCAATCTTAAGAGTATGCATAACCATATACATTTTAACCAACAATTCAAAATACCAATCCAACCATCCATATCCATAATGATCTTAATAGTAAATTACATTTTCAAATGATGATTTTGGCTATGTACAAGAAACCCATACGTACGCCCATTTTAAATCATTTGGGGAAAAACACATAAACTTTATAAATTCTTATTCATCCTAATCTATATTATGTATAACCCATAGCCAACTCATGCAATGGATGAGTATAAACATTACTTTTTTGCCTTACCTTAATTGATATAACGAAAGTGAGAAATATGAAGCAATAGTCGACCCACAAAAATCCTTCACGATTGAGAACATAGCACTAAAGGGGATGAGTATTTTCTAAGTTTTGAGTTTTAGCTTTTTGTGAGGATTTTGAGTTACAGTGAAAAAAGAATGACACTTGAGAGAAAAAGAGAGATCTCATATAATGACTCGACAGAGATAAACTATCGATAAAAGTTTTGAACGATAAAAGAAACAAAAAATTTAGAGAGACGTGGCAAGACAAAGCTCTAGCATCGAGTGAAATAAAGACGATGCTAATCTGTTTCAACAGAGAATACGAACGTCAACGAGAGAAAAATGGATAGCAAAGATAATGATGCAAAGAGAAAAAAATGGTTTCTTGACACAAGTGATAATTGAGTTTTTAGGTTACAAGAGTGGATTGATTTGAATCTAAATGAAAACCAAGAGGCGAAACTGTTAGACAAAATGATAATTATTATACCCATTATATGGGTAATAATAAATTTTTTACTTCAAATTAAAAATTATCAAAAAAGTAAAAATGATTTTTTCCCAACATTATTTTGTCAAGCAAATACTGTGGAAGTCCTTTTATTGGACCTAATTTGAACTATTGTCAAGATAACAATACGATATTGTAAATCTTAGACTTTACATCATGTACCCTTTAGAAAACAATTAATCCATTTAAGGAGAATATATGGGTGAAATAATTGAAACACATTCATTCCAGATTTTGATAATCTTTGATAATACCATCGACTCTTTTTCTTTATACTTCAGATTCTCAGAATTTCCGTTTCTATAGTGCGTCATGCTAGTAAAGCTTTACTCCACCAACTCGTGGCAACACGGGCCCGATGATACCTGTTCTAAATATATCAGACTTGACCTTTCCTGCACAACCCAAATCTAATTTGAATTTTAAGCAACCATGCCTCTACAGTGTCTTTTTGGGCAAAGCATTTAGGAATAAAGATTATAAACTCGTCACAAACATCAAAACAATAATTGACACGCGATTGAATCTTGACTTGTGTACAGGTAGCCTCATCCCTATAACTTAGACTAACCAATCACAATACATCACATGCATATAATTAAAATGTAGAGACTATATTTGTCTAATTCAAGTTCAAGTACCTTTTTGTGCCACTTGACTGAACCAGTGCAAATTGAACAAATGAGTTAATAAGGGAAGGTTCTTTTTGTATTCCTTTTTCTTGCTGATGATCAACAATGGAATTCGTTGAAAGTCATTAAAGAAAGTGATGCATGACTAGATTTTTGCAGTAGTGAATTAAATTCATGGTCCTCTGTCTCACTTCACAACTCACATGGGTTTCGGTTAATTTGTAATTGGTAGTGTGAATCCAAAAAGTAAGAAAGAAGACACTGGAGGTTACAGTGTTTGAGAATGTTTGAACACGTTTCCAGGCCTCAGTTGTTGGCTTGATGTTTTACATTCCACGGAGAAGTAACAGTAACTCACATGGTATCTGTACATGCACAAGGCAAATAGGATAGGAGAGTCCTTTTATTGCTTTGTTATCTTGCTATTTCAATCCATAGGTCTTCTGGCCAAATAATAGCAACATGCTTGATTCCTAATTCAGTCTAGCCGAGGAAGCAAGTTACCCTGCCGGCATCCACGGACACAGATGAACTTTGTTTCTGGCTCGCTTCAAGAGAAGGAAGAAATTTTCTTCAAATTATTTTTAAGGGTCTAGCTTAATTACCATGACCTAGTGCTTCTAGGTCTGGTAGATAAAGCCATTGTGGTCATACCGAATGTTTGATCAAGTGCATTGACTGGCCAAGTTGGCATGGATGACTTGATTTTCCAATTATTCAAGCTGACTTAGTTTAGTGCAACAAGAAACAAAGTCCCATTTGTGTGTAGTCTTCCCTTTACAATTCCACCATGAAATGTCGCAAAGTCTAACCCTATCTACATATACCAATACCAATCAGTGGCCCATAAACAGCAACAACCACCGTCCCAATGACCTAGAAGACTTTTTTGTGACTCCATAAAAAGAGTTGATGACAAACAAATTTTTCTTCAAATTTTTCTTCAATCATGAAACTTCAAAAGACAATTGCATAATACATCTGTGGCCTCAATTTTGACATTTTACAAAGCTTAATCGCCTGCAGCCCGCAACAAACCTACGAAAAACTGCCAAGCTAACAATCCGTATTAGAACCGTTTGGGACGAGCATGCAAACGTGGAAAGTAAATCTGCAGCTTTCTTCCATTGGGAAAGTTGCAGCTCAATAGTATGTCATAAAGGCATTATAATGAATGTCCCTGAAGAGACATGATGGTGTTGCAATGTAAACTAGCTCCTTTGCCTAAGATCTAGAAACCAACAAAACAATGGTGGGATTGCCACCATCATGTACACAGGCAAACCCATAGCATGTAAACCAATAAAAAAAAGTTAATTCTTACATGTACATTTGTGTGCATGATTAAGTACTTGGTTCAATATTTCTGCTTCTCATGTAGGTTAAGAATTGGGTTGGCAATTCCGCCAGAAGTGCTTGAACAACAGAAATTTCTCCACCTGCATGCAAATAATTGCCAACCAATTAAAGACAATCACTAGAATTTTCCACAAAAAGTTGGTCTTTCTGAGACAATAGCATGACTTACTTTGCACGTCCCTGAATGGAACAAACTGGACTATATCACGTGAAGCAACGCGCCCTGTAGAACTCTCGAGTCTCTCTCCCTTGTCTGCATCTAAAATCTGTACAAAAGAAAATTCCAGAGAAGGGCACAGACCAAACCCACAAAACCAGTAAAAGCTTAGATTACCAGTAAATATGAAAAGAGAACAATCATCACTAAAAGCAACTCTTTACCACGCATGGGATTAAGATACCTCCATTTCTTTAAAGTCAGCTCCTCCAACTCCAACAATGAGGATTGACAATGGTAGGTCAGATGCTTTTACCAGGGCATCTTTGGTTTCTTGGAGATCTGTTACCACGCCATCCTGAATTTTAACAGATTTTAGAGTAAAATGAGCATAAGGAAATAGTAAATTCTTTTCTACTGATAACAAACAAGCTAACATCAATTATGAGGTCCAGCAACAAGATGGTAAAACTCGCGAAATTCTCTGGAAAGGGAAGCTCCGAGAAAAGAACCATGGGAAGGAAAACAGCATGACAGGGCTAATAAGAGGTGCACCAAAGGTAGACAATTATAAGCTTTGTCAAGGAAAGATCACTCAAATTCTGACTCACCGTGATAATTAACAAAACATAGTATTTTCGTCCTCCATGTGCAAGAGACTGGCTGGCAATTAATGCAGCATTGCTAATCACAGGTCCAAAAAGCGTGGGCCCTGCAAGAGAAACATTAAAGAGGGCGCTGGTATATGCCATCATAATTCCTTGAATTCCCTCAACCTGAGAGATACATATATATCCACTTAATAGAGGGCAAGTTGTGAGTAGAAATGCAAACATTTAAGACTATGAAGACAAGTTCATATTATGCAACTAGCATACCTCACAGTAATTATTGCTTCCATTCAAGTTAAAACAATGTGAAACAGGGCCATCAATCGGCCGTGCTCCAAAACCCCAGGCAGGAAAGCGCTTGTCTGCATCATAAAACTGCAAAACCTCTCCTACCTCTAAGATTGCCTGAAAGGAAACAACTAATGTTTCATGGCACAACCAGAAGTACCTTTTACAGAGAAATAACAGTTGAACACTGATGTCTCACTCTTTGATAGGCATTTGGTCGTCCAGAGGGATCAATATAATGCAAGGAATCAGGAAGACGTGGATTTCCATTTGACGCTGATAGACAAGGTATTAGAATTAGTAAAAGACATAGTACAACACTTGAAACCTCTAAGCTTTTAATATATCTTAAACGGCTCACATCCAGCTATTCTTTTGAATTAGGTATAAATGTGGAAAGGAAGTAAGGAAGGAAAAAGCAAATAAAATAATAATTTCCAACATGAATGCAAGTCTGTAACAGCAAATACTAGAAAGGATTATTATGGCATAAATATTACAAAACTCTAAGTTAGAAGAAGACAAATACAATATCTCCTGTGTCCAAAGACATCATACTAGTAACCACAATGCTAACCTCGTGCACAGAAGCTTAAGGTTTTCCATTCTACGATGAAACGATAATTCTAGCCTATCATGAAACTACATGCTACCTGCTAAAACATATTTGTAGACTGTGAAGAAGATTCATTTTACTATCAAATAGCTTCTATATATCTAATAATGACATGAATTATGGAAAGGAGTAGAGAATGAGATGATGCAGTAGCAAAGGGCTTTACGAGTGCCATCTACATAAGACTCAAGTGCAATGTTATAGATAACTGAGAGCATTATCATCCCTTCATTTGTGTGACAGGAGAATAGTAGGATACTAGGCGGTGAGGATGCGAATATGAACTGCTGATGAGCAAGAGAAGAACAAGTATATATGTATTTCCCAACTGATAAAAACAAGTTTTTGCTTTGTGTTCTTGAAGTTACTAGGAAGAAAATAACCAAGTCCAGAGGGCACTTCTGCTATTGTAACCTAAATATCTGGATGAGTACCTGTGAAATCAACAGCCACCATGAAGTTCAGTTCAAAACCTGCAGTCAGGTAATCCAGGAAAGTATACTGGATATTCTCAGAAAATTTGTCTACAAAAAGCTGGCTCTTCAAACTCTGCAATAAAATGAGCAAGTTTGTAGATCAACAGGGAAAAAAGAAAATTCAGGATGCAACTAGTCTTGATCTATTTTGTTATACCTTGGCAGTTGGTAAAAGTAAATTCTCTCCTTGACCACTGCAATGAAGTTTTTCTAAGTCTGCTAGTGACTTCTGGACCTTTCTGACAACCAAAATATACAGGAATTTTCAGTATTCCCATTTAGAGTCCCATTTGAATAGATGGGAAATAAAGAAAAGAATATCAACCTTACCCTATCAGATCATGTTTGCCATTGCTATTGAAGTTAAAGCACTCTATTATCAATGGACTGTCCTGCATGTTAAGTAAGAAAAAATTGAGAGATCTAGTAATAACAAACCATTTTATAGACAAATTTGACGCATCCATACTGGATAAGGAAGTATACATCTGTCAGATAGTCGCATGCCGATAATCTAAACCACCGAGTATAATACATATTGCTAAAATGACAGATAGTACGAAAAGGAACCCATTCAGGGTTTACAGCTCCCTTGACCTATGGAAACATAGGGATTGCATGTTGGGCAGAAATGACCTCAATATCACATTGGTCTTTTAAATTCCAATGAAGAATTGGAACTTGTTCTACCACATAATGTAGATAGTAAATATTTTTTTTAAAAAAAAAAAAACCTCAAACTCCAAGAGAAAAAGATAAAAAGAAAAACATGCCTAAACATATAGGCAATGAACTGCAACTGCACCACAAAGTACAAAAAATTTCTAGTAGTTGATGCAGATTCTAAACCATAGCGATAAAGAGTTGCAACTACCTTACTTCCCACTTGTTGTATATTCAAAAACACTGGCTTCCATGTTGGCTTAAGTTCATTCTTTAAGACTTCAGTTTTACACACAGGGATTGGGATCCCGGTCTCCACAATTTTTGATATTACTAAAAAGGGGTCCTGCAAGCACCAAACTATAATTAGTATATTTCAAAATGTCTAGCAAAAAGAAAAAGAACAAAAAGTCAGCATCTCGTACACTTCTTGAGAATAGATCCTTGGATTCCAAATCCAAACACCTAAATATTATCTCTGTCGTAGTTTTCGAGCTGATGGATTCCTCAGCATGGACAGTAAGCTTGCCTTGGTGTTGGGGACGAGCTGATGGAACTGATTCTTTTTTATGTACAAGATCTAAAGTCAATGTCCGGTTTGATTTCGTGACAATCTGCATATTTGATGATAAATATAGTGAAAAATTAACTGTTCAGTGTATTGGAATACGAATTCAACTCAAAGCCCACTTGAATTAAAAATTTTTCTTCGCATATCCCAATGACTGAATAAATTGTGATTACTATTTCCAACTTTCTTCAAGAGCAGCCTTAGATTTATCATATATTTCAGTATGCATAATAGCCCCATCATTTACGAAGGCATGAAGCGAAAATTGCCTCAAATTTCATACCTCAGACAGTGTACAAGTTGCCTCACCAAGACATTGCTGTTCATCAAGCTTAAGCACCTGCAAAAATGTGTGAATATAGCAAATTAATAAGCTGACATATTTTACATCCACATTTAAAAAAAGGGGAAATGGGGAGGGGGGGGGGGGGGGGGGGGGGGGGGGGGGGTGGGAGGATAGACATCTGAGTAACACATTTGATAACACACCGGACAGAAGAAAAGATAATCAACAGAACATGAAAAATCACATCAGAGCTCTTCAGCATGCAAACTATTTCTTGTCCAACTGGACACATAGTAATTGACATATATACCCAAAGGAAGCATCATGAAAACATACCTTTGCTTCTACATTGTGAAACTGGGTGTCAACATCATAGACACAAAACCTGTAATATATTTCAACCCATATTACGTAATAGCGTAACCAACAAAACACACACAGACATAGATCAAAGAGAGAGAAAGAGAGACTGGAGAATTAAAACTTACATCAAAGTTTGGACAATCTCAAAATGATAAGGCGTTGTATATTTTGTGATCCATGTAGGATTCAATGAATTGAGAACTACTTCAGTACGTAATACTTCTGTAAGTGCTCCATCTCTTCCTTTTGTATAAACCACAAGCATTGGATCACTCTAAAGCAAACAAAACTTATAAGATAACAAGGCTAAGCTTTCTGCAACAAAAAAACACTGCCAATGACCAAAAATGAAGACTGAATAAAACAATAAAGAAACAGAATCAATCAAATTTACCCGCGGGGGGGTGGGGTGGGGTGGGGGTGTGTGATGGAAGAAAGAAAACTCAGCTTTCCAAGAGCACCCTATAAGAAATAAGTTATAATTAATCTGAGAGACACCAGAGATTTTGTGTGACATTACACCTATATATATATATATATGAAGAGCCACTTGAGGTGCGCTCCCAATGCCCTCATTGGCAATTTTGTCCTCTCAATACAATCAAAATTTTCAGGATAAATCTCCTTGTCATGCATTATTTTCTTATTCCAACTAAATATAATAAAATCCTCATGAAATTTCTCTTGAACTTTATTCTTTAATCCTCATGAAATATCTCTTGAACTCTAATCTGTGATTTAAACTAATGTCTACAATTTCGGAATCCACCAAACCAGCTCACCACATTGAGTTACATGAAACTCAGATCATACGTTGCCTAGAGCTTTGAAATTGCAAAAGCTGATATCAATTGCATGTTAGAGATTCGGCATTAGGTTTTGAAAAAGATTAATTTTCTACTAACTGTGTTATGTCTACAAGAAGCTTACTGCTCATAAGAACATGATGCATGCTATACGTGCTAAAGTAGATGCTGAAACATTCTGAAGATAATGTAAACATAGTAAGAATGTTAAACAAATAAAGTATATGTCAAATTCATCAACCATTAACACTAATGAGTTTTATAACATAAAAGGAGGAGAAAAGGATTTCTATCATATCTATTGACAGGTAAAAAGTAAACCTTGGAAAGCACATCACGATCACGCAAGTCCGTAGCTGAGAATGATAACTGCAAATGAATCAATTTCACAGAGGAGTCAATATCAAGCAGGTTTGCAGCTAATTACAAACTGGTAAAATGGCAAGAAACAGAAATAAGGAAAGAATGTTAATAAAGCATGTTTTCCAGAGTAACAAGAAATGAAGCTTATCACTCCATATCTTAGAAATTAGGTCATTTCCAGTTTCCAATTGCCATCGAATTTTAGATGCTCTCGGAGTAGCATTTATCAATGTGCAACCATTCAGAATGTAACAAATGACTCTCGATACTGATCCAAAGCCTTCCTTTACATAATTCACTGCAGCAACCGACCGACTCCATTTGGATCAATGAAGTCATCAAAGCAACAGCAAATATTTTAGCCTCTTCTTCGCTCAAAACAGAGAAATCTTTATTCCTTGACGCACACAGTTTAATTAAGAGCTTCTAGTTTTAGACAAGATTGTCCGTTTAGCAACTAAGACACTAAGTTACTGGACTCAAACTGAACAAAGTTGATACTAAAACTGGAGTCAAATTTTGTTCACTAACAAGAAAACCTCCACGGATATCGTTTCTCAGCTTATAAGCAATCACCGGTACTTCTTCCATTAATCTGGATGAGGAGTTTCAACAAACAAAGACGAGTCAAATTCAAAGAGAAGAGGGAGAGAACCTCGATCTGAGAGGAAAGACCGTGGTAGCCGCGAGCCTTAAGGAAGAAGTCGACGGCGTCGTTTGGATTACCACTGATGGAGTTGGCAGAGGCGGCAGTCCCGCCGACGGCAGCCATCCCGCCGCCGACGTCGGAGCAGCAATTCCCCATCGTTTTCTCCCTGTCGCTCTCTCTTTCTCTACGAGCCCGCTAAGGTCTCGAATTCAACAAGGAGTATAATTTTGATTTCTGTTGGCCAAACAAACTGTAGGAAGTGGGGAAATAAACAAAAGGAAAACGCAGACAGCAAAGTGGAGCAAGAAAAATCTGAACTTTAAAAGTGGTCCCCACTTTGTCCCGTCTATCCGCTGTCCTAAATCCCAATCAAACCCGCGTTTCTTAGAAAGCGCGTCCGGCTTTCCAAATAATTCAAGTGAAAAGGACTGCGGCCGAGATTCGATCCTATGCGCTGCAGTTCCTTTTCCCCCTTACGTCTATTGGCTTACTTATTTGAGCCTCAGCCTATTGAAATTACTTAAAGACCCTCTAGATCTGTTAGGCCACAAGATTGCGAGGATATACACTTTCAGTGTTCTGTAAGCCACGGCTTCATAAATGAATTTTTGAAGCTTTTTGTGTTATTATTTTCATATATTTAATATATTCTTATGCCTTAGTGTTTCATTAGAGTGCAGGGCATCTTCAGACCTTTACAAAACAGAAAGACAGCCGGCTGTAGCCTAATTGACTTGCACATGTACGACTGGGAGCCCATTTCATCGCATGTTGTGTTTGTTTATTGTGATTTTTAATTAATAATTGTCCTTAGATTATGATGTTAGGAAGTGG
This sequence comes from Moringa oleifera, assembly GCA_021397835.1. NCBI lineage: Eukaryota > Viridiplantae > Streptophyta > Magnoliopsida > Brassicales > Moringaceae > Moringa > Moringa oleifera. Next base: position 8,416,288 of record JAJFZO010000344.1, on the reverse strand, counting down.
TAATTCCGATCTTAGACCATCTCCAACCCAAAACACTAAATTTAACATCAATTTGGTGTTAAAAAAAATCTTTTTAGAATATTCTAACATCAAATTTTTTTTATCTCCAACTCATTGACACCAAATTGGTGTTATAATATTATTTTAATAATATAAATAATAATTCTTAATAAAAATATTTATAAACATTAATTAATTGATAAATATTTTTAAAATAATTAATATAATTTAAAATTTTTATTTTTATTTATATATTTTTAAAAAATTAATATTATATAATAAATTATAATTTTTAGTAATTTTAAAATTAATAATTTATCAATTAAATTTTATAAAAATATTTTTATCGTAATTTTAATTTAATTATTTTTATGAGTTACTTATATTTTTACGATAATGTATAATTTTTTGATAGAGTAATTTTACATACATGATTCAAATCGATATTAAAATTTCATTACATAATTGGTACAAGATAAAATAAAATCACTAACACATTACCAATCTGAAGGAGTTAGTGGATCATTTAATCATTTTGATCAATATTTTGGTGGTGTAGGAGGAAGTGGAGATGACTTTTCCATATTTTAAATAGTTTTAAGGTTAATTTATTATTGTTAAAGTATTTTAATTTTAATTAATGTTATAATTTCAATTTAAGTTGTAATCGTTAATGTGTTGTTATATTTATTGTACTGTGTTATCAATTAAAAAAAATTTATTTTTATCATGTTCATGCAAAAATTTAAATTATATCATAAATTATAATTATTTTAAATTTTCATATATTTTTAAATAATAATATTAATAGTATATATAATTTTATTATTAATTAAATAAATTATTATTATTAATTTAAATAAAAAAAATTATATATTGAATATTGGTCTTATTTTGAAGATCTTGATGAGATATTCTTAATGGTATAATTTTTTTCTAATAATATCATATATTTATTAAATTATTAATCAAAAATATATTTAATTTAAAATTTTTTAAAAAATAATTTATAAAAAATATATATATTTTAATATTTCACCAATTTGGTGCAGCTACAGTACTGCATCAAATTTGGTGAACCCAATTTACCGTGTCGTTGGAGACAGTTTCACTATAATTTTGACGACAAATTGCCGTTTTGCCGTCTCGTTGGAGATGGCCTTATATGATATGTTGGGTTAATGTATATGTCTTGATTCATTTGTGTAAGCAGTGGGTCCATCTACTGAGAGAGCACTAATATATGAAGTCATTTTGAGGACTACAAAGGATGCAGATTTGTTGTATAGTGGTTCAAAGTAATCTTTTCTGGTCCCATTGGTTACAATAATAACACAACTTTCCAATCTATTAAGAAAGCGATCCAGTTTTTTAATAAGAGTTTAATGAATGATGGAAACATTAATCATATCATCTAATTAAAGTGTTCAGGTGGAGACATATAAGCTCAACCTTTTTATTTCCCTTGTTTCTACCCAGGGAAAACTAAAGTCTACTTCCTTCAAATTGCATCCCAGTCTTATTTGAACAGTGGGAAAAGTTTGTGCAGGGAAGTAATTATGAGGCTTCCGTAGTTTTCTTCAGGTAAAAGCTACTGAAGTTTCTCATGATTAAGAACAATTGTTTAATCTGGGAACTAATCCATAGACTTGCCAGCTTGTGAACTCAATTAGCTTCACTTTCTAAGTTATAGCAGACAACAACAAAAAAAAAGAAAAGAACAAAGAAATTTAGGAAACCAAATATAGGCAAAGTAAAGCAGAGCCATGCCTGTCCATTGTCCCCTGCTGAAGAAGCAGGCATAGGCTCCAGTGGTGGAATTTGCCTGTTGTCAACTTCCTAAAAGGATAACATAATAAATACACCCCAACTCCATTTTATTGTAACAAGCATGAAGGAACAACGGCTATCTAAGTATTCAATGAGGTGCGCTGGTCATGGAGAGAAACAGCCTCCGTTTGTGTGACAATGATCCTTAAATACACTATTCTATTTTCCTAAGGTATTATTGTTTTCTAGTCATCACATAGTGGTGCACCAATTGAGAGCTAGGAATATCCAAAAAAAAATCAAGAGGTCTCAGTGGAAAACACATCCCAGTCTTGAAGCCAGACATTAACCACAATGTCACGGAGTCAATAAGCATAACCTTCATGACGGCCACCACTAGTCAACTAGAGGATGAATGGGTGGCTAATGGGGTTAGTGGAGGCTGACCTTTTAGACACCTTATTGGTTTATAAGCAAGATCTGGATCCCATCTACTTTGGAATTCAGGTTTCCATTGACTAGAACCAAGTATCTTTATCCTCTAAAGATCATAGAGGTCCAAGAATCCTTAATTTGTACTAAGATCATAATTTGAGCATGTCACGTAAAGAGTCATCAGCTTTCTTTAAGCAAAACAAGACACATTAATACTTATGTTCCAGCCAATCTCTTCCTTAGTAAATATCAAGCTATCTTGATGCCAAGAGAACATCTTAATCATAGCCCAAAACTAACTGTGATGTCGTATGAGTGGACATCTGGTAAACTTAGTTTTAAGAAACAGAAATTTGAACTGTTACCATAAAGACCTACAGCAAACATAGCAGCTAAGCTGGATCCATTTCACCACTTGAAGCCATACCATTAATTTGCTTGCTGTCTGGATCCTCTGAGGTTGATGTCAAATTCACATCCGCACTATATTACCATTAGTTAAAAGCTCTTTACAAAAGCTCAAAATGCACAATTGTTCAACCTTTACAGAATTTACAGTGGAGTAAGAAAAACTCTGATGATTTCGCATAAACAACTAGGTGGTACGCTTGCAAAAGTATCAGACTACACAATTGTAGGATGCAGTGTTCCCCATGTAGGAAAGAGTATTAGGAAGTATTAGGAAGCATTCCCACTGTCAGGTAAAGATATTCCCGATGCTGCAGAATGTGAAGGTACTGACTGCCGAGCATGCTCCAATACTGCAGGGTGTAATTGTATTGATTGGGGAGCATGTAGGGCCGTAGTTAATAGGTTGGTGTTATGATTATTCAACAGCATTATCCTGCTGTTGAACAATTTTTCTCTCCCCCTGCAGCGTAGATGGATATAACTCACCAGGGTCCATGTCCTGTGCTACTGCAGGATAATACTCACTAGGGTCCATGTCCTGAGCTGCTCCATATCTATGACAGCAGCAATATGAAGACCATGACAATGGCAATGTGTAAATACTAAAAAAGAAGAGTAGATATGGAGTATGACAATTTCACAAGTTTCGCAAACAATTACAAATTATAAGGAAAAAGGAAAACTGCTGCACAGTCTTAACTTCACATGTTTCTGACCCTTTTTGTAAGTTTCACAACTTTCAAGCACTTTAAAGGAAAAAGGATACAAAATGATTTGCATTTTAGAAAGAATATTCATTTTGGAAAACGACATACTTCAGCCGACCACATAAAGCATGTAAATTACATAACAATAGAAAGCACCCTAATATCCAAAAATTTACCTTCGAATATCAGATAAAATAGATACGTATTTGTGACATGGGAGTTGCACAGGAGGCAGTTGGTCTTCTGGTTCTGCCAAGTATGGTTGCTGAATTCCTGCAGAATGTTGCTCAGCAGGATTCCTTACAGCTTGTGGATCCGTAGCTGGATTTGCATCAGGCATCAGTCCATGGTAAGCATGTTGGACGGGTGGGACCCAACGAGCAACAGATTGAGGCAGCACTGGAGGCATCGGTTGCATTTCGTGTGCTGGAACGACATGGGCCATATAAGATGACCACTCATAACAATAATTTTGTGGTGCCCCCTGTTGATTATGTTGAGGCTCTAAGATCAGTGAAGCATGACTGAGCTGCCTTCCAGCTATATAGGGGTCATCTGAATAAGGCACCCCAGACTGGGCCTGAAACTGATTTCCGACACCTAAAAGTTGCATTGCCCATGCTGGAGACACACTAGGTAACCTAGGAGCCACATACTCTAATGGTGGTGCAGTAATTGAACAAAATAGTGACAACAGATTTTTTACCTGCGCCAGAAAAAACATGATATTCAATTAACTGATACAAATAAATAACAGAAAATCTGATTGTAGCAAAATAAATTTGCAGTGTGCATTTAAAGGAGTGAAAATGCACCGTACTTGCTGAGTACTGAGTTCTTGATTGAATTTGAAGCCGTTGTAGTAGTTATCTTGGATTGCAGGTTTAAAAGAGTACTCTGGCAAAGGATAACAATCCTTGTAGATTTTGAATCCGACCTGAAAAGAATTTAAAAGAAACAATGATGGAAATTGCATGAAATGAGAAACATTAACTTCAAGAAATTTGTGAAGTGGGTTTATATGCACTAAGAAAGAGAATAGGAAAGCAATGAGTAGGATTCACATTTATGGTACTATCTAATTTGAATGGGTATGAAAGATGCTAGAATTCAGCACACAAGAGGCATATTCCTAAGATCCTAGTCTTGATAGGCTAATTCTATAGGCATCATATACAATTTTGGCTTTATATTGCAGAGCGTCTTGACATGTAGTATGATCTTGACCAAACCGACCTTCCACACCGTGAGCGCTAAATGAGCAAAATGTAAGTTACCTAACCCTTTATTATACTTGGTAACAGAGGAAATTACATATTAACAGAGATTGAGATAATTTTGAACAATGCAAACAAATGCAGCATTGTGAACTTAATTTAGGCTTTGTCGCATTGACATTTGTCCTTGTGGCATAGAAATTTTGCAAGACAACTTGTGACCTAGTGATCCAGTAGCAAACAGAATAGAACTAAAACAAGATACATTTGGGGCCTATAGCTTCAGGTCTGATAGAAGACACCTTTGGGATGAAAAGAAGACGGGAAAAATTCTGTTGCATGATGCCACCAGCACTAATTCAAAATGCACTAAAGCATAAAACTTCCTTACCAAACAGAAAGTCAGTTTCTTATGCAAAAACCCATAGGTTCTAATTTTGACAGGCTTACCTGTGCAGGAAACTTCCCACCAAATGCACTTGGTTCCAAATTCAACTCTCCACCAGAGGTTGCTTCATATATACCATATAAATGCTTAGTTTCAAAGTCAAACAGAAAAAGCTTCATTCCAGGTTTTATCTTCTTAGCAATGTACAATTTTCCCTTGGGAAGCCCAAAAACACGATATTGGTAGCACTCTGGTTTCGTTTTCTGGTTACACATAAATATAAAACCAGAAAGTTTTTCCATGTAGTCATTTTCATAAAATTCTTCACTACCATAAGCAGCTGCAGCAGGAGGAACGTACACATAGTCCGGAACAGGAGTTACAACATGAGCTGCTTTGCCATCTAAAACGACTTTCTCCGTTGTCACCGACATTTCGTCAAAATACGCTCAAAGAAACCTACAGCTTTTGAACAGCTTGCCTCCTCCTTCAATATGGACAACAAAAGCATGTCATAAATGATGATCTCAGCAGACATAACATCTCCATAAACAAAAGTAATGCTGCAAAGACGTGATTTTAATATCTCAGAAGGATGGAGAAGATGTAGCAGGAAATGCAAAAGGAATTACACATGTAAGCAAAGACTTGCATAACTATTCAAAGCAGTTTCTAAATGAAAAACAAAACTATATAATTTTATTTGGAGCTGCAGCCTCAGCAAACTGCAGGAAAGGATAAAATGCATTTATACGGGTCTACATCCAATACTTTCCAGGACAGGAAATGTCCAAAGTTTGTAAGCTTCTGATAATGATATTTGGACAATGCAATAACGAGTGGCTCAGTGATTACAAATCCAGCTTAGACATGCACCTGATGACAAAGATAAAGCTGTAAGAGTCCAACCCCACCCCCCACCCCCTGAAAAAGCAAGGGAAGTTTTAAACCTGCCATCAAGCTTAGCTCTGATCAGACTCTGCGTGATGCTAATGGATAACAATGTTAAGAGGCCCATGGATATCAAGTATCATATAACAGGGCTCAAGTACATCATGCATCAAGGCTGTATTATTGGTGAACCACAGACTGATGCAGCTAGCTCACCAGAGGCACACATGCACAAATAGTGGTAGGTTATAGAAGCAATTCCACTTGTCTTCAATGCTACCATATGGACACTTTGAAACTGAACGTGACCCAGGTCTACATATGGATATGCATTTCAATCACAGAAAATATAACAGAGGTTTACAGGCCTGGTTCTAGTGGGGTCATTCAACCAATTCGTCAATATGTTTCTCTATGGTGGAAGCTTCAAAGCAAACAAAAAATCTACAGATAATCATGCAGTTAGTTAAGTTCCCCGAAATCAATTGACAGATGCATGTGTGCAGGGCCAATTCTTACTTTCTAATATTTCTTCTTTTTCTTCCCTACAAACAAAAAGCCAAAATATTTACCTAAATCAACCAAATCATGCAGATTTCTTTTCCATCTTTGCCACTAAGGCATTTGACAAAGAAGCCTCTCAATTTCCCACTCACTTTAACATATTTCTCCCCCCATATTTAGGAACGCTAAAACCAGCTGAATAAAGTTTACTTTTGAAGAAGACGAACGCCATTAAAGAACACAGAAAGAAAACACAGCATGAAAAAGGATGAACATTAAGGTGTACTTGTAAGACTCAATTTCATCAGAGGCTTCATCGTCAACCTAAAATCCAAAAACAAAGCGCCTTTCAACTACATCATTTGGCTGTTCTTAATGGGGTAATTTACTTATTTGGAACAAAAAGAAACAGACAATTCAGGCAGGCAAAAGAGAGAATCCAGGACAAAGAGGACGAGGAAAACAGAACGGTTAAACAAGAGCAGAATCTTGGACAGAAAAATAGAATAGGAACACCTAAGACAGCGCTTTCAAAGTTCTGTCTATCGATCAAAGGAGACTGTAACGGCCAACAGAGCAGCGCTGAGGTGAGGGAAATATAAAGCACCAAAACCGCTTCGCTTTGGCAAGATGGGGCCTACTGTACCATCCGTACTCCAACTAAGGCACGTGTGCCGAGGGGTGCTCTTGCGGGTCCCATTCGTCGGATTGCAATGCGCCGATTTACAAATTTGATTAATAGACCTGATTTTTTGGTCATTTTCTCATACAATTTTTTTAAAAAATTATAATTTAAAATTATAATATAAATATAAAAATATATAATTAATTTTAATTATAAATTATTAGTTTTATTAAATTATCACATATAATTATTTTTACTCTGACAAAAAAAAATCTTGATTCATGCACATGTTGAATCATTAAACCATCAATGATTAATTGATAGAAAAAGAAGAAAGTACAATAATTTTTAAGAGGGGTGGAAATTGGCCCAAATAGAATAGAAGAAAGAATGACTACAAGATTACCAGTATAATTTAGATATCAATTTTCTTTTTCCAAATTTGAGAGTCAAATTAGCTAGTCCTCTCAATTCAATTTCTGTCATTATTTCATTCTTGATCATATTATAAATTAGGAAATCATCCTGGACAGTCAGTTCATCAACATTCAGCATGCCCCATAAGTGGCGAGACTGGATCAATCAAATTGGCACAAGAAGAACAGAGAACAAAAGAATAAAGCTTGAAGAAGGTATTGCTTCTGTCAAGACATCCGTCCAGCCAATTAACATTTGTGCTGCGGCGAGGCATGTTCACAGATGAAACATAATACAAAAAGGTGATACTGCCACCGGACAATGTGGTTTATAAAACTGAGATCTATTCTAGAGCTGACCGAAAACATATCTTTTCCTCTTTTCCTACCCTATGAACATGAATAATTTTGCTATTTAACCAAATCTACTCCGTGGCCAACCCTTCCTCTGATGGAACTTCATCATAAGACGGCAAAATGAAGCAAAATTTGGAGAAAATGTCCAAAGTTCATGTAACGTTTTTGAGGCAGAGGAACGGAATGTTCATGTGATCTTGAGCAGTCCAATGTTGAGATCAGAAGAAATGGAAATAAGAAGAGGAAGAGAGCGATGCCACACAGCTTTGAAGACTCGTTTCTGATGAGCTCTTATTGATTGTGATGGCTTGTGGGCATTGTACCTGATGTCAAAAATGTGGATCACAGGGTCTGCTGAACCAGATGTCATGTAAAAACCATCAGGAGACCATGCCTGGTTTATCAGAGCTGACTGTGATTCACTGCTCTCTTGTTTCCATCCAAAAGAATGGATTTCTGTTTTTCTTAGCCTAATATCATACAACCGGAGCTGCTTCTCAGGCTGCCTGCATAAGATTCAGCAAACTTGTTTAAATTCCATGCTCAGAAGTTCTTAATTTAAATCATATTATCATAGAAGCCCAAGTTTTCAGAGAGCAATAGCTAACTCGATCAAATCGTCACAAAGGATGTTTCTTACCCACTTTGGACCATGAATAGATTGAAGTCACATGGATTGGGCAGTGCACTCATGCATTTACTATCTATTTGATGTTTGAAGTCTGCTCTTCCTACTTGTACATCGAAACCGAGAATTCTCTTGTCCGCACCAGCAGATAGTACAATCTGTTTATGCTGCATCCCAGCAACTCCCATGACAGCAGAAGAATGCAGATTCTTGTGCAGCACTTTGGGTTTCCATGAGTTCTCCGCATCTCTCTCACTCCAAAGTAATACAGCATGATCACTGCCACCAGTGACGAAGCCACTAGTTTCCCAAGGCATGAATATTATGCTGTTGATAATACCCTTAACATGAGGCTTATCCTCCAGAAAAGTTACTTGAGCTCTCTGTAGATGGAAAACAAAGAGGTCATATCATGTAGGAGTCCTAATGTTTAAAGGAATTTGAACGTTCACCAAGTTACACTGCAAGTACAGGGTAATCAGTTCATTTCTGTATATACTATTTGCAAATTTCAAGTATATACAACAAAATAATAGTAGCATATTTATTTCAGTACCAAATTTCAGGCATGACCTCTTACCCCTTGTGTTTTGTTCAGATTTAGGATTGATATCTGAGAATCCCCAGCATCAGCGGTATACGCACAAAAAAGGCGGTTTCCTTCTGGGTGCCAGGCTATATCTTCAGGCCATCTCCGCTGTTTTGGAGATACACAATCAGTAGTACTAAGTAAAGAGGCGCATGACCTGCAGCTTGAAAAAAGAAAAATTCAGACACCAGAAAATTTGCACAGACATCAGATGAAAAAGGCACCAAAGTGAGGCAATAATGTCATATTATTTCATGAAGCACCAGAAGCTTAGCAAGTGAGGTTGTATTTCTTGGTATTCGACATATCAATGGCCTTTGAAAGCACAAAAGAAGTCTATTCTGTCCATAACAACAACACCCAACCTCAAATAAAGGAAGGTACAGGGGAAAAAATGTCATAGTTGATGCCCCACAACACTCATCATCAAAAGCACTTCATATGACATTGGAAGAAAATTCTCAAATATACATAGATTGTTCCCTTCTGTTTAGGACCAGTAGAGCAGTATTCTTTACCAGGCATAATCTATGCCTCTGCACAGCTGTAACTTGGAACAAAGTACCAAAGGTGTACTTCAACATTTTCTTAGTCTCACCAAAAGTAGAGTGAAAGGGATAGACGTTCTGTTTTGGTTGAACATGGATAGAACTGGCAGAAGGGACCCTTGTATATATGATCTCAAACACAAAGGATCACATGAGGGGATAGTTGAAGCAACATTAGGTGATGAAAACACGGAAAGACATAAAAGATGAGTGAAATTTCTATATTTTTCATCAATCACCGGATAGACCTAAACACATCCATGCAATAAGTATAAACATAATCTTCAATCTATTTCATCTCATATTTTCGGATGAACCCATTACGAATATAAAACGAAGGTTTGAGATCTGACAATCATTTTGTTGGTACAACCCTTTTTCGCATGCGATAATCAGTTTTCGAAACTGAAACAGTTAATTGATAACATCCAAGAAATAAGAATATATTTAACCTCCGCACAGACCAACTCCCAAAACTAACCACCAATTTTTAGTCCACCCCTTCCTATGTTGAAAAAAAGAATTTTTCGGTCAAAGGAAGTAGTCCTAAGCTACGTTTCTAAGAAACTCACATATAGGAAAACTAAATCAGCCATGAGACGTAAGGGATTCGATGATTCAGGAAGACACCCCACTTTGACAAGGTCCACTTTGAAAGTGATTCACTGTTAATCTTGTGTACAATCACCAACCAAGCAAAAATCCAGATTTTTAAGGGAAACATCACCTTTTAGACTGTCTTATACCCTGAACCAAACAACCAAACTACCAGATACAAGAGAAGAAAGACTCCAGAACCAAATGTCTCCAAAGAAAAAATCTCCAAAAGGAAGGAAATTGTATTGCCAATCTATCTCCTAAACCAAGACATGGAGTCATGACTTGGTTTATAAAGTCCTTAGGCAACTACAACCCTAATTCTACTACGTCCAAGCCTTGGCAAGAATAAATAATCTAGACAGGATTTCTAGACACCACATATTACCCCTATATTCAACAACTTGCCCATACGATAGTCAACCCTTGCAACATTCAATATCTTCTGATTTTTCAGTAGCTTCCCATAAAACAAAAGTAAGAGACCATGTCACTTATTGAATCCACCATGCCTCACAACTCGTATAGTATGCATTACATCTGCAGTAAACCAAGTGGAATATGTTCCGACATATATGATAGTATAATTATTAGCTGGATCATCTTACAGACAAGGCTATTTCACTCCAATCAGCGACAGTGGCAATTCTTATGTTCTGAAAGTAATTAACTGGGACAAGACTCACCCCCTTGATTGAACTTGCCACAAGTTGACCAATCCATCCAAAGCACTGCAGACGTTACAAAACATAGAAAAATTAGGTCCTGTAAAATTATATGTGGGATGTGCTGGTTTGGAATAAGTTACTTTACATATACATATCTCTTTTCTCATTATCATCTTTCTGGCTCATACATAGGAGACATCCTTCCTTTTTCACAAGAAAAATAATCAATTCAATTTCTTCAAATTTTATCCTAACTTACAGAAGGATAATAGAAATAACTAAAAATTGCACTTCTAGATTTGTTCTCAAAAGAATATGATATGCAACAGAGGAAAATAAAAATAAAACTCAGAACAACAAATGCAAGTTCTCCATGTTACGGCAGCATCATAACATCCACTTAATCAGCAGCATAATTCTCTCAGAGCTCAACAGTCAAATGAGTACCTGGTCACAAAAAGCTGATCATTAACTGGATTCAAAACAAGACTTCTCAACTTTCTCTTATGCTGACTGGAGATGTGATTACTTGTATGGCAGTGAATTGTGCATGGTGAAGAGCTGCTACGTATCAATGGGATCAATTCTTTGTGCTCCTTTTGTTCTGAAAATTTTGATGAAACCCAAACATATGGAGGAAACTATAAAAAATATGAGGTAGGTGGACAATACAGGGGCAAACATGCAATTCTAGACACAAAAACTCACAAGAAGAACAGACAATGCAGCTCTAATCAAAATGTGCGCATTACCAAATTTCCTTTTTGTCCCTCTATCTCGAGGTTCAATAGCTTCCACATCAGAAGTTCTATTAGATTTTTCCACTTTAACTTTTGCAACAGTATTAATTGAAGCAGAGGGACTGGCTTGGGCACTAGAACTTGTTGGAGCTTTTGCTCCAAACCCAGCTGATTTTATAGGCTGGGAAGTCTTTGGATTCACAGACTGAATCAAAAGTTCTGGCTTAGGATGAGACCGGTTTCTAAAAGGACCCTCACTGACTTGTACTGGACTGGTTGATCGGCGCTCCTCTTTCACTCTTATAGTCCCATTAGAAACACAGCTTTTAGATGACACTGCATTATCAGGGCCACGAAGGCAAGCTAATTTAGATTGCGAACCTTGCAATCTCTTCTCGGCTTCATCAAGCTGCATTAAGTTTACAGGGCAACAACTAGCTAATAAGTTTCCAAGCGTTTCCTATGCATGTTCAACTAATTGAAAGAAAATATTGCATAGATCCTGTACAGTGCATCATGGTCAAAATCAAACAATTAGAAATAAAAAGAAGATATTTTTATAAGCAAGCAAGAACATTTTGCTAGAATTCTTCCCTACACAGGTCTGTGATAAGATATTAAATGCCATTTTGTCTTCATCTTCTTTTGTTTCTTCTCTCCCTTTTGTTTACATAAACCCACATGTAGAGTGCATAATCATGTAACATCTATCAAAATTGATTGGACCAGCCATATGTGTCTTCTTTAGTTTAATCCCTCAAGTTCTGGTTATCTACTACTCATAGGCAGTTGGTCTTGCTTTGAGTGAAAGTACATTTCTATGGCAATCACTTGCCTTCAATCCAATATTCTTCAGACAAACCTAACTTAAATACAGAACACACAAGGAGGTAACATCAAGCAAAATTGATTGGACCAGCAATGAAGCGAGTCTTAAGCATCTGCCATATATTACTGATAGGCTGTTACACTTGCTTTGAGTAAAAAGACAATTCTAGGCAGTCTCTTGCCTTAAGATCAAACTTTGACTGTTCAAACATCATTTTGAAGTCATGACAATATATCTGTGTAATCAAAAAACTACTGACTCTAAATATCACAAAAGGATGAAGGTGATAGCCCAGTGCCAATGATTGAGAGCAAATGATCCATAGTGACTAACTAGTGATTTTACTTAAACAAAACTAGGTGCAGACATTGCTACTTAAGCCCAGAAAGGGTAAATGCATCAAATGGGTCAATATCCAAGTTAAAAAAGACTTTAACCGAAAAATGAAAACAAACCAAGGAGCTTTCACTTAAAACTTCAAGAGAGATTAAAGCCCAAAAATTTTAAAAAAAAAAAAAAAACCAAGAAATAAGAATGCAAGCATTTAGGGATCCAAAGGTTCAAGCTTCAGCTTTGATACGCAGACCAATTAAGCACAAAAATGCATCAGCAAAAAGAGCAAAATTTCACAAAAAATATCATCCAAAAAAAAAAACTTAAGAACAATAAGAGGACGACACTACTGATTGAGCGGGCGAGTAATGTAAACAATAATAACAACAACAACAACAATAGTGAACAATAGTAATAACAACAACAACACCAATAGTGAACCAAAACAAGAGATTAAAAAAAAAAAACCTGAGATTTGTAATAGGAGATACGCTGCTTAAGATGTTCAACTTCTTTGGTACGGTACTCGATCAGAGCGATGAGAGCCTCTTCTTGCTCTTCTCTGCTGTTATCTCCTCCATTCTCTTCTTCTTCTTCAATGCTACCATGATTATCATTCTCTCCTTCTACTTTGGGTTTCTTTAGAATCCCTGGAGGCGCGCTCATTTTCAGCCTTTTCCTCTCTCTCTCTCTCTCTCTCTCTCTCTCTCTCTCTCTCTCTCTCTGGGGTATGTGGATGCCAATTTTTTCTTTGCTTTCTCAAAGCCACAGGGAGGGTTAGGATCGGTGGAGAAAGGGCACATACGATCACTGATATGACTTTTCACATCATTTTTTTTTATTTTTTTTTTCATTTCTGGCTTCACTTTTGCTCCTTTTCTTTTTGGAGAATGGGTTTTTATTTACTTGAATAGTAACCTTTTTCAAATAAAAAAAATTGATTGCAAAACGAAACAATACACACGAGATCATATGCTCATGCAATATTTTATTTAGTATATTTATATTGCCGTTTTATGGTAACATTTAAGTGGATTTTCAATCCAAAAGGTCAATTAAAAATAAACAATCCTTTAACTGGATATTAGATTGTCATGCCTTTTATAATAAATTGGCCTACTTGAAAGGCTTAAAAGATGCAAATTTGAGTGTAGCAGCAGTTTAAATTTAGATAGAAATTGGAATTTGAATTCCATAAATATATGAGGAGATTGGTACAAGTTAAAAGTTGCAAAATTTCTTTTGAATAACTCATAAATAACCTGTTTGCATGATTTAAGGTTTTGTTTTAACAGTAAAAACTTTTTACAGTCTTTTTTTTTTTTTTTACTTTTTTAAGAGACGAACGCAACTTTTAAAGAGAAATAATATTTACAGCATTAAAGAAAGTTCAGTTGTAGTAAACAAATTAGACAAACAGTATTTTACAAACAAGTTGTCCATCAAATTAAATCTACACAACAGTTATAATTTTATTTTATTTTTTTAGGTAAGTAAATGTTGATGTTTTATTCAATTTATGTTTTTGATAATTTAAAAATGCTAAAACCAGATCTAACAAATTTTGAATGGTAATTACATTTAATTTTGTACCAAAAATACAATGCTTCTTTGTATGCATCAAATTATATATATATACAGTCAACTTTAACCTTGGTTTTATAATGAAATTTCTCAAAATTTCAAGACACCTGTTTAAGAACGAAGAATTGAGGTCTTTAAGACACATTATGGTAAATTAATGAGTGATTTTATATTGAGCTAAGTTAGGAAACTTATTCTATGCATTTTGAATTATAAACATTTAATTCTATTTAAATGATTTCAAAATTTACTTGGACGTGATTTATTTTTTGAATAGATATTAAAACACTGCAGTAAAACAAAAAAATAGATCAAATTAATATAATTATTTTTTTAATATAACAACTTAAAAGGCTGATTTTTTGAAAAAAAAAATAAATTAAATCAAAAGAACATGATAATCCATTTTATTTGGGTTCTTGGTTTGTTAAAATGATTTGTTGGGTTTACATGTACCATTGATTGTGATGCATGACCGACAATGACATCACCATTTAATCTAATCTTCCTCCTGTTCGTTTGGGTGCTTTTATTTTGCCCTAAAGCTTCAGTTTTTTTACGATGCCAGAGATACTGCATGAAAAGCTGGAAATAGTCTTTTTTAAGTTATTTTTTCCAGCTGATAGCAATTGGAATGCCATGAAAGGGCGTATCTGGTGAAGAAGAGGCAATAACTACCAAATGAAGAGATGGATAGTCCATAATATTGGGCTTAAAATTGTACCACTAAAATTGAAATGGATAATACGTCTGTCCGATAATTCAAACATTGATCTTGGTGACTCAAGCAGATTTATGGGTTTAGGGTAAATTCACATTAAATTCACATCGGATATAAACCTACATACAAAATGTAATATAAGTATAGATCGTATTTTTTTGGAGCACTATCAACCAAAATGTGATCCTCAAATCAACAAGACTGTGTCTACCAAAAGGAACAATCCCTTGTGGGCATTTCTGCTTTTGCTCTGATTACCAGCAAAGGCAGAAGACTTCTACCAGGAGGCTCACAATGAAAACCTAAAGGGAAGCTGTTCGTTAGAGGAATCCGCTGATTCTCATGCGCTGTAACTAGACTGACGCTGTAACTATACTCTGTGTGGAGTGAAAGTAGCATCAGAATTCAGCAGCACTTACATGAATCTCATAAGCAGAACTTGTTTGCAGTACTCCCAACATGAAAGGGAAGAAAGCTAATTGATTTCTCAGGCCCCACAGAATTGTTTTCTTTTTCTGTGGTATGTCTACAATCCTCCCCAGTATTAACTCATTCCCAAAAAGAAAAAGGCATGCCTAGGAGAAGAAAGTATGATTTGAGAGAAAGCTGAGGGAAGAGTATGAAAAACCACCTGAGGTCAGTCGCATAGACTGACAGCAAAGCTGCAGCTCTTTGATAGTGTGCAAAAGGACAACAACTAATGCTCTGTCCTTCTCACTGTAAGTTCATTCACCCCAGTTTAACCTATCTGCAACTTCTTCTGAACCAGAGGTATGATAGTCTGCTCCCACCAGGAGCCTTGTTTTCTGTATTTCTTGTTTAAATTGGAGGACTCACAAAAGGAACCATCAAAACAGTGAAATGGAGCAAACCCACGGATGCACAAACCACAAACCTGAGACTAAATTGCCATGCATAGAGCAGAAGGAAACAGCTTCAAAGCAACTGACCAACAATTTCGGCAATCATCTTGATATGGAAGATCATGATAAAAGCTCCGGGACAGGTTGATAACGACATCCATGTGCAAAAGAAACACCATTTCAAGCAACGAGATCAACTTCATCACGATCAGGAGGAACCACATCTAATCTCATCATGCTCCTAAACTGGTCAGGAATAGGAGCACCAGCCTGCACACATAGTTCCACTACAGCAGGTGCCTTGCCATAATATCTCTTCAAGTTGTTATCCAATGAAGGTCCACTGAGATCTCGAACGTGCCAGACATAATTAGGACCAATAAGATCATATGTCGTTGCTTCTTGCCATGCATGCATACCATTGCGTGACTGGTGCTTTGATGCCTTACACATCCTGACCTTGTGTCCCTTTGGTCCAACCTGAATCTCTGGACAATATCCGCAAGTCCAAACTTTGTACTTCTCCATGATCTTCCTTGTTCCGGATATCATCTCGAGCCATGCATCCATTGTTCCAATGCTTAATTCCCTCAGATTCTTCTCTTCACCATTTGTTTGATCTAGATCATCAATCTTTTCCTCAGAATTCGTTCTTCCCATCATGTCACCAATTTTGGCCCCTTTATCAGGCTCCCCAAAAGCATCCATGTTCCCAGGATACAAGTCTTTCTCTGTATCATTGTTTTCTCCCAAAGACTCAAAATCTACAATTCTTCCCTCAATACTACAAACAGGTTTCATTCTTCTCTTTGCAGGGTATTTTTCAAGGTCTACCCCAGCTTGTATACAAAGCTCTAAAATACCCGGGATTCGAGGAACACTACACCTTTCATCATGCACAACTCTTGGTTTCCCAACACGGTCATACAGATGGAAGCATTTGGGGAAGAAAACCACATCATTCACTCCTCCCTTTCTCCAAACATGAGTGGCACTCCGGAAACCACTTTCTGAACCAGTGCAAGTTCTTATTTCATGACCCACATGGCCTATGTGAACCTCAGAGCAGAACCTAAGAACAAAAAACCTCATTATATTGGCCTGCTGATTGACCAATCAATAAAACATCATGTTTACATGTCAGCAATATGCGGTACTACTCGGTCTCTGGCATCAAAGAGCAAAATAAAACTGTTGTTGCAGAATGTAAAGGAAAGCCTAGATGAAGGTGAACAAGTTCATGTAAAGGTACCATTTTTGATAAAATAGAAACCACTGAAGGCTGCAAGGAGAAGTTGTAACTGAAAAATGATCAATTGAATCTCAATCCAGTGGATCAAATAAGCTAATACATTACATGTGCGGCTGCATTCACATAGGCATGAATTTACCTTAATCCAAATTCAGGGCTAAATTATTGCATTCAAAGAGCTTTAAAGAAGAAAACATCCAAAATGTACAATGTCAAGTTGAAGCTTAGCTTCTACAGTAGAAGTTAAAAAAAAAAAAAGAAACAACCTTCACAGCGCCCACCATGGGCAATCACAGAGATAGATGTTTGTACAGCAACAATGCAATTAAAGAGCAAAAGCAGATAATACCTGCACCGTTGAACAGGAACAACTCCAACTAGTTGCGCCAAACCGGAAAGGAGAGATTCTCGGGCCCGGTGGACTCGATGAGCCACCTCAACGAGTGCAGGGACCAACAAGCCGTTATCAGGTGGATTCTCGAGCAACCTGCAAGGCAGCCTCTTTCTTGCTTCTCTCTCCTCCTTGGCTCTTCTTATCAATTCTTTCATGGGCGTCGGGTAGGGCTTTCTCTCGGACTTGTCCCTGCGGGGCTTCGGCACGTCTGCATAGAGAGGATCATCTGTATCTCCCCCTCCTGTGCAAGGAGGGCTTAGGGCTTCCTGTGACGAGAAGAGCACATTGTTGTTCAGTCGAGAGTGAAGTTTCTTCAAGTCAAAGATTTCAGGCAATATCCTTCTCTGCATTCTCTTTACTGCACTGTCCATCCGCTAATGTGCTGAAATTTCAGTGCTCAGTACCTCGTCAAAACAGACAAAGAGCCGTACCACCAAGCCTACTTGGGCCGACAGGGTATTAGTAGTTTTTTACGTCGCTTTTTTTTTTAAAAAAAAAATAATAATTTTCTTTTGTTATGCTTTTGTTAAAATAAGGTGATATTTACTTGCCTCTAATTGGAATCAGCATAATTCGGAACATATAATAATTGAAATGTGCAAGAATTGAGGTGAAGGCCAAATTCAAAATGAGTAGTTAATTTTGGTTTAAAAAATCAAATTAAAATCATTTTGAATTTTATTTATGTATTTAATTACTTCTAAAAATTAAAATAAACTGCTATGAATTTTTTTAAAAATATTTTTTCTTAACAGTCGATATGGAAGGGCATGGATTTGCATTTCTTCCTCTCTGGTAAGTTTCTCCTTTCAAACATTTAATTGAAGGTATATTTGAACTCATCAGAAACTGAGAAGCTTACAACAGGAAAAGAGCAAAAAGAGAGTACCCAGAAGATGACAAGAGCTAACATATCAGACCTGCTTTCTTCTGGCCCAAAGAGCCAATTCAAAATCAAATGGAACTTTGAACCAGAGCATTTATAACACCATAGAGAGAGGAAAACAAAATGGGAATTTCATTTCATTATGTAATATCAAAAGTACTTCAAAATTTCCACAACAAGCAGACTTCAATATACCATGTTTCTGCTTCGCCAATCTCAGACGACCCACAGAGACCAGAATCAGAACCCACAGGGGGCTGAGACCTCTGAGCTGAATATGCAATTACATGGGAGAGAACAGAGACAAAAATGGAAAACAAAAACAGAGGCCCCTCGCCTTTTTAAGTCATAGGTGAAAGCCCAGGGAACTTCTGTACATTCCAATATTTGTTTAGTCACAACTATCCAAAATTTCAAGCCTCAGTTACACCATTCTCTATATTCATAATGGGCCTTGACACAAATTTTCATCAAAACAAAGAAAATTGGTGACACTACCTACTTGGTTTCATAGTCATTGCATTTTTGGATCCCAAAACTTGGTAAGTCTCCTCTATAGCCAAAATGGTGGTCAGGCCACCCCTGATGTACAGAACTGGGGTGGGATATAGTTTTTGTATTGTGATACAAGGTTTTTGAAAAAGTTAGTGCCTCTTAAGGCAGACTGCTCAATCCGAGTCCTTAGACAAAGCATCTGATCCGTTCAAAATTTCCTCTCCATTTGCAGAAGCAGAAGAGCTCCCTTGGCCATAGTTCTCCTCATTGCTACTGGTTCGAGGCTTGCCTGGCCTGGACCGGATGTTGGTACCCATGGGAAATGGCTCCTATATAGACAAGAAAAGAATAGGTCATTGTGTTCATAACAAGAGACATCAACTGTGGTGACTGATATAAGAGTCATTTCATGCAATTTTCTCCCCATACAAGGCTGAATCATCAAAACAACTAAGAGCAGGACCAGCAAAGATAAAGTTTGCGAGTTTTTGAGGCATTTTAGATGCAATTTGAGTTGATCAGTTGGGACCTAACAAGGCCCTGCAATTGCAATTTATGGAAAAGGAAACATTAGTCTTATGCCTGGTAGAATTTTACCAGCTGAGCTGCCAGCATTTTCCTTTCAGCCAAAAAGTCAAAGAAGAGAGATGAAACAGAAGTTCCAGTATGCTTGGCTAATCTAGGAATGTGTAGAGTTTTCTTGCCTTACACATAAAGCACATAGAATTACCAATTTTGAGTGTGAAAACTGATTTCACTAATAATCTGACTATATTACCTGATCACCAGCATTTGGGCCATCAGTATGGAAGAGAATAGGGCGGCAGCGTTTGTCCTCATTCATCAAACTCGAATTCTGGAAATGGGCAATGAGCGCTGCTTTTCCCTGAATCCTAGCATATGCAAGAGATGCCACCTTTTCACTGTTGAATTTCTCCCATTTTTTGCCATTAAATGCCTGCAAAAATTCTTGATATCATTAGTAATTTTCTTCCTCGTATTATGGAATACAAGCAAAGCCCCTTTTATGTAGATAAATAACACAAGCCACTGCAGATCACAATTCATGTGCCAACCTTATGGAACGGAATAATCTTTTGTGGATCAACCATGTTGATGAAAGCATAGCCCACATTGCATTTGTTCTGCAGATAATACTTCAAACGTTAAAATGTTTCCACTTTGCATACATCATGAAATTATCTCTACTGAAAATGCACCTAAAAGGGGGAAAAGTTGATCTACCAAATAAATTACTTGCCTTGAAGTCAATTGGCAAATAAATAAAATCATAAGTTCCTTTACAGTGCTCATCAATTGCAGCCAGAAGCATCTTTGAAGTATACCTAAAAAGTCACCAAACAAACTTAAGATCAAGGAGAAAAAGAAAAGAATGAAAATAGTAACGAGAATAAGAAGGGAAATGGGAAAGAAAATACTAGTACACTATGAAATGTAATAATTGTTGCCCACTTCCAATACATCTGCCTTCATTTCCTACTAACTTGATCAAATAAAATCACGAATATAAGAAGTGAACATACTGTCAAGTAGAGCAGCATCTAACTATCCTCGAAAGGTTGGTTGTTACTAAATTAACCAATAGATGGGTAATCATCAAATAATCACTAGCCATTGCATGAAATTAAAGACACAAGTTTTGCTAATGCATCAGCAGAGCATCTAAAGGCTAGAAGGTCACTTTTGCTTACCACATAATCTGGTTTAAATAAATTAAGACATAGAAGACAAAAGAAGAATTAAGAACTTACTTGTTGGGAATGTTCTTTATCATCAGTGTTGTTCTGCTGTCTTCCCCACGCAATATGCGGTCAATATCAAGTTCATATTGCTTCTTGTCAGCATGATTGGAACTAGATTCATTTCTACGGTGTGAGAGGTTTCTCACTCGTTCACTTGGAGAGTCGAAAGAGCCTGGCATGGAAATCATAGGGTTCCTCCCAGGGAACAGGTGACACATTTGTTGAGGAGAGCGCAATCCAGCATTTGAAGTGGTCATGTCCATGCGATTCCCACCAAGATGAGAAAAAATGCTGTGAGCAGCAATGTCTATAGGATGTGATGGAGAACTACCAGGAAATCCCACACCCCCATGAGAACCTAAGTGAAAACTAGAAGTTTCAGGAGATTCTGCTAAATAGGCATGTCGCCGGTCCCAGAAAGGGGAATTGACTGCTGGTGCTGATCCAATGTGGTGGTGTACAGGTGATGCTGCATTCACCATAACAGTCGGTGCTCTAGGAAATGCAGGCACATGCGGAAGGCGGTGAGCATGAACACCATTGACAACTGATGGAGACTGAGGCCAAATCATGGCACTTGAAGGGTGTTGCTGATGTGAGTTGGAACTATTCCACATGTAGTGATTTCCATGAAGAGAGCTTCCATTTCCAGAAGATCCAAAAACTGAAGTGGAGATTTTATTAATAAAAGAGTTAGTAGAAGAACAAAAGAAATTTCAAAAAGTGTGCACGAAAGAAAATTTAACTTGTCGAGAAGAAAGTCCAGAATCTTTTCTCAATTCTACAAAACGCAACAAGCACCCAATTTTGCAATTTTAATCCTTGCAGCTCTACTCTCTGTAGTGGATCCTTCAATTTTGGGAGCAAAAACATGTTCCATGTAGTGGGAGAACAGAAAGAGAAAGAAAAGAAATATGAAAGCTAAATCTATATGCCACATCATTATGTTGTTTGAAGGTCTTTGAATTAAGTCTTGACTTAACCACTGAATATGACAAAACTAAGTTATTCTGAGCAATCCAGTAACCACGTGCTAAGGATCCATCTAGCTAGCAGGGAAAACACATTAGACATCAATGGAATGAGAGCAAACAAGAGAGGAAAAGTGTCTTCTTGGTAATAAATTCAATTATGTTCTAGTAGAGGTGCAACTCCAATAATGCATAGGAACCAAATAACAAGAGTTGTTCAATTCAGTCTCTCAAAAGTCTAACAATGAAAAGGTAAACTTGAAGATTTAATTTTCAGTTCAATTAATCTCATCTGAGTATGAAGGGTGTGCAATCTATAAATACACCATGCTAGAATCGCTTTGTGACACCTGTGAAGTATCTCACAGTCCATTAATTCCTTATGGCTCAACATGTCAAAATCATCCTTCAATGCATGCATGCTGGCTGCTCTAATAGTAAACTACCCATCATTATCTTCATGCTACAATCAACTCTATTTCATTAAACATTTTATTACTTTCTAGCATCCTGATTTCCGATTAGATTGAACATGACTGGTGCATTAAAATCAACAGAACTCACCCCCTCCATTAAATTCCATTTGATGCCCATTTGAACCTGGCGCCCGAATGCACCTACTGTCAAGTCCTTCATTCATTCTGGAACCAGTGCTAACCATTTCCGCAAAGGTCCTCGAGGAATTATAGGGACTACCATTGGCAAAACTATCATGATACTCAGGGAAGGAATGCGGATGGAAATTTGGAATATATTGGCTACCAAACTTCATTTCATCTACAGAATGATTGGGCTCATTAAGGCCAATTGGTTTGCTAATGGTTGCCACTCTTGCTGAAGAAGGCAAGTCAATTGGAATGCTAGAACTCTGATGTTGTTCAACAAATGCATTCACTGGAGACCGGACAGGATTACGTAAAACCTGGATTGATCCACCATCCATGGAGCTAGATCCAATTACTCCAGGAGAAATTGTCACTGTAATTGAGATCATGTGAGGACAACAAAAGAATATTCTCTAAGATATCAAACTATAGAACCAATAGACTATTATTAATAGAAAATCATACCTATGTGTGCTGATGACAAATCATCAAAAGGGCTTTCATAAAGATTTGGTTCATCTGGTTCTTGCTCGGACTGTTGTATGAAACTGAGAGAAAGAGAGAGAGAAAGGAATCGTGAGATGTGTCTACATATCACAGAGGTCAAAAGCACTTAAACATAACGAACAAAAAGAAGAAAGTTCAAGTGTGCTTAACAACACATCAAGTATGCAATAGGAAAGTGCCACTAACTTTTTTGCTTATGAAAAATTAAAAGAACAATCAAGTCAGGAGCGGCAGCATCAAGAACACTTATGTAGAGAAAGATCCTTTTCATGGCTCTTTGTTGTTAGGATAAAAGACCAAAAGAAGGGGAATAAAATCTAAGGGTCCAAATCATTTTCCTTAGCCAAAAACGAGCCTACCAAAATGAGGAGAAAATGAAAAGATAAGCAGAAATGATACCGTCTTGCACCCCCCAGACGGCTTGGTTCAAGCTTAATCTGCTTTCCAGCAATGTCACTCCTATTCAATGCACAAAGAGCAGCCTCTGCAGCTCTAACATCATAAAACTCAATGAATTTGTGATGATTTCTGTGTGGAGTTTCACGGATCTGCCAATCAAATTTGAAAACATAAATCCCAAGACTTATCATTTTCAATGCTGGACTAGTAAAAAAAAGAAGGAAAATCGGCTAATTACTTCTCTAATTTCCCCATAAACACCAAAAATTTGTTGAAGCTCCTCAGTTGAAACAGAAGAATCGAGATTGAAAACAACTAGTGTGCCTTGGTTGATGTCTTTTTCTGATGGATTGTCCTGACAAGTTGGCAAGGCAAAAAAGTAATAAGCAACATAGCATCACATGAATGCACAAGAACCAAGGACAGAGACAGAGGTAGCGATGATAAAAACGAGATAGCAGCAAATGATGGTACTTTTTATTACTTAATCAAAAACATCTATACTTGAAAAGTTCAGGAAAACAATAACTAGAAAGAGTGTCATATTAGAAGAGTGTTGCTGCACCTTAGGAATAGAATAATGTATGTCAAGTTTCCTGCGCCTCAGTGGCTTATTCTGAAGTGCAGTCATTGCATTTCTGGCTGCCCTTATATCATAATAAGAAATCATGACAAACCCACGGTGCTTGCAGGCTGTATAGAGAGTCCGGATATCTCCATATTGCTGAAAGAAGGAAACAGCATTGTCAAAATCTCTCTAAATATGCTGCAGTAACTTGCTTGCACACATCAACAAAAAGTAGGAACCAAAAAGACATCCTCTACATAGTCTGAATAAGCCATTAAAAGCAACATATGGTGTACCCACCTCAAAAAGAGCCTTCAATTCAGAATCTTCAATATTGCTATTGATATTTCGTACAAAAAGGGTTCTAGAAGGGTGTTCGCCATGAGGATGTTCACCAACAACCGAACCATTAGCACCCCCTTGACCATTGGAGAATCCCCCAACATAATCAAAGCTCCTCTGACCTGCAGCTAAACGGTCATCTCCTTCTAATTCCATGCCACCACCACTGCTAAACAGATCAAAATCTTCCAGGTCATCTCCACTGCTGGCACGAGCGTTACATCCGACATCACCAATCACTCCAGATAACAGATCATCCTCATCAGGAAGAAGATTTCCAATAGTCTGCGCCTCAATTTCTTCTAGAGATTCAAAAGGTTCCTCTTCCTCAGCGCGGAAAGCAACTGTACTGGCAGGCTGATGAGATAGAACATCATTCCCTAATAATCTCACTGCACAGAAATAAGCACATCAATGAAAACAACGAAATCCACTAAGAAACTCATGCATTATACGGAAAATGCAAATGTGCTACAAATTCCAAGAATGAAAGGAAAAAGTAAAAGCCATGCAAATCATAATACTAAAAGTATTAGAATGATGGTGGATCCATTTAAGTGCAAATATCTCATGTATAACATGACAAAATAGCAGATCAATGTAGATATCAGTACATAATCAGAAAGCTTACACTTTCTCGTAAATATTTCGGACAATGAGCTTGAGAACAAACTGCTTTCACACTGGATCCCATTTATACCAGTCTTTCCATTCAAACTATAAGATGCAGGTTGCATGGACAAACTTGACCATGGCTTCAATTGGTGATCCACAGAACTCCATGAAGTCTTTGACAAATTGGGCATTCCTTCTACTCCACCAACTCCTGGCTTTTCTTTCTGGTCTCCGGTCAGATTTGACTGAGGCAGTTCCGAGCAATCCAGTGATCGAACTGCAATCATTGAAAATTTTTCCAGCGGTGATGAAGTAACTAACTTGCTGCCTGTTGTTGGTACCATTTTATCTGTTCCCATGGAAGACAACATTTAAACAACAGAACAGTACAAAGTTCGCTAGCTAGCTGTTATACAGCACATGCAATTCAAAACAAAACTGTTCACAAGCCTTGCATGAAAAAGCACCAAGTAAGTTTTTATCAAAAAATTTGAACTTAATAGGCGGACCAACCTTGCATGAGGACCATTCAAGCTGTTTCAGCAGTTGCAAATCAAACAAACCTATAGTTTCATAATTGCTCCATGAGTGACCTCAGATGAATTATCAGCTAAAACCGACACTCACTTCAGATGATGTAAGTCATAATTATTGCCAATTACAACCAGTTTCCAAATAAACTTCCAATTCTATACCAGATATCCCTGAACATATATTTAGCGCAGTACGCTTACATTAATAAAGTACAAGAACCTCCAAAAGAGCATCAAGTTTAAGTATTAATCATGAATTTGGTGTTTTTGATACTTCAAGAGTTGAAGAATCAGGAGAAAAAAATAATATTTACATGCAAACTACATCTTCAAAGACCTCCAGTTTTCATTTAAGAGCATTTCCAAGAAGAAAGCAGCTCTTTTCTATATCAAACTTTTGAAGAAGTCCAAATATTTGGCATTTATTTAAATAACGAGTTTTTCCTTTAATATGCCTGACTGCATATGCTGCATTGACCTCACCAACACAAGTACCTTCTTGTAACAAGAAAGCAAAACAACTGAATAGCCAAGGTGTTTAATAAAGTTTTGCAGTCAATCATAATGATTACTAATCACATCCAACCATCCATCAATAATTTTGATTTGCAGAGACTGTCCAATCAATCAATAGCTAACTGGTGATGACTTCTAGAGCTAAAAGGAACATCTGGAAAATGCGCTTTTGGGAAGAATGCATTTAAATAAAAGATTGACAAGCAAACAGTGCAAGGCAGAGAAGAAACAAAGTAGCTGGTGCTGACCTTGGAGATCAGGTATGGCATTCGGCTTCCAAAATCCAATTTGTCTCTGCTGAACATATAGTTTACACCCGATTAAAAATGAAGAGGAAAAAAGAAACATTTTTAGATAGTGCAGGATTAAGAATTTGAGAAGACACTGTCCCTTCTAAAATAGTTGATTATGTCATGCCTTCAATAAAAAAACATAAAATATAAATTTGGAACAATTAGGAAAGTACTAGAATACCTCAGCTGGAAAACGAACTTCTTCGTAAATATGGGATGATGCAGAAACACTCCTTTGATCCATTATCTCAAACGACATTGTTCAGCGAAAAACCCCAAAAACATCAGAAAATAAAGAAAAATTCAAAACTTCTGACAGCGTGCTGGCTTTCTCTTGGTGTCATGGCCCTTCTCCTGAAAATGCATTAAGGGCCCAATTCAGAGAGTATAAACATGAAACTATATAGTGAGTTCACTTCTATTTGAAAAATCAAAAAGTAAAATTAATAATTGCACACACTAAAAGGTGAGAGATGTCAGTCCAATTTCTGCTCCTTTACTTTAGCAAAAGATCACAAAATAAAATGAAGCCAACAAAATGCTAGCTGCTTTCTTACAGAAATCAGCAACCTAAACAAGGCCTCGAAGAAAAACAAAAGAAAAAAATTTCAACTTGGAAGGCCCCAAAATGGGATAGTATAATGAAACGGAAAGCCACTATCTTACCTACCTGCAACCAAACACAAAGGACTTGTTTGGTTAGCGAGGAAAGGCCCCAAAAAAAAAAAAAAAAAAAGAACGAACACAGAATTTAAAATCCCAAATCCATCCCAAAAACCAAAAAATCTCCACTTTGCTTTGACCAGTATACCTCCATCGTCAGCTGAGGTAAATTCTCCACTTGATAAAATCAGAACAACCTCTTGACTAAATATCAAATGCAAAACCCTATTCTTTTTTAAGCAGCGAAACAGAAAATTATGGAGTTGGGATCAAAAAGAAACAAAATTGAAAAGCAAAACATCAAGGGAAAGGGAAATCCCAGCTTCAAGGGAACTGCAATCCGTAAAAGGACGCATAATTAAGCATCCTCCAGAATCGAGAGCTGCAATTCCCAATCCGATCGCGGAAGTTCACCCGGCAGCATAAAAATACACGTCCCGCGAATCAAGACCAATCCCAAATCACCACGCGAAAAGCACTAAAAAGGGCACCTTTTAAAACAAGAAACCTAATCAACCGTAGGATCACAACCGCGTTTGACCTTAGCACAAATAGAAGCTCACCTTTCCAAACTCGACGCCCTGTTCCAATTTCTCTTTCTCTCCCTGAAATTCTTCAAACCAAATCTGTGAGACCCGGAGGAAACAAAGACAGAGAAAGAAGAGGCATTTAACCAGGAGCAATCGAAGAGAAAGCCAGTGAATGGAATGGGAATTCTAAGGCTCAGAGAATGAAAGATAGAGCAAAGGATCTTAGCATCTTTTTCCCTGCATTGCAAGGTATTTGGTCACCACACAACGCAGAGAGAGAGAGAGAAAGAAAGAGAATATTTTTCTCCTTTTTGTTTTCTTCTATCTAATCATAACAACTAGAATAATTATTTATAAAAATCAAAAAGACAGAAGAGAAATTTAAAAAAATAAATTCTCTTTTACTCTCTCCCTCGATCCGGTACCATTTCGACTTGCAATCGGAAACAATGGAATTCCGGCGAGAAAAAGAGTGAAATTCCGGCGAGATTTCGCTCGCCGGTCACTCCGTCTACGGCTGTAGAGAGAAAATGACAATGCAGGATTTTTGTAGAGAGAGAATGGCGTCGTTGGTTTTGTGTTAAAATTGTTAGTTGGCTTTGAAAAGAAGACAAAGACGAAAAGAAATAGGCGGGGGGATCTTTTCATGTGGATAAAACAGGAACTAAATCAGACCCGTTCCCTTCTCACACTGGATCCGTAATTTTGACACGCAAAAATAATTCCAACAAAATAACGGCGTCACGGCGTTACGGCGAAATAACGCCGTATTCTCTGGCTCGAGCCGATCGGGCCTCGTGTTCTGACTCGGGTTTTGATTAGTTGAAATGACGAAACTGTCCTGGACATTTGGCTCTATTGACCCGAAATTACCAATGATGCTGCTATTGTTTGGAGGTTAAGACAAATGAAAAAATTCGGTCCACCTGATTTTTTATTTTTTAATAAAAATCATAAAATAGTTTTTAATAATTATAATTAATAAACATAAATAAAATAAGTAAATCATTAATTTTATTAAAAATTAATTATAACTCAAATCATCTGATTTCTTTTTTTTTTTTTTTTAACAAAGCCAATCCAAAACCTTGCTTATCTTGGATGAGGTTGATTTCTTTGCAAATTTGTATTGGTCATTTTCCAGCTCGATTGAGTATTGGTTCAATCATGTGATTTAAATGGACGACAAATTATATAAAAAGTTTTACTGTATTTACGTTGTTGCCCATTGATAATCAACTACTCATAGTTGTTAATTGAAGTCCTTTCATCTTAATATCTATTCAATTCAGTGTATCAAAAAATTATGATATGTTGTCACATTTAATAAGAAATAATAAATTTGGAGGCATAGGAACATTAAGGCCATGGATATGAAAATCTAACAATATTAATATTTAATCCACCAAATCTTATTTGTTTATATTACTTTATTAAATAACATGTGAGATTTTTTTACAAATTTTCTAGAAATTAATTAAAAAACTTTGAATGATTTTATTAAAAAAATTGTTTAAGTCAAATAGTTTCTTTAAAAATTAATAGCTAATCATATAAAAATATGACATCATTAATAATAATAATATAATCAAATAGTAGGAACTTGACCAAGAAACTCCTCAATAATATAAATATAAAGTAAATTGAAATGTCAAATTCTATTAAGCTTATATGCTGTATAAATACGAACACAAAATTAACAAAATTTAATGCCTAATACATTCATAAAATCTGTAAATAATTATTTTTTTAATTAATGTATGAATTGTTAAATTCAAAGATTTGTTACTATATACTAATATTTAGAATAAATATTGACAACTAATAATTAGATATAAAATAATTATTATAATTTTGAATATTTTATTTGATGTAATAAATTATAAAATTAATTAATTTTTAAATTAAAATCAACACATATAAGTGGAGTCTGATAAAATGTGAAGTGACAAAGGGTTGTCGGGTAGTGTAACACATGTTGGTCAAAAATGTCACAAGGAGTTGAACTTCCCTCGGAAAAGCGAAAAGCGATTCATCAATAAATTGGGTAAGTTTGGTAATTGGCAGTTACGGATTCTTATCCACACAAAAATAATGATAATAAAATAAAAATAAAAACAAAAAAAAAAAGAGATGAAAATAGGGAATATAGTGAATCGTGCCCATATAAACTTCGGTGCATCTCTCAGAATTCCAACGGCAGAGTGTCGTGTACGATATGTTCTGTATTTGCGAACATTACTCACAACTGTCCTATTTAATACAACAAAACATAACAAGATCCCTTCCTCTTCTCTATGTCCATCTATTCTCCGTATTAAGATTTTTTTTTTTTAAAAGATGATGATAGACTTAATGAATTAATAATTATATCATATTTTTATGTTGTATTTATAAAATATAAAAATATTATTTAAACTTCATATCAAAAAATTTTGTATCAATTCAAATCAAAATATTCTTATTTCTATCGTTTCCTTTGTATAAATATTAAATTAATGCAACGAAAACCCGCTGCAAGTTTTTATTCACATGCAGAAACCAACCCACATGGCCAATCATTTTTTTGGCCAACTTTCTATGATCCTATTTATTTCTTTTAACGCCTTCAATGGACTCTGTTTTGATTTATGCACAAAATTTATTCTTTTGCTTGCGCCTCTAAACCATTGGTCACTACTACCACAGCCAAATTAAAGGAAATAAGCATATGAGAGGCTTTTTGGTATGTTTCTCATGGTTATGGCTTTTCATTCCTTCAATTTGTTCATTGGATTTGGTAAACAAATAAAATCTATTTTCCATTAAAAAATGGTTTAATTTATGAAACAATGTGTATTGTAATTTTGACCTTACCAAGCTTTCATGCCCTGAGATTATAATCCACTCTAATGGGAATTAAAATTATTCATTGATCTAATATATGTTAAAATTTTGAATAGAAATAAAAAATATATTAAAATTGTATTAAATTAATTTTTTAAAATATTTTCTGTCATTTTATTAAATTACTATTTATTATTAATTTGTAAACATTTAACACAAATGAAAAAATAATTAAAAAAAATTATGATCCCTTTCACACCGAAGACATTGAATTAAAGCCGCCAGTGAAGCCGAGCCGAGGGGAGAAACCATGTCGTTGTCAGAATTTGAATGCTGGGCGCTACGTAAAGGATTAGAAAAGCATTTACTCGGGGGATACTGTGCTCAGGCGTCACGCGTCGCCTTCCCATTTGCTGATGCGTGGAAAGCTGCCTCAAGTAACTTGGACGCTATGATATTATATGTTAGCGGGACAATGCATTCTTTTGGATTCTTTAAGCGGAAAAAGGATCAAAATGACTTTTACTTTTATTATTATTATTATTATTATTTACTTTTGACTGTTTTGTTATTTTTTAACTGTGATTTATGAAGTTTCTGATTAATCACGATTAAATAAATATTATTATGAAAATATTTTAAGAAAAAGGTGTGGTTGTTGTGAAGGTGTAATTTTGAATTTGTGTACATGAGATCTACATGCACATATACAATTCATGTAAAGACAAACTTGCAGAATCATAGATGTTAGACATTCAACACTTTTACTTTTTAGCTTCACAATCATAACAATATAAATCTGAAACTCAAGGGGTTTTTCACAGCTCAAAAGATTTATAAAGACACTTAACAAGCACCTTAAAAAGGTGATTAGGGACACTGAATTCTCCAAACCCTTTTCTCTTTCTTTTAATGACACAAAGTCTCATTACTCCCTCTTTACAACTAAGACTCTACTGTGACAAACTCTATAGGCCACTAATTACCTTGGGTTTTAAAGAAAAATATATATTTTTCTTTCTAATAAAAAATATAAAAATGATAATAATACATGAAATTTTTTTGGATCTTAAGCAGTTTAAAACTACAACACTAAATGATATATGTCACTTTTGACTTATTAATTATTGTAAACGGAATAATAATTTTAAAACAAATGATATGTATAACTTAATGCGATCAAAACAACATAATGATCATACCCGTTGAAGCAAAAACAAATGCCAGATTTATAGTTTAGAATCAGATTTTGAATCCCCTTTTGACTTTCTGGTGTCAGGCAAAATGATTTTTTTCATCTCTTAATCTAGTTCTCAAATTAAATTATTTTAATTATATTTTTAGAAGCAAATGTCGAATTTTTGAGTCTCCATCAATTTCTTTATTTTTCCATAAAAAAATATTATAAGGTTTACTGTTGTCACCGAGTATTATGGATTTTGTTTGGCTGAGGGGCCTGATGGACCTAAGTTGTTGATTAGATTAATGAGGGATATCAGAGAAGGCCCCCTAAGGCGAAGATAGCATAAGCAAATTAAAGCTGTGATGCAAGTATAAAATAAGAATAATATTATCTGTCAGGGGGCTTATGGTGCCACGTGGAGACATTTCATTTAGAAGCTGCTGAGCTAGATGGAGCTGGATTGGTCCCACACGTTAAGCATATTGGTTAATGATTCATGTGAGAATGGGTATACCCGACAACCTAATCACGAAGGAGGAAGGCAATTAGGCACAGCTGAGTATAACCGGAAGACGGAAGAGCTAGTGGGGTTAGCTTCACTTGATGGTTGGGGATACTAACGACCACTTAACATACGCTTGCTTTCATGTACGCCATAGAAGCCAAAATAGGGGCTTGCATTTGGTGAGCATGACACGCGATGCAACTTCTATGAAATCTCGGCCAAATCGGACGGTTACCATGAAAGCGAAAGGAGATAAGAGAGAGAAAGACGAGAGACGGTTACAGATAAAGGTTCACGTGGTAATGGTGGGCTCTTAGCCGTTAGATCTACAGCTGTTGTATGAGTGAAAATGACTGGCGAATGGAGCACAACTTATGAGAGAGAGAAGAGAAGCCAATTTTTTTTTTTCCTTTTTTTCCAATAAGAGTTTTATTTCGAGGGGAAGGGGGAATAGCAGCTAAGACACGTGTCAGTTAGTTGTGAGCCTAATTCTCGGGAAGCACGAGGCTTTCTGGTCTACGTTTGCTATATTGGACCAACGGTGCAGTGAGTTTGATGAGGAGAAGAGTCAGTTCTGTTAGCTCTGTAATGTTCATGACAATCCTGAAGCTAGCAAACTGTGCCGGGTTCTGTGATAAGTAAAAATTTGCTTTCCTGAAAAGCGGATAGTTTAGCGCGGGAATCATGGGAATAGTGAATTTCTTTTGTCGTAACAACAGGAAAGGGAAGTTGCATGAAAGAGAGCCCCGGTTGTCTGTTTACCCATCCGGCTAAAAGACAACAAAGGAAAAGCTATGTTAATCAGAATGTTCTCTTATTGATCAAAGCTGCGAAATCCAAGTGAATTTTGCAGAGGGAAGGCATAATGACTTCTTATTTTTACCCTAACGCAAATTTGGGTGGTGACATGGTACCCATGAGCTAGCTTTATGGTCACCTACACTGAACAATACGGCAGAGTATCGTCATGGGTGGTGAATTTTTAGGTTGCAGAAGTAATGTTAGTTACTACACTCAAAGATAAGAAGTAGCAACATGGATTGCTAGCTACAGCTCACCTAAATGGGCAGACAGAAAATTAACATACTTGCCATGGCTAACCATTACCAAACCCTTAGTACCCGTGGCCATGTGATGGTTTATCATGGGGTTCACGGAACGCGGGGCCCAGGATGCGAACAGGACAAAATCTCAACTATTGCCTGTTTGATTTTGTAAGGCCGAGGACAGACTCAACAGGGCAGATCATTGTTATACATGACTGAGTAAAAGGAACAAATGCAGGGTACTGGTTGGTGCGCGTGTGATAGATGCTTCCTTACTCAACAATTTGGTCAAGAAAGATTGGATAAGAATCAGTTTCATGAGGAAATTAAAGAAATAATAATCAAGTAACCCACCTAAATTAATGGCGCGTGGAATCCACTATAAGAGAGCGATCTGAGAACCTAGTTGAATCAGTCTTCACTATCTTCTGACTCCTGTGCTTTGAGATCCTGCCAAAAAGTAACTCAGTTTCATACTAACCCAAGCCAACGACGTGCTATCTCAAATTCCAAGATTTTATGTCTCACTGATAGCATCGCTAAAAACAGGTTGAAAAAACTTCCCGCCTTTCCCCTTCTGGTCAGAGAAAAAGATTTCATGACTGTGGGCAAGGAAAAGTGGGAATCGAGAAATACAGTTGCAAATTTACTGATCAGTGATTACCTTTCTTTTTTTTTTCCTCAGATTTATAAAACGCAAAGAAAGTAAATGCTTATCACAAAAATGAGTCATATGGCCCCCAACTGTGGCTTTGTCACTGTGCTTCCATAGTCTGCATGCTTTTCCAAGCCCTTGAAACTTGTGTGCTTGCTCCCTTCGCCACCATCTAGAGTTTTTACAAGTCATTTTGCAGGTTCAATATGTATTTCAAAAACCTTTCTTTTCCTTGAATGCGCAATATTTCAGATGGAATTCCCTATTTCCATGATATCGCTTTCTAAAATATCATGCCAAACTTGAGTTTTTCTTAACCCTCAATCTCAATGACTCAGTTGTGGATCCACGTCAAACTTAAATTTTTCTTAATCCTCAATCACATTGGCTCAGTTGTAGATCCAGTCAAACTTGAGTTTTTCTTAATCCTCAATCCCATTGGTTCAACTGTGGATCCATGTCAAACATAGTTCTCCTTGATAGAAGAACACAAATTTTAGAGTTGAGAATCACAACCAATACATGAGGCACCTAACAAGGATCATAGCTTTCAATTGGGCCTACAATTGTAGCACGAGTAGATAAGTTCATATTCGGGCCAAGCCCAGACAGCGCTAACAACTTGGTACATGTCTTTCGTAATTATGCGATTCTGTCCAACAAAGAGAAGACATCCAGCGATGAACTGCCCCCTCCCAATACCTTCCTCGGAGGAGAAGAAGAAAAGGGAGGGGGAGGGGGAAAGCACCTGTCACCAAGCCCTGAGTTTGTTACAGATCAGAAATTAAAACATAACGAGAGAAGTTGGCTTCTGATAGCATGGGTATATGAGCAGAAATTTCAAAAAAGTTGTTGTCTTAGGTGGCTTCTGATGGATCTTTTCGCACTCATTTCAACCTCAAGAAGGAAAGAATGAGTGACCAAAACAAACAGTTTTCTTTTTGTGCCTGGATAACAAAGAACTCTTCTCCAAAGAACTTTTATCCCACCCTCATGTCAATAATGTAGATACATGGAAAAGAATGTGCGGCAGTGATAGAGCAGCTACCATTTCAGATGAGAAATGCCACTTGCTTACATAATGTGTATGCATAGACTGCTATTAAGAAACTCGTGACACATATTGAAGTGTATTAGTCACCATGACTATTGAATGAGGGCATACATACCAAGAAATACTGAATTAAAGATCAGGATGCACTATGCCACTAGCAGCTTTCTCTTCCTTTTTTGATCCCTTCTTCCGCTTCCTCTCAGATTGGGGTTCTTTGGCTTTAAGATTGTTGCGAAATGACCTTAATGAGCAAGCTAGGTGTTCATTTCTACGTGCTGAAACAAAATTGGAGCTATCTCAATTCATCTGACTAAACAATAGAACATAATTTTTCGCTTGACAGAATTAAGCAAGTTTTGGGCTCTCCCTCCTCTGTCTCTCTTCTCACACACAGATGCAGGCATGCTACAGTAAAGAGAGATTAAGAATAAATTGTGTTACTAAATAATTTGCTTCATCATTAGCTAAAAGTTCTACTGTTGATATAATTCAATTTAAGTGATATTCCTGCAGTGCTGATAAAAAAAAAAAAGGTGATATTCCTGCAGCCCTGTGCACTCAGAATACTCACCAGAAAGTATAACAACTAAATTATGTGACTGAATAATTTGCTTCATCATTGGCTAAAAGTTCTAGACTGTTAATATCATTCACTTTAAGTGATATTCCTGCAGTGCTGATAAAAAAAGGTGATATTCCTGCAGCCCTGTGCACTCAGAATACTCACCAGAAAGTATAACATCTTCCATATTCACAGATTTGCGACCGGCATGCTGTGCAAACAACTCAAGATCCTTTGCCAGTTGTTCTGCTTTTAAGAAAAATATGCCTTCCATTAGTTTAAGCAAACAACACAGATAACATACCCAAAGTGTTGTCCGTTGTTGTCACATTCATCTGTCTATTTCTCTTTTGTAGTATGCATTGAGAATTACTTATATGTTAGTGCTCCTTGACTCGATACTGTAAAGTGAGGCAGTAAACAGAGTAAAAAATTCGATAAGCAATCAAAAAGGTTGTGACAGTTTAAATTGAAACTGATTTTTATGGTATAATAAGACAAAGAAGATCCTAAAAACTTTATTATAAAACACCATACCAAAACCATCACGTTTTCTCGGGAAGTTACCTTCCTTTGCTGCAGTGGAACCCTAAAAGATCTATAAGAACTTGCTAGAGTTCAAGCAGTCCAAGATCACTTGGACAGAAGGTACTATAACATGTCCAGCTACATTAAAAGATGCTTTAAGTTTATAAGCAAGAAAAGAGCTTCATAGTTACAAATATGGCCCAACCACATATTCCGCAAATTATATTGAAAAGCTCAGTGGCATATCAGTAATGTTGCAGAGCATGAATTCCATTGAAATCGACCAATGATGTCTGGCACTAGTCATAACCAATGCAAGGTATAAATATGGATCATTTGTCAGTAAATTCACTTTATATGTTTAAAAATAATCAAACTGCTAGTCATATTACAAAGCAGCTAAGAACAGTTTTAACAGTTAAATCTTGCATCCACACTTATGCGATGGGCTGAAAACAGTATCATGGATTCAAAGAAAGGATAAGAAAAAACCAGAGAGTGGGATAGCATGAAATGCTGCTTTCACCTGCATATTTAAAGGCCAAATCAGAAATGCAAGCTACTATCGGTTGAGATATTTCCATGCAGTTTCTCCTCGCTGCATAAATAAATAAAGAAATGCCTTGTTTTCAATGCTGTTGAAGTAATATCATAGTTTTCTATCATTTGCCTCAGTTTTCTTCGCAGCCAAACAACAGTGAAAGAGTAGGTAAAAGAAGCCAACCTTCACCTTCGGCAATAGAAATCGCAGACAGTCTAAATCGATCTCTCAAGAGATCACTCACCAAGTCGTCCTCTTCTTCTCGCTCTAGATCGCTTCTATCTCCACCCTCTTCCATTGAGAAGCCAAACCTAGGCTTTCTCTTGGATCACCGTTTGGACATCGGATGAGCAGGAGACGTGCGCGCGGAATGACTTTTATACGCACCGTTTCTCGCGCTCGGTCCTTTGGAAATAATTTGTGAAACAGTTCAGGCACGACTGAACTAATAAATGGGCCGGTCCGAATTGGATCGGATCTTCTAAATTCGAATCCAATTCACATAAAGAAATAATCAATTATTTGTTTTTTTTAATGGGTTGGAACTTGGCATGATTCATGGTTTGCAACTCGGATGGGGTCGAGCCCGATTTGATCTATAACTTTCAACCACAATCCGGCCCATGAAACAGTTCAAGAGACCTTTTAAATTAACGGTCAAATTAGATCCTAAATTTGAAAAATAAATAACTCATGACTTATCTATTGGTTTGATCAGTGGGATCACATTTACTGATTATCTCATTTTCTTAAAAAATCCGATTTAGTAAATTTTATAAATTACTTTAATAAATAATTTTATTTATTATTATTTAAAATAATATAATAAATTTTAATAATCATAAAAATGATATATAAAATTATTAAACTAAAAATTTTTAATTTATAAGATACTAAAATATATAACACACTTGATATATATATTTTACATGTGATACTTGAAATTAATAGAATTAATAAATAATATGTGTTGTTATTTAATTATAAAATAGATTTTAACATGTAAGTAAATAATATTAATTTAAAATTTTAATAAAAATAAATATATGAATTTCATTTTTGTAAAATAAACTAACTTATAAACAATATATAAGTTAAAAAATAAAAGATATATATTACTTTATTTTTAGCATGATGATACACTAAAATTTAATAGTATTTTTTAAAAACCTTATTACATATATATATATATGTTGTACTAATTTAATATATAAATTAAAAATTGATCAAAAATATTGATAAATTGTATTATTATTATTTATTAATAAAATTTTTTATTTATAAAATTTATTATATAAATTTAATTTAAATTTAAATAAATCAAATGAATTCATTCCATTAATCCAAAACAATTCATTGATTTATGAAACAAGTATCCTTAATCCGATTCAAATATTAATAACATTTAATTAAAATCGATCAGATTAGATGTTGATCATGGACCATGTGATAACCCTAAGGCAAGATCATCTTTAAAAAAATATTATAATTTTATAGTTTATATTCTAAATAATTTTCAATAAAATTAAAAATTAGTGTTAGAAAACAAATATTTATAAAACACCAAAAAAATAAAGACAAATTGGCAGAAGATTTCTCTCCTCTGCTTCTCCCCTTGGGATGCTCCAGGATTTGATGTTCCAATGTTGATCTTACCCCGTGTGGCATATGACATCCGATGTTGAATCCATTTCTCATTTACTTGAGAAGACAGTAGATCTTATTTCATAACAAAAATAGACGTATAATTATAACAAATCTGATACTTAAATAAATAATTATTACGAATCTGAAGGCATAGGAAGATCTTGTTTGTTACCAGAATAGCAGATTACAAGAATATGGAGATTAACAGAGTATGTTCTTCCAAGCTGGATACACGATGTTGATTACAGAGTGTCCAAATAAGTCCCCTTTATTTGGATAGATTATCACGTCTGGTTCATAAATGGTATACACCCCCATAAGAAGAAACAGCATGTGATCCTGGACTGAGAATGTTACCTTAAACACTTGAAATACCTTTCTCTCTTCTTCTTTCTCAGACATCAAGTTGAGACCTGCAATATAATCAGACCTTAGATCGTCTGAATTCTGAAACAATTTCAGCTTCATCAACCCATTGTTCGTCTGATTTGAAAGAGTAATTTTTGTCTGATGCCAGTCGAATGAGATGAATGGACAAGCTTCTTCTCCACATACTGGATTTACACAAGAACCTGATGGAGCTGATGACAACTCTAGAACTGTCAGACACCCAAGGTGGACGAGATATGAAACGTTTGTACTTTTACAAGGCAAGAATGTTATCGAGAGCCAAATTCAACTGGGGCAGAGATCTGCTTCATCTACTGGGACAGATCAGAATGGAAGTAAATGGGAATCAATCTCATCATATTGTAAACAGCATGGTGTGAACAAAGAACCAATGCAGTGCCTGAAAAGATGGAGTAATCTTTTTAGTGGTTTCAAGAAGATTAAAGCATGGGAATTGCAGAAAAAAGACGAGGCTGAATCATACTGGATTATGAGAAGTGACTTAAGGAGACAAAGGAAACTACCAGGTTTCTTTGATAATGAAATCTATGATATGTTGCATGGAAAGAAGTCTGCAATTGCAGCAGTCCCACTGAGAGTTCTGTCAGTCAGAACAGGCACAAATGACAGTGATGGAGATGAGGCAGCAGCAGCAGCAGAGGAGGAAGAGAATGGAAGTTCTGAAGGTAACGAATCCACAGATTCTGAACAAGATTCTATACAGAGGGAATCAAAGCAGAGGTCCGAGAAGGAAACTTCCGCAACAGAGAATCCCAGAAAGGCAGTTAACAGTCCAGCACCAATTTCAGGTATTTAAGTTTCACATTCCTGTTTCCATTCCAGGCGAAAACCATCAAAGTTTGCATAGCAGTGTTATCAGTCTATTTTAATTGGATATCTAACATCTGGAGCACCACCAATTTGACCTTTAATAGAGTTGTTCCTCTCTTTTTTATCTCCATTTTTTGATATTTGAACAGACATTAGGCTTCCATGAGCCAGATATGATCAACTGCCATCGTTTTCTGAAAAAATGCTATCTTACTTTAGTCAGTCAGAATCAGATGCACGCTATCATCTGCAGAGGAATAACTTAAAATTGCTTCCTAACTTAATGTTGTTGTATGATGTTGGGAGTCTTGTATTCAATGGGAAGGAGCACATAAAGAATCTTTAATTGCAATTTTTTATCCTGCAGGTATAATGAAAGAACATCCAGGCTCAAATGTAAGGACAGGATTTATGACTGGGGAAGGATGGAAACGGAAGCGATTACCAGTAGATGAACATGAGACTCCGAACCAGAGTAGCCACTTAATTAAGCTTCTAGAGAGAAATGCTAACATGATAAATGCACAACTGGAAGCCCACAACACAAATTGTCAAGCAGATAGGGCCCAAAGGAAAGAGCATACTGACAGCTTGCTTACTGCTCTTGGCAAGCTCACAGATGCTTTACAGAGAATTGCTGAGAAGTTATAAGTAGGAACCAAGAAGCACAGGGAGATTCAGCAGCAGAGCTTCTACCTAAGTACATCTTTAAGGAAATTTCTAAGAGTTAAAGATAGATCCTCACATTGGTTTTAGCTTCTTCTAACACAGGTGAACAATTTGAAGAAACATATCTATGATGCCACATTCTTTTTCTGAGTCTATTTCTCATTTCCTCCTTCTCTTGAATTAACAACAGAAGGTAACAAGGAATAGCATTTATATAGCTTTTCTTTTTGAATCTCGAATTTAACAAATGAAGCATTTTATTGTTTAGAGATGCACGTGATTCTAATAAATCATGTCAGTTGATTGCTACACTTAATGCTTTCTTTTCTTATCTCAACTAACAAATCCCTAACTTCTAAGCAGTCTGGTTGGGGTCAAGGAACAGCAATATGTTGAAAACCTATAAAATAATTGTGAATTAGTTGCTCAATATCTGGCTATCTAGCTGCCCAAATTAAAAAAGGACCTGAAAGCTCGGAAACAAACAATTTTGCTACCTATAATTAACATGAAGCTTGATCAAACTAAAACAGAAAAAAGAAATGCACGTACTTCTGAGATAATACATTGATTTAATCAAACGGATTTATCATACCATGGACAGCTAAAAAACATCCTAATAGAACAAAATTTTACAGCATGATGTACAAAAGTCAGATTCATAGGCATCTAATATGCAATATAGAGATATAGATTTCGAGAAATTGATAACATGTAAGGAGAAATTAGGGCTTCACAGAAGAAGCTTGAGAAATTTCCTAACAATTCCTAAAAACAGAACAAGTAGAATAAAGGTTAAAATTCAAAGCTGACCGCTCTTTACTCTACACCGGAACAGCCTCAACAAGCCTTGCAAAGTAGAATTGGGTAGTGATTAATCCTCTCTTCCTTATCTTCCATCCAACCTTCTGCAATGCTCTCTCGACATCTGCCTCTGCATGTAGATATGCCCTCGTTGCCTTAGAAGGCCCAGGGAACAATTCTCCTACCCTCTTTAGCAGATCATAGTAAAAAGTCTTGGGAGCAAAGCTCACTATTAATCTCTTTTCAGCCAATGAAGCAAGGTGGGCAATCATCCCGTCTGCTTTACTTTGTGGGTAATGTATCAAAACATCCAGGCATACCACTGTGTCATAATTGCCATCAAGGCTCTCTAAATCCTTAACTTCAAATTTTGGCAGCACAGGAGCAGGTTCAGGATTCCCAGATAAAAGCTGATCTTTTGCCTGCACAAGATAAGTAATAGAACTCAGCTTCATTACTGCTGTAAGAGTATTATAATTGCAAGTTGATGCTATATATTTGGCTGACAAAGCAAGTTTTTTCAGCAGCTATGCACAAACAAGCAAGCAGATTTTCAATAATCAAACTGCAATAGTCAATCGCCTAACCAATATCGAAATTTTAGTATAATAAAAGCAAATTCAGAAGCCAAGACATCTGAGGAAATTCACAAGGAAACATGGCATTCGGGTTTTACCAGGATTGTTAAAAACGGTTATAACAGCTGAAAGGGGAAAGTAAACAGTCGTCAGTGACTGACCTGCTGCTCAGCTTCGGCGACCATGGCAGCGGAAATATCGCTGGCCGAGACGATAGCCCCTTCTTTGGCCAAGGGAATAGAAAGGCAGCCGGTGCCACACCCAGCGTCACAGACAGTCACGCCCTTTAACGGCCCGTCTTCTGTCAGCATCTTCATGACGTTCTCCACGGTCTTCGAGTGACCCAGCCGGATGTCGAGCTGCACCTTGTTGACGTCGTCGGTCTCCCCGTATATCTTCTTCCACCTCTGGAAGCCCGAGTTATTGAAGTAATCTCTCACTACTTCCTTGTCCCCGCCGCCCACCTCCTCCGCCTGCAGCCGCCGCCTCCGCTCTGGGTCCGCCAGGGAGAGAACCGCAGCCAGTGCGGCCACCGAGCCACCTCCTATAACAGCAATGGTGGTTCCATCGATATCAGCAGCGGAGGCCCTGATAACGGTAGTCCGGAATCTGATTGGTGCGTTTTGTTTTGGTTTAAAAGAGAACTTGGGAGGAAACTGAAGGAATACCGAGTGGGTAGACCGGAACGAAATAGCGGACGAGGACGATAGAGACGGGGGATACGGCATTTTTCTTCTTTCTCTCTTTCTGTTAAAATTCCTCTGCTTTCCTCTCTCTCTCTCTCTTACTCTTCGGCCAGTGAGCACAGGTGGCTACGTGTCTCTTGGGAGGGAGGTAGTTGCTGGCTCTGTGACGATAATGCTTGAAATCCTGATAGGATAGCGTTTGATTACCCTCTGATTTTCGTGGGCTCCACCTCTTGGTATCATTTGCGCCTTTTGAGCTTCTTTTTCTCTTCATAGTAATTTAATATAAGCCTGCTGTTCAAGATACCATTTGCTTGGAGACTGAAGAGATAAGTATAATAACCAACAAAATCAACCGAAAGCAAGTGTTTTTAAACTAGCTAACCCAGCACGGGCTCTACTTTGACAACACCAAATTGCTTGTTTATCAAGCCCTTCTCTGTATGGAGCTCTGTCAATGGCAGCAAAGAGGGCCAACGAGGCTCTGTGATAAGACAAGCTTGGCTAAGTATTTTACTCTGCTTGACTTACTATACCCATTTCAACCCAGGGCGCGAAGACCCCATCGCTATCCTTTTCTTTCTTTTTTCTGTTTTTTTTTCGTGCTTACCTTATGTGCATAATAAGAATAAGAGCCATGCTGTATTCACATAATGCAGCCAAAGAACAATTTGAAGATCCTGTTCCACGAGCCCTAGTTCTTCACTTGACTAGAGAAAGCGATTCTTTTGTTCTCTATTCACCTAAATTCCTCGCATTATACCCAAACAATAACTAAAGACAACGAAAATCGTGGTGGGTCGTCTTCGGTAATCCCGCTTGATCATATCCCCTCAACGAACAGTATGCTCCTTCTTCGTATATAAACTCCTCTTCGCGCTTGGTTTTCTCAACGAACCACATTATGGCTATTCTAGTGTGTTTGTTGGTTCTCTTGTTGGGCATTTCATGTGTGGAATCCAAGTACATGGTGTATAACACTACATCGAGGATTGTTCCGGGGAAGCTTAACGTTCACTTGGTGGCTCACACGCATGACGATGTTGGCTGGCTAAAGACCATTGATCAGTACTACGTTGGGTCCAACAATTCTATTCAGGTTACTTTCTGTTTTTGTGTGTCCTTTTTCTCGGATTTTGATTCTTTTCTGAAATTCCTTTATCTGATTTTTGATCTGTTGATGGCTGTCAATGCAGGGAGCTTGTGTTCAAAATGTGCTTGATTCTATAGTTCCTGCCTTGTTAGCTGATAAGAATAGGAAGTTCATATATGTTGAGCAGGCAATGTTATGATTCCTCTCTTTCTTATCTTCCTGTTACTTTCTGCTTCATTTAGACACTAAATTTTGTTAAAAGGAGGATTTGAAATTGGAATAAAAGAAAAGGAAAGGAAAAAGAAAAAAGGCTTCAGGTTGGCTTTAAACTATTAATTTGTTCCTCAACAGTGCACACAAAAGCCTTTTTTTTTTTTATCTGGAATTAGAAGTTCATGGAGGTGCTTTTGTTTTAATGAAACCAGGCATTTTTTCAGCGCTGGTGGAGGGACCAGAGTGAGGCAGTGCAAGATACAGTCAGGCAGCTTATCAGCTCCGGGCAACTAGAGCTAATGTAATATATGAATCCATATTTAGACGTAAATCTGTAATGTAAACAAAGATTTCAAAATTTTTTTAGTCTTGATTACTGAAAAAATTAGTTACTGAATAGGGTAATTGTAATGCACCATGTCTACCAGTTCTTTTGATATGTCTTACTTGATTGGGAAATTGTAGCATCTGATCATTGATGTTATGGGTATTTACTTTTGGCCTGCAGAAATGGGGGTATGTGCATGCATGATGAGGCAGCCCCGCATTACATTGACATGATTGATCAGACGACACTCGGGCATCGATTTATCAAAGAAGAATTCAATTTAACCCCAAGAATCGGTTGGCAAATTGATCCTTTTGGACATTCTGCAGTACAGGCTTACTTGTTAGGGGCAGAGGTATGTTTCCTCTCCACTTCTATCCATTCATTTCTTAACCAGTTAGGCCAGACATATTCGTCATTTATGTATTCAACAAAAGTCTTCCTAT
The DNA here is from genome assembly GCA_021397835.1 of Moringa oleifera. Taxonomy (NCBI): domain Eukaryota; kingdom Viridiplantae; phylum Streptophyta; class Magnoliopsida; order Brassicales; family Moringaceae; genus Moringa; species Moringa oleifera. The sequence continues at coordinate 8,372,550 of JAJFZO010000344.1, read as the reverse complement.
TGGCTTAGGTTGGATTTGATTCTCTTTTCTTTGCGCGAATAGACTACCAAGACAGAGCTAAACGTAAAAACGAGAAAAGCCTTGAGGTCATCTGGCAGGGTTCCAAGAGTCTTGGTTCATCTGCACAGGCAAGCACTAAAAGTTCTAATTTGTCTTGGTTATGTCATTGAGATCATTCAGATTTTAATGTTAAGATTGTTACCTTTCTTCTTCTAGCATTGTTGTTTCAAATCAGGATTTTGCCTCATTCATCTTTAAAGACTAAAAAATGAAATCTCTCCCTTATTCTTCCTAGATATTCGCGGGTGCATTCCCTGAGAATTATGAGCCTCCTAGTAACTTCTACTATGAAGTTAATGATGATTCCCCTATTGTCCAGGTAAGTTCTTAGTTAAAAGTAGATGACAGGATCTTGAACGTATATTTGTGCACTATCTGATCTTACATGTTTTCCTCACATGAAGGATAACATCGATTTGTTTGACTACAATGTCCCTGAGCGTGTCAATGAGTTTGTAGCAGCCGCATTATCACAGGTAAGATGGTGGCGGCTCTATCAGGCTCTCAAAATAAGCCTTAAGGTCTTTTAATCTGCTGTTGCTTAAAGAGAGATATCAAAACCGAAACACATATATGCATGAAGGAGTTCATATTATTTTTGAGGCTTACTCGAAGTACTGTCTTGTCTTTTACAGGCTAACATAACTCGCACAAACCATATCATGTGGACTATGGGGACAGACTTCAAGTACCAGTATGCACACTCATGGTTCCGGCAGATGGACAAATTCATTCATTATGTCAATCAAGTAAGTGTTTTCAAAATATTGTTATGCAATTGTTTTTGTATTGAGACGGATTGCTTGTAGGATGGCCGTGTCAATGCCTTATACTCTACTCCTTCGATATACACTGATGCAAAATATGCAACAAATGAAGTCTGGCCACTTAAGACTGACGACTACTTCCCGTGAGCTCAAAATTTTGAATTCTTAAGTATTTATCGATACAACCAATCCTCTGTAGTTTTTTATCCATATTTGACTGTTGATGCATTTATTCCTCAGATATGCCGACCGAGTGAATGCTTACTGGACTGGGTATTTTACAAGTAGGCCAGCTCTTAAAGGCTATGTTAGAACAATGAGTAGCTACTATTTGGTAAGACTTATGCAATCGACTTATTTAATTGCTCTAGTTCATTCCAGTTGTATAATTTTCTGCTCTTGGTTTGAGTTTGAAACTGTTGAAACTGTAATGTCTCATTTGCTCGATTTAAATGAACAGGCTGCAAGGCAATTGGAATTTTTCAGTGGAAAAAGTAAAGCAGGGGCCAATACAGACTCTCTGGCTGATGCTTTAGCGATCGCTCAACATCACGATGCTATTAGTGGTACCTCAAAGCAGCATGTGGCCGATGATTATGCAAAACGGCTGTCAATAGGCTATGCACAGGTTTTTATGTGACACTTCGAGAATTCTTTCAGGTTCTTCTGTTGAAAATATGCTGCAAAGTTTCATGCTTGGTGATGTTCTTGCAGGCTGAGAAGGTTGTTGCAGCATCACTTGCCTGCATGGTAGAGTCAGCTTCAAAAGCTGGTTGTGACTGTCCAGCAACTAAGTTTCAACAGGCAAATTACAAGGACCTTTTCTTTTTAGGCTTAACTACATTTTAGATATCAATGATGTTAAAACTCTTTTGATTGCAGTCAGAAAACAGTCCATCATAAATATGTTAATGAAAGTTCTGATTCCTTTTTCTTTTTACTTTGTTCTTATCTTTTCTCCTTTTCAGTGTCCTCTCCTGAATATAAGTTACTGTCCACCATCAGAAGTTGATCTGTCAAAGGGAAAAGACCTGGTAAGGATTATAATAAGTGGCACGGCATCTCTAATATGCTTTCAATTGATTAAGGAAAGCTTTGCCTGAAATGGAACACCTTTTCCTTCTGAAGGTTGTGGTTGTCTACAACTCTCTGGGATGGAAAAGAGAGGATCTCATAAGAATTCCTGTAAGTATTTTATGTTGCTGTATCCTCTGATCTGTACACAATAAAGGTCAAACAGAGGTCCCAGCATTTGCCTTTTTCTCTTTTCTGGTTTCCTTTTTTTTTTTTTAAAGAAACTCAGTTCTCATCTCCTAACATTATCAACTTTGTGCAGGTTATTAACAAAAATGTGATTGTTAAGGATTCTGAAGGACAAGAAATTGAATGCCAGCTACTGCCTCTGCTGAATTCCTCTGTGAGCATAAGAAACTACTATTCTATGGCTTATCTCGGAAAGGCTCCAAGTAAAACTCCAAAATACTGGCTTGCGTTCTCGGCATCTGTTCCACCTTTTGGCTTCAACAGCTATATCATCTCAAATGACAAAGGGACAGGTTATAGATACGATTACTATATCGTGAACACACTCATGCCATGTTGAAAATTTCTGAGATTTTAACGAATGTCAGATTTGATGTTCTTTTTGTTGCGCGTTGGCATTGCAGCAGGTTCTTCAAAGAGACATATAGCGTACAAGTCAGAAGGGTGTCAAAGCAATACAATAGAAGTAGGACCTGGAAACTTGAAACTTGTATACTCTGGAAAAGAAGGAAAACTCACCCATTACATTAATAGCAGAACCAAGGTACTCTATTTGGCTTAAAGTTACTTGTATTTTCATTGTGGAATTCTTCATCCCTCTGTGATTATCTTCTTACAGTGACTTACCTTTTCTTTTTCTGAAAACTTAAATTTCATACTTACCTGTATCTACCTTATATTGGTGTACAATCACAGGTTAACGCTCCAGTGAGGCAATCGTATATCTTTTATTCTGGAGATGATGGAAGTGTAGATCATCAGGTAATTCCTCCTGCAGAAAAGCCTCTTAGCTTGACGTCTCAGCATCTCTCACAAGTAACTTATCTTACGTCTTTCACATTGATGCTGCTTTATTAAAATAAGTGCTCTGATTTAACTTGTTCAAGGCCTCTGGAGCATATGTTTTCCGTCCAAATCGTACATATCCCATCAAATCTGAGGTACACAGAGTCTTTCCGCAGCATTTGAGTTGATAAATTTTCGTATTAATGTCAATGAGTGATTAAGAAGTTGTCCAAAATTTCAGGTGTCTTCTACTGTTCTTCGGGGACCCTTATTCGATGAAGTACATCAGACAATTAATTCATGGATATACCAGGTCTTTCATTGCTTGCAAGTGTTTCTTCTTTACTTTTCTTTATCTAAAGATCGACAGAAAACAAGAAAATAAGACCGTTGATCTCCATTGACGTCGACTAAAATTATGTGCATAAACAGGTCACGAGAGTGTACAAAGGGAAAGAGCATGCTGAAGTCGAGTTTACTGTAAGTTTACATTTAACTGCCTACATGTGTATTTTACCAAGGAGTTAAAATCTTCATGATTCTAATAGTAATACATACATGTGTATTTTTACCAAGGAGCTAAAATCTTCATGATTCTAATTGTAATACTGATACTCCCATTTTCAGGTTGGTCCTATACCGATTGATGATGGTATTGGCAAGGAAGTTGTGACTCGGATCACGACGGGTATCAGAAGCAACAAAACTTTCTTTACTGATTCCAGTGGACGTGATTTCATCCAACGGGTATGTTGCTTGGGGTTCCTCAATACATTGAGATGCACCATGTCGTTTTATTTAAGCTGAAATATTTTTTTGTTCAACCTGTGTACCATTTTACCAGATTCGAGACTACAGAAAAGATTGGGAACTCGAAGTGAATCAACCCATTGCCGGAAATTATTATCCAGTATGTGTATTTTGAATGAGATTAGTATTTTTTTATTAATATGATTTTTGTTGATTTTTTAAAAAGAAGTTGATATGTGATAATTTAATTAAATAAATGATTAAGGTTTATTCAATTTAATTCTTTTCATATTCATTTAATAAATTATAATAATGATTTTTTAAAATTTTTTTTATAAAGATCGGTAAAAATCAAAAGCATTCTGATTAATTAGAACAAATATATTTGTTGTTTCTGTACGTCGGTATTTATAGGTTGCTGTGCTTCTTCCTTGGGGAATAAGTTCGAATCTCTGCCTTTACGACTCTGAGGTTCCATATTACAGGGTCTAGTTAATTTTCTTTTCAGGTAAATCTTGGACTTTACTTGAAAGATGACTGTACCGAGCTCTCAGTCTTAGTAGATCGTTCTGTGGGGGGATCCAGTATCGTGGACGGGCAGTTGGAACTGATGCTTCACAGGTTTAGTCCTTAAGCTTCAGTACTAGTTGATCCGTGGAATCTCAAATTATACAGTTATGCATATCGTGATACAGGTTTCCTTTATTTTACTCAGGAGGTTACTTCAAGATGATTCCCGAGGTGTTGCTGAGGCACTGAATGAAACAGTCTGCATTCTTGACAAATGCACAGGGCTAACTGTAAGCACAAACTGATCAGCTCTTTTGTCTTTGGCTTGACTGAGATATGCATTACTTAACTAACGGTGATTTTTGCAGATAATTGGAAAGTACTACCTGAGAGTAGATCCTTCAGGAGAGGGAGCTCAGTGGCGCAGATCGTTTGGTCAGGAGATATATTCTCCTTTTCTATTAGCATTCATAGAACAGGTGAAGGAAAGATGGAAGTATTTCTGTTCTGTTGCCAATACGGTGAATTCCTACAATGTCTGGTTAACGTTTTACAGGATGGAGATAGTTGGAGGAGTTCTCGTGTACAGACCTTTTCAGCTATGGATCCCTCATACAGCTTACCTGACAACGTTGCAGTGATCACTCTCCAGGTCTCATGTCTTGTTATTGTCATCTTACTTTTATGAAGAAATTGCAATCACTTTGAGTTGCATATTTTATTGTTTTTTTGAAATAATTTGCAGGAGCTGGATGATGGGAAAGTTCTTCTTCGGTTGGCACACTTATACGAGGTTCTTTCTCCTTTCTTTCTTCTTTGTAGAAGAGCTAGTTCTGCCGTCTTTACCATTTTGTTTCTTTCTTAGATTGGAGAGGACAAGGATTTATCAGTTATGGCGAGTGTGGAACTGAAGAAGATATTCCTGAATAAAAAGGTAAAATTCAGCAACAACAACTCACTGGATTTTGGCATCGTAGAGCAATTAACTAAAGGATATGATTCGTGTTTTGAATGACATCCAGATACGGAAAATAACAGAGACAAGTTTATCTGCTAACCAAGAACGAGCAGAAATGGAGAAAAAGAGGCTGGTCTGGAAAGTGGAAGGCTCCTGTGGAGATGAACCAAAGGTGGCGAGAGGAGGACCCGTTGATCCAGCCAAGCTGGTGGTTGAACTCGCTCCGATGGAAATTCGCACTTTCCTTATTGACTTCGGATGCAAATCGCGGACAGAGAAGAATTAATAAGTGTTCTCTTAGGCTGTTGATTTCTATCTACTTAGGGCGAACCTAGATGCTTTGATAAATTTGCAGCTCTGCAAATGTATTTATAAATAAGTTAGTTTCAGGCCCTGGCGCAGAGCTCTTCAGTTCAGCCTTCTGTAACATTTCAATAAAGTGTTAATCAAGTTTATCTCTGGTGCAGCTATGGCAATTGTACTGATCAATCAAAATTTTGATAATCTCAAATTCTTCATGTGTAATATCCACATTATTCAGGCAGCCATATTATATATTTATATATAGCAATGTCCATTTCATGTTAAGATGACAATTGCGTTCTATCAAAGAAAATATTCATCAGCTTTCAAGCAAACCTTTGCAGAAGCCATATTAAAAAAAATGATGTCGGCTTGCTGACTTCAATTTTATAATGGTATAAATTCTAAAATCATCTGTAAAAATTTTAATACAAAAACGTGCAACCTATTTTTAAAAAATATTTTAAATTTGTGTTACATCTTATTGAAAATTAATAATCAATACAAAATTATAATGAACTATTGTTCGTTTTTCAAAATATAAATATAATTTTTTTTGTTAAATGATAGTAAAATATTAAATGTTTAAAATTATTAACAATGATTTTTTTAAATTTTTTGAAATATTATATAATTTAATAATAATTATGTCAAATTATCCTGTTAAAAAAATATTATCTATTTTAATATACGAAAATGTATCTAAGTGTTGGGTGAGCCATGAGCCTCACATCTCAAATCAGCTCCAAATAAAATTCGGGTAAACACTTGACTCGATCATGCCTATCAAAAAAACCCCAATGGCTTGCGACGCTGCAATTGACTCAAATAAAATCTCCAATCAGAGGCAGGAAAAGAAGAGTGGTAAAGAACCAAAAAAAAAAAGGAGGTGACCAAGCTAGAAGGGATGGAGCACGCAAGGAAGCAATGAAGAAACATGGGAACTTTGTCGGAGTAACGAGGATAGGGGAACACCATAAAAGGAAGAAGGGAGGAACGACGAGCAGAAAGGTTCATCACCACAACAGTGTACATTTCAGGTTATTGGTGTCTGGGTAACATTGACTAATGAAGGATCACTGCAATTAGATTGAAACTGGAAATTTAATTAATTAATTTCGAGAATCACAAGCCAATTGGACCTGAATCGTTATATCTTAAATCTTAATTAGGTTTTGAGCCTCGTGCAACAGTGTGGCAATTAATTGATGGACCGCAATGTGGTCTTGGGCCGAGACTGACAAGAAATATTTGGGCCGATGTGAGTTCATTTTCAAATCCGTAACTTATTAGGCGAGGCTTTCAGGGACCTAAACCAAATCGTTTTGTTGCTTTTGTTTGCTGAGGGAAGCAGTTCACTATACAGAGAGGTGAGGACCAAAGATTCCCCGGCAGATCCTAGAGGCGCCATAGGTACCGGGCGGACGTTCGCAGCCGCCGCATTATCTTCTTTAACTCAGAGAAGGCGTAGCAATCTGAATCCGTGAATCCAGGTATCTCGAATTTCGTATCTCTGAGCTCAGTTTTTCCCATCCGAGAAATTGCAGAAAGTTTAATTCGTTGATAACCTTTTGCTTTCGCTACTAGTTTATGAGCAAGCAGAGCTAACGTCAGCGATGTGAAGATTTTCGACTAACGCTATTGTTGTGATCTTTTCTTATTTTAATTGAATGTCAAAGGATTGATGGGGAAGGAGGGCGAACTCTCCGCTATGGAAGTCGACGAACGAAAATCAAACAATTCTGATCAGATCACCCCGAAATTCTCAATCAACGGTTAGTTTTCTAACTAAATGTACTCGCTTATATGTATATGTAGAAGTCTGTATCTAATTCGTCTTATGGCCAAAAATTGAGGTTCATTTAGCAAAATGAAAGGAATACTAAGTATTGTTTTCCTTCATAATGGAAGATTGCGCCAAATGGGTTGTATAGTTGTGGACCTCTAGTTGAGTGTAGTTATAGGCTCTTTCCTTTTCCCATGGAACAATGATGAGTTTTAAGCATTTCTCAATCATTTCTGCTGATCCTTTCCACATTTTCATAAAGGCCAAATGCAATTCTTGCCTCAATCTTTGTGTAATGTATTTTTTATTGCATATTATTTATGTTTTCTGTTGCTGTATCCAGTTCTGCAGCTACTAAAATCTTCTCAAATGCAGCATGGACTGCGTCATCGCGATTACACTCGCTATCGGTATATTCTTATAATTTTGATTTCATTGGCTTGTTTCAATGTCAGAGTTGAAGTGTTTTGCGAGAAAGATATGATTATTCTTTTATTAGATGCAATTTTTTCATGTGGAGTTGGGTAATGAAATGAATGATTGTGATGCAGAAGATACTGCACAGCACGTTTGAGAAGGTTATATAAATCATTGAAGTTCACTCATGGTCGTGGTAAATACACCAAAAAAGCCGTCACTGAATCCACTGTCACCGATGTGAGGTGTGTCTTGTTTTAATATAAGTTTTATTACACTACTTCTTTGGAAAGTTACCATAATCTGTCGCTTGCATTCCTCTGGACTTCAGTGTGTTGTTCTCCTTTCCTGCTACCCTGCATTTTAGTTGTTCAATGTAAAGATAAGGTAAACAGAAAAGTCTGATAAAAAAAAAGATAAGGTAAACGAATAGAAAAATGTTGTCTGCACTTGAATTCAAGTAATTGCATCATCCCTGAGCTATTGTCTTGTAATTGGTAATGAAAAGAAAAGTGAACATTCGGTTCTTAAGGGAGTCTAATGTGATTATTTGGCCCAGCTAAGAAGCTGAAGACCTGTCTATCCTTGGCTATTTCTCCATGTTGACTAGTCTCATTAACTATGAAGCACATAATTGCCACGTATTTTTTTCTATACTTTGGGGTCTGCTTACTTGTTATCTCCTTCACTGTTCATCAAACTCTCATTGAGTTGATTTTAGAAAACACAAAAGAAAAGGAAAAGAGAAGTGAAGTTGGAGAGGCCTTTACTTGGAAGCTAAAGAGGCTATAGTTAGAGGCTGCAATAGCATTGCGGGTACAATTCATATTTTTGTGAATGGTTTACTAGTTTTGTACGCATGGCAAACACATGTTAGGAAGTTTGAAGAAATAAAGATTCTTTGATATAAATATGTGCATGTATACACATATAGACAGATATTTGTGTGTTATTCATACTGCATCTAAGTTTAACGGCCGGTTATTGGATTCAAAATAGGTTCCTTCATCTGGTTCTGTATTCAGCAGAGAGAGCTTGGAGCCATGCCATGGAAAAACGACAGCTTCCAGATGGCCCAAATGCACGTCAACGCATTTATTTAATTGGTAGACTGAGGAAAGCGGTAAAATGGGCCACACTATTCTCAAATTTGTGTTCTGTTAAGGGAGATTCGAGAACATCTTTAGAAGCTGAGGTGTGTATGCGATTTAGTTGTTCAAAGTTTTGTGTATGTTAATGTGTTTTAACACTGTTTTTACCTTTCAAGATAAGAGAACAAATATAGTTGATGCTTCATCTGAAAATCTAATTTCCCTTTCTTTTTTGTATTGGAACTAATTGTTTGTACGAAGTGTATATGTTTGTCATCTACCTGCCGTATGACTGGACAACACTTATAGTTAAGTGTCTGAGCAGCTTTTGTTTTATGAAGTCAAAATTTCCTTTCTTTTGCCTTCAAGAATGGTGAACATAGCAATTTTACCTTTTCTTAGGGCAACTAAAATTTTTCTTTTTCGTATTTAGTGACTTTTTATTTTTCTATAGTTTTGTTCACATTTTAGAACTAAAGAATAGTAGGATTTAAAACTTTGCATTTTATTGCAGATGTAAGATCTATTTTCAGTCCATATGAGTCCACTAGACATTGTATTATATAATATTGCAAATCGGAATCGACTAGGAGTTTGTTTCAACCCATTCTATGGATGTGTAAGCAGGATTTTGAGGTTGACTCATGGTGAGAGGGAAGGAAGAAAGGAAAAATATTATAAGAATGCTTTATTTTGATTGTCAACTATTTGTCTATTTTATCTAAATGGAGTAGGTGACGAAGTTGATTGGCAAAAATTTTGAATTTTGTACAGTTGCACAAAATTGATCAATGGAGGTTTTCTCCATTAGGATAGAAAGGAAGCTCTTTAAGCTTCATATTGTACGTGAATTCGAGTATTGGCTCAAGGTAGTAAAACATAGTAGGGGTAAGAGAGTGTTTATGTTCTTTAGTATGGAGGAAACGAGATGGTTTGGAGTAGCAATCGATAAGCTAGTGGAGATGAGAAATCGATCTCAATGTTGGATGAAATGGAGGAGAGGGGAGAAGGTGATACTAATGGAAGTTAGGGCGAATGTAGCGGGTGAATTCTTATGCCTGTTTGAGGTGAAGCGGACGAGTGTGAGGACGATGTTGTGTTCGAAAGTTGGCCATGTTTTTGGGTGGTGGCATAAGATAAGGGTTCTAAAAGTTTGGGGGAGTCTTACTGGGAAAGAATAGGAATGCTAGGCAAATGTTGACAAGCAAGTGAGATTGCCAGTCAGAGCTTGATGAGATTCGCTTGTTCAAGTTGCCGCTTTCATATAGCACAAAGGTTAGATGGTACAGGGAGCATAAAGGCGAAACACTTTCAAAGATATCTTATTGAGTGGAGATGGTAGGGACAAGCAAGGGTCACTGAGAAACAGTTCAGTGTCCCTAATCGAGCGAAGAAGAAGACGTCTAATATATTTGGGTTTGGTCGTTTTGTTGGACTTGGGCCTAGAGCTTAGTCCAATGGTAAATGGATAAGAAAGAGGGAGCCAAACCAAATCCATGTATCTACAACCCAAAACAAAGGCTATGGGCTGGGTCACTTGGACCCGCACCTAGAGATATTGAGTGTCAGGGAATCAATCATAGGGTAATTGAGTCTAGTTGACTTGATTATCATTTTTCGACGAGATAATTTGGTGTCAGTGCGAAAATAAGCTTTCTAAATGACATAATAGGTCTAATTAACCCGTTGATCTTCGTCAAATATCAATAGAAGCCACACAATGTCTTGGAGTAGAAGCAATGATGAAATGAGCATTGGACTCTCAGGTTCGTTCGATCCATGGGTTGAGATGAGCTTTGTAGATATTGATCCGACTAGGGCGAGATCAACTTCATTGATGGAGAGGGTAGAATTGTCATTGGGGATAACGGTGTGGAACGATTTGGGAGCATAATGAAGTTTTCAACATGAAACGACAATGAGATGCTCACTGATGCGTAAGGCAAGAATGGGGTGTAAGGGGGGCCAAGTTTCTCTCTAGCCATACTCAGGTAAGCTCCACACAATTAGGAAACAATGAGGGGCTGTGAGTCAAATTTGTAGGGTGGATACTATATTAGCATCACATAAATTGAAGTTAGGGATGGGATTAGACAAAATATGAGAATGGAAGAGGAGAAAGATAGTGGAGGTGCAATTCAGATATGGAAGGAGGACTAAGAGGAAAGATAAGGTATCATAGCTTGAGCATAAAGGGTTGGCGGCAAGGCAGTTCTTCATTGGGGAAGGTAGCACACTATTAGATGATGTAAGATAGGAACATAGAGTTGCAATAGATGGGCCAATGAACAGAAACCTATGTGAATATGATGTAAGACAGGATAAAGGTAAAAACAAAGAAAAAGGACTAGAATTCAAATATGAATGAGTGGCACTAGGTGTCAATAAGGGTGAGGAAAAGTTTGGGCACAATTTGTAACTGGGTGAGGTTCACTAGTGGACATAAGGTTGAACAAGCCCATGCAATTCTCAATGGCATAAAAAAAAAAAAAAACGAAAGGGAGGTGTCGAAGGATTAAAGAGGCGTTCTATGTCTAAAATTGCATCATGGAATGTGAGGGGTTGAACATCATAGAATAAAGGGTGGTAATCGAGCATTTATTGAGTAGACAGTAGGAAGATGTTATATGCTGGTTATGTGGGAAGATGATAGGGTGACAGGGAAAGCTAGTTATGTGGTGGTGACTAAGCTGAAGAATTTGAAACAACAACTCAGAAGATGGAACGAAAAAGTGGGTGATTTGAATAGAAGGCAATAAACTTTATCTTGAGAGTTGTCAGAGTTAAAGAGTAAGGAGTTGAATGGTCAAAGAGGAGTAGAGACAACCAATAGGAAGAGTAAGGTCTCAACCCTTATGAAGATGAAGGAGATATTTTGGAGACAAAAATTCGAAGCCTAGTGGTTGAAAGAAAGGGATTAAAATACTAATTTTTTTTTTTTAGAACTACAAATTTGCATAGAAGACAACTTCAACAGTGCTTTAAAATCTAGGATATACCAGTGGAAGAGCAAGCAGAGCGTAAAAAAAGACTTAAAGAATACTACCAAGAATTGTATGGGGAAGAATATGAATCAAGGCTTACATTGGATGGTTTGTCTTTTGATCGCATTGATAATGACCTTTAGGGGTGGATTGAGGACCATTTAAGGAGGAGGAGGTTATGAGGGCATTGGATGATTGTGATGCTGATAAAGCACCTGGATTGAATGGTTTTTCCATGTCTTTTTTCAAAATCAGTGGGATACTGTGAAAGTTGAGATCATGGTGATATTTAGGTGGTTTCATGAAATTGGTAAGTTTGTTGCCTCATTAAATTCTATATTCGTTGTGCTAATCCTAAAGAAAAATAACGCTCATAATATTCCGGATTTTTGTCCAATGAGCTTGATTGGAAGTGTGTACAAACCTCTTGCTAAGGTGTTGGCTTTTAGATTTAGAGTAGTGGTTGATAAAAGTGGTTTGGTGCTAATCTAAATGCTTTTATGAAAGGAGGCCAGATTTTGGATGCAACCTAGATAGTTGACGCATTGTTGGACCATCAGTGGAGAAAGCTTATGATCATGTGTTGTGGGAGTTTGTGGCCTATATGTTGAGGAGGGTGGGACGTGAGGAGAAGTGGTGTCAGTGGATAATGAGATGCATATCTATTACATCTTTTTCAGCATTAACGAATGGGGGTCCAACATAATTCTTTAGGGCTTCCAAAAGGCTTGAAGCTGGAAGACCCATTGTCACCTCATCTTTTCATCCTTGTCATGGAGGCTCTTGATTGGATGATGAGAGCAATGGGCATAAAGGGGAGAAAGATGGTGGTATCACACTTACTCTTCGTAAATGATATTATTTTGTTTTATGGGCAAGATGAAAAGCAGTTGGTGAATGTCAAATGTATTCTTTTATGTTTTGAGGTAGTTGCGGGTTTGAGAATAAACTTGGGAAAAAATAAGTTGATCCCATTAGGGGAGGGAGTGGACGTGAAAACCCTTACAAGATTCTTACGTTGTAAGGTGGGGTCATTTTCAATGCAATACGTGGGCCTATCTTCGAAAATAGAGCATAAAGAGAAAATAATCAGTAATAAGGTGGTGGAGAGAGTTGAAAGAAAATTAGTAGGATGGAAGAGAGGTTACTTGTTTGAAGGGAGGAGATTGACATTGATTAGTATTCTATTATATTTTATGTTCTTTTTCCCAATACCTAGGGATGTGGCTTTGATATTGGAATAGCTACAGAGGCAGTTTTTGTGGGGTGCTGGCAAATATCGCTTTGGTAAGCTAGGAGGTAGTTCATTAGGGACAGGTGGATTGAGAATCAAACCAATTCAATCCTTTAACAAGGAATTTTTGAGGAAATGGTTATGGAGGTTCACGAGGGAAAGGAATAGCTTGTGGAGAAGAATGGTGGAGTGTAGATTGGGGGTTGGATGACAGTATTGGGGAGAGATAGCTATGAGATGGGAGTTTGGGGGGCTATTAGAAAAGGATGGGAGGAGTCTAGACCTTGAGTGACATCCAACGTGGGGTGTGGACTTTACATCAGTTTTTGGCATGATGTTTGGTGTGGTGAGAACTTACTAGTCTAGACCTTGAGTGACATCCAACTTGGGGTGTGGACTTTACATCAGTTTTTGGCATGATGTTTGGTGTGGTGAGAACTCACTAATCAAAGAACTTCCATTTATTTATAACTTGGCTTCCAACAAACAAGCTAAGGTTAGTGATTATATGTTAACGCAAGATGATAATATCATTTGTGATGCTGCTTTTAGAAGAGATATGCAGGATTAGGAGATAAGCACAATGGGACGCTTCTTTGAAAAAAAATATGCTTCTAGAGCACATAGGACTGATATGGATACAATACTTTGGAGAGGAAATGCTGCCAATCTGTTTACGCTAAAGGACTGCTGCTAAAGGATTGAGAGTAGCTGTGGACAAAGAGAAATGGGCCTGCTGCCATGAAAGATAATATGGAAGGGCACAGTGCCGCTTAGGGTGGCCTTTTGTGTATGGAAAGCTGCTTGGGGGAAGCCCCTCACTATTGATTACTTGCAGAAGAAAGGAAAGACTTTGGTTAACAAGTGTTTTTAATGTAAAGAATGTGCTGAATCTATTAACCATGAACTGCTTTGTTGCAAGTGGATGAGATAGATATGGGAAACTATGCTAGAGCCGTTGGGTTATAAGTGGATGGCAGTAGGATCATAGTGGAGATTGCAGCATGGGGAGGGCTGCAGGTGGTGAAAGAGAGGAGAAACGTGGCTGTAAAAGTTCCTTCCTAATTTTTTGGCTAGTATGGAACGAAAGAAATCAAAGAACTTTTGAGGGGAGGAAAAACCCCTCTTTTTTTTTTTCTTGTTTAGAGATAGGTGGAATTAAATATTGGGAGTTTGAATTAAATGGGTGAATATTGTAAATGAGAAGGTTGTAGTGGAGTTCTTTGAATTCCTTATCTCTAAATAGGTTTTTTGTCCTTGTAAATGGGAGGCACCACCTTGGTGCCATGATAGTAATGTAATTATGCGTGTTTCTATCAGAAAATATAAATGGAGCCGGTAAGATGTGTGTGCAGGACTAGCATGTTTTTATCTAGTTGACAATGAGGCATGAGTTTGAAAGAATTGTTTAAGGTATCTATTAGTCCTATATTGGTTATATTGTGGTTAGATGGACTCAGGCATAGATGCAATTAATTGTTAAGACTATCTTTGTTTTCTTTTTCAAATAATCTACATGTCTACTATGTCTTACTGCTGCAAATTCAAAGAAGAAAAAAAAGGTTTTTTATTTTCTGCTGGGCTGTTTTAGGTTTTGAATTCTTTTTTAACTTTTTTCTAATGTGCTCATGTTATTGGGGGAATTTTATCTGATTGATCAAGTATGGCATGAGTTTTCCATTCATAATTCTCTTAACATTTTATTTGCAATTTTTGTAGGCCTATGCATCCTATATGAAAGGAAATTTATTGTTTGAGCAAGAGCAGAATTGGGACACTGCATTGAAGAATTTCAAAAGTGCCAGGTTCATTCTTATCTCAGTAACGGTGAAGCATCCAGTAATGATTTTTTCATGTTAAAAATACTTATCCAATGACTCTCTGATTGGTGGTTCTCCTGTGAAAAGAAGAAAGAGTGATGTAGCCTGTCACTTTTTTTTTCTCAGCTTGTTTGAGATTTCCCATTTTGGCTGCAAATGTCACCCTAATAAATGCCCAGTGTGTTATACCTTCTTTCTGTTGTTAACTTTATTCATATGCATAGGGCGGTTTATGAGGAACTTGGAAAATATGGAGATCTTGACAATCAAGTTTTGTGCCGTGAGCGGGTTGAGGAGCTTGAACCTAGTATTCAATACTGTTTACACAAAATTGGCGAGTCAAATTTGCAAGCCTCAGAGCTTCTACATATTGGTGAGATGGAAGGTCCTGCACTAGACCTTTTTAAAGCAAAGTTGGAGGTAAGCTGGTTTATTCCAGATAGGTGTTGTATATGATGCTTTAACTACATATTTTGCCTTCACTAATGCAATTTCAGTGGCATCAAATCTCTTGCTTTCTTTTTGGAAAGTTAATCATTTCAGTGTGAATGCTACCTCACCTTCAATCTGGCTCTCTAATAAACATAATTCTTTACCAAAATATATTCTGATACAGACTTGAGGACTTCTTGTTTCAAAAATAATTATGTTTATTTATTTGGTTGTAATAGGTCTCTTTGTTCTTCCCCTCCTTCCCTCTGTCCAGTGTGTGCGATCACACGCTTGTGCATGCATGTAAACTTTCATGTGTTCCTCTCATCATTTGTGCTACTATGTGATGTCAGTTTGTTTCCTAAATGGTTCATGAACGATGAGGAGTTAATATCTTTACACTTGTACAGCTCCTGGGTGCAGCTTCATCTGTTCCTTTCTGATTGAGTGTCTTCATATTAATGGATTCGGCTGAAAAATCATTTTGCAGTTGTTGAACTACATATGCTTACATGAACACATCGTCCCTTATTTTTGACCTCAGAATCTCATCCTGCCACTTTTCTATACTTGGTTATCATCGTAATTTGGATGGCCTTCAATTTGATTTTTTATTTTTTAGTTTGTGGGTACTGATTAGCTTTATTATGCTAGACAACAGTGTGCAGTGTGACTTATCTTTTATGGAGGTACTTCTGATGTGTTGCATTGCTTGAATTTGAAGGCTGTTATGGCTGAGGAAAGATCTCAACAGGCTGCATCCTTAACAGAGTTTCATTGGCTTGGGCATAGGTTTCCTATATCCAATGCAAAAACCAGGGTTGCCATTTTGAAAGGTTGGATTGATTTCTTTAGTGATTTGAACAACATCATTGCATTGAATGCTTAAGGAGGAGTACATTTTGCGCCTTTCATCTATTTGTTAGAAATCTTCTGTTTCCATAGCCAGTGCATGTGCATGCAGTCATCATCTTAGACTTTTCCCCCAGTCTCATGTTTTTTCTTCTGTTATGATTGTTCAGCGCAAGAATTGGAGAAGGATTTACATGGTCCTGCAGCAGATACACTCCCTGCAGAGAAAAGATTAGTTATTTTCGACAAAATTTTTTCCGCATATCAGGAGGCTAGGAGCTCCATTCGCAGTGACCTGGTATGGAACCTTAAAGAGGTCCTGCTGTTGGTTTAATTGTTAAAAAAAATGATCTCTCGGCAGTTTTCTTCACTTCTTTTTCTTTTCAAATGTTGATTGCATGGTCTTCATCCTAAATTGTCTGGGCATTTAATATGCCTTGGGTATTTCTACAGTGATAAATGGGTTGGTTTGTTTCTTCAAATCGAAAAAATCTTGCAAAGCCAGAAAAGGAAGCATTTTTACTGCAATACATTCTATTGTCTGTTGGACTGATGTTCCTGATGTACCCTATATTTTAGGTCAGTGCAGGAAATGCTGAGAATGTGAAAGATGACTTAAATGGCCTTGATAAAGCTGTTAGTGCTGTGTTAGGACAACGAACCATTGAGCGGAACCAGTTGCTGGTTAGTATTGCAAAGAATAAACTTAGTAGGCGCCGTGATGACAAAAGTGAGAAAGTTACCAAGCCTGAGGAGCTCGTCCGTTTGTATGATCTTTTATTACAGGTTAGTGGTCATACTGCATATTTGTTTTTGAGATACCTTATTTCCCGAAAAGATTAAGGATTTACTTGTAAATTAATGTCTTTTATTGGCAGAACACTGCTGATCTTTCTGATCTAGTTAGTTCTGGAAGAAATAGAAAACCAGAGGAAGTAGCATTCGCTGAAGAGTGTCAACTAAAAAGTTTGGCTTTCCGTGCAGAAAGGTCTTATTCTTATTATGTTTTTTTCCTTTACTTTTGGGACAACTTTTCATTGAGTTTATTGCTACTTTGGTTGTGACTTTCTCTATGTACCATGCTAATACCCTTCACACCTTAAATCAATTGTTTTGACTACCCAAAAGATTTGTGGTTTTGTGGTTGTGCATTAAGAAGCACTACTTTTCTTACCAAGCATCGACTTTTAGGCTAGGTTTAGGCTTCGAATTCCCTCAGGGTGACTGTTTATTGATTTGTGGTTTTGTGGTTGTGCATGAAGGAGCATTACTTTTCTTACCAAGAGTCGACTTGTAGGCTAGGTTTAGGCTTCGAATTCCCTCAGGGTGGCTCTGTTTATTGCGGATCGTAAGTTTAGGCCGTGTGATTAGTTGCAGGGCTACTGACTCCAGGTTGGTTTGTGACAGTAAAATGATGGAGGAAATTTGATGGATACCTCAGTTATTTTATTAAAAAAGAAAAGGAAGGAGAAAGGCATTAAGGACAAATTGGGAGAGAAAATTTCAAAAACTATACGAGTAGTAAATTTGCTTGGATTCTTGATGGAGATCTTCTCCATCAGAATTGAGAGGAAATTATTCGGATTCAAAGGCAATGGAGTGAAGGGCAAATTCGCATTACTAAGCAAAGTAAAAGGAAATGTAGCTCAATTTTTTTGAATGGGGAAGATTGGAGGTGGTTGTGGTTATTGATGAACAGCTTGGTGGTGGCTGGAAGGAGAGTGAAGTGGGTAAGAAAGAGGAGAGAAGGGAAAACAGTGTTACTCGCAGTGGTAGACTCAAATAAAATGGGATGTTCTTATGGATTTTTAAGATCAGCGACAAGAGAAAGGGAGCACTCTTTGCTTCGAATGGAGGAGACGATTTTAGCTGGTGGAAATTAGTCAGAGAACATTACGGGAGCAGAAGAGGAGGCGAGTAAGAGATTGGGGGATATGGGTAAGCAGATTCAAACGAAACCTTTGGAGGAGCCAAGGTTGGATTCGTGACCCTTTTGAAGGTGGTTCGTTCGGCACAATCTATCAATTGCGAGAGAGTTAGGAGGGTGCGCGGTTGAAGATGGGAAATTGTGGATAGATATGGTGAAAGGTGACAAGCGGCAATGAAAGCGAGTGTTGTAGAAATTTGGGTCGGATCATATAGAGACATATGGTATTAAGCCTAGAGGAATTATGGTTAAGTTATAGACTGAGGTATGACCTAGGTGGGCGAGTTGGGGTATTGATGTGATCCAAATTGATATTCGCTAATCGAGGTTGGTGACTTAGGATTCTCGATTCAAAAATGATGGAAAGTGAGAGTGAAAGTAAGGCGATGAAGATGGGCATCAAAAAGGTCACAAAAAACAATCGATAAGGAAGATATGATCCCCCGTGGGTCTATCGAGTGAGAATAGAGAGAAAAGAGTTCGAATTTGTGAAAGATCAAAAGATCAATGTTAGCTTGAATGTGATGGAGTGTAATAAAAGGCATCGTTCACCCATCTTCTTCAGCCAAGAGGAAACAACGTGGTTAAGGGGATCTTTTGATTCCTTAGTGCGAAATCCTAAGTAAACATAAGTGGAGAGGAGATGACAGGTTGCTTTTCCTTGTCGAAGGAGGAGAATCGCCTGAGCCTTTTTTTTTTTTTTTAAGCTCTCGGAGTTTAAAGGGTACAAGATTCGATCTTAATTTGTTCATACAAGGATAATGGTGGAATATGGATTAAGGTAGCGGATGCTGTGGAGAAGGTATGTGAGAAAAAAGAAGAGAAAAGAAGAGGGATGAGGGTAATACTAGAGGCTCACAGAGATGGAGGGAAAAGAAAGGCAATATAGTGATATTAGGGAGTAAATTTGGTGCCCTTATTGTTATTATTGATTCAACCTATAGAAAGGATGGGATAAAGTGATCGAGGGACGTAACTTGACGATGAGCCGAAGCTAGAGACCAGTTCTCATGGGAGGGGCGGTGTCGTAATTGTCACTATCGATTCAGCCTATAAAAAGGATAGGATAAAGTGATTGAGGGACGCCATAGCAACTCGACGA
Organism: Moringa oleifera; assembly: GCA_021397835.1. Classification (NCBI taxonomy): domain Eukaryota; kingdom Viridiplantae; phylum Streptophyta; class Magnoliopsida; order Brassicales; family Moringaceae; genus Moringa; species Moringa oleifera. Next base: position 8,353,508 of record JAJFZO010000344.1, on the reverse strand, counting down.
TGGGCAGAAGCTGGAGATCGGTCCTCATGCCATAGCAACTCGACGATGATGTTTAATGGGTTTGAGTTGTGAGTGTTGGGCGGATCTAGTTGGCAGGCCAAGGATAATGGGCCAATGTTATGGGTAAATGGGTTAAAATGTTGGTAGACCTAAAACCTGTAAAGTTGGGTAATTTCAGCCCGATAAGGAGACTTTGGGTTCAATAGACTCGATCCTCATTCTTCAACGAAATAGCCATTCTCCAGTTAGATTGATAGCACCGATTACAACAAAGGTGGCTGGAGATGTTATTTTGAATATGTGGAAGAGAAACGTTAATGATTATGGTGCTTATAAAGTGATCAAGGGACGTAACTTGACGATGAGCCGAAGCTAGAGACCAGTTCTCATGGGAGGGGCGGTGTCGTAATTGTCACTATCGATTCAGCCTATAAAAAGGATAGGATAAAGTGATTGAGGGACGCCATAGCAACTCGACGATGGGCAGAAGCTGGAGATCGGTCCTCATGCCATAGCAACTCGACGATGATGTTTAATGGGTTTGAGTTGTGAGTGTTGGGCGGATCTAGTTGGCAGGCCAAAGATAATGGGCCAATGTTATGGGTAAATGGGTTAAAATGTTGGTAGACCTAAAACCTGTAAAGTTGGGTAATTTCAGCCCGATAAGGAGGCTTTCAGGTTCGATAGACTCGAACCTCATTCTTCAACGAAATAGCCCTTCTCCAGCTAGATTGACAGCACCGATTGCAACAGAGGTGGCTGGAGATGTTATTTTGAATATGTGGAAGAGAAACGTTAATATTTATGGTGCTTATGGAGGAAATAAGAGGAGTTTGGTTCATCACTCAAGTTCAGGCCTTGACCTAAGGCTTGATAAGATTGTAGAACGGGAAGAGGAAACAATAATAGAGCAAATAATTAGGGACACAACGGATAGGTCTGTTGATCAAACTGTGGGGAAGTTGGGAGGTCAATGGCTATCAGTGGGGAGGAGAACAAAGATGATAGAAAGTGGGGGTTGGGAGAATAGGTATCTGGGGGCTTGAAATAGAGACAAAAGGAAAGAGATCTTACTGGTGGCACCAAAAAAGGCAGAAGTAATAGGCACTTTAGTAGAATGTAGCAAGCCTGTGACAGAAGGATTGGAGGACAACATGATGAGTTTATGGAAAGGGACTGAGGAGGGTACTGAAAGGCATATTGTTATGAGGGATACCAATGCAGAAAGGTTGGCCTCAAAGATGCAGATTAATGAGGAGATGGATCAATAGTAGAAGCAGAAGCATTTTAGAGTCTAGATGTACTAACAAGAAATCAATATGGATTGATAAAGTTGCATAATGGTGGGACTATGGAGCGAATAGAGCATGAGTGGTAAGTGGCAGTATCAGGGAGGGTGTTGAAGAACATGATAAAAGTTTGTAAAACAGTAGGAGTCTCCTTTAAAGAATTTAAGGAACTTGCTTTTAGCTAGTTTAGTGAGATTGAAAGAAAAAAGTGGGAGAAACATGTAAACCAATCAAGCAAGAGTGTTTCTTGTAAGAAAGGAAAAGGTGTAGCGAGCAGGGAATTAAAATGCTTGGAATTTTCAGTCAACTATGAAAAGTGGGAGAAAGTTGGAGGATGTTGCTAGGGTGGAAAAAGAGCGTGTGATCATAATGCATAAAATTCTTTTCTTGCAATGTTAGGGGGATTGAATGAGATTGAGAAGATGGTGGTGGTCACACATGTATTGAAGAAGTGGGCATGCATTTAGGAGATGAAAATTGAAAATATGAATAAGGGGATAGTACGAAATGTGTGGGAGCAAAGGGAGGGGAATGGAATGAAAAGCCTTATCGACTTTAGGGAATGCAAGTGGTGTACTTGTGATGTGGAATGAAAAATTGGGAAGATGTTTAGAGCATTGGATATGAGTGGAATCCATCTCTTGTATTTTTCAAAGGGAGGAGGATGGATTTGAGTGGGTGTTTCACCGAAGTATATAGTAGCAGTGTGGTGGAGATACAGGTCAAGTTATGAGAAGAGTTGGGAGAGTGTAGAAGACTGTGGAATATACCTTGATATATACCTTGATAGGAGGAGATTTCAATAAGAGAGAAAGGCAAGATTTTTGGATTTGAGTGAATGCCGGATAAGATGTGGAACGAAGTCATGGGTGATGGGAGTGATTTTAATTTGGTGCTCTATTCATATGAAAGATTGGGGATTGGTAGTGGTGGGGATTATTTTGGGAATTTAGAGAAATAATTATGGAACCTAAATTGCAGGATCTACCATTGAGAGGGGGATGGTTCACTTAGTCTAATCTGAGGGACAATTCATCAATGTCTTGGCTAGATATGTTATGAGTATCAAGGAGTTAGGAAGAGGCATTCCCATGTATGTAGTAGCAGTTGCTGCTTAGGTCGATTTTGGATCATAACCCAATATTGTTGGTGATGAAGGGGATGAAGTTAGGTCTTTGCCCTTTTAGATTTGACAATATGTGTTGCGAATTAAGGATTTTGACCAACGGGTGAAGAAATGGTGGGAGAGAGTGAGGGAGGAAGGGAATGCAAGCTATGTGGTTGCTTGTAAGTTGAACGCAATGAAGGAGGAGGTCAAAAAATGAAAGAGTGATCAGTTTGGGTCTGTAGAGTAGCAAAGATAAAATCTATGGAAAAACTTGCAGGTAGCAGAAAGAATTATCATGGAGGGTGGCAGCAATGCGGAACTTTAGAGGAGAAGGACGGAGTTGAATAATGAGTTAGTTTATTTGTTGAAAATGGAGGAAATTCTTGGTGCCAGAAACCGTGAGCTTTACGGATAAAAATAGGAGTTAAAAATACCATCTTTTTTCGTAAGACAACAAATGTGCAGAGGAGAAACAATTTTATTGGTAAGTTGTAGATAGATGATAGCATGGTAGAAAGGGAGGATGAGTTAAAAGGAAGGGATCAGTAGATATTGCAAAAAGTTGTACACAAAAACAGGGGGGTGACAACCAAAACTCAATGGGCTGAGATTTCTACGAGATTACCCATGAACTCAAGCAGCAGATTAAAGCTTTAAGCTTTGTTTGGGTTTTCAATGAGGACATGTGATGGCAATAAGGACATGAGGCCAGATTGGTTTTCAATGGTATTTGTAAAATCAATTTGGGGCACGATGAAAGTAGAAGTGATGAAGTTATTTGATGAGTTCCATAGATGCAGTAAATTCGTCAAGTCACTAAACTCTATATTCATAGTATTGATACCCAAGAAAAGTTTAGTGGGTTGTATGTACAAGCTGTTATCTAAGGTGTTGGCGAGAAGATCTAGGCAGGCTGTGGAGGCAATAGTCGGTCAAAACCAAAACACTTTTATCAAGAGAAATGAAGTTGAAAAAAAAAAAAAAAGAAAAAAGAGTGGTGTGCAATATAGAGAAGGCTTACGATCATGTGTCTTGGTTTCTTTTTAATGTACATGCCTAAAAAAGTGGGTGTGGAGAAAAATGGTGTAGATGGATGTACGGGTGTATTTCGACAGCTTTCTTTGCTGTTTTGGTATATGGTTATCCATCACAGTTTTTCAACTCCAATAAGGGCTTAAGACAAAAGGATCCCTTATCCCTGTTGTTGCTTATATTGGTGATGGAGGCGCTGGACAATTTGTTGAAAGGGATAGTTAGAGTACAGGTTGTTGGAGGGCTTTAAAGTTAGGAGATCCGACAATCAGATGATGGCCATTTACTATTCACTAATGATATTATTGTTTTTTGTGGAGCTGAAGAGGAGCAATTCTTGAATATAAAGGCTGTTTTGGTAGGCTTTCGGACAGTATTGGGGTTGAAAATCAATGTGGGAAAGAGTGAGCTGGTTGTTGTGGGAAAAGAAGGGGATGGGACGGAATTAGCTGCTGTCATGGGATGTAAAGTGGCAAGCTTTCCTATGAAGTATTTGGGGCTGCCTCTAGGTGCTAAGTACAAAGAGAAAACTATATGGAATGGAATTTTGTAGAGATTCGAGGGGAAACTAGCAGGGTAGAAAAGGCATTACTTGTCAATAGCTGGAAGACTCACTTTGATAAAGAGTACACTATCTAATCTGCCTGTGTACTTTATGTCTTTCTTCCCATTACCAAAAGAGGTAGCCAGGAAGATGGAGATGATTCAAAAAAGGTTTTTATGGGGTAGTATAGGTGACACTTATAAATACCAGTTAGTTAGGTGGAAAGTGCTCAAGCAAACAGTTGATAGAGGAGGGCTGGGTATTCAAGGACCTTGTATTATTCAATAAGGCCTTGGGAAAATGGTCGTGGAAGTTTATGGTGGAAAAAAGAGTGGTTGCGGAGGAAGGTTGTGGAGAGTAAGTATGGTGAGTTGGAGGGAGGATGGATGACCAAAATGGGGAAAGAAAAGTATGGAGTGAGCGTGTGGAAGTCCATTAGAAATGTGTGGAAGAAATTCAAGTTATGGACAGAATTCAAAGTGGGAAGAGTAGATACTGTTAAATTCTGGAAGGATAAGTGGTGTGGTGACCCAACTTCAAGGGATGATTATCCCAATATCTTTCTGGTGGCACACAATAAAGAAGTATGGGTTAATGAGTGCAGAGAGGTGAATGGGGAAGGCCAGTTATGGTATATCTGATGTCAAAGGGATGCACAAGATTAGGAAGTTAGTCAAATTGAAGAGCTGTATGCTAGGCTACAATGCATTGAAATAGAGAACCAGGTGGAGGATAGAGCAATGTGGAAGCTGGACAGAGGGGAAGAAATGGGTTTACAGTAAAGTCATACTACAAAGGGCTTAACAGTGGTGAAGTAAGGAAGCGAATCTGGAAAATAAGGGTGCCTCCTAAATGGCTCTCTTCACATGGGAGGCTGTACTGAGAAAAATTTTGACGATAGATAACCTGAGAAAAAGTAGAAAAATCCTGGCGAACCGGTGTTACTTATGTAAAGAGGCAGAGGAGACAGTCAGTCACTTACTGCTAAGCTGCAACTAGATTGCTCAATGGGAGAGGGCATTAAAATCGTTGGGACTGGTCTGGGTTCAAGCAAGGACGGTAGAGGAGGAATTGACTGTGTGGAGCGGACAGAAAGCTGGAAAATAGATGAAAAAATTGTTGTGTATGATTCCTCAGTTTGTATTTTGGGTCACATGGAAAGAGAGAAAGAGAAGGGTATTTGATGATATTGAAACACGTAGTGAAAGAGTCATGGGTAAGTGTATTAAAATTATGGGTTTCTGGGAATTATTTTGTAAATTGGGAGGATTTATTAGAGTTCATAGAATTACTAACTCCTACAAACTAAAATTGTACTGGGATTCACCCCCTGGGTGCTCTGTAAAAAATACTGCACATTTTATTTCTGCTCAAAAAAAAAAAAAAAGGCACTACTTTTCTCTGAAATATCAAAACACAATAATGAGGGAGAAAAAGCTCTCTGTGTTGATCGAATCTTCTTCAGTCTCATAGTTTTTGACTCAAATGCCTTGGCCAGCTCTTTTTGTCCCTAGTTCTACATGCAGAAAAGCGCCCTTTTTCAGGTGTTCTGTGGAAGGATGAGTTGTGGACCTCTACCTTAATTGGTTTGCTCAACGACTGATTACCCTTCAATGCTTTTCTTTTATTCTTTACCTCAGCAAGATATAGTTATTGCATTGTGTATTCTGTGGTGGTCAAAATAATGAGACCGAGTGATGGTCTAGACAATTACTAATGTCATGCTATGCTTATTGTTCAGTAATGCTCTCTTGGACTTTTTCTTAGGTGCTTCTACTTGGCAAGATCATACAGTTTGGCAGGAAAAAGAACAGAAGCATATGCATTATACAGCCGAGCTCGATCTCTCGCTGAAGATGCCCTCAAAAACTTTCAAAGTCATATGGATGGTAATCAGGTGTGTAATTACATCTTCATTTTTTTATTATTGAAGAACTGTTTGGTGCATGTTAATTCAGCATGCGTAATGAACTTTCAATGTAAATGCATCTGCTCCTCTGTATATCGTTTTGTTAGGTTCAATTTTGTGGAGGATTTTACTTGCTTCTCATGAGTTCTTTTAGCAAGTATTGTGTTTTTGGCCTTTATGATAAATTCATGTGGTGGGTATATCAGCATATATTTGCTCTTTTTAATTAGTTTTAGAGTTTAGAGTTTGGACCATGTGATCTATTCTTCTTTTTTTTTTTTCATTCCTTTTCTTTTGGACCATGTAACTTTTATTTGCTCTTGTTAATGACTGGCAGATGATAATCAAAGAGCTGAAGACATTATACAATGAGTGCAGAGCCAATAGTTGTATAGAGCATGCAACAGGGATTATAGAGGAGGAGAAGGCCCCTGAGAATCTCTCAAAGAAAGTTTCTACTATGTCACTAGATGGAGCCAAGAAGGTACCATCGGGCCTTTACTTCTTTTTCTCGTAAAATAAGCTTCAAATCATCTACAGAATACAGTAATTGTTTAATGTAAATTGGAAAAATGGAAGGGAGAAGTGATTGGTTGTACGATGGGCAGCCACATTGTTGAAGGCCTATTTGGTGGTTTTACTGCTTAAGCAAATCGATTTATCTAGGTTGCCCGGTTTTTATAAGCTGTTAGAAGTTCCGCAAAGTCCTACTTTGTGATTTTTATACTGCACCAGTCTTTGATTTTGTGGGTTGAGATGACTATTTTTAATGCTACTAATCACATAAATCCACTTATTGGAATTGAGTTGAGATCATATGCTTTTTTTTTTCTTTTTTTTTTTGGGGAGATGAGATGCTCTTGGGTCCAAGGCTGCTGACAATGCTGATGAGGCTTTTTACTGTACTGTATTTATTGTCCTTTTGTTGCTTTCCTATATGAATGAGAGCTAAAAGCGTCAGTTGTAAGATCTCAACAAATTATTTGTTTCAGGTGGAGAAATACCTTCTTGAGAAACTTGATGAATACGAGTCTGCCATTGGTGATTCAAACGTGAAAAGTGTTCCACGAATCGAAGCCTTTCCTCCGGTTTTCCAATCATTGCCTCGCAATCCTATCGTGCTAGATCTTGCCTATAATTTTATTGACTTCCCGTCTCTTGAGAACAGGATGAAGAAAGACAGAAAGGGCTTCATGAGCAGGTTCTGGGGTTGAATTTCCATTACTAATTCAACTTCATGAAAACTGAGTATAAAGTGGAAACAGTGAAAGAGTCTTTGCAAAGGAGCTAGATGACTTAGGTTTTTTGCAGACATTGTTTTTTCCCTTCAGAAGTTGAGAAATTCCTGTAATGGTATTTCAAATTTTAAGGATTTTGAAGTTAACAAGGTGATAATTTAGCGTTGTTCATATATTTGAATGCTAACGTTATTGGTCACTTGGCTTTCTTGAAGAACCTGAATCTTGTTTCCAATCATTTGGTCTCCTTTATATCACTTTGTATTCATTAATGGTGAAATGCCACAATGAGCTAGCAGACTGTCCTGGCTTGCAGTAATTAGTATAAACTTCAAAACAAAACAAGGTATACATAGCTTTCTAGTTTTGAAGAAAAGAAACCATTATTGTAATGTTAGGGTATTGTAAAAGAACCTCCACAGTGATGTTAATGTTTCGCATGAGCAGGAAGTAATCTGAATTTTCCTGGTTGCCACATACAAATACAGCAGTAGAAAAGTAATCAAAAAAGTTGGAGGACTAAAATAGCTGGTAATGTAAAATGCAAAACCCACTGGTGTTTATTATTCATCAAGATGTAAAATTCCTATTATTTCTACAATAACAACAAAACCCAAAAGGAGAAAGAAGTAGTTTGAAAAATCAATATTTCCAAATACAAGCATGAACAGACAAAGTTAATTGGCAAAGGAAACTTACAAAATAAAGAACTTGAAGCTGCTTATCTTTGTTTCCTTCACGATTGAGTATAGGCATCCTATTTTAGGACTATGAATTGGGTCCCGCAGGGAACGTGAAGTGTTAAGAACTAAGAGCATCGATTCTCTTTCTCAAACATAATTCCCTAGGCCAATGAGGATTGCCTGGAAGAATTATTTTAATTTTCAATAATTAAAATATTTTTCTAATTAAACCAAATGGGAGATTTATTATCTAATTAATTCAACCAAAAAACTAATACAACCCTCACAACATTGGTTATTGGATTCTTTTAAAGATTTGGTCTTTTTTATTTTTGATAATTTAAAAATTTTTATGAAAGTAATAGACTAAGCCCATTTGTTGAAGGCTTAATGCTTCGGTTTTGTCAATTAAGTGCTTCAGTTATCACAATCTAAAAGTGCTTTTCCCATTAATAGGAGCAGTTCGGTATCAATTTGAGAATGATGAGGCAGTGTGCATTAATCCAGATGCGAACTTAACGAACTGTTTGCTCGCACTTTCAACTACGGACAAGAAAAAGACAAGACGTGGCATTTGCACAACGAAGAGAAAAAGGCGGGTAGGTTTGTTTTTCCTATTGTTTATTTTATTTATTATTATTTTTTAATTGACAGCCATGAAAGCTCGCCGAGAGGTTTTTGCCAGAAAAACAACACTCTGCTCATCATCGCAGACTCATGCTCCATTTGCGCCCGTTTTAGAAATCATAAAGCGAAAAACTCAGAAAAAGGGGGAAAAAAAAGAAGGAAAGAATAAGAATTGTCTTTGCGTGTCTGCAGATTTTCGTTTCGTTGCAAAGACGAAGAAGAAGAGGCTTTTTGTTTCTCCTCCAACAAAATGCAGTTCACGAGACTCGACGATTCGCCTATGTTTCGGCAACAGGTCCTTCATGATTTCCTTTTGATTTTTGTGTAATTGTTAACAACCATTTTGATCATCAGATGCTTACTCTTTTGAAACGGTGATGAAATATTTGACAAATTATTGTGCTTTTATTCGAAGAATTGACGCAAAAAATATTCGTTTACGTGATATTGTTTGATGCTTTTTGAGCTGATTTGGTTATAATCTGTTTGAATATATGGAAAGATTTCTTGTTTTTACGCGATGCCTCCTTTATGTAATCATGCATAAACCAGTCACGACACTGTTATGTGTTCTGTTGCTTTTTCATCCTTCCAATTTAATGTGATTCGCCATATTAATGCTCAATTTTTCTTTTGAATTTTCCACTATTCATTATTTGCTAAACACAAACGAAGATAGGTTTGGTTTAGTTACAGTTGGGAAGCTTTTGTAATATCCTAAACCATCCCTGTAGGCTGTACAGTTGTTGGCCTCCTTATTAGTATGGATGATTCCACTTTCTTGCAGCTCCTTTTAGCTGCTTTGGACAATCCACCAAAAGAACTCTATGCAGGTCATTTCCAGATTACTGACTTAGCAAAGAGGGAGATGGCTGTTCTTGGATCAGTTTCAAGGAGTAGCTGATGAGCTCCAAGTTCCATTAGTTTGTGTGTGTGTTTGCTCGTGTGCGCATTTGTGTATCCACATGTGTGTGTGTGTGTGTGTGTGTGAGAGAGAGAGAGAGAGAGAGAAAGCCTTGCCTTGATCCCAGAGTTCTGCTGATCACAAAGACACCAATGAAGCATGTGTGTTTACGCATGTGCATATATCCTACGTTTTTGTTGATCTAGTTAGTGTGTTGTAATATAAGAAGAAGCATTTTTCAGTGGTGTAATATAAGAAGAAACAATTTTTATTTTTATTGTTTCTATCATGATTTTTCATAAAACATGAACTATTTACTACATAACACATCTGTTCATTTGCCCTGGACACTGAAAATAATTAGTTGTACCTTTCTGTGGAGCAGATACAATGCTTGGAAGATAGTGCTGAGTCATTGAGAGGGAGATGTTTAAAGTTTTACAAAGGATGTCGAAAGTACACGTAAGTCAACATTACTTTTCTCATTCTAAGGCTGCTTGCATCTTTTTTTTTCTTTATGCTTGCCTGTCATTAGTTTCTTTCATTCATGATATAAAGTTTTTGTTTGGTGCATAAGTTGTTTCAATATATAGACTTCAATTCCACTTTGATATTAAGGGAAAAAAACATTCTTCATTCTCATAACATAAAAGCTCCAATCAGTTAAAGATGCTTGGACTAGAGTTTCAATAATCCAAGCTGAAAACTTTGAGCCTCTAAAATAAATTGTGCACCTGTGGAGGTGAGAGTTTACTTTCTTTATATACCTTCTTGTTTCTTTCCTTCCAAGGGCTCCAAATGATGCAGTGAGATGCAAAGAGGAAGGGAAACAAAAGGATGACCTTCTTTTTATTTCCTGGGCAAGTATAGTCAGCAGATTATGCATGGATCTGGGACATGGTAAAACTATTGAGATGGCCTATTTTCTGTTGATTAAATGATCATTTATCAGAATCATGTAGTGCACCATTGTGTGCAAAGAAAGAATGTTACTTTTGCTGAGAACCAAACTGGCTCGACCAGCAAAACACTTTTATCCTTAAGTCCTTGCGGCTTAATGCTTTATAGAACAAATCAATGACAACAGAGTCTTTCTCAAGAAAACCTTATACATTCATCCAGTTTCTATTCAACCTAACTGCAGGTAGTAATTCACGTGATGATGAAAAAATATTCTTGCATGTTATATGATGATCTCAGTGTATCTCCTTGTACACATAGTCAATGATGAGTTCTAGGTAAGGCTCTGTATATCAGGCCACTCTGCAAAGCCAATGTGAGGGGATGAAAAATTATTAGTCAAGAATTCCTATTGCTTAGTTAGCAAGAACTAGCTAAGTGGTTCTTGTTATTGATTTGAAATGATAAAAAGCAGCCCCGAAGATATTTCAAACACCAGAAAAATCATTTTTGCTTCCTAACAGTCATGCTAACAGAATAATATCAGTTTTATTTTGGGCATTCTGTTATTGAATTAACTCATCCTCTTCTTGAATAAACTGACATTCTCAGCTCATTTCAATTATCAGGGAAGGGCTTGGGGAGGGTTATGATGGAGAAATTGCCTTCGTTAATGCCCTTGAAACATTTGGAGGAGGCCATAATGACCCCATCTGTATTGCTTTCGGAGGTATATATTTTCTTTGCCTTTCCCCCTTGGAGTTGATGACCATCTTTTACCTCGTAGAATTCATAATTAGAGGCAATCTCAAGGTGTCTAGCTTGCTTAATAAAAGCAAGTAGAAAAGCATCTCCTTGCAATTAAATAACCAAAATTTTCAAAGCGGTTTGCGTTATTGAGAAAACCACTAGAAGATATAGTATGGCAGTTTCTCTGGGATGAAAAAGTGTGTGGAATTATTTATGTCCAGGCCTACTTGTTGTGTATGTTTGAAGTTGCATGGATAATTCTTTCACATGATTAAAAATGGTGGAGGCTAGCTAAGCTGCACCATGGTTTATTGGTTTTTACACACCTCAAAGCATGTGTGAGTTTAACAAGCTTCAACTTATATTCACTAACAAGCTCCTTGTCGTTCACTTAGTCAAAAGTGTGTTAAGTCTCTCCAATTTTTTGAGAAGTAAATAATTTTAAAACCTCCTTAACTCATGATATACATTAGGCATGTTAAATATTATGAGTTCATGTTTAAATTGATCTATGCCCAACTTATTTGAACAAATATGTTGCTTGTTACATTAGGTTGCCTGTAGCAAATGATTGAACTTGGCTTTGGGATTGTGCTTTTTGACTTTCAGTGAGCTCACATGAGCTCCTAGCATGGCAAGTTTAGAGTGGCTTGAGTTGTTGCAAGCACTACTGTATATGTCCTATTTTCTGATCAAAAATCTCTTATTTCCTACCATGTGTTGTTATTCTTTCTTTTTTTTTTTTTTTTGGGTTTGGGGAAGGGGGGTTCCTCTATTTCTTTTTTACCTTTTTTAACAAAATTTTAGGAACATAATGAATTACATACTAAATCTTCTCTGTTAGTACTGATAAATTTATGTTTGTCTGCTTAGGGCCTGTAATGACCAAATTCACAATTGCTTTGAGAGAAATTGGGACATACAAAGAAGTTCTTCGATCAGAGGTAGTGAATCTGGAGCATTTCATAGTAAAAAGCTTAAAATCCTATTTTTTTGGTGCCAGAAGTACTGGATATTCCCTAAGGTTCATGGACTTAGCTTCTGGATATTTCTACCTAGTCTGGTCTTGAATTCATCAAGAGAGGAAGGAAATTCACTTAGTAAAACGTGGGTGTCAATGTCTAGGTTATGCAACTGAAATTTATCATTTCTGTTCATAATTTGCTTGGCTTGTGACGTGCATGCTCACTTATAGTGGCTTGTCTTTATATTTTGTTAGGTATCTTGTGCAAGAGGATAGCCTTTCCTGTTCCCTGATATTTTTACTCTCGAATTACTACAGTGTCTGCATATTCAGTGTCTCTGGATAAGAAGAGAATTAATTCTTTAGCTGTTAAACATTTGGCTTCCTGCCTTTTCTGGTGGTCTTCTGGTTCTGATGCTATGAAAGAAAGTTTGTTGCATGCTTCTGATTTAAAGTATGGTTATTTCCTTAATTAAAACTTCCAGATGGTCAATTCTATTCGTTCCAGTGAAATATTTTATGAGACATGGCGAGAAGTTTTGATCCCATGTCCTGATGTTTTAATGGGTTTTCCCAGGTGGAGAACATGCTAAATGATAGGCTGCTACACTTTGTAAATGTCGATCTGCAGGATGTAAAGGTACTGCATATAACTGATACAATTGATGTTTTGATCGCACTTACACGATGATAGGGCCTTTTTCTCCTACAAATTTCATATTGAAACTTTGGCTTATTGATTGTTATGAAGCCAAAGAGCAATGTTTTTGTTTTGGATATGTTAACTATTACTGCTTGTGACAAGGTATTACTTTTGAAAAATCGTGTTAGATGAAATAAATACTTTAATGCTTATTTATTTAATAACATAATAAGCATTCCTTTTTTCTTGAGGTTTTGTAAAAATGAGGAATAACCATATGCTTGATAAAGATTATTCAAGTCTTGGAAGGTGGGATGAAGAGGCCATAGAGAGATTAATATATATATATATATATATATATATATATATATATATATATATATATATATATATATTTAATGTGTGTGGTGTCTTTCCTAACCCTTTTACTGGAAAGTGGGCTAATAGAATAATTTGAACATCCAACTTTCTTTTTGGAGAGAATCAGACCAGAAATTGACCACCTGCTTCCATGATAGCTATCCTCTGTATAATGAGGTAAAGTCCTATGACTTCAGCATACCAGTTGTACACTCTGGAATACTTCTCTTATGCTGTTACATGATACTGAATATAACTTTTGATTATGATATGTTTTATTTTTCTTGTCTATCTGTAAGAATACTTAGATGAGTTGAATTTCTGAAAAAAAAAAGAAAAAGTTATTTAATAGTTGACTCATTAATATGTTTCTGTTCTCATCAACTTTGTAAACTATTTCTGTAGGAAGCTCGAAAACGCTTTGACAAGGTCTCCCTTATATATGATCAGGTTAGTTGCAAATATTATAAGTTCAATTGTTAGCTTCTTACTTGCATGGTTAATATGCTTCCGTTTGCAAATATTTTTTTCTATGACCTCCATTCTTTTAGTAAGATGGGTTTTCTCTACTGGTAATTTGCCTTTAGTCCTTAACAACCATCATGATTTGCTTTTGACATGAATGTCCCAAGTTACCAGGAAACATCAGCATTGCGAATGGATCTCTTGATTGCCTGTGCATGCGTCAATAACATTGCTCGTAGATCACTGAGAAAATATACTGGTGGATATCACATTAGTTCAATATATATTATGACATTTTAAATAATACTTGAAAGACCTGTTTGATTTGGTATCAAGTAAGACAATTGCACTCCCATCAGGGCCATAAGCCACTGTTTGGTTTGCCAACTGTCTCAAACTATTTTGACCTGAATGGGCCAATAGTTCCACTGCATGCAGACCTGACAAATAATGATGAGAGAGAGGGGATGGGCCTTTTGTATGAGGGAGGGATGTTGGGCTAATTTTGGGACAAAATGCCAATATTAAGATTACTTTGTTCCAAATAATCCACCAAATCCTGATCTTCAAGGTTCATATCCTAATTTGTTAACCTGGTTATGAAAAGGAACGATAAAGAAGGTGCTGAAACAGTCTGCTTTATCATTTAACACTGAATTCTGTACAGAATCTTATTCTGAAAAGAAATAATGTGCTTGCTAAATTTTATTTTCTTTCTCTTTTAGGAAATGCCAACTAGATTCCTCCAAGCAATGGGCATATTAGTTTTTCATTTTGGAATTATAGTATATGTTTTCTAGTAAATTTAAGGGGCAATTTCATAGAAAAATTATGATATTAGCATTAAGTTTCAGAGCTTTTGGTGTTATTAAATGCTTATGCTAATGTTATGACAGGCACGAGAAAAGTTTCTGTCGCTGAGGAAGAGCACTAGGATGGATGTGGCTGCTGTCGTAGAGGAGGTATATCCAATCATACTCTGTTTTTAACTCATAAGCATTCACCGTCCTGATGTTAGATTGACAACATGATTTATTACAGTTAACCATCACTTTTAAATATAACTTGCTATAGCAACATTTCAGGAACTGCACAATGCTAGATCCTCATTTGAGCAAGCCCGATTCAATCTGGTAAGCTCATTTTCATGAGGACATGTAGATTCAAATATATATGCAATTCAAGGATAGGTTAGACTTTTTATATATCACATGTTTTTGAAATTCAGGTTAGCGCTCTCTCAAATGTTGAGGCCAAAAAGAGGTTTGAGATTTTGGAGGCTGTCGGTGGGACAATGGATGCTCACCTCCGTTTCTTTAAACAGGTAAGCGATATATATACAAATATGCATATGTAAGTATGCACATGTATATATATGTTTGTGTATGTGTTTATGTCTAATATATATATATATATATATATACACACACACACACACACACACACTCGATAATAGCTTGTTTTTTCTTTTTGTATGTTAAATATAGTGAACATCAGAATCTTGTTGCTGTGCAGGGATACGAGCTATTGCAGCAGATGGAGCCTTTTATTAGCCAGGTTTTGTTTCTATAATAATTTCCTTATAAGATGGTGGAAAACGCAGTAGCATTATTCAGCTTGTGAGAACATATGATATCTATTTTTTCTGTGTCGGAGAAAAAAAGTAGATACCTTGAAGAATAAACAATATGGACCAGCTATAGGAGCCACAGCTGCCCCTCTGCAAAACCAGGAAAACTGGCTGAGGATGTCATGAATCACTTATGCACCTGTTTTTCGCTGATTACACTCTGAAAATGATTCGACTTAAGAAGGCCGATCCGAGAAAACTCTTCCACCTGAAAGAAAAAAATACTTCATTTTGTTATATTGTCTCTGAAATATCTAATAAAGTAGCTCACTGGCCAGATTTCTAAAAGCCTGGTTGTGCCAGCTCACTGAATGAAGCATATACACCCAGTTAGAGGAGGCCATCAACAGAAGACTGAGCAGAAGAGGCCTTGAATATCGAGGAGCTTTATTATTTGGTAGATGGTTTTTAGTTGCTTTAGTTTATCCTGGATCTCATATACATAGAACAAGTATTTGAGCCTTCTAGCTGATAGGGCCTTGTATTGAAAATGTTTGGTCACACCACCAATGAAATTAAGTTGATTACCTCACTGTTGTCACATAGGAGGGTGAGTTTGGGTTTCACCCTCAGAGAACATATATACCCAAATAGGCGCCACTTCCAATTTGCTTTGCTGCAAAAACTGTGTATCCAGGACCTAAATAATCCAAGATAGTGCTCAGTTGTCGTGCAGATAAGATTTAAACAGGATTGTTCTCTGGTCAGGCAAAACGGATAAAGCATCCGACTTTCAATTGTTGCTTTACTATCTTGCAGATCTAAAAACATGCTTTCTCAATAATTAAGCACCATTTCTTTGTCTTTCATGTGACCAGTTTTTTTCCTTCGTGAGAGCAGAGATGTTGAATTTCATTTAAGAGTAGCTCACTATGCCTTTCATTTTTAAATTAGAAGTCCCACTGTGCTTAGACTGATAGATTTTTTTTGTATCTTCTTCTTAGAGTTTTCTTTCCTTGGAGCTGGTATTTGAAGTTTGCTATTCACAAAAGAATCCTCTTGAGAATCTGTTTTTTCCTCTCTGAACCTTTATTCTCTCTTAACTGGATGGATGTCAAATTTTTCTGGCCATTTGGTTTCAGGTATTGGCTTATGCTCAGCAGTCAAGAGAATGTTCCAACTATGAGCTGGCATCTCTTAATGAAAGGATGCAGGAGTTTAGAAGGCAGATTGATCGAGAAAATAGACTGTGCTTAAGTGGCTGTCAGGGTTCTCCTAATAGAGATGGTTTCCAACCATTCTCGAGGAATTCACGCAAAGTGATTGAGGCTGTTATGCAATCTAGTGCAAAAGGAAAGGTACTTTTGAGATAATGTCATTATTTCTTGTAAATGATTTTCTCTACATTGTTGGCTTAATTCTTTCTTGAACAGTTCTTTTATTCTCTGTAGTTTTACTTAGCACTAACATTGTTATAATCACCATTTTCAGGTCGAGACAATAAGGCAAGGATACCTATCTAAGCGTTCTTCAAACTTAAGGGGTGACTGGAAGAGAAGATTTTTTGTGCTTGATAGTCGAGGGATGCTGTATTACTATCGTAAACCATGGAATATGTCTTCTGTAAGTCACAAAGTGAAGGATGGCTTAGAGGTGGTGAATGTTTGTATTCTAGTCTTTTATGTTGGTTGATAAATAGTGTCCGTGCCATCTCAGGCAATCGGGAGTCAATCTGCCATATACAGGAATAATTCTTCTGAAAATAGTCCTGGGTTGCTGAGTCGGTGGCTTTCTTCTCATTACCATGGCAGCGTACATGATGACAAATCTGTTGCACGTCATACTGTAAATCTATTGACATCAACAATAAAAATTGACGCAGATCAATCAGATCTAAGGTTCTGCTTCAGGATTGTATCACCAACAAAAGTTTACACATTGCAGGTATCTTCTTTAAGTTCTGTGCAAATACATTGTTTGTATTATTATTATCGAATTTAGTGACGTTGCAGAAAACCTTATCATTTTCTTGTACTGAGTTGGCAGATGCAGTTTGATTTAGATTCAGATTCTCACCAATAACAACCTCTGGATGCAGGCGGAGAATGCACTGGACCAAATGGACTGGATTGAAAAGATAACTGGAGTAATTGCTTCATTATTGACTTTTCAAACATCTGAGAGGGTAATCACTAAGATTTTTTGAGGAAAGAAGAAATAAAATACTGAAGTTTGGGTGAATGCAATTTATCTCTTCAGTCTGGATCATTTTCACTTCACACTTTGGTGGTTTTTCTTGTCTCATTTCGCTGCCTTGTACTTATAGAAAAAAATATGAACTAGTTCATATATGGAGTTCAAAGATGGATGTACAACTCTTAAAAATATCTCACTGAATTCAGAAGGGATGGGATTTTAAGTGTTTAGGAGTTCATCAATTATTTTGGCACATTGTGCTTTGGTATTTGACATATTTTTCTAAGCAACAACAACGCAAAGTGTTCCACTATACACATATGCTAACAAATGCACCCAAGATGGTCAGGTTTGTATGTCTCAAACAACAGGGAAAAAAAGTCTATTTTATACATAAATTATGACCCAATTTTCTCTAGGAAAGTTTGCTAAGTAAAGGAAATGTTAAATTTTCATTTTTGTGCAGACTTTGGTTTCCTCGGCTATCTTACTATTTCCCATATGTCAATTTTGTCAGCAGCTCTCTGTTAGTGACATGGGAAGTGGTGATAATTGCTCTGCCAGTGATGCTGGTTCTTCAGCAGATTCACCTCATGCTGATCAGACAGAAATTGGTGAACAAACATCTGAAAATCTCCCTTCTGGGGATTATTTGCATTTATCTGGAAGTTTGCAACAGAAAGACGTCCTTAAACCTGGAAAGCCAATTGATATCTTGAGAAAAGTACCTGGAAATGACAAATGTGCTGACTGTGGCGCACCTGAACCAGACTGGGCATCTTTAAACCTGGGTGTCCTTATATGCATTGAATGTTCTGGTGTTCATCGTAATCTAGGGGTGCATATATCCAAGGTAAATCATCAAGGTTTTCGTATGAAACCTTACCTCCTTTAAGGTTATGAGATTGGTGTTATTCACATCAAAAAGAAAATTACACTAGAAATGATCTTAATTAATGGAATACATTTGTGTCTGTGTGCTTACCTAAACACTAATGGATGATGCAGCTAACTACATGGGTAAAAGTTTGCAAGAAATATTTAAATATTTGGATATCTCATTGCTCAAAGAAGTTGGTGAGGAATAAGAAAGAAATTGATGTTGGTATCTGCAAATCCCTTAAATGCTGTTGGAAAATCTTACTAGGAAATAGTACTTTTATTAGAATTCAGATAGTTAAGTGATTATCCTTGGAAATGAGGTAGTTATATAGAAAAACTGTGCCAATAAAAAATTATCTTCTAAATTTCAGCTTATAAATATAACCCTTTCTTCAGTTTTCTACCATATTTGTAACTCAGGCATGGCATTGGCTTATGAAAATCCTCACTGTCTGGATTTTGGGGTTCAAGATGTACTTAGTTTGAGTAAGCCTCAAATTAAGCCTTATGTCAGACCGTACTCAGTTTGAGACTAAACCTTAAATTTAGACTTGCCCTGAGGCAAGCCAAGGCCCAAGCCATGGTCAGAATTTACTATCCTAACGTAGCTTTCTTGGTATCTTGTAACTGAAAATCATTTTATAAAAGCAGATGGTCATCTCTCTCTCTCTTTTTCCTCTCTTTTTTCCTCTCTTTTTTCCTTATCTTTACCTTTTGGTGTTGGAACGAGTCTCATTTTTTTCTTATAGTGTACAATGCTTTTATGGTTTCTCCCTTCCTACTTGCTTCTTGATGCATAAACTATGATGCAGGTGAGATCGCTGACACTCGATGTTAAAGTATGGGAACCATCTATCTTAACTCTATTCCAGTCGCTGGGCAATGTATGTGCAAACTCAGTCTGGGAAGAGTTATTGCATTCAGAATGCAAATTTCTGACTGAAGAGAGCCCTTTGAGGTAAGTGATACATATTTTTACTTGATTTGGAAACAGCTTATTTTTGAGCTAACAAGTTTGTTAGGTCTTGTTATGAAGTGCTTCCAAGTCTGGTAGACACAAAAAGGTTTTCGCAAGGAAGCCCAGTCTCAATGATCATATATCAGTAAAGGAGTTGTTCATCCATGCAAAGGTATTCTTTAGTTTATTCCTTTGAGCACTTCCTCAAATTTCTTCATTTCTGGGTCCAGAAATGAAAAGAATGGTTTGTGGAAAGTAGCTTGAGGACTGCATTTTTTCTAGATTAGTATTATCTTTGAGTTGTTCAAACTGTTGTCACAGTCTCATCTAGCTCTAGGTGATTTCTAACTTGTGACTCGTGACTTTTTGTTGCTTGCTTTTACGAGGACTTTAATTACAAATGAAAATCTTGCCAGTAAGTGGATTCCCATGTGTTGAAGTAAAACAGCCCAAAGGAAGGCTATGAGAGCCTTGGAACAGAATTTTGACTTGCTTTGAGAAATTAGTATAAAGTAAAATGGACGCTTGGGCAGCCACATCAATCAGCTGCCAGCCCAATTGGTTTAAGAGCTGGTATTTAAAGGCCTAATTCAGGCATGGGAAATTTCTTCAGAGCTTTACCATCTGAGTTGAGGCAGGACCCTTGTGGCCCACCCAAGGGCTGTGCAGCCAACTGACACTAATGTTCTGTCAGTGTGGTTCTAGTGCTCTAGTCCTAGGGGGAAATTTCTACTATTCTGTTGATAGCTTATATATTTCTCTTCGTCTCATTTACTGTGACAATGCTTCCCCTTTTTCAAGTGTATAACTTGGTCCCTGTTATCTTTAATCATATAGTCCCTTCTCCCACTACCCATCCCTTTTTTTACTGAATGCATCCTCAAGAGCATGGATGTTCAGCTATTTACATATTCGACTGCATATATTTATTTATTATATGCTCCACTGTTCACTGTGTTGCTGTTCATAGTTTCGCTTATGGAGCATTACCTGAAAATGCTTTTCCAAGGTGAATTTATGTGACAGCAGTAACCTGATAAGTTGTCATTTGCAACCTAGAATTGATGAGTATTTATTCTGACTGCAGTATTCAGAGAAGATTTTTGTTTGCAAGATGGAGGACAATCAGCATCTCCTCTCAGTGGCACAACAGATATGGGAAAGTGTCTGTGCTAATGACAAGAAAGAAGTTTACCGCCATATCATCTGCTCTGGCGCAGATGTCAATGCTATCCATGGGCAGGCATCCTTTAGTACTGCTTTACCTCTAGCGAAAGTGATGCAGTTGGAAGAGAATCAAAGCCTTGATCAGGAATCTGATTGCTTTGCAAGTGATTCTTTGAGCAGGCCCTCAAGCTATTCAGACTCATTAGAAACAAGTGAAAATCAACTCATAGAGGAGTATTCTGATGGCTGTTCTCTGCTTCACCTAGCCTGCCTAACTGCTGACATTGGCATGGTGGAGCTACTTGTACAGTATGGAGCAAATATAAATGCTTCTGATTCGCGAGGTCGGACTCCACTTCATCATTGCATTATCAGCAGGAGATATGCAATTGCGAAATTGCTACTCACAAGGTGACTTATTTAATTCTGTTATGATTTTCTTAATGTAGCACCACTTTCAGACTATAGACTTATTAATATGCAGAAGTCAGAAGTGAGATTTGCAATTTAATTGTAGGGGAGCTGATCCACAGGCTGTGGACAAACAAGGTAATATGCCTCTTCAGTATCTACCAGAAACGGATCTTCATGACAAGGAGGTCATTTCAGTCTTGACAGACGGCAAGAGATGACCTATCAAACAGGAACCACCACAAGGCAGAGGAAGATTTCCTAAACAGTAACATTTTTATCACGCTTCAGGAATTTGAAATCAATGATTTAAAATGAGCATTGAAGAAATTCGACTATTCCCATCTCCTTTCTCCGTTTGTTTTTTATTTTTTCGGACCATACAAGATGTGATTTTGGACAATCGGTTAGTATGTCATTATTTCAGCATCTGAGATGTAGCTGCTTTGTAATTCTTTTATTTATGTAGGTGCTTTTTAATTCTTTTATCTATCTAGCTGCTTGGTAATTCTTTTATTTATTTCTCCTTGTGTACATAAGATACTCTAGGTTACTGAGGATGGAGATTAAGCTGAATCACCCAGCACCAAGACAGTTACCTTATTTGTTTTCTTTTTCTCTTGCCTCTTTAATGATTTTTCATTATATTAATTATTGAAACAGGCATAGACAAAAGAAGAAACTAAAAAAGACAAAAGAGGCATCTAGTTTTTAAAATCAATATAGCTTCGTTGGGTTACTTCCATACAATATGAAAACCAGTAATATCTCATCATAATTTCTGATGATACACAATCAACTGACAAGTTTATCATTCCAGAAAACTGAAAAACTCCCACTCAAGGCTTTGGGGGAGAGATTACAAAAGGATTTACCATTGAAAAACTTAGAACCTTTGGGCTAGGCTGGTCACTCGAAACTATGAACACTTCTGTACAGTGGTCCACCTTCTCACTGCTGCAAGCCAAATTGAATCTCTAGGCTTCTGTGGTAACATTGTCAGATTGTCTTCCCATTCTCTGCTTATCATTTGAAGACTAATGATGGTAAAGGATGTGCTAGCTTGCAGTGAACCATTTCCAGCACAAACACTGAACAAAAGAGTGTCATTTCTAGAGTTGAACAAAATTTTAACATTATTATCACTATGACTGAATTAAATTGCCCTTCGAATATCTTTGAATTTGTTCCCTATATATTGTGTACACTATTATATAGAAAAACTCCATTCAAGAACCAAGAGTAGAATGATCTTAATGGAAGAAAGCTGGATACATACTTCCCAGACTAGAGAGAAAAGAATTCTTGAGAAACATCATTGCCCACATATTCCAGCATTCTGGAACTTATTACTGGATGGTTAGAGATGCTCCTAAAAGCAACAAAAATGAGATCTTAGTTTATTCAATTGAAGAGTATAACAATGTAGGTAAAGAGCTCAAGTTAGATTAGTTATTAGCAATTACCTGTCTAAGCTCCGATTCCACTTTTCAGAAGAGTGCTTCCAGTTATGTGCTACGGCTGCAAACCAAGCCCAGCCAGTCTGTACAGTACATAAGCATGGCTTCTTAGTGTGTGAACTATTCAGATAGGTAACAACAAGCATGTTTTTCCTAAAATTAACTTATGCATTTTGGTCAATGATAGCCTTTGTACCACATATTTATGCTTAACAGGTAAAAACCGACAGAAATTAAACTCATCAGCACAGAAATAGTAAAATATTTGACGTTTGGTCATGTGATCCAGAACCTACAGGCTAGGAAGTAAGAGACTAACCAGACACTGTGAGGCAACACAGACTTTCCAGAAAACAGTTCTCTTATGCTGGAAATCAAAGAGTAAATCCTCCCCCGCCAGAAAAAAATACCCACAACTTAGTCAGTGTAAAGCAGTCACAGTTACCTTCTGGCATGGTGGAGAAACTTCAATCTCAGCCACAAACATCCACCATGATTGTTGTACGAAGAGGAAACAGCACACTGTCTAAAACCAGACTTTATGGCTGCGGCCAACATCTTGCAAAACCGATGTGGGGTTGTATAGCGCAAGATAGCACCTAGCTAGCCAGCTCCCATGATTCATTTCATGGAACTCTAAAGAGGAACCAGTTGGAGAAAAGTCTCAGCTATCTACTCCAATTACTATGGCCACTCCTCATAACCAGTTTCCTATGATGCTTGCAATAAAAAATTACTAGAAACATTTTAGTTGGCATTATTGTGTTCATTTATTATGTCATAGATATTGTTGGAATCTGGAGTCCATCCAAACTGGACCATACTCTCCATAACTCTTGCTGCATTCTCCATGTTTCCTGCTTCAGAAAAACCAAGAAGTATAACTCGGCATGTTGCAAGAGTGAGCTTAAATCCTTGCTCTGCCATTTCATTGAGCAACTTCAACACTAGAGAAAGTTCCTTCTGCCTGCATAGGACATCTATTAGCAGATCGTACACATTCTGATTCAAAATGACATCCTTGCCTAATATTTCATCCAACAGCACAAGTGCTTTCATCAAATTGCCTTCTTCCAAGTGAGCAGCAAGCATGAAACTATAAATTCCTTTGTCAGGTTCAATCCCCCTGCCCACCATCTCATCAAAAAGTACAAACGTCTCATGTCTGTTCCCCATTCTTTCATAACCATGTAAAAGAGAAGTGTAAGTTAAAACATTTGCAATAGATTCCTCTTTTGCATCTCCAGGAAGATCTCTGCATCTTCCATGTTTCCTTCCTTGCAGTGATAATCAATCAGAATCGTGTATGTTACATGATTTGGTGTGACATGCTTATCAATCAGATTTTCCAGTAACTTGTTAGCTAAACTCAGATTCCCTAACTTGCATAATCCATTTATCAAGGCATTGAGAGAAGGAGTAGAAGCAAAAGCCTTCTGCATCATCTCAACAAACAAGGAGAGAGCCTTCTTCACATTTCCTTCTCTGCGGCACCCATCAATCAGGGTGCTGTAAACAAAACTATCAGGTATTAGGCCCTTTAGTGACATCTCATCAAATAAATGAAAAGACTCATATAGATTTCCAGATTTACAGTATCCATCCATAATTGTAGCATAACATTAGGGGCCAAACCCTTTCCTGGGATTGCATCAAATAGGCGCCCTCACTCTCTCGATGTCACTTGACTTACACAGCCCACTGATTAAGGCATTATATGTAAACATGTTGGGTGTTACACCTTTTTGAACCATCTGTACATAAAGTTCTAAGGCCACTTGCACATCACCTTGCTTACAGAAGCCAGAAACAAGTGAGCTGTAGGTGAAAACATCGGGCATTAGACGTTTGTTACATAGTTCAAAGAAAACCTGCATTGCCTCTTGAATTCTTCCAACCCTTGAGAGACCATGAATGCGAACAGAATAAGTCCTCACATCTGGGACAATTCCTTGTCCAAGCAAGTATCCAAACAGTGACGAGGCCTTAGTTACTTTCCTACCCGTCAAATAGGTCTGTGTAAAGGACATTATTCGGAGCTATTCCACAGCCAAGCATCTCTCCGAAATACTTTTCTGCAGCATCCATTTCTCCCACCTTCCTATATCCACAGATGAAAGCTCCATAAGTGTATGCATCAGCTTTCAAGCCACTCTCAACCATTTCAACTAAATAACTCCTTGCTTCTTCCATCCTTTTGGCCTTATAGGGACCTATTATGAGAGTGTTGTAGCAAAAGGCATCAGGAAGAACCCCTTGTTTCCTCATCCCCTTTAGAATCCTTATTGCATCATCATATCTACTCTCCTGGATGTGACTTTTCATTAGAATTGTATAGATAACATTATTTGGCTTTAAACCCCCAGCAATCATTTCCTCAAGAACTCTCTTAGCCCTTTGGAGATCTCCACAAGAGCACAGGCAACTTATTATCACACCACACGTATACATCGTAGGTGCCATGTTCCTCTTTTTCATCTCAACCAATAGTTCACAAGCCGTATCAATATTTTTCTCTCGCAAGAAACCCTCAATCATCAAAGTATAAGTTCGATCATCAGGATTTAGTCCCATCATAATCATCTGATTGAGGAGAGCTTTCGCCCTCTCCATCTCCCCAGCTTTACACATCCCACTAAGAAGTCTATTATATGCAATAGAACATAATTTAACTCCACGAGTAACCATATCATCCTTGATTCTAAAAGCCTCTTCAATATCACCTTGTTTTAGGAACCCGTCAATCAATGCGGTGCACACAATGTTATCAGGATGTAAAACCATACCATACATCTCTTCTAATATCAATTTAGCCTCCCTTAATCTCTTTTGTTGGCATAATCCATCAACAAGTCTATTATAAGTACGATTATTAGGTACCAAACCATTGTCCACCATAGATTTCATTAGCTGAAAGGCTTCATTTACAGCCCCAGCTCTACACAAACCTCCAATCACCACATTGTAAACAACCAAATTGGGACTGCATCCCTTCTCTTCCATTTCACAGAGAATCAATTTTCCCTCTTTTACATTCCCGGCTTTACAATGTGCATCAACCAAATTAATATATGTGTAAACATCCGGAGTTATCTTATGCTCTAGCATCCAGTTATAGACTTTCCAAAACAATTTCCATCTATTTCTTTTTCAACAATTCGTTCAACAAAATATTACATCGCACCAAATTAGGCACAAATCCAACATCTACAGCACTTAACAGCACATCAACAGATTCATCCAAAGAACCCCTCTCCTTATAAGCATCAATCAGAATCCCAAAAACAGCTACGCTACTCCACTGAATCTTTATAGCACCTAACAACAGAACCCAAAACCTCTGAACTCGGCTCATAGGTCTCAATCATTCTGGCTATAACATTATTTGCTTGTCCAAAAAGATGTGAATCACACAGAATGATTGCCAGAATCGAGAAAGAATCCAAGTCTTGAGTGATACCCACTTGAGAATTGACCCAGTTGAAAAAAATCAAAAAGCCTTAGTGGGTCAAACACCAGGTTTTGGCGAAGAACAGAATGAACTACACCTGGGTTTACCTTCTTTGCTATACTTGCTGATTCCAGTAGGTGCTTCCAGTTATTTTGCCCGAGAATGGTGGTGATTTCTTTTACGGTGTCCCTGTTTTGCGTGGAAACATTCACTGCGCAAAACGACACGGATTTCAAATGAGAACTTGCCGATACTTTGATCATACATCGGCTTCTTCTCGTGAAGAACTGGAAGCTCTTGTGTCGCATTAGCATCACCATTTGCTACCCGCATGATCTCCGCGAGGAGAAAAGCGATCAAACGCCGGCAACCTTCCTGTGTGGGAAATATAAAAATCAAAAGTGGGTTGCACAGCAACGATCGAAACATATCATCTGGGCCAACCTTTCTTTCTATCTGGGCTTTCTTTAGCTTTTCACTTCACGATCCAGCTCAATCGAAGAACGAGCATCGACCCATATCGTTTTTTTTGCCAGGCTAATGGATCTGTTGACAATCAAGCCCAGTATCCCATTAACAAAGTGAATCTGTTGACGCACAAAGCAAGAAGTTCTCCAGTTACCATTCTTTACAGGAGAGAAAACATGGCATGGATCTGACGAAGTGGGTGATAAAATCCGGTGAGCCCATACCTTGCTCCTCGTGTTTCTTTGACGAAACTGAAACAGCTGTTCTTGGTCAAGGTATGGGCATATTAAATTTAACAAAATTTATCAGAGTTGTCTCTTCAGAAAACTCGTGTTTTCAGTCACTCGACCTTGATCAACTCACGTTGATTCAACTAACAACAGCCATTAACAGTTGATAGCGATGCCAAGAAGAAAAGAAAAATCGTGGAAACATTAAAACTACTTCGGTGGCGATTGTTCCTTCAAAGTTATGACAAATGCAATGCATCTGTTGGGCCCTGGCCATGATAATATTATTAAATTACCACTGCTTCTGACACCATATTTACAATATGATCTTTTTCTTTTGCGTGCGTGTTTCTTTCCATGGGCCGATATTGGACAAAAAGAAACGAAAGATTTAGGGTATCCCGTTGGGACCCTTCGATGATCATACCATGTATGAATGTTTCCTATATTAAAAAGAAAGAAAATTTTAAAAAACAATTTTTTATATTTTTTCTTTTTTTTTTTGGACATGATCACAAAGATTATATATATTAAACTTTTTGTATATAGTGTTATTTATATTTAGGTTATGTTATAATATTATTTTGAGTTAATTATATAAAAAACTTATATTTTTTATAATTTAAAATCAGCACCTATATTTATTTGAGATTTAAATTTTTATTAAATTTTTAATGTTTGAGTTATGTTTACAATTTTTGTTAGTATTAATAGTTTTGTGTGCACCCGATGTTTATATAATTTTTACCGATATAATTACTCTAATAACTTTTAAAAATATTATTGAAATAAATAAAATATTCATATATTATATATTTTATTAATTTTGATGTAAATAAATAATATTTTATTTTTATAATAAATATTAAGATAATCATATAAGTAAAAATCATATGCGATAAAACTTAAAATTAACAAAAATTATAAACAAAAGTTTCATGCCGAAAATTTAATAAAAATTAAGTTTTAAATACATATTTTCTCTTTTATGTCTAAATTTGAGATCACAAGCAGCACACATCTTCTCTTAATATAATTAACTATTATTTATTTTAAAATTATTTAATTACAATTTTAAATTATGTTTATTACATTTAAAAAGTTTGAAGTTTTTTATATTTTATAATATGAAACCTTTAATCATATATCATTAAAAAAAAATGAAATCATATACCACTTATATGATCTTTTAATGCACAAAACTAAAAGAAAAATTATTATCAAAATTTAGTAAATTAGTACTTTAAATAAATAATGGGATATTGATCGAAAATTTTTGCATTATGTTGGTTTTAAAAAATTATTTTATAAATACATTCTTAAATTATTTTTAAAAAATTATCTGAAGAAATAATATCCATAACATTAATCAAGATGATACCATGTATAAACAAAAATAAAACTTTTAAGTTCTAAGTCTGTTTCTTATGTGGACGAAGAAGAAATTGAATATCATTGGAAGGAGAATTTTTATTTTTACTTTTTAGGGGAAGGGGGAGGAGGCTGTCATAGATGGTGATGGAATAGTTGTGTTGTTCGTTGTTGGCTGGCTGGCTGGCTGGCTTCACAATTGACTTTGAGTAGAAAATGGGCAAAGTGAAACGTTCTTTTGGTTTGTGGTGGCCATTGCCTGCATCTGTTTAGGGTTTTAATGCTCTTTCCTGTTTCACATTTCTACATTTTTAGTTGCCGTGTTCCATTCGTTTTCTTAGGGCATTCATTCACTCAGCTTTTTCCACAAATGTTGATTCTTATCCCATAAATTCTGATAAAAAAATTATTTTATCTTTTTAATTGAAAATTTATAAAAATAATTATTATAATAAAATATTTTCATAATTAAAATATGATTTTAATGATATTCATTTATATTAGTGACAAGTAGGAAAACAATAAATGGCGGCTCTAAAATCGATAAAATAAATAAATTTTTTTGACAGCTCTATTTATCTGTTCTTGAAATTTTTGATGATCTAGAAAAGAGACTTTTTTATTATTTAATAACTCTCTAAAAGGTATTTTATTTTTATTTTTAATTTTATTAATAATATAAACATAAAATAAATTATTAAAAAAACAGTTCAAAAAAAAAAAAAAGTTGGAAACTAGGGTTACATTACTTCTTCGATTTCCCCTTTATAGGAAGGTTGTGGCGTAACTTTGACCGATTCATTAGCTCAAATGTTTGTGTTATTGATTACAATTGCCTAAGCAATCTAAGACCGAATAGCTTCTGAGTCAACTAAGAATGTCCATCTTGTTAATCATGAAAGACAGCTATTCACATTATGTTCCATTTTCCCTTTCGGATATGTTTCTACACGCAACATTATATAGGTTGACAAATTCAACTAGACTTTGTCAAACAACTACTAAATGTTATGTTAAATACATGATTTAAGTTACATAAAATATATAATTAGATTAAAAATATATTAATGGACCGACCGGTCAAAATATATTTTCCCTTTTCTAGTACATGAAACTATTTGCACACAAAATGACATTGTTGGTTGGTAAGATTTTATAAATTAAATTAAACCTCCCGTGACTTTGAACTGGTAGATTATGCTTCTCAAAAGGAAGCAACATGTTGTCATCCGACCTACAACAACTTCTATAATTTGATTAATTAATCCTTTTATAGCGGCACAACGAAGGAAGATGACCAAGAAAAGGGAGGCCGGGCCGGCAACAATTAAAGTTTTTAATAATATGTGATTACGTGTAGCATAGTAAATGCCGGTGGAATCTGATTTTTAATGCGATAAAATGTCGTGTCTCTATAAGCATAACATGTTATTGCTTTGGCAAATATAAATATAATGTGTTTATTATTGTTTTTGTATGTACTTGTAGCATCATTACTCTGATGGATTACCATAACGTGAGTATTAGTTTTTTTTTAATTTTTAACATAATATTATCATATTATTATCGATTAAATAAATATAAAATAATAATAATTAAAATCAAGTTATTGAGAATTTTCTTCGTTGTTAATTTAAAATTTTGAAAAATATATAAATTACTTTTTAATCATTTAAATTTTAAATTAAAAACTATAAGGTGATAAGGGTTAAAAGAAACGTGTCGAACAAAAATCAAATATCTATGAATTATTTGCAACTATAATGTAAAATGGGAAAAAAAATTGATGACGTGTACTTGCTTTTTAATAGGGGTAAACAGGGAATAAGTGTTAGGGGCCGTGGGGACAATCTTATCTCTCCACTCAAACGACGGGCCTCTCTCTCTCTTTCTCGTGTGTTTCCTTTAAATAATAATATATACTTTTAAAAAAACAAAGTCTTATTCATAATGACGGAGATGCTCAAGTTCCCCAAACAGCTGGGACTGTACGTACAAGGTGAAAGAGCCAGGAAAATCCGACACGTATGTCTGCTGTACTTGATACGCATCACCATACATGTACTCCACTGTTACGCTATCTTATCCCTCCGGGTCGGGCTCAGTGCAGTGAAACGCCAGCAGTTCGTGCTTTCAACCAAGCAAATAGCCCGTTCTCACTTGGGTACTCTTATCAAATAATGCCTTCGATTTTTATCAATCTAAAACCCAAATTAAAAATAATACATTTTTATATTATTATTATTTATTAAATAGGTTAATGGTTGCATCCAACTAAGAAGTGAAAAGACAAAAACGTACAGGGGATAGTGGACCGGCAGGCACACGTGCAAGAGATGTATTAGATTATGAATTGTTTTTTTTAATAATTATGTTAATAAATTTGATTTATCTGTATCTGACCAAATATTAAATATCTTATCTTATGTTTGGTTGAGAGTGATACCCATAACCACGTCTCCCACCCACAAGACAACTACCCGTGGCAAGATGTCCCAACCAACCATTAATCTAAACAATATTTTAAAAAAAAAGAAAAGAGCAGCAACTCGACCGACTAAATTATTATTAATGAATATTAAATTATCTTATTATTGTTATTATAAATTAATTTATTTTTATAAAATAATCAAAATGAAAATTTGTGATGAAGACCCTAGAAAGGTCAGTGTGATTTGTGGTGCTTATTATGCCACGGAAATTTCTAATTACTACGGAGAGTTATTATTGAAGTGCACTAAACACGCATCGTACAAATTTTGATAATATTAAATTGAAGCAACTAATTAATAATAAAATTAATAATTATAGTGTCATAGTTGATAATTAAAGATGGGTTTTTCTTTTCCAATGTGTTTAGGTCGGTCATATTATATCTCATTTATTAATTTTTTATTTAAAATAGTTTTTAAAACTCATCGTCAGCTAACATTATTATGAAAAAATATTAAATATAAAAAAACTTTGAAGAATACTTATTTATTAATGTAAATTCTAACATATTAATTAGATTAATTGTATATACGACTTTAAAAGTTGATAAAAATCATCATTAACTTAAACTATTGTGAAAAAATTATTTTAAAAATAAATTAAACAAATCTATGTTTTATTTAAAATAAAACACTTTTTAAAATATGAACTATTTTTATAATTTTTTAAAAATTTTAATATTATAAACTGTAAAATATATACATTTTCACTAATTACCATTGTGAAACTTTTCAAGCTAAAATTTATATTTAATTTAAGTAATTTTAATTTTTTATACAAATTAAATTTAATTAAAATTATATATAATTAATTTAATCAATATTTCAAAATATACGATAAAAAAGCAAATACAATCAGAAGATTTTTCTTTTTTTCCACCTCACACAAATCTTTTAATTTCAATTAAATTAAAAGTTAAATAATGTAATTTGAAAAGCAAATACTTTACATACCATAATAAAGTGACATCATTACCGTGTAAAGGCAATAGAATGTGAAAGTACCGTCAATCCGCGTGTACTCATAATTTTCAACGTTAACAATTCCTCTTAAAATGTTTAAGTGTTCATACCAACGTTTTGAATACATAAAATGTCATCCACAAACTTTGGGTCATAATCTTTGGCACGAATTTAACAAACAAGAGGGCATATAAGAACCCAAAGAAAGGTACCCATAAGTAGGGTAGGGTCCATCGCGAACAAATCTCCGACTCACCAAGAAACTTAATCTTAATCCTAATCTTAATTAATTACCTTAATACCCAATGCATGCATCCAAAAGCTTCCTCACATCTTGCCATGATTAGGTAACATAATTAAGATTGGTTTCCTCGGCTCCATTCTCTCTAATTGCCATGATTAATTGAGATATTTAAGATTTTTGTCCTTTATTCGATCCCTTCTAATTATCATGATTAATTCACAAAATTAAGATTGGTGGTCTCGTCCCTATCATCTATACATGTCATTCTTAATTTATATATATATTTTTATTATTTTAAAATTAATGTTTTAATTAAAATTAGTTTATATTACAATTTTTTAAAAATATATTTTTTATTAAATTATATAATATTAAAATTTTTAAAAAATTATAATACGTGATAATTTATCATACAAATCAATTCGTGAAAACTTTGAAGAATAGAACACAAAGTTCGTACCCACAATGCACAAATGTATCAACTCAAATTGTGTACGGTCCATCCGTCTAACAAAGCAAGTACCTCGAGGTAGAGATTGATTAAAAAAAGAAATGGATAACGTCATGATGGGGTTATATGACGTCAAACACCCCGTAACGTTCCATCCCCACCTAACCACTGTCAAGCAACAAGCGTGACGAGACGTAACCAATCTTCAGCGAGGAACTGGCCAAAACCACTCTGGCATTTTATCTGCAGGACCACGTGTCCCCCTTCACTGGAACTGCCCCGCCGCGTGGCGAACGCTGGCTGCTATCTATCTAAACAAGCAGTCAGTTTCTTGTGGAATTTCATATAGCCAATACAACACTCATTTGAAATCCGCCAATAGCGTGCCAGACAATAAAATAAAAAATAAAGTAGGATAAAGTTATTGGGACCACGAAATGAACGAGATAATCCCGTTTCGAATCCGTAACCGTTTGGTGGTGGGGTCAGTTGGGTAGTGACGTGGAGTGCGAGGACGAGGGTGACGGAACAACCGCAGGTGAGGTTAATGAGTTAAAAAGAAAAAGAAAAAGAAAATTAAAAGAGAAGAGAGGGGTTTGGTAGCAAGAGATAAGATGAGAAAGGAGGAGAGGGAGACATGGCGTTTGGTCTGTGGGTTTGGGGTCAATAGAAGGGAGACTAAGGGATTGTCCAAAATGCCAAGCAGAGAGGAGGCAGAGAATGCGTGGCCCCACATATTGGATTAGTGTAAGCTTAACAGGCGACACCTCATGGGCCCCACTCCTCCAGTTTGTATAAAAATTAGTGTGGTCTCTGCTCCTTGTTTTTTACCTTTTTTTAATATTATTTTCTTTGTCACTCTCCCTTGGTTGTTAAATCTGAAAACGATGTCGTTTTTCAGATTAAGATTTTATCTAAAGGAAATTAAGTTTCTTTTATTCCCCCCATCCCTTTTCGGTGGGTTATTTCGGGGGGAAAGAAATAGGAAGTAAAAAGGAGAAAGTTGGGTCATGGGTCACGAGGCGAGTTCATGATTCGTCGGTTGAATTGGCATAACAAGTACCGTAAATGATTTCAGCTTCTGCCATGGACACGTGCTTCGGACCAGTTGATGCAGTGGGAGGAGGCATCGCGATCACAAGAACCAGCATTCACGCTCTTGTCACGTCCATCTCTGCAAACCGCAAAAAGGTTTCTCCCAGAAAAATCAAGCTCTGTTCTTTAATTACATGATTTCCGAAGAGTAAAATGGAGGATTTCCTTTTTTTTTTTGTTATGAGAGAATTTTGATCTGGGGTAAAAGAAATGTTGGTGAAAAAGGGAGAGGAGTGGACAAAGTAAGGTACGCGGTTACCCCGAATGGTGCCCACTTGGTGTTTGTATGTTTGCCCCAAAGTGGCTTCGCTGGTTCTCAAAGGACGAAGAGGTTGCTTTGGACCCAATTAGTAAATAACGCACATTTTGTTCACTTTTCTCGCTTCTTTCTGTCCATATCTTCCCATCCATACCTTCAATCTTTGCCACAAGTCTTACGTCTCACTTAGTTTACAGAAAGTTGGTTTCTTCCACCACCGGCACGTTCATGTCTATCGCCATTTAAGGTCCTAGCTCACATGCCTTGTTGCCTCTTCCAATGCGCTTCACTCTGTTTCTTTCTCCTCATATTTTTCCATTCGTACTTTTTAACTTTGGATCCTGCTGATATGAACATGTGGTGTTTATTTTAAAAAAATAAAAATAAAATATTTTTACATTTATTATATTAACATAACCAAAATTAAATAAATAAAATTTTATTTATTTATTTAGATAAATTATCACTAATCATTTTTTTAAAATTAGCTAGATATGGTAATCTTTTAACTTTATGTTCGGTATTATTATTGTTTAAAATGGTTGACATAGTCATTTTGTAACAAAATTCATTCAGTTTATGAAATGAATTTTGATTACATTGTGGTAGTAGTTTCTATTTTAAAAAATCTTAAATTTATTTGATTGAGTTCATAAATTTATATATGATTTATGAATTGTTTAGATTAAAGATTATAGCTTTTTAAGATATCAATTATATTATTTTACTATAAAATCTTTAACAATGTAAAATGAATTGGTAGCAAAAGTTGGATATAAGATAACATAAAAATTCAGATTTATTAAATAACATGGGCAATGGAGCTATTTTTTGAATATAAAAATACCGAAATTGGTTCACTTTTTGTTAGTATAAAGTTAGAAAAAGTAGAACTAAATGTGTGAGATGGACTGTTACCCAAAATGACTTTATGTGTACAATGTGTCAAGCACATGTGTCCATGCCCAAAAAAATGTAACATGACCCATTAATTCCCCTCTTCGTCTGTGTCAGATAAGCAGGGCCAATAAGGGCTTTTTGGGTGTCCGCTTCTATGCTTTCGCGTCACTGACAGTCACGCAAAACAACACTCCGTTTGTTTAATTTTATATATATATATTTTTTGATTTTTTAAAGATAAAAATAGAAAATAATATTTAGTTTTTTTCTGAAAAAAAATATATATATATTTTCAACTGATGAGAGACTTTTCCGGACAAAGATTCCGCCATTGGTTGCTTTAGACCATACACAACTGCTAATAGACAACACCACCTGGGTCCCACTCACTTACTTCCCTCCTCTTGCTCGCGCCACCACGTGACTCACTCGCCCTTTCCTTTTATCTCCTCATTTCATCTCTTTAGTTTTCCCTATATCTCGTGCCCATTTTACCCTGATATTTTGTTGAGCTTATCGAGCTTTCCACTAAATTCAATTTCTCTTAAAAAAATTGGACAACTAAAGAAGCATTCATAGTTATTAAAATTAGGAATGCATTTTCCACATTATTATCCTTTGATTTTCATTTATCAAAAGTAAATTTATTTATAGTATTACTTCATGAATAGTTAAATGAGAAATAGAAAAAAAATTATTTTTAACATTATAATTGATGTTTAAAAATGATTAAAATTTTCAATAAGTCTAATTTATGTTTTCTACAATTTGTTACATGTGAAAAATATTAAAAACATCTCATTTTACCTAATTATTACATATTAACCTTAATTTTAAAAAATAATATAAACATATCATAGAAATATTTATAACCCTTTTTAAAAAATTAATTTAATGATTAAAATATAATATTTAAAAAACACCTAAACATTTAAAAGATAAAGATAATTTTCAAAATAGAATCACAATCATCTTTAATCTGAAAACTTTTGTCGGGTTGAAAAAAAAAAGGTCATTATAATTAGAAAAATACATTTTTTTTGGACTTATTTAGCTCAATATATTTCAAAACTATCATGTAAGTTATGAAATAAACATAATTTCAAAATCAAACTTAATTTTATTTTGAGTTTTTAGTCACGCGGACTAAATGATCCAAGCCACTTTTTTTTTTCAAAACTCCAGTCAAAACTATATTTTTGTAAAACATCAATTGTTATGAATCCAACATATGCCACACAACCAATGCTAATGTTTGTTATATTTAATAAAAAATATTTAAAATTCATTTCACTTATTTTGTAAATATAATTTTTAGCAGATTTAATTTATTTAATAAAATAGTGAATAAATATTTTATAATTTATTATATTGTTTTGAATAAATAAAAATAATTTATTTTATTAAATTATTAATTAATTATTTAAAATTTAACTTTATTAATATCAACACAAAATTTTGATGTATTTTTTAAATTAGTACAATACTAATAACCATCAATTTCAATAAAAATTTAAATAAAAATGTATTAAAACAGAAATACAATAAAATATTAATTATATAATTTATTAATTTATTAATTATATTAAATGATATTAAAAATAAAATAACTTAATCCCTGATGGGGCAACGAGAAATAAGCAACACGAGATATTGATGGGATACAACGAGGGTTCATATAAATGCGGTACTCTACCATCCAGGCGCACCGTAGGGATGGACGACAAAGGGCACGCGAAGAGCAACAGAAAAGTAACCATTGCTAAAGTGCGCGGAATTGGGTAATGTACGCACTCTCTACCTCTTCACATCCATCCAAACCTGCCCGTTAATAGCACGACAAGGCCACTTCCCCATAAAAGCAGAACAACTTCCCCACTGATGCCTGGACAAACTCCGCTTACCTGCCAAACCAATGGTGCCGAGCCCTAAACGGCACACTTGACGCCGTTTGCAAGGATCCCCACTCCCCCTCTAAAGCCGCCTTTATTAATTAGCCCTTCCCGAGTGTGTCGCTTTATCTGGTCCCCTTATTGGGTGCACCGGCTGTAGCCGGTCCAAAAAAGGTGGAGTAACCGGTTCCTGCCGGTTCCTGCAACAGGACTGGTTAGAAATTGACCGCGGTTGAAATTATTGCAGTAGTTTTGACCACTCTGGTTAAGCCTCGTCTCCTCAGACAGAAACAGGGAGAGAAAAACACAGAAAAAGAGCCAGAGAGAGAGAGAGAGAGAGAGCCTCTGTTCTGTGTACGAGCTCTGGCACCTGCAATTGATTGCTGAGGGAAGATAAGAGCCCGAGGTGGCTCTGCAGAGGAGAGATAGAAAGCGACTAGAGAAGGAAGGTGGAGAGAGAGAAAGAGGAGCTGATTGGTGCTTAAATCGAGGAAGCTGGTACAATTGAGGCAATTATAGGGGCTTTTGTGGTCTGGATTTTTAGGTTCTCTCTTCATTTGATCGAGGTTATTAGAGAGGGAAAGTTGGAAGGGAGAGGCAGTTGGTTGACAGAGGAATTTAATGAAAGCTGAGCTTTGTGTTTGAGTGGAGGTAGGTGTTAATTGATGGTGGATTGAGAAAATTTTGTGGTGTATTGGTGCAATTGAATTCAGGGCTCTTCTTAAAGGTTTGCGTCTGAGTATCTTTTGAAGTTGTGAAAAGAGTATCAGATGAGAGATCTGAGCTGATATTTCAGAGAAATGGGTTCTTCAGAGGCGTCTATAAAAGGAAATTCCGTCCACGGGAGAGCTGATAGTTTTTCTTCGAGTTACAGTGATCCTAACGATGCGAGGAACCCCATGGAGGGACAGAAAGGTCATTCCAAGAATTCCACTGCCGCCAGAGGTAAATCCCGGTCGATTGGTTCCATTTCAGCTGAAATCAGTTCTTATTCTGGTGAACATGAGATGATATGGTTTTGATATCTTGGTTTCTTTTGTGTGTTTGGTGTTTGTTTGTAGTAGACCCTGAGATGGCGCTTTACACGGAGCTATGGCATGCTTGTGCTGGCCCTCTCGTTACAGTTCCTAGAGAACGAGAGCGTGTCTTCTACTTTCCTCAAGGACACATCGAGCAGGTTTGTCTCTCTGCTGTATCTCTGTATAGCAGTATGGCTGCATAGAGTTAGAGCTAATTGGAGTTTTTTGTTTTTGAAAATTTTGAATGGCTTTGATTTTATTTTTAGTTTCTTTTTCCAGCAACTTGTACTCTCATTAGATTGTCTAGATTAGTCTTTTTCTGTTTCTTGGCTTCCGTTAATTTTTTACAGCTTGATGGGTTAGGTCGCAGCGTCTACTAATCAGGTAGCGGAGCAGCAGATGCCAGTCTATAATCTTCCGTCGAAGATCCTTTGTCGTGTGGTTAATGTCCAATTGAAGGTAATGGATTAGGCCTTTCTTGAGATAAAAGGGGATTTAGGGTTATAATTTAATATATGGTAATTGCAATTAATTGAGGGTTTTGTCTGGTGATGTGTTTTGCCTTTTTTGCGTTGACTCTTTTTTTCTTTTGCTGTTTGCAATTTGCAGGCAGAACCAGATACTGATGAAGTGTTTGCCCAAGTTACTTTGCTTCCTGAGCAGAATGTAAGTTCCTCTGTTATCTCTAGTTTTTCTTGGCCTGCTAGGATCAGTTTTTGTGGCGGAATTCTAATGTGTTTTTTGTTGGCTGGATGACAGCAAGACGAGAATGCTGTGGAGAAGGAGCCACCCCCTCCTGCACCACCAAGGTTTCATGTGCATTCGTTTTGTAAAACCCTGACTGCTTCAGATACAAGTACTCATGGTGGATTTTCAGTGCTCAGGCGGCATGCAGATGAATGCCTTCCGCCTTTGGTTAGTCTGAGTGAACAGAGCTACGAGTCAGTGTTCAAGTTATCTCTCAGAATCGGGTTCTCATTGGCTATTTTGTTGTTGTCATTTGACAGGATATGTCACGGCAACCTCCCACCCAGGAGCTGGTCGCAAAGGATTTGCATGGAAATGAGTGGCGTTTCAGGCATATCTTTCGGGGTATAGCCTTCATTATTTTGTTAACATGACCGTGCATTTACATTAGGAAGTACCTTGTGGTTGCATATCATGCACTGTTTTTATGGCCCTACTATGGATATTATAAGGGTCTCTCTTACTACCTCAGTAACCTTGTGATATGTTATTGTCAGTGCTATATTTTTTTTAATGTATATCTTAAGGGGCTTTAATAATTGCATCTATATGCATATGTGAACTATTCATGCAATATTTTTATGTTAAGTTTACAAGGGACATTTTTGGGTTATCGTTGTGATTTCAAGATTTTATTTTATATATGTTTCAACCTGAATGCAGGTCAGCCACGGCGGCACTTGCTTCAGAGTGGGTGGAGTGTTTTTGTTAGTTCAAAGAGGCTTGTTGCAGGGGATGCATTTATATTCTTAAGGTTTGCATTTTCTTAGTATGCATGATATTTCCTATTTTTGGCTTGTTATCAGCCTATTAACCCCTCTTTTACCAAATTAAGAATTCTTTGCTGAAGTGGGCTGGATATAATCTGACTGGAATGCAATCTCTAGGGGTGAGAATGGAGAACTCCGTGTTGGGGTAAGACGTGCAATGAGGCAGCAAGGCAATGTTCCTTCCTCTGTTATATCTAGTCACAGCATGCATCTTGGTGTTCTTGCTACAGCATGGCATGCCATTTCGACAGGAACTATGTTCACTGTTTATTACAAGCCTAGGTAATTTCTTGCCTGGTATTCATTATGGATTCGAGTGTGTATAAGTAGATTAAAGGTCGCAGATTTTGATGTTTTTTCATAAATGATTCCTTGCCGC
Organism: Moringa oleifera; assembly: GCA_021397835.1. Lineage (NCBI taxonomy): Eukaryota > Viridiplantae > Streptophyta > Magnoliopsida > Brassicales > Moringaceae > Moringa > Moringa oleifera. The sequence continues at coordinate 8,314,717 of JAJFZO010000344.1, read as the reverse complement.
TGGGGTCCCCAATATGTTTGAACTGGTGAGGTTTTCAAAGGCCTTTTTAGGCATGTAAAGCCTTGTAAGATATCTACAAGAGGAATGCAGGGCTCTTGTGATCTCATTTCACAAAAGAAATAATGTCTAGAACTATCCATTGATGTTGTAATGGATTTTGTTACTAATGGTTCCTGATAATTTTTGTTACAGGACAAGTCCAGCTGAGTTTATTGTTCCATATGAACAATATATGGAGTCTATTAAGAGCAACTATTCAATTGGAATGAGATTTAAAATGAGATTTGAAGGTGAAGAAGCTCCTGAGCAGAGGTTTGTGTTGTATGCCCTGAATGTTGTTTGTTTGTCCACGTTGTTCATGTCGAAGTTGTTGCTTTTATATCTTCATTGAATGCATTTTTTTGTTGTAGATTTACTGGCACCATAGTTGGAATTGAAGATGCTGATCCTACAAGGTGGCGAGACTCTAAATGGAGATGCCTTAAGGTAGTAATTAGCCTTTGCACCCGATCCTTGTTACCGTTATGTAGAGTGCTTAAAGGATGTCTCTGAGTTTCTCACAGGTCAGATGGGATGAAAATTCTACTATACCGCGACCAGAGAGAGTTTCACCTTGGAAAATAGAGCCTGCTCTGGCTCCCCCTGCACTGAATCCCCTACCAATCCCAAGGCCCAAAAGACCACGACCAAACATGATGACATCATCCCCCGACTCGTCGGTGCTTACTCGGGAAGGTATGTTATGATGCAAAGTTAAAGAAAATCTAATGTCATATGAAGGTATTTAATTTGTTTGTCAGATGAGGTTGATGTATCCTTTGTTTTTTTGGGTCAGGTTCATCTAAGGTAGCTGTAGACCCTTCACCAGCAAGTGGGTTTCCAAGGGTCTTGCAAGGTCAAGAATTCCAGACCTTGAGAGGTAATTTTGCAGAGAGTAACGAGTCTGATACTGCTGAGAAGTCTGTTGTGTGGCAACCTTCGATAGATGATGATAAAATTGTTGTGATTTCTGCTTCAAGAAGAAGATATGGATCGGAGACCTGGATGCCTCCAGGAAGGCACGAACCTACTTACACTGATCTGCTATCTGGGTTTGGAGGAAATACTGAATCTTCCGGTAGTCACTGTCCATCCTTTGTTGATCAAACTGCAACTACTGCAAATCCAATCAGGAAGCATTTACGTGATCAGGATGGCAAACTTAACTTGCTTTCCAGCCCTTGGTCTTTGATGTCCTCGGGTCTCTCACTTAAGTTGGCAGAGTCTAATTCAAAGGTGACTGTACAAGGCAGTGATGTATCTTATCCACATCGGGGCAATGTCAGACAGGGACCTTATGGTGAGTATTCGATGTTCCATGGTCACAGACTGGAGCGTTCACAGGGAAAATGGATGATGCCGCCCCCTCCATGTCATATTGAGAACATAGCTCATTCAAGGGAGCCTATAGGGAAACCCACATTGGTACAAGAACATGATACTGGAAAATCCAGAGATGGGAATTGCAGACTCTTTGGCATCCCACTTATCAGTAACACGGCAAGGGCAGAGCCATCTGCATCTCATAGAAACATGATGAATGAGCCAGTGTGCCATACACGAAACTTGTCTCCAAAGGTTCATGCATTTGAGCCTGAAGAAAAGACAGAACAATCAAAGGGCTCAAAATTGACATATGATGCCCATACTGTCAATGATCAAGAGAAACCATCACCGATTTGTCAGCCTCATACAAGAGAAACTCAAAACAAAACTCAGAGTGGTTCAACTAGGAGTTGTACTAAGGTTATTGCCTTGATGATTTGCATTAGCTATAGATAATACGAGGTTGTACTTAGAAATCTTGTGAAGGTTGTTGCTTAACCAAAATCTGTTGGTTTCAGGTTCACAAGCAGGGGATTGCACTTGGTCGTTCTGTTGATCTTACGAAGTTCAACAACTATGACGAGTTAATTGCTGCATTGGATCAGTTGTTTGAGTTTGGGGGGGAGCTATTGGCTCCTCAAAAGAATTGGCTGATTGTTTACACTGATGACGAGGGTGACATGATGCTTGTTGGAGATGATCCCTGGCAGTAAGGGTTTGCATTACTAGTTATGTTATTAGTTTTCTGTTTTTGTTTTCAGACAAGAATCTTTAACAATTGGCCACTTGTGTGCGATAGGGAATTTTGTGGAATGGTTCGGAAGATCTTCATCTATACCAGAGAAGAGGTCCAGAAGATGAACCCCGGGACCTTGAGTTCAAAGTGCGAAGAGAATCCTGTTATTGCTGAAGGAGTGGATGCAAAAGACGCAAAATGTTTTTCCCACCCTTCAGCATCTGGTGCTGAGAACCCTTGAGATTTTGCTGTCATGGAGTCTAGGTAATTATTACTCAGCTTATTTTCAGGCAGTGTAGTTCCTATAATTTCCTTGATACATGTTCTTCCTTGTATTTACCATTGTGGTATTTAGAGGTTTCAGGTTTTTGTTGCTGCTGTCAGAGGGAGTGCTTTTACTACAGCCATTCTGCATTGGGGTAGTATAATATAGAACTGATTGCGAAGGATGTAAGTACCTCTCTTGGAAGAAGGCGAGTTGAAGTGATGGCACTTTTGGTATTATCCAATTTTGGACTTGTTGTGGAGTTAATATTTTATGGTGTCCTATTATGGGTTTATATACATAAATATGTATACCCGTATTATATCAGTATGGCGATAGCTGGCCATGCATTTTTATGACATTTCCCCCATTGTACAGAGCTGCTTTAATTTTTGGCCCTACCCTTTAATGTAAGTAAGTTCATACATCAACGGTCACCATAGTCTTATTTTCTCCCAATTTTCCAGCTTCCTTTGATTGCCGCTTGGGCAGGATTCTCTATTTGTTTTAAATTTTTATCTTTCCATTCATTCACGGACAACTTTAGAGGTGTCAGAAAAGGCATTAGCATTAAGTATCTGACATCCTTATAAAATACTATTCACGACATTACTGTTAAAGCAGCAGATTTCTCCAATCAGTGTTAGAAAAGTTGGATGCCTTTGAATACTGCAAAAGATGGTATTAGCCCATGTGCAGATCATCAGTCTTTGTAAGTAGCTGTAATTTGTACTATAAGTATCTGTTTTCCAGGCAAAAGAATGGGATGGGTCATCCATGTTGCTAATAGTCCAGGAAGTAGACAGGAAGGACGAACTTGTTGGTTGGCTTTGCCAATTGGACTGACCCATTCCTGGTATCAGTAGGTAAGGCATCCCAAGATAAGGCATGTGGGTTGCAGGATTGTTTCTTCCGGCTGGGGGAGAATTTGGTCAGATAACAAGCTGTACCCACTTTCTAAAGTTGACGCTAATTGAAAGGAGAACTCTCTGGTCATTGACTCTGCTCTGCTTACTCAAGATTTTGGTAGATGCAGCGGGCTTTACTGAGTGCTGCATTCACAGTGTCCCACCAGTCAATAATGTCTACTGAAGGCTAGCTACTGGGCCTGGAGTCCAGTCTAAGATCCCCTCCACCTATTGAGTCAATATATTTTGTTAAATAGTCTTACAACTACAACTTTTCCAACTTGATATAACAAAACAAGCAACTATGACTGCATTTGGCTTTCTAGTGGGTTACCTTTTAACTGAGAAGAATGACTAATTTCTTGATTCTTCCCCTATTTCCCGTCTTTCAGCTTGATGCGGTTTAGTGGCCTGTTGAAAAGTCACTGAAATATGATCACAGTGGTAGAAAACAGGCAAGTCAAATTCCAGTCAGCACAAAACAATTTCTACAACATCAACTTAGAAAAGTCAGCTCTTGAGACCAAAGCACAGAAACTTCCAACAGCAATTTGGCTGATTCCCATTTACTGGAAAAGGCGATGCTGCAGTTTGAAGGGAATCAACTTGAAAAGTTTGAGAGCAAAAACAAACTCAGTGGACTACATATTCTCAAATCTTGAAAAAGCTCAACTGATGAAATTTCCCACCAAATTAAGCTATTCTACAAAGACTGATCACAGCAACTATATCGTTTGATTGGTATCACAACAGACATGAGTATATCTGAGATCACACTTCTTGCTTTAGCAATTCCAATCCTGATTCATGGTGGATCTTACATCATGCCAGGCAAGCCAGCTGAATCCAAGAGTACTGCTTTGATTTGCTCAGGGTGAACCTCCTGCTCTCTGCATTGCTGGAAAAAGAAAACGAAACACATCAATAGTGCCATGGTTAAGAAGAGAACTACACAGGAGAGGAAAATTTATTCTAGATCGTTGTAAGAAGAAAATATATAGGCTTGAGATTAAATAATTTTATGTCCAAACATGTGTTTGGTGTAGGAATGCACTCAAGATAGATTAAATTATTCCTTTGAATTATACTCACCATCGCCAGAAAAAGAAATTTATTTTAGACTGTTGTAAATAAATTTGAACAGTTCAAATGAAGAACTCGAATATTGATATATCGCAATCCATCAATTATAGTGCAACCTAAACTTATAATAAATATTACATTATATTATTTTCATTCCAAACAGAGGTTATTTTTTTTAGACTTATCTCATGTTTATCTTATGTTACCTCACACACATGACAACATTTTAACTATATATTCTCAATCCTATCCTACATGTCAAATGGAGTTCAATGTCTAAACCCCTTGCAGCTCATGCAAATCAAAAGGTGAAAACCATGAAAATATGTGATTGAGCTAGCTGAAGGATTGAACTGCCCTAAACATGAAGAATGAAGACTCTTTCATATCAGTTTGAGGAAGATCCCGAATAAAAAAACCTAGAATATGATGCCTGCCCTTCCACTCTAACCATTCTAGCAGTATCTTCATATTGATCAAAGCATTACAATAGATCAATCTTAAATTCAAGTTCCACAAAAATTGAAAACATCATGTTTTTGGATCAAGATCATCTGCTAGTTTAAATTGTCCTAATATTTGAAGAGATACTGACACGTGGCAATTTAACAAATTAAATAGTTTGAATGTGTTCGCTTTTTCTTTTTCTTTTTTTTCACTCTAACATTTATTTTATCTTATTTCTAAAAAATAAGCACATCTTAGATCTGCAAAGAATTTAAGTCCCATGTACTCAGCAAAAAGGATTGGGAAGGACAGCAGGGTGTTAAGCCATCAGATAAGGACAGATATCCTTGTTTGTACTGCATTTATTATTCTAAGGTGGAAGCTCATGATTTGAGTGTTAAGATACTATCTTGCATTGATAAGCTTGTGAGAGAATCTAATTTAGTCATTGATGGCAGAAACTGTACCTCAGCTCTGAAGATATCCATAGCAAAACCATTGAAACAGCTGATGACAGCCTGCTGGATGTCTAGGCCAATGTTATCCAAAGCCCTAATTGTGGAGAGTAAAAGGCCTGGTCTGCGGCCACAAAACATATGAATGTTTACAGCTCTTCCTTCTCTCAGCCTTACTTCAACCTATATATGCAGCAAAGGCCAAAACCGTATCATTAAAATGTGAATAACCACAGCAGCATTATCATCATATTAGTATCCACATAACAATACTCTCATCTGCATGCTACAAAAAAGAAAATCATACAACAAAGAGAAAAACATTCTCCACAAGAAATTTCTGCATGGTTCATAGGGCTAGGGCAACGACCATCTTCAAGAATTAGAGGAAGAAACTAAACATGTTAGCAGAAGATTTAATGACGGAAATACAAAAAAGCAAATTAATATAAAGATCTTTCAGTGTACAAGAGGGATTTACCCTCGCGGGCTGGCCATTTGGGCTCGGCAATGAGCTGTGGCAAATTTCATCCTTGATATGGCTGGGCAAGGAAGTTGCAGTGGGTGTCAAAGGGTGGAAGCTTGTTGTAGGTGGAGGGGTCATTGAAGAGCCAGGAGCGGTTGACTCCAGTTCATTGTGGATGTCATTGATCCTTTGCAGAAGTTCCTTCAAGTACTCAATTGCATCCCCAAGGATTGAAGCCCTATCCATCTGTCAGCATCAGAAGGAAAACATAAGCTACATCACACTGTTTTCACAGACACCTGCTGAAAATTTTGAAAATCCATATTTTTGCTCAGTAGCTTTCCCAAGAGTAACAATCCATTTTCTAATCTAGTTGGATCAGATTCCACGAAAAAACTGATAATAATTAAGACATAAAAGGAATAAGCAGCAGAAAGTTTTGATCTGGAATTTAACTGCTCATATTACTTCCAAAAGTTTGAAGTCCCAATTAGCAACATAGATTAAGCAAGCATTCAGGACCTATTAAACTTAAACAAAGTGTCCTCACCCTATCACAAATTCCTGGTTCTTAATTTATTCTTTTAGTATGTATATCAAAAACAAGATATATTTTCTTTTTATATATCATTCTCTGAATTAACCAGCTGAATCAACATCAGGATTGAGGTTTCTCATGCTCCTTCACATATAGCCATAGGTAAAAAATCTAGTTTTATAAACATGTTTATAAACTTCCATTCTGCTTCAAATTTCAGAATATTTTGTGCCCTTTTTATCCAGCCTAAAGTGTTGTCAAAATTCAACATTCAAACTTCAACTTGAATGATCACAATCGTTAGTGGAGTCCTATACAAAGGAAATTTCACAGAGCTGACAACAAATTAGACCTCCAAGATTTTATGCATGAACAGGGAAATAAAGCACCTAAAGTAATGTAGAAATTTCATAGAAAATGGAAACTTACACAGGAAAATAAAAGTGAGAACCCTCAACCATAAGAAAAAAGACTCAAATATATCAGAACATAGAAAGCAAAAACTCAACGTCGGCTTTAGCTGCTCCAATCAGAAAAAAAAAAAAAAAGGACTCAATAACAGAAAACCGTGCATTGTTAACCTTTACTTTTGTATCTGTCAGATAACAGAAGGTAATACCCCACAGCAAGTGGTCCAAACTTATGGAGAAACTACAAAATTTCCCTACCAGTCTCCATGTGATAGAAATAAATGCAACTATCTTCAAGCATTTTGGAACATGTAGAACAAAATCAATCACTAAAAGAGTAGTGAAAAGGCAGGATGATCTTGAGAATCTCAAAACATAAAGTGATTCAAACTTGGATTCACGAGAAAATTATGTCTAAGAGGAATTCTTACTTTGCTAATCTTCGGGACAACAGAACGAAGCATGTACAGCCTATCATTGAGTTTCTTCCGGCGGCGCCTCTCTGCCATCAAATTCTTAGCAGGCATACCCTTCTTCTTCCCCTTTTGATCTCCAGACGTAACTGTACTATTGGCATTTGAATTATTTCCACAGTTCTTACCAGTTTCCTCTAGCTTAGTATTCTCTGCAAGCTCATCGGAGTCGTAATTCAGAGCAGACCCATCAATGCTAGTGTCTTCCTCATTATCAGCATTACCCGTTTTCCTCTTCTTGCCGTTCTCTTCCCCTACATCTTTCTTACCTTTATCTCCTTCATTTCCACTTGAGACCTGACCATTCCCTGAATCTAAAAAGCCCAAATTGCCTCCATTATCGCCTAAACTTTTCCTGAAAGCAGCTCTTTTCTGAAAAAGAGTGGGTTGTGCTCCCGTTGAAGGAAAGGTTTCAAGTGGCCTTAGCAGTTTAGCCCGATTCATAAACAGAGTATTCCCAGCATTCTCATCGGGACCCTGAAAACCTGTGAACCCAACACTGGTTTCAGGCAATTGGAGCATGTGGACGGTTGAGGTTTGAGGATTGGAACATAGATTAGGACTCCTAATCTGATTATTTGAACTCAAATCAGGGAAGCTACTCAAAAGCCCACCTCCCCTGTTGAACAGAGTAGAAGCATTTGTACCATGGTTCTCAAGGAATCCGATTTCACCCAGATCGAACCCGTGGTCTAAAGCGTTGGTAGAGGGAACATTCAGGAGTGGAGATAACATGGGTTTGGAAGGCAATAGATGCTGTACCTGAGATTGGTCGAGATTGTTGAAAACAGCTGAAGCGTGTGAGTAAGAAGTGGAACAATCCACTGAGGGAAGCAACATATTATCTGGGTCACCCAGATTTGGCGAAAATGTGAGGTCTCTTATATCCTGGTGGTTTTGCATACTGTTATTAGTCACGTACCACTCATCTTCTACTTCAAGCATGGATTTGAATGTGGGGAGAGAACCCATCTCGTCTTTGCCAGGCCGCATATCACAATTGTCACTGTTTTTGGGTTTGTTATCTCTCATCCACGAAGCAGACTCTTCGTCATTTTTATCTTCCATCCACATAGCACCGCTTACTCTAGGAAGCATCTCTCGGTTATTTGCTATCTCCGGGGTCTTCTTTTCTGGGACTGGTTTTTCTTTCACTCAGGAAAATGAATGAAAACAAACTAAGCAAACAAGTTAGTTTCTAGAGTTGCAATGACAGGAAAAGAGCTTTAAAATAGACAAGATTTAGAGAGAGAGAAATGAAGCGGAAGTTGCAGACGGAAAGGGCAAAGGCTTTTCATTGAATAAACAGAGTGCAAAAGATATCCAATTTGCCCCAGGATTGTGACACGCTACCCTTTCTACGGTTACACTAATCATACTGCTTCCTTGCTTTTCCTCTTTTTTCAGATTTAATCCTCCCTCTTGCCTCACATAACACTCTTAATTCATGCCTCTTGCTTCTTATTGCTACACGTGTCCCCCCACAAAAAAAAAAAAATTCACTTTCCCTCTCCCAATACCGTCTTCTTCTTTTTACCAAAATCCTGCTTTGCATCTCTAATTTTTTTGCAATTATTTTACAATGATTTGGTAAGCAAAACTTTATTTTTTGTCTCAATTTTTAATAATTTTGTATATTCATTAATAATTTGATCTTATATTAAAATAAAAAACATACATGAATTTTCATGGACCGTTACTTGTGATTTATTCGATTGTAAGCCTAACAATATTGGGAAATTGTTGAACTTTCATGCATGGTTAATTAATACAAGTTGCCATGACCATGTAAAATGAAAATTGGAATAACATGATAAAGCTATATAAATGTATAATTATATAATTAATATTATATGGTAATTATTGATGTATGCGTGGAAGTCCCGAGTATCCCGTGACAGCTTTTATACATCTCAATTTCACCGCACCTACTGCCCTATCACCTCCTTAACTCCTCTGTCCCGTACCATTACCATAACCCTCTCTCTTTTCCCATCATCTTTGGTTCTCAACGGTTACTTCCCTGCAGTTCCCACTTGTCAGACTACTGTTATGTTCCGTATCGATCACTTTCCGCTTTAAGTTTATTTATTTATTTATTTATTTTCTCTTTCCTTTTCCATTCCACCAAACAAAAATTAGTTTTCCGGGTGGAAGAATTCGTTAGGGCTAGGTAATCATATTTGCGCGGGAGAAGGAGAGTACGTTGCATGGAGGTTCAACGCCTTTTCAAAAACCATGCAAACCGGACAATTAAACTAAATTAGTTTGTCCGGTCGTCGACATGACCCGACCCTAGCGGACAAACATGATTTTTTTATAAATAAAATAAAATAAAAATATTTAATTATTTTTTAAATATAAAATTTAGTTTATCATCTGATATAAAATTGAGATTGGATAATTTTAATTTTGATTTTATATTTAGTGCAATGATAGGATATGATAATCTTATCTCAGATTCATTTTTTATTTTATTACAATAAGATAATTTTATCATGTTGAATTTGGGATATAAAAATAATTTATTGAATTATCATTACCCCTCACTAAATAAATATAAAAAAACTCTACTCATTTTTTAATTTAAATTATAATGTATTAATTGAATTAATTATATATATATTTTTAATTTAATTTAAATTTAATATTAGTTCAAATGCTCACAAAAAAAATAAGGAAATTATTTTTTTGACGTATCTCAAAAATAATTTAAAAAAATTATATTTTATTTTGAGTCTATTTTTTAAATTTAAATAATTTTTTATTCAAAAATTATTTTTCATAATTTTTTCAAAATTTTGATCATATAAAATTAGTATTTATATTTTTAATGCTTAAAAATTTTGAAATATTTTTATAATAATGACTTAAATATTTTTTATATTCATTAAATAATTTAAATTTTTTAATATATTTTTAATTTTAATATTTAAAATATTAAAATTTTTGAATAAAATTTAAATTAAATTAAATTAAAAAATTAAATATACAATTGGTTCAATAAACTCTTTGAAATGTAAAAGAAAAACAGATATGAATCAAAAATTTTATATTTACTCGTATTTTTTTTAAATTAGTATAATATATATTTTAAAAAACAAAAAATACTTTAAATTATATTGATTAATTAATTATAATGCAATTCAAAATTATAAAAATATTATGCTTTACTATTTTTACTATAAAATTGTAATATATTTTAAATAAAAATATTTTAAATTAATATAATAAAAGAAAGATAATAATAAAAATTTTCAATAAAATGTAAGATTCTTTTCCATCATTACAAAACCCAAACATTTACTTTACATTAACGTCAAAATATGCGTATATTTAAAAAAAAGAAAAATTCAACTATGGATATTCATCAAATTAACTAAAATATAATACATTTAGAATAATTATTATATCATATCATTTTTATATTATAAATATAAATCAATTAATTTTAATTTTATCTCATGCAAGACATATGCCAATATAATAATAACTTCAATTTAATCGTATCAAATTCAATCCAATCTAATCCAGTACTATAAATTTATTTAATCATATATTACAGGTTAAAAAAACTAATTAAAATTATCTTATATTATCTCATGTTAAACAAATTAATTAATTAAATTATCTAATATTATCCTGCATATCAAAAGTAACTGAAAAATTAGTTGGTCCACCAAATCTTTATAATATGACAAATTATAGGTATAGGCAAGTGGCAATGTGGGCCGTCTACATATTTTAATTATAAATGCCCAAGAGAATTGATCGGGATATGACAAGAATGTTAAATGAGTTGCAGCTTTGCAGCTAAGACCAAAAGGAGGAAGGCTACGCCAACTTGGTGGCAGCCTTTAATATTTCTTGCTTTGTCTTGTGACCTTCAGACATACTACTGGAAGTGTATCGCCCTTAGCTTTGGGTTACCTTTTCCCACATTGCTAAGTAATCAAAATCCAATAAGATGACCATATCAAAATTAAATGCCCTAAAATACTTATATGTCCGACGTCCTTGCCACTGAATATTAAGATATTATCTAATTTTTAAAATTTTAAATAATAAATTTATTTTAAATTCATATATAATTGTTGTTGAGTCCAGAGCACATGTTTTAAAATTGCGCTCATGGGTCTTTACCGCTGACTGTCTGAAATTGGGTCAAGGGCTGGAACATGAGCCCAAAAACATGGGCTGGGACTTGAGGCCAACATAGTGGGCTGCAATGTGGCCCAGTAGGGGCTACAAGAGCTCAGATTTTGCTCTTTGGGTTCAGACCCAACTGAGCCCACCGATGACCTTAGACGGTCTGACTTTGCTTTGTCACTTCGTTCCAAAGGCCTTACCAAATTCTTCACCGACCGGAGGCACAAAAATGAAAGGCAATCCTTCCAACTATCCGACAAAACGTCCCTCATCAAAAACAAGCTTGTGGCCATTAGCCTTTAGCCCAATAAAACGGAATAGAAGTCAAATTCACAGGCTTCCAAATTTGAAATGTATCCTTTCTTTATCTTATTTATGTTAATATATCTAAAAAATGAAAATCATAATTATAATAATTTATATGTTAGTAACAAATAAATAAAATAAATTCATAATTATTTACTTTATTTAAAAAACTTGTCAAAATTGTATCAATAAGAAGATAAAAATATATATAAAACTATAATATCTATCAATATTACTAAAAAAAATTTAATATTTAAAAATTGATAAATTTCTATCAATTTGATTTAAATTAGACATCAATTCAGAGTGAAAAATTAAAGGTATTTAAGGTGAAATACTTAAAAAATAACTCAAATAAATTTTATATTACATTTTGACTTCATTATTCAATTTTGAACACCTTTTGGTTGATAACCTATTTTTTCATGATTTTTTTTAAATTTTTTAATAATATAACATTTTTAAGAAATATTTTCAGTACTCATAAATTTTTATTTTTTTATGAAAATATTTTGTTTATGTTTATGAAAAATTTTTAAATTAAAATTCATAGTATAAAATCTTTAATTTAAATATTTATATTATTTTTAAATTTTAATAAAATTTAATTTAAATTAATAAATTAATTGTTCATATTTTAAACATATAAATTCATTGTTCATATTTTAAACATATAAATTCATTGAAGATCATATTAAAAAAAGTTATATAAAACTTTTATCCAAAAAAATTATGATATTGTTAATTACATATAACGATAATAAACAACACTTTGACATGATTACAAAGGATTTGCTCCTTGCAGTTCAGCTTAGACACTATGAAATATAATACATTTCCAAGTAAAATATGCAAGAAAGGAAAGTTTCTTTTTTTATGAAAGGTGATGATAACAACCTTTTGCATCCCATTTTTATTTTATACAAAATTCTAAATAAAATGAAAAATCAGAAAGATAATAAAAACATTATGAAAATAGAAAATTAAAAAAAAATGAGTAGAGTTGGGAAAATTAAAAATGATGAAAAGAGGTTGCCGGCTCAAATTTTCTATGATATTTATAGTTAACATGCCAAAAGCCCAATCTCTGATTTTTTGCCAAAAACTAGCGGCTCTACTGCGCACAAGTCTCTGCCCTACTTTCTCACACGATTTTCTTTTTTTTTTTTTTTTAAATTAATATTTTAAATAAATAAAAGGAATTTTCAAGAGGCTGGTCACGTGTACGGCAACGTTACAGTGACGTATCGTGCTAGCTTGATATTTTACGTCCGGGTTCATATGTTACCATGTGACAGCCAATGGGGAGTCACCTGGTAGGGGCAAAACAGGTAGACCGGTAAACGTCTAGGAAAGACGGCAGAGATGGGGGCAGACTTGACCGACAGATAAAGTTGGATGGGCCCAATGCGACGGATTACGTTTCGCGATCTTAAGCGCTCGATGGAATTTCATTTGAATCTGACGTCAGAGAAGGTGTGAGCTGTGTTGTGTATCGTGGTTCTGGATTTGGTTACGCGAAGTTGTTGGGAGATTGACAGTCTATGAGAGATCATGGACGTTACCGTATAGGATAAGAGAGATAATGGGCGAAATGAGATATGAGTAGAGAAGGGTAACATAGACACCACACCTGTCTCTTCTCTTCGGCCGACCATAAAAGAGGGAGTCTCTCTCTCTTTTCTTTGAACAACAAAGGATAGACCCTTTTAGGTTTCTCTATCTCTGTGTCTCTTCAATTTCTTTTTTCATTTTCTTTTCCTTTTGATTTTATTGACTTGCGATTATTTTACAATTGAGGTGAGCCTTCTTTATAATTTCTATCTTTTAGCTGATTATTTGTTTGGTTTGGTGCTTTTCCCTGCTTCAATTCTGGTACGGAGGTCGTAGAAGTTAGGGTTCTTCACTTGTTTCATCACTTTCTGGTCGATACTCTTAATTGGAATCATTTGAATAAGGGTTTTTATTCAGGATAGTCAACGTTACTCCATCTCTTTGAAGTTTGAGCTGCTTCTCTTAGTTTGAGAATTTTGTTGTTCGTTGATTTGATTGGTTTTGTGTTTGTAGTGTCAAGTACTCACTTTGGTACTAATTTTTTGTTATTTTTTTAATTAAATGGATAATAAATAAGGTGATTGACCTATCTATGTAATGTTTCCTCATTAAGTGGTTTTTTAGCTTGCTCTGTGCATTACCTTTGAAATTCAATAAATAGTTGTCATCTGATGTTCAGTTAATGAATATATGACTCCTGTGCTGCTTGAATTGGTCAGTTTTTGAGTATTATTTGATTGCATTTACTGGTTTGAATCACATATTCAATGTTTTCAAGTGGAGGTAATCTGCATGTTGTTACCTTGTTATGACAGTGAGATGTCATGGGTTTCTAACTATGCTTAGATTTCTAATTTGGAGCATTTAGAGAATTTTTACTTGTTGTTTGGTTTCTACGAAGCAACAAAAATGCATGACTTCTACGTTTTTAGGCATGTCAAAAGTTGATGGGATTCATGTTAAATGTATGTGATCTTGAAAATCAGTGTATGCAACTTTTGACATAGTTTGTCAAGGACCTAAGCACGGTTCACTTCTTTGTTGCTCATGACAAATTCAATTGAATAATATCTTTTCTAATTTAAGTAAGCAATGCCAGGTGAAATAACAATATCAGTAATTGAAATCTCAACACATCTTAATCACTGAATTTTGTGGATTGATAATTTTTTTCGAAGAGATAATCTTGGAACAAATACTAGTAAGTACAGCTATAGATAACTAAAAAAGCCTTTTTAATTTTTGTGAAAAGGAAAATTTTATCTCTTTGGATGAAATGATGTATGTTTACTTGATGTCATCATGCATCTTTCTCCATTGTAAATTTTTTACTAGGTACATTTTTTGTTTATTTGTGCATATTTTTGATCAACATGGCGTATAGAGAGCGCTGATTTTACATTTTATTGGAACTGAAGAGGTCCAGTTTTTTGGCTGTTTTAAACTTTCTCTTCTTTTGCCTGGTATTAACTGAATCTTTTGCTACAAAATGCAGACGTTCCTCTAAGAATCATGGCCAGGGTTCTAGTTCATTCTACTGTTGCGTCGTTAGTGGGTTCTCGTAGGCATGGTCCATCTCAAGGAGCTGGAAAATCGAAAAGGTCACTAAAAATGATGTGTAGTTTACAGGCGCCAGGGTTGAGAATGAGAAGCTTTTCAGGGTTGCGTGGTTCCAACGCATTAGACACAATAGCAAGATCTGGCCAAGATTTCCATTCCAAGGTGGCGTTGGCAATCTCTTCATGGCGAGGGAAGGCTAGCCGATGTGTGCCTAGAGCAATGTTTGAGCGTTTCACAGAAAAAGCAATCAAAGTCATTATGCTTGCCCAAGAGGAAGCTAGACGTCTAGGTCACAATTTTGTGGGCACTGAACAAATTCTGTTGGGCCTCATCGGTGAAGGTACTGGTATTGCTGCAAAGGTTCTTAAGTCTATGGGAATTAATCTTAAAGATGCACGTGTAGAAGTCGAGAAGATAATTGGAAGAGGCAGTGGATTTGTTGCTGTGGAGATTCCATTCACTCCTCGTGCAAAGCGTGTTCTAGAGCTTTCACTGGAGGAAGCCCGTCAACTTGGTAGGATTTATTTTTTATTTCTAATTACTTGTTTATCATACCCCTAAGCTGGGATCTACGTGATGTTAATCTTTATATTACATTTCTTTGTTGAGGGGAAGTGAGGCTTTGGGCCTCACCATTTCTATATTATACGTGGGCTTTGCATACCCTTGATTGCTAAGATATTTTGGTCTGGAAGTTTCCATATGATAGGTGTTATCATGTCGATCAGCAATAAACCTCTGCATCTTATATTTATATTGAAAAATTTTAATATGTTTTAGGGTCAGTGGTCAAACTTGAATCTGGTTACCATCTCTATTTCCTAAGTTATTATGTTGTTTATATATCATAGGTGCTAAAATAATAACCAAAATTTGATCAATGTGTGGGCCTGTTTCCCTTGCTTTGCAATGGGTTTCCACTAACGTGTATGTTTCAGGTTGTTGCTGATATCTGTCCGTTGACATTTGTATTCAACTCATCTCAATGAGACTTAGATTAATTCCAGCATTCTGCTTTCTTAACCTATTTACATTTGCTTTCTTATTTTTTGGCCTCTAATTTGTGTTTTATATGTATTATGAACTAAGAAATAAATTAGTTCCATTTAGAATAAACTTCTAATTTTGTGTGAATGTCAGGCCATAATTATATTGGATCGGAGCACTTGCTTCTTGGGCTGCTTCGTGAAGGTGAAGGTGTAGCTGCCCGTGTCCTTGAGAATTTGGGTGCTGACCCAAGTAACATCCGCACACAGGTGAGAATGCATCATAAAACGTGTCAGTTTGATTTTACTTGCTTCTGGAATATTCTAAGTTCTATACTTGTTGGTATGAATGAGCAGTATAACTAATCTTACATTGGCAATTTGGTAGGTCATTCGTATGGTTGGTGAGAACAATGAAGTTCCTGCGAGTGTTGGAGGAGGATCGAGTGGTAATAAGATGCCAACACTGGAGGAGTATGGAACTAATTTGACTAAGCTTGCAGAGGAGGTAATAACTTGTTTGTCTTGGTTGTGATTTCTAAGACATAATGGAGCTTGTGTGGAAGCTTATTTTTTGAACCTTTTCAGGGTAAATTGGATCCCGTTGTTGGAAGGCAGCAGCAAATAGAACGTGTTGTTCAAATTTTAGGCAGGAGAACGAAGAATAATCCTTGTCTTATTGGAGAACCTGGTGTTGGGAAAACAGCAATTGCAGAAGGCCTTGCTCAGCGAATTGCTAGTGGTGATGTTCCTGAAACAATTGAGGGGAAGAAGGTTGGTATTTGTTGGATGTATTAGAAGCACTTGAGACACATCTAATCTTATAAAGTATTGAAGCTTTTCTATTTGTCTATTTTTTTAGGGAAATTTTGTTCAATTTCATTTATTGTGTTTCTGCACAACAGTACTTGGCTTTCGAAACAATCTGATTTCCTTGTTTTAGAATTGGTCTAAATTTTTCTTGTCTATTTGACTTGAAATCTTGGTGCATTATGCGGTATATTAGCCATGCTTGACAAGAGTAGCACATTCATGTCGGTTTGGGAGGACTGGAAAGTGCATAATAGATTCTCTGTACATCAAGAAGTATATGAAAGGCAATTTTAATGAGGGTGGCACCATTTTGTTTTTTTATTCATTCATTTTCTTGTAAATAAATAAATATGATGAGTTGTATGTTGTATATGTGTGAAAGAATGCACAAAGTGGTGTTTTACTTTAATCACACTGCATTTAGATGATAATTTTCTTGGTTTTGGAATTAAATCCTTAATAATCCCAGTCTCATGAAGAAAGAAACCCTAATATTGCCAAAATTTATCGATTTTCTTTTCTGCCAAAAGATTCATCTTATAATATTTCATTTAGTATATGCTGAAGACATTGTTTTCGTGTACTGTGCATCACATGTTGCATTTTCATGAAGAAAGAAACCCTAATATTGCCAAAATTTATGCATTTTCTTTTCTGCCAAAAGATTCATCTTATAAAGTTTCATTTAGTATATGCCGAAGACATTGTTTTCCTGTACTGTACATCACATGTTGCATTTTCTCTTATTGGTTTTTCATCTATTTCATGTAATTGCACGGATTTATCCTCATGTTGTAATGTCAAGGTTCATCTGATTGTGGTTTGTTTATTTAATAAATGACATTATGGTGGTAATGCGTGCTTTGCCTCTTTGCGCAAATAGTTTTGGGAAATAGTCATTATAATGATGGTAATATGTTTCTCTGCCTGTCCAATTTAGGTTATAACCCTTGATATGGGTCTTCTTGTCGCTGGAACCAAGTATCGTGGAGAGTTTGAGGAAAGATTAAAAAAGCTAATGGAGGAAATCAAGCAGAGTGATGAAATAATTTTGTTTATTGATGAGGTCCATACCTTGATTGGAGCTGGAGCAGCAGAAGGGGCAATTGATGCTGCCAACATCTTGAAGCCAGCTCTTGCAAGAGGTGAATTGCAGGTAATTTTGGCACTGGTACAGACACATAAGTCATAAGATGCATATACCTACTGTTTGAAACAGTGAGGAAAGGGGAAAGAGAAAATTCTGGCCTTTCCTTTTTATTCTTTGTGGCGGTGAATTACTGAAGGATGCCAGTAAGCAATTCTGTGGTTGGGGTTGTCTAAGCTCTGTATCTATCATGTTTAGGAAAAGCTAATGCATACTTATGCGTACAAAGACACATACATACACACCTATATACATATAATATGGAGATCATGTAATCTCAAAATGCTTACAATCCATGCTCTGGCGTTCTGATTGGTTAACGGTGTCTATATTATGGATTTGTGGCCAAGAAGTTTCAGATTCATTTTAATGGGTGCAGTGTATTGGGGCCACAACCCTGGATGAGTACAGAAAGCACATTGAGAAAGATCCAGCATTAGAAAGACGTTTCCAGCCAGTGAAAGTTCCAGAGCCCTCGGTTGATGAGACCATACAGATTCTGAAAGGATTACGAGAACGATATGAGATCCACCACAAGCTCCGTTACACAGATGAAGCCCTTGTGGCTGCAGCGCAATTGTCATACCAGTATATTAGGTGCGTAATCTATCATATAATTTGCATTTTGAGTTAGCAGATGGTTTCTCTGTTTTCCATCTGTTTTTGTTATATTTCTTGATGCTTGGTAATCCTCTAGATGCTGCAAGAAAGGATAAGTCATATTTAAACATTGTGGCCTTTTATGGCTTGTATCTTTGTATTTTGAGGGAGGAATTATGGTTGGTGATGACGGTTCTGGGGATGTGTGATTTGGACCAACAATAATCGTTTGTTATTATTTCATGGGACCAGCAATAATTTTTTGTTATTATTTCATGGACTGCTGTTTCACATTGTTTAATAGGAGTTTGTATGTTTGCCGAGCATCACAAATAGGTCATGGTACATATTGTGTTAAAGTTATGTGACATGAACCAAGTATTATTCAGAGATTAAGTATAGTTTCATAGTTTATTTTACTTGAGATCATAGTATGTTGCTATCGCTTCATAACAAGATGATTTTGTCTTACCCTCATTATCATCATTGTTATCTCTATGCATTTTTATGTTGCTGTCCTTGTTTTGACTTGGTTTTCCTGCACTTCAGTGACCGTTTTCTTCCTGATAAAGCAATTGATTTGGTTGATGAAGCTGGTTCTCGGGTTCGACTTCGTCATGCACAGGTGTGAGCTGGCATACTGATTTAGCTGCTATATATGCTGATCTTTTGTCTTTGAAGTTGATCAGACAGATGGTTGTTCTTGCAGGTCCCTGAGGAAGCCAGGGAGCTTGAGAAAGAGCTGAGGCAGATCACGAAGGAAAAGAATGAAGCTGTTCGCAGCCAGGACTTTGAAAAGGTATAAAGTGTTGTTTTTACTCAATGTTTTGCATTTTTGTCCTTTGGAGGGCCTATTGCTAAATGATCTCTGAAGAAAGTGAACCACAATTAACCAATAGAAATCAAGTTAGGGGTAAATATGATAAAACTGAGGTGTTGTATGTTGGTAGATTTATATCCCACAGATCCATTGTAGAATTAGTAGATAATTAAGCAGCTGGGTGGCTGCAACAAGTGAATAAAGCTGTATTGTTTTTGGGTTCCTTTTTACTGGATTTACCAACCGTTCTATTGGCTAGCTGACAACACAAAATTTCAACAGGCTGGCACGTTGCGTGATCGAGAAATTGAACTTAGAGCTGAGATCTCTGCTATCCAAACTAAAGGCAAGGAGATGAGTAAAGCGGAGAGTGAGGCTGGGGACGGAGGTCCTATTGTTACTGAGGTGGATATCCAGCACATTGTCTCTTCATGGACTGGCATTCCTGTTGAGAAAGTTTCAACTGATGAATCTGATCGCCTTCTCAAGATGGAAGAGACCCTTCACAAACGAGTCATTGGTCAAGATGAAGCTGTTAAAGCCATAAGCCGTGCTATCCGTCGTGCACGTGTTGGTCTTAAGAATCCCAACCGACCTATTGCTAGCTTCATATTTTCTGGTCCGACTGGTGTAGGAAAGTCAGAACTAGCTAAAGCTTTGGCCGCTTATTACTTCGGATCAGAAGAAGCCATGATTCGTCTGGATATGAGTGAGTTCATGGAGAGACATACTGTCTCTAAGCTTATTGGTTCGCCTCCTGGGTATGTTGGTTACACTGAGGGTGGTCAGCTGACGGAGGCTGTTCGACGACGTCCTTATACTGTGGTACTTTTTGATGAAATTGAGAAGGCCCATCCTGATGTCTTCAACATGATGCTTCAGATTCTCGAGGATGGAAGGTTGACGGACAGCAAGGGAAGAACTGTGGACTTCAAAAACACACTTCTGATAATGACCTCTAATGTTGGAAGCAGTGTAATTGAGAAGGGAGGAAGACGTATAGGATTTGATCTTGACTATGATGAGAAAGATAGTAGTTACAACAGAATTAAGAGCCTGGTGACAGAGGAATTAAAGCAATACTTCAGGCCAGAGTTCCTGAATAGGTTGGATGAGATGATCGTTTTCAGGCAGCTCACCAAGCTGGAGGTTAAGGAGATTGCTGATATAATGCTCAAGGAGGTGTTCGAGAGATTGAAGGGTAAAGATATAGAGCTCCAAGTAACAGAGAGATTTAGGGAGAGGGTTGTTGAGGAAGGGTACAATCCAAGCTATGGTGCAAGACCTTTGCGACGGGCCATTATGAGACTTTTGGAAGACAGCATGGCTGAGAAGATGCTTGCCAGGGAGATCAAAGAAGGTGATTCGGTTATTGTGGATGTCGACTCTGATGGTAACGTTACGGTGCTCAATGGCAGCAGTGGTGCTCCAGAGTCATTGGAGGAGCCAATTCCTGTGCTGTAGACCTGCTATTCTTTTTTCTGGAATATGTTGTCTGTACCTTTTATCTTCACTGGAACTGGCTGGATGATCTTAGTCTGTTTCTGGAAGCACTACTGGGCAGTGGAATGAGAAGCCATTGGTTAATTGCTTTTGAGCCTTAAAGCTGTATTTGTTACATGATGAATTAGCTTGAATACTTACGGTGGCAGTAGCAGATAGGAGTTGGGAAGACTTATGCTTTTCATAACTGAGGATGTAATGATGGATAGGTTTACAATCTGCATGGCTTTATGTTTTTGCTAGTTTTAGTGAAATATTAAATATGTTGGCCACTTTGATGATGGTAAATGTATTGATCCTAATGCGTGCATAGCATGACTTGTTTACTAATTATTGACTTTAAGCTTTTGTGGAAGGAGTTTTTGTTATCATGTCTGTATTAAAGTCAATAGTGTTAAAAAGGAAAGGGGGGTTGCCCCCTGGACAATGCTAATAGCTATGTCTGGATTTTGCATAGACATTGGAACCTGTAAATGAGAAAGTACCACTGAAAAATGGTCAACTGACTTTTTCTTTCAGTTTTCCTTTCAGAGTGAGAAAGTGAGATACACAGTGACGTTATCAGAGAATGAGATCACATTCCTGGCCCACTTCGGCACCCCGCTGCTAAGACTCCTGTGCCACAAACTCTCTTGCATAATATACAATACTTACACAAACAATCAGTTTCTGGAACAACACTGAGAAGGGGGACTGCAGCTACTCATCATCCATCACTGAGCGAGATTGTCTCTGTGTCGGACTGCAACTAGCACCCCGACTCAGTTTGAGAGCATCCAAAGCTTTTTGTATCTCCATATTCATGGCACTATCTACACTGCCTGATGACAGCTTCTTGTGTGATTTTTGCAAATGAAGCTTCAGTGAACTACTACTCAGACCAGCATTCTTCCCACAAATGGGACAGATTTTCATCATTGGCTTACGTTGTTGCCACTCCATGGAAACCTTTCCATGCAGTTTCCGATCAAGATCTAATAAAATCCGTGCAAATCCATCATTAGGTTGCGCGCGACGGTGAACTCGCTTGAGAGCATTCCACGCTTCTAAGAGAGTGAAGTTTCTGTATCACAGAAAAGACACTTCTTGTCAGCATGCATGCAATACAAACTTTCAACAATCCACTTTTATGTTCCAACATGTAAATCTGGAAAAATTAACTTACTTCCTGAGCATTAAGTAAGCAATCACTAATGTGGCACTTCTACTTCTCCCTTCAAAGCAATGAACTAGAATCTTCCCACCTATTTGCTCAACATGGTCAACGAAGTCAGAAGCTTCTTCAAAGATACAGCTGATGTTTGAATCTTCATTGTCACTTATCTGTTCGAAGGAAGCAGGCAGTGTGTTAATAGAAAACAATTTAAATATAGACCTACAGAATCGGAGAGACATGATACTTGACTCCTTAACTTTGAAGGATATAGGAGAGAAATGTACAAAAAAGAATAGCCATCAAAACCTATCTGAACTGTATTTGTAGCATTAAATTGAATAATATATTATTATAACTGTCTCAAAGAACATGCATCATATTTTACCAAACATGGCTCAATGTAATCTATAATTACAAACAAACATGCACAAGCATATTATATCCAGAAGACAAAACCCGTGCAAACTAGTAGGTCTTCTTTTCCACAAGGAGAAGGAATGCACAGTCATTAAAAATTCTATTAGACCCAGGAAAAGTTCATTTTGTTGTTATATTAGCATTATTGCTTGACTCTTTGATTATGAGAAAAACTTTCAGCATATGCTTATGGTTACTCAGACGAAAGAAAAATCCTCATAAACAACAATGTATTTCAAATCAATATATAAACAAATAAGAAAATATTTAGCATGTGCAAACAATGGGAATATCAGGAGAAATGAAGCACTTACAGAAAAATTCTTGTATTTAAAGAGATCAGGATACTGAGAATCTGACTGCCCGATTTCATTGGAGCACAAACACAATATATGAGTAATTCCTATATGTTGCAGTGTATAAACAGATCTTGCAGCCAGGGCCCCACCAATGAACAGGCTACTTGAGATTGCAGACGGCCTCTCTGTATTGGCAGCCTCAGATATTAATGCTATCCTCTCAAGAATGTGCTCAAGCCTGACCTGTCAGTTATCATACAAGTGAAAAGAGATTTTAGAGAAAAGGAAACATTTAATAGCAGCTTAATATCCCCAGCCAATGAGTTTGCCGTTACCTTCAATTCATAAGCATCAACACAGATGTTAGTATCACTACCCTCAAAAAATCCAGTACAGAAATTGTTTTCTTGGCATAGTTTCACAGCTTCATTTCTTAGCATTTCATTCCACTGTTCCAATTCTTTATTCAACTCAGCATCAACCTGAACACAGTAATAATAATGTTAAATGCAAAAAAAAAAAAAAAAATTGTCCAGCATTGAAATTGTGCTACTTCACAGAGCCCTGACACAGAATGACGACTTTCCAGATCATGCAAGGCAACTTCTTAATTGTTGACTCCACTGAACTGGTCCTAAGAGGACTGGTTTTTGCATATTCCTTACAACAATTTTGCATGAAGAGCTCAAACCAAGCTTTTCTCTTGTCAGCCCTCAACTTTCACCATTGCATCAAAACAAGGACTTAGCCTAAGCTCCAGCACAAGACCTTGCAGTAAGTGCAATACCAGGCAATTTATTTCAACCAAAAACATATATTTTCATTAGGTAACAATTTGTAGAGGTAACAGACCTTGGCAAATTTATGGAAGTCACGGAGCTTCGTTGTCAGACGCAGACTGCGGAGGGGCTCCCCTTTGTTGAATTTCCCATGCCAGATTTCCCGTGATATGGGAGGACTAAATTCTACGCTCTCTTTATTTTCTGAAGATGACCTAAGTGCCGTTCTCTGCAAATCCAAATCACTACAATCTGGACAATTATCACAGACGACCCGGTCCTTACTTGGTGAAGATGGACAGTAACCAACCCCAAGACCTGAAGCTTGTGACGATGATTCAGAGACTGGAAATTCATCTTTGTCAAAGTCTGCTGACATTGTCTTATCTATAATAGTCAAAAATGCTCGTAATAACCCATCTAGTTTTTGGTGAAGTGTGAGTAGAAATATATGGAATCCTTGTAGATCCCTTAGAGCAGCACGGAAGCCACTACGAAATTCCCGAATGACCAAAGTTATTTCAGCTGCTTGTATATCACTCATATCGGCATTTGTCAATGGAGGAGATCCTAATTTTCCTCCTGTTATTTCATGTAGCAAATTGGAGGAGTACTCAGAACTGTTGAGAAGTAACTCAACCAATTTGGGATAATTTGAATGGTCATTTGCACGCTTTCCTGCAGGAGGTCGACGTGGAACACCAGAGTCTATAGCAACGATGCGAAAATGAAAAAATGTTGATTCATCAGGTAAAGGGCTCCTCAGGCCCATGTCACTAGATTTTGGTGATTCTGTGATTTCGGAAAGATCAGAGACCTGTGATACTAATCCCTGATTATGAGAGTCCAGCCTACTATCTACTGAAGTTGCTCTTCTTTCCTTCTGAATCGCTCTGAAAACCCTTGGTTGAAACCGTTTAATTGCAGAATCAAAAGCCTCATTCCCTTTGTCAATATTTGCAGAAGCAATTTTGTCAGCAAACAACAGATTTGCTGGGTTTCCCCGCCATCCGAGCTGACGGCAAGGGAGTCTATCTTCATTTCTTATAACAAGATCCAGCATCAAGACCCTGCCAAGTGCCGCAGCAACTTTTTCTGCATTTTCCTGGGACTCAAATGCATTTGTGCTTTCCAGCAAAGGACATCCATGAACATAACTGCAAAAACAGAAGCTTTCATCTTTAGAATACTGTATAGACAAATCCAGTTGGTTTCCTAGAAGCAGCTAATATGCTCTAGAAGACCTCAGGGAGAAGCTTATTCTTAGACAAGTGATCCTAACTATACAAGCAGGCTTTTGCCATGGTTCAGAAACGTTAATGCTGTTGTGTGCACAACAACAAACTCCTATCATGAGCCAATTGGTCCCATCAAAGGGAAACCTCATAACAAATGCATGAAATGACTAACAAAAAAACTTCGAAAATAGCCAGAAGATACTTTGAGTCTTGCTCGAATCATTGGAATCATATGCCAAATGCTGAACTGTTCAATATTCTGCTCACCCAAGGAAACCTAGCATTGTTTTCCTAATTATTAATGCAAATACAAAACAAAGCTGTGCCCTCCCAGAGTAAAGTAGATGGCATTTAAATCACTCCTCAGCTCCAAAAGAAAATTTCTGTGAAGGAGTCTAGCAGGAATAGAACAGATCAAATGTTCCTTGTTTTGCTCAATCCCTGTCCCTTTGAGCTGGTAGCGACTCGCCAAAGGGAAAGACCATTTATTTTGAGAAGTTTCAGACATAAAAGCTACCAAGGACCACCTTAGCTATCCTAACTCCATTAGAACAGAATACACCATTAAAAAGAAAACTTCATGAAACATCTATGGAAGCCTGTCTAAGCCTAAACAAGACAGATCTGGCATTTATGCTCAAACTGGAGCAGGGGATGGCAGGAACAAAGTTAAGATGGGCTTTATAATCCATCCTACTTATAGCAGAGATCACAAAGAACATAATAGAAAAAAACCCTTAAAATAAAAATCCAATTTGACTTGTGAAAAGAACAACCGAGGGTCAAGGATGGTAAGCAATAGGAGGCTCTACCTGAAATGACCTACTTTCATAACAAGAATGGTAAGCACCAGGAAAGCTCTCTCAATATGGGCATGGGTATGAAATGAGAGAAAAATCTTCTTCAAGATAGAAAGCAGCATGTCAAATATTTCCAGACTACTGGATGATAGAGTGCACAGCTTGGCCAAGCTTGGTCTGAGGTTTGAACCTTCCAAAGAACTCACTTTCAGTAAACAATACATGTGTATGTAACAATAAAATTTGATATGAATATATATGTGTTCACCTCATCAGAAGAAGGCAACGACTGAGTTCAAGAGCCTCTAAAAGTTCTGAACAAGTCACTTCACCAACCTCATCTCCTTCTGAAGCTGCTGTAGCTCTTGCTTTTTCTGCAGCTTCCTTGATTTGGATCCATTCTGGGGTAGTATTGTGGATGACTCTAGCCTGTTCAAATAGAAATTTTTTTGAGAGAAACAGGAAATCGGGAGAAGAGAAAGAAAAAGTTCACCTTGTGGCCAAACCAGTACAAATTACAGAACTGCTTAAGTATAGAGGACAACCTGAGGAGTCCGTACTCCTAGCCACTTAGCAAATTCATAGCCAAGGCGTTCCGATTGTGTAGCCATTCTTGACGATGAAAACTTTATAACAGCTGCTCCTTCTTTTGGAGACACTTCATCAGCACCAGGTTGGTTGAATAATGCAAAGAAAACAACTCCTCCGGAATTCACTGTAACCTACATGCCAACAACTGAAGAGAAGTTGAATAATGATGCTCTTCTAATGTCTAAAGACAGAAGCAAGCAATCACTGTTGCAACAAGAACATGCAACAAACATAGAGAAGCTAGAAAACAAACTCTAGCACTTGGACATTATTGTGGCTCATAGAAGCCCTTTCCTATTAATACTCAAGAACTATCCAATACTCTCACAAAAATATTAAAGTTCAACACAAACAAAAGATATCCCTTAAGTTAGAATTGGATTGTGGAACGTTTACACGTTGGAAAGAAATGACTAGCTTGAAGCATAACAACATAATAGAAATGTCGAAAATGTACTCTTGATTGCAACAAAACTTAGGAATTCTGATGGAAATTTGAGTATAACCTGTTTTTTTCAGGTATCTTGCTTAGAGTGGCTCTCATACCTCAAGGGCTTTAGTCAACTCATCCTCGGAATGCTCAGTGCTACTACCGTGCTCAGTATGGTGAAGTGAAGAAAGAATTTCCCATGAAAAGGAGCTTGATTCGATGTCCACCGTTTCAACTTTACTGAGTTTCTCCCACAAGCTGATGCCGGGGGCTTGCTCAGCAGGAAGATGACATTTTGAATCAACAAGTGATTCTCCTGCACTGAATGACTATCGTGGGTGACAACCATGTAATACAGATGGCAGTTTCCATAAACAAGAACTAATACTAAATGACTTTCAAGTTCAATTGTGACATACCACTACAAGAAATCCCCTCACTAAGTGAGGTTGCTTTGGATTGTAGTGTCATCTACTGAGGAGTAGAAATGTCTAAAATTGTCAACAGATCTATGTCTTGATCAAAATTGAGATGCCATAACCACCACTAAAATTCGTTTACGAATTTTTTGTAACTTACTTGATCGTGTTTCCCAAGTCTTTTCTAAGTTACCAATACCTACCCTTTATACTACCAAAAATGAAATGTGAGTAGTTCTCATTACATATTTAAAGACATGGAGCCGAAGCAGCAAGAATTATTACTGATGTTTTTTAATGCTAAATGATCCAAAAGACAGAAGTCAAACAAGGAAATAGAAAACCTAGATGCCATGCTGTCAACCCTGTGAGGGCGGTGAGGGAAACCAGAGGATCCGTATCTGGCACTGCGCTTACGAACCAACTCCAACCATTGCGTGAATCGGAAAGCCGGGCCTGCAGCTATGTCTCCCAACATGTACAAGACCTGCATTTTCCAGTTTTTAATTTATTTTCCTATAAGAAACCACTATTCTTTCTGTTTTCTTCTTCTTTCGGTTGTGGAAGAAAGTCTCCAACGCAAAACAAATAAGTATAGGAAATAAGTGGATTTCAAAATGGAATTTACCCGGGAAGTGACGGTGAGGGGCAAAGGGGCCTCGGGCTCGTCAGATCCGAGGTCGAGCTCTTTCTCTTCCTCCTTCTCCTGCAACTCGTGCATATATACTAATCAGCTTAGAAGCAGAGCATTAATAATTATGATCCAAGAACAATGCGGAAGTATATGGTCTTGACAGATCCAACAAATTAGACAAAGAGAAACACAAATGCTTGTATATATAGGCGCAATGCTTTGTTTAGAATAAAAAAGAAAAGGAAAAAAAAATTGGAAAAGGCTAACCTGTTGGTGAAGAGAGCTGATGATTGTAGCGGCGTGGTCCTTTTGCTCGTTGGCCATAACCTTTTTTCTTTTTCTTTTTTGGATTATTGACTTTGAAATTTCTTTTTTTGATTGGCCTGGAAAAAAAACAGGAGGCGACTACTGGCAGAGAGAGTCAAATTGGAAAGACGCACAGAGAGAGAGAGAGAGAGAGGAGGGACTGGTAAAGAGAGAAGCAGATTTGCTTTATTTGGTTAGGTGTTGGGAGAAAGGCAAGTTCCCGCTTTTTCAGGTGGGGGTGGGCGGTTAATGTTGAGCGACGAGAGAGATAGTGATGGAAGGGAGGGTTTACTACTGCATCACAGTTCACTATTCACTGGCAGGAGCAACTTCTTAAGAGCGAAATGGTGTATGTTTAATACAACTCTGATACTTGCTATTATAGTATAATTGTGAAGCGTGGCGTCCATGGCGGTGGGGCCTGTGGGGCTGCGGTCGGTTGGCTGACAGTGGAAGAATATGTTGGTACCATTGCACGGCCGGCCTGTTTCTTTTTAATTTTTCTTCAATGCAAAATTCTTATTGAATTTACACCATTTCCTGATCTGATTTTCTCTCATATTACTTTGTATTATAAATGTGCACGAGCGTCTGTATGTATGTATGTATATGCATATATATTTATATATCCCAAATTTCTGTAAGTATTGATCCACATACATTACACATCACATGAAGGATCATAACAATCTTCTACCATACTTTCTAGTTTTTAAATAGAACCAAATAATTTTTTCATTTTCAATTTTGCAAAACAGAATGTGGCTGTCGCACTCTTTTTAGCAATGGCTTGCACTGGTTTACTGAAAGTCCTACTTATTTTGTCTGAGGGCCAGCCAAAGCAAAGCCTCAAGGATCAATGTAAATGCTCGCAACAAAGGAAAAAGCTGAGAGAGAAATGCAAGAAGACCACTTCATCAAAAGCTAATGAATATTAATTCCAAATGCTTGATCTTACAAAATAAACGAATGTAACATTGGAGAACCTCACACATTCAACCAATTTAACAGAGTAAGAAAGCAGCTTCAAGCTTTGACAGTTCTTCGACTTTATAATAAGTAAAACCATAAAATCAACTCATATCAAGTGCAGTAATTACAGCCTGATGTTGCCATAAGGATCCAATAGTAGCTCTCTTGACACCAGGTGCCAGCAAAAAGAAACCAAATTACATGGAGCATGTAAAAGTGGATTCTCAAGCTCAGGTGAAACAAATGATAACGAAAATTGGAAAACAAATATACACATTAAAAAATTTGAAATGATCAACCTTTTATGAAATAAATGAAAAGAAGGAAAAAAGAAAAATTCGACAAGTCAGAGCAGTATAAACTATGATGCAATCTATGAATCTGTGGTTGATTCATGATTAGCAGCAAAGGCGGAAGAGGGCTGGTCAATCTCTTTTCGAGATGCTTCCCAAAGTTGTTGCTCTATCCCCAACTTTCTCAGCTCCAACAAACCTCGCTCAACTGCCATAAAATGTAAATTCTCATTCATTAGCAGCTCTTGTAAGTGTAACTCAATCTAACGTGGCATATTTAATATCTATGGTTGTCCTTTCATTTTTGTTCTCTATGTTATATTCCTTGTTCTTTCATCAGTTGAGATTTCGATAATAAGAATTCAGACACCATTATCTGAACCAAAGCAACAAGGAAATAAGCATAAGGAACCATCATCTACCACTTGTTTCAATAAAGAGTATTCCACAGATTGCTTCCTGACTTCAAAAATCAAAGGGCAAATATATAAAAAAAACCTCAAAATTCAATTTAGTATAATTTCAGATAGAAAATATCAATTTGATTTAAATTGAATGTTAATTCAAACCAACTATAAAAAATTAAGGGTATTTTGGTAGTTGAAATGCCTCAAAAATAACAAATAAATTTTACACTCCATTTTGAAATAATAGGTCAAATCTATAAAGTTTCAGACTCACTAGTACAAATTTTTGTAAAATATATTTTCAAGAATAAAAAAATTTTGAAATTTTTTTGAGTAATTTAAATCTTCATTTACATCTATGCAAATTTCAAATCAAATTTGTTGTACAAGATCCTTGATTTGAATATAATTTTTTTTTTAAAATTTTTTGACTGGGTCTAAATTTAACCAAATTGAAAAAGAAGATATAAAATTGAACCAACAGGTGAAGCACCGAAGAAAATTGTTTTGTTTCACCATAGATTCAGAAATAAATAACAAAAACAATCATCAAATGCAAACTTACTAATATTCAATGTAACTGAGTCACACTTTAGAAAGAGATGCATACCATTGTTGAGAGAACAATCCATCTTTGAAGTATATGCCTAATTACTGTATTCTAATTATCATGACCAAGCAGAAAGGAGACAACAGACATTAAAAGCAAAAACCATTGAAAGAGCAGCCTTACCATCAACAGCATCATGTGAAGTTGGGGGCTGTCCACTACGGCTAATCCAAAACTGCACACGTTCTTCTGCAATATCCTCCTCCACACCATGTACTTTGGCTCTTCTCCAGAAATAAGTCAGCCAAGCCTGAAGATACAATTAAAAGAAAGTGACTTCTGACATCATATAAGCAGTATTTACTTGACCTAAGATGACCAAAAAGACAGCACTATGGCAAGTATCTCAAGATGCCATTTATGATCGATACTTGACAAATTTGCAGAACTAGTGTAGTTTCCAAGGAACAGAAGAGAAGCATTCAATGAAATGGAAAAATATCAAAAGTTTCAGCAAGTTGTGAGGCAATTGATTACTTTTAGTTTGACACATAACAGAATGGGCTTCAATGTGTGTGTATGTGTGCAAGCACATGTGAGTTTGTACATATTTGTTTGCACGCGCTTGTGTGCGTGTGAGAGAGAGAGGGAGAAAAGAGAGAGAGAACACTTCAATGATGTTAGCACAGGCCCGCTGGCTGTCATCATGAAG
This sequence comes from Moringa oleifera, assembly GCA_021397835.1. Lineage (NCBI taxonomy): Eukaryota > Viridiplantae > Streptophyta > Magnoliopsida > Brassicales > Moringaceae > Moringa > Moringa oleifera. Next base: position 8,284,130 of record JAJFZO010000344.1, on the reverse strand, counting down.
AAAGGTAAAAACATCATGGTAGATTAGAATTGGGGGAGGTGCTTGCCCTTCAGAGGCCCATAGCACCAGAATGCAAGTATTAATGTGAGAAAGTGACCAACCTCTTTAAACAGGACATCTTCTGCCTCCTCTTCACTTAATTCTGCAATCAAGGGAGGAAAAATTATCAAAAATTATCAAAATCAATCAATATGAACATGCAGTATACTGAGTACAAGCAGGAATAGAGATAGACTTTCACAAAGAATGATACTAAAAAGCATACTCTAGACTATCATGGTTATTAGGATTTCAAAGCTTATTGTAGACAGATGAGACATCTTACTTACCAAATGCCTCAATAAACTTGGGATCAGCTGATGATTTGGAATCTGGAAATCATAATATAAGAACCGTAAATACTTAATGCATAATATTTCCCTGTCATGTAGATTGTCAAATTTCTCAGAATTCTAATTACAGAAGGGAACAAGTAGCAGACAAAAAAGAAGATAAGAGTCTGCTCAACAAATCACTTCTGGGAAATCATATAATTAATCTTATGGACTGCACTTATATAACATGATCTGACGAACAAACAGCAACAATCAAAAATAGACCATTGTCTCATGATGTCCGAGACAATTTCTGCTCACAGTGGAGACAGCAAATAGAACCATACCTGAGATGCTCTGTCGAAGCAAACTCGGCCTTCTGTTTTGTGCCAATCCAAGCATAACAGCATCCTCAACCTTGAAATGAGAGTGATAAACCATTAGCAGGACGAACAAACAGTCTAACCAGCAAAAATAAAAAGTTGGAATACTAATTGCAACCAAAAGCAAATTTTTTTTTTCTGATTTTCTGCTGTCTTTTCCTTTTTTAATTTCTTTTTGGAAAGTCACACTCTCAAAGGAGTATTATGGATGTATCAAAACCAAAGTCATGAGCAGTATAAAAAAAAAAAAAAACCTTTCTTTTATGAATATAATCCACAAGTAAAAGCTCTAAGGTATAAAACTCAGTTAACATAAAATGGAGCAGAAGTTGATGTTTGAAGAATAAGGATTATAACCTTTAATGATGCTAGTTCCCTCAAACCCATTTCAACCGAAAGCATACTCTCAATATTTCCTTCTCCTGTTAGATCACTCAAATCCCGAGCAACCTTGCTCCTATCAGGATCACCACTACCTGCTCCACTCCGTAACATAATTACTTAATGAAGTGCAACAAATAATATTTCAATTAGAAAAATAATAACTTTAACAAACTTATAGTCAATAAGTAAACTAGCCTCTGTCCCAAGACTCCTCCTTGGCCTTTTGTCCAGCAGACATAACAACCTCAAAAGGAAGTGGAGCTAAAGCTGACCAATGTTCATGCCTTGATGCCGCTATATCAGCACAAATGCCTACAAAGAGGTCACAGGAAAAGGCATTAAAATTCAGATAACCAACGAAAATATCTAGGCAGTCATTCAAAGCTGATGCATGGGAAAAAAAAAACAAAAAGAACAAGCTAGAGGGGAAGTAGCCGCCAGATAAAGGGTAATCCAAAATTTATTCAGTCATATTTCTGAAGTTCATCATGACGAAAAGACTTGAAACCAATTAAATCACCCTATTAAGCACAATGCCAATGAGAAGTTCATGCACTTTATGAGTATCCACATTAAGATAACAACATGATCAAGCTCTCCAAGTCTCTATTTGCAGCAGGTAAACAAATCAAATATATGTCAAACGCATTTCCTCTTTAGACAGTAAGAATTAATTACCATGCTGAACAGCTAATCCCCAATAGCGAGCAAGCCAACATCTCTTCAGCACGACTTCCTCCTAAAAGGTAGGTACAACGTAAAGTTAGAACTTAAACCAACAGTAACAAATTACACTTTGACTTCAGCAGACAAACCATTTCTTCCTGGGTTAAAACCATTCTCTGTGTCATCATTCGTAAAGATTTTGCTTCAGATTCTGCTTCACGAAGCTGTTTGACAGCTGTTGCAGCCTCATCTTTCAAGTTCTGATTATAACAGGCAAATAATGGCATAGTTATTATTATGTAGAACAGATCACATTCCACTCATCCCAGCATTACCAGTGCACCATACCTGGAGTTCCGAACGGAGGGAGGCAACTTCCCCATCTCTCCCATCTTTTGTTTGTTTAGCAGCCCTGAGAGCAGCCTACGAGAAGTAGTATGTTGCAGTTCATTAAATTCAAAAGAGAAAAAGAAAAAAAAAAAAAAAAGAGAGGAAACAAGAGAAAGGATGCAGAGAAAATTGCAACAATGAGATTTATGAAACCCAGCTGAATCAATTGTTCCAGACAACGTGAAAATTAAGATTGAAATAATAAAGAATTTAAACAACCATCACATGTGCATTAATGCAACATCAAATGTAAATATCTACATCCATACCTCTCTTTGACGCAATGCTGCTTCCTTCCTACAAAAGGTAATGCAATAAGTTAAAAACCAGAGGATTTAGAATCAGAATGGCACATTCAGAACCACCCACCATTACCTACTCAACAATTTGGCCTCCAGAGACACACCATCTCCAAGAGCAGCAACCTGTTACCATATAATACAACGTGAAAATAAGTAATCTCTGCACCATAGCTAGGAACACATGAACCTAAGAATATCCACGACGTAAATATTGAAGTTTAACATATAATTATTAATAAAGATCTCTGATTAAGGGATTCATATCAATATCAAAATTGCACTGGACACCAATAATTTTCACACACTTCCCAGTCCAACACTCTTTAGAACACCCAAAAATTTAAAATAAAACAATTGACTGCAGAAATATTCCCGATGCTACATAGATACCCATAAACACATGTTTGATATGCTTAGAAAAGGAACATAAATTCATCTTTCAAGCATTATGTAACAGACAGGTCTTTGCAAAACTAATATATAATAAGCTATAACAACTTAATACAACTGCATGAAGAATTGAAGTAAACACCAAGACATTAGTTGATCAGTCAGTATCAACCATATTTCATCCTAATGTTCATAAGACATTCATATCAGCTTGTTCTCATAGTATCAGTTCCATGCACCTCTATCCATGAATCTAAGACCAAAATCAGTAAAAAAGCCTACTTTTACAGCTCATCATGAGAAGATTTGTACAAGGTTGTCTATTTTGTTAGGTGGACCTATCTGTGCCCAACCAAACCAGGAGATAAAAAATTTCTTGAACAATTCAAGACAAGCACAACTGCCTAATCCAATACTAGATTTTCAATAGTGAAGTACAACTAATATGAACCTAGCTAACCAAAAGAGAAACAAAACCAGCAAATATGAAAAACAAATACAAAAGATTTAACTGACCTGTTTTTCAAGTTCCCTAGCCCTGGCTTCTGCTTCCTCACGCCTTTCTTCTGCATGACGAAGCTGTACAGAAAGGTCAGGAGTAAATGTTCTGTATCACAAAAACAAGGGCATAATAAATAAGTTTACGGTATTGTACCTTATCCAATACAATCTCATTCTCCTCTTGTAGCATATCCAGCTGCAATAAACCACACAGTAGGTTTGAACTGAGAGTTCCAATATTAACGTTTGAAGTTCAATAGATGTAACTTTCAAGTTGTAGCCAGTATAAATTCATCCAAAATTATTAAAGCTTATATAAGATCCTCATAAAACAGAACTTATAAGTGAGGACGATGTACTTCATCTCGAAGTGCAGAAGCTTCCCGCTGATTTCCTGCTTCTTTTAAGTTCAATGGTCCTACATCTGATGCAAATCTGCAACAGTTTTGATAATGAAATTAAAGCAAGCAAATGCATCGCATCAATGATGATTCACACAATTAAACTTGTTAACGTAGAAAGGCCTACCAAATCTTTGAACTGTGAACAGGGACAAACATGAATTACAGTGAAGCCAATGAAACTATACAGTGAGCTTGCCTGGACCTTTTTCTTTGTGGCACAGCAAACACACTGTACATGAGTAAATGTTATGCACATAGTTTTTTCAAGGGTAAATTTTATGAAAGAAACCATGGACTTGGATCACGACAATACTAGATGTAGAAATGACCATTCTTCAAAAGAAGCAAAGCAAAGCCCAAAATAATTGAGGACAACAATGTTTTCTCATTACAAACACAGACCACTAGTTTTCCAACAGGATTTCCATGGGAACAAATTTCCATCGAAAACATAGTGCATGGCACATTAAACCAAATAATCTTAAGATGACAGATGATTAGAAGTGTCACATCAAGAGATCAATGTAAATGCTGTTAAGCCCAAAGAGATCCATGATATAGCATCCTTAAAAACTGTTTGATTAAGTAGTTTGCAAACAATTATTTAACAGGAAATCCAACCCAAAAACCAAAAGCAGCAAAAGTTTCCTATAACAAAGTATAGGTTTTTACAACAACCAATATAAAAATTGCACTTGAAAGATGCCTTGTGCCTTCAGCATGTATTTTGTTGAGCAACCTTGCATTCCATAAACATCTAAATCTCTGCACATGAAGTTTGAATCGAGCAATAGCCAACTATAAGCTATCCATATAAGTTAACCTTTTATCTCTATTTCTATTAGGGTGCTCAATCGCTGGTATGGCAAACGGGGTTCTAAGCGACGTTCTGCTAGGTGGCATCAGTGTGGGGGTCGGAGTGGTAGATCGAACAGACATGGATGGCCTCCCAGCCGATGTGGACCGCACTGACGGTACGTGCTCGGCAATATTGCGACCTAACTAATAAAACAACCAAACTCAAGTTAGCTTTCCCACCCAAATCAAACCACAGCATCTCGACATTCCAAATCTCGCAATCAGATTGCACATGCATATACCAACATGTATTTCTTTGCATAGCCACATCAAATTGAATTCGTAAACAGGAAATGAGCTAAAGGGATGACTGACTTACCGCAGGAGAGGGAGATCTATTAGACCTAGAAATGGATATTGCGGGTAAGTTGCTGTTACTAGCACTGTTGTTAACAGTGCTGGAGAAAGTTGAGCGAGCAGAAAGAGTGGGAGCAGGGGGAGGAGCACTGAATCGGAATCCTAGATCGTCGTCTTCCTCGTCGTCGTCGTTGATCTGGGAAGCCATTACCTGAGCGAGGCGCTGAGCCGCGGCTTTGGCTGCAACATTCTGCGTGCGCTTGATGGTAGAGAAGCCTCCGGCGGCTCCGTGCTGTAGCCGCGAGCTAGGATGCGCCGGAGACATCACCGGCGACGACGACCCTGTGCTGCTAGAGCCCCCGCTCCACTGCCGGCCGTACACCGGGCTCCCGGTCCTCCTCCGATCCATCTCTCGACCTTATGGATATATGTATGTATATTCAAATAAGAATATATATATATGACCATATATTAGATATATAGAGAGCGAGAGGTGAATCAGAGCGAGGATTCTTTGTGAGCTAGATTTTCTCGAGAAAAACCAAAGGAAATTCAGGGGAATTCGGTCCGGAGAGGTGAATCTTTAGCACGGGGTCAAAGAGGAGGGTGAGTACGAGTTGAAAGGTGGAGACTTCGCAATAAAACGACACCGTGGCATTTAATTGATCCCGATGCAAGTTTCTTCGGAAAGAACCGAGTGTAGAAAGGCGGGACCCACGCATTGTTGGACCCGCAACATGTATGACGTGTGCGTTAAGTTGGCGTGGGCAGAAATTTCGCGGATTCCCCGAGGCATTTTGGGCCGCAAAATTATTTCCGGCGGCGCTGTAAATCCAAATATTGGCAGTCCCTGATGTTTTCAAATTCTAAAATTTTCGCGATACTTCCAAAAAAAAAAAACAGATAAATTCAGTATCAATTAGTTGTAGCTGCCGCCTTTACTTTCCGCAAAGCGATGTATTTAAAATATATTATTGAAATTATCCAATATTATTTTTCAAAATTCATTATTATCGTGTATCAATACCAATTTAAATTAAATAAATATCTTTGCAATAAATCATCAGACGGAAGAAAGTTTAAGTAATTTGCAATAAAGCCTAACATCCTTAAGGTCAAAACAGAGATTTGAGCTTCGATGCCTGAGATAACAATCCGTCTTCCTAAAGCATTACACAGAGCAACGGAATGGAAAAAAACAACAATTAAGGAAAAAAGAGGCAAGCCAAACGATGCCTAAGCTCTCTTTTGAATGAGTTGCTCTATCAAATCTGCTGCCTCTTGAACGGTCGTGATGTTCTGGGAGTTATCCTCTTCGATGCTGATGCCGAATTCTTCCTCCAGCGTCATCACTATCTCAACCTGCCACAACATCACCTTTAAACTGTTAATTTCCAGTTCAAAGAGGAATTTTCAACATAGATTGATAGTGATTTGGGCTTACTGTGTCCAGAGAATCAGCACCAAGAGCTGAGAACTTGGATTCAGAGGTGAGCTCTGTCTCAGGAGACAGAGCCAGTTGTTTCCTCACAATGTCACAGACTTTCTGCACTGTCTCCGGCTTAGCCTGTTCAGTTCATGAAACCCAGAAAATTCCCCATTGTTATCGTGAAAACAAGATATGAGTGTAAGAATGGAAAAACTGGCACAGAAACAGAGAGGAAGATAAACTTACTGCGCAAGAGACTCTGAAGCGAGAGGCTCTTAAAGAAGGGAAGTCACGCTTTGCCCAGCCAAAAGAAACTGAGTTTGAACCAGAAGTTCTTCCGGTTACCTGCAGAGATCAGAAGCACAAGCGAATGGGTTTCATTTTTCAATCTCAGAATCTTAGGAACATGAGCATTTTATCATGAACTCATCCTCATTCCTCCCTTTTAACAAAATCCGAGTAACCAAACAGTTTTCTTACTGTGCAGGTGCATTGTGATGGCAAACAAAACGAAACCCAGTTGATGTTTCACTTAACAACCAAGAAAAGCATCAGATATGAAAGAGAAATGACGAGAAATCATGGAGTTTAAATAACAAAGTTGAACCTGGCAAATCATGCTGCATTGCTTCGGTGAAGCTGTGAGGCTGAGACAAGTGGCTGAGATTGAAGCCATTGCAAGTTCAACTTTAAGAACAAAATTAAATGACAGACAGAGATATGGATATCCCGACAGAGATAGAGCCGTGAAGCTTCTCTTGGTGATAGATGTGGAAAGTAGCGTTTCAAGAAAACAAATGATGTTGCCAAGGATATGTGGGCTGCAAAGTCAGGGCATACAGCGTCGTTTTGGTTTCCAGTTGGCCTTTTTCTGGTTATAGTTCCCGTATAGAACCGACTTTTTGATATAACTGCAAAAGTAGGGAAGGACGCTACAGTTCACGAGTGGTGCATATTTGCCTTGGGCATCAAGGGCTATCTGCTGCATCCCTTGCGCTGGGCTTGGTGGGTCCTACTTCAAAGAGCAAGTTGACGATGCCTGGCCAGTGGGGCTGGCTTTGTCAGCTGCCACGTGGGATGCCAATCTCACGCGGCATTATTGCGAGCGTTTCTTACGTCCTGCTAGTTGTCGAACAGTGAAAGTGGTCCGAGGTAGGATGCATCACAAGATAATGGACTTAACAGCATTGGATCCGGAAATTCAATTTCAAAGCTTTTTTACCAGTGCGTTAAAACGACCACGTTGCAGTAGTGGGCTTTTGCGTGGCTTTTTGCATGCGCTTAGTTGTGTAATCTTTGGTATTACGTCCTCGCTTACCTCCAACGCGATATGCCACGTACTTGTCTATAGGAATGGCAACCTCTCTATGTAAATGCCATGCTATTTCTAGATTATTACAGAAATACCATGATTTCTTGTGGTAATTTCTTAAAACATAATATATAATTTATTTTAAATAAAAATTTAATAAACAAATTAAGCTACTGAGTCATCACAAACTAAAATAAAAAGAATTAAAATTAAAATAGCAATTCATGAAACTATTATTAATTCAAAACAACAACCTCGAGGTAGTTTTTACTAGATAAACATTTTAATACAAAGATTATTTTAAATGTGATTCAAATTTATAATAAAAATAAATAATCACATTTTCTTTAAATAACCATAAATATCATGTTAAATCAAGAACTAGCCATCAGTTAAAAATCTTCTGTTCTACTCAGTCGAGTCCAAAAGGGTAAAATCACATGAAAAATAATATAATGATATTTTAAGAAATTATTTAATTAAGAAAAAAAGAAAAAATGATAATGATTTTATAAAAGAAGAAATAAATTAGAAAATAATTTTGCGAAGAGAGTCAACGCTTGGAAATAAACAGAAGTCAGGAGGGCAAAAGACCAAATAAATAGCGCGCAAAGGAAGGAAAGGTCAGTCCTTTGAAACCGCAGACATTTTCGATTTCGACTCAACGCACACTTTAAATTTCTCGCGCCCCAAACACCCTTTTTCTCGCCACCACAGACCTTCCATTTTCCTCGTTCCCTGAACTCAAAATCATTTCTCCTTTTTATACTAGGAAGGCCGAGAGAGAGAGTGTGTACCAACATAAACTAAGAAGAAAGAAAAGCCAAAGTTCGATTATCGATCATCAATGGCTATCCCCGTAAATTCTCGCCAAGCACTGATCCCAAGCTTTCTCTACTCTTATCCTTCTTCGTCATCACCAGAGCGACTCTTTGATGTCGATGCCTTGCCGGACACTAAACATGCATTGCAACAAGCACCATCCTTTCCATCATCAACATCCTCGAAAGTGGGGGGATTCTTGATACCGGCACCTAAGGAGAAGATCCGGATGTTCTCACCGGCGTATTACGCTGCCTGTACGGCCGGTGGGATTTTGAGTTGCGGCCTCACTCACATGGCTGTCACTCCTCTTGATCTCGTAAAGTGCAATATGCAGGTACAGTTTTCATTTACCTCATTTAACTGGATATATGGTTCTCCCCCTGTTTGTTTGTTTCTTTTGACCTTTTTTTTGTTATTTCATTAAGGTACAAATCTTTATATTACTTCTGATTTTATCCATTGTTGATTTCCTCGGGAACATCAGTTAGTTAGAAGCTCACATAATCATGACTATTGCATTTGCTCCGTGTACTTTGTTGTGTTCATAAGGAGATGATCTCAATCTACAAATCAAATTTCTTGCTTCACTTTGGTTTGTATCCGAATTTGGTTGGTACCTTATTTGTTGTCGGCGTTATTGACTATTCAACCCAATTGTTTAATTCTTCTTGTTCTTTGGGTTGGTATTTTGAGAGTTGCATTGTTGACACCAAAGCATTGAGCTAATTTTCTTTTGCTTTTTCATCCTCATTTTTAAATTAGACTTTGAAATGTCACCTGTTATCCTTTTCACATTCCAAATGGTGCCTAAGACTTTTTGGGCCAACCATTTTGAAGCATAATATCTCTGCTCAGTTGACCAACTTACAATCTTACATTTTTCTGTTCTATCATGGGAAGGTTAATGACTTTGCTGGAGTACTCTGTTCTGATTTCAGATTGATCCAGCTAAATACAGGAGCATTACATCTGGATTTGGGGTATTGCTTAAGGAACAGGGGGCAAGGGGCTTCTTCAGGGGTTGGGTGCCAACTTTGCTTGGTTATAGTGCTCAGGGTGCATGCAAGTTTGGATTCTATGAGTTCTTCAAGAAGTACTACTCAGACATTGCTGGGCCTGAGTATGCTGCTAAGTACAAGACCTTGATTTATCTGGCGGGTTCAGCGTCTGCTGAACTGATTGCCGATGTTGCACTCTGCCCCATGGAGGCAGTGAAAGTTCGTGTCCAGACTCAACCTGGTTTTGCCCGCGGTTTGTCAGATGGATTGCCAAAGTTTTTCAGGGCTGAAGGTGCTCTTGGGTATGATATTCTTGTAGAAGTAGACTGTCATTTCATAATTTATGGCTCAATATCTTAATTTTAATGTGATTCCCTTACTTGCTTGCAGGTTGTATAAAGGGCTTGTTCCTCTTTGGGGACGCCAGATTCCATGCAAGTCAAAACAATTTTACTATTCCATGTTTCCGTTTATTCTTTCTGTTTGTTGGGACTTTGAGTTCTTTGATCAAAGTGCTAGCATGTTATAAATGAACTATTTCATAATTGTTTATCTTATGGTTGGCTATACTTTTTCCTTTAGCTACCTTGATCAAAATGATCCCTGCTGCCTCTTTATCGCTTTAACATATGTTGGTGAAGATATTTTGTCTTTTGATTGTAGAAGCATTGTCCTTTTAGTTTCCGATGCACTTGCACTCAGGTTAGGATTTGTATATCAGTCTTGCCTTGTCTGAGGCATTAAATATGTTGTCAGTGTTATCAATTAAATATTGTCCAGATGCAAGAAGCAATAACCTTGGTATCTCTTGATTTTTCCTCTCCTGTCTGGACAACCTATGCTGACACTTGAAACTGTTCTTTTATCCCATTCATCCCTTCTCAAAGGTCCCTTTGGTTGGCAGTTGCTAATATCTTTCAACTTAATTTCTCTCAATTATATGCATCGATTTTTTTCCCTTCTAAAATTTGACCATCTAGGGTAATCTGATCATAAAAGTACATTCTAAACATAAAAATTAGGCTTACTGTTTACTCTGATTTTATTATATTTCTTCATAATTTAAGTTCCATTCCACCCAATTATTTTCCACAAATCAGACTGCCTCCAAAAGTTTTCCTCTTTTGGCTTATGTTTGATGTAATTGGCTGCATATCATAATCCAGAGAACCTTAAAATCACACTACTATTTTTTCTTGTGATGGATGATAAAAATGCATATTTTGCAGACACAATGATGAAATTTGCATCTTTTGAGACTATTGTGGAGATGATATACAAGTATGCCATCCCAACCCCAAAAGACCAGTGCAGTAAAAGACTGCAGCTTGGGGTGAGCTTCGCCGGCGGGTATGTTGCTGGTGTTTTCTGTGCCATTGTCTCGCACCCTGCTGACAACTTGGTGTCTTTTCTCAACAATGCTAAGGGTGCCACCGTTGGTGATGTGAGTGAAATTTCTATTCCTACAGGACCCATCAACAATACATTCTTCTTCTTTCCATAGTTTCATCTGATTTGTTTTGTCTTCCTGTCTGTTGCAGGCAGTGAAAAAGCTTGGAATGTGGGGTCTTTTTACCCGTGGTCTGCCCCTTCGTATTGTCATGATTGGAACACTTACAGGAGCCCAGTGGGGTCTCTATGATGCTTTTAAAGTTTTCGTTGGACTGTAAGTTGTATACCTGCATTTTGATTGATTCTTTCAATGGTTTCTTCTAGCTCTCTGTGTTTGTGTTAGTGAACTGACTCTGGTTCTGCACTCCTGCTGCGTTTTGTTCAGGCCAACCACTGGTGGTGTTACTCCTGCTCCTATTGTTGCAAAGGCATGAAATTAGAGTTGAAGGTAGAGAAACACAAGTGTTGCCCCGTAGCATGCTTGCAGTCTTCATATTCTTTCTATGCAGTTTCTTGATGCCACATTCTTCTAGTTGATGTAAGGATAATTTTGTAAAAGAACATATTTAAGAATTTGTTTAATTAAGAAAAAGTAAGTGTAAATGTTATTTCAAATGTTTGAATTATACAGTAAATAGAATTTTAATATTTCAAAAGTGATAAATTAAATTTTGATATATTAATTTAATTTAATTTAAATTTAAATTTAAATAATTACAAAAATTAATCATGTGATTGTAACATTTTATTTTGAATATATTTTTCAATTTTTTACATAATTTTGACTCAATAATTACTTTTAATAAATTTTTAAATTTTTTATAATATAATTTTTTAAAATAATATTTAATATTAAAATTCTTAAAATTTTAAAATTTTTTATAATGATGCTTAAATATTTTTTTACATATACAAAATTTTTAATTTAAAAATTTTTAATTTTTAAATTTTAATGAAATTTATTTAAATTTAAATTAAAGATTAAAATTTAATTTATTATTTTTAAAAATCAATGTTTGTATAATTTAAGATTTTAAACAATTTTTATTAAAAAATTATATTGATTTTATAAAACAAATTAATTAAAAAAATAACCGTATAAGAAGAGTCAAGGCGCGGAAATAAACAGAAGTCAGGATGGCAAAAGACCGAATAAACAGCGCGCCAAGGAAGTAAAAGTCAATCCTTTGAAACCCGCAGACATTGTTGACTCAACGCACACACCGAATTTCTCGCGCCCCAAACACCCTTTTTCTAGCCACCAGGCACCACGTACCTTCGACTTTCCTGGTTCTCTGAACTCAAAATCATTTCTCCTTTTTATGCTATAAAGGGCGAGAGAGACGGAGACACCCAGAGAGAGAGAGAGAGAGCAAGAGAATATACCAACGTAAACTAAGAAGAAAGAAAAACCAAAGTTCGATTGTCGATCATCAATGGCTGTCCCTGAAAATTCTCGCCAAGCACTGATCCCAAGCTTCCTCTACTCTCATCCTTCTTCATCATCAAAGCGACTGTTTGATTTGGAGCCGGACACGAAACATGCGTTGCATGAAGCACCGTCTGTTCCATCATCAACGTCGTCGAAAGTTGGGGGATTCTTGATACCGGCACCCAAGGAGAAGGTCCAGATGTTCTCACCGGCGTATTACGCTGCTTGTATGGCCGGTGGGACCTTGAGCTGCGGCCTCACTCACACGGCTGTCACTCCCCTTGATCTCGTGAAGTGCAATATGCAGGTACAGTTTTCATTGACATCATTTAACTGGATACTTGGTTGTCTACCCCTCTTTGTTGTTTTTGTTTGACCTTTTTTTCTAATTTCATTAAGGTGCAGATCTTTATACTTCTGATTTTATCCATTGTTGATTTCCTCGGGAAAATCAGTTAGTTGGAAGCTCACATAAGCATGACTATTGCATTTGCTTCCTGGACTTTGTCGTGTTCATAAGGAGATGATCTCAATCTACAAATCAAATTTCTTGTTTCACTTTGGTGTTTGTATCCGGAATTTGAGTTCGTACCTTCTTTGTTGTCGGTGTTATTGACTATTCAACCCAATGTTTAATGCTTCTTGCTCTTTAGGTTGGTATTTTGAAAGTTGCTTTGTTGACCACAAAGCGTTGAGGTAATTTTCTTTTGCTTTTTCGTTCTCATTTTTAAATCAGACTTTGAAATGGCACCTGTTGTCCATTCCACATTCCAAATAGTGCCTAAGACTTTTCGGGTCAAAGATTTTGAAGCTTAATGTCTCTGCTCAGTTGACCAACTTATAATCTTAATCTTTTTCTATTCTATAATGGAAGGATAATTATTTTGACAGAACACTCTGTTGTGCTTTCAGATTGACCCAGCTAAGTACAAGAGCATTGCAACTGGATTTGGGGTATTGCTCAAGGAACAGGGAGCTAGGGGCATCTTCAGGGGTTGGGTGCCAACTTTGCTTGGTTATAGTGCTCAGGGTGCCTGCAAGATGGGATTCTATGAGTTCTTTAAGAAGTACTACTCAGACATTGCTGGACCTGAGTATGCAGCTAAGTACAAGACTTTAATTTATCTGGCGGGTTCAGCCTCGGCTGAACTGATGGCAGATGTTGCACTCTGCCCCATGGAAGCAGTGAAAGTTCGTGTTCAGACTAAGCCTGGTTTTGCCCGCGGTTTGTCAGATGGATTGCCAAAGTTTGTCAGGACTGAAGGTGCTCTTGGGTATGGTATTCTTATAGAAGTATATGTCATATGATAATATTATGGGCTCGTTATTTTAATTTTAAGGTGATTCTCTTAAATGCTTGCAGGTTGTATAAAGGGCTTGTTCCTCTTTGGGGACGTCAGATTCCATGTAAGCCAAAACCATTTCACTATTTCATGTTTCGTTCTTTTCTATTTGTTAGGAGTTTGTGTTCTTTGACCTTCGGTGCTGTCATATTATAAAGTGCACTATATCCATGGTTGGTTGTACCTTTTCTTTGGCTACCTCAATCAAAATGATCCCTGCTGCCTCTTTGTTGCTTTAACGTAAGTTGGTGAGGGATGTTTTATGTCTTTGATTGTAGGACTGTTGTCCTTTTCGTTTCGGACGCACTGTGTTAGAATTTGTATCCATCTTGCTTTATCTGAGGCATCAAATGTGTTCTCCAGTGTTTTCAGTTAAATCTGTCCAGAAGTAAGAAGCAGTAACCTTGGTGTCTCTTGATTTTTACTCTCGTCTCAGTAACCCATGCTGATACTTGAAACTGTTCTTTTCTCCCATTCATTCCTTCTCGAAGGGCCCTTGGGTTGGGAAGAGTTAATATTTTTCAACTTAATTTCTCCATTCCACGCACTTAATTTCCACAAACCAGACTGCCTCTTAAAGTTTCCCTCTTTTGGCTTATGTTTTCATGTAATTGGCTGGATATCAGAATTCAGGAAAACTTACGATCATAAGAGTATTTTTTTCTTGGAACTGATGATAAAAATGGGAATGTTGCAGACACGATGATGAAATTTGCATCTTTCGAGACTATTGTGGAGATGACATACAAGTATGCCATCCCAACCCCGAAAGACCAGTGCAGTAAGAGACTGCAGCTTGGGGTGAGCTTTGCTGGTGGATATGTTGCTGGTGTTTTCTGTGCTATTGTATCACACCCTGCTGACAACTTGGTGTCTTTTCTCAACAATGCTAAGGGCGCCACCGTCGGTGATGTGAGTGAAATTTTCATTGCCTGTAGAATCCATCAACGATATATTCTTCTTCTTTCCATGGTTTCATCTGCTTTCTTTTGTTTTCCTGTCTGTTGCAGGCGGTGAGAAAGCTAGGAATGTGGGGTCTTTTTACCCGCGGTCTGCCCCTTCGTATCGTCATGATTGGAACCCTTACAGGAGCACAGTGGGGTATTTATGATGCTTTTAAAGTTTTCGTTGGACTGTAAGTTTTATACCTTCTTTGGTTGAATTTATAGTGTTTTCATCCAGTGCTCTTAGAATTAGTCAAATGACCTTCAGCTTGCTGCTTTTTCAGGCCAACCACTGGTGGTATTACTCCTACTGTTGCAAAGGCATGAAAACAGAGTTAATGGTACTTTGGTAAACAAACCCTAGTGTTACCTCTACTGATTTTTGAGAGTGGGAAATTCCTCTTGGAGAAATAATAGTGGCATGTTTCTGGCATTTATAGCCGTTCTAACGGCATTGTTCTTCTTGCTGGTCTAGTTGACTGCAAGTACAAGTTTATAATCATATTCTTATCATCTTACCTTTGGGCACTTAACCCTGAAAGTTACAGATTAAAAGTTCATGTTTCAATCTTAGTTTTCCCACTTTGGGGGAATGCATCATATGATAAGAGACTTTTGTTAGTGATAACTTGATTATTTAGCAATAGTGCCTCTCTTTCCCTGCAAGATGGCAGGTGATTGCAATGTACTGTGCCAAAGGCAACCCATTATATTGTGGTCTTTACAGCTTTGATATCATCAATTTGATGTTCTACAACTGCATATGTACATGAATGATTACTGATGCCTAAGACAACAACATCGCTTCTCTCGTTATTTGCTGAATTCCTCTATCATGAATCAATACAATATTTCTGCCCTGGAGGGGGGAAAAAAGAAAAAAGGGGGGAACCATTTTATAGGAAAACCCCCGTAAGATTTATCCAAATTGCTGCTACTCTATGTAAATATGAATCTGGCATCTAACTTAATGCTATCATCCACAATATGAAAGTTTCTTTTACTTGCTAAAGCTTTCAACAATTCATGAGGGACTACTGTTATGGGTGAGTTTAAGAGGGTACACGGTATCAAAGACAATCCTAGCAAATATATGCCGCACCTCTTGCAGGTTCCCTAAAGCCAAGGATTCATAGTCAATTTTGCTGCCTTGCTTTGCAACAAATCCTTTCTCTGCACCATCTCTCACGCACTCAAAAATTCTACACACTCTCAAATACAATGCCAACGGTATAAATACCTGCATATTTGAGATTGAGAGGAGTAAGCATACCCTCGTGGAATCATGATTCCAGAAAGATTAGAAAAGAAGGGAAGGACTCTTACCAGATCTGAATATGGAGCTTGTGGATATGCTGCCATTGCGGCAGATACAAAATACTCATCAGTCATCTGGCGCAAGGCACTTTTAACAGATGCAGCAAGATCCAAAATTGCATTCAATAATGTTCTTGAGTCCAAATTTTGTGGCTCTAATAATTCATGAAAGCTAACATCATGTGGCTTAGTAATCTTCCTTGCAATTTTTACAGCTTCCATAATATCACCACCATTGTGGACAGCAAGGCTAAATGCAGCAACCACCAAAGGATCCCTAGGTTGGTCAGCAAGTGCTTTGTGGAATGCAAAGATTGCAACCCTGAATATGATAAGCAGACATTTATATGAAATTAGTGGCACAAGAGCTCTCAAGGAATTCATTTCCTTAAATCAGTGGCATGAAGAAGTAAGTTTAGCTGGCAGTGGGGATCAGTAATTGGACATCTAAGACATGCCCACAGAGCAGTCATATCTTCCTACAGAAGTGAATAATTAGACTTTGGTAAATATTTCAATATTTCTTTGCAAATTTTCCAAAGAAGAATTCAGAAAAGAGTGGAAGTTCCTTATGTCATATATTAGATGCCAGTCACAAATTACCAGGGTGTGGCATGGATTACAGAAAATATCAATATAAAGCAGATGCTCCAGGAAAGAAGCCACTCCAAATAAAACTTGTATTATTATTATTATTGCAGCATGTGAATCATAAAAGAGGTATTAACCATTTTTTTTTTCCTCTGATGAGGATCTTACCATAAGCTACTGTGGCAAGGTCTGTCAGGGGCTAGAAGATAATCCAAATTCGAACACAGAGACTGCATGTTAAATATCACAAAATTTACTCAGTCATCACTCGAATTATACTCATGCAATACATATCTAAAAACTAACAAAAAGCATTGACCAAAACTGTCACACTATCAAAATCTATTTGATCCCCTTTTTAATAAAATTGACACACACTTCCATGACGTGTTATTATTAGCAGTTGCAGACAAAGTCTGAAGGCAGCATGAAATTATTTGTAAATACAGGATGCCATTTCTTTCTTGTATAGGCAGCATTTAAAACATACTTTCCCATGTAAAAGCAGGTCAAGGATGTTCTAAAGATTACTCAAAAGATATAAGAGATTTGAAGCATGATGATATAGAGAGCTCGATGCCTCATCTTTCCTGAGCTCAAAATAAGTAATTACAAGAAAAAAAAAATGTTACCAGAAGCATGTTAGATCTCGTGTCCCGTCTTCGGAAGCCATTGAAAACAAAATATGCTGCCTGTCAGGCAAAGTACATTAACAGATCCAGTAGAACATCTAACAAGAGAGCAGATAAGCACAAAATTCAGATATTTACCTGAATGGGTAGAAGTATTTCTAGGAGCCCAAATTTCCATAATAGCCTTAAAGAAGCTTCTGCAGAACCATATGCTAGCATGTAGTTCACTTCCATCAGAAGTCGTCCCTGAAACATTGAGAGAGGATGGCGTAAGTTCAACACCTATTTTCATGGATATCAAACAGATAAAAACACAAAGAAAGCAAGAGCTCTTTGAATACCTTATCAAGTCTCAATATTGAACAAGACAGGTTTTTTATGAAATGAGCTGTTTCCCTTGTAAATCTGAATCCTAAACGAGCAGCAACTCTTACTGCACGGAGGATGCGAGCTGCAGAGAATAACACCACTGACTTGGTTAACAAAAGAAGCATCAACTGTGTGTGCCTCTGGGTGTGCATCATGGACAAAAATCAGATTAGCAGTAGGGATGATACAAGGTCAAAGACTAATCAAAGAAAACACTAGACAAAAGCTCACCACAATCCTCTTGAAAAGAAGTATTTGCAGGAACCACAGTTCGCACCTGTGGCCAGAGAAGGAAAAGTGAGAATAATGTACATTTAAAATCTAAGGTGACAGAAACAATTTTTATAAGATACATGCACACTTTAGCTTTTCTAATATCTTCCATCCCTCTCACGTAGTCATACACTACTTTTGCATATGGATCAAACATCAACCTGTAGAAAGAAAGAAGCACGCATGAAAAAGACCAAAGAAAGATACCCTATATGCTACAATTCCAACAAATTGGGGAGGCAAGATATAAGAGATTCAGAGCCACGCGATTCAGTCAAAACAGAGCACGAGGGTGGTTTAAGATTACAATGATCAAGGAGTAATTTACCCGTTGATTGTAAAGTCCCGCTGCATACAATTCTTCCAACGAACATAATCCTTCTCATCGCAGCCACAAGGTCTTTCAAATTCATAACTCAAGCCTGTACCAAACTTTCGTCCAGTGGTGCTAAAACTTGAAACCTAATTTGGAAAAAAAAAACAATTAAAATTCACCAAAAGAATTCACAATCTGAAACCTACTATAATGGCCTTCACCACAGAACATTTAACAAGCACCAGCACAAATTTTTGAATGTTGTGATAAGGCATAAAGGATATTTATAGATGTGAACGAGGCAACAAACCTCGACGATGGTATCTCCAATGTGAACATGACATATGGGAAACCTTCTGCCAACTATTTCACACCTTGTGAATGTCCTCTTCACCTGCATGCTAAAAGTAAAGTTAATCATGTATGCTGAAAGCCCAAAAGACATTTTTTTGATCAAATGGACTCATTAGATATTTGAAATTCAAGAAACTCTTGGAATTAGTTTGAGCATGGAGTGGTGAACATTAACAAAACAGTCAGGCAGGTTCCTTCAACACATGGTAGGTGCAAGACAAAGGCTATAAAAGATGGTGAATTTAATGCCTATGTTACTGTACAGAGCCAAGAGATATATTATATTATTTCAATGTGACAAAATTTGAGAACTACAAGTGGACATTATCAAGTTTGATCTCTTATGTGAAAGCTTAACCAGAGATGGAAAATGTTCAAATGTCATCTGTCCACATATTGAGTAATCCACCACAGCATCAGCAAATGAAATGTGATTTCAGCACATAAGAAGAAAACCAGATAAAATGATGAATGGTTCTCCTTTGCTTTCCTTTGTACCGTGCAGCCAAACTTTGATAAAAGATGCCCATGCTAAGCTTGATGAAAGAGGCCTGCATTTTCTCTTTTGATCCTTTTTTTTTTAAAAAAAACAAAATGCTTAGCTAGCTGCATAAATCTAACTAACGGAAATCAGGAACATGAATCTTCTTCCTAAGTATTCCAAGAAACAGAAGATTCTTGATATCGTACAACAAATGATGCCAGTCACACATCTAAAATAGGCAAATTATAAACAGAACAAGAAAGTATCCTGGACCAACCTCTTTAAGTTCAGCAGAAGTTATTATGTCAAAGTCCTTTGGTGTTCTTTTTAAGATAAGATCCCGCACGCAGCCTCCTACGAGGTAAACCTCATATCCTACAAAATGCATGAGGAAAAAAGGAAGAAAAAGAAAAAAAAACAGAAAAAGTATCAAAACTAACAAGATGCAAATATCATTCATTTTCAAATTTAACAGCTACAGGTTCTATACTAGACCTGCATTTCAAAACAGAGCAGACGATTCAGTTCAAGCAACAAAGTTATAGCTCCTTCCAGACCAATAGATACCTTTCCTCTTGAGCCCATTGAGAACCTTTCTTGTTGGCCGTGCAATCATCGAAGTACTAATGCCAAGGTCTTCAGACTTCAACTTCTTCCAGACTGCCACTTTATCACCCCCTTCACCTACTTTAACACAATGACGAAAGTCTTCTAGAATTCAATATAACACAGAAGTCAATCTATGATCGAAAGAACCTAACTATAAAACTTTAATTCCAATCGACAATCAATATTTCTGTTACCATTTCCCTGAGAAGTACCAGTGGAATTATGACAGGTTTCTTTGACAACAGTCTCTGGCTCATCAAGGATCCCGATTGCTGCAACAGAACTGAACCGAATCTGCAGGAAAATAAACAAATGATAGAAACAGAGAAAATATCTACAAACACATCCACAAATGCACGCATCTAAACATATGTTCATACATGTAACATATAAAATTACCTCGCGGAAGCAGTGGAAGATTTGGGGACGAAGAGACAAATGAGGTTTGTAAGCGAAGCTCAAGCCTGAAATCGCCATGAGTGAGTTCGTGATTCAACATGCCATCAATAGCTCAGACCCTAGCCAATGCTAGTAACAGCGAATGCTATGCACAATCGGGGTTTAAGACTCAGAGGTTTAGGCTTAGCAGGTTCCCATCTTCACAAATATCCGCTCAGCCACGTGGCACTCCAACATCTCACTGCCCGTGAGCCCATGGCCCGTGTTGAACATTTGGACGCATTGGAACCAATCCCCTCATGAACTAACACCTCTGAGCCCAATTTGGCCCAATATTTACAATAATGGGCCAAAGCCCAAAAATGGGGCCCATTTGATTCATCTCAGATCATAAAAACGACCGTTTCTCCATTATAAATCGAAATGTTTCTTTTTTTCATTAACCCATTTCTTAAAAACCCAAACACTGAGTCTTTTTCCTTCAGCGCACCATGCAAAAGGATACAACAATCTGTCGTCTAGCTTCAATTTCAACCTTCCTTTTGTTCTCTTGCATGCAACTTGTGTATCGTTATCTTTACTCTAAGCTAATCAACATAAATACCGAAATCTAGTTTGATTTCACATAAAAAGACAGTACGCATGATGCCGATTCATCTCGAAAGCGATATATGTATATATATATGATCATCACAAACATAAAGATAGCCTGATCCCAAGTTGATTTTTGTATGCATTTACCAGAAATTTCTTCGAAGATCTCCGTACTTCACTAACTTTGTTAGCTAGCATAATTTAGCGTTTCTGATTTGTTGCACTTGGATGGACGTGGACGTCATCTTGTCATTCTTCTTAAATCAAAGATCCATCAATTAATCAAAGCAATGTTCGATCAATTTCCACGACAAAAAACCGATGATGCTATCTTCTTGTCATTTGTATCTTTAAGTCAACATCCGATAATTAATCGAAGCAATTCCATGAATTTTTGGCACAAAACAATAGTAATTAAATAAAGTACTTCCGTAAAGATCATGCTAACGAGTCGTGCCTGGTGCGAATCCAGCGTGGACGGTGAGGTGATAGTTGCATCGCACCGGTCCACGTCAGGGTTAGGGTTAGGGTTAGATGTGTTTGTGAAGTTCATGAATCTTGTTTAAGACTTACTGTATGTTTCATGTCAGTAGACAACTGGCATTGTCTTACCAGATTCAGTGAGACATACTGAAATTCACGAGTGCTACTCGGAAGCACATGAAGAATGAAGATATTATTATTTTGCCTGTAGGTGTAAGTACCACTAAAAGCTTGGCAATCATATTGGCTTGGACTAGGAAGCCACTGAAATTTAATGAAACCTTCACAATATAAATAATGCCGACCATAATGTATGCCATATTTTTACATGGGTGATAAAAAGTACAATTTACTTTTCCCCAAATTGTGTGCAAGATTGTCTGAAAATAATGTCAATGTGATTCTCGGCCTTTAAAGTAAGATGAAGGGTACCAAGATTAACCAGAACTGTTCATATCATCAATCAAAATTAATTTCAACTTTGTTGATAAGATGTACATGCGCATGTAGTTGTGACCAGCTAGACACGAGAAAACGAATTATCCGTGCGGGGCCCTTAGATGGAGAAGTCGACTAGAGAACAAATAAGATTTGGCTTGCAGGAGTGATCACGCGTTAATTGCCTGATTGGTCAGTCTCAGTTGGATCTGTTCTACGTGCAAAGAGCTTATGGTGGGCATGCAACCAACAATTGAATCAAATCTAATGCACTTCGACGCAGAGATTTCATGAACTATTCCATTTGCTTTTTGGTCTCCGTGAATGAATTTGCATGCAGGAATTAAGAAATAATTAAAGTTGATGAAATATTGGTCCTCGTGGAGGTCCCAATTTCGTTATCTAAGGAAATTTGTGAATGGTAATAGTATAGTCAGCAATGGTGTCTATAATACCAACAAGAATGATAAATGGGTATAAGTAAGGGGATATTAATGGCCACGTGAGACACATCCAACAAAATCTGGCATGAAAGAAGGCAGGTTGATCGATATTGACTGTAACTCAGACAAGAAAATAAAGTGGAGGAAGGAGAGAAGAATGAAGGGCTATAGGCAATGGGGAGCTGGAATCCTGCCGGGTGACTCGTGAGCCGGCCCCATCAGCTGAATAGAAAGGACCCACTTGGAAGTGATGAGCTGGTGCGTTCCATTACTGCAGATCAAGAGCTCAGGAGAAATGTCGATGAAAGCTGCAAGCTGAAAGTTACCTCACGATTCCTCCATCCATGTGTAACAATCATGATCTCTATTTCTCTCTTTGGTTTCTAGTTCGGTATATCGTTGGTGCAATATATGCAGATAAGAGCCATGGAGGTACTTGAGAAAAGTTAGAAGACGGGGGGAGGGGGGGGGGACCCAACACAACAGTAACGACGAAGAAGACGATGAGGTCCTTCATACGAGTGCACATCATCTGCCACGTGTGTATGCAGCGTCTTCACCGGTTGAATCTCTAATTTTCTGCTGCCTGCATGCGCACGCACCCCCACTTGCCTGTCCCCTTCTCTGTGCCAGATCGGTAGTTCTCATTACATGATCACAGCTTCAATGATGACGCCGATTAAGGAAACAGGAAGTAGAAGAGAGAAGTCACGTTGCATGCAAAAATTGATTTATAAAACTACCATATTGCCCTCTTTGTTGGTAGGTACGTGGTTTTTGTCCAATTAATCATCTTTCTTCGTAAAAGAAAGCACCTTTTAAACTTGACCGTGGTTTAAAATTATAGGAACAATGAAGCTGTGGGCTACCTCCTTCGCTTAATAGCTTTTCGTTTTTCTTCCTCTAAGTACTTGCATGTATACTAAAGTCATGATTCTGAGTCGAATATTAAAAGAGAAAATTAGCATAAAGTCATCGTTAAGGGTGGGAAAAGAAAGATGGGTACGGTTCAAACAGAAGCCCCAATTCAAGATGCAAGGTTTTTATAACAGTGAAGACATATCTACAGGCTTGGAAAAAGGGCATTTTTTACCTGCAAAACTGTTTTCTTTACCAGCTTCCTGGAAATTACGTTTAACTTGTTTTCCGAGTGCAAGGAATCTTCGGTCTAGCTCAATGAATGCATTTGTAAAACGTGATTCATTGCAGTCGTGCCGCCCTGCGTCAGCAGCTACTGTAATTTAAACATCTGCAGATATACGTACGTTGGTGCAGTAAAATTATACAAGCATGTACGTCTGTTCATGAGTTGACGCACGGCCTGTTAATTAGATACCAAGTCCTGAACTTACATAAAGCCTCGAGGAATACCAAGATTCCTCAGCTCAACTGTTATTACGTGATCTGTTAATTATAACTAATCAAAGTAAATTTTAACTTGAGAGCAGAGTTCAGACAAGAAATGTGACAACATTGTACAGTTTTTTATTTTGAACAGAGAACGAAATTGGCACACAAAGAGCATGCATAACTATTGGGACCTCAATGTTTCGGTGCATGATTGACCTACTGTAAGGGACCATTCAGGGAAACCAGGAGTTGAAGCAATGGCGGATGTGCCGCTGGGGCCATAAGCAGACACTATTTAGACTCAGCAACCCCAACGTGACACCCATGAGGGAGAAAAGAGAGAGCGCCAAGGCTGGCGGCTCCGGATAATCAGTATTGCCACGGCTTTCACATGCAAAGTCCCAAATTTCACCGGGAGTATTTTTTCTTCCATCTCTAATTACATAAAACAGTGAGTTTTTTTTTTTTAAAGAAAATTTAATTTGGGTCTATAAAGATCTGAAAAAACAAAAAGAAAAAAAATCTAATATTTTAATTGGTATTTAATTTTTATTGTAAGAATAAATTCAAATCATTAATATTTGTTTTTCATACAATTACTTAATTGAACAAAATTATATCTTCTCTTTTTATAAGTTTTAAAATCACAAATTCTAGTGTTAATCCTTCATCTAAAAATCTTTTTAATCCATAAAACTTTAGATAGAACGGACTTAATCAAAGTGATTAAGCCCTCTGTGATCTTCACTATGCTTCTGAGCGGAGTTAAAATCATAGACTAGGATGCTGAGGTGCCTCACTCTTCTGTCTTTGGTTATAAATTGAGGTGAAGGTCTCCATCTAAGCTCATCAACAAAGGCCGGCAACAATATCACACACTTTTTTTTTCTTTTGTATTATATGAAGTTAATATATATATATATATATAATCATTAATTGAAAAATATTGTAATTTGAGAAAAAAAAAAAAGTAAGGCATGAAAAAGTCATTTTAAGTAAGAAACGCATCACTTAGGTCATCGAAAAGAAAAAAAAAAGAAGAGCATAATTTATCATGAAAGTCATGAGGGGCAATTTATTGGCAAACAAATAGTCCTATTTACAAAAATTTGATAAAATTTTTCTATTTTTTCATAATAAAAAATATAATTCAAATCATATATACCTACTATAATATATTTTAAAATCATAAAAAATTTCAAAATAAATTCATAAATAACAAATAATTTAAAGCTAACAATGCTATATATATATATATATATATATACACGCACATGTTAGATTTTGAGAGTAGCAATAGACAGTTTGGCATGAAATAATATGTGAATGTAGTTAAGTTATATTTTGTAATTAATTGAAACACATGAGAAATGAAAAAATAAGTGACCCATATTTTCCAAATACAACTACCGGCTGTATCATGTTGTTCACATTTGTAGAAGTAATCTTCTCTGTGAAGATGGGCCATAACGAACCTCTTGGTTCCTCGACACCTGGCCTGGCCTCACCGTCACACCCATACTTCAATCCTAATGGGGCCCTGCTGCGTGCTGCCCAAACGAGACCGTATTTACTCCCTGTGAATATAAAAGTCTCTCTCTCCCTTTGTCTGCGTGTTCTTGTGACTTTTCCTGCTGCTTTTTTCACCAAGGAAAGACACTCAGAAAGCTTTTTCACTCCTGGATTGCAATATTGAGTTGAATTTCTCAGAGAAAAATAAGGGTCAAACAGAAAAGGGATGATACACTGATTTTTAACTGTTGCCTGGTGATAAGACACGAACAGAAGCATCAGGGCGCTGAAACCACAGCAGTGCAGAACGACCCATTTATTAAACTGACAAAGCAGCTTAAAAAGGGATTCTGCCATGGTTGGTTTCTCATCGGGGGCAAAGGTCTTTAATTTTCTGAAGAAAAACAGGGTGCCAAATCAATGTCATGGACTATCATTTATGTAACAGAAAGCGTAGGCGGTGTTACGGTTTATCTGAAATTCTGAATCACTGACAAAATTGATACTGAAAAAACATTCAAAAACAAAGATGTATTATTGAAAGGAAGGATTCTTGTTTGTTATGTATTCTCAAATCTGTGATAGCAGAGAAGGAAAAAGCTGAAGTGTAATCAATGGTCTTCAATATAAATCTTTTATGTATTTAAATACCTACATGGCCCTTTGTTTCACGATTTCAATTTTCTTGTTCTGGGTATTCAATTTCATCCAGATGCTGGGCAGAGATAAGAGAAACTGTTAATAAGTTTATGAAGATTTGACTGGTCTTATCTCATCAATTCTCTGTCTGTGTCTCTCTCTCTATCTCTCCTTTTCTCTCTCTTCCTCCTGATCTTTATATACACCTTTGGGGACTCATATTTTGTCACAGACCTACTTTTCTTGACTGTGAACACTGAGTATCTCCAAGCGTCAGCAGCCTACAGCCTCCTTTCTCTCTCTCTCTCTCCCTTGTCACTTTCTCGAGAACTTGCATTTTCAATTCCAAAGCAGTTTAGAAATGGCAGCTTTTTCATACCAACACCACCCTTTTCTTCTTGATTCGCTCCTCTTGCCAAACATCACCACGCCCTTTAAGCTCTCTGGCTTTATGGAGGAAGGGAGTATTAATACCAACATCAACGATAACACCGACTGCTTCTCCCAATTTTACTCGCACGACCCTTTCAAGGAGCTTCCGGCTGGCGCCATACTTCACGAGGGTAGCTGTCTTGAGCAAAACTCAAAGGGGAATCTCAGCGACAATGAGCCTTCTGTGACAAGAAAACAGAGCACAGAGTCCTCCACTGCCGTGGACAGTTCACAGGTGACCCAGAACGTGACCTCCATGGCCAAAAAAAGGAAGAACAGAAATGAGTCTGTCTTGAATTCTGCTCGGTCCAGGGTAAATTCAGAAACCGCAAGATTCTGCTTAGTTTTTTTTTAAGATTTCAGCTTCTTCGTTCTCAACTTTTTCTTTATTGTTCACTGTTACTAATTTTATAATCTGACCGATCAGGATGCTGGAGAGGGGAAGAGCAAGAAGCAGAAGAAGTGCAACGGTGAAGAAGGAAAGGTACCCAAAGCTGGAAAGAAAGAGAAGAAGAAAGTTCCTGAGGAACCACCAACAGGTTACATTCATGTAAGAGCCAGGAGAGGTCAAGCAACAGACAGCCACAGCCTTGCAGAAAGGGTACTTCTACCAGCTCCTGCACCTGTTCGCTATATTTATCCCTACTTCCCAATTTACCCCTACAAAGAATCCCTTTTCTTTCCTTTTCTTTTCCTGGTTGTATCACATACAGTGACTTACCCATTTTGAGTGCCAGCCAAATTCCAATTATAGTCAGTTTCTTGACTTGGTTTTCAGGTAAGAAGAGAGAAAATCAGTGAGAGGATGAAGATACTGCAAAGACTTGTTCCTGGGTGTGACAAGGTGTGGTTGCATCATCAGTTCAGTTTCTTTGTCTTCACTTTGTCTTTCTTACAAACATAATGCATGCTTTCTTTCTCCATTAAGTCATACATACAGATATCATCTGACAGCTCCATGTGGCTTGCCATAAAAACAGGTAACAGGAAAGGCCCTGGTTTTGGATGAAATAATCAACTACGTCCAGTCCCTCCAGAGCCAAGTGGAGGTACTGTTAATCAAACAAATTAGACCCTGTTAATTAACCTCTAATTGACCCACTTGTTTACTTCCTTAATAATGACCACCCAGCTGATTACTTAACTCATCTGTGTCATTGTCATGCTTCAGTTTCTCTCTATGAAGCTTGCTTCAGTGAATCCTGTGTTGTATGACTTTGGAGTGGACCTTGATGTCTTCATGATCAGACCAGAGGTATTAATACATAATTCTGAGAAGCTAAAGAAATTAAAATTTTGTTTAAATTAATGAATACCCAGTTGAGATTATTTAGCAATATAGCTGATGAGACCTTGGTTCCTGTTGCTGACATGGTGATTCAGAGATTGAGCGACAACATGGCATCAGCACTACCATCTGTACAGCAGCAATGCAGCCCCACCCAGTCCACAGGTTTCGCTGATGCAACCACCGCCACCTTTGCCCCAGCTAACAACTATCCTCTTCTTGATGGCTCAGCTTCAGCTTCTGCCACAGCCTCAGTTTTACTTCAACCAGGCCAGCTCAGGCCAGATGACTTCCCTCAGGTTTATAGATTATTTGTTTGATTAATGAAAATATCATGCGAAGCCTGTTTTCAAGGAAGAAAATTTTCTGTATATGACAAAAGAAAAAAGAAAAACCCTAATTTTCTGACTGGCCAAACGCATCGCTTTCAGGATAATGGTAGTCTAATGTGGGATGTGAACGAGCAAAGACAAAAGTTTCTTAATCCATCTGGGTACAGCACCAACTTGTATTCTTTCCATTAATAAATTACAAAGAAGCTGCCCTACCAAACCTCGAGTGCTGGTAAGTCCTCGCGTCCTGTCCTCTCATGAAAGAAAACAAAAACATTTCATCTTTTTCTTTTATTGACAACTGATATTTTTTTTCTCTCTCTCTTTTCTCATATTTATCTTTTCCAGCTTGCATGGAGAGTTCCTAGCCAGCCAAAACCAGAGAAAGGAAGATGGAAAGGAGAGGAAGAACAAAAGGAAGGTTCTTTTTCTTCTCTATGGTATCAGTTCCAATGGAGAGGGGCTGTCCATGGAAAAAGGCTCAAGGTTCCCAACAGGAGAGATAGAGAGTTAAAGTAGCATCTGAAGATGAATAAAGGGCAGCAAAATCAATGGAGGAGGAACACATAGGACACATATAACCGACCAAATAAGACCAGATCTTTCTGCAGATCCCCTGTTCCTGTCCATTTTTGACTATCCATGTCTCTCTGTGAACAAATTCCTAGGTCCTCCGGTCGTTAAACCTTAGGAAACGTTGTTTTTATGTATATTTGCCCATTGTTGTTGTGAAAGAGATACTATTAATTTTCTTGTGGTTACAGTTATTCTGTTGTTACAGTTAGATTTTATTTTATTTTCACAGTTTCCTCTCCTTTGATTGCTTTCACATTGAAGAAAGATGCATGGATGTCGTGTCTGTAGCTGACATGACTTGCTATGCATTAACTCGTTGGTTTTGTTGGCTTATCCGCGTTTTGGAATCTTGTGTGTTTTGTCATTTATGAGCTGAGCTCCTGCGATGAATTCCCTCTGCCCAGTATTTCCGGACACAGCATCTAATTGTAGACTTTTTTTTTAATATAAAAAAATAAAAATGACAAACAATACTCTGTCTTACTTATTAATATTACAAAGTATTTAATTCAAAAAACTTTGTTTATCAAATAGAAAAATCAATTTGTTCAACGAGTTGAAAAATTTGTAGTATGAGCAATTTTTCTTAGTATAGTCTTTCTCCCCGTTTGTTTTTGTGATTTAGTGGTAATACAAAGATTTAGCCTACCAAATATTTAAACTTCATTATTTTTAAGAGTACCCCCTTGATAATTTAATATAATTAATTAATTAATTTTTTAAATTATAAAAATATTTAAAAATTAAATATGGCTCTAGATCAGCTGATGTTTATCCTTCTAGCAAACAGGTTTTGTTACACGACAAGTCTCCTTTTGAGGCCCACTTCAGCAAAATTTAACTCCATTACACAGCTGATGGCCCACTAATCATACAATCATTATCATAATATGTGAAATTAAGACCTGATTAGCTCCTAATGATTGAATTACTTGCAATTTGATTCACCATGCAAATCAGTCACTGAAAGAAGAGATTACACTGTGCCTCTGCAAATTACACGCCTGGCCATTTACCCAGACTGGTAATCGAACCGGTGGTTGACGACCCTCTGATAAAGACAGTAGAATTCGTTTAGTATGCTACCCATTAATCAAACAGCAGCCACAGTTGCATCAGATAAAGAAAATCCATGTGGACTTCTTGTCTTTTTTTTCTTTTTTTGTGTTTTACAGAGTCGTCGATCCTCCATTCCTCCTCTTTTTACACTGACCCACGTGTTGATCTTGCACGAGTCGTGGCTCATCTTCATTCTGTAGAATCTGTGGATCCTCCAGGAAGACAACTCAGTTCCTGTTTCTCCATGACAAGTCAGATCAATGGCTTTATAAGAAGCTACTAGCTCTTCCTCATCATCTCCTCTCTTTATCTCTTCCTGCAGCCTTTTTGTGGTGATCCTAGAAGCCAAGCCATGTTCATATCTCACCTTGATAGTGATCACTCGTGGTTCTCTTTAAATGACTACTCAGAAAACATAAAACAGGTAGCCCACTGAACGCCATCTGGATCGATCGTCGTCCCTTCACTAGGACACTTTGCCTTCCAGAGTTCATGAAATTTCTAGCTGATCATGATGAGCTAGCTAGCTGGCCAGAACAGAAGAGACGTTTGATATCAAAGCTGTCCCACGAAGCGCCTTCTCTTGGCCAACCGATAGAAAACAGTGTTTAATTATTAGCATTACGATCAAATACAAACTAGTAAATGTTGTAATATCTATGTTGCTTACCAACTTATCAATTTGTTCTCTCAGGGTCCCTCCTGTTTTTTTTTTTTTTTAATTTTTCTCAATTTTTCAAATTTATTTCTCTGGTTAATTCATTGTGAAACATCGAATAGTCTCCATTAGTTAAATTAATATATATCTTCTAGCAGCCCATCCGGCTATTTTGAATTGATAAATATTTATCAATGGGGCATATAGGGTATAGAATTTTACCAAAATCAAATACATCTTCACGTGGTTATTCCATATTTCCACGTGAATTCGACATTTAGCTTATAAATTCTGTTCATTTGTGCTTTCTTGTTTTAGATAAACATTAAAAATTTGATTAGAATCATGTACAATCTTGACCCCGACAATTGATTAATCGATCTTAACCCTTGAAGCCTTTTCGCTCACCGTGATCGATTAATCGATGCCAATCTCTTGTCATGTCAAAACTAAAGTACTAGTCTGTTACACTAATGCTGCCATCGATCCCTTTGTCATGTTCATGGCCGAGAGACAGAAAGCTACAAGTCAGAAAGCACGCATGAATTGGGCAAATATATCAAGAAAAAAGGTGAGAGATTGAATTAATGCTAAGGAGATTAGTTCCGTGCACATGTTTGCAGGCCGACACTCCTTTATGGACACCTATGCTCTTAATTTGTTCTACTGTACTTAGTTGATTAAGATATCTCACCACAAAAAGTCATCACTTAGAATTTGACCTGCATTAATCTTATTTTTCGGTCGTTGCCTTAAACAAATCTAGTGGATGAAGCCTTGATCGCATATTCTGAATTCTTAGTTATGTTTATGTGGCCTTAAACAAATCTCGTGGATGAAGCCTTGATCGCATATTCTGATTAGTTATGTTTATGTTTTAATCTATAATGTGCATGGACCTCCAAGCCATATGGCTATCCAATATTACTTGATTTAGATTATGGAATTCTTTTGTTTCTGAGGTTTCCTAGAAAATTGATGGATTACTGGGTCAGTGATTAAAAATATCTATCCATGCATACATCTATTTTTAAATTATAAAAAATAATTTTCAAAAATTAAGCTTTAATTACAAAATAATATTGAAAAGAATAATATCTACGATGCAATGTAAATCAAAGTATTATTTCATATTTATTTTAAGCTTCAAGAGACAATAATTACTAAAATTTTAAAACTCAAAAAAAAAAAAATTATCAATGGGTCAAAAGTCATATATTAACATTAATTAAAAAAACTTTAATTGCCTACGGAAAGCAACAATTAATGGCATGAATTATTAGTGGGGTTTGAAAATAAAAGTTCTGACCTAAAAAGAAAATAATTTATGCCTTGAATCAATTTTTATTAACTGTCCCTAAATTCAACACTTTGTGGCATGTATTTACATTAATTAGCAGAAGCTTAGTGGTAAATCTGATATTTTTGGTTGATAGAACATAATATCCAGACTATTAATTATGTGGGTAGGTAGTAAGTGAGGCAAAAAGACAAGGTCAATCCTTCAAATCTATAGGTTGTTGTTGATTAAATCATATGATATGACTGTTTTGAGTATTAAATCTATAATTAAGGATGTCGACCATACCGTTTCCAATTAAATTTTTACTAAACCTTATCCTATCCCCTTCCTATTTTTTAATTTTTCATATCTCCCATATTTACCCTTCTCACACCACTAAGATTTATTCTTATTTTTTCAATTTATTTAATAAATTACAGGAGAGAAAAATAAAATAATTTAATTAGAATTGTGCCATATAGTATATGGTTAAAATGAATAAAATGGACCGCTTTTTCCCGGAAACATCAAGACCACCATAGAGAACACACTTGGAGTAACGTGTTTCTGGTATTGAACCCAGCCCCTGTACTGAAGAAAATGAGAAGTGAGCGATTCTATAAGTCAACAAAAACCTGCGTTTACTTCAAAATCTTCGCTTGTTCGCTCCGATTTGTTCTTTTAGCATAAAGGTAAGGAAAGAAATTATCGCATTTATTATTACCCCGCCCCCATACAGTGATCCATTGGGCTGGGGGACCAGACGAAGGCCTACGGTTAGGACGGTGCAGTCTAGGGGTTGTGGCCGAAGGGACCGGGGTCCCACCGTGGGTTCGTTTGGAGCAAACCCGTTATGGCACAGGCCCCGCCCTTTCTCTATTGAATTGCCTTGTCTGAAGTTAAAAGGCGACAGTGATTCAATAGTCTGGTGGGTGCCCACGTTGTATTGATTTGGTGGGCAGACATGGGCTGTCCGAACCATCGTACTTTTGTTTTATGCTCTGTCGTATGTAGTTTTATCGAGTTATAGTCTCACCCAAAAGGAATTTCGGTAAATGTTATTTAACTTTTTTTCGAAAGTATATATTTTGTTTATATTTAGATTTTGAATTTCAAAATATATTTAAATAAATTAATAAAATTTTAAAAATTATGTTTATAAATTTCAAATATTGATTAAAAAATTTAACTTAAAATTTGTTATGAATATACTTAAAATTTGTTATGAATATAAAAACATTCAAATTAACATTAAAAAAAGAAATTATGAGTATTAAAAAATTTTAAAAAATTTATTGTTGTCAATAATTTAAAAATTATAATAAATAAATTTTGAATTAAAAATTATTTACAATTAAAAAATTCACTTGAAATAAAATAAAAAAAATTCGTTATTTCCTCATCTGACAGATCAACAGTTGCTTAATTTCTTTTTACTGTTGATTCCCTTGCAGGCCGAGCACGAGAAAGACAAAGACTTTCCCAGTTTTGCCAACTTAATCAATCAAATGTAGCAGTAAAGTATCATGGGATGTTTACATGTGACGATTCGCATGTATCACAACGAAAACAACATAACAACACACACCAAAATTTCTGGGAGATTCCATACAGGACCCGACCCTTGATGATGCTTCCCGTGGAAACCGCAACCCTGCCAAGTGCCACCACCCAGTCGCTCAAGCCAGGTTCTTCCCCTTCCCCTTCCCCTTCCCGGGCCAACATTCTTATTTGGGCTCCAGTCTCAGCTCTTCCAGGCAGGCTTTGCCTCTCGTCTTTATAAAAAATCACACATTTGTTTCAGAAACCCTACCCTTCCATAGGTAAAAATCCAAACTTAAATACTTCATCTCGATTCAAATGGTTTACTACGTTTAAGTTTACATTTTTTGATATACTCCACGAGATGTTCGGTGACAATACTTGATAAGGACCATTTGGAGCGTGAAAATCATGGTTGAATTGCGTGACATTTTTCTGGGAAATGGATGAGGAAAATGAGATTATATGGTCCAAAGGAGATTGATTGAGAAAGAGACGCAGGCACATGACCCTCTGCTTAACCATCGGAGGCTGCCCATCCCTTCTTCCAAATACATAATGCCGCGACTTTTTTTTCGCATTGTTGCAATGCACCTAGTGACTTTGGACCTCTTGCAGTCCAATTGTTGACTGATGTTCGAGGAATGTAGGTGGTCCTCCGACCACTGCCACCACGACGCGGACTTACTGTTTCCAAACAATTCGATCACATTTCACGTGTTGTTTAACGTCCACGTCAACCCCCCGGTTTCGCACTCCACTCTGTGAAGCTTTCAATTTATTACAACTGTGACTCCGTAAATACCTCTGCCCATACAGTGAGCTCATATAAAATATCAAAAAACTTGGTGGTCAGGTTTCAATTAATTAATTAATTAATTAATTAATAATTTTAATATTTAATAAAATCATCTAAAATTTAATTTTTTAAAAAAATTAATTTTAAATTTTAAATTTTTTAAAAATAAATTTAGATAGATTGTAAAACATTAAGATTATTTCGTTATAAAATTATCTTAAAAATGACTCAAACGTATTTTATTTTTTATTTTGAATTTATCTTTAAAATTTAAATAATTTTTGAGCCATGAATAATTTTTTAAATAAATATTTTATGTTTGATTATATAAACATATTAAAAATTTAATATTTAAAATATTTAATTTTTTTGATGATGATAACTTAAATATTTTTTTATATCTATAAAAAAATTTCATGTCAAAATTTGAAGATCTCAATCTGAATATTTTATATTTTATATTTTTTATTAAATTCATTTAATCTATATTTAAAAAATAAAATTTATTTAAATTTATTTAAAAATTTAAATTTTGTTTAAAAAATCAATTTAATATTAACATAAATAAATCTTATTTAAAATTAATTCTTAAAAAGATAATAACACAGTATTATCTTATGAGTCCAATGATTCCTACATAGAGATTGTGGACACGCCTAGTGTTACTCTGAGCTTACTGTACGGAAAGGAGGCCCATGACAGGCCTTTTGGGCCAGTATCAGAAACATTGTTCATATGGGGTCTTGGGTCTAAAAGATGTTTTAGGCCTATGAGTAGTTGTGGGTCAGGATCTGGGCTCCGGTCAATGAGCCTTGGTCTATTATTGGCTGGATGAGACGATGTCGTTTGTTTTAAACGGATATTTGCGTGTCAAATGGGATTCCGGAATCTCGTAAGTTTACGATTTCACTGTACCAGACATCTGATTTCACAGTGGAGCTGCGGGCCGATCCTTCTTCTGTTCCTGCTTCGTTTCCCAGATCCAACTGTGGCTCAAATTAAGCTCTCTATCTCTATCGTTCTCTCACGGTTTGAGTTTTAATGATATAGAGGAAAGGGAAATCTTCTGTTAGTAAACCAAAAATCAATGAGGCTCTTGCAGTTAGCATTACTGATTGCTTTAGCCTCTGGTCTTGCTGCCATTCTCATCTACATCACCGGAGTCTCTAAGCTCTGTACGTATATCACATGCTTGTGAATTCTTTTGACGCGTAGGACTATGTCTTTGATTAATTTTCTATGAAATGGATGTGTAGACGGCAGTAATCGGCTCACTGATGAAGATTTCGAGGCATTGCAATCTTTGCAGAGTGATTTTCAAAAGTGTGTGGTGAGTCTTCTTTTTTCCATGTGATGTTTGTTGCGAACGGTTCGATCGTTCATTTGCTGTCCAACTGACTGAAACTGGCTAGTTCATTTGATGCCACTTGATATATATTTAGAAGCGGAATGCTGTTGCGAAAGTAATGGAAGCTGTAAGTATAGGATTTTTAGCAAATTTTTATAGTTCGCGCTGCTCAGGCAGGGTAGGCGAATTTATTCTCTGCTCTAATATCTGTTTTTACACTTGATACATTTAAATTGAATTGTTAGAAGTAAGTTGATATAGTGTTTTCTTTTCCCAATTATTATGATTTTTAGTTTTTCTGAATAATCTTTTGAGAAGAGAACTATTGGAATTTCATCTCTCCAACCTGTGGTATGTGCCTGAACAATTTATTTAATTTTGAATAGTATGTTTGTGGCATGGAATAGTCTTGCAATGTTATGGAAGGTCTGATTTGTGCAATTTGATAATGGTGCAGAGTGCTAATGGATTGGGTTTACAGGCTGTGAGTGGGAACAATTACTGCCAAGTCACTATGAAGTTTCCTAGTGATACTGTCCCCAAATGGGTAGGTTTGTCTATCAAGGATTTAATGAATCATTTCTGTCCATGGTAAAGATTGCACTATCATATGTTACAGATCTTCAATGGATTAGCAGACTTAATCGTAATAGCCTTTCATTATTTCATAATGTATGATGACTCTGTTCAAAGATTTCGTGTCTGACTTATGTTTTTGCTTGAGACCTGTGTATAAACAGAGAGATCCTAAAACTGGGGAACTTGAAGGTTTATCATTCGATTTTAATCTATGTGAAGCTGTGGCTACTTGGGAACAGGTGACTGTTACACTTGATGTTGCTCTGATTAAATGTATGCTTGCTTTAGTCTATACAATTGATTTGTGATCTGGTGAGTTAATTGCTCAGGTGCGCAACAGTACCACAATACTCACCAGGGAGTTCATTGATTCTTTGCCAAATGGCTGGGAGGATTATGCCTGGCGTAGGATCAATAAAGGAATCCTTCTGTAAGTACTTTACTCATCTTGTCTTTGAAACATTGTTTTGTTGATTAGACCATAGAAGGGTGACCAAGATACACAAATATATGAAGTGTAAGAACTGAGGTTACTTTTTAATATTTCCTGAAAGTAGGATGTTGGCTAAGGAGATTTAGAACATCAACTTCCTGGCGCTGTTGGAATGGCACATAAGGAACATTTAAATAAAACCAAGTGGAGATTTCTGTAAGAACTATAAAATGTTTGGATTAGAACTTGAATTTTTATGTCCAGTGATAATGACATATTATTATTATTATTATTGTTATTTGGTAAAAACGCCTTGCAAATTAGAGAACTCTTTAATGGATATCTTGTTACAGGATACTTGAAAAACCTGGGTTATTCTAAATCTTCTACTATGTTTCATAACTGTTTCTGCCCTTACATAGTTTTGTTTATGGATTGCAGCAACCGTTGTCAAAATAAGACTTTGTGCGTTGAAAAACTTTCTTTGGTACTTCCTGAAATACCTCCATATGTTCCACGACAGTTTGGCCGTTGTGCTGTTATTGGAAACTCTGGAGATCTTTTGAAAACAAAGTTTGGAAAGGAGATAGATGGTTATGATGCTGTGCTTAGAGAGAATGGTGCTCCAATCCAGGTTAAGATGTGATTATCATGGCTTCCATCCACTGTCTTGCTTTTGTGGCTCAATTGCTTCTTATGCTTTCCTTGTGTGCTTTATTGCAGAACTATACTGAATATGTGGGCAAGAAAAGTACATTTCGTCTTCTTAATAGGGGATCTGCCAAAGCCCTTGATAAAGTTGTAGAGTTAGATGGTATGTGTGTATCTACTTGTTTTCCATCTTTTATTAATAAATACTCCCTAATTAGTTGAATTTTTCAGAGACGAGGCAGGAGGTCTTGATTATCAAAACAACAATACATGACATTATGAGCAAGATGATTCGGGTACGTATGTTGCTTTCCTGTAGTTTCTTTGAGTGCTGTTGATATGTTTCAGTGATCTATTTTCAAACATTGCTACTGGTTAAGAGATGTTGGTTTTGTGGGATGAAATGAAGATTGCATGATTTATATTCTTGTTGTTCCATGTGAATTATATCCCTTAGTAATCACTATGCATTAGTTGTTCTTTGGTGAGCCTCTCTCCCTATTTTACAGGTTAAAGAATTCCGCAAATCTCTGTTCCCTTGTTCTAATTCTTCTGCATTAAATGCTCATGCAAGCATTTGCTTGATTGAATGCTGATACTTTACCCTCTCGTTTTATGAACTTTGTGGCATCATCTTCTGCAGGAAATTCCAATAAAAAATCCAGTATACCTCATGCTAGGTGCATCATTTGGATCAGCAGCAAAAGGAACTGGGCTCAAGGCTCTTGAATTTGCACTTTCCATTTGTGATTCAGTAGAGATGTATGGGTTCACTGTGGATCCAGGTTATAAAGAATGGTATAAAAGTTATTTTCTACCATAAGAATCTTCAGGTTGAGTTTCTCACAAGTTTTTATTGACCTCCCCAAGAACCTTTGCTATTCTTTCAGGACTAGATACTTCTCTGAATCTCGACAAGGCCATACTCCTTTGCATGGTAGGGCTTACTATCAGATGATGGAGTGCTTGGGTGTAAGTCTGAAAGTTCTCTCACTCACTCTCACTCCCTCTCTCCCTCTCTCTCTCTCTCTCTCACACACACACATTCCATTTGCGAAACCTTTGATCATGAAAGTGGTTTTTGTTTTGTTATATGTCATGCATGGGGTACATACACTTACTAATTTGGAATTTCAGATGGGATATCACAGTTTCTTTGCATCTCTTGTTTACTGGATTTTAATCATGATGAGCTGCTCACCATCCATAAAAAAGAATTTTAACCTTGTAGCATTTTTTTGTTCCACATAACTAGTTTGACAACATGTAACTTTCTGCCATCGGTAGACTATGCTGACCTCATTACATTTTTGTCTTGCAGCTTATCAAAATCCATTCTCCTATGCGAGCTGACCCAAAACGGACAGTGGAATGGGTACCAAGTCGAAACACAATTACAGCTGCTAGAATTGCATCAGAAAAATTGTTGGGGTAATTAATCTTCTCTCTGAAATTTGATCTTGACTGGATTCTGCAATCATTGTATCTCTTAAACTTGTATTCACTTAGAAAAGCTTAGTCCCATTATGATGACCTGTTATATGATCAGGTGGAATAGACTAATGCTTGTTAAATGACTATATAAGGTGGTCTACTAATAAATATGTTTATATGTGGGAGAGATGTTTTCTGCAATAAACGGTCTCACAAAATAAAGAACTTAAGGTGATACCAACAATCTTAACTGAATTTCAACTTCATGTGAGTTTCTTCACCCTTCCTTTCCTGGTGCCCCAGTTCATTTTTTTTTTTTTAATTTCTTCTGCTTTATAAATAAACTTGCAAGCTACCGGGTTGAATTGTACCTGGGACCTTCATCTTTCATTATTGTTCTTGGTAGCAGTCTTGCTTCAGCAAAACACAATTGGTAGTTGGCCATACTTTGATCTTACAAAGGGTTGTTCTACAATGGGGGAAAATAGAGTAAAGAGGATCCATTACACTGTTGATGACCAGTAAATACAAAATGCCCTGTCTGGGCCCACATGTATCAAAACACCTGCAATTTTATCTGCATATATGATGTTCCATGATTCCTGTTCAATGCATTCTTGGTAGATATGTTTTGATATTACACTAACCTCCTTTCCACATTTTAGGTTTGAGACTAACCGTTTTTCAAAGCTATCTGCTTAGATGTTATATTTGCATTGTGTGTTTGTAGGGTGGTTAGAGCAGGGTCAGAAGACCCACTCGATGCCTGTTCAGTAATAAAGAAACAAGTTAAAGGGAAGGCTACAATGACTTCTGGGCTTAGAAAGGCTGCTATTGACCACCAACGGTTTCTGAAAGGCACAACCATGTATCCTTTGGATCACAGTCCTGGGCATGGTCAGCTTTGCACGGTACCAGCTGAATGAATATGTAGCATCTACACTTAATCTTCTTTTTCCCGGAGGCGGCAGCATGAGTTACTGATTGATATACACTACAGAAACCAGTAAAAACGTTGAAAAAGAGGAGACGGGTTGGTATAGGTGAAAGCACCTTAACTAGCCAACAAGCTTCCTTAAATTTTGTTTAGAAGTACTAAGTTTCCATGCCCTCTTTAAGTTTCCAAGGGTTTGGAGTCCCCTCGGTGAAGTCAAATGGAGTTTGAGAAATGAATTCTTTTATCCCACCTCTAGGGTAGCTTTATTTTTCTTTTGCCTGGTCAATGTCATCTAACCCAAATTCATGAATCCCTGAGACAGCTATTCCAGGTCTTAAGGTTCAGTCAGCATGTGGGTATCCCATCTTTTTTACTTACTGTGTTTTTTATTAGGTTGTATTAGGGAACTGTTGTCTCTTTCTTCCTGGCCTTTCTTGTGTTGTATAACTTCAGGATCACAAGTTCAATTCTTTTCTTAATATCGCGGTGGTTCCATTTCCAAACACTGTAAATGAAGTATTGAGCATGGTGGCTTTAATATTCTTTTTAATGGTTGATGCTCCACTACGTTTAACATCTAATCAACACTGAGTTACATGCTTATATGTCAGAAAAGTACTAAAAATGCCCTGATGCCTTTTAGCGTATTCTTATCCCACTTAGTCTGCTATGTTCACATTCCGTCAGATTCCAATTGCACATTCCTTCTTTAGCTTGGTGCTAATATCTGCCCATGAGTTTGGTCTGTCAGATGTAGGATTACTTATGCTGATTTCCACAAGCAGGTGGGAGAAGTCGTCGGTGTCTCCAGCATGACATGTGGATTCGATTTCTCAATAATTGGGTTCTTGTAATATGAACTTCTATCTTCGGGGGAACCCACATGATCCAATGGATCCTCTGTCCAAATTGTCTGCACCCAATTCCAGCTTCTTGGCCTGCTCAGAGCAAGTGCTGTTATGTCAAAAAGTACTTTTAAGTAAATTGACTTGAGAAGTATGACGTTCTATAGCGTTGACAATTGAAACCAATTTGAGAGAGTGGCTATTGGAACTTGGGACCAAAGGTCTTATTCATGAAATTCAAAGCGACTAAAATGGCATTAAAATCTCCACCTGTGGAACTGATTTTTCAGTACTGAATGGGAAATAAGACATATTCTCCAAATATTAAATGAAATTAAGATAAATGCCCCCCCCCCCCCCCCCAAAAAAAAAAAGGAGAGGTAAAAGGAGGAGAAAGAAGGGAAGAGATTTATTGAGCTGTCAATTTGGAAGAGGAGCCACGTGTCAGGAAACTAACAAGGAATTGACACACGCTCTCTCAGTCCCACTTCACTCTACTCTCCTCTTCTCGTCCCTTCTCTACTCTCATCGCTTCTTCTGCTTCTCTCTCTCTCTCTCTCTCTCTCTCTTAAGTAAACCAAACTCTCTTGTTCGAGCTTCCCAACTAGGGTCCGCATAGAGTTGAGAGATATACGGACGGTTGCACTAAAGGGGGGGTTTTTAAGAGACAAACTGAGGAAGTTAAAAGAGCTGTGAGCTTGAGGGGTATCTTTCTTTCTCTCTTCCGGAGATGGCGGAGATACAGCCGCAGGAGGGTCAGCTAAACGGCGGCGGACAGTTGGCGGTGACCTCATCGGAGGGAGTGGGATCAAAGCGTCAGCGCAGACCTAGCGTTCGATTGGGTGACATCGGCGGCGACCAGCCATATGATTCCCACGTGCGGAGATCGGCTAAGCAGTGGAAACACCAGCACCATGCCGGTATTGATCACAGGAAAGACCCTAATCCCTCAGGTAAAATCTCAAAGACTCGAGCCCTAACCAATTTGAGCTCCGGTGGTGGCGATTATAGCGAAACCCTAGACGATGACAAAGAGGGAAACTTGGATACTGTCGCGATTGGTAGCTGGAGAGTGAAGGATTCGAAGAGAAGAGGCTCAGTGGCCCCAGCTACCAAGAGGGTTCGATCGAATTGGGTAATGAAAATCGATGAAAACAATAATAATAACAACACTAACAACAACAATAATGGTGAAGGAGATGAGAAGTATAGCGGAGGCGAGGATATGGATGATGGATACCGCGATTTCGATATGGAGAACTCAGAGAGTCCGCTGAAAGAGCAAAGTCCGAATCATTCGCTGGAGAATCTGGCTGTGGATGGTCATGGAAATGATAGGGATGCGTTTTACCCACATGGGACCAATAACCGGAGGCACAATAATGTCAGGGCTAGGGTCTCTGAAAACAGGGATGTGGAGCTATCAGGGCCATCAGATACTGATATGAGGGATTGGAGGAATGGGAGAGGAGGGAGGTGTGAAGAGGATGGTGTGAGGATTTGGCTCAATGGCTTGGGATTGGGGAGATATGCCCCAGTTTTTGAGATTCATGAGGTGGATGATGAGGTCTTGCCATTGTTAACATTGGAGGATTTGAAGGATATGGGGATAAATGCAGTTGGGTCTAGGAGGAAATTGTATTGCGCCATACAGAAGCTGGGAAAGGGGTTTTCGTGATTTTAGGTACTAGTGCTGGAGGGTCGGAGTTTTCTTTTTGAGGATAATTCTCAGCCATGGCAATGTAAGCTGCATGTCTGAACCAGCTCTTAAACTTTTTCTAGTATATTTTCTTCAACTGTAGTTCCAGTAGAATTTTTTTTGGGATGAGTAGTATCTTTAGTTTCTCTTTTTCTAAAATTTTTGTAGGCCGCACTACATAAATTTCCATCTGGTGCAATTTCCTAGTGCATAGTGCCTTTATTATTTTCTTAAAGTAGAAATAGTTGCTATTGGTGATAACTTCCAGACCATTATGATTCACACGGGAATTTCTACTTTCATGTTGTTGTTGGAGATAGTATAAAGGGAAATTTCTTGAGAAGGGAAACCAATTTCAAGCATATTCCTTTTGTTCCCCTTGAGTAGCATAACGATCTCCTATAAATAAAGGTATACAGAAAAAAGAAGCCACTAATAGATTTCTCATTGTATGAAGATGCTGTGAAATTAGTTGTTAGACTGAGGTTGATGACGGTGGCAGGGAGTTTTGGTATATGAATTGTTTTCTTATCACTGCCTTGTAACAGCCTTTAAGCTTTGTGGTCTATTACATAATGCCTTGATATCTAATGGCATTCAAAGTAATCAAATATCCAATGGGAACTTTGCTATGGTTGACTTCTCTTTCCACCACTGAAATAGTGGCTTGTAATTGGTTAATGATGGCAACATGTCTTGTGAAGACAAGGTCTTAGTGTTATCTTGTTTGCTGTAATTCTTGAGTTACTGCAAGTATATTCTCACCCTAGGAATTACATGCTTATATTTACAGCAGAGTGGGTTTTTGGATAAAGAAAAATTGTTGGATGGTTAAAACTTTGGTCTAGCATCTCACTTGCCTGAGAACTATAACAAGTGCAGCATTTGTTTTGATAGCCTAGAAAGTTTTAAGCTATGGAGATCCGAAGAGCTTGTGTGAAACCTTTAAGTTTTTTGACTTAACAGCATTTGAACATAACAAAAGAAAGGGCTTTTCTGACTTGCTTTATAGAATCATGCATTGTTGTTAAATAAAAATTTAGCTCATGGGAGATCTAGGTTTTCCTTCTCTTCTTGTAATGCCGAATTGAATTTTGTTAGCGGCATGAGAGCTATGTTGATAGGCATTTGAGATTTGTTGTTGCTGAAACATTTTGCATTTCTAAGATTGTGAAAATGATGCATTGTCACCCTGGGTTGCTGAAAATTTGTGGTGAGGGCACGAGGAAAGATTATATTAGGGAACACTGTTGACAACATTGAGACCTTAAGGTGCGAAGTGTGTTACTCATCCAACTGTACCTTTTTATGTGGCGATCCTTTGGATCATTGCATTTGAGATCTTGGTTATAAAGAGAAACATCATCCTCCTGAAATATGAATGCTACTGTATAGTATATTTTGTCAGAGTTTGAGACATCTCGTGTGGGAAGTCAATATTGTTAGGACATGCAGGTTGGTTTCATGAGACTTCTTCCTGAGGAGAGGAAGACTGAATTGGTTGTTTAACATATCGTGTAGATTCTCACTGTACTCCTGCAATCAATGACTATGAGTGTAGCTTCATCTAAAGCCACAAACAGCATAGTCTGTGTTGGGAGCACTATTGTTGAATAGTAAATATAATTGAAAGATGTTCAATTGTGAATGTTTTCATCATTGTGGACATTATTCATATTCTCTTCTTGGTTTACTTTTTGTGTATGCATGAAGGACAAAAGGTCTGGCATTCTTGTTATCATGTGCTAGACTGAGAACAGTGTTGCAGATCTGTTGCTGACCGGAAGATCTGAATCTAGAAGGAGACAGTTCAAATGGTTGCCTCCTATGTGGCTTTGGTCCTTTCAGTGTAGTTCTAATTGTATCAGATGTGCAGTGAGAACATTTTATCTATGCTACTGCAGCAGATCTTCTGTTAAATGTGTGTTCTCTTGTGACAAAGAAAAGTTTATAACATGGTTTGGCCTTGCACAAAGGTGGAATTAGTATAGCTCCTCTTTGAATATTTTGGCAGAGAAACTAAGTTTAGTTGAATGTCAAGTCAGCACAACTCTAGCATCTTTAAGCGGCATTTCATCTTCTATATGTGCATTCTATCACATGTAACAATATTTTGAGACAATCATCCATTTAGCTTAGTTCCCGCCATTAATATTCTTAGACGAACTCTAATGCTGCTTGATAGCTCAATCTTGGAATTTCCATTTTCCTTCAACATTACTAGCTTCATTTTTGGAATGCATGGATCTATTAATCTCATGTTGCGGATGCACCTTTGTCATGAAATTTACAGTTAGAGTAAATTCCAAAATCTGGCATCACGTTCTACTCCCCCAAGTAAATTCCAGGCTGAAACCTTCAATTTGGAAAGTAAAATGATAAAATGAATAAATTACATCTTTATAACTACCAAAAAAGCAAGATCATAGAGAACGATACAAAATACCAGCTAAGAGACTTTGAATGCTGAAAAGTTTGGTGACCTTACTTTACTTCCCTGATTCCCATGGCATGAAAGATAATGATGTGACAGGTTACCAAAGGTTGATGAATCTGGACGGCCCTCTATGTTCTAAACAAGCTAAAAGTGGACTGTCAGAACTCTTCAGTCCAACTTGAAGATACCCTTCTCTTGCTGCTGTTTTTTAGGCTCCGAAGGGAAGTATTTTATGCCCACAAGATCACCAACTTGACTGATAGCCTGTCAAAAAAATAACTACTCCGTTATCTTTTGCAGGACATTAGAAGGCACCACATCTCTGTAAACCTCTTAAATGCCAGATGGGCAATAGCCAAAGAAGAATCAAGTGCAAAGAATCCTTACCACCCCACGGGTTTGGTTGGTCAAACTAGAGCTTAAATTCATGCTCTTTTTGTAACCTTTCACCATAGAAGTGCATTCAATAAGTAACAAAAAAAAGATGTTTACTGGGCCATGTGATAAAATAAAACTTCTTATATTCGTCTTTCTCAGTAAAGGAAACAATCTGGTGAAAAGCAGTAAAAAAAGCTCTGTAAAACTCTAAATTCAACAATTTCAATACATGGCAGCATGGTATAAAACTCTTTCCTTCTCATCAACTACACCAGAGAACGGAAGAATTTTTCATTTCTGTTTTGGTGAATTAGGATTACAATGATTTAAGAAAGGATTTGGTATATCTGAATGCAAATATATCAAGAGTTAAACAATATGCAAGTAATGAAAGCCATGCACCTTATTCTAGTACTCCACATCTCTCAATTACTTTGCATTATTGTTGAGAGACTGCTCATGTCACTTAACCATAGAGAAAGCCACATTACCTCCAAGGCTTTGAGAAGATCTTCTTTGGTATGAGAGGCAGATATGCAGATTCGTGCCCTGGCCAACAATAGTGGTGTAGCTGGAAAAGCAACTGTCACGACAGCCACCTGTATCACC
This sequence comes from Moringa oleifera, assembly GCA_021397835.1. Taxonomy (NCBI): domain Eukaryota; kingdom Viridiplantae; phylum Streptophyta; class Magnoliopsida; order Brassicales; family Moringaceae; genus Moringa; species Moringa oleifera. The sequence goes on along the minus strand of JAJFZO010000344.1, from coordinate 8,239,445 downwards.
ACAATCTGAGTTTAACCAGTTGCAATAGCAAATGTAAATAAAATTAAAAAGAAGCAACTATAAAGAAAGACAAATTTTACAGCTCCAGTGTCTTCCGACAAAAGAATAATCCATCAACATGACAGGTGTGGCAAACATTCAACATTAATTGTGAAACCCACATTTTGTCTTAGGCACTCCCTTGAAAAGGCAGGGATTTTTGCTGGATTGTAAAGCATTATAGGCATGACAGGAGAATCATTATCCCCAGGGACCTCAAAACCCATCTTCTGCAGCTCTGATCTGAAAAAGTTGCTGTTTTCTCGTATCCTTGCTAGTTTTTGAGCCCCTAGAATTGAAAGAGAAGATCAGGTAACATCCAAACAAATAGGATATATAAAAAAGATTGAAACACAAGAAGAAAATACCAGGAGAATAAAGCAGCTAGCAAGATCATGGATATATATTGTACACACACACACACACACATACAAGTAGACAGGGACATCTAAAGGTCTGAAAACTTTAATTACCTCTACTGGAACCATCTTCTCCAAGAATAACCCTTATGCCGGACATAATTTGCTGGGCAGCTGGCGGTGATATTGATGTTGCATATAGATGAGCTGGACAAGTGTACTTTAGATATTGTATAAGCTCCTGGAAATTACCACACAAATCTAAGGCAATGGATATCCAGAAGTAGTGTTCATAGATTTCTTAGATACTCTATAACCAAATCAATAATAAAAATGAAGATGACAGTTTGTAAGTTACAAAACTTGACAGCAAGAAATAGTAATTGCCCAAATGAAGGGCACAACTGACATTCAATACAATCAATATTTCTACATTGCTTGGAAGTGAAAACAAGTCACATTAGAGAATATTGTGTCAGAGTACTTGACAATGCTTAGGTGGATCAGTCTCAACCAGGTCTACCCGACACAAGCATGCCAATGTGACACTTGACCACCCAGATGGGAACTTAAAACTCATCAGCACATGAAAATAGAGGGAGTTGCCATCCCTGTATTCATGTTTCTAAGCAAAGTGTAGTCCAATGATAATCAGCAGTCCTTTTTAGATGAAGCTAACATTGTCATTTCAAATCATAAAAATCAGTGTTACATTAAAGTTGCTGAAACAAATTGGAATTAGTGAAGATTACAGTGATGACAATTCTCCTTGGTTTTAGTAAAAGAAGAGAAATTGCACAAGTAGCAAACCTTGGATCCACCAATACACCCACCACAAGATCCAAAAGATTTTGTAAAAGTTCCCATCATTATATCCACATCAGCAGTGTCCACCCCTAAGAGCTCACAAAAACCTCTTCCTGTTTTTCCAATTGCGCCAATGCTGTGTGCCTCATCCAAGTAAGCATATGCCTAAAAGAAAAATAGAAAGAAAGATCTCAAGGCTAAAAGAGCTGATCTCAGAAACAAGCACATGATTGTGTGTCTATAACCAATCATTTAGACATAGGGAAAAATTGGTAATCATGAGTAAATGGTTGTTATACTAGTAGCAATACCTTATATTTCTTGCATATTGCAACAATCTCTGGCAGTTTGCAAAGTTCACCTTCCATGCTATAAATACCCTCAACAACAACAATTATCTTCTTCCAAGGTCTATGTGTTCTTGGTTGTCCCTCAGCAATTTGTTGTCTCAGACCTTCCTCCAAATGAGAAGGTGCTAAAAGAAACATAGCAAACTACATACATGAATAACACTTTACAGCCATTTAAGAAGATGGACTGCAGTTGAAATACCATAAACAACTTAGTATTATGTTGAGAAACTCGAATTGTAGCCCCTGAGCCTCGAGCACCATTGACAATCGAGTTGTGGTTCAGCGAGTCACTAATTATCAACCCTCCCTATGAATTCACCATTAACAACCTTAAATAACTTCACAGAACATTTTTGGTTATAATAAAGTTTATGTCTGTACCTTCCCAATCAAGACAGGAAGGATTCCTGAGTTTGTCACATAGCCCATGCCAGAGACAATAGCAGCCAGTTTTCCAACAAAGTTCGCAACGCACTCCTCCAGTTCTGTATGCAGTGCCGTAGTTCCTAATTGGGAAAAGAATGCATATAAGGATGGCAGTTAACAGGGTTGATAACCTAAAGCAGGGCCTCAAGAAATCGAACCATACCTCCATCAACACGAGCACTGCAAGTACTTGCAGAGAACTTTCTCAATGAATCGACAACACGTGGTGTGCAATACTCATCAGAGGCACCAAAGCCAAGATAATTGTAAGATCCCAAGTTAAGACATCTACTTAGCTTTGTAGTTCGTCTGCAAGAGATACAGCCAGTAATTATCCAACAAAACACTTAAGCCTCAGTTAATATTCAAAAAACCAAGATACTTATCCACAATGGATTACCTGCATCAAATCTAGAAGGCTTAAAAACTTGTTAGAGAATGAAATTTCTTCTCAAACATTATGAAATATCAACTACAGCAAATAGTCCCTAATCTCATCATTGCACAAAATGGATGACCTTCCGAAAGTAATAGAAAAAACTCACTTCAACGTCTTATTGTTATCATTGGAGTAGCCATCAACCACATCAAACCAAGCATCCGGAGCACTTGATATTGGACGTCCAAAACAGTCCTTCACATCCAAACATATGGGAAACATGAAACACAACAAATGGGAGTAATTTTCATAAAGAAACCACACATACAAACCATGAACCTAACATCTATAAAGCAACCCAGCAGCTATTATTTTACAATAATTGCATTGCATTTAAGTAAGCTTGTCCAGAGCAGATAAGAAGAGAATAAATTAGTATACACTATATTGCATACAGATGAGGTATCTGTATATTAAAACAAGAAAAAGTACCACAAGTAGTACCTAAAAGCATAATTTTTTTTAGAAAAAAAGAAAAATCAACTGGCAATTTCTTCGCATAATTCCGAGTTCACTGAAAATACTGGTGTGAAGGTTCATGTTTCTTGAACCCAATCAACCCATGCATTAGCTTAAAGTTTCAAATAATATAACATAAAAAGAGACACAAATGGATGAATATGTCAAATTTTCAAATAAGAAAGTATCATTGGAACTGAAATCAACAAATAGGTTCCTGAATGCGATGATACAATCGTCCAATGTAGAAATCTTCGAGTCCCAAGCAGATCGGTGCGTACCCCTAGCAAGCGAAAACCACATAATTATCACACAAATTGAAGCCAAACCGTGCAGTTACACCAATACATAGACGTTACATTTAAGCTTTAGAGACCACAAGATTGCCAGCACGCCACCAATGGATGAATTTCCTGAAGAAATCACGAAATTGTCCAAATGCAAAGAGCAAGCCGTAGCTGAAGTATGTTGTTAAAGCGGTTAAATACGGGATCGTTATCATTTTTACCCTCGCTGCCTTTCAAAGCTCAATTTACCTCCCCGTCTCTCTCTCTCTCTCTCTCTCTGAAATCAATAGAGCAGTATCAAAGCTGAGATTTTCGGATACTGAAAATTCTCACACAGAGAGAGAGAGAAGTAACGACTACAGAGATTTTAAATCGCCATACCAACAAAAACGTTGGATTGATGATCCCTTTATCCTCGGGTTGACCTTTTCTTTTTCTTTTTTTTTTTTTGAAGTTTTCTTGCGGCAGATTCTATGTTGTTGGCAGAAAACCGCGGCAAGAGAAATACTTTATGGGGTCAGAGCAGAACCGGTTTCTTAAATTTGTGGCCCAAGATGGAAATTTGCCATCCTAATATTACAAAGGGTAATTTTTTAATTATTAAAACATTTAAGAAAGTCCAAAAATAAAAAATAAACTTATAACTGCCAGCTTATTCAAATTCCAAGATTTATATTAACCTTTCATAAATTTGTTTGGTCAAATAACAAAAAGAAAAGATAATTGTCTGATTTTACGGTTCTACCCTATCTCTTTACATTTAATTTTTATAATTTTTCTGTTTCTTCTCATAATCACATTTCTTCAGTTCTCTGCTGAAGAACCATTAGTATTTAAATACAAAAAATAAATATCTAATCTGAATGACATGCCAGTACATCCATGCAAAGGCCTTCTCACAATCATCTTATAGAACAGAGATAATCCTACTGCACTTGATCAGAGAGATATACGACTAAATATAAGTTCCCCAGGTGATGAGGAAAGCCATAACATAACCTCCATTATGGAACTGGAAACTTCAATAACCATTTTGAAATCACCTCAATAATTTATCACAGTAATTAGAGTCCATGATCTTTTCGGAACTAAATATCTATTGTAAATTACCAAAGGAAAAGGGTCTTGTCAGGAAATAAATGCAACCAAGTATTCCTTGTGGTTATGCAACTTTCATGCTCAGCGCCGCCTCTTGTTTCCCTGGGCAGCACTTGATTTTGAAGGTGTAGCAACTATGAAACCAAACAGAACAACAACGGAGATCACAGAAATTTGGGAACCATAATTTGCCAATAACCTCTGCAAAAATAAATAAAATACCAGTAAGCCAAAGAAAAATATCTGATCGACAGTAAAATTTATCTCGATTATCAAACATCGATCATACTGATACAGAAGCATTAACCTTCTTAAAAAACATTGATATTTCGTCCTTGGGAACCTCTGATTGGCCCAAATATATTATTAAACCAATTATTTATTAATCTACAATGGCAACAAAGGAAACCACCCGTGCAAACAGCAGTAGGAAATAACATAGTAGGCTCATTATTTTAATTTTTGTTCTACTGATTAACACCTCACATGCCAGTGCATCAAGATGAACTACAATTTGAAGTTCAAGATACATATGCATTTTTCCATTCCAGTAAGAGACTGAACACAATATGACATGAATGCAGAAGAAAGAATAACAAGGATAATGGTTACCTTTGCCTGAAATTTGGACAACCATGATATTGGTTACATGAAACAACAGAGCAGAATTAGTCAGTGAATACTAGAGCGCATTAAAAGAGACTTAGCATGATCTAACAACTAGCGAAAAACAAGCAACATCAAAGCTATATCAAAGAAGGATTACCCATTCAAACTTTCCATATGTAACTTTTTCAGAAAGGATATCCAATGGCAAAATTGGGGTTGAATATGCCACCTAGAGAAAGCAGATAAATCAGACAAGAAACAGGAACTGGTCATTTCAATGACAAAAGGCTCGACTTTTTCCATGAACTCCAACCTGTACTGCAGTGTTTGATGGAATCCGGTATGTGACAAGTGCAGGTGCTCCATAGTACATGCCTTTTACCTTGGACCCCAACTCAAAAGAATGAGAAACCACAGCATCACTGCCAAGCACATGCTTTAATCTCGTATTCAGAGCAAACAAACAAGTAAACAAGAAAAGGTCATTTAACATGTCCAAGGATAGATAAAGGTACACTCACACGTCCAATCTTTCCCATGACATTGAAGTGTTGCCCTGGACAGAATGAAAGACTTCCTGATTCCAACTATCATCAGTGAGACTTACATCATATGCAGACCTGAAAAAGATTCATAACAGAACACAAACATCTACAACTCATATAATTCTGAGGATGAAGAAAGAAAGAAAGGCAAGAGAACAGTATTCAGAGACCTACTAGTTTTTGGTCTGAAAAACCCGAAGGGTCAATGTTACAGGTCGGGCAAAGATTTAAGAGATACATGGAATGAAAGAAAAAAATCTAGAAACCAAGAAAAAGTTAACATAGATGCTAACCATGCAACAAAGTTTCTCACCCTATCAGAGCCACATGACACTGACCAGAATCCCAGCTCAAGTATGATTTTTAAAGTCAGAACTTAGAACAGAATCATGACTACGACTATATGGCAATAACAAATCAAGGAAATATAGATTAGAATATTAGTTTGACAACAACACCCGTCTTTGGAATGGGAAAAGACCAACTAATAGAAATATCAATGTTTAACGGTTTCAAAATGTGGCATGTATCCACAAACTAGGAAAATTGTGGGCTAAAATAGCAAAACATCAAGGCATCAAAAACTCAACATTGCTTCTCACAAGAAAAAGAAAAAGAATAAATTTTTGAGTCCGGTACCATTGTGAACTCTAAGTATTTGGAAGTTTCATTTCAATTCCAGGCAGGATTACGCCATTTCATAAATAACCAAGAGAAGGACGCGTTACAAATTCCTAGAAAACAATTTTCAGCAGAAATTTCACTATTTGAAATCAACAAATGGTTAGACAACTTGGAAAATAAACAATAACTTTAATAACGGAGACAAGAAAAAACGTTACAAAATGGTTTACAATATGCAGGAGAAACGAGATCGATCAAATCGTAAAGAAACGAGAAGACATACACAGATCCACGGTTGTAGATATCGACGGAGACGGAGACCCGCTCGGTGCCATGATCGAGCCGTTCGAGTGTGACCTTCTTATGTGCAACTATGAACGGAGATTCAGTGACCGCGTGCACTGAGGAAGCGCAGAACAGAGCTGCAATAACGAAGAAAACCGCTAGAGTAGCTCGCTTGACCCGACTCGCCATTGCTGGGTTCTAGTTTGGATTTTGATACTTCGCTGGGGATCTTAGGGTTTCAAAATTAATTTAAATGACACGTGAGCTTCCCTCCCTTGTCAGCCACTTCGGTCGGCCCAATAGCAGTTGTCCATGTAAGCTTTGTCGACGATTCTCATTCAAGACGTGGACGGCGACACCGAGGGAACAGATAAAACTGAAATCAACGACGTCGTTTAAGTGTACGGATGAAGATCCCCTGTATTTAAACTCAGAAAAAACTTTTAACACAATTTATATAGTTTATGACTATAATATTTAAATTTTTATTAATAATAACAAAAAAATTTATCTAATCTAAGATATGGTCTTTCACAAGCATTTTTTATATATATATATTTTTTAACATAAAATACATGAAGATAATTTTATATTATGATAAAAAGATAAAACTCATCATGACATTTCTAACATTTAATGTATTATCAAAATATGAATTCCGAAAATAAATAGATCAACAAAAATGTATAAAATTCCATGTCATTGTGAAGCTGAATTACCTTCATGTATATCAACTCCTATAATGGAAATGGATGGCTAGAAGGTTGCATGAATCAACAATGGAAGATGCAGGTCTAGCATGGAAGAGAAGAGGCAGTCAGGATAGCCGAAGGAGACTGCCCAATACCCATATTAGGGTTCTTAGTAAGAGCCCTAAACTGGATTTTAGGCAAGTCATCCTTGGCTACCCAACATGACTTTTCATCCCCATACAAGACCTCTCTTCCTGAATATATCAATGGATGCCCTGATGCAGCATTTTGTAGAGAACTGCATGCGTATTTATAGGCTTTTTAAGTCAGATTCAAATGGGCATGCAGCTTTCCTTGACAATAGGCACTATTCCTCATCTATTATCCATATCTTTAAATCTCTCTCATAAGCAGAATTCAACTGTTATAATGGAATATATTCCATTGGTATTAATAAAGGGACCAATGAACCATATCCATTATTGTGTTATGTTTCATTTGCTAGGCGTTGCTTTCCTCAAGCTGCATGGATGAATATTAACGAAGAGATCATAAATTGAAGGGTGCAAGTGATGCTGATGAAACGTATATATAAAGAGCAAAGCTAGAACCATTATAGTGTGTGCAAGAATCATATTGGTCCAGCAAATTGCATTGAATCAATTCATTGACCCATCCGGCTTATCTTTCAAAGGCTTGAAAGTGATATCCGCCACATGAATTAATTCTGACTAATTATTCTTAAATTTGATCTTAATTATCGTGTTGACCTCCATTTAGCTAGCTTGTTACGTGATACAATATGATCATATGTGTAGTATGACCAAATTGAATGGGGTCACAATTAATTAACTCAACAGAATCAAATTGAATTGAGTATCAAAATTAACTTAAAGATAAAATTCATATTCTTTTGATAAAAACATAATAAGCGAATGGAGTCATGAGTCAGATATTGATCATAATCCTTCCTTGTTGGGAAATTTAGGAGCATGTGATTCCTGATGTTTTTGGTAATTAGAGCCAACAGGAGAATTGAAGTCAAATGCCTTATAGTAATCTGTGTGTTTGTTCTGTTTGACTTTGCCCGCAGGTTGTCATCAACCTGTGGCTTTCGAGGTTGAAACAACTAAGCATGTCAAAATCTATGGAGTATTCCAAGCTTCTTCGCTCAAAAAGGTACACCCAATAATACCAATTTGGGTTCTCCCACAGAATCACGGGATGCTACTGTGGATGCAAACTGGCTGCCCCACAGCATTCCCCTTTCCTTACGACCTGGCCTTTCCCTTCCCCTTCCCTCACGGTTTCTGCGACTCAACCCTAGCAAGGCCTGGTTGGTTCTGTTGGACCTCCTGCGTCTATCCAAGCCTAGTTGGGTCTTTTTGGGCCTCTTTTTGCATTTCTTTGGGCTTCCTTCATAAGTTAGGCTCTATTCAGTCTGGTTTGGTCCTGTTGGAGTCCTCTGCTTCTCAGGCTCTATCAGGCCTGGTAAGGTTCTATTAAATATTTTTCTCCATGTTACTCTCTATCCAGGACTGTTGAGTTCTGTTGGGATTTCATCCGCATGTCAGGCTCTACCCAGTTGGATCCTATTGAGCCTTGTTCTGGATTTTCGGCTCCAACCAGGCTTGGTTGGATCCTGTTGGGCCCCGTTCTGCATTTTAGGCTCTACCCAGGCCTTGTTGGGTTCTGTTCAGCCTCCTTCTGCATCTCAGGGTTTATCCAGGCCTGGCTGGATCTTGTGGGGGCCTCTTTCTGCATGGTAGGCTTTCACTTCCTTTTGGGTTTTTCTTTATCAAATCAATATCATTCTTATATGGACCCAACAAAACAGTAATAAATAATGAATATGACATGAAACCACATTATCTCCTCTACCAATAGTCGACAAGATCATAGAAAACGAATTTGATTGATAAATCAAGCATACAATCCGTATAGTTACATATTAAATGATAATTCTTTCTTGAATAATGAAAAACATTAATTAATGTACATAAATTTTGTACACTATCTCCTTAATTCCCCCCTGGGAATGGGTGCATGAAGTGGGCTTCACTTCAATTAAAAAATTTTATAAAATATTAGGGATTTGAGCAGTCATCCCATTCTAATTATTCAACTTCTCCATTATTACCAACCTTCACTTAGGCCCATGCATGCAGCAATTATAGAAATGAGATGTGTTGACCATGCATGCTCTCGCTTTAATCTGTCAACTTAGTAGTTAAGATATCAAGTTAGTTATATAAAAAGGGCCAAAATGTTGGATTTTTCTGATTTCCCAAACTATCCCTTCGTGGGATTGGAAGCCATACCTGAATATCTGATTGGGCTGACCTGTGGGGCCCTGCGTCCCATGATGTCCCTGTTGGGTGTTGCGTCCAGGGCCCTACACCACCTATCACGTGTCCGCTGTCTTGGTCACTGAAGGTTTATTTGTAATTTCGGTGGAAACTTCAAGGGTATTCACGACCTGAAAATATGGACCGCGTCACAGCGGGCACTTTATCTCGGGAGGAAACCCGGGGAGTTTCTAGTTGGCAGAGAAAAAGAGCGGAGCGAAGAGTCTCCGTGTAATTATTGGTACCGGTGGGGCCACACGGATGATCCTAAGAGGGCTGTCAGTATGAACATGGAAGGAGCAATGTGAGTTTAAAATACCCGAGTGACAGAGCCAAGAGAAAGACTCGAGAGAGCTTTTGCTGTCTTACCTGTCACTAAGCCCATAAAGGTTCCGTATAATTGAAAAGAGGAGGCCCCACCACCCTTCCCCTCCGCCCTCTCTCTCTCTCTCTCTCTCTCTGATTCTGTTCTCTGACCGATCATCAGCCTTTGGGCTCAATTCCCAATTGCCCGAAGAACTCTCTTCTCTCACGCGTGTTCATCACTCGCCAAATGGGCAATTATGAGGCCTGCCCCTTCCAAGTTTGGACAAAATGAGACCGAAGGAAAATGTGAATTCTGTTTCATCTTAACTTTATTTATTTATTAATTTAAACATTTGTTATACCCAAAATCAATTTCGATAAAGAGGGTTACTCTGAGAGACAACCAAAGTCAAAACTAGCTCTGATAAAGAGGGTTGCTTCAAGGCACAATCTGATCTCTAATCTCATCACATATGAAGCATTAGTTTTGCCGGCCAATGAAAGCATCCATAAGCTAAGGATTAATGAAAAATCAAATTAACAAACACAATCTGGCTTAACTATTATGACCTTTAACTACCTTCAACTCGATGATTATGAGCTAGTGAAAAAGACTCTTTAAATTCCAAAATTTGCCTAAAATCACTGGAGAAAATAAAATCTTCCAATGTATAAAATAATAAAGGGGATTTTTTTATAAGGAGAGGCATAGTATGAGTACCAATCTTGCCACGCAATTTGGTAGAGCTGTGAGTTGTTCCATCACATAGTATTGCTACCAACCTTGTCATGAAATTTGGTAGAGCTGCAAGTTATTTTTCCATGTAGTATGGCTATCAGTCCTGCCATGTAATTTCACAGAGTTGCAAGTTGTTTCGTCAACGAGATATGACCATCAGCCTTGCTATGTAGTTTGGCAGAGTTATAATTTGTTTTGCTATGTAGCATGGCTATCGGTTGTACCAACAAAGTTTGGCAGAATTGCAAGATTCACTACACAGCATGGCTATCGACTTTGCCACGGAGTTTGGTAAAGATACAAGATGTTTCTCCACACAGTATGGCTATCGACTCTGCCATAAAGCTCGATAAAGCTACAAGATGTTTCATCACGAAGTATGAGGTAGGATCAATAGCCATACTGTGTGGTTGATTTGAAAAGGCATCACATAATTAATGTTGATGAAGTTGCCAAGAATGACCACTAAATGCAATCACTTCTTCCAACAAATAGAATAAACACCACACAAACATGCTTAATGGTGCCACTTTATTTTTTAAAAAAAATTCTTGTACAAACACAAAAACATAACTACAATAGCAAAATCAGAACTATGACTCCTCTAAAGGGTGAACAATTAAAAGGCAACGACAGCAAAATAAAGTCTAAGATAAGGCTTCAAAATGTCCTTAGACCCTTTTGACTAGTCAACCTGAATAATATCCATCTCTGATGATCGATTGGCTATATTAAGACCCACAAGAATAGTAGAAAGAACATCAATACGAGGCAAAGAAGGCCTATCAACTTCATCATCATCATCATAAGGCGACCTGATTGCCAACCAATTGAGATCCAACTAAGGGTACTTAGATCTTAACTTGGTTTTAATGTCGACCCGAGCCACCTAGTAAAAGTTAAGGGTATGTTCATCCTTCAGACTTTAAAACTCAACTAAACTCAGCAACGACAGAGCTGCCAGCTTTTTGTAGTTCCTTAATATAGTGTTTATAATCCAAAAAGGCTTGCACTTTCAGTTCTTTCATTTTTTTTATATAAAATCTTTATGGATTTATCCTTCTATGCTACCACGTCCTCTAACTTTGTGAACTTTTGCTTAGAAGTATAGAGTTTTTCTTACAGCTTAGTGGCTGTATTGATGGCCTCGATCACAGTCTCCACTATCCCCTAAGAATTCTCCTCATGTTTGAGAAAGGATTTGAAGAAATCACCAATATCTTGACCATCTGAATCACTTTTTGCATGCCCTGCCCTAAAGCAAGCCTTATACAAATATAAAAAGATGTGAAAAGTAGAAGACGAGAAATAAAACACTTTATACCTTAAGCAAGGTGGCTAAACAATCTTTGACAAAGTGTTATTGTCGATCTCATTGACTTTTTTTTGTGTTCACTAAGAGGAGTAACTTTCGATAAGGCTGAATGCCACCAAAGTTCCCTTATTGATTTCACCTCAAGACCAATTTTCATGGTCTAAAGGTCATTTTTGACTCAGACTAACATCTCAATGTCCTCAGGTCGAGTGAGGGCTAATGTTGCCATAATTATTTCCTCATCAAAAACTTTAGTTTTTCTTTTTTTCTTGACAACAGGGATACTTAGGTGATCAATAGCTACCACCTTCTTGGGCCTTAAGGAAATTAACACCACCACTATAGGAGCTATTGATGAAGCATTACCAGAATTGAGTTTCGACGGATTAGTCCTGATAGTAAACCTTCAATGCCTCAATGTCCTTGCCTACTACAGAAGATTAAGGCTTTTTTGTAGGTCCATCAATCTGATATTTGCATACACAAGTAGTTAACTTATATGTCATATTAGTGAAAAGAAAGTTACAAGGGTTAGTCTTAACCATTCTCATCTGTATCAGACCTATCCTCTATGTTCCTTTGATAACGCTTATACTTTAACATTTTTCTCTAAAACAAATACAAAGTAAAATGTATATAAAAAATTACCAGCAAAAATCATTGGTGTCCTCTCGCTCAATAAAGACTTATTAATCAACTCTAACTTCCCTGTAAAGAAACTAAGAGCTACAAAAGGGATAACTATGATAAGAGTATGGTAAAAAGAGCTTAGATAGTAGTTAGGGTTATGAAAAGAGCTAATGCAACATTCTCGACTGGGGAGCCTTGCAAGAATTTCACGTCCTTTACCTTTTCGACAGAACTTTTAAGGAGATCCCATGCCCTTACCTTACCTTTAAAAAACTGGCCTTTACCCTTAGCTCTCACGCATCATAACTATTCGGTCATTTTGGTTTTAGAGGGCATAAGCAACCTAATGTAGCTTCTACAAAGCCAATGGGGCTTTAAGTAGTTTTTAATAACTCTACACCTATGGTCTAACTTTAAAAAATCCAATAACTAAAGAAACTAGGATGGAAGGGAGATTTTGGTTGAAGTGTAGGGCTATGGGACAACCGATCTATTATAAAACACTTTTAAGTATGCCCATTTAGCATAGAAGTAACGCTCCATTCACCTTTTGTTTGAATTAAAGATGTCGACTCCTTTTTTTATGCTAAAGATAAAGGATTTTCAGGAACTTAAATACCAATAGTGAAACCTTTTTATGAAATCATGGTTCCTCTTCAAACAAAAGTAGTTAAATAAAACCTTTAGGTCATTCATAATACTAAGCTTTTAACAAACGACCTAAAATGCTACTAAAGATCTCTAATTTGTTCACCAATGGAGTTAGAGATATTTTTATTTCCCAGCAAAAATATAGCTGAAACTTTTCCATCGAAAACTGTAACCCTACCTCTAACGCTCCCTCAAATATACACAAATACCCATCCCGAGAAACGTAAACCTATCAGTGGGCTGAGCCACCATTAGTTCTACTTCATCAAGAATCTCATATTCTTTTCTAATCCAGTATAATCATTCACTCTTGATGATAAAAACGGTCTCAACATAAGGGGAACACCTGTCTCCCTATGTATCACTATCTCCATCGGCATAGTAACTCCTCAGTCATCACCTTTAATATTAGTCCTGTCACCCATACTAGCAAAAAAGACGAAACAGATAACCAAATAATCAAAAAAAAAAAATACTAGAGAATCAATGAAAGAGCAAATTGATCGCAGCTAAAAAGAAAATAACTGTGATAGAAGGAAAGCCATTAGGACACACACTAGCCAAATAAGTGCAAATAAGAACAATCGTGGCTAATATGTAACCCACAAACCCAAACAAGAAAAGATGGAAAAAAACCTAGTAACCTAACAGTTGCAGGAAAAAAACAATTATCAAAACTTTAAATGCCCACGCTTCATTGACACAAGAAATGGATGACTGCCACATGGCATCCCCAGACCAATGGGTGCCAAAGAAAATGCTCAAAAAAGGAAAAAAACGTGGTTACTCTAGCACTGACATTAAAAACCACCTCAAACGACGTCGCTTGATGGATACATAAGCTATTAATGGCCAAGCCCCAGCTTAGGCAAAAGAACATAATTACTTGGAGCTATTGCTAGGCAACCTCAACCTCGATGACCCATCGAATTGAGTCGAAAAGGGCAAGTGTTATATCCAAAACCAATTTTAATAAGGAGAGTTGTTCCGAGACACAACCTGAAGTCAAAACTAGCTTTGACAAGGAGGGTTGCTTTGCGACCCTTTAATACTATCACACATGAAGCATCAATCTTGCCAACTAATAAAAGCATATATAAGCTTAAGATTAAGGAAAAATCAAATTAATGAACACCATCCAACCTAACAATTATGGCTTTTAATCGCCTTTAACTGCCATTAACTTAACAGTTATGAACTCATGAAGCGGACTCCTTACTATTATCTTTAAATTTCACCTCAAATATCTTGAAAAAATAAAAACATCCAGTGTATAAAATAATAAAAAGGATCTCTCTCATAGGGAAAGATATTTTTTTATATGCTTTATTTTTTAATATATTTTTAAATTTATATTATTAATATATAAAAAATTGACTTAAACATCAAAATATATGTTTTTATAAATCAGACAGACCCACTCTAATCCCAACAGAAGAAAAGCAGGTTTTGGTTGTCAATAATAACCATATAATATTTTTAAGAATAATAATTTATTACATACCAGATGAAAAATCGGATTAGGTGTTGTATTTTGAGAATTAGTGAAATATCCTTGGCGGGAGAAAATAGTGGCAGTAATGCGAAGATGTGGGAATCACGCTCTTGAGTTGCGATGCACAATCAACCACGTCCCTTCCTCACGGTATATCCTCGCCAACTGCACTCCTTGCTCTGCTGCGTCGTTTCCCAACACAACCTACTCATCATATCACACAATCTCTCTCTCTCTACCTAGAGCTATAGACTCTAAACCCTAAGCTTTCGCGCTTTCTGCTTTTTACTCTGCGAAAAGAAGCGAACTTTAGGCTTCGAACCAGAGAAGAAAAGACCGTGAACAGCCATGGATGTGCCAGAGGACGACCCCATCAGCGTGTCAACCCACCTGCTCTGTTCCCTCTTAGACCAAATCCCTCGCGTAAACAATTTCAAGGGGAAATGGTCCTTAATCAGGACCAAACTCAGCGAAGTCCGGAGTCAGCTCACCGATTTCGCCGACTTCCCGAGTTCCTCATCCAATCCACTCGCCCTCGAGCTCCTCCACTCCATTTCCCGAACGCTAGACGACGCGGTCTCGTTGGCTGCTAAATGCGAAAGCCCCGATTTGACCGAGGGCAAGCTCAAGACCCAGAGTGACATTGACTCGATCCTGGCCCAGCTGGATCGGCATATCAAAGATAGCGAGATTTTGATCAGAAGTGGGGTTCTCCAAGACGGCCTCTTTTCTGGGTCTTCGTCGAAAAAGGAAGCGGTGCGAGTCCAGTCGAGGAACTTGACAACCCGGTTGCAGATTGGGAGCTCTGAGTCGAAGAACTCGGCCATGGACTCCTTGCTCTGTTTGCTGCACGAGGATGATAAGAACGTGATGATTGCGGTAGCTCAAGGCGTGGTGCCTGTTCTTGTTCGATTACTGGATTCCAGCTCTTTGGAGATGAAAGAGAAGACTGTCGCAGCGATTTCTAGGGTTTCAGTGTTGGATAGCAGCAAGCACGTGTTAATCGCGGAGGGATTGTTTCTCTTGAATCACTTGCTTCGAGTTCTCGAATCGGGAAGTGGGTTTGCGAAGGAAAAGGCTTGTATTGCGCTTCAAGCATTGAGCTTTTCAAAAGAGAATGCAAGGGCTATTGGGTCTAGGGGTGGAATTTCATCTTTATTGGAGATTTGCCAAGCAGGGACTCCTGGTTCGCAGTCTTATGCAGCTGGAGTTTTGAGGAATCTGGCTGTTTTCAAAGAAATCCGAGAGAATTTCATAGAAGAAAACGCTGTTGTTGTGCTAATCGGGCTAGCTTCGTCTGGGACTGCACTGGCCCAAGAAAACTCAATTGGTTGTCTCTGCAATTTGGTATCAGAAGATGAGAATTTGAAGGTCTTGGTTGTTAAGGAAGGGGGCATTGAGTGTCTGAAAACTTTCTGGGACTCAGATCCTAACTTAAGAAGCCTTGAAGTTGCTGTGGAGTTGTTGAGGCAATTGGCTTCGTGTCCACCTATCGCAGAGGTTCTTGTTTCTGATGGATTTATTGCTCGGCTTGTGGCAGTTTTGAATTGTGGGGTTTTGGGTGTGAGAATTGCAGCTGCTGGAGCTGTTCATGAGCTGGGGTTCTGCGCGAAGACAAGGAGAGAAATGGGTGAATGTGGATGTATTGGTCTACTGATCAAAATGTTAGATGGCAAGGCTGTTGAAGAGAAAGAAGCCGCAGCAAAGGCATTATTAACACTCATGTCATGTACAAATAACAGGAAGATTTTTCGGAAAGACGAGAGAGGGATAGTGAGTGCAGTTCAGCTTTTGGATCCTCTGATTCAAAATTTGGATAAGAAACACCCTGTTTCTATGTTGGCTGCTCTTGTGCATTCTAAGAAGTGCAGGAAACAAATGGTTGCTTGTGGTGCTTGCCTACATTTGCAGAAACTTGTTGAGATGGATGTTGAGGGGTCTAAGAAGTTGTTGGAAAACCTCAGCCGGAGTAGGATTTGGGGTGTTTTCGCCAGACCTTAGTGCCTGCAATGGATGATTCATTGATCTGTATGTACCACAGTCCATGTTCCACATTTCTTTCTTCTTTTTTGTTATTCCATTTCTTGTTCATAAAGCTTGTTAATTATCTGTAGAAGTAAATGTTAGTAGTCTAATTGCTAAGAAAGGCTTCTGTGTAGAGACAATCTTCGTTTGGTGACTAACGTGGAGATGAATTAATTGTTTCACCCAAAAAGCTCAGTGACCATCAATACCTTGTCATACACATACCTCTTCTATCCAGCTTAATGACTATTTATCTCTGTAAAAGAGCAATTGAATCAAGTTACATTGACTATTCTCTAATTCGTTGTCAATGTGCTGGGTTTGGTGTGATTTTGGTGACTTCTGATTAGACCCTATTTTCCTACCAACGATTCTATCTGGGTACCCATTTTCTCCTCTCTTGGTAGATCCACAAATTAGTGTTCTTCTTGACCCTTGAGTTCTTGGAAGGACAAAATTTTCAAGCTTTATCTTCCTCTACTCCAGCAAAGCTCTCACTTCTACGTTACCCAGAAAATTGGAATATGTTGGTTGTTACAAGTTCTTACTTTTTTTGGCTTGATGGGTCTTTCCCAGGAAGATGAGACTTAGTGGATTTTGCTTCACTCCATATAAGTATCAAGGGGTCCCTTGATGACTTACTTGATACTTGTCATTTTATTACCGAAATTAGTAGGAGTGATTTAGATTATAGCAATTATGTTAAGATCCGGTTGGTGGGTTTAAAGATGATGATGATGGTACCCATCTAATTGTGAGGCCAAAGCATGTGGCATTTGTTGGTAAGCATGTGCATTTGTTCTATTCTACAGGGGAGAACAGCACTCCTTCTACTGGCTGTTACCTAAACAGGGAAGGCCCTACTTTGCGGTGGTTTGCAACTTTTTGACTCTTCTTATCTGCTGCTTTGTTTGGGAAACTACTGCCTATAAACCTCCCTGCCTAACCTGAAGAAAGATGTGTGAAACCCACTAATGTAAGCTTTTCTTCCTAGCAGCACTCTGGTTGGCTAATGAAATGAAACAGCTGTGCCTCGTTTGAACAGACTAACTTGCTGGTCATTGTTCAATTTTTTATTTGTTTGCTTATAGCAGTTCCTGGTTTTATGAACCTTTTGGTGAATTAGAGAATATCTTCGGGAACCATTTTCCAAAAGAAAAGACAAAAGAAAATGAGAAGACAAGCAGGAAAACAAGAAAAATGAGAAAGTTAAAGAGCACCAACCGGTAGAGGGCACGAAGGTGGTCGTTTGGGCTTGGACTTGCTGAGTGATTATTGGAAATCCAGGCCTAGTTAAATCGAAGACTTCTGGTTCTAGCTCCGGCAATAGCCCACTGATTTCTACATCAGCATCTACTGAATAATTTCAAGCCTGCCCATTTAAGTGCTTCCATGGGAATGTGTACTTCATTACTCCAATTCTACAGTTAATGGTCAGTGGCTCACTGGCCGAGTTACTCCAATGGTCGCGTTTTGACAAATGACATGTTATGCTGTCTCTATTTTCATTTGGGTGAAACTTTCTGTGACATGTTTGACCCAAAATCTTCTAGTCAAGCTGACCCATTAGCCTGCAAACTTCTCAAGATCCAATGGGCTTGTGAAGCCGTCTGTTATATAACCTCACATGGTCTACAAGGCCTGACCTTACTCTTTTTTTGGTGCAAGGAGAGAAAAACTACAATTTGATTAGCTACAAAATCTGCAGACCATAAGATCAAACACTAGCGATTGTTTTTATTTTGCTTTTTAAAACAAAGATTCAGCGAACTCAAAAGTGGGGATTGATTTTCCATTAGATGTTCTTAGAGTGGCTACAAGGTTTAAATGGAGACCCATTTTCCTCTTCTTCTTGGTCAGTTTACATCAATTGAAAAACCTAAGGATCTAACCCTGAATTCGCCGAGACTTGCTTGCAGAGATGACGGTAAGGACTAGCAAGCAAAGGAGGGACGAGTAAGAGAGTATGAGAGTGATTGTCACTCTGTCACAGAACTTGGTCACATATCCACAAATAGGCAACCAACCAGAATGCCTGTTCCCGTGCTTCCCCAAGTATCCAATTGCAGTTGCAGCCGCGCATCCAGCCAGAATCAGTGCCATCATACACTAAAATCAAAACCCGAGAACCAGAAAGTTAATATCAAGTGGTAGTAGCCAGAATTGATATGGAGATTCAAGCTGAACCAAGTTACCAGATCATTGAGGAACAAGAAGAAGAAGCTGGCAGGCCTCATGCCTTTCCAACCAGTAAAGATGACAAACAACAAGGATAACACAGTAAAAGCACATGCAATGACATCTGCAAAGGCAAGGAACCTGCAAAAAAAGATTAGAGGATCAGTAGTTGTGATTACCCAGAAAGAAAAAACCTTGAATCTTTAATGGGTTTCTACTATTTCTCCCTCATCTTACTTGAAAGCTGGGGAATAATTATATTTGGCTACAAAGGGCAAGCTATAAACTATAGCCGTCTGCTTGCTTGTAAGGAGCACCAATGTCGCAGCCATTGTTGCTCCAGTCACCACAATTCTCAAGCAAATGTTTACTCCAAGAAAAACCTTCTGGTTTTTCACATGCGGGTTCTCTGGACTCTTGGCTTCAACGTTTGCCATTAAGAAATTGAAAATAGATAGAAACCAGACCCAAAACAAAGCATGAAATCAGGGAAGATAAAGAAGACGTAGTGGAGAGAGAGGAGAGCAGAAGGTAGCGGAAAGATGGAAAAGAGTGTGAGAGTAAGAGAGATACTTATAGAAGAGAGAAGAAAAGATGATCTGTTATGTGTTCTGCTGTACCGCCAAAAACGGTGGTGGGGTCTCAGCTTTCGATCCACACGAACCCACGTTTTAGGTATTTCGCTAAATCGTGGGAATTGGAAAAAATGTTGGATTTTCATGGTGGTTTGCCTGTGGGCATTATCAGCCCTCACAAAATTTTGACCTCTGCTCCAGGGTCACCCTCTCCCAAATAGCCTCAAGAATCGGGTCCGTTATAGACTAAGCTCTTTTGTAAATCCCTGTTTAGTAGTCTGTTATTTTTGGGTTAATATCATTTTCAAATTTTTAATTCATATTAACTCTTTAAATAGTTTAATTAATAATTGTTTAACAAACAAACCATTTGCAGTGCTTAGTTACATGGTAGAAAATCTTCTGTTACTATTAAAACAAGTACTCGGTATCGCCAAACTTGTTGACAGATTCAGACAGTGTAATTATATCAGATGTCTTAACCAGACGAGTTGTCTGGTTCTTCAAAGTGTTCAGATGAGTGTCACTTTCGCAAAGATGTTGCGGTAACGTGAGATTGAAACCTGTGCAAGAGAGAGGGGTCAACACAGACACATTGCGAGAAGATCCTTTTATCAAGAAAGTCCCTGTTCTCTTCTTAGAAGATGCTCCCTCCTTCTACAGCTACTGATACATTGATGTCTGATTCCAAATCTGCTTTCCAGGCCAGGCAGATGATGTGTTACCCTCAGTATGCAACTGAAAAATCATCAGAAGAGTCATCTGATTAAAATATGGCTATGAGCCAAACCGCCCTCACAAAAGCTTCCTTAAGGCCAACAGAGAGAGATTCACTATGATCCGAAGATAAGCAAGATAAATCTTTTCCAATAAAAGTTGATTAAACTCTTAGAAGATCAATATATCAAAAGAGTGCCAGACTTCAACAGATCAAGAGAGGATCAGCATGTTGTGTTGAAGAAAATGTCACCTGCAAATCACTGTACCCTGTCCAAAGTTTTAAAAAGGGAAACCATGATAAATTATTCTTTTCACTTGAACGTGGTAGGATATCTTGATTTTCTGAAGATATTTTTGATGGTTTGGTTTCTTTTTTACAGATTTCTGTCAAATCAATCATCTTATAATGATAATTGGTGTTGACAATGAAACGAGATCACAAGATGTGTCAAATGCTCCTTACGTAAGACAAAAAAAAAGACGGTGGCGATCAACCCATGAATCAAATTAGGTGACGAGGAGTTGACGACAGGTTTCATGACATGCTATACGATAATGGATCTCTTTCCAGTGATAAAGGAGAGTTTTTTCATACCTTTTATGCAGAAATTAGGTATGCCCAGAAACCCCATACTGATGATATAAGCACAGAAGTTCCCCTGTTGGAAAAACGCAATCAGCTTACCTAAGAGATATAGCTTCCCTAACTATGAAAGAGAAGCAATTGGCTTTGTTGCAGATATTGCAATTACTGAAAGCTAAGAGTCCCATGAGCATATCTAAGCCTCAAACCTATTGTTTAGTTGAATTGCGAAAGAAATTAAACATTGTCGCCATTGATGGTTTAAGCAACTGAGACGACCAATCTCTAATAATAGTTAAAGCTTATACAGGGAATATTGAGTAATGTTGAAGATCTAGTTGAACAATGTTGAATACTCATGTCTATATAAGGAATGATCATTTAATGCATTTAATTAGACCACTTGAAATGGATGAAGCTTTTGGTTTACCTGTCTACAGTTCTTTTGGACTAGCAGAGTAAGATTTGAAGTCAGACAAAGTTACCGTGTATATCTTATTACTTAATTAATTGTTCGATAAAAATTATTTAAAATTTTAAATTTATTTGATTTTATTTAAATTAAATTTTAATTCTAAAAGATTTTTATAATATTTTTATAATCAAAATATTTAAAAAATTACTTAAATAAATTTTACACTTCATTTTAATTTTATTTTTATATTTAAATAATTTTTGAACTATTAATTTTCTTAATAAATTTTGCAAATTTTTGATAAAATAATTTTTTAAAAAATGTTTTCATCACTTAAAATTTTTTAATTTTTTTAATGACGATAAAAAATTTCAAATCAAAATTTGTAATAAAAAAATTTCAACTGAAATATTTTTAACTTCTAAATTTTTTTGATAAAATTCAATTTAATTTAAATTAATAAATTAAAATTTATTTAAAAATATTTTTAAATAGAAATTTAATTAAAAAATAAACCTCAAAATTTTAAATTACCTTTACTCTTAATTATTTTAATTCATGTTTTTATGATTTATATAATTTATAACTTATTTGATATTTATATTAAGAATCTATTTTTAATTTTTAAAAATTTATAAATAAAAGAATAAAATATTTTCTAAATAAAATTTTAATATTATCATATAATGTGGTACCAATATTTCAAAATTTAACATAATTAATTGATCATATCATATTTATGTTGAACTCCGGCAAAGCTTTTAGAAGAAAATATAATTTTTTATAATTTACTATATTAATATAAAAAATAAAATATCATATAATAATATATTCATTAAATTATCACAGATCAATATCTTCTAAAAATTTCAAGATAACTCCAAACAACATAAGATCTTGATCCTATAATTATATATATTAGCAATATCTATTTATAATCAACCAACCAAAATTCTTAAGAAGAGATGAAGTTAGGCAACTGCGGTATTGGCCAATCAGGGGTTAAATAATATCTGCCCAGAAGAACAGAACTAGCTTATAGGAAGAGGCCAAGATCTTCAACCAAGAAAACAGAACATATATTTTATGTATGCTTAGCTTTCATAAAGGTCTGCATCTTGAAGTCGGAAAAAGAGCAACCAAGCAAGAAGGAGATCATGAGAACCAAATAAATGAAATCAGCTACTCATAAGAAGAAAATAGAAATATAATGTACAAATGAATGGGCTGACTGCCCCATTAGAGGAGAAGCTGACAGAAAATTGCATGTACACTATGTACAGAGATACAATACCAGCCTTTAGCGACAAGGCATGCTGGCAGTTTAGTCTCCAATGTCAAAGTATTTCGGGTCTGATGGATAGTCGTATTCTACGTGTAACTGCAATTTAACAAGAGTATGGCATCATTTCAAGATGAAAAACTGGGAATCGGGTACTGAGACCATCTAGTAAAATCAAAGAATACTTGATATCTAGAGAACTAGTCCAAGTCCAGTAATGGGGATGAAGGCATTGATTACCCACGAAAAGCAACAAGATAGAGCTAATGTTCAACATGCTACACCCAACACCCAGGAATGGTTAACAAACAAATATGTACGATGCAAGAAATTAGGATAGAGTGAAGCAGAGACAGTGTACCTTGCCCTCATCAGCGTCTGAATGGCGTTGAGGGAAAATGACCCTCATATCACTATACAAGTAGAAACGTCGCTCCCCATCATTGTTCATTTTGTTTCCTGCTGGTGCAGAAGCAGATTCTGATTTCCTCTGGACAGACCTGGAAGATTTCTTGTGGAAAGGGCATAAAAACCGGAGATGAAGAGCATAGCGAAGAACACCAGCACCAGTAGTTTTTTCGTTGACCTTTGAAGAGCTATTTACAGATTTACTTACATTTGCAAGGCCTGTATTTGGTGGGCTGTTGTTCTCCCCAAGAAACTTTATACATTCACTACTGTTCAATCCATTACAATGATTGGAAAAATCCCCAAAATGGACAAAGCCTCCAGTTTCTGTCTCTTTCCTATCCTGGGCGAAAGATCTTATTAAATGGCTTATATTCTCAGTATAGGATAGCTTTGCACCACTTTTTATGTCGGGTTCCTTATGTCTTTCAAAGGCTGGTGCAGGAGTTGACCCAGAAGAGGCTAGTATAATCTTTTGGCGCAGAAATGTCTGCGCAAACATGAACAAGATGCAGAGGAAAAGTCATTACAGGAATTTCTGTTCATACAAAAAATTAAACTATAGAAGGAAAGACATCAGTACAAAAATTAACATGCAGCAAATCTTCAATGCATTTGTAATGCATAATCCGAATCTACATGTTTGAATCTATAATTGTCTGCGTTAAGTTTCCTCAGCAAGAAAGTTGGGGAACTGAAATCATGCGCAGATGAGTTTGTACTACTTTGTACTTGTTTTACATCATTTGATACAGATCATTAATGGAAGAAACTAGGTAAACAAGGAATTAAAAAACTAATAAATCTGACTATAGAAAAGTTAAAGTAGCAAACGAACAAGGAAGATAATCAAGTTACAGCTAGGTTGAATAGAGAAAATCAAGCCAAAGTGGCCTTGTATCTTGAACAATGCCACTACAGTCTTTCACCATCTAACCTTTCCAAGTTTATGCTCCATGTACATAATTCTATAAACTGTAATTCCTTTCATAGCTTCCCATCCTTTGATGGGAATACAGTTGCTAAAGATATCATATTATTTGCCCTGGGGCATATTTTTCTGTCAAATAAAGATATAAGACTGTTCTCATCATCTTTTACTCTTGTTGGCAAAACTGTTTTACGTTTCCAAAATACCATGAAACTTCAGCTACTTCATCAATACAAGGAAGTAATTGGAGAAATTTCAGACTGCTAGAATAAATTCAAATTGCACAATGAGTAAAGCTATACATATTAACATATTAACATCAATGTTCATCCCTATAATTCAATTAGTCCAGTGCAGCAATAATTAATAATATTTTGAAGATCCTATAAAATCACTGACTTCATTTGCCTGCAAAACTTACAAAGAATAATGCATTTCTTTATCCACACCTACCTTTGTACCAGCTGGCATATCACTCAAATCATAGTTACAAAGAAAGGTATGAATTGGCGTCTTTTCAGGATTGCTAAGAACCTGCATAAGACCAAATTAGTCTGTCAGTCTAAAAAGATGTTAATCAAAACTACCCTAAATACAAAGCATTGCTTTAGAAACAGGATAATGTAGAGGACTTTGAGAGTAAAAGAATCAAATACCAATTGTATGCACCCTTTCATAGGTATACGCATGCAGCTCTTCTCTGCTTGTGAATTACCAATGCTATTGCTTCTTTTCATTTTTGGGCCTCTGCACTTGTTAGATGGTGCATGTCTACCAAGATCTATGGATGAATAATATAGCAAGTAATTATCTCCATCCACACTAGTTACTGCAAATGGAAGCTTCTGTGACTGTGGTGAGAAATTCCCTCCGGTAACATTAAGAACCGCAAGGAAACCATCAATTCTCTGAATCCAAGAAATTGGCACGATAGAGTAAGAAGCAATTTCTAACATTAGAGATAGAATTACAAAACAAACATGAAGAGCACATTACACAAATGCCAACCTGAAAAACTTTTCCAGATAACAAGCGACCAGACAGCAGGGACTCCTCAAATGAACCAACCAATGACCTTCTAACTGGCAGACCACTAAGAGTTCTGGGAAATTTGCCACTTTGAGAAGTAAGGTTTGAATCCTGAATCCAATGGTCAGCAACGCTAGTGCTAAACTCAGGAGTAAAATGATCAAACTTCTTCTGCCAATTGTCAAGATCATGCAATGATTTGCTTGACATCCGAAAATCCTTATTCTTCTCTAAAGATAAATTGCTAGAGATAGTTCCATCAAGAGAATGTTCCATATCCTTGAAAGTCATATAGTCGTCATCCAACTTTTTTGTTGTACCACTCCTTCCTCCAGCTGAAATTATTCTTTCAGTAAACTTCGGACCAAGGGGAGATAAAGATTTGGGTGGTGACACTGTCTTCTTCTTAGGTATCACTATAGCCCTGGTTTGGCACTTTGCTTTAGCTGCTTCTCCAGAACAATTATTTCCAGGTGAAGATACAAAAAAACTTTGAGAATAACCCCTGTGCTCCATCAAAGGGCCATCAGTTAAAAATATGGAATTGTCTCTACAAGGATCACCTGGCAAATTCCTCTGTTCTGGAAAGTAAGATGTAGCCCAAATAGGAGGACTGATAAAATCAGAATTACCAATATGAGCTTTCTTATTCTCTTGTAAGAAATAGGCATTGCTATTGCCATTTCCTCCCTGAAAATCACCCTTATAGACACCAGAACCTATGTCCAATGCATCGCCACAGAATTGATCAGGGAGAAGCATTTTACTCAAAGGAGACAATAGTCGCTTCCTGGCAAGTGAACCATTGGCCTCATTTCCATTAGGAGTGACACTAACCACGGTAGATGAATTTTGAGTTGTGCTGAATGCATTAGTGGGTGAATGCAATGCCCTTGATTCAAAACCAACAATTCTGGGAACAGGCTTCTGAATATTCTGTCCACTTTTATGAGTAAACCAGCCGTTCTGTTCTATCCTCAAACCATGTATATTAGATCTACCATCTTTATGCATATTTAAAGCATCTGGATCCTTGGGAAGATCCCCTCCATTTTTTCTTTGGGAATCTCCAAAAGAAGAGCATGGAAAATCTACCTGCATTCGGTTGCCTGTACCTCCATGCATTCCAGTCAAATCACAGCTGCTAACACCCACCATTCGTGGCGGGGTTTGCACAAATGTGCTGAGGGAGGCTGCCATTTCCTCAGCTATACCAGTGGTGGACACTTGAGGGAAGCCCATAGTTAAAGATCAGTATCCGGTCCTCCAAAGTTTCAATGTCCTCTTTGAGGTATCTTATACTCCCCTTATGCACCCTGTTTCTGCCCCTCTTCTAACTGCATTTATGCATAAACATCAATCCACTTCCAATTCCTAATTTATCAATGCAGTTCAAGGTTTCCACCCTTGTCGCTGCCGTCAATTTCCACAGAGGAAATAAGCAATTCCAACCAATCTGATTCTAATTGTATCACAGCAGGTGTCTCGACCTATCTACTAAAAGCATTCCCATCAGACTATAGCTCTTTCATCATGTTGTGGGATAAACTGGTTATATTCTCCAGAGTCGTATGTGTTATCCTGGAATCATATTCAAAAAGAATCAGCTACGCAAGTTTAATGACAAAAATTACAAGGAGAAGAAGCAACATAGCACAGCTTCCATATCATTGCTCTCATTGATAATCTTTTCTCTCTAGAAAATTCATCTGTTAACAAAAACCAGAGCACAATGATGCAATCGTACTCGAATTAATTCTCCTTTAAAAGATAGCGATGGGAACCACTTCAAATGCATTCTTTTATAAACACATCTACAGATTATTTTACTTTTGGATCAAATTTGATCATTTCCAAATCATAAGACGAATACCATTTTGAATCCTAAACGTCAGAACTAACTCTGGGACGATCTCCAAAGAACAAACGATTCAGCAACAATGTAAAAAGGAAACCTCAATCAACAGCCAGAAATTCATTGGACAAAAGCTCAACTTAAAAATCAATGGGATGAGAAAAGACACACATCCGAAGACCATAATCCCAACAAGACAAACCCAGAAATTACATTTCCAGTACACTTGAGTGAATTGGGACCAAAGAGATATTGCATTTAACTGAGGAAAGAGAAACATAAAACCCAAAAATTCCATTTTCTCTCGTTCCCCAGCTTTTCTCAGGCACCAAACATCCAGAAAATATAAAAACTCACCCAAACAAACTTCAAAATCCAAACTCAAAAGAAAATGACATCGATTCATTCAAGGCCAATCCACAAAAATCCCATCGGAATCAAAAACAAACGCCAATCAGAAAAGACGCACCAGTTAACCCTCGAGGACATACACTACAAAATGGAAATGTTCAAACTCGCTTGGTTATAATTCATTGATAGATCAAAACTCGGACACCAACCCCCATAAGAAAAGTCATAATATCAAAAACCCACATGCCTCTGCTTCCCTATTCTTAAACTTTTTTCTTTCTTCTTCTTCGTCTAGTCTCTTCCGTTCTCTTTACGGTTCCTTGCATCTCCATCACAATCCTCTCTATTTCTCTCTTCCTTCCCTCTCCCACCCCCCCTTATCTCTCTATCTCTGTAATTTCTCCCCCCTCTCCATGTAACTTTCTTTTTTTCTTTTCCGTGTGTGTACAGTCTTGGTGATTTGTTGTACACCTCTCAAACAACACCCAAGGCAAAATGGTGCGTAATCACTTTACCAGAATTTGCTGGTTGCCTGTGTTTATGCTTTTTATGTAAACCTCTCTCTCTCTCTCTCTCTCTCTCTCTCTCTCTCTCTCTCTTCTTTGTTCAAGTTGCGGCTCTCTTTTTTCCTCCTACTCGTCCTTGTCCATGTTACTAGTTTAACGCATGCCACTGACATTAGATGCCCCTTCTTACTTCCATTTTTTTTTTCCCCCCATAAAACAGACTCATACTTGTGTTCTTCCATATTTATTTGCTCTGCAACAATTTTTACTTAAATGTTGTAGAAAATTACTTTTTAAAATTTATATATTAATTTACACATTAAATACTTATAAATTTTAAAAAAGAAAAATTAATCCCTGTAAATCGCAAAAATATAAACCAACAAGTGTTTTTAGCTTAGCTTTCCAAAGGAAAAAAAAAAAATGACAAAGTTCACTTGATGTATATGATGTTATGGCCCGTCTCATTTGTCAATATTATCGGCTGCTTTAGATACTTAATTATTGTAAATTTTTTTTAAGATTATTTTTTATTATTTTAAAAATATATATAATATATTAAAATTTTAATTATTAATAAATTAATTTAAAATAAAAATAATTTAAAATCAAAAAATTATTTTTTATATCAAATTATAATTTTTAAAACGTATCTAAATAAATTATAACATATTAATTTTATTTAAATTAAATTTTAAAATAAAAATTGATATTTATATATATATATATTTTTTAATTTCTCGATGTCCATAACCATTACATCTCATGCCCGATATTTCCAACATGAGAATTTCTAATATGTGATGAGATTATTGATACATTACTCAAGATAATTAATTATAAAATAAATTGACATGAAACATGAGAGTTACCTTGGAGATGTAATTAATTGCTTGACCTACTTTAAGTTTTAAACTATGAATTTCTGACATAAGGTAATTTCTTTAGCCTACGGTGCTCACTTTTTCTATGTCATTGAACAACCTTCCTCACTTAGTGCCAGATTCCACTAATTGATTTTCATGCCAATTCCATTAGTTAGAATCCGATGTCAAATTTTTAATGTTTGCTTATTAGTAATTTATAAAATTTTATAACAAATTAAAATCAATTGATTTTGTTGTTTTACACATTTATTTTTCATTTAATTTTAATCATTATGAGATCAAAAATTTAGACAGATCAAAATTATATAAATTTTTAATATTTATCAATGTCATTTATCAAATTATTATATTTAAAAAGTAAAAAATTAAATTTTGATTTATTACTTTAGCATCAAATTCAATTTTAACTTAAATAGTTATAAAAATTAAAAATATTTTTATTGTTAAAATAACTTGAAAATGATTTAAACTAATTTTTTATTCTATTTAAATATAAATAATTTTAGATGTAATATTTATTTTTAATAAATTTTTTAAATTTTTGATAATATAAATTTTAAAACAATACTGAAAATTTTTGAAACTTTTTATAATAGTGACTTGATGTTTATTTATATATGTGAAAAATTTTAAGTCAAGAGTTGTTTGTATAAAAATTTTAATTTTAATATCTTTAATTTTTTTAATAAAATTTAATTTAATTTAAATTAATAAATTTGAATTTAGTGTATTATTTTTAATTTAAAAATTTAATTAGTGATATAAAGTAAATATTATAATTTTATATAATATTTATTTATTTAAGTTTATTTTTTAAATGTAATTTTACTGATTAGTATGAAATATATTAATTAATAAATATATATACACATATATATTCTTTTATTTAATTTTTAAATGGTTAACTAAAGTTATTATTTTGAGCCATTGGTATCTGCCTGATCTTTTGCTAATGTCAGATTGGTTCTAAGCTATCGACACGTCACTTTATCGTGTAAAGCTTACGTACAGTGCTTGGCGGAGATCAAATGGTATCTTTGATTGGTTAGTATCTATCTTTTCCATGTGCTCGCCCTTACAGAATAACTACTGCGACGGTCTAAAATCTAGTACGGCAAGCTTACTAGATTATACTCTGCTTCAACTCCCTTAATTGTGCTGCTAATCCTCTTTCTCTCTCTAAGAAAGGGCACAGCAAAAGACACAAGCTTCAGTTTGGGGTGAGAGAGAGAGACTAAGGAATCTCTTCCTTTGAAGTTCTTGCGCTTCGAATTTAGGGTTTCTTTGTTTCTTTGTTGTGGTCGGTCGAAACCGAAGAGAAACAATATGATAGACTTTGGTCGCGTGCAAAAGGAGCTGCAAGAATGCAGCAAAGACATTGAGGCCTCCGGCATCAGAGTCGCTCCTAAATCTGATAATCTTGCTCGCTTGATTGGAACCATTCCTGGT
This sequence comes from Moringa oleifera, assembly GCA_021397835.1. NCBI lineage: Eukaryota > Viridiplantae > Streptophyta > Magnoliopsida > Brassicales > Moringaceae > Moringa > Moringa oleifera. Next base: position 8,209,745 of record JAJFZO010000344.1, on the reverse strand, counting down.
CCCACCGGGACCCCCTACGAGGGTGGCATTTTCCAAATCGATATCTCATTGCCAGGTCTTATTCTATGCAGTAGACATAATGCCTACTATAAATGTGTATATTTATGCACGCAGACATGCATACATGTAATTCTTGTTGTAACGTCTTTGAATTTCATGATTCTGTTCTTTTGCCTGTTTCTTTTTGGGCATAAGTTGTTGAAATTAACTAGGGTTGAAGTGGGTTGTTCCTAGTTAGATCATTTAAGGAGGTTTTATAATATGGGGGTTAAACTTGTTCCGAATTCTTATAAGTAATCTACTTTCCTTTGATATTAAATAGTAGTTGTTGTTCATTTCTGACAATAGAGAAGATTGGACATAGATTTTAGGGTTTCAGGTGACTGTAATTTCCCTTAGGTGGTGTCCGTAGGAGAAATGTGTGTCCAGACCGCCAAGCTGTTTGAAATAATTGCTTGACGTAAGTAAAGCAAGAAGATGATCCTGATGTTTCTGAAACTTCCTTGCTTTTTTTTAAAAAAAAAAAAAATCTTTTTCATCTGTTAGCTAATACTTTGATTGGTTTTTAACTTTACTGGGAATGAAGAAAGAACCAAAATTTCCTCTTAACATGCTATATCTTACTGACCAACTCTGTTTCTTGCAGATGGTTATCCATTTGAGCCTCCCAGAATGCAGTTCACTACCAAAGTTTGGTAGGAAGAAATTATTTCATTTTGTAACTATTGGTGTAGTTTTTTTATTGACTATATATGGTAGCATAACATGTAAATTACATCAGACATTATGACATTTGCAAATGTTAGTACAAGTTTTATGGTTTGTCAATGCATTATGTTGTTGCTCTTCAGGAAATAAATTTTGGAAACGATATATTGCAAGAAGTTGGATTTGGATCCGAATTTCTAACCATGACTTCCCTATTACTAGACACTATGAGGCCTAGCAAGAATGACCTTGGTGCTGCTGTATCTAAAGTAGCATCATCAGCAAAGATATTAATTGATGATGCTGATTACAACACTTAGGTATCTACTTGGGTCGAGGAAAACAAATTTACACAAAAGAGACATTTAATAAATAAATATCTACTAAACTCCTAATTCCAATTTCAAATTCATGGCTTTGTATTGTACCGTTAGATGTTGGTTGCACATAGTATGTTTGCTACGCCCTTTTTCCTTTCTAGTCTTTCCTGGGTGAGCAAGAATTTAAAATTACTTTTGGAAAAAGTTCAAACTGTATGGGTATGTGGATTTGTTGATGTTGTGTTGAGAGAAACAAAAGATGTAAAACCTAGTCTATTGTAAGTTGATTTGCATCTTTCTTTTGGTTTTCTTCTCCTTGTTTTTGTTCTCATTATGTGGTTCATCGAGGTGTAAATGAGGGTCTTGGTGGCATGATGTTGATTATTGTACTGTGTTCTATGAAAGCTAAACGTAGTTTGTTTGGATATCGCAGTTATAAAGAAAAACTAAATATAGTTTGTGTGGTGCAATAGTTATGCTTGGATATGTTTCCCTTGTACATTTTAGTTGCAAGAACTAGTTGAAGATTATGCTGTAACCAAGAATTTCATTTTCATATATATTTTTTTCATTCTTGAACCAAAATGTGACAAAGTCATTAGACCTTGGTCTTTGAGTTCATCTGCTGCCTCAGTGTTTTCTGATTGATTCGATGCAAATTATACTAGTTGATGCATTATTATATCATAAGGATTGATGAGATGATTAATGGTTTAACCTTTTTGTTTTGATACTATTGAAGGCACCCCAATATTAGCAGCCAAAGTGGGGCAATATGCCTGGATATCTTGAAGGACCAGTGGAGCCCAGCACTTACTCTGAAGACAGCACTTCTTTCTGTCCAAGCATTACTCTCTGCTCCTGAACCTGATGACCCTCAAGATGCTGTAGTTGCACAACAGGTCTAGTTGTGCCTTGGCTTGCATTTTGTCTTGAATATCATTTGCTCGTTTTGTTTAGTACCCTTGTTTGCACTGGGGGCCATGTAGCTTGTGTTAGTCTCTAGTGTCTTGGTTTCATTCTCTTCTTTAAAATTGCAGATTAAATTGTCTCATTACAACTAATTTCTGTTTTTGGGATTGCAGTATCTTAGGGATTATCAGACCTTTGTTGGCACAGCTCGCTACTGGACTGAAACTTTTGCGAAGACTTCATCTCTGGGGGTTGAAGAAAAGGTATATTTTGTGTTTCTTTCTTCACTTATGGAAGAGAGCAATTACAGCTTCATAAACTTTTCTCAATATATTCATGATAAGTAGCATGTTCAATGGGAGTCATGTTCTTGTATGCTTCCTGAAAACATCATGTGTGTACCCTCTTTTTTGCCCGTTTTAATGAATACCAATACTTAGAAAAAGTAATATTATTTCTGTGAATGCATTTGTTTTGATGATTTCATTTTCAGAGAAAATTTGTTAAGCAATAATCCTGTTTGTACAGGTCCAGAGACTTGTGGAGATGGGTTTTCCTGAAGCCCAGGTTAGGAGCACTCTGGAAGCTGTCGGTGGTGATGAAAATCTGGCACTTGAAAAGCTTTGCTCTGGCTGAGTCTGAAGGCAGCTGGGACTTGTTTTGCTACCTGTTTACCTGATCTGAGAATCATATAGACCCAAAGGGTTGATCTTTATACGAGGTTCTCTGATTTAGGTCTACCGATGATTTTTGTCATTTTTCCTTGTGTAAACTGTGCTTCTACTCTTGTAGACATCTCATTTGATGTCAATGAGTGAACCTAAGTTGACTCACAACCTCCAATTGTGCCGTGGAATTGCTAATACTAACCTTGTTGGGAATTATGAAGAAATATGGCTTTAAAACAAGATATGCATTCTATCATTGCTCTGTTTCTGGTTGCATAACACTCAAACCAGCTGGACGAGAAGCATAAATTCATTTTCTTACAAATTTGTAAGAAGAGGAGAGAAGTCAGAAGCAATGGCAACACTGACTGATAAACAATCATAATTTTAATGTTGGAAAGATACCCTTTTATAGGATTAAACAGAAAATATGAAACTCTGCTACTGTTTTCTCTTCTTACTTTTTGACAGATCTACTTGTTTCAGTTTCAAGGCACTCAGAGACATAGGCTTTTTGGTGCTGCAGAGGTATGGAAGAGGCAGCAACCAGTAAGGTATTAATTACTACCTATTGGCTTATGAACTGCCAAGAGTGTAGCCTACTAAATTGAACGCTGAAATTCTGTGGCACTGAAGACTGACAGTGGTGGGTGCAATATCAACCACTAAATGAAACTGTCTCCGTAGTCCATAACCCACCACTTCCTCCCAATTGATGGTACGAGCTTCATTTGGAATAATGAGGATGTGACATTGAGCGGCCGATAAGGTGAGCTAATGAGTCCTATGGCAATTATGATTTCAGCTAATGCATATAGGTAGATGAGCATAACATTAAAGTTTTCATTTACATTTGAGAACTTCCTTGAATTTGTATTCAAATTAAACATGCCTTGCGCTGCATTCTTTGACCATTCCTGAAGGCATACTGTTGTATAAACATTTATAGTCTTATCAAATATTATGCAGAAACACAGTGTGACAAATTGTTCTTGGCTGGTGATTTGCTGTGTTTAGGCCCTTTAACCTTCCTGGCAGCGCTCAGTAGCCTGGAGACATTTGAGCATGTATCTGCATGAACAGGGGAAATAGAAGAACAAAGGAGTATCTTGAACATATAAAATTCTCAATGACTCCCAAGTTTCCAAAGAAAATGAAAGGAAAAGCTACATATATATAATAACACAAGGCATTAGAAACTGAAGATCTCTTGTTTGAAATTGCAGAAAGAAACCAAGATTTCAAGAGCAGTGATAGAGAGCAACTCTCCTGGCAGGAGGGGGCTGACAGACTACGAAAAGCATCATTGCCATGACAAAAACCAGAACCAGCCCTACCAACATTTCAGTGTCATCTGAGCAGCATCTTCCCATTTTCGATTAGCTGATCTATCACTCAAGTTTAGTGACCAAACAGGAGAGAGCTTTCTGAGAAGAGGGTAACAATAATGGAGTATCAAATGTGTCATTTCTTGAGAGAGTAGACTAGGAAATTGAATTATTGGGGTTCTTAAGAGAAAACAAAAAATGGGTTCCTATCCACAGAAGAGCTCCCAATGGAGGCCTGCCACATGGTTTCAGAATTGTGGTTCTTTCACTTTGGATTCTCCTGGCTTTGTCCTCTTCTACAGAATCAGTAGCCATTTTTCCAGTGAAAAATGATTTTTGTTGTCATTATTCTGCATTTTGGTTTCTGAGCTCTTGTTGTTATTGGTTTCTGGTCACATAATTCCTGCACTCAGGCTCTACCCACCTGCCCCAGATGGGCAGTGTAGTTAGCAGTACAAAGTATAAGAAGCAGAACAAAACCACAAATTCGCCTCACAAATATGTAAGATATTGACAAGCTTAATGACTTTTCCAAAGTGGTTCAAGAGCCATTAATCAACTTTGTTAGTTTGAAGTCGGGCACTTATTTCACCACGACCTTCTCCTTGATTGGCGCAAGTACAGCCTCATATTCATCAACTGGAAGCTCACGGAATTACCCTAAAGAGAAAACAAAAGAAAAGAAAAAGAAAAAGGAAATTTCCCGTTTGTGTCTCATTCTCTTCACCAACCAAAGGAAGTAAACAGTAATAGTTCTTGGTCTTCCTTGCTCAAGCTGAGACTGAGAATAAGCTTTCCAACTGTGTGAATGCATGAGGATTCCGTTCTGACAAGGGCTACATTAATGAGAGAGGTGGGGGAAGGTAAGTGAGTAAAAACGAGCCTCAAGAAAGAGTCAGCTCATTAATTGAAGAATGGCATTCATTGAAAGCATGTAACATTCATGGGCCACTGCAGATTAATCAAATTCAACATATTCAACTAACGTGCTCTTGAGTTTTCAAAGTTCTTGACCCACTTCATTTTCCCGAGAAAATCAAAACCCTAAATTTCAAAGAAAATGAAACCCTGCTGCTTTCTCTTCAACCTTTCAAGTCACTCTCTTTTACTTCCTTTAGGTGTTAGTTTTCTTTGATCTTCTTTGTTGTTTTTCTTCAGCGTCAACAGAAGTGAAGTCTTTGCCTACTAAACAATCAACATCAGAAGAGTTTAGAATTGCTTTTTTAGACATAACTGAATTACACCTTTTGATCACAAGCACATATCAACATGTTACATGACAAAACTACAAAAACCAGTTGGAGACATTTGATGTCCTTTCTTTTGTCTTAACCTTAAATCTTCTTCACCTAATCAACTAATTAATATATCATTCTGTTCAAGCCATATTTTCACGCCCAAAATAGTCTATTAAATTTATCTCTTATCATAATTTTATTTTTTAAAAAAATTAATTTCAAAAATACATATTCGACATAAATAAATAAGGTGCAACACCATATTATTTCTTCATACTATGTGCCTCGTTGACTTTGTACAAACCTTTAATTTTGGCCTACGGAAAACTCAAGGTCGGTTAGTTGAAATTTCAAAGACATTTAGTGGGTTGAACTCGTTTCGAAGAATTTTAAGCTACGGTATGGATGAAAAGAACTTTCGATTTCTTAAATATAGCACGAGGAAGATTCATAGATTGCGAAGGAACAAAGGCATTCATGTTTAAGTAACACTAATGTCCCATGATAACGACAAATAAAAAATTAAAATAAATATGTTATGTCGTGACACATTACGGGTTATTAATTTCGTAATTAACAATTATGTAACAATATTTTATATATTTGAAGGAAGAACAACTTTTGTCCTAAGAAGAGATAGATATAAATGTAGAGCAATCAATGTGTTTGTTCAAAGTTCATTACCATTAATGAATTCCCATTTCAACTCTAATTAAAATTTCGGTTGTTTAATTTGAAATCTAATCCACGCCTCTCTCGCCCTCATTTATATATACCCATTTAGTTTAATTAAATGTCACTTGATTAATTACTTTTTTAATTAATAAGACTCATGCTTACATTATATATGTTTTATTTGTAATGGGATCAACAGTATTTTATTTCTTTAACGGAACATGATTTGTGAATTATTAAATAAGATTTGATTTATGAGATTAAAATCTTTTTATTAATATGAGTTGTATTATTTTTTAATTATAATATAAATAATATAATAAAATTAATAATTAAAATATATTTTATTAATTCTTATTATTAATATAATAAAGTATAAATATTTAAAAAAAATCAAAACAACTCTTATTAACAGAAATCCCAATCTTATCCTAAGCTTTCAAAATTAAAGCCAGTGGGGGATAATGGGCAGTCATAGAGGGGATTAAAGAGGGTGCGTCCGAAGGGTACGATTGTAATTTCAACAGAGGCCCAAACAAATGGGTACCTGAAGGAATCTCAGAAATGTGCATGTCACATGCTTTGTGCTTGAGACTTAATATATAGCAAAATAACTGACGGTCCATTGCCCTATCTTAGCAGGGCTATTAATATGTTACTTTATAATATGATCGTATAATATAAAGTTTTTTTTTTTTTTTTTGTTGTAGTGATCGGAAAGGTAACTTTTTTTCTCTCTCCCTCCTTTGACTTTGCTACGCACACGCCCTTATATGACATTACCTTTTCTTTACCCGACAACTAGAGGCCTCTGCCCGCTGTTTCTACGTGGCATTCATGTAATTTGATTCCAACTCCAAGCCCTGTTTATTTCTACAAGCCCAACCAAAGCATCCAAGCTAAGGACGCCACTGTTTTCAGTTTACTCGACCGGAGCACTGAGCTACCTTGCCTCCTTCGCGGGCTTCTCTCATTCTCTCTCTTCTCTCTCTGTGGAGAACTCCTGAATCCAGATAGAAACCCACCGCCGATATAGGGGGTTCATTCTTTGAAACGTTGTCGTTTGAAAGGAGATAACGTAACACAGAGTTGCGAGGTTTAAATATACCAACAGCTGTTTATCGTCTCCGGAATACCATTCTATTTGCATGATCTTCGATGCATCCCAAAAACTTACAGAGTTGAAAGGGAATGGGTTGCGTCCTAGGAAGGCCATCAGCCGTCAGCCGCCGGAGTGCCGACTTGCCCTCCGCCGTCGTCACAGAGGCTTCTGCTGCTGTGAGAGTCAGGAAGGATGCCGCGCAGAGCCGGAGAAAGCCGCGCACGGAGGATCTCACGACGAGTGTTCCGGTGATGGAGCGCCGGCCACCTCGGCCGGAGCCCTGCCTGAGGAGTCCGCACGGATGGCCGTCGTGGCTTGTGGGGGTCTGCGGCGACGCGATCAAAGACTGGAGTCCTCGGCGAGCCAACACTTTTGAGAAGCTCGATAAGGTGTCAAAGCCAAAAAAATCTAACTTAAAATCTTGTCTGCACTTGATCTTCAATGAGTAACAAATTTGATTTTTTTATTTTATTTTTCTGTTTGCTTCTGTTAGATTGGGCAAGGGACTTACAGTAATGTGTATAAAGCTAGGGACCTTATAACAGGGAAGATTGTGGCTTTGAAGAAGGTCAGGTTTGATAATTTGGAGCCAGAGAGTGTGAAATTCATGGCTAGAGAAATTCTTATACTGAGAAAACTTGATCATCCCAATGTGGTTAAGCTTGAGGGGTTGGTTACTTCGAGGATGTCTTGTAGTCTCTACTTGGTATTTGAGTATATGGAGCATGATCTGGCCGGCCTCGCAGCATACCAAGGGGTCAAGTTTTCCGAAGCTCAGGTATATATTTCACCCATTATTATCTGTTGACTGGCTCTGATTTAGTGTGCTGTATGTAGAACTGGATTTATTGGGAGATTTAGCTAGATTTGGGTGACCTAGCGTGTGCTTTTCAGGGTTGGCTTTTAGCTGTTGGATGTGATGCACATTTTATTTTGGTTTCCCTATTTAGGCTTTGGAGCTTATATGGCTATGCTTGTCCTTTTTGTTTTTCTTCTTGCGAGCTTCCATGTTACTGGAAGAACCTTTTCAGGTCATTGGGCCCCTTACCCAGTAGTTTTTGGTACGCAAATTTGTACCTACTGTTCTGATTTTTTATAGATGCTTCTCTCATACATGAGATTATAGATTCCATTTCCTCTTCATTCCTTATATCGTGGGGTGGGCCGGGGAGGAGAGAAGGTAAAACTGGGAAAATCAGGAAACACAATATGAAGATACTAACTTTAAATTTTATGGGGTTGTTGTGATAGTTAACTAAAACCTTCACTAAGTTCAGTATCAGTCTGCTGTTTATCTTAGCTGATTTGAGTTTTCTGTTTTCTGAAACAGACTAAAGCAGTAGAGATAGGATCAAGTAAAAGTGCACTTGTTTAGTGATCTTTTCCCTCTTGAACAGAACAGAGTATCTTTGCTCTGCACTAGAAATGCTTATGAAGTCTGAAACTGAAGACAATATCTGAATCTTGGTTCTCTATTCTGGAGATGGTAGTGCTGCCTATTGTTTGGCAATCGGGTTTACTTCTGTATTTTCTAAACTGTATCAGTTTGTTTTTCTTCACCTTTATGAAGTTTCCATGGGAGAGTGATATGCACTTATGCTGGGATTTTGGGTTCCTTTGATTTATAGAAATTTCTGCTCTTGGCTCACTTGCGTGTATTTATGTTTTGCTCTGATTTTTCAATTGATCAGTAGTTTTTCTTTTCTTTTTCCCTTTACTTCACTAAAAGATTCGAATTCGTTATTATCTCATTTGCATTTTGTCTTTCCTTTCAATTGGCGTGATCATTAAGTACTTGCTAAGAATTAGATCATAATTGAGTACTTTATTGTTATTAGAATCCTGTTACAAGTAAATGTTCTGTAAGTTTTGAAAAAATTGAACAGGCTTGTGGAGTTTCTACAGTTCCAAAATACTAGCACAAATTTATCATCTAAGAAGATCTTCGTTACGACAGAGCTGCACATGCATACTCAATCCCATGTTTAATGACACTGATTAATTGCTGAGTAAAATTTTATTTACAAAATATGCAGAAGTGAGGCAATTATTGCTTCAAATTCTAATGACCATGCTACATTCTGAATTATCAACTGGACTGAATTAAAGGCTGTTAAATATTGGACAAGTCTTCTCAAAAGAAATTTTGGTTCAGAAAAATTTTGCACCTTTCTGATGATAAGATGATTGTCAAGCCTGTTTTCTTTGTCATTTTAACTGGCAGCATTCTGAATTGTTGAATATGTAACGTTTGACTGGCTAAATTATATCTAAGTAAATTCCTCGTCCCAGGTTAAATGCTATATGAAACAGTTACTGTCTGGGCTTGAGCATTGCCACCGTCGAGGAGTCTTGCATCGTGATATCAAGGGTTCTAATCTGCTAATCGACAATGAAGGGATTCTCAAAATTGCTGACTTTGGGTTGGCTACCTTTTATGATCCACGACAGAAGCAACCAATGACTAGCCGAGTTGTCACCCTCTGGTATCGTCCTCCTGAACTTCTTCTTGGGGCCACTTACTATGATGTTGGAGTTGACCTCTGGAGTGCAGGCTGCATTTTGGCTGAGTTACTAGCTGGGAAGCCAATAATGCCTGGACGGACAGAGGTATTGTCTTTCTCACTCTTCTGTTGGATTGCTCTCTGTGAAATTATTGCTAAATATTTCTCATATATATAATGATGCTGTGATCTTATGCAAGAGTATCACCTACATCTGCAGTAGAAATTCTCAGCTATTTGCACCTAGATAAATTTGCTCCATCCGATGTGCAGCTTCCTTAACTGAGGCTGCAGTGTTAGGACTTTTTTTAATACTTCAACATACAGTAGTTCATGTATGCTCAGCTCAGATATGGGACGTTAACATAGGCACTGGTAAAATGGAAGCTTCTGACAAGTGTTCATTCTGACTTTTTGGGATGTTCTGCAACACCGAACTACCTGCAAGCAAAAACCGAATAATTTTGAGTAATTTGTGTATTGAAGTTTCATTCAATTGTGAACTTTTTCATGGAACTCCGAGTGTCAAACCAAATAGAAGTGTTATGTGGTTGAGATTTCCAATCATCTGATGCAACCTGCTTTTGTGCTGTCCTGCTTTACACCATGGCACTTTATCATTTGATATATTGTTTTGCAGTCTTTGTTCTTCTTGTTGACTTTCTTTCTGTCGATTCATCATCTCTGGTTTTGCTGTTATTATTATTAGTAGTTGTTTGGTTTTCTAATGGAGGTTTTCATTTGACTCATTTTTCTGGTTCTTGTTCTTCTTAGGTTGAACAACTGCACAAGATATTCAAGTTATGTGGCTCCCCTTCTGAGGAATATTGGAAAAAAACCAAATTGCCGAATGCGACACTTTTTAAGCCACAACATCCCTATAAACGCTGTATAGCAGAAACCTTCAAGGACTTCCCTTCTCCATCTCTATCTCTAATCGGCAAACTGCTTTCAATAGACCCCGAGGAACGAGGCACTGCCACTGAAGCTCTAAATAGTGAGGTAAGTTGTATTCGCTTTACTCAGCCTGACTCCAAGATGTGTATGATGTATTTGAGGATAGCTTTTTGATGTGCAGAGGTATAGATACTAACATTCTGCTGTTTATCCTGAGGGATTTGGTCCCATTTACATCCTATGGAGAGTAACCATCTTGTTGGCTTTCTGTGTGCAGTTCTTCACTACTGAACCATATGCATGTGATCCATCAAGTTTACCAAAGTATCCTCCTAGCAAAGAAATAAATGTTAAGTTGAGAGAAGAAGAAGCAAGGAGGTTAGCGTTTTTCTTCTTTAGCTTATTTACTGTTTCCTGGACTGGTATTGGTCTTCTGCTGATGGGTGATATCTTCATCCTCCTTAGGCAAAGAGCTCTTAATGGGAAAGGCAATGCAGTTGATGCTGGTCGCAAAGCTAGAGTTCGTGAGCGTCCTGGTCGGGCAATGCCAGCCCCTGAAGCCAATGCAGAAATTCAAGCAAATCTAGATGTAAGGGCTTCCCCTGCTTCTTTTAATACTTTTATCAGTGTATGACAAAATGATCTGTAGTCCAACCCCTATCCCATTCCTCCTCCAAGAGATTGCATCTGATGCACATGCTTGGTTGTGGTGTGATTTACTCTCCTTTGGAGTCCGAGAATGCCCATAAGTAGCAAAAGTTGTCCTTTGATATGCCATGCAGAATCATTATGTCAATGTTGCACTCTCATTATTACGTGTTTTTAAGTACTATGGCATGATATCTGTAGACATTTTACTTTGTGTTCATGGCTACAGGCTCTAGTTCAGCCTAGCCTTTGAAACTTATTTGGTTAACATTATGAATATTTGTCATATCATTTTCTTGTGGTCTTACTGCCTGTGGTTTCACACAATTTTTTGTTCTTATGTTTGTACTATCTTGCAGAGGTGGCGGATGATGACACAAGCAAATGCGAAGAGCAAGAGCGAGAAATTTCCTCCTCCCCATCAGGATGGAGCGGTGGGAAAGCACCTGGATATGTCAAATAAGGGCCCTCTGTCATTTGGTGCACCTGATACTTCATTTAGCTCATCCATATTCCATTCCAAGTCATCAGTATCTGTTAGAAGTGCTGGGCCTGCCGGTGGTTCTTCGAGAAAAAGGAAATCCAGTAAAGAACACCATGTAGCTTCATCTCAGAAGCTCATCCGTGGTTTCAAGCCTTCCTCAGTAGGGCTTTCACTTAGTCTGCTGTTTAAGGGTAAATCTGAGGTTTTTAGCAGCCGGAGAGAGGAACAAGTAATTCAATGAGCTGAGTCTTTTTTCTTAGCTTGGGATTAGGTGTCTATTTCTCCTTTCCTTTATGGAAATCAATTTTTTTTTCCTTTTCATTTGTTGTATCCCATCATTGCAAGAATATGGCAAGCTATGCATACCAAAGGAAGCCTGAATGCAATTCTTCTTCTGCTGTACAGTTTTTGGAAGGGAATGCTAATACTCTACTCATCTTGTGATTAGTCCTACAATAATGAATAATTCTGCCTCTGGGAATTTATGTGTATGAATTTCAAAACTGGGAAGCAGATATCCAGCTTGACAGAAATTCACCCAAGCCGAGTACTTGGTAGAACTGTTGAATCTTTAAAGCCTTATGCAGGTCAAGTCAATCAGCCAGGATGATGAATAAGGTAACCCTGCACCACACTCAAACGAGATACAGATTTGCAGAGGAAACTATTTACAGGTTTTGCTCTCTTCACCAGGCTTTAAATAATTGAAAATAGAATTTTTTTTTTCTTAACAGGCATGAGAATCCTGTTTTCAAGTTTCTGAAGAGCAAGATAACCAAATTCTTTCATATTATGCGAGTTTGCTATCAGAGACCAATGGTAAGATAAGATATAATTGCACTGTATATTGAGAGAGGGCTTAGACTTGGACCCAGTAAAGAAAATGACAAAATATAAAAAAGATGCAAGAGTTTGAACATTGCCAGTAACCTGACAAACTTTGCTGTATTATAAATCATAGAGCTTTTCAAGCCCCTTATGCCCAGAAGCAAGATGAGGTTTGACGCAAAGAGAAGCATTTTCTGTGGGTTTCTGGCACTCACCATTCTCCTTGTTGCATGCAACATGTTACAGCTCACAGGTCAATTGAAAGACCAGCCTGATCTACTTTTCTCTTTATACTTTGCACTGTTTGGTGCATAAAATAGCTTCATGGGTGCCCCTGCAATTGCATATGCCTGTAATTACATCATGTTATTAGCCGTAGACAACAAATTCAAGACCTTTCTTAATATTTACAGGTGAAAAGATGCAAGAAGTTTGGTATATGCAAGCTGGGGACGAGGGAAGCAACCTGCTGATCACTGCAACAGAGGGGGAAGGCCGACGCTTATTGGCAACAACTCAACAAAAACCACCTTACAGTCCACCTCCACCACCATTAAGAGGGCCTCCATCGCCCCGGGATTGATGGACCTTATTCCACTCTTGCACTGTTGACATTAAGCAAAGTTCCTTCTGTGATCATCAGCTCCATGTGAGCATGTTTTATCATACCCTTCCATAAATGCGTCAGCACGGTACTTGGATCATCCTCTTTCTCAGACCTACCGAGTTGATCATCAATGTTCAAAGTTCAAATTAGTTACTGTAACTTCAAAGTCCAACTGATTGAACTTTTCACAACACAAGAATATAAAATGAAAGCAAACGTGATTTGGGACTGAAAAGATGAGATCAGGGTAAACACGTGTAAGATAGTAGGATGAGTTTCGACTGCAATTGATAAACAACTTCTTGCACAAAAAGCTGCACAATAAAATCAGTGGACAGATACTCCATTTATGGGCACTTTCAGATTCCTCCTTTCTTAAAGTGAAGTTTACTCTCCATGCACAAAACCATCCTTTCAGAATGTAAAGAGATTGATCAAGATGGTACTGCAGATCTTTACTTATAAAAGAAAGTGCTCTGGCGCGGCTGCTTCCTGCAAAGAAAAACACAACAACTCCTAGTAATGAAACCATGAATTTTTCAACGGAAATAACAGATGACAGAGAAGAGTACAGTTATAATAATCAGTTCTTCAATACTAAACATAAAGATTAGATGGAAGAGATAAAGGACAGATTCAGAAATAAGCCATCTAAAAATAAGTTATCTGCACCAGGAAACAAAGACCATATCTATTCCAACTTTTGAACTAGATGATATCTCCCATGATATTATCTTGTAAAACAAGCCACAATTAATGTTGGAAGATTCATTGGAAATTCCAAGTTAAGAGCTCATGAGTCAATGGTATATATATTTATATACACACATCTTCTTATGTGTCAAGAGTCAATAACTATATGTTTACTAGTTTATACAAAGGACAAATTAATCTCCATCTTGACTTAGCCAATTAAGGTAAAGAAAGCACAAGCAAATCAAAAAAGAAAGAAAACGAAAGAAAATATTCATATAAAACAAATAGCTGGGCCTATATATAGAGACAACTTTCATGTGGTATCATGACAAACTCACCAGGGCAACATGGGATTTATGGGAAAGAGTTACCGTCTGCTTGGTCTTCTTGCATTTACCACTCTACTTCTTTCATTGAACATAGTTCTTGCAGGTAAGTAATACTGATTATGAGGCCTGTTTACTGCTTGCTAGCTCTAATTTCATTAAAGAAGCAACTCTATCACTTTGTTTGTTTGACAAATTTATATATAGGTAAGGAGAAGATGGAGTTAGTCGATAAGCAAACTGGTGGAGAAGTGCACCGGAAGGAGCTCCGTGCCTTCGAGTCTGTAATTGAGGCACCAGAGCCAAAACGACCTAGGAGTCCACCACCACCACCTCCCATAGTACCCAAACCACCAAAGCCATAACATTTTCTTATTAATTTATGGCTTTTTTTTCAGCAAAGACGACCCAGAGGAGCAAAAGCAATAAGTGGATGAATTAATACTGTTTGTAATAACTAGCAGGTCCTTGGTACCTGGGAGCTGTGTTTTTACCTATCTTGTGTTTCAATTATGTAATAAATAAGAGCCAGAATTGAATACTTAAGTCAGCTTGCTCTTTTTCAATAAATATGATAAACATTGACTGGTTAGGTCTGCAGAGATAAACATATGTTCAGTAGGATTATCAGGTACCACCAAGTACATGATCCATCCGGACGAGACTATCCTTACAAAAATATCAGCTTACCATATGGTCATGTGGGTTAAATTCATGAAATCGATACATCATTCATGGATAAGACATTTAAAGAACATGTGCAAGCAATCAAACCTGATCACCCAGAAATGAAACAGGTTTTATTGTGCAGGATATATAACCAAATTAATTCTTCAATTACTTCAGAAGAAAGAAAGGGAGATGGAGTCCCTGAAAATAATTAATTCTTCAAGAAAGTAAGACCTCTTTCATGTTTCGATCTCTATGTAGATCAACTCAAAACCTGAATTTTAGTTTGAAACTCATTAATCATTGGCCAGGATGTCGTCTTCTATTGGTAGTCAAATAGGTACGTTGAAATGTGCTTGCATTGTATAAGAGATACCTTAGACTTGACTTAGTTAATGAAAGGACCCGAAATATTAAAAGAGGCAAGTCCTTGACATCGCCAATGCACTGACAAACTTCATTGCATTATTATTTATGAATCATAAAGCTCTTGCTTTCCAATTATAACCCAGAGGCAAAATGAGCTAGGCTGTATGATAAAGAGATGCCTTTTCTGTGGTTTTCTGCAACTCACTCCTTTTCCTTTTTGCATGGAAGTCGTTCTTCACATAGCAAAAGAGCAAGTCCTCCCCTCTATCTTCCCCTAATACTTAATTGTTTGATGGGGAAAATAGTCTTCATGGATGCTTTAAAATACTTGTTGTTTGCCTGCACTAATTAACAGTTCTCTGTGTACTAAAACCCTAGTAATGTCATCCACATTTATCTTGAGAATTCATGTTTTGGGTCTGAAACAGTTGGAGACATTCAATAACTGCCTCTCAAGGAACAAGATCAGATCTTCTTTATCATTATTGAATTAGAAGATCCATCTCATGTATTATTAGGTATAAACTAGAGTGGTGAAACATTCATTGGAGATTTTCAAATTATATTAACATTTTCTTATATGTCAATAACTACAAGTATATTTACTTGGATTGTATAAATCATAAATCTCTATCTTGACTTGGTAAATTAAGGAAATTAAAAAGAAAGCACAAGAAGAACCAATGAAGAAAACTGAACCATTTGACAATGACAACTGGAATCACCATGCAGGTAAGCCACTATATAGATATATATAGAGATAAAGAGAGAGAGAAAGCTAAACTATCATGTGGGACATCACTCTTGATTCGCTAGGGCAACATGGTGTTTCCAGAGAAGAGATTCTGGCATCTTGTTGTTCTTGCATTTACCATCCTACTTCTTGCATGGAACATACCTCTGGCAGCTGGTAAGTAATCTTGAGTATAGATGTATTATCCGATCTAATATTCATTAGCATCTCTCGAGATATAAGACATATGCAACATGCTATGATGTTTGCTATTCTGATTTCATTACAGAAGCAGTTTTATAACTTGTTAATTTATGTGATTCATACAGGCGATCACCATGAGAAGATGGAGTTCGTGAATAAGCAGAAAACTGGTGAAGAAGCATCCAGGTTGGTCTACCGGAGGGAGCTCCAGACCTTCCAGCCATCAGGAGCCACGGTGCGAAAGCAAGAACGAGATAGGAGTCCACCACCACCACCGCCAATGGCACCCAAACCACCAAAGCCGTAGCAGTCTGAATCATGAATGCTGTTTGTGATAGCTAACTGTCCGCGGCCTGAGGGCTGTGTAGTGTTCATCATGTTTTATGCATCTTAAGTTTTCAATCATGTGTAACAAATTAATTAAGATATTGTCACTCATCCCGTTTGTGCTCAAACACTAGATATCTGCAAGGTCAGATTGATTTATCATATATATTTTCAGTACCCTCAGGTTAAGCTTCTGGTATATACAGGAAGCCACAAAACTGTGCTCACAGGACATCAGTTTAGCAAGGCCATGTAGGATAAATTCATGAAGAAGTTGATTTTTTTTTTTTTTGGACGATTCCCCATACATATAATCTTCATTGATCACATAGAATCCAGTTTAATAATTAGTGTATAAGACATCTGGGAGCAAGTGCAATCCGGTATTGTAAGGAAATATGATCTTCTTGAACCAAAGGAGGTGATCTTGCTGATCTGCGCAGTTATAATAAAGTAGTTCTTCTGTCAATGTTCTTTTCATTTTCCTTTCCTAACAGGCAAAAAAATTCTAATTTTTAATCTTCAGAGCACAAGATGATCAAATTCTTTATATAATCATTTTGGAAGAAAAAGATTGACATCCCTGAAAATTGTTCCTCAAGAAAGTGAGACCTCTTTCACGAACATAATGTGGGATACCAACTTAAACTTAAGCTAAAAACTCAATACGCCCATTTATCAAGATTTCATGTCTTGTGATGATAGTCAAATTGATAGAAACATGGTTGCATTGTATATTGAGAGATGCCTTAGACTTGACCAAGTAAATAAAAGGACCCAATCATACAAAATGCAGCAGGCTTTCACATCCCCAGTAAACTGACAATTAAACTTAATTTTTGCTTCATTATAAGTCATATAATGCATGTCAGAGATGCCTTTATACTCAAAAGGAAGATGAGGTTCCACTTAAAGAGATGCCTTCTCCGTGGGTTTCTGGCACTCACCATTCTCCTTGTTGCATGCCACATGTTACAGCCAGCTCACTGGTTTGATCATTGATGTCTAAAGTTTAAACTAATACTATGAGTTCAAGGTTTGATAATGGGTGAGCTGCGGTAGGATCAGTGGACCTACTCAAATAATGGGCACTGATCCACATTTGTGTCTCTTTTTCAATGTGAAGTTAATTTAACTATATTCACACAAGAGCACCTTTCCAGGTTAACAGTGTAAAGAGAATCAAGTCATCATTAAAAAAGATTCACGTAACGAAACCAATAAGAACCAGCAAGTTGCCTGAATTCTTCAACAAAAATTAAGAATAGACGAAAGAGAAGAGTTACAGTATTCTTTAATGTCAAAAATAACAGTAGATGGAAGACATACAACTCAGATTGATCAGAAATAAGCCATTTGTCTGCATCAGGAAACAAAGACCGCATCAAGTTCAATATTTGAAGTGGATAAATATCTCACGTATTGATAAGTTAAAGAAATAATTAGAATGTTAAAATATTCATATGAGATTTCCGAGCTGATAAAATTATGCTACAAACATATATATATATATATATATATATATATACATACATTTTCTTATGTATCAATAGAGTAAACAACTGTAGGCTTATTAATTGGATTGAACAAAGGATAAATCTCTGTCATGACTTGGTAAATTAAAGAAAAAGAAAGCACCAGAAGAGAGACAAGGAAGAAAACTGAAGCCTTTGACAATGAGAAGAAACAATACATTTAAAATCAACATACAAGCACACACAAGCTGCCTATATATAGCCATAAATTTTCAAGTGGGCTCATGGTATCTTCACTAGGCAACATGGGGTTGGTGAAGAGCAGATACGGGCTTCTTGCTTTTACCATTCTTCTTCTTGCATGGAACATATTTCTCTCTTCAGGTAAGTAATATTGAGTGTGTATCTGTAGATTGTCTGATCTTTTGTATCGATTAGCCATTTCATCATCTCTCAAGATTTTATTAAAGAAGTAGCTTTTTCCCTTCGTAATATATATGTATAGGTCAGGAGAAGACGGAGTTGGTTGATAAGCAAACTGGTAGAAAAGCATCAACATCAGTACACCACAGCAAGCTCCGTAGCTTCCAGTTTGTTGCTGCGACACGAGAGGAAGGCCGGCCTAGGAGTCCACCACCACCACCGATCGAGGCACCTGATCCGCCAAAGTGGCGATGAAGTTTCTTGCTTATGGCTCTTTGAAGGCACAGACCGAGCAAAGCTGATGAACGCTGAGTGTGGCAGCTGTCCTGGATCGGAGACTGCAGCGCATTATTATTGTTCATTGTATTTTACGTACCGGTTTTCAATTATGTAATAAATTAAGATCTAATTAATTACATATCTCTTTTAGGCTCACAAAGTTGGAGCTTCCGGTTAGTTTATCTATAAAGGTTACTAGCTTTCACCTATTGAATGATAATATTGATCTTCAATTGAATCAGCACTCTTCCAACATTACAGTAGAGTGCTAGAGCCAATATTTGCACCTATGTGATTGTGTCATGATCAGATCATCATCGTGATAATATCCCATCAAATTCTTAAGGAGAAATGATATCTCTCAAATGAAAGAGTTCTCTTTCCCAATAGGGATAACAGAATTCTTCAACATCATTCCAGGAAAAAGAAAGGAAAACTGATCTCTCTGAAAATTGTCCCTCAAGAAAGTAAGACCTCTTTCATGAATATAAGTTGTTGTATACCAACCTAATCATAAGTTAAAAACTCCATACCCATTTACTAAGATTTCATGTCTAGTGAGGATAGTGACATGGGTAGAAAAATAGTTGCATTGTATATTCAGAGATTGCCTCGGACACTTGACCCAGTAAATAAAAGGACTCAAATTATAAAACTGGGCAGGTTGTGATATTCCTAATAAACTGACAAACTTTGCTACATTATAAAACAAAAAGCTTTCGCACGCCCCTCATTTTATGTGGCTTTTTGGCACACACTATTCTCATTCTTGCAATACAACATGTTCCTCACAGGTTAACCAAGCAGCCTCTCTACTTTTCTGATTATATATTCTTAAACGTCTGATGTAAAAACAAACTTTGTCAGTGCACCTGAAATTGCATGTTATGCTACATGAGAATGCCATGTTGTTCGTAGTTACCTTCATAATTATCATGTTATTATTAGCTCTAGACAAGCCAGTTGAAGACGTTTTTATATTAATTTTCAGATGAAAAGATGCAAGTTGTTCATAAGCAAGATGGGAAAGAAGAGCCGAACTGCCTACCAGTGTGAAAGAAAGAGGAGGCTGGCGTTTCGGGTGGTTTGTCTTCAAGCACAAAAAACACGCTAGGTAAGGTTTAAGAAACGAGATGCATGTGAATCAGATAATCTGACATAGTAGTATGCATGAACTAGAATATGTTCAAGTATTATTCATTAGAAATTTCCTAGTTAAGGAGCTAATAATCAACTACACACATTTTCTTGTGTATCAGTAGTCAATAAATATTCGTCTACTTGGACTATATATAAAAACGATATCAAAAGTCTCTATCTTGACTTGGTAAATTATGGAACAATACGCCGGAAAAGAGAGGGAAGAAACGTGTGACAATGAGACGAACTAATACATTTCAAATCACGATGGAAAGAACAAATACATTTTTAAGTCACCAGGTTGGCCGACGCGGCTGCTTGTCTGTCTATATATGGAGATAGCTTTCATGTGACCTCTCATAGTATACCTTCCTAAGGCAACATGGGATTTGTGGTGAAGAGATACCAGCTTCTTGGTTTTCTTGCATTTACTGCTCTACTTCTTGCACGGAACATATGTCTTGCAGGTGAAGTAGAATTGAATTATGTGTCTTATATATCTGAATATCTGATTTAGTATTAGTCACCTATTTCACCATAAGTCAAAGAAAAAGATACAAAAGAATGGCATGAGAATTGCTGCTCTGATTTCTTCAGAGATATCGTTGTTTCTTTTTGATCTGAGAAAACAGCTTTTGTCACTTGCCTGTATATATAGGTGATGAGAATATGGAGTTTGTTGATGGACAACCTGGAGAAGCATCAAGATTGGTGCACAGGAGAGGGCTTCAGATCTTCCAGCCAGCGCCACGCTGACCTTTCAGTCCACCACCACCACCGCTCAGAGCACCCCTGCCACCAAAGCCTTAACAAGTTCTTGTTTACAGGCTCTTCTAAGCGAGCAAAGTGCTGATGAGTGCCACTGTGGTCTACGGGCTGTATACTGTTCTTCGTATTTTCCAGATCTTGAGCTTTCAATTTTATAATAAATCAAATCTTACTTATCCCTTCCAGAATTAGATACCCAATAAGGTCAGTTTACTCTTTATCACTATATATATACCCAATACATGCATACATGTATGTGCAATAGCCTTTGGTCAACATTTTGCAATTGGACATGAGTCTACTCTCTTCTTGTTAGCTAAATTCATTAAGGAGAACTGCATTAATTTGGTCCAAACAGATGTATGTGTGTATATGCATGCAGGTCCCTGTAAGATATTTCCCAGAATTAAAAAGTGTAACAAAATTAGGCAAAAACCTAACAGCCACCAGCAGTTTGTATGAATTGTTTGAAGTAAAAATAAGTAATGAAAGAGAAAAACCTAATAATTAAGCTCACTGCCTCATTTGCCACTTCATTTCAATTTCAAGGCACCATCACTATATATATCTTGCAAAAACGTGAGTAACAACATTGACATGTATAATTGATTATCCTTTTTCTCCGGCCAATACCAGTGTTTGGAAGACAGGGATTGCTATTAGGTGTCTAAGAGAATACTCAACATATGCTTGAATTATAAATTAACTAATTTCTAACTTGATCAGGAAATGAAGAAGAGATACACAAAAAACACAAGAAAATATAATGGTTTATAAACAAGAAATGAACAGTGATTATACATATGGCCCCTGGCAGGAAATTTTCAGCTGCTACCTCACATAAGAGGCAGGAGTCTGGTCCAGAAAATACAACACAATTGATTTTCTGACCTTTTCATGAAAGTGACAACAGGATCAAATTACTATGCTCACTTGGCATTATTTCATTATTTCATCACATGTTTCTCTCTTCAGTTAAGTAATATTGAGTGTGTATCTATAGATTGTCTGATCTTTTGTATCGATTAGCCATTTCATCATCTCTCGAGATTTTATTAAAGAAGTAGTTTTTTCCCTTAGTAATTTATATGTATAGGTTATGAGAAGACCGGGTTGGTTGATAAGCAAACTGGCAGAAAAGCATCAACATCAGTACACCACAGCAAGCTCCGTAGCTTCCAGTTTGTAGCTGCGACACGAGAGGAAGGCCGGCCTGGGAGTCCACCACCACCACCTATCGAGGCACCTGATCCGTCAAAGTGGCGATCAAGTTTCTTGCTTATGGCTCTTTGAAGGCACAGACCGAGCAAAGCTGATGAACGCTGAGTATGGCTGCTGTCCTGGATGGGAGACTGCAGTGCATTATTATTGTTCATTGTATTTCACGTACCAGTTTTCAATTATGTAATAAATTAAGATCTAATTAATTACATATCTCTTTTAGGCTCACAAAGTTGGAGCTTCCGGTTAGTTTATCTATAAAGCTTACTAGTTTTTACCTATTGAATGATAATATTGATCTTCAATTGAATCAGCACTCTTCCAAAATTACAGTAGAGTGCTAGAGCCAATATTTGCGCCTATGTGATTGTGTCATGATCAGATCATCATCGTGATAATATCCCATCAAATTCCTAAGGAGAAATGATCTCTCTTAAATGAAAGAGTTCTCTTTCCCAATAGGGATAACAGAATTCTTCAACATCATTCCAGGAAAAAGAATGGAAAACTGATCTCCCTGAAAATTGTCCCTCAAGAAAGTAAGACCTCTTTCATGAATATAAGTTGTTGGATACCAACCTAATCATAAGTTAAAAACTCCATACCCATTTACTAAGATTTCATGTCTAGTGAGGATAGTGAAATGGGTAGAAAAATAGTTGCATTGTATATTCAGAGATTGCCTCAGACACTTGACCCAGTAAATAAAAGGACTCAAATTATAAAATTGGGCAGGTTGTGATATCCCCAATAAACTGACAAACTTTGCTACATTATAAAACATAAAGCTTTGGCATACCCCTTATTTTATGTGGCTTTTTGGCACTCACTATTCTCATTTTTGCATGCAACATGTTCCTCACAGGTTAACCAAGCAGCCTCTCTACTTTTCTCATTATATATTCTTAAACGTCTGACGTAAAAACAAACTTCGTCGGTGCACCTGAAATTGCATGATATACTACATGAGAATGCCATGTTGTTCATAGTTACCTTCATAATTATCATGTTATTATTAGCTCTAGACAAGCCAGTTGAAGACGTTTTTATATTAATTTTCAGATGAAAAGATGCAAGAAGTTGTTCATAAGCAAGATGGGAAAGAAGAACCGAACTGCCTACCAGTGTGAAAGAAAGAGGAGGCTGGCGTTTCGGGTGGTTTGTCTTCAAGCACGCACGCCTACATGTCCACCTCCACTCCCACCAGGACGTACGGCCTCCATGAGCACGGCCTTTGATGGACCTCTAACGGACTGTTGCGTTCTTGACATTCAGCAAAGTCTGGAATAAGAATAATGGCGCAGTCAGCCGCTTCATATGAGCTCTGCACCCTTCAATAAATGCATCAGCAGTGTACTTGAATCTTCTTCTTTCCGTGTACTGCCTGATTGAATTGATCTTCATTATTCAAAGTTTAATCATTACCATAAGTTCAAAGTCCAACTGATCGAACTTTTCTTATTATCATAAGAGGACCGTTTCCATAGCATCCATCAAACAAAATATAAAACGATCGAAGCAAACTTGATTTGGGTAAGATTATTAATTTTGTCCATTAAGTTGTTCTCCAATGCTGCTAGGGTCAGCACATGCATTAGCTTTAGCTGCAGGTTATGGACAACTTCTTGCCCATAAAGTTGCTCAATAGGATCAGTGGACCTACTCAAGTAATAGGCATTCCGTGTATATTCCTTTTTCAGTGTGAAGTTTATTATCTTTAGGCAAAAGCACATTTCCAGATTCACAGTGTAAAGAGAATCATTCAAGTCTGTTTCCTGCAATAAAGGCTTAAACAAATCATCGCAATGAAACCGACAAGGACCAGCAAGTTGCCTGAATTCTTCAATAGAAACTGATGAAAGAGAAGAATTACAGTCATTGATCAGTTCTTCGGCATTAAAAATAAATAGCAAATTACAAATCTAGAAGAACAATGAGGGTACAGTATCTTGGGACAAACAGCACGAAAATTGAACGACGAAGAAACTGCTAGGTTTTGCCCTTGAGTAATGCAATGCAATACTACCAATAGCTAAAACAAATTAATTAATTGTCCATACTACTTGATCATAATTCATAAAGCTTGGAAATCCATAGTAACTGGTGGTGTTTCTTTAGGCGCACATGGGTTACCCACTAGAAATAATTAATTAAATTATCTCAAAACATGTTATCGAAGTTTCAAGACAAGATGTGAATTTATTAGATGATCTTACATATTAGTATGCACGAACTCTAATTTTCAAGTATTCATTAGAGGTTTCCGAGTTAATAAGGAGCTAATAATTAATCAACTATACATGTACATACGCGGACACAATTTCCTGTGTATCATTAGTCAATAATTATAGGTTTACTTGGACAATAGAAATGATATCAAAAGTCCCTAGCTTGACTTGGTAAATTAAGGAAACAATGTACCAGAAAAGAGAAGGAAGCAACGTTTGAAAATAAGAACTATTACATTTGAAAGTCACGATGGGAAGAACAAATACATTTCAAGTCACCAGGTTGGTCCACAACGGCTACTTGTCTGCCTCATCTGCCTATGTATGGAGATTGTTTTCATTTGGTCTCTCACAGTACCTTCACTGACACAACATGAGGTCTGTGGTGAAAGGATATACCAGCTCCTTGGTTTTCTTGCATGGAACATATTTCTCGCAGGTGAAGTAGAACTGAAAATATGTGTGTATTATATATCTGAATATCTGACTTTGTATTAGCTATCCATCGCATGATTGGTCAAAGAAAAAGATTCAAAGCAATGGCATGAGAATTGCTAGCTGCTCTGATTTTCTTTAGAGATATTATTGTGATTCTACCTAAAAATACCATCAAGTGGGATTAAGACAAGTGAAATTAGATGTTTTCAAATGAGATTTTGCGATGAGGAAAATTTGCAAAATAAAATAATAATCAGGGACGTCACCATACAATTGGGGTTATTTTTTTATAGCTAGGTTGAATGGTATACCGACATCATATGATTGAAATGTCAACTTATTTTCCCTTTAGATAAAATAATTGATCTTTTAATTTTTTGACATCGTTTTGTTTGTCGAGTATTAATGAATCATAATATCTCATTGACTACGTTGTTATTATAGTGAACTCTAAGTCTTTTTGGTTGATATCACCTGTCACTCTGCTCAGCATGCCTTCTAATTACTCTTTAAGCATAGAAGTGCACTTATTTGTAGGTTGAATTTTTGTTGAGCTGTCTATCATTAACTTTTCTTAAGATAGACTTATTTTAGATTTTGTCACAATTTTTTTTTCATTTTTTTAGTCATAAAAATTGATCTATCATGCTTCGATTCGAAGGATTAAGATATTTTATAATTTTGTTATTATCAATTTACTAGATTTTTTTAATGAATTAGATTGGTTCACAAAGAATTTTTTTCAAACAATGTCGATCTATATTAAGAATGGCAATGAGTTGAGTATCCCTTTATTTAGAAAAAAAATTTAAAATATACATATTCTATCTCGTCTTAAATTTATTTAAAAATAGATTTTAATATTCGAACTCGTTCTAAATTCATTTATAATTATCTGTATATTATTTGAACTCATTTGAATTTATTTATTATATTATATATTTATATATATTTCATAGGTTTTAATAATGTACTCTCCTTTCATTTAATTATTTGTTGAATTAATGTTATTAAATTTGAAAATAAGTCAATAAACAATTAATAAAAAAATCATATAACCTTTTATTAATTAAATCAAAAAATTTAAAACTTAATAATAAATTCTTGAAATTTAAATTTGATGATCTAATATAATCACAACTAAATTAAAATTTTAATATAATTAAATTCAAAATAAAAACTCATAAATTAATACAATTACATAAATAGATTCAGATAACTAGCATTCAAGAGTTCTAAATTCAAGTTTAATCGTGAACTCGATTAAGATATTAGATTTTAAACTTGAATCTACTCAAATTCGATTAAATACTATTCGAATCCATTCTATTAAAGTTTAGTCGGATCAAATAGCTGCATAAAGATCCATTATTCTCCTTTATCAGTTCTTTAACATCAAAAATAAGATGAAAGACGAGCACTTACCAAATTAAAAAATAAGCCATTTATATGCACCAACAAACAAAGAGACCGTCAAGTTCAGATCGAATCTCACATATTAGCATGCAGTGAAGAAACATTCATCCGATTGAGATTTCCAAGTTAAGGAGCTAATTAATAAAATTATGCTGCACACACCAATTCGTTTTCATATATATAGTCAATATACTATTACTTGGATTTCAAAGGATAAATCTCTGTCTTGACTTAGTAAATTAAGGAAAAAGAAAGCACCAGAGGAGAGAGAGAAGCAAGAAAACTGAAGTTTTTTTTGACAACTAGAAGAAACAATTACATTTAAAATCATGACCATGCAAGCACACACAAGCTGCCTATATATGGCCATAAACTTTCATCTGGGCTCATCGTATCTTCACCACGGCAACATGGAGTTCGTGAAGAGGAGATACGGGCTTCTTACTTTTCTTGCTTTTACCATTATTCTTCTTGCAGCGAACATATTTCTCGCTGGTACGTAATTTTGAGTGTTTATACGCATCATCTGATCTTTCAGTATCGATATATTAACCATTTCATCTCTCCAGAGATAATACATGCATTGCCGTTCTGTATTCATCGAAGAAGCAGTTTTTTCACTTCTTAATTTATATGTATAGGTTATGAGAAGATCGAATTGGTTGATAAACAAACTGGTGGAAAAGCATCAACATCAGTGCACCGCAGCAAGCTCCGTAGCTTCAAGTTTGTGGCTGCGTCTCAGGAGGAAGGCCAGCCTAGGAGTCTACCACCTCCCCCTCCCATGGAAGGTCGGTTTAGGAGTCCACCACCTCCACCTCCCCATGCACCCGATCCACCAAAGTGGCGATGAAGTTTCTTGCTTATGGCTCTTTTCAGGCAAAGACGCACTGGAGCTTGTGGTAGCTGGCCTGGAGGCGACGCATTGTTCATTTTGTTTTACATATGGAGATTCAATTATTCAGTAAACTAAGATCTAATTACATAAATCCCTTTTGGCCTCCTGAATAGATACCCCCAACTCAGCTTGCTCTTTATCAGTACACATATCTGTCCTGATGATATAATTACTCAACAAAGATAAACTTTATGTGCAGAAGTTCTGAATTCAGATTTTCCTATTACTACATGAACCTACAAAACTGTGCACGGAGAATATGAGTTTACAATGGCAATTTTGGATAAATAAATTAAGGAGTTCATGATGCTTTCTTGATGTTCCTCCATATAACGTCCCCTCTTTTACAGTTTGGTAATGTATAAGACACTTCGGATCTTAGAGTTTCAGTGTTATCGATCCAATCCGTAGATCATTGATTTCATCATCACAAGATTGGAGCTTCCTATTAGTTTATCTACCAAGGTTATCAGCTTTTACCAGTTGAACGTAAGATAATAGTGATCTTCAATTGAATCAGCACTAATCTCAAGTTAAAAATAGGATACCCATTTACCAAGATTTCATGTATAGCGACGATAGAGGAATGGGTCGTAACAGAGTTGCATTAATTGTATATTCAGAGATTGCCTTATACTTGACCCAGTAAATAGAGAAGGACACAAATTATAAAATGGGGCAGGTTTCAAAATCCCCAATATTGGCACTCAACCAACACCAGCACGGCTTCCATGACCATGGCCTCCATAGACTTTTAACAGACTCCTGTGTTCTTGACATTAAGCAAAGTCTGGAATAAGAATAAATATACACAAATAATGTTATACTGCCTCATCAGCTTCATATGAGCACTGTACCCTTCAATAAATCTATCAGCAGAGTACTTGAATCTTCTTGTTTCTGTGGACTGCCTGGTCGATTTATATTCATCTTCATTATTCAAAGTTTAATTAACCATTACTATAAGATTAAACAAGATCCAACTGGTTGAGCTCTTCTTATATTTATCATAAAACAAGACCAGCTCACGTAACACCTTTCATTCCACCAGACAAAATATAAAATGATCAAAGCAAAGTTGATATGGGTAAAGATTATCAATTTTGTCCAGTTGTTTTAGAATGCTGCTGGGGTAAGCACATGCATATTGCAGTAGCTTTGGTTCCAGGTTATGGTTATGGATAACTTCTAGCCCATGCGCTGCTCAATAGGATCAGTGGACCTACCCAAGTAATGAGCTTTCCGTATATGTATTCTTCCTTTACCAGTGTGAACTTTACTGTCTTTACACGCAGAGCAACTTTCCTGATTAACAGAGTAAAGAGAATTGGTCAAGTCTTTCTCCTGCAATAAAGAGTGTAAACAAATCCACACGGAATAAACCAATAAGAATCAGCGAGTTGCCTGAATTCTTCAACAGAAATAATAGATGAAAAAGAAGAGTTGCAGTCAATGGTCAGTTCTTTGGCATCAAAAGTAAAGAACAAACAAATTCAAACAACAATAATCGAGGATGAGAGATCTTGATCTGTGCCCTTTTGATCAAGTATGAAATTTGTGGTCACTTGGCGTATGGTATCTTGGGACTGACAGTAATGAATATATATATAAGTTGAAAGACAAACAAGCATTAATGCAATATATACTACCAGTGGCTAAAACAAATAAATTATCCACATAATACTTGACCGTCATTCATAAAGCGAGGAAATCAATTTTAGCTGGTCGTGGATCTTCACGCGCTTATGGGTTACCCACTAGAAGTAATTAAAACATAAATTGTCAAAAAAAACAAGTTAGGTAAGGTTTAAGAAACGAGATGCATGTGAATCAGATAATCTGACATAGCAGTATGCATGAACTAGAATATGTTCAAGTATTATTCATTAGAAATTTCCTAGTTAAGGAGCTAATAATCAACTATACACACATTTTCTTGTGTATCAGTAGTCAATAAATATTCGTCTACTTGGACTATATATATAAACGATATCAAAAGTCTCTATCTTGACTTGGTAAATTAAGGAACAATATACCGGAAAAGAGAAGGAAGAAACGAGTGACAATGAGAAGAACTAACACATTTCAAATCACGATGGAAAGAACAAATACATTTTTTAAGTCACCAGGTTGGCCGACACGGCTGCTTGTCTGTCTATATATGGAGATAGCTTTCATGTGACCTCTCATAGTATACCTTCCTAAGGCAACATGGGATTTGTGGTGAAGAGATGCCAGCTTCTTGGTTTTCTTGCATTTACTGCTCTACTTCTTGCATGGAACATATGTCTCGCAGGTGAAGTAGAATTGAATTTATGTGTCTTATATATCTGAATATCTGATTTAGTATTAGTCACCCATTTCATCATCAGTCAAAGAAAAAGATACAAAAGAATGGCATGAGAATTGCTGCTCTGATTTCTTCAGAGATATCGTTGTTTCTTTTTGATCTGAGAAAACAGCTTTTGTCACTTACCTGTATATATAGGTGATGAGAAGATGGAGTGGGTTCATAGACAAACTGGAGAAGCATCAAGATTGGTGCACAGGAGAGGGCTCCAGGTCTTCCAGCCAGCGCCAAGCCGACCTTTCAGTCCACCACCGCCACGCCGGCCTTTCAGTCCACCACCACCACCGCTCAGAGCACCACTGCCACCAAAGCCTTAGCAAGTTCTTGTTTACAGGCTCTTCTAAGCAAGCAATATGCTGATGAGTGCCAGAGTGGTCTACGGCTGTATATTGTTCTTCGTATTTTCTAAATCTTGAACTTTCAATTTTATAATAAATCAAATTCTTACTTATCCCTTCCAGAATTAGGTACCCAATAAGGTCAATTTAATCTTCATCACTATATATATATATACCCAAACATGCATACATGTATGTGCAATAACCTTTGGTCAACATTTTGCAATTGGGCATGAGTCTACTCCCTTCATGTTGCATAAATTCATCAAGGAGAAGTGCATATAGTCCAAACAGATGTATGTGTGTACATGCATGCATGTCCCTGTATGATATTTCCGCGAATTAAAAAGTGTAACAAAATTAGGCAAAAACCTAACAGCCACCAGCAGCTTGTATGAATTGTTTGAAGTAAAAATAAATAATGAAAGAGAAAAACCAAATAAACTGAAAATGACAGTCTAGCTAATAATTAAGCTCACTGCCTCATTTGCTACTTCATTTCAATTTCTCGGCACCATCACTATATACATCTCGCAAAAACGCGAGTAACAACATTGACATGTATAATTGATTATCCTCTTTCTCTAGTCAATACTAGTGTTTTGGATGAAGGGGATTGGCTTTTAGGTGTCTAAGAGAATACTCAACATATGCTTGAATTATAAATTAACTAATTTCTAACTTGACCAGCAAATGAAGAAGAGATGCACAAAAACCACAAGAAAATATGACGATTTATAAACAAGAAATGAACAGTGATTACACATATGGCCCCCGGCAGGAAAGTTTCAGCTGCCACCTCACATAAGAGGCAAGAGTCTGGTCCAGAAAATACAACATAATTGATTTTCTGACCTTTTCATGAAACTGACAACAGGATCAAATTACCATGCTCACTTGGCATTATTTCATTAATGAGCCAAGAAATCATCAGGGGAAGTGGTTGTTTCAGCATTCTGCAGTGTAATTAATGTTCTCAATTTACAAAGAACGCCTCTCCACTTCTAGTATAAAATTCTGAGTTACAACCATTTTTATTTTCCTGAAAAATTGGTTCCTGATGAAAATGATTGTGAAATTATGGTAGGTCAGCAGTCAGTCTGCAAGGCTGCTGGAATTTCCAGTAAGAAAATTTAAAACTTATAAAGGAGATTACAGACCAAAACAAACAGCACATCCCTCCCCTCCTTTTTCACCCTGGCATCTTTCTAACAAGTTAGCTAGTTGATACTTGCAGCCATTCCAACTGACCTATAACAAGCCCTCTTTGCAGCACGAACAATATCCTCTACCTGTGAGGGAGAGAGCTTAATCATTGCAGTAAAGATGTAAGAAGCAAAAATGTAACTAAATTTAATTCAATGGCTGTGATCAAAGCCATCATAGCAAAGACAATAGAGATAATTAATCAAGCAATGAGGGGTCTTTACTATTGAACGGAAACAAAACAGACCTCTAATGGCAAACATTTGGCTTTTGTTGAGGTCATATTTGCCATCAGGTATCAATTCAGGTCCAATCAGTAGCACTCACTTCTAGTACTACCTCAATAGTTCAACTATCAAAATTGTCCAGCGGACTAAAATGGGTTCCAACATAATCTGTGCATTGAAAATCGCCCAACTTCCAAGTACCCTTGATTTGTCACGTTCATATCATTAAGATCTGTCAGGCCATAATCCAAGGGACTTGCTACTTTTGGCAAATAATATTAGAAGGGATGGAGAAGAGAATTACTCTTTCAACAATCCCTACTTGGGCATAACCATAGTAGCACCTAAGTGATGGATATTGATGGTGGTTTTACGCTCATTAATTTCATATGTTTATCTTCTTTTTCTTTGGTTGGTTTTTGAGAATTTATTTTTGAACTTTCCCTTAGTTTGATGTTTATTATGTGGATTAAGAAAGAGACTGCACTTGAATGCATCAAAAGAACTTTGGAGCCAAAAAAAAAAAAAACAAGATTTTGCACAAGAACTCCAGCATAGTGACACCAAGATTCCAAGGTCAGGACACAACATAGCCAATTGGACAGCATGGTTGGCATGGGATACCAGATTCCAAATCGAGACACTGGAGGCAGAAAATTTTTAAAAAGTTGATAGTCTTTTTCCAGTTTTTCCCTACAATCCGTAGTGTGTAAATAGAAACTATTAAGATTTTCTTGGGGCCTCCTGGGCATCAGAGAATAGGAGAAACTTGAGAAGAAAAAAATGACTCAACCCGAAAATAAAACAACGGCTATAGATTCATCTTCCAAACTAGTTTTTCTTTTTTTTTCTTTTTCTTTTTTTTTGTTTTTATGCTTACGATTTTTGTTAGGATGTTTACTATTTTTAGCATAAACTAAGTATGCTTTCTAGGGCTAAAATGTAGTCTAATTATGAATCTTTGAATTATCTTTTCCATTTAATTTATGACTTATTATTCCATTGTGCTAAACACTTCTAATTTACTGACCAATAGTTAGATGATTTGTTGATCATAATGAACCTGGAAAGAGATTTATCTGTTGAGTTTATTATGGGGAAAATCATAGATTATATGTGAAATAGGAATATGCTTGCATGATTTGTGTAGTCATTCTTTGAGACTCACAGAACCTAATGAATTCATGTTAATTTAATTCACTTTAGAATATAACAGATTTACATTGAAGAATGTTTTTGCTATAACTTGGGAAAGGCTAATAAAAATTTGCATTTTTCTATGTAAAAAAAAGGCTAATAAAAATTTGCAGATGTCTTGATTATCAACTAGGATAACAATTTAAGATTAAAGAGATAGATAATTCATAGTAGAATTAATTGTTTTATTCTTAATTATACTTGCATTTTATTTTATTTTATTCATCTTTTTATCATCAATTTCCTTATTGACGATTCAATTAAGATTCGAGTTAACAAAATTTCATTAGTTGATAACAATCAATCCTTATGAGACAATAATCTATACTTCCCCTTATTACTTGTTATGATAGCGACCACTATATTTCAATTATCAAAAGGAGAATCAGAGCTAATATGATCAAGCCAGACCTGAGGGGTCGCCATTCTCTCAAGATTTGCAGCATAAGGCATGGGAACATCTGCTCCAGCAATCCTCTCAACTGGTGCGTCAAGATACTCGAAGCTCTCCTCAAGGACAGATGCACTGAGAGAAGAAACACACTTTACACTTAGTGATTACAGATGCAGAAATACAAAAGGCAGGTGAAAGATGAGAAGACAATTAAACAGAACAAGCAGATTTGCGTTCATAAGAAAAGAGGTTACCAGATTTCAGCACCAACACCATGTTGAGGAAAACCTTCTTCAACAGTTACCAGTCTGTTCGTTTTCCTCACAGAAGCATTGATTGAGGCTCTATCAAGGGGACGAATTGAGCGCAGATTTATAATCTGTAAGATGCACCAAATAATCATCTTGAGGGAGTGAAGAGTTCTAACTGAACATAATAAACCAGAAAAGCAATATCTGTTGCTCAAATATGAGTCATATTTCTAAGTTGCTTCTGAATTACCTCAGCACTGATTCCTTCTTTTGAAAGCACCTCAGCTGCCTAATATGATTCAAATGAGTCATTTCATAAGATAAAAGAAACTTCTGACAGCAAGAAAATCTGAAACTAGATATTTGCAAGAAGAAAAAAAAAACATTAAAATGCACCTAATGAATCCAAATGATTCATAACTTTCCATCCAAGTTAAGGGTGCTTATTCTAATTTGCCATCCTAAAGTAAACTGGTGGCCACCGAGTACAAAATCCATAGCATTTCTATCCCCATCAAAAAGAGAAAAAGGTGACTGAACAGCCACGTTAAGCTCTAATTGATCTAATTTTATTAATTTGAAAAGAAAAATAAATGACACATCTAAAACATCAACTACATATTTCAATGCTACAAAGTGTAAAATTCTGTTCGGGAACAAAATCAATGCATAACTGCCTCAATAAGGAACGACGAACCTTGAGCGCATGGCCAACCATCTTTGAGTAAGCTGTAATAGTTACATCCTTGCCTTCCTGCTCTATCTATAATAACCAATAAGATAGAAAGCACATTTTTAAGTCAGGATAAAGATAGAAAAGAAAAGAAGCATAAATATAGTACCTTAGCTTTGCCTATTGGAAGGCAGAAACTTGAATCAAGCACTTCTGCTGAAACCAGAAAACTCTCACCATAACTGCAGCACAGAGTTTTAGCAGTAAGGATGACAAAGGAGACATCAACCAGATATAGAACATACTTTCAGTCGTATAATTATATTTCATCAAACTACTTACAGCAGCTCATTTTCAAGAAAGACAACAGGATCAGGGTCCCTAATAGCAGCTTTTAGCAGCCCTCGAACATCTTCGGATGAATATGGAGCGAGCACCTTCAAACCGGGACATGAACCATACCATGCTGCATAACACTTTATACAGTAATAAAGTGAGCTTTTTCACCCATGAAGATACACAGGCTCAAAATGAAATGACCGCATCAACCCATCCACATTCATGCAGAAACACATAGTTACATTCTAGAGAAATACGCCTCAACCATGCTAGATGGTTGTCAGTGCTTGCTCTTAGGTAGATAGCTCAAGGAAAAATTATATATTGAACTTCTATTCCACCTACAGTATAAATTCTAATGGAATATATTACACTAGTGCATGGACCAAACTAAAACCAGGAAAAAAACTATATCCCAATTATGCTGTTTATACAATTGTCCAAAACATTCAACAGATTGCCTAAGTAACAAGGAAAACTACGGAGCGAAGGAGGTCAGGAAGAAGTGTAGATGCTAAAAACACTGAACATCTTGCCCATCGATACACAGTCTTTAATTTCTCACAGAGAGAAAAGGATGATTTGAAAATAAAAAGATGAATTGAAAAGAAAAGTATGATTAGAAAAGAAAGGAGGTAAAACACAATTAAGTCTTTGTCCATTGATCGGGATTCACACAGCCAAACCTACAATCTCTGAATGCATAAACCTAACAATTTGTGGTTTTTGCCAGTTAGTAAGAAATTCAGCAATGGAGTAGACCAGTGTGTAGGCAAGGAAATAAAAGAGGCAAAACATATACTGTGGCATTTAACACCTGCTCAGAGCAGGAGTAAGAATGTGACAGAACTTTGGTTGATCAGATCCTTATCATTTCTGCAGGGAGTTAGGAAATGAATCATTACATATAGCGAAATACAAAACCAAATTCCAGGAAATCGTAAGAACTCAGGTAGGTGCATGTTCCATTAATTTTTTAAAACAAGTTCTCTCCATTGCCTGGAAGCTGATTCTAAAGGGATATTTAGAACTGGCTTACAGCATAAGAATTCACCACTAGAAGTAACAATCACCGTAAAATCACATACTGCAATATAGTAGTGTGACAGAGTTCATGTTAGTCTGGAAAAATCATTTACACTGTGGTGCCACCACAAAGACATTTTTTTCTGTTCAAGTTAATGGTTACACAAACACAACCAGGAGAGTGATAAATTTCAACTCTTTAGTTGCTTTTACATCTACACAGAATATTCTCCTTTTCTTGATATAGAGACAAGAAGACCAACTTTGGCCATAGATCCACAAAGGATAGCACTGTTGACCTGCATAGTCAGTGTACCCAAAAACACCTCCTCTTCTAGAAAGGTGGCGATCCTGGGTTCACCATGGAGGAAAAGGAATTTTAAATGGGATAAGTCTATCCTCACTGCATATCCCACTACTTTTATGCATTTGGAATGCGTTATTAGATATGTTGAAGAATGGTCAAGTAAGAATCATGAAGAAGGGCAAGAGGTGATTAACAATACTTGAAGTAAAATATTTAATGACAAAAGTATGAAATATACCTGGGAATGCTGAGCACCAACTCCAGCAGCAGCGCCATTTGGTCCCCTAAAAACAATAGGTACAGATATCTGACCAGCAGACATATAATTTGACTTTGCCGCAGAATTGATGAGATGATCAATTGCCTACATACATATAGGAAACAAGTTCCGGTAGAGTTAGAAAAAAACAAAATAAATAAATAAATAATCCACCGATACATCATTCTCATGGTCATAGAAAAACTGAAAGTAACTCAAGTTGCAGATTAGTCATTAAAAAAAATGGAAAATGCTTAAGTAGCATATTGTCACAGAGAAATGAAAGCCACATAATTCACACATCCAGAAAGATCCTGAAATCAAAATTAACAATGCCATTTGGAAATATTTTCTAAGCATGCCCATGCATTAAAATACTTGAATGAAGTATTTACAGGTTCAAATTTTTGGTTTCTTTCCACAAATTATTTGTAAGCAAAGGGTGTAATACAGCATGATAAAAGAAAACCCAAGTCAAAATTACATAAGAGCCATGTCCACGGGAAATTATTCTGACCTGCATGGAGAAGTTAAATGTCATAAATTCTACAACAGGCCTTAGCCCATGGTAAGCAGCACCAACTCCAATCCCTGCAAAACCAGCCTACAATACAGATAAAACATCAAAATTTGAAAGATTTTCTGAAGAAAAAAAAAGCAGAAGGCACAAACTTTCAAGCATATTGACAGAGTGGAATATGGTTAGTTAGCATGGAAAAATAATGTAGCATAGGCTGTTGCAGAAGGAATAACCTCTGTGATTGGGGTATCAAGAACTCTC
Organism: Moringa oleifera; assembly: GCA_021397835.1. Taxonomy (NCBI): domain Eukaryota; kingdom Viridiplantae; phylum Streptophyta; class Magnoliopsida; order Brassicales; family Moringaceae; genus Moringa; species Moringa oleifera. The sequence goes on along the minus strand of JAJFZO010000344.1, from coordinate 8,173,868 downwards.
TCAGGACCATACTTCTCCAATAGGCCTTTAGTAATCTGATGCAAAAGGAAGGTTTCATAAGCCTTTAGCATAAACAAATAGAAACAAAGGAAAGAGCAAAATGAAAGGAGGTAAAACATTCCTGACCTTGTATGCACCCTGATATTCGCCAACCTGCAATGAAGACATTAAAATAAATATTTACAGCAAATAAATTCAAAAATGACAAAAAAGTTGGACAATCAAAAAGTACTATTAAATGACACCTCTTCACCCAATAAAAAAACTTTAGGATCTGCAGACATTTCTTCATCGAGTGCGGAATTGAGGGCTTCCCGCACTGTCATCTGCAATAAAAAATTGGCAACACTAGAGCATTGAGCTGAAATAATGTAAATAAGAAACTCATGTTAGCATGAGCAAGAGGAAAACAAAGAAGAGATGCAAAGGAAACAAATACGAGGTAAATAAGGCAGAATACCACAACGATCATGAATGGGAATTAATCATGCCAAATGAGAGAGAGAGAGAGAGAGAGAATGCATGTTCTATTGGTAGAAGTAATGGACGAGGTTATAATATAAAGCAAATTATGAGTTGCAGCATTCATAACTTGTGATTTCAATATTCAGACGATTGGTAAATCACCATATGGGCTCCCATTTTATCATGACATATGCGTCCCTATGTTCATGTATGAGAAGAATTTATTGGCTCTATGTATAAGTCCACGCTTGAAAGCTTTAAACAAGCAACAGTAGACTGAAGATTAGTATGCCCATTGTGCTACTCTAGTACAAAACTTCTGGTCTACAGCCCAGGCTTTTTCTTTTCCAATGAAGGCACACCAAGAACATCTTGCAAAGGTATAAACACAAAACTGTTTTGATTAGCATTTCCAAACTCAATATCGGTAGCTCCCTTAGAGCAAATACAGAGGCAAGTTTTGCTCATAAATACAAAAGAATAAGTAGTTATATGCTACATAAACAACAAGTAACCTGTATTATTATCAGTTAATAGCAATTTCCTGGATGTGTGCAATTATGTTAACACTTAAGAATCTCAGAAGCAATAAAATAACACAAACTATTAATAAAATAAATACATCTAAAATAGTAGTATCTAAATAACGTACCTCTTTTGCTGCAGATGAATAACTTCTTGATGCAAACGATGCAGGTCGAATCCTCTCCAAGGACTGCTTCCACAATCACAGGCAAACAAGGAAGCACACAATGTGCATCAAATAAGTTCGATATCACTCAAATTAAAAGTCAAATTTAGCAGCTAAATAACTTGGTTAAACGCGACTAAGAAAAAATGATCTGCAATTTACCACAGCAGAGGAGCCTCCATGGACGACTCTTTGCCTGATAATCCCCCACATTGCTCCTGCTTCGCTCAATGGCCTAATAAAGTGAAATCAACCGCGACTAGGTTTATATCTACAAGGGCAATGCGGATAAAACAAAAGCAAATTAGGAAGGGAAACAAGTAACGAACAGGAATTTAACAAATCAACGTGAAATGAGATCGAGAGAGACATAAGCGATCTACCAAGACAGCGAATATTGGCTCTGGGAGCTAATTGATTGAAAATTAAATAAAAGAAACAAAGAAACCAACGGATTTGAAGAGCGAATGAGTGGAGAGAGCAGTAAAGCGCAAGAAAGCGACTTACTGAAAGACTACTACAGTTGCTGGGACTTTGTTGGGCATTATGAATTTTATTAATTTATCATTATCGTCACAGGGTGAAAAAATTAAAAATAAAGGTAAATATTATTTTTAACTTGGATTTTATTTTTTTTATGAAATTTTTACTTTTAAAATATTTTTATAAATTATTTATTAATTTTATTTAAATTAATGATATTTTTATTATTAAAATATTTAAATAAATTTTAAATTAAATTTTATTTTTATTTTTTAAATTTAAATAATTTTTAATAAATTAACTAATTTTTATAAATATTTAAAATTGTTAATAATATAAAATTTTTAAAATATATAGTTTTAATATTCAAAGATTTTAAAATTTTGCAATAATATTAATAATATTTTTATATTTATAAAATATTTTAAAAATTAAAATTAATTGTAAAAAAATAAAATTATTTAATAAATTGATAAATTATGATTTATTTGAGCACGTTTTAAAATTTAAATTTGCTTTAAAAATATAAATTAAATTTTAAATAATATTTTATTTTTAAAATAATTGAAATTTATATTAATTAAAAAAACAGAAATTCCCAACAGTAGAGTAGGTAGGCTCCATTTGTCAAGCACAAGCCGTCAGTTGTGCGCACGTGACGCGCTTGGTCCAATAATATTGGATCGGGCTAAATGTGATTTGGGCTCAAATGGCTTTAGATAAGCAATGGGATTATTTCAACAAAAAAAAAACAAATAATAATAATAAATAATGCTGGCCCCGAAAGTCAAGTCAATATTTGATTGTGCATAGTGTAAATCATAATAAAAAGAAAATGAAAAAAAAAAAAGGAAAAGCAAATAAAAGGGAAAGGACCATATAAAAGACTAAAATGAAAAAAGGAAAAGCAAATAAAAGTATACCAAACTTTGGAAAAGCAAAGAACAAGACTATAATAAAAGAGTCCCGTTGTCACGCAAGCTTCCAAGCTAAGTAGTTTTATGATTAAAGTCTTTTTTTCAATAATCCCATTGCTTATCTATGCAAATATTTTTTTTTTTGTCTTTTGTTTTGAATGTTTTTAATTATTATCACAAACTTAAATATGTAAGCCTACAAAATATATAAATAAATTAATTTATATTAATTTTTAATATACATACTTAAATTTACAAATTCTTATATTTTTATTAAATAAATATAAGAAAATTATGTATTGTTTTCTATTGAAATCTTGGAGGTTTTTTTATACTTATTTTACATATAAAATATCAATTTAATCGAAAACAACTCATGTTTTTTATTTTTTTAAATAATTATTCAAATTATTAATCTTGTACAATGAATTTTAATTCAAAAATTTTATAAATATAAAAAAAAATATTCAAACTATCATCATGAAAAAAGTTTCAATATTGAAAGTAATTTTTATAAAGTTTTAATAGTATTAAATTTTTTTAAAAAATTTACTGTTAAAAATATTTTAAAAAATTTAATAATACTATAACTGTCTTTTTATTTATGAAAAAATTAAATCAAAATTTGATGTACAATATTCTTAATGGAAATAGTTTTTTTTTTCAAAAAATTAAAAGTAAAATCCAACTTATATCAAATTAAAAGATTATATATGTAACATAGATTCAAAAAAAGAATAAAGGGTTTTGATTGAAAATTGTAAATAGTACATGATTTTTTTTCTTTATTTAGTATTTATTTTCTTGAGAAAGTATTTTATTTAGTTATCATCATTATTATTATCATCATTATCATTATCATTTCCGTCATTACATTTATTATTATCATTGTTTTTTTAATTTATTATATTTTAATTTTTTTTTGAATTCATTAAAATAGAATAACATGGAATGATTTAATAATTTTACTAGTATTCGATTAGTTTTATATCTAGATGCATTTAAACAATAAGATCAAAATAAAAAAAAGCTATACATAATAATAATAATTGATTAACATGTTTTTATTAACATTTAATTAGTAATTAAATTACAAAATATGGATAATATTATAAATTCATTTGATTAATTAAAATGTTGTGAAAAATATAGTATAAATATATAAAAATTTCCACAAAAAATTATTGATAAATCAAACAAAATAATGATTTTTATTTAAAAATATAATATAAGAAATTATCTTCCTATTTAAACTTCCATGGGAGATGATGTAATGGCAAGGGCAGCTCCACAAAGTGAAAGCACAAAGCCTGATTAAAATGTGTAAGAAATAATTTCAAATTATTTTTAAAATAAAATTTTATTATTATAAAATAAATTTAATAGTTAATATATTATTATATCAAAAAATAAAATATGATATTATTATTATTATTATTATATTATTGGTGTATATATTTTTAATATTTTTTTTATTATTAGATTAGTTTATAAATATCATTTTGTATATTAAAATTTTTAAATAATATTTTTTAAAAAATATATTAATTAATTTTTTATATTATAGTTTAATTCATGTTAAAATTAGTAAATTTAAGTAAGCTAAAAATTAATTACTATTTGTTATTACATCATAAAAACTTATATAAATTTTTAAATCAAAACTTATAAAACAAAATACAATGTTTATCTTATACGTATACTTAAAAATAAAAAATAATAATTTTTTTCTTACTAGCTTATAAAAAACCCTTTTTTAGTATATATTTTAATTATTATATTTAAAAAATAACAATAATTATTACAGAAATATAATCATCATTTCATACCTTAAAAGAAGTTAATCACATAAAGTATGAGAAAATGTCAATAAAATAAGTCTTTAATTGATGTAACTTTTTTATAGGTTAGAATTTGATACAAAACACAAGTCTCTATGATATAATTAATTAAAAAATAAAAAAATATATAAATTACAAATAATATCAATAAAAATTAATGCATTATATTTTCAATAAATATAAAAAGTATGAAAATATCATTTATTTATATTTTAGTTTATAAACTAGTCTATTTTCTCTTAAATTATATTTAAATAATTTTTATTTAGATAATCATAGACTTAATTTATTAATAATCGCTTTAACACTTTAAAATGAAGAAATCAATTTTAATTGATAAAATAAAAATTATCTCATAAATCTAACCATTAATGATTTAATATTTGATCATGGCTGTGAGATTAAAAAAAAAAAAAATTGTTCAACTTACTTCAAAAATTAGAATGAGAAATGCATGGTAATTCTACTAGTAGATTTGTTTCTTTTATTACAAGTTTGTGATATTAAAATGATAAAAATCACCATGAACAAAAAATATAAGTGAATTGTGTATCATAAGTTGATTGGCTATTTTTTAATTATATTAATTTATAATATTAAAATAGTAAATTTTATTTGATAAATAAAATTAGAGTTAGAAATATATCATAAATCTATTGGTTGATATTTTTTTAATGGGAGATTTGTGGTACGAAAGGATAGAGATAGTAATTAATAAAAAAATGCAGAGTTAAAAATGCGTCATAAATTTAGTAAGTGATATTTTTTATTATAAAATTTTTAATATTTTAAAATATCAAAATGAATTTAACGATTTAAGATAAATATTACTATTCTAGTAAATTTTGTCAAGGATTAAAAAAAATTAATATCCATGTTTTTAAAATTTGTGAAATATTTTTATACAAATTATCTGTTATTTTAATAAAAAAGAAAAGAAAAGAAAAGAAGAAAAGAGAGTTAATGTAATAATGACTTTTAAGGAAAATGGGAGTTGGAAAAGGCAGAGATGGAGAAAGAAAGTTTTCATAAAGGGTGAAACTCAGTACCCAAAGCAGATTTTTCAACCGTAGTTTAAATTTTGAATTAAAATAAACTTTTAATTTAAATTTTAAATTCAAAAGTTAAGATATTTAAATAAATATAATTTTAAATTTTAATTATTTTTTTATAAATAAAATCTTTATCAATATAATAAAACAAATCTTTGCAAACCAATACAAGACATTACAAACCGTTAAAGATTACAATTAATTCCATTTCATCAAAAACTCAAACAAAATTATATTAAAGCTAACAAACTCAAATCATATAAATTTTATATTTTTACTATCAAATCAAGCCCACACGGCAACTGGCATGGTAACACTACAATTTCATATTTTCACACTGTAGTGGGAAAGGAAACGAGGGAAAGGCAGAGAAGACTCCCTCTAAGCGAAGTCCGCGTCGAAAGTCTATCTCCGTGCAGTACTATTTTCTTTAACTTTTGCTCTTTTCGCTTTCTCCACTGTCCTTTTGATATTCTCCTTCCTCTGCAAGTTTCCCTCCCCATTAAGTTATCTCTAATACGAGCTCACTTCACTGTCGAGCGGGCATTTAGTTTTGTTCAATTTCTCTGCATCTCAGATTCTCAGTTTTCTTGACTTCTTCTCTCTGTTGATCGAATAACAGGAAAAAGAAGAAGTAAAATTTGTTTTGTTGGGGTGACCAGTTATGGCAACGCCAAGAGAACACATTGAGCACATTAGGAAGACAAAGTTCTCCATTGGAGGAGAACCAAACCCACTGATCGAGGATCTTCACCAGGCTGTTAAGCATCTGTCTGCTGAACTCTACACCAAAGATGTTCACTTTCTCATGGAACTCATCCAGGTCTTTACTCACTCTCCTACGTACATTTGTTTGTTTCCCTATGTTGATTTTTTGACGAGTGTTCAAGTGTGTGTGTTTTATGTTCACGTAAAGTGAAGCAATGATGTGTATCTGTGATGATTTTTCCTATGTTTTTTTTTTGGGTGTTCCCGGTGAAGTAGTACATGTTCTATTTTCTGTTTGTTTCGCAAGGAAAAAAATAAAGGAAATGTGGAAACAATCGTTCTAGATTACCTTATCACGTTTTATGTGTGTCTATGTGAAGTTGTTGGGCACCCCTCTTTTGTTATCATCTGACAGTCACCTTTTATATTGAACATAAAGACTAAAAAATTTTCTGTGAAGGCCATTCTATATCTATAAGGGTCTGTTTACTTTTTGTTGTTGAGGTAATTTTCCAGGTGAAGATTGACCTTCTCCTACTTTTCATCTTAACAAAACCTTTGTTCTCATGACTTGGGTTGAATAGTTTACCTCACATTATCACTAATAAACTAATATTAATGATTGATCAAGTAAATTTAATTGTGCTTCGCTCTCAAACGGCAGTTTCTTGGCAATAAAAAATGTGGTGGAGGATGATTGTTACTGGACTAGTGTCATGAGTTGGGAAATCCATCTTGAAAAGCTTTATAAGTGAATAATCCGTTTCTTTCATAAAATCCAGACTTTATTAATGTACATCTTATGTGGTATTCTTGAGAATTCACCCTGTAATTACTATCTTAGTTGCAGGGCAAGATAGTCTAGATTTTTGGGTCTCTCATCCTTGCAATGCTTGCTTGTTGAAGTCATCTTTCAACTAATGACATTTTGAAACTTTGTTACAGAATGCAGAAGACAATGAATATCCAGAGGGAGTGGATCCTTCACTTGATTTTGTCATAACATCTCAAGATATGACGGGCACTGGAGCTCCAGCCACATTGCTGATGTTCAACAATGAGAAGGGTTTTTCCTCTAAAAATATAGAGTCCATTTGCAGTGTAGGACGATCCACCAAGAAAGGCAACAGAAAGCGTGGTTATATTGGGGAGAAAGGTATCTTCTTGTCTCCTACGTACACCAGATTTCTCCTGTGAATACTGGTTTTCGCTCCTTACCAAATTCGTGTGCTATTGTACGTGATTGCCAGGAATTGGTTTCAAGAGTGTGTTTCTGATCACGGCTCAGCCTTACATATTCAGCAATGGCTATCAGATACGATTCAATGAAGGGCCTTGCCCACATTGTGATCTCGGGTACATTGTTCCTGAGTGGGTGGAAGAAAACCCATCTCTTTCAGACATTAAGCAAATATATGGTTCTGAATCCAGCCTTCCAACCACAACAATAATCTTGCCCTTAAAGCCTGACAAGGTCAATCCAGTGAAGCAGCAGCTTTCCAGTGTTCACCCAGAAGTTCTTTTGTTTCTCTCAAAGATAAGGCTCCTGTCAGTCAGGGAAAATAATGAGGATCCCAGGCTCAGTACTGTAAGTGGAATAGCTATAACGAGTAAGACTGACTTTATGACGAGGAAGAACATTGATGCTGAGTCGTACACTCTCCATCTCTCTGGAAATGGTGACAAGTTCGAAAGAGAATGCAGCTACTATATGTGGAGGCAGAAGTTTCCTGTCAAGCCTGAGAACAGAGTTGAAAGGAGAATGGAAGTTGAGGAGGTGGTGATCACTTTGGCTTTTCCTAATGGAGAGCGCCTTGGTGGAGGAACAAGCTTACCTGGCATCTATGCATTTCTTCCAACAGAGATGGTTACAAACTTTCCCTTCATAATTCAAGCAGATTTCGTACTAGCTTCATCAAGAGAGACAATACTCTTGGATGATAAATGGAACCAGGGCATTCTGGATTATGTGCCTTCTGCTTTTATGAATGCCTTCATCTCCCTGGTGAAAACAACAGAAGATGCTCCAATATCAAGCTTGCCTCGGATGTTCCAATTCTTGCCAGTCAACAGTTCTTTCTATCAGAAGTTAAATGATGTTAGGGAATCGATCAGGGCAAAGCTGGTTGCAGAAGCTATTATTCCAGTAGGTGAGTCACACATGGGTCAGAAATTCTTTCAAAAGCCCTGTGAAGTGGGTAGACTAATTCCTTCTTTCTGGAATATTTTGAAGAAGGCATTTGAGCAAGGGGTGAATATGCGCAATCTATCTTCCCATGGAAGATATATTTTGACTTCCTCATTTGATAAGCCAGAGTATGATCACATACTGAATTTCTTGGGAGTACAATTAGTCAACAATGAATGGTATGCAAAGTGCATCCAGGGTTCTAATCTCGTTCTTGGAATATGGGAGGATCTTTATATAGAGCTTCTTCTTTTCCTTGCTGATAATTGGTCCTCCAAATTTCGTCAAACTGGCATGGAGAGCACACCACTCATCAAGTATGTCGGTCCTGATGGACGGGTGTCCTTGTGCAGCATCAGAGAAGCAACCTATCTGAATGCTAGGAGGATACTGTGCCGATCATGTAAGCCTCATTGTGTCTCATGGTTGCTTGATTGGAATAAAGAGTTCAGGCAGGTGAAAAATCATGTTTTTATGCCAAAAAGCACCCAGGAAGCAATTCGATCATGTTCTAAGAGGGAAGGAGTCTTGAACTGGCTTGAAAACCAGGCAAAATTGGTCACTCTGGATGTATATGATTACGCAAATTTTGTTTGTGATCATTTAAGCAGTGATCGGAGGCTTGTTATTGCCTACGCGCACTTCTTATATCACTCATTCTCAAAGAATTTTCTATCGACAAGGGAAGTTGATAACTTGTGTGGTAATATGCCACTTTTGGATAACTATGGCTATGTTCACAAAGGAAGGAGTGGTGTTCTTGTCCCTGCTAATGGAAGCAAATGGGCCTGTTTGCTCATTTCAAACTCATGGAGACAAGATGGCTATGTTGAGTTAGCGGAAGAATACTTGCATCCAGGGTATTTTGCAGGTGAAAGCACCACTGGAAAAGAGCTGATGAACTTCCTAGAAACTTATCTGATTGCTTCTGATGTCCCTTATTTATCTCCTCCAAATGCTGGCATTTCGGCTGCTTGTGGGCCACTCACAAAGCAAAATGCATTTCTGCTGTTGGATTGGATTCATTACCTCAAGAATAACAGAACTCACATTCCTGAGAAATTCCTGACGTGCATAAAAGGTGGCAGCTGGCTTAGAATTACCATCAATGGTTCTTCAAGTTACAGGCCACCTTCGCAGTCGTTTTTCTACACCTCATCATGGGGAAACATTCTGCAGAATGCATCAGTGCTTGTTGATATTCCGCTGGTTGATCAAAGTTTCTATGGTGATAAAATAAAGCAGTATATGGAGGAGTTAAAAACAGTAGGAGTCATGTTTGAATATGGAGATGCTTGTAAATTTATTGGGCAGCGTCTTATGTCGGTGGCTGCATCGTGTACTCTAACCAGAAGTCATGTGCTTTCAATGCTTAATTTCATTAGATACTTGAGGGAAAAATTTCTTCCACCTAATGAATTTATTCAGAGCATTAAGGTGGGAAAATGGCTGAGGACATCACATGGTGACAGGTCTCCTGTTGGATCTGTTCTGTTTGATCAAGAATGGAAAACCGCATCACAAATCAGTAACATCCCCTTCATTGATAAAGATTACTACGGTGAGAAGATTCTAAATTTCAAGGAGGAGCTTCAGTTGCTTGGTGTCATTGTTGAATTTGGTGAAAGTTACCAGCTTGTGTTGGACCACTTGAAATCACCTACATACTTTACCTCTTTGACGGCTGACGCAGTTTTCTTGATACTGAAATGTATTCGTCATCTGAGATCAAATCACGTGCTTGTTAATGCACTTCGTAACGTTAAATGGTTGAGGACAAATTTAGGCTACAGAACTGCAGGCGAATGTTCTCTGGCCGATACTGAATGGGGCTGCCTATTACGAATTTTTGATAATTTTCCTCTGATTGATCATGAATTTTATGGAGGCAGCATCTTCTCTTACAAAGAGGAGTTGAAGCTGACAGGGGTGGTGGTGGAATTTGAGAAGGCAGTGAAAGCATTTGCTTCTTCTTTCAAGCATTGGGCATCAAGGTCCGCTATTACAAGAGATAATGTTGCATCTCTTCTGTCATGTTACAGGCAACTGAAAGGAACTCCCTATAAATTTCCTCGAGATTTAAAGAACTGCATCCGTGGGTGCCAGTGGTTGAGAACTCAGCTTGGTGATTTTAGATGTCCCAGAGATTGCATTCTGTTTGGTCCGGATTGGAAATCTATCTCTTCTATCACTATCCTTCCTTTCATTGATGATAGTGACAATTATCATGGCAAGGGGATTCATGAATACAAAAGGGAGCTGAAAAGCATGGGAGTTAATCTTGAACTTGAAGATGGTGCCAAGTTTGTGGCTGATGGTGTCTACTTTCCCCCAGATCCAAGTCGTATAACTGCTGAAACTGTACTTACATTGCTGAAATGCATTCGGGTTTTATTGGAGAAGAATCCGTCCTTACCTGAAACATTTTTGAAGAAAGTTTCTAATAGCTGGCTAAAGACCCATGTTGGTTATAGAAGTCCCAATCAATGCTTGCTGAATAATTCCAAGAGCTCACCTTTGAAACAGACAGACGGTCCATTCATTGATGAAGAGTTTTATGGACCTGAGATTAAATTGTACCAGAAAGAGCTCAATGCAATTGGAGTTACTGTTGATGTAGAAAAGGGATGTGCTTTGCTTGCCAGTCACCTTCATTTGCATTCTCAATTTGACACCATAGTTCGAATTTACAAATTCTTGCTGGGCCGTGAGTGGAAGCCCCAAAATGGAGCTATCAGTAGGATCTGGATCCCAGATGGCAAAGAAAATGGAACATGGGTGGAGCCTCAGGAATGTGTTCTGTATGACAAACATGGACTCTTCAGGTGGCAGTTGCATGTTTTAGGGAAGCACTACGAGTCAGAACTACTGATCTTCTTCTCCAGTGCATTCAATGTTAGGTCCAGTCCTTCACTTGAGGATTACTGCAAGCTTTGGGAAGCTTGGGAAAGTGCAGATCATGTACTGTCTCATGCTGAATGTTGTGCATTTTGGGAGTATGTTCTGAGGCACGGGAGCTCAAAGACACTGCAATTTTTGGCTGAAAATTTGGTAAAGCTGCCTGTTGGGTCAGGTTCAGATGGCATTTTGTTGTCCAACAAACATGATGTGTTTCTTGCAGATGATCTTCATCTGAAGGATCTTTTTGAACAATTATCTCCTCATCAAGTATTTGTCTGGTTTCCCAAGCCAAGCTTGCCATCTTTACCTCGGACTAAGTTGCTTGAAGTATACAGAAACATTGGGGTTCGCACAATCTCTGAATCTGTTCAGAGGGAAGAATTGGCCTTAACAGAAAGCATGGAACTCAAGCAGGTGAATCCAAGGGATATTCTGATTGGAAAAGGCCTGATCAGGCTCATACTTGGTTTTCTAGCTGAACCTTCTTTTAACATGGAAGCGGAGAAAAGGCAAGAAATGGTCCAGGGCCTCCTCAATCTCACTGTCCTAGAGACTGTGGAGCCAATTAATGTAAACTATATTTTACCTTTATCTTCTGGGGAAATCTTGGATGTGAAAGCAAGCAGAATGATACGGTGGGATAGAGGCAGCTCAACGTTTTTTACACAGAAGATTGATAGGTCTGCTGGACACAAAATTCTCCTTGAATATGCTACATACTTCTCTGAGGAAATATCAAAGGGCATCCTTTGGGAGAAAGAAGATTGCATAGCTGCACTGGCTGAGTTGATCAGGTTGGCTTTCCTTCTGGAGTTTAACGAGGAAGCAGTTGGTTTCTTAATGAAGTCCAAGAATTTGCAAGTGTTGATGGAGGATGAAGTATTCCTGTCAGCAGCCTTTCCATCTGAATAGGTCAGATTCCAAAAAGGGTTTCTATTCTTCAATCCTACTCTTTTCTCCAGGTGTGTTATTCTGAATTATGCTGTGTGTCCTACTTGCCTAAATATTTAAGAATGATATAGTTGGTTTCAGTGATCTTATTCAGATCTTATTCATATATGTAAACATTTTCTGGTGTTTGTTCTTGACACTGTAAGATTTCAGCATATCATTTGAAATCAATCTGCTCTTATCTTATTAAGTTCTATTTCCTTGTGGGTAGATGCTGCTAGTTTGGTCATGCAAGGAGATGAAAAATACTTATGCAGGGAGAATCACAATTTCATCTTTTGGAAGAAAGAAGAAAAAAATAAAAAAACAGAGTATTTTGCTTGAATCTCGAAGAGAGATAGCAGATAGTATCTCTTGTCTCTATGATTACATAGGAGACAGGAGATACAGGATGCATAATATTTGATCGCATGAACTTCCTATCAGGAATCATGACCAAGAAAGGGAAGGGAAGAAAAAAAAGGATAAAAGTAAACTTATGAGTAGTCTAGCTTTGTTCTTCCTAGCATAATCAAGCAGCTGCTTTTTCTGGCAGAAGATGGGCATTGTCATTGCCTCCACAGCCTGGGGTATAGCAGGATTTAACGTTGAAAAAATTCCTTACGGGTCCTCCCCTGGGTATGACTCTCCTTAATTTCCTTCCTTTCTTTGCTTTCTTCTCTGGCTTGGCCATTGATCCCTGAAGTATGAAAAAACAAGGAGAATTCAAGAACTAAATAATAAACAAGTAATTCTACGCTTGTTTGGCTAGAAACTTATGTAATTGTACACTGTTTAATCACATTAGAATGTTTAACTTAAACTTTCAGGGAAAAAGAAGGAAATTAGGTTTGTGATTCTGGGTTGTCATTGCAGCTCCTGTAAATAATATTTCTCATCTTAGAATGGAGGGAACTTAAAGATCATTCATTAAATTAATTTGACACGCACCTCTAAAGAAATTGATTTGGCACTCATGCTGCTATCATCGACGGGCAACTTTTGGTTTGAGCCTGCATCCTTTCCTGCAAATGAACGTGACTTTTGCATATATAAAATGCATAACTTTGCAGGGAGCATGTACTGTTGTGTTGGCGGCATGCTCAAAACCTGTAGAATAGAAAGAATCCCAAAAAAATTCAGAAGCGTAACTGACCTTGATCCTTGACACTTTCCAAAGATTCAATGCAGTATACTCTGAAAGATGGTGATCCAGGGCACATATAGGTGCCATCGAAGCTGCTGAACCTGCCCTCTTGACCATCTGTTTCCTCATCCTCCCCCTCTGAATGCTTATCTTCCAGGATCATGCGCTCTATGCCTGCGGTAACTGCCTTGATAAGCCTCTCTCTCTCTTCTTCTTCTTCCTCGCTATATTCATTGTCATGGTCTCTACCATCCTCAGGCTCCGGGGCTGGTGCCACCTTAGCAGAATCTAGGCTACCATCTTTCTTGGACAAACTCTTCTTGCCGTGATCAAGCAGAGAATGAGGAGAGTGATCATCCTCTTCTATGCTTTCCGTAAGAAGCTCCTTCTTGGACAGAGTTTGGCCTCTGATAACCATGGATTGTCCTTGCTTCTTCAGCTCCTCAAACCTCTGGCGAAGAAGGGGACGGATCCCTGGTGGCACCCCCTCATCGTTGGGGTCAAGCTTTGAACCCCCACACCCCATGGTGGACGAGGATAACCGGCCGGACCTGGAAAAGGTGAAGAAGAGACGAGAATGGATGAAGAGAGTGGTAGAGATGTTGAGGGGAGGAATGGGAGGCAGAGGCAGGTGGTGGGAGAATATGAAGTAGGGGTTCAACAGGCTGTTAAGCAACGAACGAGTATGAAATGTTATCTTTCTGTCTGTTTTACTAAAATTGGATGTCATAGTCACCTGGGATTTTGCTATCAAAAAAAAAAAAAAAGACTTTTCTGAAATCAAGTTGAAAGGGTCAAATGTCATTAACCAACTAGGATTTACTTCATTGGTTGCCCGTATTAACACATAAAAATGTAATTAAAAGGTAATAATCTTTTATTTCTTATGTTAATTAATCTCTTGATTGGACACAAACCCTTTTCGGTGCCTGAGGAGCTGTTGGATAACCCAAATGATAAAGGAGTGATTGTTTGTTAATACTAACTGTGAAGATCAGATTGAAACCCTGAAGATTTGCCTATCATTTTGCTCACAGAAAAGGTGGTAGAGACCCCCTAAATATATCCCAAAATTGTAATGGGAATGTCAAAATTAGTCCTATTACATCTAAATTTCTGTTAAATTGAATTTGAATAGAAATAATGGCTAAGAAGAAAAAGAAAAAGAGCTTTGAACAATATGGGCCTTCATGGGCATTCCAGGTGCAGAAATGAGGGTTAAGAATGGAGCATCATGGCCCATGGACTGCAATAAAGTGGGCAATTGGGGGATGGGCTGGGCTGGGGAACAGGTCTTCTTCCATTCTCATAATTCATTCAATTTAATATGAGACAGTGCCAAAATGAATTCATTATTAATTCTAATTTGATTTTATTTTCCACATTTCAGACAGCCAAAAAAAAAAAAAAAAAGAAAAACTCTACATAGCATGCAGCATCTCCTAGGTTGTAAACAGCTGGTGCATGAATCTGGGGATGCTTTCCCATCCTTGTTCCTGTTTATAAATTTATTTTCCGGCTTATTTGATCAAAAAATTTCATTCCAATGATGGGTAAATAGAAAATTTCAATTCAACTCATTGTTTTCATATTTTAAAAAAATTATTTAATTTAATTGTTAAATAAAAAATAAAAAATTTTAATATTTATTTGATGTTACTTAATAAACTTTAAATCTTCATGCATTAAAAAAATTATATTAAATTTAAATATATATATATATATTAAAATTTATTTTAATTCTAAATTTAATTTAAATTAAGTTATTTATAATAAATATAATATAAAAAATTGAACTAGATAAATTTGAAATGAAAATAAGACGAATAATATGATCATTGTTTTCACCCTTTTTTGTTTAAAAATATTTGAAATATCTTTCTACTCGTTCTATCTTGGTTAATACTTTTCTTTATGCCTACCCCATTAGAGGTAGAACTTTGCTGCCTCGTGGAAGAAATTGACATCCCTACGTGAATTACGTATTCTTACTTTCAATTTCGAATCATTGGGATAACATTTAAAAAAAAAAAAAATTCATATTGTTTTTGAAGATTTCATGGCAGTAAATTAAAAATTTATCATTGTTTTTGAAAATTCAAAAAAAAAAATTAAAAAAAATGGTGGTAACCAGTCTCTCTTCGTCTCTTATTAAGTTCTCATTTAATATGGGCATAAAGTCAATATAGATTCCAAAGAATAAACTTGAACAGATGCTGATCATGAACTGAACTGAGCAACCTTCACCATCTCTCACATTTCATAATTAATCTTTGGTAACCTTGTTCGTCACTTAAAGGTAGTCATCTGCCTTTAATGGAGAAAGTGCTCGAGCAAGCAAGATATGCGTGGAAAACAACACAGATTATGATCAATTACTAATTCATTTCTTGATGACCACAACGTACGTCTTAATTATCAGAAGAAGTTGCAGCTACTGCTTTCTTCGCGATCTGATTCACTTGACGACACCACTGTCATGCCGCTGGAATTCGAAGAGGACGAGGATGAAAATGCATGACCTGAGCTACTACTACTCTTCTCTCTCCTCATAAAATCAAAGAATTTTGGCTGAGCTACCTCAGCATTGATGTTCACTTTGTTAACAATCTCTTCGCCATTCTCGCTGCTCCTTTTCTTCATAAACACGCGACAGATAACCCAGTTCTCCATTTGCGCTAAAAGATTCTGCAAAATCATCAGACGAAGTGTTAAAATTGAACTTAAAAATATTCATTAGATTACCTTCATGAAAATGGCTTAGGGTTTATAGTGTTCTTTACTATTAACCTAATAGAAAGGAATTAATTTATATCGATCGAAACTGAGACTTGCCTGAGTAGGGATATCTGACTCTGAGTCATTGCAAGCTATTGCCTGTGTGTTAACGAGGCGATACTCGTGCATGATCCAGTCAGTTCTAGACCCATGAGGAGGCTTCCCTCTGTAGAAAACCAGGGTCTTCTTCATTCCCAAAATTCCATTCTTTCTTGAAGATACAATTTGCCTGTCTACTCCTGTTGCCTTCCAGTAACCAGAAGCAGTGGCCCTGTTGATTCGATTCCCATTCCGATACTTGGTTTCCTTGTTGCTGAAGAAGTACCTCTCCTGCTCAACGTCACCTAAAGACGCATACAATGGCCCTGCACGAGTGGAACCATGCAGGCAGCTCAGCACATATTTCACTACATTCACAATTCCCTACCACGAGAAATATTAATTCCATTTTTGGTTTCTAACTAACCTGGCAAATCCCAAGGATCATACTTGCAGAGGTTGATCTCGGGAATGATTGAAGCAGGCAAGGGGTAGGAGAAGACCTTGCACTTGAGATACTGAAACACAAGCTCTTCATCTGTTGGCTGGAAACGGAAACCGGGAGGCAATCTCATCGCCCCATCTCTAACGAAATTGAACTTGTCCATGTCCAAGCCTCTGATCCTTCTCACTTAGCCCCTCTTTCACTGTACTCAGAATGAGGTGATGACAAGTGGTGAAACCCTATGTTAGCTATTTATAATGCATTGAATACCTAATAGAAAGAGAGAGAGGGAGAGAGAAAAAAAAAAAAAAAAAAAGAAGGTTCTCTGGGTGAATTAAAAGTGGATGATTCTTTAGTGATGGGCTAGGAGGATTAAAGAAAGATTAAGGTAAATTAATAATGTTTAGATACAATAACTTTATTAAGCTTACTATATCTTTGATCACCTGAATTAAAAGAAAATAAACTAGATAAAGTTAGTGTTTTTGTTTGACAAACAAATATAATCATCCACTAAATAAAGGAGATCATGCTTAAAGCTTCCATCCCAAAAGGATTGCATTTAAAGACAACTTAAGAAAAATTCCTGCTTTTCTACTTTCTATGCCTTAATCTGCAGGGTAAGGTTTTCTGCCATGCAGACTGCTGATGGAGAGAGCTCTGTAAACGTTAGTTGTTGCAGAAATTAATTCAAAGCATACTAATTATGTCATCTTGCACAAATGTCTTGGATGCAAGCAATGACAAAACCTAATGTATCCAAAGAGATGAGAAACGTAACTAGGAGGTTGTATTTTCCAATGAATCCGTGATCCTTTTTCTGGTTTGATCGTTCTAATTTATCCATTAGGAGATAATTGTAAGTGAACAAAAGAATGTTTCCACTAATTAAGAGATTTAAAATGAGGGTTTTTAGTGTAATTTTCATTGCACTATAGCTGGTGTATACTTTCAAATTATGGTTTTTGGGGTATAACTTAAAACTGGGGCTTTTGGTGCGATTTAAAATTAGGGGTTGTGGTGTACTTTTAAAATTAGGGTTCTTGGGTTTTGAGGGCAATTTAAAATTAGGGTTTTGGGTGTAATTTAAAATTAGGATTTTTGATGTAGTTTTAAAATTAGGGCTTTTGGGGTAATTTAAAATTAGGAATTTTGGTGTAATTAATTGTCATTCGTAACATTCAGAGCTACATAACTTTATGCATTATAACTTTCAATAATGAAATGATGAACTAAAACTATAGCTGTGCCTACAAAGTGACTTAATGGGTAAGTTTCAAAAGGGTGTGGGTCTGATTCGAAGACCCTTTGGTCGATTCACTTACCGATCTCGTTTTCTATTGCCTTTTTTCGAATTCTATTTCATTTTTAGTGGTGCTGACTGTAAACCCCTTCTCTTTTGGTCATAATAAGAGCTTCATGGGTAAAGGACATGAACCCTTTTATCTTTCCAGCGTGTTCCAATTCGAATCCTCAACAAATTATGCAATTGTTTTTGCTTTGTCATCCCCATATGCTCCGCCGATTTTTTAAGACAAAAAGCTTAATGTATTTTATGTATTTCCGTCGGTCCATTTCAAAGTGCTTTTAATTCGGGTCCGAAAAAGAAAAATAACTCAGTCTATAAAGGCTTGCTTTAATGATATAGAAGAAAAGAAAATTAAAAAAGAAAAACCCTAATAAAGCTAAAATGTCAATGAAGAAGATGAGTTTCTTAGTAGGAGTTGGGATTGGTACTTTCCTTCATTGCGAAGAAGACGACTTTTCTCCTTTTCATGTAATCGTTTAAAGGTGACCGATTGACTTCACGTTGAATTGCTACCTAGTTATTGCTCAAGTCAGACAGTAACTCATACCGTCTTAGTCTCAACGTGTCTTAATCCTATAAGTATTGTCCTAAATTATATATGTCACGTGTAAGTTTAGAAGAATTCATTAGGTAGGTAGGAAGATGATCTCATCCACATCATAATTATGTCACATTAATTTTAATGAAGTTAGTGGAATTATAAAATTATAAAAAATAAATCTCATATTACCATAAAATAAGATAACTAATGTCCCCCATGAATTAATATTTGAGCTAGCATCTAACTTTTTGTTCATTTGCCAAGATCAAATGACAAGAAAAATTGGATAAATATTATAATTATTAAAAATAGTAAATAATATTTATTTATAAATTTATTATATAAAATTTACACATGATAATTTATTTATTTTAATATTATTTAATTTTTTTAAAAAGATATAATTGTTATTTAATCAATAAAAAGTGACATGTTTATTATTTTGCAAATATAAATAAAATCGCAGGTTTGATGGGTGAAATGGGCTCAGGCCCAAAATGAGCATCACTGTGCAGGTGGGCCGAGCCAACCACTCTACTTCTGGTTTGTCTTCTTAGCTTGTTTCTGGCGGCTGTTCGTTTAGGGTTTTTGAGGAGGTGATAGAGAGAGGGTTTAGGGACCGAATCAGAAACTAATTAGAAAAAGAAAAAAGGGTGTCAAACAATGGATCCCTCGGCTCTTAATTCTGCTGAAATGCAGCGATTCCTTAGTGTGAGCTTTTTCTTTCTCTTTTACTTTTTGTTTTTGTTCTTTCGGCTCTGTTTTGTTGTTGATTCTTCTTGTGATGGATCGTATCTATTTGAACAATCCGATAGATCATTTTGTGTTTTAAAATGTCTGTGTACTTTTCTTTCAAATTTTTGATCTGAATATTTTCTTTACAAAAATCTGTGCAACTGTGTTATTCACTTGGGTTAACTTTTGCACTTTGCCTCTGTTGCTCTGTGATCTCTGCAAAATTGTGGTCGAATATATCTTTTGATATGAATATAAACTGTAATGGTCATATATTTGGGTTCTTTGTGTCCATTGTTGGGGTGACAGTTCTAGTTTTCCTTGGAAAATTTAATCTGCAGTGTCCATTAGACAATCAAGGAAATTGTTCTGAAATTTTTTTGGTATAAGAAAGTTTATAAAGTTTCAATGCTGTTTCTGCCCTTTTGTTTTAAATAATATTCTGAGCTCCTTAAGCTCAAGAGAGATCAACTCACAGCTACACGAATTCAGTCCATGTGGTGGGAATTCTGAGTCTGATGTAGATGGTATTATATTAGCTTTTGTGGTGACAGTTGCATGCACTTTGTATGCAGAAAACAAGGACGATATGTTTTGAAGACATAGTAATTTCTTTGAAAAATGTTTGTGGCCTAAAATCTTATTAGTTGATTGCAATTTAGTTTACTAGATGAAATTCAAGCAAAATAAACTGCTTCAGCCTGCAGCTGTTTTCTAGGCTGTCTGCATTCATGTCCAAACTTGAGCAGTCCCCCATCCCCTCATTGAGTCCTTGAATTTCACAGAATTTAAGGCTTTCGAGGCTGTCTTAGGTTTCTAGAAATCTTATTACTCAGTGATGATAACAACTTTAATTCTCTCTCTCTCTCTCTCTCTCTCTCTCTCTCTCTCTCTCTGTCATATATGCTACATTCTCAGTATGTGAGCCATGATTTGTTTGATTTCTTGTTATTGTTATTGTACAGCCATAATTTCTGCTTTGCCAATGCCTTGACACATCTACTATTACTTAATACTTGCCTTTGAGTGACTCTATGGTGGCTAATGCAGCAAGAAAAGGAAAGAGCAATGGTCAATGAGATGGTGGCAAAGCTTACTAGTGTGTGCTGGGACAAATGCATCACTGGAACACCTGGGAGCAAGTTCAGCTCCAGTGAATCTGCTTGTCTATCCAACTGTGCTCAACGGTACATGGATATGAGCCTTCTAATCATGAAACGCTTTCAATCGATGCAGTGAAGTTCAAACATCATTTAATTGTGTCACTTACAGGATGCGGTCCCTTGTCTCTCTCTCTCTCTCACATCACTCATCAGTTAACACTCTTTTGTATTGTTAGAACAGAATCCTGCTGATTCTATTGGATTAACTATTTTAGTCTGAGTACCTGGGAAATCAATTCTATGAAGATTTCATATTGTTGCAAATAACATGCTTTGAGAACTTTTTTGATTTTCTGCAATTCTTTTAGTTTGTGTTGGCTCAGTTATGTGTTTAGAAAAGCACATTGAATGAATAATTTCTTTCCATTACAAAATGCTGTTGGTGGATATTGAATCAACAGTAAGATGAGGAGTACTATGACAAGGCATGATAAGATGGTTCTTGACGTCAAATTTTCTGTCAGCTGTGGAACTCCAATGGGAGTGACAATCATTGCAGAACGTTGAGGACAAGCTGTTCTGTTGTCTTGTAATGGCATGTAATTATCTAATTGGTAACTTCAAAGGGTCCAGATACGGATCGAACTTATCGAGAGTGACTGGTTTAAATGGAATGAGTAATACATCCTCAATCCATCCAGGCCTCGTAAGATCAAGAGTGACAATGTATGCATATTTCTTGCCCTGATGTGGAAATCCTTATGGCCTGGTATTAGTCAAATTCAGGATCCACAAAGAATCCAATAGATAAGTTTTCATGCTCAGCTTTCTGTTGCAGGAAGGGAAGCTTGTTGCCTGGTAGCGAGTTACCAGGTTATTCGGACAATAGGGCTGAATGCTGGTAAAACATCCCAACTGAGAGTTCTGTTTCCTTGGAATTTTGCAACTTGTGACAGGTTATTGGGACAATTGGGCTGAAGATGACCTAAGTCGCAGGAGGTCTTCAAGGCAGAGGAGCAATATAATATCTATGAGTACATCACTGCAGAGCTCCAATGAAGAGGCATCCCTCAGGTTTATCTGCCGCTTCCAGCATCTGAAACGTTGACATCTGAAGGATTAAGAGGAAACAGACCGAAAAAAGAAAAGTATAAACAAGAGATGTGAAAGCTACACATCGAAGGTTCATTCTTTTGTGTATAGCTTTTCTTATACAATTAGTATCTCAGACTGATTCCTTGCTGATCATCCTAACCCTTTCAATTTGGAAGAGATCCCGTCTTCTATGGACTACTAATATGCTTTTCCATTGTACTCTTTCAACGGAGACCATTCAATTTCCATCTCAGCCTTGGACTTACCTTTCTTTAGGTAATAGCTATTTAGAAGAGATTTTACTCATTCTTTCTTTCAGGCCATTGCAAAGAAAGAAGACCAAGGCTTTGTCAAATTTCTGCCGGCCCACAAGATATGCAGGCATTGGTCCTACAAGCTTGCACCATCCCCTTTCAAAGCCTGCAAAGTACAGGAAGCAGTTTACATGCCTATATTGACTCACTCAAGCCATTATACCAGGGATCACATGACAATAACCAAGACAGATAACATACAGGTCAAGACTGCAAAGTTTCCATTTCGTAAAGAATTGCAAAAGATCTTACACACTATGAAAATCAGTTTAACAATAAGAAGGATTGACTGCCAAAGGGCATCAAGCTGCAATCAACCCAATCCAACACGAAATTATATTTCTTTTCTTCTTTAACTGTTTGTAGCCTTTCCTTCTCACTGTTTAATTTACAGACTAGTATCCTTCCATGATTCTTGAATTCCCACTGCCAAGTTATCTCTGCTGCTATTGGCAACCTGTTTGGATTCCCCATCTACTGACATTGGAAGAATTTCAGGTGATATTTCCCAATTTCCGCTTCTCCTTCCCCAACTGGAATGCCTAGGATGCATAATACTATGTCCTTCTGCATCTTCTGGAGGAAGAATCCTGCTCAACTCTGGCGAAACATCAGGCAATCCACCATCCTTGTCCAGGCCATCGTCATTGCTGAAGCATTCTTCAGAATCACCAACCTCTCTCATAGAATCATTCCACACTGGTTTCCTTCCCATCTCTATGTCACCGAATGCTTTCTCAATGTTTGGACTGTTGAAACTACCACTTACTCTTCTAGGCGGAATTATGGGCTCTTCCCGAACCTTTTCCCTGAAATTGTTCTTGGATGGAGGAATGTTGGAGCAGAATACTTCCATGAAATTTCTGATTACCCCTTTGTCATATGGATTTGCATGTCGATCATACCGGTATCTGAAGTTTTCATAAGTAGACTGCCAAAACACATAAAACAAGAACCTGATGTCACCAGACCAATCAGATGGAAACATATGAGATTTCAAGAACTGAATAACTATGATACACAACAAACTAGATCATGTATCAGATGGATAAGTCCCATAAATTACTGGATGCCAAACTTGTTCTGAGCAACAGCTGTGAGTTTATCAATAAGTAAGAGGAATTTGTTACCTGATTCGTACTAATTAGGTACAAGTGGAAGACAGAAAGGCCACCAACAAACCACACTGAAATGAAACTGTAGATTATCAGTGCTATGGAGGCAGGGGTCTTGGTCATTGCTTTCCAGATTGTTGTTGGCTCACTATTCATAATCCTCCTGATGTAGACCCAGCAAAACCCATGTACATATATGCAGAGAAGAGTAGCAGAGAAGACAAACATGAAGAAGAACCGGTAATTACGCTGCAACAAGAATCGTAAGACAGTTCCAGTTCAGCGATATCATCAACATATATGCACAATTGGAGACATTTAATTTGTGAATTTTCCACCAAAATTAGCAGAAGAAAACTTTCAGTATTAAACAAGAGAAACCAGTAACTTAACTGCAAATAATCTTGAATCATTAATGCGGACACTACCAAGTACAGGATAAAGTTCACTGATACATCAGCAAATAAATCAGATATGAAAATTCTGGCACATTTATTAACTAAATGAGGCTCTCCTTACTAAGTAGGAAAATCCACTTACAGCCACTTTTCTCACTTTGGCATTTTTTTGTAAATATTTAGTCCTACTAAACAAGTTCCCCAGATAATTTTGAAGAACTCAGCATAAAGTTTAGCATATCAGATAATTCCGTGACCCTCAGAGGTGAGCTTGTATGAACAGAGTAAACCACTATGTGAATATGCATATGTTTGACAAGCTATATCCCTTTTTCTCTTTTCTTCTTACACAGAAAGATATCCCATATAATTAATACTGATAGCTCAGATAACTCAAGTTAACAAAGCCTTAATCCCAAATTAGTGGGGTTGCCCACATAGATCCCTTTCTCAAAATTCACAAGGATACAAATCTATATTTTTCTTTGAGGCTTTTACTGTTCATGATCTAATATTGATAGCTCAGACAGTTGAATAAAAATGTAATACCCTACCTATAAAAGTGGGATACAGTAATGAAAAACAAAACTAAACAAGATGGGTGTCACTAATTTGGATTGAAAAGCACATAATATCATATATTTAAATTATGTCCATTACCAATCCGATGCACTGACCAACCCAAGGACAGTGATGGTCAAATTTCTCCACACAGTTATTGCATATTGAGCAGTGAGAACAGCGAGGAGGTCTATAGAGCATGCAGGTATCACAGTACTTGATCTTCACTGTTATTCCATTGACAACCACATCCTTTGTGCGTGGCAAACGTAGGGGTGGAGTTAGGCCAGGGCGAACGCTGGTATTCCCATCATAACCTTCTGGTTCTGGAGGGTGAGCATTACGAGGTACTATTCCAGGATCTCTTCCTGAGGTTATCAGAAGAAAAATTAAATCCTGAAAAGAAAGAAAAATGCACCATCAACTCAACGTGTATCACAAGACAAAGAAATTGAGATAATAACTTCTGATATTATTAACATAACCAATCATTTAAAGAAAATTTTGAAGCACAAAATGCCAAGCAAGTAATTCTTTATTTCAAATTAATCCCCCACCACCTCCCCCTTTAAGAACTAAAATCCAATATCAACCTGAGATGCTCAGATAAAAATACAAAAGCCCCTGGCTCCTTGGTGCAAAATAGAAAGGAAAAAGAATGCTAAAAGGAAATAAAAAGGTATAAGCAAACCTGCAGAAAATAACTATGCAGTATACTTTCAATCTGACTGCTTTTAATGGAATTTTAAAGAAAACTAGCAATAATAAAAGTTAATATAAGCCTATTTGAGGTTTGATTAGTTAAGAATCATGGGTGATGGGCAAACATACAACACAGTTCTATGCTACCAATATTAGTACTTGATATAACCAAGCCAAACCAGTTGTGCACTATGGGATACTCAAGGGTGCCATGCAGGCATTCCTTGATTCTTTTTCCTTTTTTTTCCCCCCCTTCAATTTGGGTTATATATTGCAAATTGTAAACTATTTGTCAGCAGCAGCACATGATAAAAGGCATTGTCCCACATGAAAGGGCACTAAGGAAAATTAAATACAAAACTTCAGGAACAAGAAGTTTAAGGATTAAGACAATAGGGCTTCAGGAAGGGAAAGAACTCACAAATACTGTGAGAGCAACAACAATGACCATTATTGATATTCCCCAACCATTAGGAAAATCATCCATCAACTTTCTTGCTACAAAGACACAGAAAACAGCTACAGGAGCTACAATTAAGAAGATCGTAAGAAACAGAGATCTGACATCGGGTCCAAATATGAGCCTTCCCCCAAAGAAAAATATCTGCAGAAACAGGACAAGTGGGATAGAGAAAACATTAGTATAAACATAAATTATAGCATGCATGTCAATATCAAAGCTCCATTCACAAATGATACCCGAGATTCCCTTAATGATCATTGCAGAACTTAATTTTCTAATTGATACGATGCCATAACTATAATCTTCCTTATGCTCAATGCTCTATTTTTCTTTGTTATTTTTTATGATAAACACAAGTAAATCAAATTCTTCAAATAGGAAATAATAAATCCAGAGAAGGATATAGTAAGCAAGTAAGGATTTTGCAAAGATTGTAGTCACCAACTCCAATTTCTGATGCAATGTACTCATATTTCAAGTCCTGATGCCCGCTCTTAATGGAGTAGGAATATAATTAAGGTCAACCAATTTACATTCACAGTGTCCTACATGCTAATAAGATCTGGGGATTTCAGTGAAGTTAGGAAAAGTATAAAGCTACTGTAAAGGAAAGGCAACTGAGAGCATCCTTGAAGTATCAGCTAGTACATAAATTCATGATTCCCTTAAGCATCAAATTACAAAGAGAAGAAGTCACAGCTGCACAGTTAGGGCTACACGCTTACAGTCACTACAGACAACCCCAGAAAATTTACAAAGGGAAAGGAGGCGTAATAAAAATAGCAAGAACTAAAATAGAGAAATCAATAGCTAATTTAAAACAAATATTAAACTGCCGGAAAAAAACTGATCCCAAGCCAAATTTACCGCTAAATTCCATCAAATAAACCCTAATTTCAGATCTTAGACAATCTAAAAAGTTTACTCTCTGGTACATATAAGCAAAAGATTAATAATCGAAAGACAGAAATTAGCTTACGTTGTTGCCTTTCCAGGCCTTGTAGGTTCTAACTAGAGCCGTCCCATCGGCGGCGTCTCCAACAGCGGAATCGGGAGTCCTAGAAGGCGGTGCTTCCACCCCAAACATCTCTTTCTCTCTCCAAACCGCCCTTTTTTCTCCTCCGCGGCAGAGAATTTCCTCGAACAAAGAATTACAAGGCAAATTCAAGAGAGAGATAAAAAGGCAGCAAAAAGAAAAAGGCGGCTCTTTACAGTATTACTTAGGACGCCAATTTGACTTTTCGCTCCTTTTCATGGCCACAAGCCAATTAGCTCGCCACATGCTTAGCTCACCGTCGAGCTGGTCAACCATTCACAAATACTCCCTCCCTACAATGTATCTACATATATTTGTAACCATATATGTAAACGTAAAACCTTGACGTATATTCTCAAGACTGACTCGCTGTCAGAAACTGACATGGATTCTCTCTCGAACCTCTACAGTTTTCAGGCACAGGGATGTCTGCTCACGTGGGCGTAATCTATTGGGTCTCCGTTCACAGTTCCACAAAAAGTAAGCTTATGGCTCTGTTTGGGTAGAGGTACACACCAAACAGCGTTTGTTTCTCCAGAAAATAATTAAGAAAGGAAAAGAAAATCCAAAAATACGTAATGTGATTGTGGCGTTGGGTATGATGCTACGATTCCACAAGTCCATTGTGAAAAATGAAACCAAGATGCCATCCATTTGCTCCGAGAAAACAGGCCGATAGCATCACCACGACGATGGGCCTCACAGTCTCGGCCTTCTATAAAGTAAAATGACTGGGAAAAAAAAAAAAAAAAGGTCCTACCGGGAGTCGAACCCAGGTCGCTGGATTCAAAGTCCAGAGTGCTAACCACTACACCATAGAACCGGTTTGTTGCTCACTTTTCAATTATATAATAATAAATTTAATAACATTCAGCAATTCTTTGACCATATGTGATATTGTTTTAGCATATTGTCTTCATTCTAACATAGTTCTTCAAACGATACATGGAAGTCAAAAGAAAATAATAGTATGAGTTATTGCTCAAAGTTTAATCGAGATTTTATTATGATTTCATAAAATATTACATGTTTTGATAATAATTAAAAAATTAAATATCATTTAAAACTCTAAGTTTTAATCTCTCTTCAATTATATCCGAACTTTTAAAATTTGTCCAAATAAACATTGACTTATTTATTTTATCTAAATTATACTTTAACTCAAAATAATTATAAAAATTTAATAATTTTTTTTGTTAAAATTGATAAAAACTACTCAAATAGATTCTACATTTTATTTTGATTTTACCTCTTAAATTTTTTTAAAAAATCAATTAACTAATTATTTTTTTATAATTTTTGATAGAAATATTTTTATTACTTAAAATTTTTTGAATTTTTTTATGATGACAACTTAAATTATTTTTTTATATATAAAAATTATAAATCAAATTTGTTATAAAATATGTCTAATTTAAATATTTTTTTAATATTTAAATTTTTTAAATTGTGAATTCCCTGACTCTAACTTTTATTATTATTTTGGACTGAATGTTGCCACCTAAGTAACATTTCTCAAATTATAATAAACTAAATTTTTTCTCGACGATGTCATCATATAACAATGAAATAAATACAAAAAATAAAATAAATAACAATAATGCAATAGTTAAACAAAGTTTTTTTAATGATTTTTTAAATTTTTTTTTGGTTTTATAATCATTAAAAACACCTTTTGTTGATGATTATGCATTTTTTTGTCTATTTATTTATTTTTTTAATTATTTAACTAATGCATATTGTTTTTGATTTCATGGAGTTTACATATTCTTGTTACTTCTATCAAAAGAAACTTGATAGCTCCATATGGTGCTAAATTATATAGATCACCTCTTAATTATGTAGATCCATTGTGTTTAAGTATAATAACTGAAAAATAAAAATGAGCATAATACCTTATACATTCATTGTCTTAAATTAAAATTTTAAAAATAATAAATATAAATATAAATATAAATTAAATTTGCTTACCTCAACTGTGATAGCAAATCTCTCTTATCTTAAAAAAAAAGTGGAAAATATGTAACAAATTAGAAAAATAAATCACATGAAAATCAAAATAAAAACACGAATATGATTAGAATGAATTTTATATATAATAAACTATATGGTTTAATGAAATAAAAATGTTGAACAAAACCAAAAAAAAAATAAATTAGAGAAAGAAATTAAAGTGTCATATCCTAGAAGTAAAAATGTGAAAAAATTAAGATTAAATATTGAAATATTTGAAGTGGATTCACAACCCAAATCATCCAGAATGGTTGAAAAATAAAATTTTTAAACAATACGGTCTGATAGAGAAAAAGAAAAAAAAGGAAAAAAGGGTATTATTTGATACTTAGAAATTAGAATTTTCTAAGTGTAAAAAAAACAAGAAGAACTGTGCAGATCTTAGAAGAAAACGTTTTTTTAATGTTTTTTCAAAAAATCATAAAATAAATCTTCAATTAAAAATATTTTATAATATTTAAAAAAATTGTGAAAAATTTAATATGATTGAATGAAACAGTTTTAAAAAAGTTATATGATTAAAAAAAAAAAAACCGTGATCTTTTTCCTCGGTTAAGAGCCAACGAAATATAATGTAATATAGTTGATGGTTCTTTCTTTCAAGAACCGTATCATTTATTAAGCATTTTATATGTTGTTTTACATGTAAGTGCCATTTGATATATATATTACATTTGGGCAAGTGGAGATACATGTGATTAATTATGATAATGTTGAGGGACAAGGCTTTTTGGTCATGGTAGAATGTTTATGATTACAGCCAAGGACTTCTATGTGTAACAGCAGTAAGAAATCAATATGATATTCTTTATTGAATTCCAGTGAAGAAATTCAGAGCTTCCAAATGCAATATGTGGGTTGTGATCTTTAGGGAGATTCACATAGTCTCTCTGCCATGACCTAAAGAATCCCAAAAAGTTATTAAAAAGGACTAAAAGCAACGACACCCAATTGTCAATGTAGTGGACCTGAATGCAAACAAAAACTTCAGCTCCAATCTCCCCCACCCATCCCACAAAGCCATTTTATTTGTATCTGTAAGATATTTTGCATGATGAAACAACGCTGGGGTAGAGAGATGCTCATGAGCGGGGATCGTTCTTTTACAGGGACAAGTTACTAAATTAATGAAGAGTGCTATAGGTATCACTAATAATGGTCAAAACCAGCAGCTAGCATATCTTTCAGTGGGAGAGCTGCGGATCCCTAGCTAATGCAAATTGTTGGTCTCTCCATGCCTGATTGATCAGGCCGGCATGCAATGGAATCTTTGATACTATTTTAATTAATCTCCTCCTTCAAGAGTGCTATATGCCTTATGAGGAACCCTAGGTAATTAAATATCATTCTTGTATGGCAGCTATGTTGCGCCTGCCTGCCCACTTGTGCTACTTTGTCCCTTTCTTTATCATTTCCTTCCAAGAAATTTAAAAGTCAATGTTCGAGTTGTTTGTTTCTCAGTAATCAAACGGAAAAGAAAAAGAAAATTCCTGAAGTTTTGGATGAGTTGATGCATGTCAACAATTTGCTGAGTACCCATTATCTCATTTCTTCCAAATGGGGTTGTTAGGTGTCTAGAATCCCATAGAAAGTAGAGAAAAAGAATTTCTCAATGGGTTTTGTTTTGCTATTTTATGATTTGAAATGGATAACCTTCAAGCCAGAAAAGAAAATAATTGAAGAGAAGAGTTGGAGATTTGGTTTTGTTTATTGAAAAAAAGAAAGCTTTGATATGCCAAGCATGAAGTAAGCCCTGCAGAAAAATTAGGTCTTTTTTCCCCAGAAAGCAAGTTGATTTTATCCATCTCTCTTTTTTCTAAGTGGAGTCATCAATCACAAAGCATCAATAATGCAAAAAAAAAAAAAAAGCCTTCTTTTTCTTTTGTCCCAAACAGAAATGCTTAGCCACATTAATTAGATGCATTTTCATTTATAGCTGGATAACCATATATCATCAATCTAGATAAACAATTTTCTTCTTCGATCTTATCAAGCTCGATCCATCTCTAATTAATAATTTATTTACTATGCTTTTAATTCAACGGGTCTCTCCAAGATCACAAGCAATCGTACTTAGATCGCAATCTCTTGCATGCCTAACATTTTAAGGCAAAAACAAACAAGAAAAACAGTGGGGAATAATGATTCTCTCTTCCGTAATTGCTCGCTTATTACTCTACTAGATTTTTGTCACATCATTTGTATTTGTTGATGACGTAACGATATTTCAACTGTCAATTAAATAATAGATCACTAAGAGAAAAAATCAAACTCTAAAGAAGAACAAAAGTGCCCTAAAATCTCTTTCCGAAGCTTTTTATCCATATAGCTGATATCAGGTCACTACAAGATGTTGGTAACCTCGGATGTGGCTTAATTTGCTTCTAATCGTGATGCTATCCTTGCGTTACCATCAAGAATTTCTAGTTAAAAAAAAAAGATTAAAGTTTAATAAATGAACGGATAATTCATAAGCTCCTCATATGGGGTATCACAATTAATTGCATATAACTTTTTCATGTTGGCTAGAACACTTTCCATCCCATCATACTCAAAAATACTTTCAAAATTTCCATGCACTATGCAGCTGAAGCAAAAGGATACAGTAGGGGTTAATTAGGTGATTAATTACGTTTAAAACCATTTTGCTCTTTCTGTTTACTTTGAAAAAAAGTGAAAAACAAATCGATTCCAGGGGACAAGACAAGAAGGGACATGAATAGTGACCCCAATTACAAGGCTCTTTTGTGGAACAAATATCTGCCAATTAAAAGCTCAAGATAAACACAACGTACTGCTTCTTCTTATCTTCATAATTTTTGAGGCCTAAAATATTAGGGTTTGTGGGTCTTACAGGGGGAGCCACAATGATTACCGAAAAGTTAGGAACGAACCAATGGCGAAGGATTTGGTTGATGAGTCAGTACTATCTTCCATAATTAATCTTCCGATATATGGAAAGTTATTTCAAGGGCCGGGGCTGCCTAATTGCCTTTCTCTGTCTACCTATCTGCTCCCAGCAGCCACAAGGCTGCCCCATGCATGCATCATACCCACTACTCCGAGCTTTGCTAATTATATCCACATTCCGATCTCTCTGTAGGCAATGCGATGTGAAAGAGATGCCATTTTATTTGCTTTTAAATTGCTTAATTTGCTATACACGACATGCTTACACATGGAAAACTAGGGATGCTTTTGCGTCTCCCTAATCTTCATATATAATCATGACTATCACAGATCTGATCCTGTAATTTTTTGATTAAGTAGAATAAAAATTATAGAATAATTGTGAAGTGATTCCTGCTTCGAGAGATTTTTCGTATTATCGCAGTTTTTTAGTTGGTCGATTTTGTGGATGTTCATTACACAAGAGATCGAATAAAAAACTTAGCTATTTGCTATCATTCAAACTTCTCTTAATGAGTTATCAATTAGTAATTCAAAGACAGCAATTTTACATTTATGTATGGTGTGCATAAACTCAAACATGTCACATAATTTTGGATAAGAATATATGCCCCCATGAATTTAGAAGCATATGTACATGTGGCACTTGCTGTTTGAATTATTGTTTCGCTTTTTCTACGGAAGGCCCCCCACGATATCCAAGTGGCCAATTTCAACATGTTAGCCTCCAAAGTAGTTCCGTAGCAAAATTCAAAATTAGGAAGAAAAACAATTGTTTATAAGATGATTGAAATCGTGAAGTAAAAAACGCAAAAATGTGATCAACGCGTAATTTGACCATTCAATGACGATGATGTACGGCTACGAACTTGTCTTTTCGTCAAAGAAATTTCAAATTAACTAGTTAATTAATGTCAGGTCATAAACCACCAAGTCGAGATTAGGACCGATTAATATTGTTTTCATTATCCTTCCATCTATAATGCATTCTAGCTAGCATTTATATACAAAACAATTGATTTAATTAACATATGATGAACATGTAATTAATTTCAAAACTAGCAAATAACTTTTTGAACAATGCTAATTGGACGACTAACTATATCGGGTATTAATCTTCCAGTGAAATATTGAAACATCGGCCTCATGAAGAGTTAGCACATCACCAAATTAACAAAGTAAATAGTATTAATTTTGGAAGTAATTAAAGCCACCTTGAGGTTGTCTCGATGTATTAATTAAGTGGGATCGGTAACAAAACTTGATAATCATAGGGTAGAAGCTGAAAAAAATTACTTTCTTGTGAATCATGCAAGTTCTTCTCCATGCCCACTTATTATCAACATATGTAGTGGCTTTCACTCTCAGAAGGGTTACCTTCAAATAAAAGTGACTAAACCTCGTATTCATCGCAAATCATCGCAGGCAAGTCACCATGGGAGATGAAGCCATGAAAATATCTAAAATTTCTGTAATTTTTAAAATAGTGGCTGTACTCATTTTAATCATAAAGATCATAGTCGTCTAAGTTAATCTTAATACATAATGTTATCTTTTCATGTGGTCTGTGTGCTCTAACTCTCCACCCACCACATTATACACCTTCTTTTACTTACCTACTAATTAAAAAAACTCAGAAACTAAGGCAATCCACGACATTATATAATATTTGGTATACTTTTCTGGTTCAATTTTCTAATCAGGCAACGACCCACATCAAAGAGAAAGCAAGATAGAAGGAGAAGGCTGATTGAATGTGAAGGTAGATACATATTACTGTCATTACATATCGAGTTGCCACTTGTAAATACGAAGCTGACTTTGAATCCCCCTGTTCACGCGTGACAGTCAGAAAGCTATGAGATAGAACGCAATAACAGTATAAGGCTTCCTCTTTATCATCACGAGAGAGAAAAAATTAAGAGAAAAAACCGATTAGCGGTGACAAATCATAGGTTATATGGTGGAAGCAATAGTGCAGCAGGGCTTCACTTTAATCATGGTGACATATAATGAGTTGATGTGGAGCCACGAGAAATGTATGCACTAATCAGTGATGGAGGTTAGGGTTTCTGACTGTTAATGAAACACCTTAGAAAGTGCTGAGAAAATAAAGCGAGTGCAATAGGGAATGGTCACGTGAAAAGGGGCCTTGTGTAACGTAAGCCTGGCAGGAGTGTAATTTGTGAAGGAAATAGTGTTGCGTTGGCTGGTTTGGTGCATGGTCTTTTGTACTGCACCACCCAATTAAGTAATCAATTTCTGGCGGTTCATGCAAGCCAGAAGGTCACCCCGGCCTCTATATATATGGGAGGCCTTTGTGCCTAGCCTTTCATCGCGGCTTGGGTGTGAGAGAGAAGTTACTTGCTAGCTAGAGCTTTTTACTTGAAAGCCTCTGCTTTCTTCTCCATTTTGAGAGAGACAGCGAAAGAGAGACAAGAGAGATGGGTCTTATCTCTACTCAGAATCCATGGGCTTTCGCATTTGGTCTTCTAGGTATAGATTCTATACGCACAACTACTAGCTGCTCATGCTTTATCTTCTGTATGTTCTGCAGCTTAAGAATATCATAATTATGATGCCATGTATACAAAAGATTGACTAAGTTTCTGCTTATCATGTCATGTTATTATTACAGGCAACATCACCTCGTTCGTGGTGTTTCTGGCTCCACTGTAAGTTTCTTTGGCTTCCCGCTTTCTTCTTTATTTGGTACCTACCTTGAAGAACAATAAGGAACTAACCAGTGACTCATGGCAGGCCAACTTTCTATAGGGTTCTTAAGAAGAGATCCACAGAAGGGTTTCAATCAGTCCCATACGTGGTTGCGCTGTTCAGCGCCACGCTTTGGTTATACTACGCAACACAGAAATCCAACGTCTTCCTCCTCATCACTGTAAACTCCGCCGGTTGTGTCATCGAGACCATTTACATTGCTATCTACATTGCTTTTGCTCCAAAGAAAGCACGGGTACCACTCTCTCTCCCTCTCCACCATTTTCATACAATCAAAACTCAGCGTCCCATATCACCTGAACTAATCATATTCTAAGCAAATTTCCTATCCATGGAACTGCAGATTGTGACTTTGAGGCTGATTCTTCTCCTCAACCTGGGAGGATTCTGCTCTATCATTCTTTTCACCCACTTCTTAGTGAAGGGTCCAAGCCGTATCACAGTTCTCGGCTGGGTTTGCGTTGGATTCGCAGTGAGTGTCTTCGCATCACCTCTGAGTGCCGTGGTATGAATCAAAAAATCTTCCATCTAGTTTCTTTATTGCTGTCTTTTTCTCCCCTCGATCTTGACCCACTTTGCGTCCAAATTAATAAGATATAAAACTATTATTACTTTCGCAGAGAATGGTGATTCGCACCAAAAGTGTGGAGTTCATGCCTTTTTATTTATCATTCTTCCTCACCATGAGTGCTGTCATGTGGTTCCTTTATGGCATGTCACTAAAGGAACTGTGTATTGCGGTAAGTGCTACTCAGCCCGAAATTCCTACCCATTAATTAATTTGCTGCCAGAATATTAATCTATGGTCAGATGGGCTATCTCCTTTTGTTTCTAATACACCTGAGCTCGACAGATATCGTATTGTATCAGCTCCCTAATCATACCTGTATATTTTGTCACATAAAACTATTCATGCATGAATAGGTTGCCATTCAAAGTGCATAAAAATTTTATTAAAGTAGCTTTTGAGATAAGAAGCTTTGCTTAAAAGCGAGAAAAATTAAAGCTAAATTACAGTGAATATTAACGATAACCTCTCTTTTTGTGTTTTTTTGTTTACGACAGATGCCGAACGTTCTGGGCGTCATCTTCGGCTTCATTCAAATGGTGCTCTACTTAATGTACAGGAAAAACAAGCCGGTGAAAGAAGACGTGAAGGTGCCGGAGCACAGCATCGACATCGCGAAACTTAGCTCCGACGTGCCAGAGGCAGAGCCAAACGCGAGCTTCAATGGCCTGAACGGTGAGAAGAAAGATGAGAATGTGGTCAAAGAAGGTGACCATGATGAGAGAATAGCACCAACTAACGAGAGCCATGCAGCCAAGTAAAATCTGTGTGTGAAGGACTCAGTATGCAAAACCCCAGCTCAGCTGGATCTCGTCCATCTCCGCAGCTTAATTTGCTTGTATCTCTCTTCTAGTCTCTAGCAGTAGTATGATGTAAGATATAATATGTGCATTTGGATGCTACATTTTGTGTTGTTGCCTTACTTTTATGTAAGCTAGCCAGTGGTGACTCGGTTTAATAAGTTATGAATATATGTAATTTCGTCCTCCTTACCTACTATCTTTTTTAAATTACCTCTATTTTCCAAGTTGCTTTCAACAGATTAACCAATCAAAATCTTCTGCTCATCTGAGTTGAGCTTGTGACAAAACATTAAGGCCTAACAATTTAGTAGAATAAATTATTAATATTTTTCATCTATTTTTTTATTTTACCATAATAAATTACAAAAATAATTTGTTGTCTTTATATATATATATAAAACTCCCCATGAACTCAAATCAGTAAATTAAAAATCTTTCATATATCTGAGATTAATTTACTTGTAACATTGGATCCTCAACAACATGCATGTTTCTCTAAACAAATATGTTTGCGCAAACTTGTAAAGCATCAATCTGATTAATCATAGGGTATGTTATTGTTAAAGCCAATATAGCAGTGGGTTCCATGTAAATATAACATATAGTTTTTCTTTGCTCTAATATTTTCTTGGTCTATATATATATATATATATATATATGATTGGGTTAACGGGTATTTCAAAAAAAAAAAAAAAAGGATGTATTAAATGGGATATACAAAGAAGGTCACGCTAGAAGGAAATGGACCATTTATTAATCTTGTGTCTTCATTGATTTTTTCAAAATTAAATGGAAATGATAATTATTTTTCATAGTTTATGATAATTTCATTAAAAAATCTCATATATATATAGGTACAATATCGTGTTTACATTATAAATATAAAAATAATTTTTATAATAAAGTTTTTATTTTGTTATATGATTTACTTTTACCATTTTTATAAGAAAAATGAAAACTTTTGATTAGAATTAGTTAATTGAAGAACTACCCTAGCTTTTGGCTTTCTCCGTACGCTTTCCCCTTTAAGAAAGTGGAAAAATTGATGGTTTGGACTGCATCAAACCACCTTTTTAAGCATTCTTTAGACCCTTTTAATTACTTAATTAATTATATGTAGCTCTCCTACTAATTCGGCCTACTTCTCAGGCTCGTGCATCATGCCTCCCACGTGTGCATAGTCTTCTCTTTGGTAGGCTTTAGTAATTTTTATCATTATTAATTATTAAATAATAAAAGGTATCTTTATTTATTTTTATTTTTTAAAATATTGACTTGAATGACTATTAAATAAAAAAATACTTGTTACTAATGATACATGAGACAAACCATTTTAAATTATTATGGTTTACAAATTACATTATCAAATAATTTATAAGATTTATTCTTCATATATATATAGAAGTTTTGAAAAGATATTAACACTTCAAAATTTAATAAAAATTAATGACCATAATTTTATTTATTTAAATAATAAATTATTTAAAAAATTGATATTTAAAAAAAACTCAATAATGAATAAAAGATTTTTATCTCAATTATTAATATTTACTACTTTTTTAATGGACATAAATATATATTAAATGCTCTTTTAAAAAATGTGAAAAGCAATACCGAAAAATAAAATTGAAGCAACTAAAACTCTAGATTGAGGCAACACAAAATCTATAAAAGTTCGTAATTTTTCTTACTATAAACAAGAAGCATAGAGTAATCTCTACGTATAATTAATGAAATATGTTGTTTCCTCACATCAGAACACCGAGTAGACATGTGAGAAACACGTAAGCGTGCGATTCCAGAAGAAGGGCAGCAGAGCAAAGGGATAGTTGCATACAGAGGTTTGAGCAGCCAAAAGAAAAAAAAAAAAAAAAAACAAAAGGAAAAGAAAAGACATGCAGAGCGCAGTCAATGGAGGATGAAGGTTTCGAGGAAGGTGGCTGCTGGGTAAAACGAAAAAAAGGGAGTTTCTTTCTCCGGTAAAACAGCGTATCGTCCATCATGAATGACATAGCTCGCGTGCTCACCGTCGATCGTTTATATTCATGCTGGAAGAGCAAAGATCCTGAAGGCTTCCCACCATCAAGTGCGATTACACCTCAGAAAGCTTCTTAGTGGGCGATAGAGATTCTCAACAAATGAAGTAATTTCAAACCCCTCTGCAACCCCAGGATGAGAGAATCAGCAAGTGGATCGTTGCTCTTCCTGGCTGTAGACCCCACCTATGATCTACAATACGGTGCAGCTGGTTGCATGCATGATGATCTGGATCTTGACCCATCATGCAGGCAGGTCTTTTCCAGCTTTTGATAATCGATCATCAAATGTGATAAACACGACTTGTTACGGCAAGATATGGGTGGACAGAGATGCAGCAAAGGAGTGAAAACCTTGAGAAAGATGAGTTTAGCTGAAAATCAAGTCCCCAAGGAACTGAAGTATGAGTTAAACCTTAACACCAGTTGGTGGGTGACACATCAGAAAGGGCCATGGTGGGTCCCCAGGAATTTCGAGAGAGTACTGTGAATAGTACTGGCAAGTAGGGCTGAGGTGGTGATAGGGTGCTTATGTTGAGGAGATACCCTCCAGAAATGGATAAATAGGGCATTAGGGCTAGAAAGCTCTTAGGATAGTGTTTATGTAAAAGTTACAGTAGAGAACAACTGGAAAGGAAGCCATAATGCTCTTTGATACCTATCCACTGTTCCATTGACACTCACATAATTGTCTCATGCAACTTGACTAAGTTCATGGCCCTTCCCCTTCCTATATAAACCCCTCCCTCCATTGCTTTGTTCATACAGCAACACGTTGCTCTGAAAGCTAGAGAGAGTAACACCATTTCGTTAGTAACAGAGATGGCCATTAACCAACTTACCTTGGCTTTTGTTTTCGGCCTTCTAGGTAGAAACACTTACTTCTTCTCTTACTATATTCACTTGATCTCCATCTGTCTTCTTCCCTGAGAATGTTAGTGTTTATCTCCCATATGTGAGCTTAACTCAAAAGCAAAATATGGGTGGAGTACCTTACTTAGCGTATGCTTGTTATCATGGCAATGTTATGTATTACATAGATCCATGAGTAAAATCACAAGCAGTGATAAATATAATACTTTGCAGGTCTTGCTTACTTCGTGATCTTTTTGTTTCTTTCTTTTAGCAGAACTTTGAATCTTTATGTCCAATCATTTCTTAAACGAACTAAAAGCTTCTTCCTTTTTTTTTTTTTTTGGTACTTTTGTTATATTTGTTTTTAGGTAACATAATATCCTTTTTGGTCTGCCTTGCTCCCTTGTAAGTCCTTACTTAACCTTCCTCTTTTTCTCTGTAAAGTTTCTGGTAATTTCTACCTTTCTTTAAGTAAGATACGAGGCTTGATGTATTGCAGGCCGACCTTTTATCAAATTTACAAGAAGAAAACAGCCGCAGGGTTTCAGTCTATTCCTTATGTCATTGCACTGTTCAGTGCAATGCTTTGGATATACTACGCAATCCTTAAGAAGGATGCAACTCTACTCATCACCATCAACACCTTCTGCTGTGTCGTGGAGACTGTCTACATTGCTGTGTATCTCTACTATGCACCCAAGAAAGCTAGGGTATATTTATGCGCTATCACTTTCTTCTATCTTATAGCTTAAGTTAATTTCTTGATCATTTCATCCATTTACAAGTCTAATTGCAGTGTATATTCGGATTCAAAAATTTGCAGATCGTAGCTGTGAAACTTGTTCTCCTGTTCAATGTTTTCGGGTTCGGTGTGATCTGTTTCTCGACTCTCTTCCTAGCAAAAGGAGCCATGCGGCTCCAGATCCTTGGATACATTTGCATGGCGTTTGCCCTTAGTGTCTTTGCTGCACCTCTCTGCATTGTTGTAAGTATTAGAGAACCACAGATTTCTCAGAATCTTTCAGTTAACTCCTTCACTTCGTAACACTAACTTTCAGATTTATTTTACTTATCCATTTACAGAGAAAAGTTATTAAAACCAAAAGCGTCGAGTTCATGCCGTTCCAATTATCATTATTTCTTACGATAGGTGCCGTCATGTGGTTCTTCTACGGTATTCTGAAGAAAGACTTGATCATCGCTGTAAGTTTCCTACACTTCCCAGATTTTTCCTTCTAGTGATCATATGCGTTACCTCTTTAACCTATTGTTAACTAGTGCCTTTGATTCTGTATCTTAGTCTTGATTAGTATTTTCTTTTTCTTTTGATTTGCATAACAGGTACCCAACGTGCTAGGGTTCATCTTCGGTGTTCTTCAGATGCTGCTTTACGTGATCTACAAGAACGCCCAGAAAGTCCTGGAGGAGGAGCCTAAGCTTCATGAATTATCAGAACACATAGTGGACGTTGTGAAACTAAGCACAATGGTTTGCTCAGAGCTAAGCACAGTGGTGCCGCAGTTGAATGACATTGGAAACGAAGTGGTTGAAGATCAAATCCTGAAGGAAGTGAGCAAGAAACCCAAGCAAAACATCAATGCCACCTATGAAGTTTAGCAAATATTTCCCACTGAGAGAGGAGTACTTGTTTCTTTAATTAATTTGCATGTAATTAAGGGTTAAGTGAGCATGCCACATTTAGGTCTTTGTGTGGTTTAATTTGCATGCAATTGTGAAGAAGCCAGTGTCTCCTTCCTTGGTATTTGTCCTTTCTCATCGTGTGCCAGTCTAGAGTGAAGATCAGTTGTTTCTCAAATGCAAAAGGGCAAGCTCTCTTTAATTCAATGAAATCTGTGTTAATGAACTACGGCAAAACATGCATGTTTGTCTCTCTTAATATCTTTGAGATCTATACTCAAGGGAAATAAGTCAAACTTTTAGGTATAATCTATGATTAAAATGAAAAGATAAAGAATTCAAAAAATAAAAAACAGAAAAGAGCCCATTGGTCAGATTTTTCAACCCATATATTTTGATTATAAAAAAGAAACCCATTTTCTCTGCTGATTTTTATATTTTATTAATTTTTGTTAAAAATGATATTATTTTAATTTATTTTGTTAGTAAAAAAAATAAAATAATTGAAACATATCTTGATTATTTGTTTTATTAAATTATCCTACACTAATGTCTCTTCAAAAAATGGACCAAAAAAAATCATATAAAGGCAACATCTTTATCTTAATATACCCAATAAATATTAGGTCAGAAGCAACCTTAAAGTACATTGACATTTTCTCCATTGAGGCCAGCCAATATGTGATGCTTTTAGAGAATCGAGTTGGCTCATCAAGTTGGCTCTTGTACAGTTTTGGCTATTCAAAATGGTGGGTCAGTTTGTACCCACTATGGTCTACGGTGTCTTCGTGCTTCTATGAATGACTCAGGCTGCTAGATAGGTCTCCAGATGTCTTGTTCCGCCTACAAAGTTAAGGACTACTGCCCTTCATTTGGATTCTTAATTAGTGTACATATAGCAAAAGTTTAACCTATAGATACCATCTGCCTCAAAGAGACACACCGCAAACACCCACCAAAGTGATCAATACTTAATAATATAATCTAACACATACCCATCAAAAAATCTTTGTTTATATCTACAAGAAAAGACGACCTATTGTTAAAGTGATGGAGTAGCACGATGATCACTTTCAAAAGGTAAATAAGTGGTTCAAGTTTTGGAGAAAATGAGGTTTTGATCATAGGCTGCGGTTTGCTTTATAAGAAAGAAAAGCGTTTGTTTACATTAATTCATGGCTATACGCTAGAAGGTGCAGGCCTATCCAAAAAGGGTTAACTTTTTTGCTTTTGTGGGCATGGGTAATCAACGTGCTAGCTAACCAAGTCTTTTAATATAGATATATGTGGGAGTTGTCCAAAGGTAATGGTATGTGGGGAAGCCGAATCCACTTGTGCATGCTTTGCCATTCTCAAGTTAGTTCTTCGAGACAGACTTTTAGTAATAGTGAATGAAATTTTACCTGTTAAATTGGGTGCCTCCGCTGCAGAATCTCCTGTACACAAAATCAAACAAAGATGTTCTACTCATATTCCTGCATCAGAATAGTGGAGAATCTGAGATCTATATATCCATAGTGTCTAGTGACTCGAAAGTGAGGTATCAAGTCAGTCTTAAATGGCCCACCACAGTACCCATCCATGCCGGTAGGTAAAGTACTCTGCTGATACGCATGACTTTGCTCTGGATTCGGAAGCTGTTTTGCTGGAATATTTACCCGAATATTCATGCCAATTAACGAGAATAAATTCAATCTTTTGGGTCCTTAATTGAAATAAATATATCTACATGGAAATGTGGTGGTATTTGAAGATGATGATTCCCTGGGATTGCTTGAAGGGCATGAAGGATTGTCAGCTTTTAGAAGATGGGGAAAAGAAAGGATGCCTTTTAAGGGTGGATTCCCATTGACAATGCACTTTTATGTAGTAGCAGATTGATTAGACCACGTTCCATTTACTTCTTGGTTGCACTTGTTTTGTTGCCACGACATTCCCAGAGTAATACTTCTTGTTACTAATTAATCTATGGACATCAAGTAAGCGAAAGTGACAGGTAGCAAGCCTATAGTCTGCCGAGGGAATTGGTGTCGGTGTCTTAATACCCTCAAATGTTTGAATCCTTTATCTTTGATAAAATGTCAAACACACATTCTTAATCATTATTTGGGAACACTAAGAAGCTTTAATCCCACATTCGCCACTAAGGTCATAATCACATTTCAAAAGCTGAGAATGAGATAAAGCTCTAATGGGTGACCCAGCAATGGCTGGCATTAATCCGTGCAGTCCCCCACCAATTGAGTTGGGCTCCTTTAAAGGCCTGAAGTTAGTCTCCGTCAAGTATCAATCGCTGTCTCATTCTGGTTCTTTTGTTGGCCTACTTCAATTCCCAACATGGGAGTTGAACTGCATTATCTACTTAAGTCTTCTTCGTTGTTTCACATCCAAGTTGCGTCTGGTGCATTTCCACCTGGCTATCAACAAAATGGAAGATAAACCTTCAACATAGGTGCTAAAGTTTCTTGGCTAAAGACACGCTGATAAAACAAAAGTGGATGACAACATAAAGCAGGGATGCGATGCTCCGAGCCAGTATGTTTTATAGAGAGAGCATTTGATCCTTAATTCTGTTGAATCATTACTCTAAAATGGAGTCTACATGTAAGAAAGAAAGTGTTTTAGTAATGGCATGGTCAACTGATCAATCTTGCATCGGCAGTTACAATATATGCCGGAAGGCACAATATTGTCATGCCAGTCAAAGAGATAACTTTTACAATTTTCACAAAAATTGATAAAGTTAATGAAAGATTCTTCTCCAAGGTCATGACTAAATCAGACAAGCAACTAACTAGGAAAGAGATGCCCATTCCGGATATGGGCACTCGTATGTCCAACCAGGTCCAGAGTATCGAACACAATGTAGCCAGAGCCCCTCCTCATGGCCATCATATCTGCAATTGCAAGGGCCAAGATGAGGGAAAGATCATGCAGTAAGTAAAGAATACCAAGCAAATAATGCCAAGAAAGGATAGGTGACTAGCACAAAAACAGTGTAAGCGCTAGTCAATTTCAACCATTGTTAACAACAGAATGCAAGTATGTATTAATAGAAAGTAAAAAGTGGTTTTAGAAAGCTAAATTCAGTTTCAGATAACATATCTAATAATCGACCTAAACAGAGAAACATTGAGCTAGACTGCCATGGTACGTTACTGAGTAAATATGATTCTACAGTATCAACAGAGATTCAAATGCATTTGAAGCATCAATCTTCATATTTCCCGCACGAATCAAAATCTTTCAGCTTGGGGAAGGTGTCAACCTAGCTGCAATAAATACTTTCAAGATGCTCTATCTCATCCATAAGTAGTTCTACAAGTAGACTGTCACCATATGGTCAAAGATTAATACTTACACAATTCTATTATAGTGTCCTGCAGTACTGCTATAACTCATTCAATGGAAATGCATATAGTACTGGTGTCAAGCAGAAAATTGTCAAAAAGGTTACACAACTGACCATGAGATTGCTACTGTATTGCAATCAATTCTATCCATAATGAATGTCTCACCCTTTTGGAGCCAAGTTTGGACAGTTTGTGCACATAGGATCAATGCTGAAATCTTCACTGGAGTACTCATAACCATCAGAAGTGGATGTTCCAGAATGGCCAGAACTAGCAGATGCTCTATCAGCACTCATTCCTTCAGTTGAACGATGACTTGTGTTTTCATAGAGGTAAAGCATGTCGTTGGCTATGGGATGGCCCGTGTACTGCAAATGCACACGTATCTAGCATACAAAGCAAGT
Organism: Moringa oleifera; assembly: GCA_021397835.1. Classification (NCBI taxonomy): domain Eukaryota; kingdom Viridiplantae; phylum Streptophyta; class Magnoliopsida; order Brassicales; family Moringaceae; genus Moringa; species Moringa oleifera. The sequence goes on along the minus strand of JAJFZO010000344.1, from coordinate 8,130,595 downwards.
GAGAAGGAGATGAAAAACAAGCATGAGAAATTGATCAAAAGATATGAAATTATGACTTATATAGTCATCAAATTATCAGAAAATCAAATGAATGGAGCTGCAACATTAGCAGCTAAAAGGATCTTAACAGAAGTAATGTGTCTTCTTTGGACCAAAATGTAAAGGCAACATTATTTCATTAAAATGTGAGCAGAAGACAAAAGATAAGTATGGACAATTATTCAGCATTTTTACATAGGATGAATGTTGTCCTACTTGATGAGTTCGGCCAGTGATTGGCTCGCACAAGACAATGCTATGAGTGCAATCGGTGTTGATCCTAGTAAACTTTGTACAAGCAGCCTTTCCTTTTATGGATGTATCACCAGAAGAGTTGGCTACCTGCATAAACAGTACAGGTTCTTGAATACTCACAGTGTGATGCAAAACCCTGATGAGACCATTAAACAATCTGTGACAATATGTGTCAGAAACTAATGGAGCTTATCAACAAAAGGGAAGAAAAATATAACTCGTGAGATTAGTTCAAAACTTTAAGACATTATACATAGCAGAGAAAAGAAAGCTGCAACATGTAGTGTGCATAAAGCACTTGATTTATCAATCAGTCATATGATCGTTAAACTTTATTGAATATGTCAGACCTAGCCAATGTGCAATCATCCAATATAACAGAAAATAAAACTGCAGGAGTTCTAAACCATTCTTTTCTTAAAGTATGCTCTGATCCTTTTATCATATTTGGACAGACTAATGCAAAGCCATCTTGGTAAGCAAGGGCAGCGTATTCTACCTGTCAGTCAATTTAAAAAATGAGAAACTTCACTTGAAAGGACACCTAATGAATCATGGTGTCAATTGCAAACCCTTGACTCCATGACAAAGTAACATATTCTCATTGCTCCCAGGGATTAGCTCACTAAAGCGTGTAATGGAGTTGGTAGATGTTTTATTAAAATTATAGAACTCAAAGGCATGTAAGAAATAGTTGTATTAGCAAGCACTAACTTTGTAAATGTAAATCCAAACACAAACCCTCCCTGCCCCCATGAAATATTAGCCACCTATTTTTTTTGTCCCTCTTCCATCCTGCAGTTGCAGCAACTACAGTAACAAATAAAAGAAATAAAATATTTCACCTCTGCGGTGCTCCTCCCTTCTCTAGCATTGTAATTGATGTTAACATCAACAACTTGCTGAAAAAGAAAATTCAAATAAATGTATGTTAAACTGAGAAATGTTTAATCTTAACAGTATCTTAAGAATAGCATTTCTAACCAGTCCAAAAATAAATACTTCTCCAACATAATCCTCATTGATTTTTTTGTTTTTTTAATTTTTACAAGGAAAATGAACCTCATTGAATTATTCACAAATGACAGAAGAGAAAATTCTTGGTTCAGCCAATATAAAATTCTCCATATCAATAGTAGCCCTTGAGTGGGTGCAATTGAACTCTTATAAAAGAGACAGGTCTCCTTTGCCTTATATTTAATATTGTCTTTTTTAAACCGAAGCAGAACTTCCAACAATTCTGGATGACAGTAAACATTCATTTGACAAATAAATGCAGTAAAAAACATCAGAAGGATGTCTGGCAAAAGGTTAATGATGGTATAAAGCCCTGGAAAAGAAAGAGGAGTCGGATGCCAGTAAAGAAAAGAAAAATTAAAAAAACTTCCCATGATACAACACCAACACTTTCAAACTCATGTCTACATCAATATGAATTTATAAATAATTCAAAGTAAATGATCGTTTTATGAAATTTAACAAATTCGTTGGAAGTTATGAAATAAATTGCATCACTATTTGTCACCAATAGCTGTTTTCGAAAGTTATCTAAATGGTAATACCTCATCCTCCGGAAACACCCCATTGACCCTTGCAATATACTGTTTCTGCACCATTCCAGCTTCAATCTACAATAATCACATTCTACATTCAGACACTGTTACCTAAAAGCAGTTCTTAAATTTTCAGAAGCAAAGTGAGAGGAACTTCATCATAGAAAACAACATTCAAATAACAAAATGGATTTTGCTATGGTTGGTTCTACAATTATCCAACAAATTAAAATCTTCTTTCAAGCAGTTGCAAACTTATCATGACATGTCCAAACAAAAATCATTCTTTTTCTTTCTACTGTGTTGCCTTCAAGGGAGGGATGTAGTCTGCTCCTGATGAACTAAATATTAGTCACCCAAGAAATTCAATAATCAAGAAAAGTCAACCATTTATACGAGCAATACTGAGGCAGATATAAATTTCTGTATCTGCAAAAAGCAGTCAGAAGAGATCGTAAAAATCAACTTCACACTAATCTTGCAATGTATAACGAAAGAAATCACAGATGTGTTGCTAAGCACACACATTTGTAGAACAACAAGATGTAACATGCAATCACTTTGTATTTAACCTTTGTAGTAATGTTGACATAGAAGTAACCATTAGACACTTCTAAGCTAGTCATACGTATTGACATTTAATGCAATTCAAACTTAGGATATTAGCCTAAAAATCAGACTGATACAAAAGAAAGCTTTTCATTCACAAGAATTTTCAAAATATCACCTGTTGCCTAAAAAGATCTGCTTTAGCAGCATTTCTGGCCAAGATGAGTAGTCCAGATACAAGACGATCCAATCGATGAACAGCTGCCACAATCATGTCAAGGTAAGACTAATATAAATTCATAACACAAAAAATTTGGGAAACCAAGTAGAACAAGAAACCACGTGTGATTTACATTCAAGACTAGGAAAACCCTATTACAATTTTCTTAATATCTGGTTTACATTATCTGCTTCCACAGATATTATGTGGATACGAAATAAAGGAGCCAAGTCATGCTCTGCCTGAAGAATGCCAACAACCGTGTTCTTACGATATTGACCACATGGGTGTACCTACATCACAATAGGAGCAGATATTTAGCATAAGAAACTAATTTAAATTAAAATGTGGGAACATATATAAGTTCATGTTTTACATAGTTATCTAATTAGGCACAAACCTAGAGTTTTTGGGACATTACCATCAACAATGAAACAAAAAAGAGAATCAAATAAACAAAAGAATGATTAATTGTCCTACAGTATGATAAATACAAGTATAGAGGTCATAGAACATATAATATAGAGTTATATCGTTCCCAAGCTTCCATGAACAGAACCCTCATCCTACAAGCTCTGAATTAGAATTTCATATGACCTAAGCACCAAAACCTGAAGCTCTAAACTCTAATCCCCAATTCCTAAACCCTGAAATTTAAACCTTGAGTCCTAACCCATAACCCTAAGCCGCAAATCCTAAAATACTAACTCCTCATCCTAAAAAGGATATTGTAGAGAACAAAATTTTATCAAATGACAGAAAATATAAATGAATCCACAGTCAAGACAAAAGAGAAAGAAGTACACAATGCAAGCAATATAAGACCCTTATCCTAAGAGTTTTGCAGAAGAAATCGTAGTTGTTGATAGAGTTAAGCTCGTATGCTTACAACATAAACCACTAACTTACTGGAATAGATGCTGGCTTGCAAACTGTAAGTACATCAGGTCCTTTTTGAAGAATTGCAACATCCCAAGCCATTACTGGAGGTTCATGCCTACAACCTTTAAGGCATCAATGGCAAATATTGAAGCAGAAAAGAGAAAGAAAATTCATAAACTCAAACTTCCAAATTAACAGAACAGGAACAGAGAATAATAGAAGTTACAGAAGTTAAAATTTTTCTTTACAGGATTCTATCCAATCCGAAGCCTCTAAATTCCGAAAACAAAGGAAAAGGTAGCAATGAGCATGGCCAACCTGTGTACAAAATGACTTATTTTTTGTGATGATTTAACTATGTAAGAAACTGGTACAATTTCTCCATCAACTTGTATCCTTCCACATTTGACAGCACTAACCTACAGTGTTCAACACACAAGTCAATAAGCTCATACCACTAAGCTAACATGACATATAATGGAATAAAGCTGATAAATTTACAGGTATTAGGGTAACGAAGTATACATAAAGCCCCACATGAATAAGAAAGGAAACTGAAATACGGTTAATAGAGAAATTTGCTCATTTCCTTAAAGATGGGGCCTAATGAACGCAGATATCCACTCCGAAGAGTATGACTAAGAGGAGATTAATTGAAAAACTAGAGTAAGACAAACAACATCAAGAAACACGAGAGTGAACAAACAAATGAAACCATAAAACAAAGTGTATTACATAGTAACCATATGGTCGGCCTTTGAACTCCTCAGCAAACAACTCCACAATTGTCTTTCCGGCCCAGCGATTTTTAACCTGCGCCATGTAACTTTTCCAGAATCACATAAAGTCCTGGACCAAGCCATGGTTAGGGTATATTTCGGGTTTTTCCAACACCGTGTAACAGAACAAGGAAAAGAAAGAGAGAGAGAGAGAGAGAGAGAGAGAGAGAGGAAAACCAGAAGAGCAAGTAAACAGAAGCCCAAGGACTAACATGAGAGATGAACTCGAAGTAATATGGTTTGACGTGACGCCTCCCTGCACAATTGCAGCCACAAATTGAGTTTTTGGCTCATCTTAAAACAGTCCCAAAAAAAAACAGCAGAACTTCAAAGAAGTTCTTAATATCTTTCATTTTCAAAACATTTCAATTACCGTTATAGAAAATGTAATCTTGTTTCTGCGGTGGATTAGCTGGGGTTTGCCAAACAATCTCCATGTCCTCCTTGTTGCTTTCGTCTTCTCTCTTTCTCTTCATTTTCTTTGCTCTGTTTTGGAATCTTCCTACGGAGCACGGAAGGCGCAATTACGAGCGCAAGTCGTACGGCACCGTTTCAAACAAAGAGACAAGAATAAAACGTGAAATACGATTGCGTTTGAACGTTTTAGTATTCGGAAACAGTAAAACTGCGCGTTTTGGATATAGTGCTGCTTCGTCTACGCCTTTGTTTGTCTTCGGTTCGCCAACAAGCACCGAACCTTGAAAAGCAGCCAAATTCAAGGCTCAGCGTGATCGTCAGCTAAGAAAGTCTGGTTAGATATCTCATTCTTCCTTTTCTGATATATCTGAAATCGATGGATTAGTTGTTGAGTTCAATTTTAGGTTTTTCTTTTTGATTTTCTTCCGGTACTTTTAGATCACTGCTTCTGGTTCAGTTCAACTTCTGAATCCTGCAAGTTCAGGGTGGTTAAGATCGGATGATCTTTTCTACTCGGTTTTTAGAAGGGCAACATACCTGGAAGCGAGTTGTTGGTGGATAAAAAAGAGAAGTCAACAGATATGCCGGAGGAAGAAGTGGTCGATATAAAGTTCAGGTTGTACGATGGGTCCGATATCGGTCCATTCCGGTACTCATCGGCGTCGACAATCGACATGCTGAAGCAGAGGGTCGTCTCTGATTGGCCCAAAGGTCAGTATAGGTCACCGGCCTACCTGTGTTAGTTGGTGCATGCTGTTCTTTCTCTTTTTCTCTTTTTCCTTTTCATACTTCGATAAAATCTTCTATTTTATTTATTTGTTGTATTCTTGACCTAATTTTCTCCAAATGATGCCAAATGTTATGGTTTAATTGGATGCTTAACCTAAATTTACTGTCAACTCTCTGAAAGCTATCTGCTTTACTTTAGGAATTGCTCGGGAATAAACTGCCTCTTCATGGGGGATTTTTGGTTGAGTGGAAGAAGGATGGTCGTCTTATTACATTTGTGCTTTATTAACACTCAGTTTAAATTATGATCTCATGTTAATGTCTTTGTTTCATATAACCTTTGAACATTTGTCTCTGAAGTATAAATCCTGAAGATAGAGTTGATTACTTTGGTTTGAAGTTTTGTCTATTGTGAATACTTTTTCTACGCTTTGTTAGGTAAGACAGTTACTCCCAAGGGGGTGAATGAAGTCAAACTGATAAGCTCTGGTAAAATTTTGGAGAACAACAAGACTGTTGGTCAGTGTAAAATGCCTTTTGGAGAGATTGCAGGGGCAGTCATCATAATGCACGTCGTTGTACAGCCATGTTTAGCAAAAACTAAAACAGGTATTTTCCTTCTTTTTTCAGTGAAGAATTCTTCAGTTAAATTTGTTCTTTCAGCTTGCTACCCTTGAACGTGTTAAAGGTTTACTTTGATGGTTATTTTTAGGCTCTTATGATGCTGTTAACATTGATTTAGGTTAAGCATGTGAGAGCTGGGATTGCTTCTAAGTTAATATGATGCCTGGTTTCTTGGTTGAGATTTATTCCTATTTTTCTGATGGTCATGCTGCATAGCCTGTTTCTATTGGTCTCAAGTACAAGATTAGCCTGTTTCTAAGTTAATACGATGCTGGTTATCCCTTGAACGAACATGACCTGAGTGTCACTGCCCCTTTTCTTCTTGGTGTCATTGGATGCTTCCCTCCCTTCTCTCTGCTCATATGTCCCATGAAGTTACTCATCACAGGAAGACAAATATCAGTTTAAAAGTTAAAACAGGTCTATTCATGATAAGTAGGGCACCAGAAAATCAAAGCAGTTATATATGGTGGCACAATGAAGTTTATTGACTCTTTTACTGAACGTATTGGTGTTGGACTTTGGTATACAGTAATGCTTGGTTTCATGTAAATAAGGAGCTAGTATTTCATTTTGCTAGTGTTTGGTCTCTGATATATCTGTGCCTTCTGGATTCTTGCTCCTTTTCTTGTAGTAATAAAATCCCCACATTTGCTTAACCATCCAGTTTTCTTCCTTGCTGAGCCCTTAGTCAAAATAGCAACAAATAATATCCCTGAGGAATGAGCAAGGTTTTCTTAGTTTCTGTCTGCTTTCGAAGCGACAATGTGCCAGAGTTAGTGTAGTTGCTGTATTTGATCAGACAACGCCATTATGTGGCATTCCAGCGCTTATTTAAAGAAATTGGTGTTAGGTGTTGTATTAATGTTATAATTCTGCTTTGTTGCTAAAACCTTTCTTCTAACTCTGCATTCTGGTTTTACTTTGACAGACAAGAAGATCGATGACCCACCCAAGAAAATTGTCTGCTCATGTTCCATATTATGAGGACAAATACTTTGAGTTTTACCGTGTATCAATTCTTCAGGTACAGAAACATCTCTTCTGCAGCATCCCACAACACATTCCTGAGTAGAAGTGCTTAGTGGAGAAGTGACGATGTGTTTTACAAATGTTTTTTTCTTTTATTTTGTGTATAATCGTGCATGTAAAAATGACATCTGCAACAAGATTTCTGAAAGAAATTGCTAATGAGATTACTTATTTATGGCTGCAATTATGTTTGCCAGTCGTGCTACAATGGCTTGAGAGACTTAATGTGCCACTGATGTTGGAATATTAATAATCTAATCTGGTGGTGAATATGTAAATATGCTCCTGGGAAGGTATCAGTTGAGATCAGAGACAAGCTTTGCAGCAGTTAATACACTCAAGTTTTACTAAGAACAAAATGTTTAGACAACAAAGACTCTCCATGAGAAAAAATAAATACAAAAATCAGCTAGCTCAATATTATTCATACTGAAGAAATGTGCAAAAGGTCAAGAGAAGGGAAATATCCAAGGCTAAAGACTATAGTTAGGTAATTGACACCCTAAATCTGCTTGAAAACCTTCTCAGCTGCTGCAATAGTCCGTTGGATATCCTCAGGAGTATGTGCCAAGCTTGTAAAGCCGGCCTCAAACTGAGAAGGTGCAAAGTATACACCTTCTTCCAGCATTCCCCGGTAAAACCTTGCGAACTTGGCAGTGTCACTCTTCTTTGCATCCTCAAAATTGTAAACAGGCCCCTCTGTGAAGAAAAACCCAAACATCCCTCTTATATACCCTCCGCAGATTGCATGGCCAGCCTTTTTCCCAGCGTCTAAAATACCTTGAGTAAGTTCACCAGAGATCTTGTTTAAGTACTCGTATGTGCCTGGCTCCTTCAACCGCTTCAGAGTGTGTATTCCAGCAGTCATTGCTAATGGGTTCCCACTCAAGGTCCCAGCCTGATACATTGGTCCTGCTGGCGCCACCATCTCCATAATCTCTCTCCTTCCACCATATGCACCAACTGGTAGACCTCCACCTATGATCTTTCCCAGCGTTGTTAAATCAGGTGCTATGCCAAAGTACTCTTGAGCCCCACCATAAGACAAACGGAAGCCAGTCATGACTTCGTCGAAGATCAGAAGAGCACCATCTTCTTTGGCGATCTGGCGTATGGCATCGAGGAAGCCAGGTATAGGAGCGACAAAGCCAGAGTTCCCAACAACAGGCTCAAGGATAACTGCAGCAATCTCTCCTTTATTAGTATCAAAGAGCTTTTTAACAGCTGAGATGTCATTGAAGGGTGCTGTTAGAGTCTCATATGTAGCTCCTTTTGGGACACCAGGTGAGTCAGGGAGCCCTAAGGTAGCAACACCACTACCAGCCTTGACAAGAAATGGATCAGCATGGCCATGGTAGCAGCCCTCAAACTTGAGGATCTTTTCGCGGCCAGTGAAGGCACGGGCCAAGCGGAGCACACCCATGCATGCTTCTGTACCAGAATTTACAAACCGAACCATTTCAATGCTTGGAACAGCTGATATCACCATCTCGGCCAGAACATTCTCTAGGAGACAAGGAGCACCAAAGCTGGTTCCTTTTTTCATTGTTTCACCCAGGGCAGCAAGAACCTGTTCGTAGTTTGTGGACGATTCATATACAAAATAATAGTTAAGAACATGGATCATTGCCAATGTCTAATAAAACTTTCATGAAAAAATCAAAAACAAGTATTGGCATCAATCCACCATAGTACGGTGTCATATAGTACCTTGGCTAAGAAGAGTCTTATCAAGATAATGCCTCCATTCTTATTAAAAAGAAGTTAAGGAGGAAATGAAAAGGGAAATCGTTCTTATCATCGCCTAAACCAAGCAGCAACTTTCAAGAAATAACTACAAATTAAGCGTGAACAATAAAAATTTTTGCAGTGATCAAGAAAATAGAGTTAGAAGCAGAACTACTTAAACTTGACATGTCCAGAGAGAAAGAGAGAGAGAGAGAGAATTCTGCAGAATTCTTAGCATATCCACATAGCCAATAGGCACACAAAGCTGATAGATAATGAAATCCAAAGAGAGGAAGTTCACGAGAAAGATTAGAACCTCATCATCCGCATGGCCAATTATGGCTGGTCCCCAAGAGCCAACATAGTCAATGTACTCGTTGCCATCTATGTCCCACATGCGAGAACCCTTAACAGAATCCATCACAATTGGCTGTCCACCAACAGATTTAAAGGCACGGACAGGGGAGTTCACACCTCCAGGCATCAATTCCTACACAAAATCTTGCATTACTCATTACCAGAGAATTCCAAACAATATTTCCCATTCACTTGCAAATGAACACTAAAGCCACATTCTCATAAACAAATCCAAACGACATAACTATCAGTCACCACTTAAACTATCATGTGACCTATTTTAACAGTATAAAAAAATGAACAACAATTAATGGGAACAGTTGAAGAACAGAATGTACAAGATGAAAAATGTGCTTCAACTGACAGAGCTAATTTTTCTACATCAGCAATTACAAGTTTTTATCTGCAATGCTTCTTCTAAATTCAATTCAATGAAGAGAATAGGGAGTGGACTTCACTGAGCTTATCCTTCTAATGACATACCCATATCAGTGAATCAATAGTTACCTGATTCTCAGGCTAAAAGTTACAAGAGGAAAACAATCGATAGAAATTCAACCATGGCAACATAATAACATTTTGATAATCAAAACTATCTACAACAAAACAAAATGAACTTAAATTCCTAAACTTAAAACGGTAAAGGCAAAAGGGTTAAAGTACCTTGGCGGCGTTGAAAGCTTCTTCGGATTTTTGAAGAGTGAAATTCTTCTTCTTCTCTTGAACAGATACACACATTTTGACGCCACAACAAGAGGATCTTGAAGAAGAAGCTCTTCGCAAAACCTTCCTAGAGCATGAAAGCCCTAACCAAACTCCGACGCCTGAAATCGTGGCAGCCATTTTCGCCTGGTTCTACCTCTATGTTTTTTCTTGTGCTCTTGCTGTCTCAACAAGATAAGAGATGGTAATTTGTAAGAGCAAAGCAATCATCTGCTCTGACCATATAATAAAACAAAGCAGCCACGTAGACTTTTGGGTCGGGTTGCACCGAAAGTCAAACTTGGGTAGTTGAGATCGGTCCAAACATAAGCTGTTTTAGGTTTGGGCTTCATGTGCAAGTCCAACAAGACTTTTTCTTTTTCTTTTTCCATGGATTTGCTTTTGCGGCAAAAAAGAAAGTCAGAATTTTTTTTTTGTTGATTTTACTTTTATTTAAATACAAATAAAATATACTTAATTTATTTATCACAAATTTAATGTTATTTCTATTATCATCATATATTAAGCAATGTCACCTTAAATATTATATCTGTTCAAAGTATTACTATCCTCAACTTGCAAAAGGAAATGTTTGAAAGCGTGAAGCAACACTTTCAATGAAGATATAAACACCAAAGTTTCAATAGAGGGCTGCAACAAAGCAAGTAAAAGCACCTGCATCCTCCATTACCAACATACTACTGATCATCCATATCCATATCGAAACCAAATGGCAAGTAGGCAAACTGATGAAAAGTTTATCTGATCACAGTTTTCAAATTCTTGCATTTCGCAGGTATATTAACTTCTATATACCACGTTACCATTATAAAGTATCTAACCAAAAAAAAAAGAGTCACCACTAACCCACCAAATCCCTACCAAAAGCAATCAAAACTGAGAAAAAGTACCCTATACAGTGTAAAATGCTCCAGGTCGAGGTCCAGGTCCATGTCCATCCACCCCCTTGGAAGTTAAAGGAAAGGCATGTGGGTACCAAGAATCTACGTACCAACTTTCACTTACAGATCTTTATTTCGTTGTTGCCCTGCTAGCAATGCTTGACCTCTGATGTCTTATTTAGAGCAGACCACTGCGGAGACCGAAAGAGGATATAGGTATGTATTGGCGTACTGAAAAGAGAGGCTGGCACCGTATGCCAAGGGCTTTCCGTTGTTAACTAGACAGTCATTATAGCGTAGGCGCTTAAAGATCTTTGGGTTGATGAGACGAGCAGAGCTGAACCAGCCACAGGTGAGGTGGATCCCAGAGATGTCACATCCAGAGACACAGACGTTCGTAATTTCGACGGTGTAGGTTGGTATGCCACTAGGTAGGGGCGCTGTGGGTCCCTGGCTAATCACTATATCAGACTTCGTACACCTCTCCCCCGATATTCGGTCTGGTTGTTCTGGAGATGTTTCTGTGTGAAAGCAAAAAATGGAAGCGAAGAAAGAAAGTGAGTTTGCAATAAATTAAGATAGTGAAAGGATAGGCTTTATGACTCGGGTCCACTTTGCAAGATATAAAAATGACCATCAGAATTGTGAATGCCACTATCAACCAACAAACCCGGGAAAAGTTACGGACAAGATTCACTTTTGAGAGGTGATTCACAGACATCATAGGGCAAAAAGAAAGGGACCCAAACGAACCAAAAAGACTACTGATAGGGAGCATCATACCTCACCACATTCCATGTACGTTTCCATTTTACTTTCCAAAACTTCTTTTCATTGAGAATGGAAATTCAATGAAAGCACTGTACTAACACAAAAATACCCTTTTGATATTATGTGCATTAATAAAAAGGCTAAATTAGACAGCTAGCTGAACCAGGTTGCTAATCTCCCTTACCGAGTAGGCAAAGCGCGAACTGGTCAAAGGGGCTAAAAGGCTTCCACTAGGATGAGTGCTAAAAAAAGGCGATGAAACGTGATGGGATATGAATAATGAATATCCCATCCTAAAGATACTATCAATAACAACACAGCAGTTGTTATCTTCGTGGACAGGGGACCACCACTTAACAGACGGTGCAGGGCCGCATCAAGCGTAAACACGGTCGTGCACCTCTGACACTTCCATCTACGGCACCTGAGACGCGTGTCAGGTACTGTTCAACGCTGCAAAATTCCCATTTTGCAAGCAAACAGAATGGCTACCGAGGAAAACAGCTCCAAAATATACCAAAATAACGCACGCATACCCCCCCCCCCCCCCCCCCCCGGTTCAATGACGTAGGTTATAGCATATTGGTCTTTCATCTTCAGAAGAAGAAACCCTTAAAATGCTAGCTAGGTCACATTCTTACCACGACGAAGGAGCTTACGATGTGGAGACGAGAGTGGCTTGTTCCCTCCTATGATACTCCATAAGCTCGATCCCGTGGAACCGTCCTTATTACTCAAACCTGCACCCAAAACTCCAAAAAAAAAAAGGAATGAGAACAGAACTACCGCCATGGGCGCTGTTTTCCTTTTTTATCTTTGTCAAAAAAGACAAAAGAAGAGAATAATGACGAATTAAAAAGAAAAAAACAACAAACATGAGAACCATCATGTCCCTGAAATAAAGGCCATCCATGAATAAAAGCAAAGCCGACCATCAAATCAAACATTAAACTAATAAGGAATGTTTGGAATCTATGGAATCTATCATGAGCCTATTATATTGTGCGTACTGTATAAGCACAATACTCCATGTCTTATACTTCCACGTACCGGTGCGACAGGCAAGAGCAATGAATACAACGCCGAGCAAAAGTGAGACCGAAGCCACAACGTATCGCCGATTCATCGATCAGATCGAGCCACACGAAGACCTCAATAGATTCTCCACTTCCTTCTGGAGAGCCTAAAGCCTGGCAGGTTATATACCAGAAGAGATCTAGTTGACTCGTTCTCTTCACTCAGTAAACTCGGCGCACGAGAGGCAATAAGAGTCTCTCTTCCCTCCTCTCCTCTCCCCGCTTTCAGATATTGAATATCTGCATCATGGAATGAGGTTGGATTAGCGTACTTATATACATCACATCATCTATTGGTCAAAAAATTTAAAGAAAAAACAATGAGAAAGAAGAACAACCGTCAGATCAGAACAGGCGGTCCAGATTTGACTTAAACAAAAAGAACGCCTATAATCTGTAGGTTTCACGAGCTGAACAGCTAAGGCCAAACTTGGCCAAAAACGACGGCGATTTGTGCCAGGCCTAAACAGCTCCTGGGCAATGCATAGAAGCGGAAAGGGGATTAAAAAGAAAAAATGATCAACGGTGCAACCATAGCTTCAAATCAAGTCGAACAACATTGTTGATTTGTAATTTCTGTATGCCTCTCACATGAAGGAAAGAAAAGAGTTGGTGCCAAAAGTGGTAGTTCTTGAGGGAAGAGAAAAGTATGTAATACCACTAAAACGAAAAAAAAAAAAAAAAAGGAAGTAAACACTATTTTCCCGAAAAATGTAATGAAGGAAACATTGGCATGGGAAACGAAAACCTTTGCAGGCGGAATTTACTGAGCGAGAACAGTCGACAAACAGCAGAGAGTACAGAGGCGGACACACACAAACACACCATGCACTCAGAGAACAACAAAAAGCTTATTGAAGAGACAAAAACGGCAGAGAAGATCTTGAGAGCCAGAGATGATGACAAAACAGTAAATCGTTAAAGCCGATCTCCGATTAATACGCATTTATTAGCCACATTAGCTCCAAACACCACACAACACTCGCATGCAGCAACACGTGTATGTGTGTGTATTGATCATTGTGTACATATATGCTCCAGAGAGTTCACCTTTCCGGATGAATCCCACGGGTGATTGATAAACAGAGAAACAGAAAGAAGGGTCAACACCAAGACCCGTGCGTTTTTGTGTAGAGAGAAAGAGAATTAGGGTTTCGGTTTCGTGGCAGTGACCGGAGATGGAGGATGTGCCTGTGCGGGGCATATATAGTGGGGGTTTTGGATTTGGTTAACCATGGTTAAGGCAACGCACGTGGAGAGTTAAGTGATGATGGACACGCTGATTGGCAATTTTGTTCTTTTTCCTTTCATCGATGAAGTTACGGTGTCACGTGCGGGTGAGTGAGGATTATGGACTTTCATCAACACGCGCCTTAAAGACTCAAGGAATAATTTTCCACTGTCTTTTTTTTTTTACCTTTTTTTTTTTTTTTTGGGGGGTTTTGTGGATTGAAACAGCAAGATGGGCTGTTGTGTTTGTTTACAGCGGTGGGCGTTGGTTTCTGTAGCCGTTTGGTACGCTGCTGAAAATGGTAAGCAGAACAAGACGACACATGCCATGCAGCTTCTTGTTTAATGCTTCTCTCAGAAAGTGTTTTTGTCTTGTGGGTCAGAGGCAGCAGAGAATGCCCTGCACTGCCCACGCCAGTCCTTGACCAATAGACAAGGCGTTAGACCAATGGTTCTTTCTTGTCCTTTTCTCTTTCTTTTCTCCTCTTTCGTTTTTATCCCTGAAACTATGCTGCTGCAATTTGCATTTGGGATTTGACCAAGGGAACTAAAAAACCATGGCTCGTTGAAAATATCCGACTTATGAAGTCAACTTGCCATTAGGGTTAGGGAAAGCCTATTAAAAGATAATGAAATTGAATTCTCCTCTTCTTAGGTCTACACATCAATTAGTAGAATTCCAAACCTAAATGCTTTATTGCCCATCCCATGTGTCATCAATGTATGCAGATGTTGCTCTCAAGTTTGGTCTCATGGAGCATGCCTATCTTGGACTGACCAAAACTGTCCCAGGGCACAAGTTTGGCAGTTGCTCCACTTCCGCCTCACACTTTATTAAGTCAGTGGGCATTTTGTGCCGTGGGGCAATTTCTCATCATATGTATGCATTAGAAATTTATAGTTCATCCATTGAAAATTCTGAATGAAAAATAATTTCAGAATATTTTGATGACTCCTTTATTGATTTAACATGTAATTTAATTAGTACAGAGATGATAACACAGATGTTATTTAAATTCTGAACAAACATATTTAAAGAATACTATTCTCTTTTCCTCTAATAACTGAGCTATAAGGTGCAATTACATTCTCGGAATCTTATGATACCCACACCCAAACGAAAAACAGAAATGAGTCCCTGAACTTAATTACCAAAAGACTTAGTTATACTAATCAAAACCTTTTAATCCCATTGCTGGAGTCTATAAAGCAAAACCTAATTCTCTGACAGCATCGAGATATTATTATCTAGAGAAATAACTCAACAAAGAACAAGTAAAAATTGACTGAACATATGTGTGACCGGCTAGAAAGATAGGTTGTTTTCCATTTTTATATGGAAAATATTTGAGTCAGAGGAGAGGCATACTCATTATGAATGTGCTCTTAAGCTGCTTCATCTGAACCTATTACTCTGCAGCATGCTAACAACTTTACTCTTGCCTCAGTTTGAAATGGCAGGTATTTCCTCCCTCTTCCATCCACAGCTCACACTCGGATTTAATTTAAAATATACTACTATATGCATAATCACATTAAAGATTATATTGGAATATTATAATATTTAAGATATTTCCAATAACTGAGATGGTCAAACTTATTAACACATCTAAGGTACAAAGAAAAAGCTCACAACCTATACTTACGATTCCTACAATCAGAGAAGGCCAGACGAGGAGAGGCTACCATATTCTAAATCCCCAATTTACTACCAAAACTCATCCAGTGCCAGGCAAGTTCTGCTCCCTGGTTTACAGAGGTAACACAGACATATGCGAGGGACGGACACCATAAGTAACTGTTCTTTTTCAGAAGCATAGATACACCACTGGGATGCCAAAATTTGGCACCAAGACCAATAGTAAACATCCAGCAACTAAAATCCTTTTGCTTTTACACATTCTCAGCAGACTAATTTTGAACAGGTGAGGCTGAGGGGAAGAGAGACACCAGTTTGTAGAATACAGGATGATTCTACTTTTACCTTAGTAAACTTTTTATCTTTGGCCAAGTCATTAGGAAACCTGGGTAAAGGTAACAAAATGAAACGCAGACACGAAAAATCATATTTTATGCCTTCCAGTGGAACTCAACATGAACAGTGTCATCAACATTATGGTTTACAGTCGAAAGATTTCCCCCCCTCCAGCAGCCTAACCTTCTCAAGCAGCGCTTGAATTGTATTAGATGCATCCTACATAGCAATATTCATGAGTTGTCTGATCAGGAAAAATAAAGATATAAACAGAGAGAAACTCTAGATATAAATAAAACATGCAAGATGAGCTTTTAAGAGAGAGAGGGTTCGAGGTAACCTTTATCTTCATTTTCAAATTTTCCTCCATCTTTTCTCGCCGATCCCTCTCCTCTGAGAAGATATCAATTAGACTTTCTTGTTCCAAGTTCAGTTCATCAAATTTTTGCTTTGTCACTTTGAGCTAATCAAAGGAAAGGCAGGAACAAGAAAACAAATAAATCAAATCAAATGTAAGAAAAGCATGCAGAAACTTCCAATTCAACCCAAGAACAGTTAGGTGGTGTCACCCAAGCAATTCCAGTTAAGGATGAGTAAAAAATATATCAAACATTTGACAGGGTGCATCCTAAAATATCATGCCAGTCTTTGGCTTATCTTCAACTATAGTGATCAAATAAAGATTGCAAAAGCAAAATACCTCCTCTTCAAGTGATTTGCACCGATCTCTCTCACGCTGCAACTCCTGCTGCAATTCCAGCAGAACTTCTCTGTCCTTTCTCTCCAATCTAAAGTGCAAATAGAATTTCAAAAGTGGAAACTAGGCCATCAATGACAGGGCAAACATATAGTACAATGCTCATACTTCACATAGGCAAGGTAAATTACCTTTCTCTCAATTCACGATTCTCTTGTTTCAAGAGATCCAGCATACGTAAATCAGAATGAGAAAGGGAACACTCAGTAACCTGAGTTGAAGAAGAGAGCATTAGAAGTGCCCCAGTACAGGCAGAATCATGCACTATTCCATCAAAAAGATTTAATGCATCTCCATCAATATCAAGAAACCACAGAAAAACAACGGAAGAGGGCCTGGAGTGGCCAGACTACATACACCAAAAATCAACTAGGCTCCAAAACAAAAGGCATCAGCCAGGGTTGTCAACATCAGCTATAGTAGATCAGCAAGTAAATCATCATAAATCCATCAAGTAGCACAACATAGAAGCTATAAAGAAGAGAAAAGGCTCAAAATGACCTTTGACTGTAATTGTCTGATCAATCCAAAAGTTCTTCCACCTGATGGACAATCTTGCTGAGATTCAGTTTCTTCCAAGTGTGAAACTGATTTGGTCCTAAGTGATCCATCTTTCTCGGAAGACTTCCTAGCAGATGTCCTTTGACTAGTACAATTAGCTGGCCTATTAGGTCGGGGAACATACTCATCATCCTCACTGACATCCTCCACACTGTGAGATAGGTCATCAGAACTTCCTCTTCCTCCAGACTTTTTGGTTGTCTTTGTCAAGTTATTGCTTACACTGGAGACAAGCCCGTTTTCACATCCACTAGCCACTGTTTTACCATACTTCCCAGCTCCTTTTCCTTGTTGCCTTTCGTTTGAATATGAATGAAGTTTGTCTGAACCTGATTTCGATATTTTGCTGGAGGGAGTATTTTTCTTTTTAGATTCAGAAGATTTATGTGTAAAATATTTAGAAGAGGTTTCTGCAAAAATCAAGGTATTTATAAAATATCAGAAGACATAACAACATATCTTGTTAGGTACATAGAGCAAATAAGCAAATGCATGTAAGGCCTTGTACCTCTATTCTCAGTGTCTGCAAGTTTTGTATTTCGTCGTGCAGCATAGCCAATTCTGTGGCAATTGGTCCACCTAAATGAATAATGGGTAGCTATTATCAATTATTTCATCAATAAAGCAACTGAGAACACCAGAAAAGACGCACTAAAAATCGACCAGTAATTCTTTTGCATGTGTATAAGCCGTCCCTCAAGTCTTGCAAGAACTGTCGTACGCTCAAACCCCTGCTTATCATGAGCCGGTTCAACAAAATTAGCTTCCAAGACACCTATCAGCCGAAATTAAGTGCATCAGAACTAAACTCAGGTCAGTTAATAAATTACAGACTCCAATGCAGAAAAATCACCTATCACACCACGACCATCACTTCCTGCAGCATTCCAAAGCCTCCAAAATGGCTGCCAAACAAGACCACAGGTTTATTAAAAATTATGCAAAATTTTAGGCAGATCCAAGTGTCACATTTAAGTAAACACGAAGATAACCTGGCACTTTAAATCCCAAACAATTAAAATTAAGTAAAATTAAAACAGTAATTTACACAAGAATAAGTATCATCATTGAAAGAGGAAAATGATAAGACAAAGCAATGAGTTTACAAAGATTATTATTTAAACAAAGCAAACCTTTATGAGACGATTTTTGTGGTAAACATTGAACCCTTGAACATCAATGTGAGATTTAGCATCCTTCACAAACCCAATAGTCACAGTAGCAGTCATCTGATGGCAATAGTTGCATGCAATTAGCATAGGAATATGATCAATCATACAATTGGGGGCCAGGGGCAGGGACAGGGGCAGAAGGCAGGAGGCAGAAAGGGGAAGCATAGAGATGAGCACATCAAGAGTTAATAATTACAGTCTTACATTTGGATCCTTCGAAACCCCATCAGCACCAGACTGCGGCCGATATGTAATCCTTTCAGTCATCATCATATCATTCACTATGTTGTGGTGCTCAACATCTTTCCCACGGAGAACGATTCGGAACCCAGGAGGAAGTCTCAAATAGAGAATTGATGCGTAACTCTGGAAATTGATTTGGGACAATAAAAAGTGAAATAAAACTAGATCTAAAAGGAAGATCCAACAAGTTGAAGCAAGCAAAACTCTCAGGAAATGGCTCAGTCAACTGTTAGTAAAAACTCAGACAGACATCCCAAGCCGTGTTAGCCATGTAAAGATCCCACTCCAGACTAATACATGGAATACCAAATTCATTGTTTTAATCACACAACACAGTTGCAGCATCAGTTACCCTTAATGAATGCCGGTAAGTCAGGAAGTGCCTAGAATTAGGGAACTGTTTGGACATTTGTATATTCTTCTCATCACGGTTGACACCTCTAAGTTGGATGTCCTGCCAAGCCATAAGCCATAAAAGTTAACCACACAAAATATTTTGTTCATAAAACATATTAGATATCTCAATCACAAAGGAAATAACATAATCCAGAAAGGCTCAGGACACCGGTGACACACATGCGGATCAGCATCAAAATCAAGTTCCAACATCCCTTGGTCATCCTCCCAAAGATTGTATATGATTATGCATGTTCCGTGGTCCCTCATCTGATTAAACTACAAGTAGGGAAACAACAATTTATCATTAATCAATCATAGAAACAACAATGAGCAAGAGATTCAAACTCAAAGGAAAAAATATTACAAAAAAAGGAAAAAATGCACAAGATGGATGTGTAAAGAAACATCCCAAAGCATACATATCATAAACAGAACTTCTGATAGAAAATAAGTGCATTTGCATATCATTTTATTTAAGATGGACATACCTGTAATCATTCAATATAAGATGATATCTGCCTTGTGTTTAATACTGCTATTCAGAGGGCATTAAATTGCATATGATGTTTCTTACAGATAAACCAACTTTAATTGACAAACACAATAAAAATAAAAATAACCATTGTGCTGAAAAGCCTCCATATATGTCCCAAGTTACGGAATGGAAGTTCTGACAGAAGAATTATAGGACAATTATTATGAATTACATGGTCAGCAAAAACCAATGTTGCAGTTATTTCCCTTCTTTTACTGAGTGGTTCTAAGAGCCAATTACAACTCAGCAATAGCCTGCCTAACTAGCTAAATAGCCTGCATCCTCCCGTCCCCGTACCCACTAAGTCGGGGAGATTGAAAAGGAAAAATGAAAAAACATAATCTCAAATAGCTTTTACCAGGATTAGGTTCCATTTTAAAAATATACATTTGGCTCAGCCAATGTCCTCTGCCTTGTTATGATTCCCACTCAAGTTAAAGTCCACCTTCTTTTATTCTAATGAGATATTTCATATTTACCAAAAGAAAAGCAATAGCTTCAAGCAGTATAAGAAGTTGAAGTTACATGCAGCACACGGAAAATTAGTCACCTTGTCCCGGCACCAGAAAGAATAAAAAATTACCTGATAAAGTAGGTCGGCTTCACTAGAAAATGGAGACCATTGAATAATTGTTTCCACATTTCTATTCCAATCACCAATAGAAGAACGTGTCAATTTGCTCCATTCATGTCCTCTTCTTTCATAGTCAAGCTTTTGATTTAACATAACACAAGAACAAGATTAGAGGCGCATAACAGTGGGCAAAGTTTCTATGGTAATTTACAGAACATGCGAAAACACATCAACAGCATCCCATGCTAAGAGACAGAAAATTAAGTAACCAACAGATGA
The DNA here is from genome assembly GCA_021397835.1 of Moringa oleifera. NCBI lineage: Eukaryota > Viridiplantae > Streptophyta > Magnoliopsida > Brassicales > Moringaceae > Moringa > Moringa oleifera. The sequence goes on along the minus strand of JAJFZO010000344.1, from coordinate 8,110,255 downwards.
AATTATGCGAGTTAAACTCACTAAAATGAATAACGCAATCCAGATATCAAAACTGCAATCAAGACAAGAACAAACACAAAGAATAGCCCCAAGCTTGACATTTCACAATCATGGTTTATTCTTTGCAACTTAGCCCTAAAGGTGGGTTATGCTGGCACACATCAATTAAGGACCATGATCATGTATGATTCAATCATAGGCTATACGGCAACATCATAAATTGGGACGCCAGCATCTTAACGAATGAGATGCATCACCTAAAAAAAGAGGCATGCCAATTTTTTTTTTTTTTTTGATAGACACATGTAAATTTATATTACTATAGTTGCACCAAGGTGTCGCCTCCCATTTACAAGTATAAAAACCTATTTAGAAATAAAGCACTCAATGAATTCCACTATATCCTTCTCATTTACAACCATTAGCCTTTGAACCCAAGCCCCTAATATTCTAATCCATCTATCTCTAAACATGAAAAGAGGAGTTTCTCTCGCCTCAAAAGCCCTTCTATTCCTTTCATTCCAAACTAACCAAAAGATAAACTAAGGAATTTTTCCAGCCACATTTCACTTCTCTTTCACCATTTGTAACCCTTCCCATGCCCTAATCTCCACTGCCACTGATCAGCCACTGCCCACCTATAACCCAGCAATTGTAACACAGTTTCCCAAATCCACCCCCCATCCACCTGCATCAGAGTTTTATATGATCAATGGATTCTGCACATTCTTTGCATAAAACACATCTGTTAACCAAAATCTTTCCCCTCCTTTGCCAATTATCAATGATGAGGGGCGTATACCAAGTAGCTTCCCATGCATAGAAGCCACCCTAGGAGGCACTTTGATGTTCCATATAATCTTCCATGTTGGAAGCCATGCTTCTCTATGTTCATATCTGTCCTCTATACTTCTGCAGAAATCTTTTACTCTAAACAAATTGGAAGCATTCCCTCTCCAAAGTATTCTATCCATATCAAACCCATTTGCTTTAAAATTATAAATTTTTTCAAATAAACACCCCACTATGCCCATCTCCCAATCCTGAATGTCTCTTATTAACTCAACCTCCCAAGTGTTATCATCCCGCATTAGCATATAATCACCACCTTAGCTTGTTTGTTGGAAGCCAAGTTATAGATATCAAAGAATTCTTCCACTAGTAAGGACTCACACCACAAAATATCATGCCAAAAACTGACGAAGTCCACACCCCACCTTGAATCTCAGACCGTGATCTAAATTCCTGCCCTCCAAACTCCCATACCATAACTATCTCTCCCCATTACCGTCATCCACCCGCCTTCCTCCGGCCCAAATATACTCTTCACCACTCTTTCTCCATAAATTGTTCCTCTCCCTCATAAACCACCATAATTATTTCCCCAAAAATGCCTTGTTAAAGGAGTGAATTGGTTTTTATTCCCAATCCACCTACCTCTAACAGTGTTTGAACTACCTCCCAACTTACCGAGTGGTATTTGCCCGATTCACTGTCATCCCACAAAAACTATCTTTGTAACTGTTCCAATCTTAAAAGCACATCCTTGGGTATTGGAAAAAAGGGCATAAAATATACTGGAATGCTAGATAACATGCTATTTATCAATGTCAGTCTTCCCCCATTAGACAAGTACCTTCTCTTCCACCCTGCTAATTTTCTTTCAACTCTTTCCCCCACTTTTTTCCAAATTGTTTTTTTCTTTATGCTTTGCCCCCAACGGTAAAACCAAATATTGCATTGGAAGTGACTCCACCTCACACCCAAGGAATTTTGCAACATATTCCCCATCTGCTCCCTCCCCCAATGGAATCGATTCACTTTTTCTTAAGTTAACTCTTAACCCATGCCTGCCTCAAAACACAAAAGAACATATCTGACATTCACCAGTTGCTCATCTGCCCCACAAAACAATATAGTGTCATCTACGAAAAGTAAATGCGATACTACCATCTCTCTCCCTTCTCTACCTACCCTGCACCAGCATGAAGTTATTTACTAGGGCATACACACACACACACACGTGCGCACATTCGCACGCATGTCAAAATGAGCTGCATATTAGAATCTGGCATATTGCTCCATTTCATCCATATTGTAGAAAAATCCATTGTCAATGCTCAAAAGGGAACTAGACAAACCAATTAAAAATGGTTTTCCCTTTTATGCAACACCATTAGAAAAGTGATAAGGATCAAACTTGCATAGTCAACACCAAAGAGTCTATAAAGTAATACTTTTTCATACACAATCTGCAGAAGACATATCCATTAAATTTAGAAACTCAACTTAATTAAAAAACCTCACCGCCGAGTACTTTAGCAACTCATCAATTCTACTTTTACTAATAGATGAAAACATGTAAATCTATAAGGTAAGCAAGAGGTCAACATGGCACCATGAAGTATCCACGCATGTAAAACAAAGCATAAAACCAAAAGTTGAAAATGAACAAGTAACTGACCAATTAATTTCATCAAAAAAAAAAAAAAACACAATTACAGAAGAGCACCACAGTTAGTTATGCTTAAACTATTTTCCAGACACCATTATTTTGAATAGAAAAAAATGATCCAGTGTAATAAAATGATGAACAATATATCCAACAGAAGACAAACTTCAGAGCACTACCGTATTACCATGGGTACTACAATATCTTCCTTCCCTGTGCTCCTCAAAAATGTGTATGACAGCAATCCAATGCTCTGTGTGGGGCTATGAGCAATACCAAGTAAGTTAGTTACACTCTGCAGTATTCAGAAAACCAGAAAAAATAAAAAAGCCAAATATAAACAATAATAAACAGCAACTAAACAGAAGTGCGCACAAAAATTCATGTAAAATTAACAAATGCATTGTCTACTTTCAACAATATTTTTGAAACAGATGAAGTTTTTCCAAAATCGTATCTCCTTTTCATGATACAAATACAATTTAAACTAACAATCTAAAATAAAGAATGTGATTATCCAACTCTTGATCATAGGTTTCCCTGCATACATTCCAATTCTCAGCATTTTAACAGGAAAATGCCAGTTTAATTCCCTGCTTAGATGTAATCAATCGAACAAAGCTGTCAAGAGGATACAGGCATCAATTACAGAAAAGATCCTTCTTTAGAAAGAATCAATATTTTCTGACATTAATTAAGTAACAAGAAACCTTCTTGAAGTATATTAAAAAAATAATAAAATCAAAATCCTCAAAAAAAAATTGATTCAAAAAAGAAAAAATAATCAACAGTTTTAAATTGATGATGTAGACAAGCCAGCAGTGCCTTAATAATGTAGCTGTACCCACATCTTGTAAGCTATCCAGGTTATTACTGAAACATCGAAGTAGTAACTTACACAAAAACTAAAATAATTCTTCGATAATCTGAAACTGTATGCTTCATTCAACTTGTTGATCAAATAAATCATGCACAGCCAAGTCAAACGCCAAGGGAAAGACAATAAATTAATGCTACGTGCTTCATAAAATAAGCATCTTTGCATGACATAGAAAGAAAAAATTCTTTGAGTCAGTACCCAATTACAATTACAATCATCTAATATCTGTCCTCCAAATTCTCAGCCTTGTAGAATATCTCAAAAAAAAAAATCACCAGAGTTATAACTGGTGAACAGAAAATAAATAAATTACCCCTGCATTTGGAAGAGAAACCAAAAGAAACACAAGAAAATTTGATAGACAAATTAAACATGAACCTTTTTCCGTCTTTCCCACAACAACGTGAGAACACTATTACATCTGCTCCAAGCCTCATTGTACTAGTTTTAAATCCATTGCCATCTGATAAGTTAGACATACAAATTTAGAAACCTTTCTATATAACAACAGAATAACCACCAATAAAATATTTGTTTAAAAGAGTAGTGATTTACACTGTCCAATAGTGTCAGCTACTTTGCTTTTGGCAGAGTAACCAAGAGACATGCAATGTCTCATGTTGTCAGGATCCATGCCACCGCCATTATCTGCAATAAGGACATATTAGAGAGCCCAAAGATATGAGAAGCTGTACTCAATGGAAAGAGTTCTTAGCATCATGAACTAAAACTTTTGTACAATGACATAGAACGAAGTTATACACCTAAGCATTTAAAAGTACAGAAACAAAAAAACATTTTCAAGCACCGAAGAAATGTGAAATAAAACTATGGTAAACAGAAAAAACAATTAGACAAAAGGAAATTAAACACCCCCCCCCCCTTTCCAAACACACAGCCAGACACACAACTCATCTCCTAATTAACAAAATACACTCATCTCGTGGCCAAAACACATATCCAACCACAGAAACCCATGGAAATAGTTCAAGATATATCTTTAAGCCATCAATATACTCAAAACATCGAAGTAGTCTGGCTTTTGATTCATTTTGTCCACCACTTTCAGTTGCTTCTACTTTTTCACAGCCACCATCACTCACCCACCCAAACCCTACACACCCACAGAGAGAGCAAGGAAGAGGGGGAGAGAGAGAGAGAGAGGAGGCAGAGCACAGAATCACAAAGAGATTGAAGAAGTTTACAGACAAGTTTCTACCTTCAATCAGCAACATTCTACTGCCATCTTTCCTACTTTCAAGCATGTCTATGTTAACATATGTAGCTCCATTGCACACCTGACAGCAAGAATGAGAAAACACTAAAAATATCATCAAAAGACGCATGCTTTGGATGATATGAAAAATGTAGCAGAGGATACCTCATCCAACGAGTTGTCCAGAAGTTCCGCAAATGCTGCAGAAGCAGAATCAATGTAAGTAGCTTAAACAATCACACAAGCTAAGTGACAGGTAAGAGGCTCTCTACGTGGCATCGGAAATATTAAGACACAAAGAATCTAAGATTTATTAGACAACTCCACCTCCAAGGGCCCATTTATGACTCGTTGCATTGGAGTGTAGAAATTTGGGATGAACCCTGACATGATCCATGCCGCCTGCAAACTCAAAGGATATGATTTAATAATCTCAAATAATACTTATAACTCCAGTCTTGAGCAGGAGTGAAACTAAAGAATGACAAGAAAAGCATAAATTTAAGTAAGTACTTAAGGGAAGCTGCATATTATTATACAGTCACAAAAATCCTTTTCAATCAGTCCAGGTATCACTCTGTCAAACAAATGCAGTAGCATTCTCAAATATCTCAACAAACAACCAATATTAAGGATATGCGGTCCAGACTCTCACCAAAAGAAATTTCCAGAGCTTCTTTGTTTTTCAATTTGCATGTTATTTCCGTTGCTTCTCCTCATCAACAAAAATAACATTCGCCACGAACAGGGCTAACCACGAATATCTAACAAGTGCATAGAATTTCGAAATACATTGTTGAATTACCTGAAGAAAATTCCCAATCACCACAAGTAGCTCCCTCGTAGTCCCCAGCCTTCCAAAACTGCTTACAACTCGCAATAGCACAAAGCGTCGAGTCCGTCGCCGAAATCCTTGCCAGCGCACGGGGTGACTCCTCTGGCAGAAGAGATGCGAAGAACCCCGGCGGCGGGCCCACTCCTAACTCATCCAACTTCCTCTTCTTCTTTGCCAAAGAACCATCGCTCAGCACACCAGCTCTCTTCCCTCCAAGTCCTCCAGAAACGCCACCATTGACCTCGGCATTGTCGTTCTTCCCCGTGTCCGAGTCGTCGTCGGAATCATCGTCAGAGTCTGACTCGTCGCTGCTGCTGCTGAGTTCGATCAGCAATACAGGTTGTCTCGCAACCTCATCTTTTTTACACTTCGCCTCTGGCGTCCTTGAAGCCTCCAGAATTTCCTGCTTTACACGGACCTCCATGACTACCAAAAAAAAAAAAAAAGAAGATTCAATTCAACGGCCTTTGGCCTGCAAGATTCAAAAGGCCAAAAAGACTTAGATTCAAAATCCAATACCAAAGGTATCCTGAACTCTATTAAACGAGATGATGGTGAAAATCCACCTTTAAGACGAAGGGGGGGGGTGGGGAGGGATTGATGGCCTCGACACCTTGGGACAATGGAATCCTCGGGTTTCCTGCAACTCGCGCGCATAAAACTTTGGACGAGTTGGTTCACCCTTTGGAAACAAAAACGAAGTCCGCTTGTTGCAACGCGCTGGCATGGCTGAGCGTGGGCGTGGGCATGGGCGACTCTAAAGCTGGCGCGTGTAGATCATAGTGCAATCAGATTGTGCGCCTGTACAGTTCTGTTGCAGCCTGGACGATGGTTTCCCGTTTGATTAAGTAAGCACAACATTAATCATCTGAGGCAGTCGTACCTTAAAGTGAAAAAACTTCATGTAGCGGCTCCTTAATGGTGAATACATTTTTTAATTTCCCAATAATTTAGGGTTCCTCCTTAACTTTAAGTTTAGAATTTTTCTAATGAAAAAATCACTAAAAACTCTCAAATTCTGGACATTATACACTATGAAAGAAATCATCCTATGTAGCAAACATTTTGAGAACAAACTTAATTGCAAATAATGTGTTGAGATAGAATTTTTTGAAAATTTATTTTTATTTTAATTTTTTATTCAAATTTTGATAAACTTATTCTCAATTTTTAATGTTTATCTAGGATTTTAAATATCTGAATAAATATTTAAAAATAAATATCATATACATTAAAAATAATGTTTATCTATTTTTTACAGTTATTTAACCTTTGTTTTATCACTATAAATACTAAGCATCTTATTTCTATATGGTGTATTCATGCCAAAACCCTTTACTAGGGATAATGTGACCATGAGCTTAGTAAAATTGAATAAGAAACAAATTGTACACATTTTTGTATGGTTATGATCTATTTATTCGAGAAACTGATGGTATTCATAACTATTGTCAAATCACTCTATTTCACTCGATCATAAATCTTAGTTAAGTTAAACTTTAAAGTTAAGTACCTTTTATGTCTTTGGTGCCTATGTTGCATGATGTGGATGGATTCGTATGCTATAAGTGCATTATCAAATATTATTTTTTCCTTCATAAAAGCTGATTGTGTCTTGTTAATTATTTTTTGGAGCACATTTTATAATCTATGGACTAATACTTTGGCTATGATTTTACAGATCATGTTGCATAAATTAATTGGACAAAAATATTTAGGAGTGGAAGGGTTCTTAACCTTGGGATGTAAGAATAGGTGTGTCTAACTGATCGTCGATAGGGATGAGCCATGATTCAAGAACTTTAAGATTATAGAAGTCACTTTTATGCCCACCATGCTCCAATATTTCCAAAAAAAAAAAAAAATCTATTGTGTCAAGTCCTAAGGCCTTATCAAGTCCATCTGCAATAGAATTGTCGCGACCTTTGATGATTAATAAGCATTACTCAAATCATTCTATAAATCTTTTAAAATACTGGTTCTGATGGCTTGACATAATTTTTTAACTCCTAATGGTTAAGAAGTAGCAAATATGTCATCAAAATAGTTTTAAAAGGTTTCACTTATCAGGTTGATTTAGACAAGGAGAAGCCACACTCCTTGATTGAGATAGGTCTATGATCCAGTTTCCTAGGCACTCCAACTTGCTGCAACCACTTCTGTTCATTCATCATGGGCAGTAACGTGATGCTCGTTGATAAAAGGATACAAATCTAACCAAGCATGGTTGGCCAGACCACGGTAGAGCCTTTCTAGTATAAGATTCACCTTATTCCCCGGAGCATGTAAATATAGGCCTCATAACTGGAACTTTCTGAAGTTCATGAACTATGATGGCATCCATGAAGTATTGCATTTGACTTTTACCCTTGAGACGACTATTTTCACTAACTTTTTCATCACTGTTCAAGGTTTCATTGAAGTCTTTAGCGCATAACCAAGGTAAATCAGATTTCACCTTTAATTGCCTGAAAAGGTTCCATGATATTCTTTGATATTGTACCCTAAAATGCCCATGAAAGCTAGTAAACCGTAGTTAAAGAGATAATCCAAGCTCTTACATCTCAAGATTAATATGGTTGGCTAAGAACGACAAAAATGGTGGTCGTGACATGCCATAACATTGCTAAACCTTCCCTCCAATAGTTTTCCTCCATAACAAAGCATCCGTCAAACCCAAATTTAATTCATATCCAATCCATTTTTGTTTTTCTCCTCTTGGTTTCACTAAGAAAGAGGACTTGGAGATTATAAAGTTTAGCCATCTTGGTCAACCCATGAATTGACCCATAGACTCTAAGATCTTGGCACTTTCAAGCCAATAACATCATGAACTGATGCATTTACTAGCAAAGTGAAGCTTTCAAATAAATCATATCAACTTTTCTTTGAATAAGAACTCCTACATTTTGAGAAAACCTCATCACAGGATCTTAATCTTTTCCTTTTTACATTAATCCCTGTTAGTTCAACCTAGGTGAAAGCTTGACCTTTATCTAGCCTCTTCCACTTTGTTTCGAGTTTCTTAGGTGTAAACAATAATGAGACCTAGTGAGGGTCATAACTTGGACAATTAGTTGGGAGTTGGGTTATCTTATGCACAATGTGAAATGTAGTAACTGTAGTGCACTCATGGGGTCCACTCCATGCAAGGAAAGAAAACAACTATGTTTTTGCATGATAGTAATAGATTCTAAGTCGTTATGCTCTTAATCTTGTTCTTGCCTTTCATGAGCTGAAATTGATATTGAGAATTATGGGATATGGAATAAAATTTTTGAAGTCGCATACCTCTGAAAACCTACCATAACTATCATTATTGGTAATTGAGATTATGAAAGATCCATAGTCGACGAAACCTTATTACTGTTATTGTTAGGAGGATTGTAATTCTCTTTTTTTTTTTTTTACTTTAATGATGATATATATATTAGGATCCATGGTTGGGGGAAATGGTTTAGCTACAAAGAATGAGGTCTCAAGGATTGGGCCTTTAACTTGCATCTAAGGATCAGACTCCCACAGTAAACCTTCATCTCTTTGTTATGGTAAGGTAGCTTTCGGAAAATCTTTATTTTGGTAAGCTTCTACCCTCTAGACAAGCCCAATTGATAATATCATTTAAGAGGCTTCGTTACATTGATCATGACGCATACGCTTGACCAATTCCTGAACATCAAATTATCCATTAACGATTCTACTTCTTTCACATCTCCAAAGGTATCACCTGACACTATTTAGATCTTAATATTTATATAAGCTAGTGATAGTCCATGAATTTGGACTTAAAAAGGACACCAAATCATGAGGGGTATCAAGCACCAAAGTTACCACCAAACTCTTGAAAAAGTAACAGGGACTTGTTGAATGTCCATGGGTGTTGTAAATTCATGGTTAATTGGGTATGGATTACTAGATAATTGTAAAGATATTTCTGTTTTAAAAGGTATGTGCTATTTTATGTAATAGTGAGCAATATTTTTGGGTTATCTAATTGGTTTCTTTAATGTTAATTATCTAAGAATTGAGTTAATTTCCACGAAGCATGTCACTTCATATTATTATTATTTTTTGAATTATTATTTTTAATTTCTTTTAATCTATTAACATATAACATATTCTATTAAAAAAATTATTTGAAATTTTTTAAATATATATAATTAACTCAAAAATATTAAATAAAAATCATATAAAATCTCAATAATTATTTCATATTAATAATTAAATTCTCATGTTTAAAAAGTATCAAATTGAATTTTAATTTATCAATTTAGACTAAATTGAACTTTGTTAAAAATTTTAAAAATTAAAAATATTTAAAAAATATTATATAATGAATTGTGATTTAAAAATTTTCATAAACGTAAAAAAAATAAAATTCACATTACTATGACAAAAAGTTTTTGAAATGTTTTTAATATTAAAAAAAATAAATTTACATTGTTAAAAAATTTTAAAAAAATCATAAAAAATAGATGATTCATCAAAAATTCTTCACATTTGAAGAATAATATCAAAATATAGGCCTTCTATTAATAGCCCAATTCAACAAAACAAAATACTATATGTTTTTGTCAATGAGCCTAACCTTATAACAAAGGGAGCACAATGGATCATTAAAAATGTTCAACCTCTTTTATTATTATTATTATTATTTTTTGGATACAGAGAATTAAAATCATATTATTGAAGAAGCTAAAACAAAATGCTTAATTAAAAGCTTAGTATCTAAATTAAACATATTAAAAATGCAGCATGGAACAAATTAAGTTATGCCAATCTCCTACCCTACAATGTTACCAGGTTTAATAGTTGAACCGAGAACTTAGACCTCCGATTAATAGCCCAATTCAATAAAGCGAAAGGCTACAAGTTTGGGTCCAGGGGCCTAATCTTGTAACAAAGATTGTAAATATGGCCTCCTCTTTAATATTTTATTTATTATAATTAATATCTTAGGGGAGATTAACAATTTAATAATTTTTTCTTCAACATTAAGGTGTGAAGTCTCTTTTAGGACAGCAAAGATTCGGCAGTTATAACTTGTTCTATGTTGACATGTCTATTTTCATACGTCAGCTAACATGCTTATCTTTTGTTTCGAGCTATACTAAATCGAAATACTTGACCAAATATTTGAATACGGGTAATATTGGACGGACATTTCAATCAAATTTGTAGCGTCTATTCTTAGATATGAGCTGTTTGATTTGAAGAATTTGATTATTGGTAATTAATGATTTAATCATAGTATTTAATTAATTTCGCTTGAATTATTGGTGAAAGGTGTGGTCGTTGGGCTTCTTAGTCTGGCTGCCTTTTATTCATTAAAAAAATTGGTAAATTTTGATAAATTGAAGATATTATAAATATGTTGTTTTTAAATTTGATAATGATTACCACAGAGGTGATAATGTTTTGTTTCAGGATTTAAAATGTTAATTTTAAATAAAAGAATATTGGGTAAATATCATTTAAAACCTTAAATTTTACCCTCTCTTTCCAATCAAACCTTTACTTTTAAAAAGTATCCAAACAAGCCTTAGTATTTTAATTTTGTTAAAATTGAACTTCGTTGAAAAATTTAAATATTAAAAATATTTAAATTAGAGAGATTTTATAACGAATTTTAACTTATAATTTTTTATGGATGTAATAAAATATTTAAACTATCATTATAAAAAAATTCAAAAATTTTTAAGTAGTAAAAATATTTTTCTTAAAAAATATACCATCAAAAATTTAAAAAATTTATAAAAAATAGTGAATTAGTTAAAAAAATTTTCAAATTTGAGGAATAACATTAAAATAAAGTGTCAAATCTATTTAATAAGTTTTTAGTCATTTTTGACAAGGAAAAGCTTATTAATTTTTTATAATTATTTTGAGTCAGGTTTAATTTGGACAAAATCAATAAATTAGGGTCTGTTTGGATACATTTTGAAAGTCAATGTTTGATTGGAGAGAGAGCGTTAAACTCAAGGTTTTAAATGATATTTACCCAAAAATATTTATGTATATGAGATTATATCAATATGTTAATTTTTTTTTTTTAAAAATGATTAGTTTAATTCTATGATTTTGTTTATTACAATTTTTAATTTTTATTAATGTTTATTAATTTATATTAAAATGTAATTATCATAAATAGATATCTGTTTTCTACATTTTTTAATTTATTTAACGAATATGGTACTCATTAATTGATTAAAACTTATAAAATTATATTTATTTATATAAAATTAATAAAGAAGTTGAAATAGTGTATAAATATTAACCCTAATCAAATTTAGAGTCAATCCAAATAAAAAATAAATTTATTAAACTAATTTAAAACTTGTTCAAATATCTGTACTACAATAAAATTCAGATATAAAAATCTTTAAGAATACCTTATCTTTTATCATCCTTACTTGAAATTTAAAATCAAATCACGAGTCAAATAATATAGTAAAGTTTATATCACATATTTTATTTTAATCGATAATTAAATATATCTTAAATCAAACTTTAAAAAGCCTGGTTAATAGGCTAAGTTTTTATCGACATTTTGATCGATGAATCATTAAAAGAAAAAAATCTCTATAAGTGAAATTAAAAGGATTCAATTGCACGTGAATTTATAGATATTTTTCAAGTTAATGATTGATTCGTTAACGCAGTCTTACATGACTTGATACATGCACATTATTGTTTTGTCGTTAGATCGAGACACTTGTAACCTCTTAATCACGTTTCATTGTCTAATTTGCCGGTCCAAGATTTTGCAAAACATACAAAAATTGTATCATGCTCTTATGTGTCAGCCAGACATTTCTCTTCTTATATATATATATATTTTGTGTAGGCAACATTAAATTCATGGGAATCACATTAAACTATAGATGATGAATTTATTTGTACCATATGGACTTTGTAATATAAAATTATATTTGTTTTTAACACGTTTTTATTTAGGGTTAGAATCCATGGCTGAGAGTGAACCTACCTGATTTATTTATGAAGAAAGTCTAAGATTCCAAGTGATTGGGATTTGTTTCGCCAATATTATGGGACAAAATTAAAATAATTGATAGTAAAGAGATACTCTTTACTGCTCTTTTTATGTGGTGATAAGTTGATGTTCTCTAAACTTAGAAAATAATAAAACAAGCCCATGTGTTTGATTAATGTGTATTAAAGATATTGCGTGTTTGTCGCATTTGAAATTGTCTTTACATGGTGATAGTATTATCCATTAATGGGAGGACCAAGCAAACCAGACTAATGCTTTTAAGCATGCTGAATCATGTGGACTTTCATTTCATGGGTTGTTGGATTCTATAAAACATACACTAAATAAAGAAAAATAAAATCACGTAAATTTTATTTTATAAAAATAAATATTATATAATATTATCGTAATACAATAAGTGATAGAATTGAAATACATAAAAATGAATAACTTTAAGTAATTTTTAAAAAGATAAAAATTTGTAAAAAAAAAAAAAAGACAATAATCAAGAGATCATTGTGATGAAATTGTGATATTTTACGAAATTCAAATTAGTAAAGAATTATGCAGAGTTTAACTGTGAATAAAATAAATTAAATGAGATATATCTTGATCTCTTTTATAATTAAGTTGAAGGATATATTGATTATTTTAGTCTGATGCGATTTTACTAAATTTTGATAAGTGGGATATCAATTTATTTTTTACTCTAAACAAAATTGTTGATTTTCAAATCTTTTAATATAATTCTGTCTCTCCAGCATTCTAATATCATAAGATTTCGTTAATCATCATGTTGTCTTGCTTACACTTTAACATATATTTTTTTTGTTGATACTTAATCACTTGCCACTTCAATTTTGTTAGCACCATTTAACCTTTCAAATTTTGGTTACTTTTAAAGTATGAATAGGTCTAGGAGGTTACGCTCTCTATAGTTCAAATTTCTTTAATTGGGTTTATCTATCATAAGCTTTTGATTAATGATCAAGTTCAGTTTAAATTTAGTTATATTATTATACTTTTTTATTAGTTATGTTATGTTATTTTGATCATTTTATCTTATAAATATTGTTTAGTTTATTTTAAGTTATTTTTAATTTATTATTTATAATTTCCTTTCATAATTTTAAAATACAAGGTGAATATTTTTAAAAAAATAAATTGTATCGATTTTTATTTTTCTATTAAAGTATCAATTTGATCAATTGTAAATTTGATTTAATTTAAATTTTATTAAAAAATTTAAAAGTTTATATATTCAAATTAAAAATCTTGTACAAAAAATTTTGATTTAATTTTTTATGAATACAAATAAAAATTCAAATTATCTTTATCAAAAAAATATTTTTAAATTTAAATTCAGAAAAATAAAAAGCATTTAAATAATTTTTAAAATATTTTAATTTTTTATAATTTTTTTATAATTTTTAATTATAAATCTAATTTTATTCTATTAAAAATAACTATATAATTGATCCAATCCACACATCAAATTAGTTTAAATCAAGAAATAGTTTTAATTCAAAAAAAATTTATATGTTTACTCTAAAACATAATATATTTATAAAGCATAAGAAAACTTTAATCTAACTCGATTAATAATTTTTTAAATTAAGTAAGATATATCATATAATTAAAAAGATTAATCCTTCTCCTGTCTTTGCCTTTTGGTCACACATGACGGCCTGACATTTTATTGCTTCAAACTGAGTCCCTACTTACATGCCAGTACCCCTTATTTGGACTTTTTTTCTTTTTTTTTCCTTTGATTTGACAAACGAGCGCTCTCAGGTAGACTAACTGAGAAAAAACCATGAGTAGATAGCGGAAGACAAAGCTAATTTAGCTGCCGTTGACCAGCTTTCTAGATGCAGCGTCAACTTAACCAACTCCACCGTTGACTCTTTGGTCTTCCGTGATCATATCCCTGTTGAAAACCTGAAGCAGAAGATAAATTCAATATTATTTTTTAATATTTTTAAAATTATATTAATATATAAAATTTTTAATTTAATTAATTGATATTTTAAGATTTTATAATTTTTTTCAATTAATATAAAATTCAGTTATTACGAATGAAATACTCATTATTTTATAAGAACTCATTCATCATTATGTAAATATAATAAATTAATTTTATCAAATTTTAATGATATATGGTATATTAATAATCAAATTTGAATAATAAAATTAATTTACGTGTGTTTTGATAAAATTTTAAGTTTCAAAAACTCTAACTTGACCGTTATCTTATCTGTTGTCATCTTTTTAACTAAAAGTTTGAAATCAAAAGTTCCATCTGAGTAAGGCAGTGAATCCAATAATAAATTGGAACATTTTAATTATTTAATTACATATATCATTCTAATTGGCTATCAAATATATTTTATATCAAACTTTAAAAAAGCCTGCGAGAGCTAACTTACCAATGACATTTGGCCCGATGCATCAAAAAAAAAAAATCCCACATAAGAGACATAATTGAAAGGATTCAATTTATGTGACAAATTTGTAGTTAATTAACAGTTAATTAATAGTTAACCCATCATGGCAGATTTATACAACTTGACACACATTATTGTGTCATTGATTTCAGAGAACTGTAACCCGGTAGAGTGATGAACTCTAATTTGTCGGTCCAAGATTTTGCAAAACATACAAAAATTATATCTTGCATTTATGTCGACCCCATAATTTTTATCTTCTTCTATATATTTATCTTTTGTGTGGGCAACATTAAAGGCGTTGGAACCACATTAAATTATAGATGATGAATTTATTAATATTATATGGACTTTCCAGGTAACTAATTTTATAAATTTAGTCGTTATTTCAAACAAAATAATTGTGAATATTATATGTACCATTTCCTATTTTTTTAATACGGTGGTAAGTTAATGTTACCTAAACTTAGAAAATAATAAAACAAGCCCATGTGTTTGATTAATGCATGATGGGTATATATATCAAAGATAATGCATATTTCTCGCTTGGTTTTATGCACGTT
Organism: Moringa oleifera; assembly: GCA_021397835.1. Classification (NCBI taxonomy): domain Eukaryota; kingdom Viridiplantae; phylum Streptophyta; class Magnoliopsida; order Brassicales; family Moringaceae; genus Moringa; species Moringa oleifera. The sequence continues at coordinate 8,094,868 of JAJFZO010000344.1, read as the reverse complement.
GTCTTATTAATTATATAATGCACAAGATAAATAAAAATACACATCTAAAAAATAAATATTAGACTGCTTTGATATTATTCGTTTGCATTTGAATTATATTTTTATAATTTAAAAATATATTTATAAAAAATAAAAATTTAAAATTTATATGTAATCTTGATCAATTAAAGTAAAATTTTAGAGGTTTGGTGGCATGCCATAGGTGAGATGAATGGTTCCCCTGTTAACATGGTGTCTTTGCATTTTGGTCATGGAAAACGGCCGATCACCAAAACCACATGACTCAAAACTTTTTCATTATTGCTTTTACTTAGTCCCCAAATCTACTAATTATAGCACTCATTTGGACCTTCATTTATTTCTTTATTCCACGGACAACTGCTCTCACTTAGACCAATTTTCAGGTAAACCTTTAACAAATTAATAATTAAGGTATGCAGTAAAGAAATTGAAAGAAGATGACGATACAGCTAATATAGGCAAACGGTGGCAACCCTTCTAGAAGTGATTAACTTATTAACCAACTTGACCGTCGAGTCTTCAGTCTTCCATGATCATATCCCTGTAGAAAAAAAACGAAAAACCCTAAAGTAGACAAAGACATAAAGTCTTAAAGAACATAGAAAAAAAGAGAGAGAGGAAACTGTAAGATCAAACCGTCTCAATTAGTCCAAATATGAATTAGTCAGTCGAAAACAGCATGCTTGATGGTAACATTTTGTTAGGCGCATTGTCGCCGGTAACATTGCACATGATATGTGACGATGATTATCGCAAGCTGCTTAATTGGCTTGCCAACGTAATCTTCTTGCACAGCCAATGTCAATAAGTGACATATTATATCGCATTAGGGTTGCTTTCTGTGGAGACCAATATGAGATAGAGATGTTTTATTATTCTTTAATAGACTTTAAATTTTTCTCTGCAGGGAGTTACTAAGCAGGGAAGGTGTTTTCTAAGATAGGGTTGAAATAATGGGAGATATCAACCCTATATTTTGACCTTTTCCCGTTTTTATTTTTCTCTGTAGGTTATTTTGTTCGTTATCATATGCATTCTCTCGTATTAATTATTTTAGTCTTAATGGTATGTTTTATTTTATTGAAATAATCATATCATTTTGTTTTATTAAAAAACATATTTTAAAAATAAATCACGAAAGAAAGATACATTTAAATTTATAATTCTATTAAATTAAGTTAGCGTATAAAATTAATTGAAGATGAGGCATATGTCTGGGAAAAATCTTAATATTATCTTTATTATAAAATATATTATTACATACTGTAAATATGGAGGAACTTTTTATATTAAGAGATTGTGTTCTTCTTTTTAATAAATAATTAAATAAATATCTCAATAATTTTTACAATATTAATATCAAAAATAAACAATAAAAAAATTTACTTTTCGATTTTATTAAATCGACATACATACGTGTACTTGTGTACATATGAGTATACAGATGACATTGAGTTTAAGATAATATAGATTAATATTGTTCTAGATTTATATATATAAGAGATTGTCACCATAACGACCGCGTTCGTTATAATAGTTACATAAATAATAATTTAAAAAAAAATTCAAAAAAAAAATACAAATAATTGCAGAGACTTGGAAGACTAAAGGCAGTTCACTTACAAAGTCTTCTAGTGGTGCTTTTAGCAAAAATGAAAGGCACCAATCATATATATGTTTTGTTAATATTTAATTGAATTATTATTTTTTTTAATTTTTAAAAAATTAAATTTATTTATTTAAGAAGTAAAAGTATTTAATTAAAATTTCTTTTTTGGGTAATTTGCTCTTTCTTTGGTTGAGTTTTAAGTTATTTTCATAATGGTAACTTAACATTTACTCATAGCATATAAAATATGACATTTATTCTTAATTTGGATTTATCTTAAGTGGCCCACAAGGCAGGGGATGACGACAAGTGGCCCCCTCTCCTCTCCTGTCATTCTATGTGACTGTCCTTTTTAAACAATTTCGGTATTCAACATTCAGCAGCCCTTGTCTGCCTACACAAATGCACTATCTTGTCAACTCTCTGCACATGGCCATGGCCTTATATAAGCTTCTTCGCACAAGATCTCCCAGTCAAGAAACTCTTTCCCACACATGAATCTCCTCTGATCAGATCTTCTTGGTCCCTTTGTTCGCTTAGATTCTTGAGCCGTACTTCTTGATGGATTTGATCTTCTTCTCTCCGGAGCTCAACTCTCCATGATCGATTAAGCTTTTATATTCTGCGCACGCTCTTCAAGTTATTTCGTAGAGAGGAGAGACGACGACCAAGAGAGAGAAGTCAATTTCATCTTCTTGCTCTGGTGAATATGGATCATGCCATGAACAAATGGAGGGAGAATCCGTTGGCGAGGACGTGGGAGAGATGCCGATCACTCGGGTGTGCGAGCAAGAAGTCTGTGGGGAGGGTTATGAGCAAAATGATGCTGAAGAGCAAGTCGTGGCACTGCACCACAACACCACCGTCGCCGAAAGAACCCCAAGACCGGCGAAAGAAGAAGCCGCAGGTAGCACCGGACGGTTGCTTCTCGGTCTACGTCGGACCGCAAAGGCAACGATTCGTGGTGAAGACGGAGTTCGCCAACCATCCCTTGTTCAGAATGTTGCTTGAGGATGCAGAGATGGAGTACGGATACAACAGTGAAGGCCCCATTCTCCTTCCTTGTGATGTCGATTTGTTCTGTAAAGTGTTGGCGGAGATGGACTCCGGCCTTGAGATCAGCACTCTTCGTGGCTTAGCTATGGGCTGCAGTCCGTTGATACTTTGCAGCCCGGCTCGTGGAAGAACTTCCGCCAGTAACGAGGGTTACGGTTCGTATAAGCTTCTTAGCCCACAAGGAATGCTCAAGTTGAATCGGTTTTGATTGTAAATGGTTCGGTTTTTCTGCTTTTGTCTTTGTTTCTTTCATTTGGGTTCATGCAAATACAGAAACTGTAACTATCCACACTTAATTTCCATGCAAGAAAGCAAAATTCAGATATTAGGAACCAGAGGGTTCGCCTTACTGTGCTGTTGATGAACTTACATTTACTGATATGAAAACATAAGGAGAGCTGTTTTGCGCTTCCACAATAACAGATAAGGCACAACAAATGACAATTAGCTTCCAAACGATACTTCAGGAATATATTTTATGGTTTTAAGGAATCTTCTGCTTTTCAAATCAGCATTAGCTCTTCGAAGATATTCATGGCAGAAACCGGCAAACCCAGAAGAACGTTTATGCTCTTCCTGTCGTTCCCATGAGGCAGGAAGAGAATTACTTCCTTCTCAGGCAAAGCCACAGGTCCTGAAAAAATTGGTTCGCCCCATCCGAAATCTTTAGTATGGAAAGATAGCCTAGACCAAGCAGTGATCAGCAGAGTTGCAGCCAGTGAAGGCCTTGCTCTTGTTGCTTCAAAATAGTCTATAGCTGATCTCATGAAACTGTCTGTAACCATGTCCACGGCCTGCTGAACCAGTCCTGCTGCAAAGGAAAGAGGCTTCTCCATGAGCTCGCCTGCAGTACTGAGTGAATACGTGAAGACTATCCCATTGCCGGAGTACCCTTGAGGCAATGGTGGGACGAATCTTGTCCGTCCATCAGCAGCAAAGAGAAGCTTTATCTGCTGATCCGGCTGCATTCTTAGTGCCTGGCATCGAGCTCTCCAGAGAAAGCCTGAGAGGGCTTGAAATGTAGTGCATTTAGCTAAAACTCCATCTTCTGTGGCTCTTCTCTTGAGTAGCTCAAGCTTCTCTGGGTCAAAACAGAAGGACCTATAAAGCATTTCTTCTTCATAAAGCTTGCTGGTGTTTGATACGTCTTCAATCTCAGAAAATTCATGGTGCAGAAACTCTATCTTAGGGGGGTTTCTGGCTCTGAGTGGGCTTCTATCTAGGGAGGGGGGGACACTGAGAGGCAGGCCTCGGGCTGTCTCAGCCCAGGAGTTCAAAAACTCCATAGCAGCTATTCCATCAAATAAATTGTGGCTCATACAGAGTCCCAGAACAAATCCTCCACACTTGAATTTAGTCAGCTGAAAAGAAGATATATACATATACATACATGAGAACCAGAAGTTATCCTCAAAAACAATTTTGAGCAATAGAACTGACGGTTCCTTTCATTTTTCTGTTAAATTTTTTTGTTAATTTATATAAACTATGCTGAAAACAGAACAATCTTTAGAACTGGAAAAGTTTGCTATGGGAACTTCAATCACAAAGCTGAAATTTAGTCTAGGTTACAACTGACAAATCCTTTTGGATTCTTGAGTAGAAGACATGTATGAGAAATCAAATGCATTGTAAAGCTAACGGTTAATCTTTTTTTTTTTAAAGACTATTATTTTTTCACTTTGCTCAGATGCTTTAACACATCATGTGAGACCAGATAAATGATTATGATAAATTAATATGAACTACTAATCAGTGAGAAATTATTTACTTCAAGACTTTATACTAAAAAACTGCCTTAAGGGGCAAAGTGAATTGTAAGATTACGACGGAGAAGTGAAAAATAGTTAGGAGGAGCATTAAACCTGGGCCACCAGAGGAGGTATCTGAAGTATGTTCCGTGCACCAGGGATATCGTAAATCAGCTTTCCAAGAGAAACAGGATCAGGCTTTGTCATGTCCCCTATCTTTTCTATGGCACAATTTGCTTCAGCCTCAACAAAAACAGCTCCCTCCCCAGTGCAGTCCACTATCAGCTTCCCTTCCGAGCTAATTGTTAGCCTTCCAGCAGTTGGGTAGTAATGAACAAGAACCTTGGCCAGGGCAGTCTTGATGACATTAGCAGCATCCTCGATTCCTCTTGATTCCGACTTAAAGTAGTAGAAAGTACGAACTGTGACTGCAATGTTCTGGTCAAGGTTAGACAGGAAGTACAGGCCCTTCTGTGTCTCCTGAGCAGGAGGAACCAGAGTTGGTTCTCCCCGCTCGACAGTGAACTCAAAGGCTTCACCACCAATGTCCGCCATGAGAAGAAAACAACCTTCAGAAAGCAAAAAGCCTGATCACAACTGAAAAAAAAGTAACATCTCAAGAAAATAAGCAGCATAGAGAGGAGAATTGATTTGCATTGAACAAGTAAACTACAAGTGAGACAGAGTCCAACCAAAATACCTGTGAAAACTGGAAAGTTAAACAATGGAGCAAGAGTAGCAGTAGGAGCTGTTTGATTGACAATGGAGCAGAGAATATATATATATAGGAAGAGATGAGGGACAAACTTGAAGATCATTTGCTTGGGTTAACAAGAAAGTTACATGGTAGGGACAGGGGGTGAGAGAGGGGAAAAGCTTTCTTGATTGATGCATTGCAATCGGAGATTGTCCAATTTCTGGATGTTGTGTGAAAAGGGTCAGATTTATTGGGTTGGGTAGGCTACTGGTAGAAGAACCAACACATTACCAGCCAGGGTGAGTCGTGTGAGAGAGGAGACTCTCTGTATGGGTTGGTTGGGTTGGCGTCCAGAATTTGGTTACTTGATCATCTTTAGTCCTTAATTAAAAGATGATTGAATCTTAGCCAGTTATATGTAGCAAATAATAGTTGTAGGTACAACCCAGTCCCATGTGTATGAATCCAAGATGCTTGCTTGCATCCATTTTCAAGTTAGCTTATTGCACTCTTGATAAGCCTGTACAAGCAATAGCCTAAAGGAGCGCCAGTGTAAGCTGCCCTTTTTGATTCCTTGACTTCAGCAAGAAAAGAAAATTTGAACCTGGGCAACAATCGCTCATGTCAAACACGAAAGCAGATTTTAAATAGGCATTTACACCCTGTTTGTTGAAACTTGTCGATCAAACTTTTAGTAGCAGAGAATTCAAAACTAGAGAAAATTTCTTCTTTGGTTGAACAAGTTTGTTTCAATTAGCAGTAATGCCCTTCTAAAATAAAAGCAACCTGTTGTGAGATGTCTTCAACAAACTTGTTTCCCTGTCCAGAGTAGGCACACCCATGAGCATGCTCATGTCTTTGGCCGGGCTAAAGACCCAATAGATTCACAAACAGTAAGATGTCTGATTTGCATAGTGAATATACCACAAATGCTTTTGCATATAACTCAAGATTAATAGGCAGCAAACCAGTAAGTTTTGACAGCATCTTTCCTTCCAATCCATGGTAGTTCCAAATAAGTTGAAATGTTAAAAAAAAAAAGAAAAAAGAAAAAAAGAAAGGAAGATAAAGCAAGACAAGGAGAATGGGTTAGAAGCTCCACAAAGGAGAAAACTAAAAAACTAAAAATTTAAATACCAGGTCAGCACTAAAGATTTGTACTAAGACAGTGCTAATGCATATTGTACAAACAAACCTAGTTAATTGCTTTCCCGTGGGACTTTACGAGATCCAATCGGCAGCACTCATTCATTTTATTTGCTGAGAAAATCCTTTTAGGGAATGATTGCAGGTGAACACACCACAGAGCTCACAGGTGCAACAGGATCTATTAAGAACCTCATCTGCTCGAATCATCTAATCATCATCATCCCCATCTTCATCTTCATCTTTGTCTCCTTCAGCACCCATCTCAGCATTCTCCTCAGCTTCCTCTTCATCTTCCTCATCACTCATGTTATTTATCACATCAGTAATAATATCCTTTACCTCTGCTTTTCTATGCATTAGATCCAAACCAAAGTGGGCACCTAATAGGAGAACATGCATATAATTAGTTGTGTTAAATGTTGAAGAAATTAATAGATTTCAGCAATAGATAAAGTCAAGGCATACCAAGCTGCCGCAGAATATCAGAAAGCGTGGCCTGTATTCAACAATATAGATATTTTAAGATTGATATAACAAGTGCAACTTCAAAGATTCAATTCCAATTTTTGCCAACAGACACTACTTACAGTATTGAAGTCCACTTCTTTCAGAATACCAACAACTACTGCATGCATCTCCTCTCGGCTGGGTTCGGATTTAACCTTCTTGCTAGTTTTGCCTTTACCTGCTCAACATAAAGTTATAGCCATGACTGATTGACTTTCATTAATATGAAAGTTCACAAACAAAAACTACACAATATGAAACACCAAAACCGATTTATAAAGATCTCCAAAGCAAATAGGAGGCACCTTGATCCTTAGCAGGAGTGTTAGACCGTAATTTGTTTGACAGGTTTTTGCCTGCATCTCTCTCTCTCTTGGAAACAGATTGGTGCTTATCGCTCTCCTTCTCAACCTTCTGCCTTTTCATTGTAGATGCCTTGGATTTAGAGACCGAAGCAGAATTTTCATCAGCATCATCAGCACTGCGTTTTGATGTTGAACCTGAAGCTTTTTTGATAGATTTTGCAGGACTTTTCACAGATTTTGCTGGGGTAGCTTTCTTGGCAGGTGTAGGCTTGTCCTTGCTTTTAGCCCCTGAACTCTCTCTTACAACCTTTTTTGATGAACTTCTTTTACTTGACTTCTGCTCTTTTGGCTCATCTTCTTCCTCTGATTTACTCTCATCATGATCACTCTCCTCTTTTTGCACTGAATCATTGTCATCATCTTCATGAGAATCAATAGCATCTGCAGATTCAACTTTATCATCATCCTTATCTTCTTCTTCAGCTTCAGACAACTGCTTCTGCTTCTCTCCAGCTTGAGTTGTTTGTTTTTGTTTCTATGGCAGATAAACAGAAACGAGCATCAAACAACGTCCAACCACCAAAAGCATGTCCATACAAAGGAGAAATAGCAAATATGGAAAGAGAAACAATTCAAAAAGGAGAAAGATCAAATAGATAGGTGGTCATTATGCTATGAACAGTGGAAAACATACAACTTAGATCCCTCCAGGATATGATTTCTTCTTGAGACAGATAATCCTCAAGAATCATTACAAGACACTTGAACTGAATTAAAATTTTAGAAACAATGAAATGAATATGCTCTTTTCCTAGGGCAATAACACTATAATGTAAAAATGCCTCTGTGAAATCTAAAAAACATATACAATAATCTAAGTCATCAAGTTGACACTCCACTCTAGCATAATGTCACATAAACACACCAGACAACAAATGCACATTTGATAATAAGCAATCTCAATAAGCCATAGATTGATTCAAACAACTCTCCTTATGTGCTCCCCATAAATGCACACCCAAATTTTATTAGCACTCACAGGTTAACTGAATCTCCCATGAACAGATATGAACACAAGAGTGAATCCATCACAGAAAATAAGGCACCAAATTTGTTGTGGTCTTAATGTTACGTTTCTTAATGACCATGGAGTTCACAAAAAAAAATAAATAAATAAACAAAAAATCCAGCTGACAGTTGTTACAGAAACTGCTTGACAATAGGCAAGGCAACAGTAGTTCAAGTCCAAGAAAAAGAGAAAAAGACAATCCATCAAAGAGGATAATAATCCGAATTCAATTGCCTTCAATATTTTACCTCTGAAAATAGCATGGCAGAGACACCAACATAATAAAACAAAGGCCAAATAAAGACACCATATACACGGTGAATTCTTTCTTCCCCGGCCAAACTAATTTATGCTTTAAGCAGAGACGTTTTTACCATTAATTAATGGCTAGACTTAGACCCTCCACAGGCTAAACATGCATAAAACAGAGCACACGGATGAAGGAAGGAGAAGAACTGCACCATAAGAGGGAAACAAGAGAAAATTTAAGGAACATGCTTTCCAAAAATATTAGAAGCTTAAACATCAAAAAGGCATTGTAAGTCTGGTAGGCAAGGATCATGATTGTCCATATCATTGCATATGTACACATTAAACTAAAAACAATTTATGGCTTCAATCAATAACTGCATGTTAAGAGTAAACCTGAAAATTAGACATTCTCAAATCTAAATTGTTAGGACAATGTTTTATTTCTTAATTGGCGGAAAAATGTCATTAATATTGTCAAAAAAACAAACCTTGGCTGGTGTATCAGATGCCTCTCCAGGACTGTAATTTCTGCTTGTCCTACGCTTTTTGCCTTTCTGGAATTAGATGAGCAACAAACATCATGAATTTCCACCTTTTCAACTGAACATACAAACTTTTTAGATGCGAAATCAAGAAAACATACCTGCTCCTTATCAGCAAGCAAATTTTCTGTTGTTGCATGAGGTGATTCCAAGAATTCTAACAATTTTGCAGAAAGTTCCTCCTGAAACATTACTAGGACCGACAATAAATAAGAAGATTCCCTAGACATAAAAAGAATAAAGCATGATATCTACTTATCACTGACTTTCTTCATGCTGCTCTTATTTATTGGAATATTGAGCACATCACAAAAGTCCATCAATTTTTCTTTAATGCATTTGTCAAGCTTCTCCTTAACTTTAACCCTCTGTTTCTCCTGCTGCAAAGACAAAGAACAACCAACTTATAAAGGGTTTCAAACACAGACACTGTTTAGGCACAGCTCAAAATTTATTAACATATCATGGACCAAACACCATTTGAGCCATGCCATTTCATGTGAATAGTTGTATCAACATATAACAATATCATGCACATAACAAACAATTATTAAAAGGGTTATAATCCAAGAATTTATGACTATAATACCTCACTCTCAACCCACACAAAACCTGAAAACTGGCCAATGTTTCTCTTCAAATTGTGTGCCTGCAAAAGATGTACTGCAATTAACACATAGAAGATAATCATAAATTATTGATAAACTAGAAACCTAAGTGACAATGTCCAGAAAATACAAAACGCAGACAAGAGCCATAAAGAAAGAAGAAAATGAAAATAACAAGACAGAAACCAAATTATCCGGTCACCTTAGCTTTCTTCCCAAAAAGTATGGAGTGAAGTACTTGCAGATTCTCATCAGGTTTTCTCTTCGATAGTTTGAACGCCACTGAAACAGTTCATAATATAAGACAAAAAAAAAAAAGGCCAAGTCTGCTGTAAAAACACATTGAATAAAGGTAAATATTATTATTCAGAGAAATATATCTACCAGCATTTCACCCACAGAATGAACCATTTTGTGTCAAGTATCATATAAAACTCAGAACCATAAAATAAGTATATGGAATTGATTAAACATTTTCGTGTACCATTTACACCCAGTGCAAATATTGTATAAATCATATTCTCCACAAATACAGAAAAAATTAGAAGATTCAATCACCTTCATGCATTCAACTCATACCGTTACACCACATAAAGTATTCTGAAACAAAAGACATAATTTCAGTAGTCTACTCCTTCACAACAGAATCAACATGTAGATAACGATGGATTACATTTTTTTATGTTTAGACAAAGCCTGCAACGCAACCATATTTTCAATTCAGTGCCCACAACAGTAAGAGAAGAAGCATAACTTCATTCACTTTCAGTTTCATCTTTCCACTGAAAAGACACACACCCATTGAAAAACTCCTTCAATAATAGTTAACACATTTGTTAATAGACAAGACATTTGAGTTCGACATTTTCAGAAGGGTCAGTTGGAAGGGCAATAACTTAACTCATCATTAGCAGCCTTGATTCAGCAGCAAGTCCTATCACAAGCGCATAACTAATGATTCAAACGGATCAATTGATACTCTAGGTGTAAAGACTAGCAATTGGTGAGGGGAAGAAATTGTAAAAGCGGACTGCATTTAATGCCTTTCAACCGTTGAGTGAATACAGCAACCAGTTCAATTTAGACAGTCCTTCTTAAGCCTACACCTATTTTATGGGTCATGGAGGGCTAGAAACAAGAAAGAAGTAAACTAAACCTAGATAATTTCAACTACCTGGAATTCAAGGCATTCATAAACCTGAATGTCAGCACCATGATGAATGGTGATGCCACCCAATTTAGAGTCAAAGCAGCGAATGACATCTGTCTGATCAAAGCCTAACTTCCAAGTCATAATAAAGTGAAATCTGGATGCACCGACAAGAAACCTGATTCTCATCTAGTGACTGTCTCATTTTAACAATGGAAAAATGGAATCCATATGTCTAAGTTTGCTTTTCGTTAGAGAACAATAAAATATGGTAAAACCACCCTTTATCTTGATAAATCCTGGATTTTGCAAAATGATTACAAGGCACCATATAACTAACAACTATTCAGCAGAACAACCACAAAACAAGGACTTCAAAGAGTTGTTGTACACTGAAAAGTCGTTGTAGCAGAGACATTAATAAGACTCTGGTATACTAAACATTCAAAAACTAACAAGCTCATCTTTCTTTCTTTTTTTTTTTTTTTGGTGTGTGGGAGGGGTTGAAGGGCCATAAATTTATTCGCTTGCAACACAAGGATCAGAATTCACTTTGCATTTTGAAAAGAAGTTTATGAGTGGTTGAGGCATCCTAGTAAATCTAATGAAAGTTTGACAGAAATTTAGAGTAACAGATTAAAGAACTATCAAGTAAATGGTAGGCATGAGAACACTTCGAGACACCATCCAGACCACAATAGCCAACTAATATCAACCAACTTGTCAACAGAGTGTAAGAGTAACTGATACGTACCATTTGGGATATCCCTAAGTTGTGTGCCATGACCCTGAAAACCCAATACAATAAAAGACTCAAATCCAAGTTTACAATAAGCTGATCCCACCATGTATATTTACTCAAAAAGACAACTTTCATCTCAATACCTTCTCAATTGACAAGGCTTTGCTAGAGGAGGATCGTGAAACAGTTGGTGCAGAGTATCGCTCCACAGTCTTCCGCTCCCTCGTGGGCCTGTCGCTGGTGGGAGTAGCAGGCTCCTTCTTCCTGGGAGATACTTTCTTGGACTCAGTATGCTCCTTCTTCCTTCGACCTCTTTTCCCCTTCTTGCTCGGCTCCTTTTCCTCCTCCTTGTCCTCCTCCTTGTTTTCTTCAGCTTTCTCATCCACTTCCTTGTCTTTAGGCTCGTCACTTTCTGCAGAAAGCACTTTGGCCGAAAGTTCCTCTGTCTTCTCTTCCTTCTCGGTTTCTACCTTCTCTTGCTGGTCTTCCTCCGGTTTCAGCTCCTCTTTCTCCTTCAAAGGAGCTTCCTCCTCCGGTTTCTTGTCTTCTAGGGCTTCAGTCGCCATGGAAACCAAGGAAAGAAAAGGAACAAACGAACTAATCAAAGAGACTCCGAAAAAGGAAACTAAGTAACAGCTAAAACCCTAAATTCAAGGCTCTTGACAAAGAAAACCCTAGAGATCAAAGTGAGTGAACTGCAGCAACAGCAGCAGCAGTTCTTAGATGCACACACAAGAATAGGTACACAGGCGAAGAAAGAGAAAGCAAGAGAGAAAATTGGGAAAATTTGGGGGCAAAAATGATGGATTTGGGAGAGTTGGGGCGGGGGGATTTCAAATTTGGTGCCAAAATGAAGAGCGGGCTTTGGGTTTTGGGGTTTTCGTTTTAACTCCCGGCATAACTGAAAGTGGCTTTTATTCTTTGGAGCCAAAAACTCTCCTCTGCTCTCTGCCCGACAAGCTGTCTCTGTTTCGCCCCACTGGACACCTCCCCGTTTTCTTTGTTCTCTTTTTTTTTTTTTTTCTTACAAAATTTTTATTAAAAATATTTTATTTTTATTAACTTTTAATAAAAAATCTTAAATTTTTATATTTATCTTAACAACAAATCAAACTTTAAAATTTAAACGATAATATTATAAATTCTAAAGTAATGTTAATAAATGAACAAATCTTAGTATTTAACTTTGCTCAAATCGAATATTAATGTTAAGGATAAAATGATATGTTTTATTGTATTTTTACTTAACAAATCGTCATTACTTTTATTTTTCTCATAATTTTTTTGCTTCTTCTTTTATGATGATCCACAAATATTATTTTGTTTTCTCTTTTTTTCCACATTCAATATTTATAATTAATTAGAAAAATTAAAATTAAAATAACATTATTAATTTTTCTCTTAAAAATATTGATATTTAAGAAATTTTGGTCAGTCAATAACTCATTTATCAAATTTATTGAATTTGACAATAAATATTAAGTCTACTATAATTATCATTATCGTCAATGCTATCACCAAAAATAACTAAGCATCATATTATGGCAAAATTACGATACTCAACCAATATTTTCTAATTTTTTCCTCTAAAACTCATTTCTTTTTTAAAAATAAATCAAACAATCTTAAAAAAAATTACTTTATTTGAAAATTTGAGTAATTTATCTGAAAATCCTTCTTTATTTGACGATTTAATTTTAGTAATTATTTTGTATTTAATTATAATAAAATCTTTAAAATTTTAATACAAATCAGGCTTTTAGTTTATTTTCTTATTTAGTTTTCATTAATACATATCAATATATATCTTATTTGATAATCAAATTAAAAAAAATTAGTTTAATAACTTTAAATTTGATTTGAAATGTTAGAATTTTTTTCTAACTTTTTAAATTGTGATTCTCTGAGAGAAAATTAACAAAAGAGAAAAAAATAATTTCAATAAAAAGAGATCATTTTTAACCTAAAATTTTTAATGTAAAAATAAGTAAAATGAGATAAAATTTGCAGTGAAGTGGAATTCACATATTAAAATTTGTATTGATATATTTATTTATCTTTTTTTTTGCATCAATTAACGTATAAACGAGAAAAAACTAAATAATCATTTTCTCTTATCTATCTTTTGAATCTTTATTAATGAGAATCTAATTTTAAGGTCTATTAGATTTAGAAATACATATCAAAATCAAAAAGAAAAAAAATATAAATTTACTATGATATTTTTGAACCTTTTATGAGAGAGAAAACAAGATGAATAGAATAATAAATATTTTTAAAAATTCATTTTTATCTTTCGATAATCATTAATATTGTGATGGAAACATTAAAAAAATATTTACTTCAATTGATAGACAAATTTTAAGATTTATCTCAACCAGTATGATACATGAGGGTTCAATTTTGTCATTTGATGAAAATGTGAAAGTTTCATAAGGCTTTTACTTTAATTTTTTAATTTAAAATATGTTTATAATTTATTCTAAAAATATATACATATAATCAAATTATTACGTAACATTAATTTTAAAAATAAATATAATTTAAAGTTTTAAAAAATAATAATTATTTTTTGTTTGATTCAATTCAAGCATTTTCTTGTTTTCTCACAAAGGCTTTTAAGGATTGAAGGTATGCCCATAAGCTTATCTTGTCCCATTGTAAAATGTAGCAACTTTGATATCAAAGATTGTTTGATTTTTGAAATTATGTAGTAAAAATGACTAATGAAACAGGAAGAAATGTCACTCTTTTGTTAGCATACCATGGAGAAATGGTTTTCTTTAACCAAAATTAATGATTAATTTCAATTTATGATCAAAGTCAGTTGTTTGAGTAGTTAATTTTGTTATTAATTAAATATTTTATTGCAAATCAAAATACGTGTTAATATTTTGTAATAAAAAATTTTGCACTTTTTAAAAAATAATCATCAAAATAGAGAAATATTTTTTTTTTACAACCATGAAAAAAGATAGTTGACAGGCTATGAAGTAATTTTTGTGCCATATTTGTTACATGAAATAAAATTTAAATTAAATAAATTTTATTTTCATCTCGTGTTTGATTAGTTTATGAGATTTAAATAAGTTTATACCATATGTATTTTAAAATTTTATTAAAAATAGATAATCAGTGGAATAAAATTATCCCACTAAGACACTGGCTTTTGATTTGCATCATTTTCAACACTGATGGAATAATTTTAGTTTAGATTAGTATACATACAATTTTTTTAAATTAATGCATATTTTAAAACAACTGCATATATTCATTCATTAATTTTATTACAATCCAAGCTTTGTAACGAATATTACAATGTATTATTTTTATTATAATTTTTAAGTGATTTTAGTAATTTCTTTTATAATCATATATTTTTAAATAAAAAAAGATAAAGTACAATAAAAAGATTTCAAAAAATCAAATAAATATTTAAAAATAATTATTATGTTCATTAATTAAAAATAATATAATTCAAATATGTAGCAATTATTATATTAAATTATTTTGTATGAATATCAAGAAATTTTAAAATAAATCAATATTTATGTTAGTCTATCCGTATTATATCAAGTGCATCACAATATTAATATAATTTCAATTCAATCAAATCAAATCCAATCTTATCCCATTAAAATAATTTAATTTTATCTTATGTGTAAAAAGACACCTCATGAGACAAATACTCATGATAAGTTCTAGTTAGATATTTAAACTTCTAAGATGTTACGTTAGTTGAATATTCGGGTCCAATAAAAGTGTGTCCTTATCTAACATAGATATTGAGCAGGCTGTAGCGATAAAAGGATTCCATTAACGGATATGGCTACTTTATGATTCAAATGCACCAAGTTGATACGGAGCAGAGATACGATCGAATATCTGATCTTGAGCAGGATGCAATAAGTTGGAAAGAGGCCGCTATTAATAGATATGGCAATAAAAATTGTTTCCCCTCCCTTTAGGCCAGGCTTCATTTAAGTGTCTGAAGATTAGGGTGCATATAAACATAAGATAAAAGAACAATTCGAGGCAGATTTAATTATGGTCATGGCCATTTTTTTTTTTTTATTGGGGGATCACAGAGGAGAATTTTAAAAATGATCAGATAAGCAAAAATAAAGGGTGTGTTCCATTCTCGTCTCAGTGAGTTGGTTTTTGTTCAATATGACTAAAGTCATCATACATAGACAAATTGTTTTCTCTCAAAAGGCAGATTGTGATACCATATTTATCATTATCACAAAAGATGTCGACGTTAAGCATTCGGGGCAGCAAGATTTTTCTGCAACCGTTTATTGTACATTTGGTAACCCTTTTTAAAAAACAATACACACCAGCGTAGTTCTCTGGTTTCCTATCTCAGGTTATGACACTGTGCTTCTGATGGAGCCCCCATTAAGGTTCTTCATCCCCAGGCCTATCAATTTTTCTGGCCCTCAACATAGCAAGACAACAACCGAAAATCCAGTCGGGAAAAGGAAATAATTGGGTATTTTTTTATTAATTTAATTATATTAAAATTTTTAAAAATTATTAATATGTATTAATTTATTAAGATATGTTTCTATTTTTTTATATTAATATGATGAATTATATATATGTATATTATTTTTTTAAAAAAATTAACATAACTGAAATAAATTGTAATCTGAATCCATTCGTGATACGAAAATGGTCTTCTCAGTTTAAATGTAACAACTGAAAGTAAAGAATAGAAGGGCATCTCCATCCACAGTCCCAGCCAAATCCAACAAACGTTATGCGACGTAGTTTCGTATCAGATACCATCGGTTAAACAATTCAATTCAATGGTTTCGGGTCTGGTCCTGAAAACCCAACCACACCAAGGGCCCATAGTCTGACCCCATTGAATGCATAAAAGCCCTCGAAGGAGAAAGTACACAATACTTCCATCGACCTGCCTAATCAAAAGCCCTAGTCTCACCCTCACTTAGTAGGGTTTTCTCTCGCCGTTAGCAGGAGCAAGGGAGAGGACGAAGAAAATGGTAAGTGGAAAGCCCTAATATGGGTTCAAGTACTTTCTAATAGCAATGTTTTATGATTTGTATGATGTTTGTTATCGCATTAAGGCTTGGATCTGTATCTTCGTTGGTGAATCAACAACTGCATTATAAGTAGCCTGGATTGGTTAATCGATTTGGCTTTGTTTATAAGTATTCCAGATTATATATTTTTTTAATAAAGAGGTAAATAGAGAACGACATTTCTTAGAGATTCTTTATTGTGCCTACCATTTTTTAAGTTAATATGTTTTCATTCAGATGGGCGTGGAGTTAAAAGGAGTAATGGTGGGTTTTGAAGTCTGAAACATGAATTAATAGGTTAAATGATTAGTAGTTTTGAAAACCGATTGGAGAACTTTTTTCTTTTGGCACCTGATTATGTGATTCTTTGAGCTAATCTATCCTTTGACCACATTTCTCCAATGAACTGCATGCTAGGCCTTTTATCTATATGATTATTTATTATCGTCCTTTAAAATTTTTGTGTGTGCCATGATCGTTTCTATGTTCTTAAAATTGCTTATTCTGAAAGTTAGATGGGTTATGCTTTCACTAATTATCCATTATACATGCCATTGCGTAACAGGCCCCTAAAAGAGGAGGAAAGGCAGTAGCACCAGCTAAGAAGAAACAAGTAAGCATCACTTCTAATTTTTGGTTTTGGAAACCACTCTGAAAAAGGCTTTCTGTCTGTCCATTCTAACTTTCCCTTATTTTTTCTCGAATTCAGGAGAAGGTTGTGAATCCCTTGTTTGAGAAGCGCCCAAAGCAGTTTGGCATTGGAGGGGCTTTGCCTCCAAAGAAGGATTTGCACCGTTTTGTTAAATGGCCCAAGGCTATTCGTATTCAAAGGCAAAAGAGGATTCTTAAGCAGAGGTTGAAGGTCCCACCAGCATTGAACCAATTCACTAAGACTCTAGACAAGAACCTTGGTAAGATTAGGATCTTTTCTGTCCACTGTTATAGATGTAAACTGTTCCTGAGGGAAGCTTGGTTTGTTGTTTGGCTACCATCAAGTCCATAATACTCTATTGGGTCGAGTTTTGGAATTGTCTGTTATAACCATTGAATGATTTTCTTGGGTTTTAGTATTATGATGTATTCTATTGTAGAATTGGTGGCGTTTCCTTCAACTTCCACATTGCAGAATTTGTTTGTGTTTAAACACTAGCAATTGTGATTGGATTGTGTGCATTTGTTGATTACTCTCAGATTGATTGGATGAGACTAGTTTGTACTCTGCTCCCTTCTGTGGTTTCTATCAGTCTGCTTATTGTTAAGGTGGATGGAAATTACTGATTGTCTTTCTTCGTTTGCTATGGGTTGAGTTTGGATCTAATTTGGTATCTGTCTGTTTTCTTTTGACCATTTTCTTTCTTCTTGATTTCTTATTCTTCCTCTCCATGAATGTTTCTCTCTTCCATCATTGGTTATGATAATTGATGTCATGGTTACGAAATTTATTGTCCTTGTTTGTTTGCTCTCAGCAACAAGCCTGTTCAAGTTGCTTCTCAAGTACAGGCCTGAGGACAAGGCAGCAAAGAAGGAACGCCTTCAGAAAAAGGCTCAGGCTGAGGCTGAAGGGAAGTCTCCTGAGACCAAGAAGCCCATTGTTGTGAAATATGGACTTAACCATGTGACCTACCTCATTGAGCAGGTTGCTCTTGATGATTGTTTTAACTGTATAGGGTTTCACATTAAATAAATGTAGAGTCTAAACATTGAGAAGTTTACTAAGGAAACAATTGTGTTACTGCAGAACAAGGCTCAATTGGTGGTCATTGCCCACGATGTGGATCCCATTGAGTTGGTTGTCTGGTTGCCTGCCTTGTGTAGGAAGATGGAAATTCCTTACTGCATTGTGAAGGGGAAATCAAGATTGGGAGCGGTAACATGCTCGTTCTCTAATCATTCTCTGGTCAACATATCAGTGGAACATTTTGTTTATGTTTACTGTTTTTACAGATTGTCCACAAGAAAACTGCTTCTGCCTTGTGTTTGACCACAGTTAAGAATGAGGACAAGCTTGAATTCAGCAAAATCTTAGAGGCCATCAAGGTAAGATTGTAGGGGCCACATTTGTACATGTATGGAAATAATATATAGATAGATACTTAATTTGTATATTATTTTATCATTTCTAACTGATTCTGACCCGGGTTTTGCAGGCCAACTTCAATGACAAGTATGATGAGTACAGAAAGAAGTGGGGAGGTGGTATCATGGGCTCCAAATCACAGGCCAAGACCAAGGCCAGGGAGAGGCTTCTTGCAAAGGAGGCTGCACAGAGGATGTCTTAGGAGCCTTGTTAGTCACAAAGACTTATTTTCTTGTGTTGATTGTTCCTTACTTTCTTGAATGATTAAAATGGTCTTTGTGGTGATTTGAATCAAACATTTGGATTTTCAGCATTATATTAGCTGAATTATTTTTATATTGTTTCAGGTTGAACTTTAAAGGAGCTACTTAGTCTTTAGGATGTACTCTTATCTAAGTTCTGCCCAAGATTTTGTTTCGATTTATTTTTTTGCAGCTGTCTTACCCTTTGCAGAAATTTTAGTGCTATTTTTACTTCGATGCCAGAGATATTTCTCATACTTAGATAGTAGGTTGGGATGCATTCTGTTCAATGATGAATGAGTTGATACTACTCAGGATTGAATCTCATTGTGTGGATGATTGATAGCAACCATCAAGCAATGAGCTGGATGTTGTGTGGTGGAATTCTTTCTTTTTTTAACCTCAAATTCCTTAGATTTTAATAATGCATTTTCTGTTTTTATGGTTAACAAGGCTGCAGGGTTTGGCAATGAAGGATTTGATCAACATTGCTTAGTTGTTTATATGATTCTTTAAAATCTGAGGCTGGAATTGAAGGTTAATTTTAAATTTTAATACGGTGGTAAGAGAAAAGTGCAGAACAAGTTTTAGTCATTTACTGAATACCCAAAAAAAAAAAAGAAAAAGAAAATGAAGGTAGGATTTTATTATTGAGTTTAGGGTTAGACCCCTTTGTCGTTAAATACATTAAATGTTCTAAAATAAACTGAAAATTTGAATTTGCTCACAAAATCTTTTAGTTTATTAATGGGTTATTATGGGGGAGAATTAATTAGAATTAAATTAAAAATTTATATGAAAAATTAGTGGAATTAAAATCACAAAGTCGTAGTTAACAAGCACTGATAATTCAAGTATTTTTTTTTTTATCTAATGATTTATTTTATCAAGATTATAGTAAATAACCTTTTTCAACCATAAAACTCTTCCCACGTGTTGAAGACTCATCGGTGGGTGACTTTTAAATAGGTGACAGCAGCAGCCTAAATTCCAAAATACCCGCTTCTATTGTGTCCTTAAACTAGGGCGTACCCAGGATCGGACCAGAACTATTCGACCAACTTGATATGGGGGGAACCAGCCAGGACCCGAATTTGAAACAGGTCCGACCCGATGAACCAGAGCTCGACCTCTACACCATCCCTAGCCACTCTTGTAAGTCTCTCTCATTCTCTCTCTGATTTTTAACCCTACCATTTTGGCTTTCTTCTTATTGTTATTAAGCCTAAGAACTCTGTTTGTTTTCGCGGGAAACTAAAGCAATAATCGATAAAACGAGCTTGTAGTGGGTCTAATAGGCATCTTCAGGTTTTATTTGTTACTATGAAAAATTTTTCTAGTCCAGACAGACAGGGCTTTATATGTATCGTAATTTCTGCGGAAAATTGTGGAGTAAATGAGAATCTTAACAGGAATTTAATTTTATTAGGTTGGTTTTCTTGGGACGATATCCACGAAACTGAGAGAGTTGCATTAAAGGAGTTCTTCGATGGGAGCTCGATTACGAGGACACCGAAAATATACAAAGAATACAGAGATTTTATCATTAATAAGTACAGAGAAGATCCTTCAAGGAGGCTCACCTTCAGCGAAGTTCGAAAATCACTGGTGGGTGATGTTAGTTTGCTCCAGAAAGTCTTTCTCTTGTTGGAGAAGTGGGGATTGATCAATTTCAGTGCACCTAGTGGTGGCAATAATTTGACTATGGATAATGAGGATACACATAAGGTTAAGCTTGAGGAAGGAGCTCCAAATGGGGTTCGGGTTGTTGCAATGCCCAATTCATTGAAGCCTATTTCAGTGCCACCTAAAGTGGGCCATAGAAGAGGCGATATGGTTGAAAGTGTGGTCAAATTGCCACCATTGACTTCATATTTGGATGTTTTTCCTGAGTTAACGAAAAAGCAGAATGTGTTGGTTTGTGGGAATTGTGGAGAACGTTGTGATTCTGGATGTTATCAGCACACCCAGGTATATCCAAGATCACAGTTTGCTAATAAGTTTTAAGAAAAGTGAATTTGATCTTCCTGTTGTTTTATTGAACTGAAGAGTTTGATCAGACTTGTAAGATTGAATTTGTAAAAGTTGATTATAATCACTTAGCTGAGTAAAATTGGATCTGGATCATGATTCTGCAATCATAATCAAGTGCTCGCCTCACTTGGTTTCTCGTCTGGTTGTCCAGTTTTATGCTCATTATTTTGCTGTTCTTCTTAGATGCCTATTTCATTTTCAGTTCTTTGCTCATTCTCTTTTCTGCTTACTATATCTAAGGTTGCATTTCATGGTTTTAATTTTTAAGATATGATGCTTGGTAATCTCACCCTGTTAATGGGTTAATACTATCTTGTTACATTTTTCTTGTCCTTCACAATTTCCCTAAGGCACCTGCAACTCTTTCATTAGGTCACATCAGTATAGCATTAGGGATTGGTATAAATGGAAAACACTTGTAGGTGCTTCAATATTATGGACTTGAGGTTAATGATTTAATATGTGAATGACATTTAAGTTTTGATCGATTTTAAGTGATAAAAATTACTTAAGTAAGGTAAATTATTTGAGCTGAAGGACCCTCTCCCATTCTGTCTCCATCTCCGTCTCTGTCTCTCTCTCATTTTTGTTTTTCATATTAGCAGGGTAATTTTACTATTTGTGCAAAATGCTTCAAAAATGGAAACTATGGAGAGAATAAGTCTATGGATGATTTCAAATTTAATGACTGCCACGGAAACAGTGGTTCTTCTGGAGCTGTCTGGACTGAGGCAGAAACTCTCCTTCTCCTAGAGTCTGTTTTGAAGCATGGGGAAGATTGGGAGCTTGTTGCTCAAAATGTTCCAACCAAGACTAAACTCGATTGTATTGCAAAGCTAATTGAGTTGCCTTTTGGGGAGCTTATGATGAGTTCTATCAGGGGTAGTTCTGCAGGCTCTACGGAGAATATTAGCAGCACGAAACAAGCACTCTTATCTTCATCTGCGCACCCAGAAAACATCAAAATGGAAGACCCAGATCATAAGCAGATAAATATGAGTGAGAAGAATGGAGATTCTTTAATCGAAGAACCTCCTTCAAAAAGAAAACGCACAGCTTCCCTTTCAGATAGTGGCAGTTCATTGATGAAACAGGCAAGATTTGCAAACTGTCTTACTGTGAATTAGTTGGTGTTTCCTTGATGCATAATGGTATTTTTAGCTGCTTTTGCATTTTTTGCCTGAAATTTTGGAACTAGTGTAGTTTATTCAAACTAACGGTTGTAAAGTTCTATAAGAGTATACAAAATGGTGAGGCTGTATCTGAACACCTAATATTGGCATATGTTAACAGGACTTTGTTTTTGTTATTGCATTCTTGTTTTGTGCGGTATCTTTAATTTTGGTGAATTATAATTTAATTGTCATAACTACCTATGGAATCTAAATTTGCATTAACTGTTCACTTCCAATTTTTGTGTTGTCTTATTTTGTAAAACAAATGATTGAGAGTATTCCTAATAGGTGGCTCTTATTTCGAGCATGGTTGGGCCTCATATCACAGCCGTGTCTGCTGATGCTGCAGTTGTGGCACTTTGTAAGGAGACCTCATGTCCAAGGGAAATATTCGATGGGAAAGAGGATTACATAACTAATGGGTTTACATCTCCAACTCTGCTTGATGAGCCAGAGAGGTTGTTTATCCATTTACATATTCTTTTTTTGTTCTCACATCTAATATTTATCTAAAGTATTGAACTTTTGTTTTATTTTATATAATACAGAGCTGAAGAGATTGAGGATTCGCAAATAGCGGAAAGGCCTGCTCAATCAGGTATTTGTTGTAAGCAGAACCTTGCATAACGATCTGCAACTTTTGTAGTTATGAACTATTAAGGGATGCTAGGTCCTGTAGATATTGTGTCTTGGCTAAACCTTTTTTCTCTGCTTTCTAATTCCCCCTTTGCTCAACGAATTTGTTTCTTTGAATCTTTCAGCTAGACTTGAAGCTTTATCAACTATCAGATATGCTCAGCCATTTTCATTTGATCCATTGGCTAATTATTATTTACATTTTGCTAGTTGTCATTATCTTCATGTAAATCTGTGTTTTCTTTCAGAAACTCAGGAAGCAACTCTAGAGAAGAATGATGTGCCTCTAACTTTACGAATCAGAGCTGCAGTTGCAACCGCTCTTGGAGCTGCTGCTTCTCATGCCAAACTATTGGCCAATCAGGAAGATAGAGAGATTGAAAATTTAGTTGCAACTATAATTGAGACACAGGTGGGTATTTCTTTGTTGTAGTTTTTCTTTGTACTTTTATTTGTGGGATAGCATGCCATGTTTGCTGAATGCAGCTGCTAATTTTTGTTCTTTTCATGCATACATGATCAGTTGGAGAAATTGCATTCCAAAATGAAGCACTTTGAAAATCTTGAGCTGATAATGGAGAAAGAATCTACAGAAATAGAAGAGCTACAGGAACATGTTTTGGGAGAGTGGATTTCTCTCTTACAAGGAGCATTTAGTGCTGGTATATCAAAGAGATGGGATCATACTTACGCAAAATCATAGGGCTGCAGTTTGAAGTTGTAGATCAATTTAAGGCAAAGCAGCAGGAGTAGAATGGACTTATGCAAACTTTCTAGATTTCTAGTGTATGTTTTATGTAACATAGTTTCTTTTTTACTTAGAAAGTTGGTGGGAGTTGCATATCCGGCAACACCACATAATTTGAAACTACCAGGTGAACACTTTCTTCAATGAAAATTTGAGGTTTCTTTTGGGCTTAGGTTACTCAATGAGATGAAGGGGCTTTTGATATTACTGCACTATCAAGTTAGTGAATGCCCCGATTTCTTTCCTTTTAATGCTCAAAGGAGAAAGAGAAAGTGTTAGTTGATGGTTTGTATTCTTTATTCTTGTTCATTGGTTACTTGTTTGATTAATTGTTGGATGAAACTTCCCATTCTTTGTAAGGAGATGATTAAACAGTGTGATTCTTCTGATGAACATATTCAAGTCCTTGGAATCTTATGAAGCTCTCAGAGTAGGATGTGAACAATCACATGAACAACTCATTGCCTGTGGAAATAGTTACATTTCCTGTTAACGGAACCAGTTCTGTACAGTTGTAACTTTTGCTTTCATTTACACAATACATTTTATTTCTCACAATCTACAATTTATGCATATCATCAAGCTATCAGGATCTTGCAGAACATTACTTGTTTTACAGTATCCTATTTGACTCCAGGGGCAGATGACTAGGAGCATGACTTGACCAGCTTAAAATTATGGAAATTTCTTCCTCTGAAAAAGTTGCTAAAAAGGAAACTTCTTGCTGTCTCTTGAGGAAGCTTCAGCGACCCACCAGGCCTCCTTTTCACTTGTAACATCGTTTGGCCTATCTGATGCTGAATTGAATTGACAGTCTTGGTGTCAACAGGATTACCAGACACATCCGTGACAAAGAAGGTATCTTCTGCTTTCCCTCCTTTTGTCGATATTTCTGCTCTTGTAATTGACAAGCCATTTTCACGAAGTACCCTTGTAATATCTGATAGCAGACCAAACCTGTCTTCTGTGCAAAGATGTAACTCCAGGCCCTGCAAGAAAGAAATTCCTCTGTAACATTTTGCAGCTTCCTCTGTTAAGAACTTTAATTATGTGGCAATAGAACTTTACCTCCGAGTCTCGTCTCTCAATGGCTGCTTCCAGGCACTTCATTACCCGCTGTTGTTCAGCTCCTGAGCTTAAAGGCAGTCCATCAACATGTCTGATATAGTATTCCTACAAATGTTGCAGCTTTATAAGAATTTGTTCTTAACTCAGACGCACTTCAAGCAATTATACTCTGGTACGAGGGATTAGGTTTGTCAGGGTTACCTGATAAGCTTCCGTTCTTCTTGTGATGACTGTTCCATGAAAAACAACATACTGCATGTCTGTTAAAGTGCAAACAGTGTCGAACAACAGCTTTGGCCGGTCTCTGGATCTTACAGTCACGACAGTGTAGTCTCTGTCACTGCAGTCTAACATTGTCACTTGGGGTCTGGAACTCTTGGATTGGATACCTTCAGGTCTTTCGAAATCCCTATCAGCCAACAACATCTGATGTAATCTCCTCTCTCTATGCAGCACTCCGACCTCAGAGGAAGAAATCGACATTATGGGTGTTCTGAAGTCACTGGTTCCTCTTAGGACATTGCAGAGGAGTTCCTTGATCATGAAGATCTGTTCTGGGTCCTTAATGGCATGCCCAGTGCCCTTGTCTGTGACCTGAACAACAGCTGCAGCTCTAGCGTTGTGTGTCCAGATTTCAGCATCCACTACATTGCATCCAAGGTCCGTCAGAACAGCAGACACCTCAGAGAGAAGTCCAGGCCTGTCTGTGCCGGTCAGTTCTATCAAGGTATGCTTGTCTGCAGGCGTTACCCCAACAGATCTTCTCATTGAACTCAAGAAACAGGCATTTCTTTCAAGAGCCTGAAAATTGAACAAAGATCAAAGTTACAATTATATACCATCACGGCCAGCAACATGAAAAGGATCAGGGAATAGATGAATTGGCCCACCTTCTGCATAAAATTGAGCGTTTCTTCGTCTCTGATTTTGTTTCCGTCATCGTCCACTACATAGAAAACTAGAAATCAAGTCCCGTGAGTCATACAGTGATTAGAAGATTACAGGAAGCAAACACAGAGGGCATTTTCCTTCTGGGTATTCGTATCATTACCATCCATAAACCATTCTCCGTCAGAAGATATATAAGCTTTTGTCACGACAAAGTTCAGGTCTGTAAGAACTTGAACTACTTGCAGGAGAATACCATGCCTGTTAACGCTATCAACCTAGACAGCGAAACATCCGGTTGCATGCATTATAAGTTTTCAGGAAACAGAAAAGAAAAAAGCAGTTGAATCTGAAATGCAGGGCTTACCTTTATCACTGTGGCATGCTCACAAGCATCATTTTCGATCACAACTCTGCAACCAGAAGTAAATTCACATAAGCAAATGGGGAAGACGAGAAGAAGTTTTTCCAAATCTCTCTGAAAATTACAAAATCATCAAGCAAAGGACAACGGAATGAAGAAACAGGGGAACTAATTAAGACCCAGAATCTGGTATTCTCAGAGGCTGTTAAATTATATGAGAGAAAGAGAGTGAAAAAGAAAATCGAAATACCTGGGTGGGTTCATCCTTCTGACAAGCTTTGCAACCTCGTCGTCCATTTCTCTGTCTCTCAAAATCCGCGAGTGACAGCCAAAAACCCAAAAATGAAGAACAGCGTACCAGAATCAATTAGTCAAACCTGTAACTAACATGTACACAAAAACAGCGAGAGAGAGGGAGAGAGAGCTGCTTATAAACCGAAGATGAGAAGGCGGTTAAGTGGCAGAAAAGCTAAACCCACAAGGAAAAAGAGAGGGGGAAGACGTGTAAGGATCCAATTTGTCGAGGTGCTAACAGTTACAATGTTACTTTAGATAAATTCTTAATTAAAGCTTAGAAACGGTTCACTAGATTTTTCTCAGGGGGAAAGCGAAAACATCCACCGGTCCCCGGTCCCCTGTTTCACCACTTTCATGGGATTCTGTGTCCGTACAGTTCGTGGGAAGTTCAATTCACCCACGTACATATATCTCTGTGTATGAAGTGGCAGTCACCCGATATTCACGTGCCATGCACGGCCTCCCATCGAACGTCTTTCCCTGTCGGGTGATATTATGCACTTCTAATTATATTTTAAAATTCTAATTTGTAAAAATAATTTAAAGAAATAATATCTCAACGTATGTGGAAAGATAAATAATGAATTTTAATAATTTATTATAGGAAAATATAAAAAAATTAAAATTAAAGAAATGGATAAGATTAATAGTTAAGGTGGATGTACGTGGTTTGAAGGATAAGCTGTGAGAGGTACAACAGTGATCGAGGGAAACCAAACGTGGCAAAATGGGAAAGGGCTGGCTGTTGTATACTTAGCAAATGATAAACCCTATCAACTTTGTCTTGTCTTCTTCTTCCACACGTAACATGACAAACCTATTACGAGGGGAGCAAGGAAAGTGATGTAGCATTAGATGTACCTTCATGAAAATGATGATGACTAATCATTTTGTAAGTTATCCTAGCTAGGATCATTGAATTTGTTTTCATTATTAAATTCAGGTTTTTTGGTTGAATATTAGTGATTGAGTTTCAAATTTTAGTCTATTCAATGTTTCCAAGTAGCGTGATCTACTTGATATGAAATGGGTATATCTCATATATAGAGCATGTGATTAAGAAGTACTAATATGAATTAAATATCTCAGTGTACTGCATGATGTATTTAAGCTTGAAACGTATGTAAATGCATGCATAAGTAGGTGACTGAGGTGATGGAGCTCTAATGGCAACTGGGGAGCTAGCACAGGAAGTACTATTGGAGGCTGCAACATTCACGTCTCTGTGTTGCTGTAGACAGCTGGGAGCTTAAGTATACCAACTATCATGAATTCGTTGGTTATAGTGTTGATAGCAATTGCATGGACCAGATGCCTTTGTAAGTCGTGTCATATTGGAACTACTGTTGGAATTTATGGAAGAAATGTATAATTCCAGTTGTGGGCATCACTGTTAATTACTATCTAGCTGTTCACTGATGATCAGTCACTGTTATCTGCAAGCTAACCTACTAAAGCCTTTTTGAGCCTTGGAATTCAAACTGTTCTTGTTCAATTTGATTTGGCTTTCATGGTACTCTAATAATATTTCTTCCAGAACTTTTATGAGACAAATTCACATATAGTACTTCTTAATCAAGCATTGAATGTTTTCCTAATTCTCAAAAATCTTTTGGATCTAATAAGTCAAGATCCAGAACCAACCTTTTGGGGCAATTAATAAGACAGGTAAACTGATTCAAGAACAGAACATGAAAAAGAAGGGGACGAAAGGATATGCAAGAGATTACTTGTTTCACTTTATTAAGAACTTTGATGATGAAACATAACTAAAGGAGCGAACAATAGATATTCATTAAGCTTGCTTGTCATCCATGCTGGCCAGTCTTGCAGGAGTTCAGTCTACCCTACAGAACTCTCACTAAAAGACTTCTTAGTTTTAGATCTCCAGGCAAGAAAGAAACATCGTTATTATAGTATGTAGGACCAGTATTACGTGTCCTTAATTACTTCAATCACACAGATACAGCAACAATGGCAGACAGTACTGTGTTTTCTTTCTATTTTCTCTTCAAGTTTATTTATTGATGTCATCCTAAGCAGATGCAGAATTTTCCCTCAGACCCAGTTGCACAAGTTGCACTTTGGTACTTCTGCTGCAGAGTCTTCTTGCATTCAGCAACGCATTGAGAGAGTGTGCATGGATTGACTTGGATCCCGATGGCACCCTCTAAAGGGTTTAGACCCAATACCAAGACCCCAGCATCACCATTACCAACACCACACCCCTGTACTTCACTCCCTTCTCTTCCATTGGTATACCCTGAAACTTTCCTCTCTCTCTTACTGATCTTTCAACATATCAAGCACATTTATAGGAAAGCATACAGTTACCCGGAAGAGAAAGTTTCCACGCCATTAACGTGAGGGCCGTATTATAAAAACCAAATGAAGTCACATGAAGAGGACACCACTTAGAGATGATATAGCTATATATAATGGAAGCTCGATCAATCCCTCCATATTTTAGTGTCCTTTGCTTACTTCTTCGTCCACCAACAATGGCATTTCCCGCTTCAGTTCCCCAACCAATCAGAGCTCAACGAATGGTTTATACTACCGGCAATGATTATCCACATGCAGTGCACGATCTCGAGCTCCATGGATGTACCAATAAGCCTGTGAAAGTTCATCTGATACATGGGCTCCTCTGAATATGTATGTATTATCTTCACGCCGACCACCTAAGATCATGATGAAACATGACAAGATGACTGTGTTGAGCGATGATCGTGAAGGGTTATATTTTTTATTCTTCTTCAAAACATGGGCGCAGCTTTATGAAACATGCTGCCCATGTCAGTTACTTCAACAATGACTCGCGTTGCCTGGCCATCTTTCTGTTCCCTTTGCCAAGAAGAGCAAATTACCAGCTTCAACTTGGTTTTTGCTGCAATGGGAACTGTAAAATCTGCTGAGGCC
Organism: Moringa oleifera; assembly: GCA_021397835.1. Classification (NCBI taxonomy): domain Eukaryota; kingdom Viridiplantae; phylum Streptophyta; class Magnoliopsida; order Brassicales; family Moringaceae; genus Moringa; species Moringa oleifera. Next base: position 8,065,908 of record JAJFZO010000344.1, on the reverse strand, counting down.
TAAGAAGTTGGGCCTCCTCTATTTTTGGGGCCACTATCCGCTCGGGGGTGAAACGGGCCCTGTTTTGTACCTCGAACTTTGAAAAGGTCGTCCTAACAAAAAAATGGAGGGAAATCCCCAAAACCCTCCAAACCCTGAATCATGCGGCGGAGACGCCTCAGGCTTAGCTGCTCCTCAGATGAAGAAGAGGAAGACTATAATCAACAGCTACGCGAAAATGGAATTCAAGACCGACGACCTATCGTCACTGACCAACCGGTTGTCCTGTCCCCTCCAAGTCCTAATCCTGACCCTAACACTAACTCTTATCCCCCTGAACCAGTTCCAATATCTGATGACGAAATTATTAACATCTCGGACAACCTTACCCCTCCATCTTCTCCTCCTCCCCCGCCGCCTATTGCGCCGCCGGCGAGCTCTGATCAGGGCACTGGCACTCCTGTCGGGGACTTCCTATGCCGGATGGGGCTGAGGTTGAGGAGGGAGTGGTTGGAATCTTGTCTTCACGGACTAGAGAGCTCTGTTGCGACATTTTCGAGCCTGGATGTTGCAGCAAAGGCGAAACTTTGCTTCCAGCATTTCTTGTTTTCGGATATGAATCACTCTGGAGGCGGCCTGCTCCCTCAGAATGTGGAGTCCCTCCATCTTGTCGATCTTCCTGGACCGTTTGTGTTGCAGGTTCGTGTGTGATTTTGATGAATGTGTTCAAATTGATGCACTAGTTAGTTGTTACTTGTTGCTTGCTTTAATTTTAAGTTATCATTGTTATAATTTCTTTTGCCAATAACATTATGAATTGCTGCTATTTGTTAGTCCTTATGTGGAAGCTTATGTATGTATGAATGTAACTTCTATGTAAATTGTCATTGGGTGTAGAATTGATGGAATTATTGTGGTGTTTGTGAAGGAGCAGAGGATACTCGACCAACAAAAGGAACAGGGCCTTACTTATTCTGTTCAGGGGGGGTGAAAGTAAACTAGTCTGTTATTGCTTTTTCATGTTTATGTGTAATACTCAAAAGACTTTTGATGAGTTTGTATTTGAAGTGCCTTTTAATTGGCACAGAGTTTTAGAATGGTACTAGAATAAGATATAGTCTTGATTTAAAAGAGTAAAGCAATGAATTTATTACTGGGAGATGGAATCCTTGGGACATTTTGATTAGTGGTAAACAACATTTTTACGAGAAACTTCTGCTGATATTGAGTCTCATCTGTTCAGGTTGATGAGATTGTTAATATCAGTTGTCCTCTTCGAGGCAGGTATCAGGATGCACCACACGGATTTAAGAGGTGCCTCAAGTTGTCCATGACAGATGGCGTCCAACGTGTTTTTGGCATGGAATACAGGCCCATCAAGGATCTCAAAATTTTGGCTCCTGCTGGGATGAAGGTTTTCCTTTCTAATGACTGTCACTGGTTTATATTATTTGTTTATATTTTCTTGCTATTTTTTTTTATTGAGGTTGGGTAGTGGAATTAATAACATCATAGGTCTGGGATTAATACTATAAAAAGTTTTCTGCTTGTAATTTGTTTAGACATAATGAATTAGAGAAGCACTTTTGGCAATAGGGTATTCTTCCATGGATCTTGTGTTGGGTGGTGCATTTGTGAGATCATGATGGCTGTTTGTTGCCCATATTTATAAATGTGGAGCATAGTTATGATGAATTCCAGTAACCTACTTGTAAAATGCAGTGCCACCATGCTTGAAAAAGATTTCAGGTGATTAAGCAGTTACCTTCACATGAAATGAATTTGTTTGATGGATATTGCTGCACAAGGTGGTACCTAGATATATTCTTTCAATGGCTTGCACAAAAATGACTGAGAAGAGAATGTATAGATTACTACACTAGGCAAGTGCTTCAAGTGGGCAGGTCTTCATATTCGAAAGGTCAAGAGGAAAATTGTGACAATGGTTCCATTACTAATATATTGGATGGTGAGGGGCAAGAGGAATAAAAAGCTTTTGAGGGGGTGGAGACTTGGATAGATTTGTTACAGGATAGGTGGTCTATGATTACTGAAACTGCAGGGACCGAGAATAAATTTGTAGATGAGAAGGAGTATTTAGAATTTATTTAAATTCTAACCACTAAATAGCTAGCTAAACATACATTAGAGACACCACCTTTGTGCTATTTATGTTGAATATATATATATATATATATATATATGTATGTATGTATGTATGATTGTTTTTGATAAAAAATTTAATTGGCAATCAAGTTAGCGTTCTTAGAGATACACAAGGAATTATATCCTTTCGTGGAGGCCTCTATTTTATATATATATATATATATATATATATATATCTGGATTGTTCTCTATTTTTTGGCTTTTCTAGTTTGACAACTTCTTGATGCCAACAGAAAATAGAGAAAGCACAGTGCTAATTGGTAAGTAAGTCTTGTTAATATCTATGATTGATAAATTCTCTTTTGACCTATAGGTTCTCATCTGTAATGTACACGTACGGCATGGGCTTTTAATGCTAGTTCCTGAAGTTTTAGAAGTTTTAGGTGGAGTAGTTGAGGAGTTGGATGAGGCACGAAAGCGTCTTGTTGATGAAGTAAATAAGCCACCAAGGGGAAGAAGGTATTTGAGTTCCACAGATGCATCGATTATCTTAGAGATTTTCTTTTTTTCAAAGATTCTGTCAGCATTATAAAATATTGCTATTTTTGTATGCTGATGAAATGTTTCTGAAAATTGTCCCCCATAAATGAATTATTTTTATTATGTATTTCACAGCATTGTATTCTTTTGCTATCAATACTTTCACAAAGCTTCTTGCTTCTGCTTTTAAAAAAAAAAAAAAAAACTTTCACAGAGCTGTATTTTTAATAGAAAACTGCTATGCATATCCTATGTAATATTTGTAAGAGGATAAATGCTGGGCATGGTGATTCTGGTTTGTAATATTGGCTAATATGGTTCTATTAAAGCGTTCTTTAAAAACTAGATCGTTTTCAGTTTCATCTCTTCGAGGGGGTCTAATTAACAATCTGTTCTTTTATTTATGAAAGTTACTTGAAATGCAATTTTTTACACCTTATCTTGTGGAAAAAGTGACGTCAATCTCTTCTGTTTGCAGATCAAGGACTGGAGTAGCTCCTTCGTTAGCAACTAGAGCCACTCGGGCTGCATGGCCACTGAATGGTGGTAATGTTGATTATCACACCAACAGTTCTATGTCAGAAAATGCTATGCCCATTCAGGCAGATGGACAAGGTAGAATTCTTCTTCCTGCCTTTCTCTTTCTGAAAATTTTCATCTTAAGGAAAGGAAAATTTGCATATTATGAAGAGGCAAGTGTTAGGCATGCTGATAATAAGGTTTGTACAGGCACCTAGCTTTACATTGTAAGGTCAGCATTGGTATACGGAATGTACATGCCATCTTGATGAGAATTTTGAGGGCAATAAACCTTATGTAATGGTTATATTGGTTATGGATGTTAGCATCCTTATAATATGGAGTATAGGTGAAAGTGCTATAGGGCAAGCAGAAGCTGTATTCCCTATTCTCCCACTTTTTTCGTCTTTTTCCTTTGATATATTACAAATGTGATCAAGCTGAGATGAAAGATGCTGAATAAACTTTTTGGTTGTTGTTTTCAGTTAGGGAAGTTGAGTTGATATATTTATTTTGAAGTCGAGTAACATTTTTATTGGCTGATAGTTTTAACTTTTGTATTCACATATAATCATGTAGGCAATGCTTCAGTTGTGCCCAGAATTGATGCCAGTCAAAGAACTGTGGAAGAGTCTTACATTTTCAATAATGTGGAAAATGCAGTTCCTCATGCATCGTCCAATGTGGTTTCACATGTTGAGGAGATGCATGTTGATGCTGTTCGCAGGGGCCCAGCTCTGTCTAATTCACAGTTGGATGCTATACCAGATGTTGAGGACATCCTTATGGTTGTTTCCAGAACTGATACCAGTGAAAGAACCATGGAAGAGTCTTCCATTTTCATTAGTAGGGAAAATGCTGTGCCTGATCCATCATCTAACAATGCTTCAAATGTTGAGGAGACACACGTTGATACTCTTCGTACTGATGAGGTGATGGCTGCATCTAATCCAGCCTCCAATGTTGCACTAGTTGTTGAGGATGTCCATATGGTTGATAAAGCAGAATATCCCCTCCTACTATCTGGAGATCAAGAAATCCCTTTCACTTACTTAGCTAGCTTGTCAGCCAAATGGGCAGCAATGAAGGACAAAGCATCTTCTGTGCAAGGAAAAATTAAGGTTTGCACATAATTTGTTGTTTCTTTTTTACGGTGTCATTCTCTGGGTTTCGATTTATAATTATAACTGCATCTAGCTTCTTTAATTGATTATGTACCAGTCATAGCTATCCAACTCAATTTTGTATAACTCAACAGATTCTGAGTTAAATACAATGTGGCTGGCTACATTAAATTTTGCTAATATATTATGAAGAAAGAAAAGTCAAATATCTTAGACATTTGTGTAGGCTATACATTGTTTTAATAATTCTGTCTAACATTCTCACTGGTACTGTTTCAGTTAATTTCTCTTTTTCATATATGTTGAAAGGCTTTACTGAAATTAGACTGAGTTGCATCACCTCCAAATGAGAGTTAAAGTGTTAAAATATATGAAATTGTGAGGTTTTGGACATATTAGTTGATGGATTTTTTTTTATTATTATTATTTTTTGGGTTTAAGAAGAAAAGAATGAAGTTGTTTTCTTATGTACAACTATCTTGATGAGATGTTCTTGTGCAATTATATGCATGCAATTTATCAATTCATAGCAAAAAAGTGAACTGATGATACTTCTTGTATAATAGTTTTGGTGCCTCAACAACAAGCTCTAATGGTAGAATATCTTCAGTGAACCAACTTGTTCCCCTGGGTTATTGATGAGTTGTCTATCTTATTTGGTGAAGTTTGTTTACTATATGTGTCTGCAAACTTTTACTTGAACTTGTTACTAACCCATAAACAATCTGTTCCATGAGTATGTGATTCATATTTGTCTAATTATAATTCACCAAGCAGATCAGGAAGTGGTCTTAAGTAACATTTAATTATGTGTATGGTGGGAAAATATGAAGTGGAACTTATGTAGAAGTCATCATTTTAGTATTGTATTTTTCTGAATTTTTAAGAACAAATTTTGTAGTGCTTTCTGACTGGTGTCAAGAGATTCCAATACAAGCAAAGGGCAAAATATGAGCTTCAGTGTTACGTTGATGATGGAAGCCTCATTTCTGAAATCTTGATTGATCACAGTGTGAGTTTCTTTTTCTCTTTTGGCATTCTCCAAGTGATGCTATAAGGTTGTTATGAATTGATATATATATATATATATATATATATTCAATATCTGGAATCGATATGTTGATCTGTTATTTTTCCTCTTCAGGTTGTACAAAAAGGAATAGGTCATTCTCCAGAGCAGGTTTCTGCTGCTCTTTCTTCTTCAGACACAAAAGCAGTCAGCAGCATGAAGGAGACTCTGAAGCAGTTCCAAATACTTTTAGTCAATTTCGAGGTACTTTATACTGAGAAATTGGGCTTGATGTTACACTGGTTTAAATGAAGATTGTGAAGGTTGTTTCTTATCTAGGAAAGGCAATTTCTTTAATTGCTAAAATAGCTTAGGGTGTCTAGCAGTAGTTCGTCATGGGAGGGTGGGCTCACCTATCTGGTACCTTATCATTTTCATTTGTTTCACCACAGGGCACAATGCTTGTTGAAATAAATGAAACATCTCTTCCTGTGGCCCTTGAGATGTGCCAGGGTTGTCCTGCATCTGATGCATGGTTGCTTCTCGAAAGACTGAAGTCCTTTTCTCCTCAAACTCCACGGCATTGGCACCCAGCTCCTATTGACATATCTCCTTGATTGGCTCTGCATTTTTCCTTTCTGCCTGAGAAGGAAGTTGGAAGGCTGCAAATATCGACTGCAATGAGCATGTGCTGCTGTTGCAGGTAACGGGAGGATCTTTCCCCCTTTTGAGAATGATGCTTTGGCTTGTTGATAATGATTTTGTTATGTGCCATTTGAAGCTGCTGAGTTCAACCCACAGAGAGGCATTGGGAGCTTATGGAACTCTAGGATTGATGGGAGGATACAAGCAGCCATGCTGGCTCAATCCTGCTGCACCATGATCTTGTTCTTTTAAGTTTACCCTCAGTTGTGTATAACAGAATTCGGGTTTCGTGTCATTTGAAGATATGTAAAGAAGGATGGAAAACCAATCAATCTTTCATTGAAGGACACTAGCCATGAGAATACCAAAAAGTGTGAATGAAGACTTATCCAAAGTGAGGTGCATCTGCAGTCTCATACTTCAATGTGAATTCTCACTTTCTCCTCCAACTACGCTGGTTTGATCATTTTTCAAATTTGCCGGATTCAGAAATTTTACTTATCCAAGTTCCTTGTTTTGTCATGTTGACATGCTGTAATATGTGAATAATGCTTCTGTTTTAAGAAATGATAAACCTTAGAGTGTGCAATGTGAGAACATGATAAACCTTGGAAAGGAAAGGATTACAACTGGTCCAGGTAAGGACAGCCAATTGGTCAAGACTCTGAACAATCAATAACCAACTATTGTTGCTCTTTTCTCTCCCCCAACATTCATTGATTTTTACCTTCGGAGTTGCAGTAATATTTGTACACAATCTAAATATGCTTAATTTAGATTCCTATAGTCGGTCCTCATGGCCTTCCAATTTTATTTCTATCATTTCATGGCTGTCAAATTTTATTTCCATCACCAAAATCAAGCCCTGGGAATCCCAGCACATACTTAGAACATGACACCATTTACTATACTAAACTTCTGAATCTCCTTAGTCTTTCTTTTGTTCATAAGACCTGTTTGCACCCTTACACCTGATAATCAGCCTGCGTGTGACATATTCAACCAGGTCCAGGCAGAGCAGCGTCCATGGATAAAGCACCCTCACCCAAGATGGCTCTACTAGGTACCTATCCCCGTGGCAAGCACTGTTCACAATTTGCTTTGCACATTCTTCTGGGGACTCCTTGGGAACAAAATCTGCCAACTGCTGCAGAAGAACCACCAAAAGTTTCGCGATACAATTAGGTCACTCCCTTTATCATACAATATAATAAGAACATGTAATATGACTACTTCAGTTTGGTTATATATCAGAGAGAAAAAAAACATCGAGTTAGTAAGAGCTTACAGTCTCTGAAGGCTGATTTCTTAATAAGTCTGTATTGATAAAGCCTGGAGTGACAATTGTTATGCCAATATCTGAACCAATTTCTGTCCTCAGTGTCTCGTAGAATCTTATTAGCGCTGCCTTGCTTGCCTGAATCAACACAAACCAAATCAATCAAAGCAATGCTTGGCAACTAAGCTTAGCATGTACTTTCCTAAATTTCTCACCGAGTAGATAGAATTTCCTGGAAGAGGGAACCAACCAGCAGCTGAAGCAATGACAACGATCTTCCCTTTGCTCCTTCTCAGGTGTGGAATTGCGAAATGGGTGCCGTAAACTGACCCCCAAAAATTTATATCCTATGGTTATACATATCATTCATGATTAATTTCCTTTATTGTTGGACAAAATATGCTTGAATAATCTGAACCAGAAAGAGGTTTACCTAATTTGACAAATTAAAAAGGCATTATTCAGAGTCTGCCGATACATTACCATTATGGGAGTGAGATCAGAGACATTGTTGACTTTATGAAACAATGCTACTCTTGCAGTACCAGCATTGTTCACCAGATGATCCACTGTTCTTCCATGGACACCATGAGTCATTAGAGAAGAAAACAATTTGAAAAAAGGTGAAACACTAACGCAGATTGATAGCAGTTTAGCAGAGATCTCACATTGGCCAAAGTGGTGCATGGCTGCATGGACAAATCGCTGACAGTCTTCCACCCTGGAAACATCCCCATAGATGCTAATAACATCAGGGGAGCCAAGAGCCTTGGCCTTATCCACAACAGGCCCCAGACTATCTTCTTTCACATCAACCAGTGCTAAACAAGCTCCTCTGCTCGCATACTCGTAAGCAATTTCCTGCACAAACAAAGGAAAAGTTGACAGAATCAAGGACCCCTGAAAGACAAATATAGTCAGGTAGTTAAAGGGCCAGCACCAGCTATGTGACCTTGCCAATGCCAGAAGCTGCTCCTGTGATGATTACTACTTTTCCAGCTACATTTTCACTGAACATCAACCTTTTTATGCCATAAAGGAACTTGAGAACAAGATATGGAGGTACAACTAAAAGGAGAGCAATTAGTGTTAGAGGAGGAAGAAAAATGTTCATGAACTTCTGAATCAAATCCATTGCTCCAGCTACAATGGACTCAAGAACCCTTCTTAAGCTTCATACTTAAAGCAAAAACTATCAGCCTGCATATATACTACTTTGTCCAGTAACTTTTTTCTGTTAGGTTATTACATTATTGACTTAATAAATACTTAACGTTGGTGGGAAATGGCATTTAATACTCTGTAACGTATCAGTCAGAGTTGGGAGGTGGTTGCTGCATTCATAATTATCAGAATGGTTTGGTTGAATTATTAAAGGAGCACTTCTGATTTCAAGATCAGATAATGAACAAGCAGATTATACACAAATTATGAACCTTCCCTAAATAGCCATGTTAAATTTCCAAAGTGTTCCAGTGACTCATGGACAAAATCACTCACAGGCATCAACCTGGCAATGTCAGATCTATCAGGGAAGCCAGCTGTTGAATCAGCAATCTCAAAGCATTGAAGAGGACTGTAGCTATCCCTGGAAGGTCCCCATCATCTGTTTTACTGTCTCCTACTCTTCTAATGATACAAAAGTTATTATTCATCTTTCAATGAAAGTGGTGAAGAGAAATTACAACTTTTAAATATTGACAGCTAGGGCCTGGCCATGTTACAGCATCAAGCTCTCAGCTGAACAAAGAGTCAGCTCCAGCGATCTTGACAAGCTTGATGACAATTGTTTGCCCTGGTGCTTTGTACATAGAACTGAGGATTGTACAGGAATGTCCTTTGAGGATTTGTTCAGCCTATTGATGTTTATTTTTTTCGGGTGGTGAGTAACAGGAAGCGCCAAGTCCACTCTACTAGCTCAGGACACAGCCTCAACAGGAGCACAGTCCTAAGCCAGAATGGTTCTGCAGGGTGTCTCTCTCCATGGCAACACTGTTCACGATGGCTTTGGCACACCCATCTGCAGATCAAAGTCGGACAAAGCCATAGTGACCCTGCCCATAAATAGTATCTCAAAAGATTCGGAGTTGTTATGGTAATCCAGTTCTGTCGATAAAGACTATGTGACTTGCATAAAATTGTTGTAGGTTCAAAGATCATATATAATTCGTACCAAAAGCCCTGCTGCTGTCATGAACACAAGTGTTCATGGAAATACTCACTGAACTTAGCAGATCGTTTTTAGCTCAAAACATACTGGGATCCAGAAAGTAAAAGAAAATTAAGCCATTTTTCCTACCTCTAATATAAAATCAGCATTGATTATTTCTGACTCGATTAATCCAGGAGTGACAATTGTTATCCCAATATCCCAACCAAATTCAATCCTCAGTGTCTCATATAAGCTTACTAGTGCTGCCTTGATTGCCTAGAATGATAACAAAAGTACAGTGAGATGAGCTAAACTGAGAAAAAGAGAGACTAAAGAAGGACATGGCAGAGATCCCTTGCACTGTAGATGCTCAAACTTGGCGGGGTTAACCATCCAGCAACTGAAGCAATGACAATGATCTTTCCTTTGCTCTTTTCCAGGTAGGGAGCTGCAAAACGGGATGCATAAACTGAACCCCAGAAATTTGTATTCTGCCAATACAACGAATTGAAGATCACTGGATTTGGAGGAATTCTTGGTCGTCTTTGCGTCCTCAAGGCAATGATATTCGAGGTTGATAAACTGTGTTATAGCCCTGAGATGCAGTTCCAGGAAACACCTAATTACCATAACTGGAGCGAAGTCACCGATTTGAGTTGAATCCCCAAACATGCTCCATCGAGCAATACCAGCAATGTTCATAACATGATCCACTGGTGCATTGCATAGATCACAAAGTAGTTCGCAGAAGAAGTAAAAAATTAGAAAGGATACTGGTACGTGTAATTTCTTACTTACACTTTCCGTAATGTCTCATAGTTTCATCAACAAACAGCTTAAAATCTTCAACCTTCGAAACATCTGCCTGGATCACGATAACCTCCGGTGAACCTGACAGTCGGGCTTTGCTCGCAACTCCATGGAGACGGCCTTCTCTTTTAGTAACAAGGGCTAGACGTTGTTTAATATGATAAATTAATATGTATTAGTTTAATGAAATAAATTATTAAGATATGTTTTATTTTTTACATTAATATGATAAATTATAAATAATAAATATTTTATTACATAACTGAAATAATAATAATCTGAATCCATTTGTGATATGAAAAGGGTCTTTTCAATTTGAATATAACAACTGAAAGTGAAGAATATAAGGGCATCTCCATCCACAGTCCCAGCCAAATCCAACAAACTTTATGCGACGTGGTTTCCTGTCAGATAGAAAGCCCATTAGTTAAATAATTCAATGCTATGGTTTCGGGTCTGGTCCTGAAACCCAACCACACCAAGGGCCCATAGTCCGACCCAATTGAATACAAAAAAGCCCTCGAAGGCGGAAACGACATAATACTTCCGTTGACCTGCATAATCAAAAGCCCTCGTTTCACCCCCAGTTGCTAGGGTTTTCTCTCGCCGTTAGCAGGAGCAAGGGAGAGGACAAAGAAAATGGTAAGTGGAAAGCCCTAATATGTGTTCAATTACTTTCTAATAGCAATGTTTCATGATTTGTATGATGTTTGTTATCCATTAAGGCTCTGATCTGTATCTTTATTGGTGAGTCAACAACTGCGTTATAAGTAGCTTGGATTTGTTAATCGATTTGGCTTTGTTTATATGTACCTATGCGTGTGTACATTTAGTTATTTGTATTTGTGTTCCATACGTGCGAATGCATTTCTGAAACATGAATTGATAGGTTAAATGATTAGTTATTTTGAAAACTGATTAGAGAACTTTTTCCTTTTGGCACTGGAGTATGTGATTATTTGAGCTAATCTATCCTTTGACCATATTTCTCCAATGAACTGCATGCTAAGCCTTTTATCTATATGAGCATTTATTATTATCCTTTAAAATATTTGTGTGCGCTGTGATCGTTTCTGTGTTCTTAAAATTGCTTATTCTGAAAGTTAGATGGGTTATGCATTCACTAATTATCCATTATATATGCCATTGTGCAACAGGCCCCAAAAAGAGGAGGAAAGGCAGTAGCACCAGCTAAGAAGAAACAAGTAAGCATCACTTGTAATTTTGGTTTTGGAAACCACTCTGAAAAAGGCTTTCTGTTTTTCCATTCTAACTTTCCCTTATTTTTTCTCGAATTCAGGAGAAAGTTGTGAATCCCTTGTTTGAGAAGCGCCCAAAGCAGTTTGGTATTGGAGGGGCTTTGCCTCCAAAGAAGGATTTGCACCGTTTTGTTAAATGGCCCAAGGCTATTCGTATTCAAAGGCAAAAGAGGATCCTTAAGCAGAGGTTGAAGGTCCCACCAGCATTGAACCAATTCACTAAGACTCTGGACAAGAACCTTGGTAAGATTAAAATCTTTTCTGTCCACTGTTATAGATGTAAACTGTTCCTGAGGGAAGCTTGGTTTGTTGTTTGGCTACCATCAAGTCCATAATACTCTATTGGGTCGAGTTTTGAAATTGTCTGTTATAACCATTGAATGATTTGCTTGGGTTTTAGTATTATGATGTATTCTATTGTAGAATTGGTGGCGTTTCCTTCAACTTCCACATTGCAGAATTTGTTTGTGTTTAAACACTATCAATTGTGATTGGATTGTGTGCCTTTGTTGATTGCTCTCAGATTAATTGTATGAGACTAGTTTGTACCCTGCTCCCTTCTATGGTTTCTATCAGTCTGCTTATTGTTAAGGTGGGCGGAAATTAATGATTGTCTTTCTTCGTTTGCTGTGAGTTGAGTTTGGATCTAATTTGGTATCTGCCTGTTTTCTTTTGACCATTTTCTTTCTTCTTGATTTCTTGTTCTTCCTCTCCATGAATGTTTCTCTTTTCCATCATTGGTTATGATAATTGATGTCATGGTTACGAAATTTATTGTCTTTGTATGTCTGCTCTCAGCGACAAGCCTGTTCAAGTTGCTTCTCAAGTACAGGCCTGAGGACAAGGCAGCAAAGAAGGAACGCCTTCAGAAAAAAGCTCAGGCTGAGGCTGAAGGGAAGTCTCCTGAAACTAAGAAGCCCATTGTTGTGAAATATGGACTTAACCATGTGACCTACCTCATTGAGCAGGTTGCTCTTGATGATTGTTTTAACTGTATAGGGTTTCACATTAAATAAATGTTGAGTCTAAACATTGAGAAGTTTACTAAGGAAACAATTGTGTTACTGCAGAACAAGGCTCAATTGGTTGTCATTGCCCACGATGTGGATCCCATTGAGTTGGTTGTCTGGTTGCCTGCCTTGTGTAGGAAGATGGAAATTCCTTACTGCATTGTGAAGGGGAAATCAAGATTGGGAGCGGTAACATGCTCATTCTCTAATCATTCTCTGGTCAACATATCAGTGGAACATTTTGTTTATGTTTACTGTTTTTGCAGATTGTCCACAAGAAAACGGCTTCTGCCTTGTGTTTGACCACAGTCAAGAATGAGGACAAGCTTGAATTCAGCAAAATCTTAGAGGCCATCAAGGTAAGATTGTAGTGGCCATATGTGTACATATATGGAAATAATATATAGATAGATACTTAATGTGTATATTATTTTATCTTTTCTCACTGATTCTGTCCTGGGTTTGCAGGCCAACTTCAATGACAAGTATGATGAGAACAGAAAGAAGTGGGGAGGTGGTATCATGGGCTCCAAATCACAGGCCAAGACCAAGGCCCGGGAGAGGCTTCTTGCAAAGGAGGCTGCGCAGAGGATGTCTTAGGAGCCTTGTTAGTCACGAAGACTTCTTTTCTTGTGTTGATTGTGCCTTACTTTTTTGGATGATTAAAATGGTCTTTTGTGGTGACTTGAATCAGACGTCTTGACTTTCAGCATTATGTTAGTAGAAGTATTTTTATATTTTTCAGGTCGAGCTTTAAAGGAGCTATTTAGCCTTTAGGATGTGCTCTTATCTAAGTTTTGCCCAAGATTTTGTTACGATTTATCTTTTGCAGCTATCTTACCCTTTGCAGAAATTTTAGAGCTATTTTGACTTTGTAGCCAGAGGTATTTCTCATACTTTAATAGTACATCGGGGTGCATTCTGTTCAATGATGAATGAGCTGAACAGAATCTCATTAGTGTGGATGATTGATGACAGTCATCAAGCAACAGAATTGGATGTTGTGCTGTAGAAGTGTTTCTTTTCTTTAACCCAAAATCCAGTGATTTTAATAATGCATTTTTGGTTTCTGTAGTTAGCAAGTCAATAGGGTTTGCAATGAATGATTTTATCAACATTGTCTAGTTGTTTATATAATTCTGAAAAAACTTGAGGCTGGAATTTGATCAACGGTGCGGTTAACAATGAATGATTTTAATATGGTGGTAAGAGAAAAGAGCAGAACCGGTTTTGTTCATTTACTGAATACCAGAAAAAAGAAAAAAGGAAGGATTTAATTATTGAGTTCAGGGTTGAACCCCTTTGTTATGAAATACAATAAATTTTTTCAAATAAATTGAAAACTTGAATCTGCTCATTAAAGGAGGGAATTAATTTGAATCAAATTAAAAATTTATATGAAAAATTATTTGAATCAAAATCACAAAATTTTAGATAAAAAGTATCAATAATTCAAGTGTGTTTTATGTTTATCTAATGGTTTATCTTATTAAGATTACAGTAAACAACCTTTTTCAACCGTAAAACTCTCCCCACGTGTTGAGTTCTTATTAGTGGATGGCTTTTAAATAGGTCACACAGCAGCAGACTAAATTCCAAAGTACCCGCTTGTATTGTATCCTTAAAATAGAGCGTACCGGGGATCGGACCGGAACTACTCGAACAGCTCGGTATGGGGGGACCAGCCAGGATCCGAATTTGAAACAGGTCCGACCTGACGAACAAGAGCTCGACCCCTACACCATCCCTACCCACTCTTGTTAGGCTCTCCGACTCTCTCTCTCTGATTTTTAACCCTGCCATTTTCGCTTTCTTCTTATTCGTATTAAGCCTAAGAACTCTGTTTGTTTTCATGGGAAACTAAAGCAATAGTCGATAAAACGACCTTCTAGTGGGTCTACTAGGCTCTTCAGGTTTTGCTTGTTTCTATGAAAAATTTTTCTAGTCCAGACAGAGGGGGCTTTATATGTATCGTAATTTCTGCGGAAAATTGTGGAGTAAATAAGAATCTTAACATGAATTTAATTTTATTAGGTTGGTTTTCTTGGGACGATATCCACGAATCTGAGAGAGTTGCATTAAAGGAGTTCTTCGATGGGAGCTCGACTACGAGGACACCGAAAGTATACAAAGAATACAGAGATTTTATCATTAATAAGTACAGAGAAGATCCTTCAAGGAGGCTCACCTTCAGCCAAGTTCGAAAATCACTGGTGGGTTAATGAAACAAGTAAGATTTGCAAACTGTCTTACTTTGAATTAGTTGGTGTTTCCTTGATGCATAATGGTATTTTTAACTGCTTTTGCATTTTTTGCCTGAAATTTTGGACTAGTGTAGTTTATTCAAACTAACGGTTGTAAAGTTCAATAAGAGTATACAAAATGATGAGGCTGTATCTGAACACCTAATAATGGCATATGTTAACAGGACTCTGTTTTTGTTATTGCATTATTGTTTTATGCGGTATCTTTAATTTTGGTAAATTAGAATATAATTGTTTGCACCCTTACACCTGATAATCAGCCTGCGTGTGACATATTCAACCAGGTCCAGGCAGAGCAGCGTCCATGGATAACGCACCCAAGTTCTACCAGGTACCTATCCCCGCGGCAGGTACTCTTCACAATTTGCTTTGTACATCCTTCTGGGGACTCCTTGGGCATAAAATCTGCCAACTTCTGTGGAAGAACCGCCAAAATTCTGCTTTACAATTACATCACTCTCTTTACCAAACAATATAATAAGAACATGTAACATAACTACTTCAGATTGGTTACATATCAGTGTCTTGTAGAATTTTATTAGTGCTGCCTTGCTTGCCTGAATCAACACTAACCAATCAATCAAAGCAATACCTGGCAACTAAGCTTAGCATGTACTCCTTGTAAGTTTCTTACCGAGTAGATAGATTTCCTAGAAGAGGGAATCACCTGACAGCTGAAGTAATGTTTTACAAATCTTCCTTTTGCTCTGTGAACTGACCCCCAAAATTTATATCCAATGAATATATATATCATTCATGATTAATTTCCTTTATTGTTTCACAAAATATGCTTGAATAATCTGAACCAGGAAGAGGTTTATGTCATTTGAAAAATTAAAAAGGCATTATTTAGAGTCGGCTGATGCATTACCATTATGGGAGTGATATCAGAGACATTGTTGACTTTATGAAACAATGCTACCCTTCTAATCCAGCAGCATTGTTCACCAGATGATCCACTATTCTTCTGTGGACACGATGAATCATTAGAGAAGAAAACAATCAGAAAAAAATGAATCACCAAAAGCAGATTGATAGCTAGTTTGGTAGAGATCTTACATAGGCCAAAATGATGCACTGCTGCATGGACAAATTGCTAACAGTCTGTCTTCTTTCACATCAACCAGTGCTGAACAAGCTCCTCTCCTTGCATACTTGTAAGCAATTTCCTGCACAAACAAAGGAAAAGTTGACAGAATCAAGAAACCTTGAAAGACCAATATAGTCAGGTAGTTAAAGGGCCTGGGCCAGTTATGTAACCTTGCCAATGCCAGAAGCTGCTCCTGTGATGATTACTACTTTTCCAGCTACATTTTCACCGAACATCAACCTTTTTATGCAACAAAGGAACTTGAGAATGAGATATGGAGGTACAACTAAAAGGAGAGCAATTAGTGTTAGAGGAGGAAGAACAATGTTCATGAACTCCTGAATCAAATCCATTGCTCCTGCTAGAATGGACTCAAGAACCCTTCTTAAGCTTTGTATGTAAAGCAAAAACTATCAGCCTGCAAGTATGCTGTTTTGTCCAGTAACTTTCTTCTGTCAGGTTATTACATAATTGACTTGATTAATACTTAAAACGTTGGTTGAAAATGGCATTTAATTCTCTGTTATGTATCAGTCAGAGTTGGGAGGTGGTTGCTGCATTCATAATCACCGGGGTGGCGGTTGAATTATTAAAGGAGCGCTTCTGATTTCAAGATCAGATAATGAACAAGCAGATAATACATAAAGTATGAACTTTCCCTAAATAGCCATATTAAATTTCCAAAGTGGTCCAGCAACTCACGGAACAAAATCACTCACAGCCATCAACCTGGCAATGGCAGATCTATCAGGGAACCCAGCTGTTGAATCAGCAATCTCAAAGCATTGAAGAGGACAGTTGCTATCCCTGGAAGGTCCCCATCATCTGTTTTGCTGTCTTCCTACTCTTCTAATAATAGAAAAGTTATTATTCATCTTTCAATGAAAGTGGTGAAGAGAAATTACAACTTCCAAATACTGGCAGCTAGGGTCTAGCCATGTTAGAGCATCACGCTCTCAGCTGAACAAAGAGTCAGCTCCAGAGATCTTGACAAGCTTGATGACAACGTTTTGCCCTGGAGCTCCATACAAAGAACTGAGGCTTGTACAGGAACGTCCTTTGAGGATATGTTCAGCCTATTGATGTTTATTTTTTCGGGTGCTGAGTAAAAGGAAGCGCCATGTCCACTCTACTAGCTCAGGACACAGCAGCTTCAACAAGAGCACAGTCGTAACCCAGAATGGTTCTGTAAGGTGTCTCTCTCCATGGCAAGCACTGTTCACGATTGCTTTGGCACACCCATCTGCAGATCGAAGTGGGACAAAACTATAGTGACCCTGCCCATAAATAATGCCTCAAAAGATTCAGAGTTGTTATGGTAATCCGGTTCTGTTGCTAAAGACCACGTGACTTGCATAAATTGTTGTAGATTCAAAGATCATATACAATTCGTAGCAAAAGCGTGCTGCTGCCATGAACACAATTGTTCATGGAAATACTCACTGAACTTGGCAGAACGCGTTTAGCTCAAAACATATAGGGACCCAGAAATAAAAAGAAAAATTAATCCATTTTCCTACCTCTAATATAAAATCAGCATTAGTTATTTCTGACTCGATTAGTCCAGGAGTGACAATTGTTATCCCAATATCAGAACCAAATTCGATCCTCAGTGTCTCATATAAGCTTACTAGTGCTGCCTTGCTTGCCTAGATGATAACAAAAGTACAGTTAGATCAGCTAAACTGAGAAAACGAGAGACTAAAGAAGGATATGGGAGAGATCCCTTACATTGTAGATGCTCAAACTTGGTGGGGTTAACCATCCAGCAACTGAAGCAATGACAATGATCTTTCCTTTGCTCTTTTTCAGGTAAGGAACTGCAAAATGGGTTGCATAAACAGAACCCCAGAAATTTGTTTTCTGCAAAAACAACGAATTGGAGATCACTAGATTTAGGGGACATTCTTGCTCGTCTTTGGATCCTCAAGACAAAGATATTCGAGGAGGATAAACTGTGTTATAACCCTGAGATGTAATTCCAGGAAACACCTCATTACCATAACGGGCGCGAAGTCACCGATTTGAGTTGAATCCCCAAACATGCTCCATCGAGCAATGCCAGCATTGTTGACAAGATGATCCACTGTTGCATTGTATAGATCACAAAGTAATTCGCAGAAGAATTAAAAAATTAGAAAGGATATAGGTATGTTCTTACTTACACTTTCCGTAATGTCTCACAGTTTCATCAACAAACCGCTTACAATCTTCAACCTTTGAAACATCTGCCTGGATCACGATAACCTCCGGTGAACCGAACACTTGGGCTTTGCTCGCAACTTCTTGGAGACGGCATTCTCTTCTCGCAACAAGGGCTAGACGTGCTCTTCTTCTAGCATACTCGTAGGCGATATGCTTTACAAAATCACAACACAATCATAAAGAATGTTGTTGACCAGTAACTTCTGTTAACTATTGTGGGCTTAACATATTCATTAAATGTTGGTACCAACCTCACCGATGCCTGAAGATGCTCCAGTGATGAGTACTACTTTTCCGGCCACGTTTTCACTGTTTGCGCGTCGTTTTATACAACTGAAAAACTTGAATACCAGATAAAATGGTGAGAAGAAGACAAGCCCGAGAAGAGTTAGAGGAGGCAGGACGACGTTAAGGATCCTGTGAATGAAATCCATGGCAGAACTCAGCTTCTCGCTGCAGCGGAGGTAACGAAGAAACAGAGGATGTTTGTAATTACTATTACTTATTTAAACAATTGCTTAAAATAAGTTGAGATGCGAATCATGCGCCGGGACATTTTGTTGGCGTTGGAATAACCTTGATTTTTTCAAAACGTCTGAGCTAATAGCTATATATTATTCGTTGCTGTTGTCGTCTGTCTGACGGAAGATAAATTGATTTGGCAGAAAATTTTGAGATTGAGGACAAAACCCAATACAAAACTTCAATCAAAGACCTGCCTGTATGCCTCCCTGAAAGGAAAGCCGAAAAGGGGTTCCTCTAGTCACCTTATACACAGTATTTTATTATTCTCAAATAAAGTTACAGACTCGTGACTCTAGCTAGGACTTCTCTGGAACAGGCAAAACACACATTTCAACAGCAGAAGAGCTTGGTTACAGCACGGGAACTTTTCAAACTTTGCAGCTAATCTGTCTTGAGCTCTGGTGTTTGAATTGAAGTTGGGTACAGGATGTTCTTGGCTCCAGTGTAGTCCAATATCTTCTTGCCAAGGGCATCCTTCCCCGAAGTCTCCGTCCCTGCCATTTGCACCAGCCAGACACTCCACTCAACAAATTCAGGCCAAAACACCTTCCAAATGTAGGTCACCTTGAACCATGCTGGTTCTGTCAAATACCTGTCCCCGCGGCAAACACTGTTCACTATCGCCTTCGCACACCGGCTTACTGATCCAACAGGGACTGCATTAAATTGAACCTGTGCATTCACCCAACAAATTATTCAGACCCAAGTGCAGCTAAGTTTATTGAAGAAGAAGATTAACCGCCAAACTTACATCCCTCATGTCTTGATCTACTACCATTCTTCCTTCCCTCGACAAGAATTTACCTTGAGTGAGTTCAGACTCAATGTAGCCGGGGGTGACTATTGTTATACCTATATCGGACCCAAGTTCAATCCTCAGTGTTTCGTAGAAGGTCAATAGCGCGGCTTTGCTTGCCTGATTGTTACACTAATCAGATTCAGTAAGTGAAAAAAAGAGGAGCAAGTAGTGATGTAAGCCATACTTACATTGTAAATGTTCATTCTGGGTATAGGCAGCCATGTAACAGAGGAGGAAAGGACTACACTTTTGCCTTGGCTGTCTTTGAGATGTGGAACTGCGAATCGAGTGGTATAAACTGAACCCCAAAAGTTTATATCCTGCCACAAAGATAGAAGTTTCAATGCCAATCTGCGATACTTTTTCCGAGAGAGAAAGAGACTTCACTGTCAATTACCATTACGACCCTGAAATCAGGGAGGTTCTTTATCTGAGTTGATTCCGGCATTACATACCAAATGATCCACTGCAACCATCAACACACCCCATTGTCAACTAACTCAACCATTAATGTACTCTGGTATAGCCAGAAGATAAATTAGGTTAAAAGGTGGCACTTACTTCTGCCAAAATGACTAATACTTTCATCAACGATTCGCTTACAGTCTTCAACCTTAGCAACATCCGCAGTGATGGTAAGAACATCAGGAGATCCCAAATAACGGGCTGTATCAGCAACTTCTTGGAGACTGTTCTTCCTCCTGGCAACCAAAGCTAGGCAGGCTCCTCTTTTACTTTACTCATAAGCCACATGCTATACAATGATCACCAACAATTAAACAGATCAACGTTGTGTTTCTTGTAGAAAGAAAGCTCATCAAAGTTGTTGATTCTAACAATCAACTGCTAATAAATATGCAGAAAAAACATATTGATGGATTACCTCACCGATACCAGAGGAAGCACCGGTGATAAGAACGACCTTTCCTGCGACATCCTCACTAAAAACAGCTACGAAGATTGATTTGACAAACTTAAAAAAGTAAAATGGTGGCAAGAGAAGGCAGAAGCAGAAGAAAGTGAAGATAGGAGCCGCTACGTTGAGGAACTTGTGGATCAATTCCATGGCTTATGACACAAAGAGAGACTGAAAGATGCGTTTGTGAGACACAAGCTGCTGTGTACTGGCGCTCGGGTGTTGGATTATAGTGTTCAGTGATCAGCCCATGCAAAGGGCGAAGAATCTATAGAACGATAGTGGGCTGTCGGGATTGCATGCATTGACATGACACGTATGCTCAAAGCGTGTGTAGCTACTGACCGCATGTACTTCAGTACTTATATACAAAGGCTCTCGTCAGCAACTCCTAAGAAGCAACGCCACGGCTTCGGATATATATAAAACAATGGCTCGCCGGCTCTGTTAGGTGCCTCTCTCCCCAGCAACTGCTGTCACTGTTGGGTGGACGGATCCTAACCCGAAAAGACAATGAATTGGAACAGTGCGCTCATCCATACATTTATGTGTTTGAACCCACTAGGAAAACCAATTTCCTCAAGAATAGCAGAACTTATTTTCCGTGTTGTCTGTACTGTTTTATTTTGTTGCCAACGCATTGTTGAAACAAGAATATATATATATATATATATATATATATATGAGGAGATGAAAATAAAAAATTATATATATATATATATATTGAAAGCTCATTAATAAAAACTTGATTTTATTTATAAAACTTTAAATATATAACTACAAAATAAAATTAAAAAGACAAGACTTTTTGCATGCCGCGTTCTTTTTCAAGATTTTTGATGGTCAAAATCCAATTTGTTATGTATAAATTCTTATTACCCATATAGCAAATTCACAATCTTTTTAAAAACATCAGAAACTTGAGTTTTTTCAGACAAAAAGTAAATCTAAGTCCATTTTTGTCCATAAATCATTAATGAAAAAAATAAAATATTTAGTAACTTCTAAAATATTTTATTTAACAATTTAAGTATAACTTAAATATTTATTAAATAATTTTAAAATTATTAAAACAAAAACAAAAACATCTTAAGAAACATTTAAAACAAAAGAAATCTTAAAATTTTTCAAATGTTTCACCTTCCGCCCTCACATTATCACTAAGGTTCTGATTTCTACGTAAAAATAATAAATTAAAAATTAAAATTATAACAGGAGAGAAAAACCACTAAACGTCTGCCTACATATCTTAACCACATTTTTAATTTAAATGTAAATTCAACCATTAGATTAAAAGTTCCTGCAACTGATTTTACTTTAACCAAAAAACAGCCAATACAAACTGTTGCCATGTCCAACATGCCTAAGCTATTAAGCTTCCACATGCACATGGCCTGCCTGCGACTCCGATTTAGAGGGGAGACAATAAGTGAAGACTTATAATAGTGATCCAGGCTGCATATACAATTCTCTGATTCAAAACTACAAAACACAGTTCCTCTTTCTTTTCCTTCTATATATATAGAGTCCTGGTTGGAGGAGAAGTGTCCTCGTCTCGTCAAAAGGCATTGCTTTGCTTTTGATCCTCTTCTCCTCCTCCCATCATTCAACTAATTAATAAACTGAGGGGGCCATGCATGTTGAGTGAACAAGAAGAAGCTGATAGTAGTATATTGTAACCCAAAGAGAAGTGGGGCATTCTGAATGTACACATGCATGTTCAGACTTTGCAGCTAATCTGCCTTGAGCTCCGGTGTTCGAACTGAACTTGGGTACAGGATGTTCCTGGCTCCAGTGTAGTCCAGTATCTTCTTCCCAAGGGCATCCTGCCCGGAAATCCCTGCCATTTGCGTCAGCCGGAAATTCCACTCCACCATTTCAGGCCAAAACACCTTCCAAAGGTAGGTCACCTTGAACCACGCTGGCTCTGTCAAGTACCTGTCCCCCCGGCAAGCGCTGTTCACTATCGCCTCGGCACACCCACTCGCTGATCCAACAGGGACTGCATTCACTTGAACCTGTATGTATATTCACCCAACAAATTAATTATTCAGACCCAAGCGCATTTATAAGTTCAATGAAAGAGAAGATTACTGTGATGCCAAACTTACATCCCTCATCTCTTGATCTACTTCCATTCTGCCTTCCCCTGACAAGAATTGTCCTTGGGTGAGTTCAGACTCGATGTAGCCGGGGGTGACTATTGTTATACTTATATCTGACCCAAGTTCAACCCTCAGTGTTTCGTAGAACGACAATAACGCGGCTTTGCTTGCCTGAGGCCAGCATATTATTACACTAATTAATCAGATTCAGTAGGTCCAAATATGGGGAGTGAAGTCGTGATATATACCACATATATACTTACATTGTAAATGCTCATTCTGGCTGCAGGCAACCATGCTGCAGAGGAGGAAAGGGCTACAATTTTGCCTTTGCTCTCTTTGAGATGTGGAACTGCAAAACGAGTGGCATAAACTGAACCCCAGAAATTTATATCCTGCGAAAAACCGAAGTTTAATTGCCTATCTACAATACTTTTTCCACAGAGAGAGAGAGAGTCTTCATTGTCAATTACCATGACGACCCTGAAATCAGTGATGTTCTTTTTCTCCTCAAACATGCAGACTGAGTTGATTCCAGCATTGCATACCAAATGATCCACTGCATCCATCAAGAAACTCCATTATCAACTGTGCTATACCCGGAATTGAAGAGACCAGGAAGGTAAAGTTAAAGGTGGCACTTACATCTCCCAAAATTACTAATAGTTTCATCAACGATTCGTTTACAGTCTTCAACGTTGGCAACGTCCGCAGTGATGGTAAGAACATCAGGAGATCCTAAATCACGCGCTCTATCTGCAACTTCTTGGAGCTTGTTCTTCCTCCTGGCAGCCAAAGCTAGGTAGGCTCCTCTTTTACCGTACTCGTAAGCCACATGCTACAATGATCACCAACAATTAAACAAATCAACGTTGTGTCTTCAACTTTCCCTTGTAGAAAAAGGACATATCCAAGCTTTTGATTCTAACAGTCAACAGTAGTACAACCACGCAGGAAGAATATATTGATGGATTACCTCTCCGATACCAGAGGAGGCACCAGTGATGAGAACGACCTTTCCAGAGACATCTTCATGAAAAACAGCGCCGAAGATTGATTGGACAAACTTGAAAAAGTAAAATGGTGGCAAGAAGAAGCAGAAGGTGATGAAGGTGAAGATCGGAGCTGCTACGTTGAGGAACTTATGAATCACTTCCATGGCTTCTTAGACAAAGAGAACTGAAAGATGGGTTCTATGACACAAAAGTGCGAGTCCAATTATAGCTTTGAGTAACCATTAACGCATGCAAAGGAGGAAGAATGCTATAAAACAGGGTAGCAGGCGGTGGTGATTGCATGGCATTGACATGACACGTATGCTCTCAGTCGAGTGTATCTACTGAAACACAATTGCAAGGTGGCCACATGTACTTGCATGCCATGTCTCTCGTCAGCAACTCCTAGGAAGAAGTTCCACGACTCTTCCGGATAAAGTCGACGTGGTCACTGGTCAGTTCCCCATGTTTACCAAATGGTGTGAGGACGTCATGGCCTTTGGATATGTAAACTATGCCGGCTCCGTGAAGAACCCACCTCCCTTTCTGGCAAGTGCTTTTCACTATTGGGTAGCCCAAATTTGAGCAGTGGGCTGATCCATACGTGTATCTGACTAAACCCATACAGGAAAACCAATTATCGAAAACGAAAAGATTTCTCTTTTTTAAAGAATGTTCTTCCCAGTAAAATACACTAATCTACTTTCTGATACAGAGAAAAAGCATTAATTACTCTTCTAGCTCTAAAACCCAAGTTGGTATTTCTCAAGCCAAAGTTGGATATCAGCAATGTGGGTTAATTCTCAGAACTCATGTTGCTCTTGGTTATCTTTTCTGTTGTTTTTTACTTGTAATGAAGGAGAAAGCTTACGTTTATCATTCTTCCTTTGATCTGACTGATCTTCTTAACTGGATCTGCGTATGCTCTTCATTATAATTTTTTTAGTATGCTAAACCTGATTTCCAGTAAACAATAGCAAGAGATTGCATGATGAAGCTAAGGTGAAAATGCTAACAAAATTCACTCAACTGTACTGATACTTTCATGAATCTTTAAAATTGTGACTCATAACTGTTATTAATGGAGTCATGGTATCATCTCTACTAAACAAACAACTAAGTTGATGAAGTAGCTTCAAGAGTTGCCATATACTTCAGTGTCCCAAGGATTAACTCTAAAGGATCATCTTAAAATATGAAGCAATAGAAGACTGTACGAGATTGGGCATTATTATGTATTCATGCCTTTCAAAGTCCAAGTTCCATAGTTAGGCATAGAGGCAGAGTTTACTGAGATTACACGATCAGGAGCTGTTCTTGTGCAGCCAGACTTCTACTTGGGTCTGGAGGTCTGTATCAGCGAAGCTTAGTCGATACATAGAAGGAATAAAGACGTTCTCACTGCAGTCCATTGTTAAACCTGCAATTAAACTAGTAATATAGCTTGCTGTTATTCCTTCAATGGAGTAAATAATTTCTCTGGATCGGGCCTCTTACATTAGCTCCCACAGAGTAGAAGCCTAGCTTCAAGTCTCCTTTGTTTGTTGACTCTTGCAATCAGATCATCAGCCCTTTTGGTCAGTTCCTCATTGGGTAAAGTATACCCATGATCTTCCCCATCCAAATCCTCTCTTTCCTTCTCCAATTCTATTCTCTTGTCTTCCTCCGACTCTGTTCCTTTCATATTCTTTCCATCTTCACTAGTCATCCCTTTCACAGTTTCTTGCAAAGATGTCTCCGTTTTCATTACACTCTTCCCTGCAGAGATGGAAGGAGTTCGAAGGCCTTGACTCTTATTAACATACTCCTGATAATACACGTCGCTAGATGGAAAGGACTCTGAGGCAAAGAACTTGGATTCTGCAATAAGGGCAAGGACGATAAGGTTGCCTATGACAAACAAGAACTTTGTACCGAGGAACACTGAACCAATTTTTGGGAGGCTGACAAGGAGAAAGAACTTCATGAAAGAGCACAGAGAAGGAAACCAAAAAGGGCTGGAACAGAAGAGACTACAAGTCACTGCAGTCAATGAATACGGGAAAAATTTGTCAAGAAGCTGATGCTTCTTGGATTTCTTCATGGCTTGAATCTTTTGTATGGTGATAGAATCCATTATTATGTGTAATGCAAGAAGGATTTACTGAGGTTTCAAGAAGCTATGTTAAGGGGAAGCGTTCAGAGGCAAATTCCAAAAGAAAACATCAGGGAATTAATATTGCCATCTGACTGAACACACAAGCATTGCAAGCACTGGGTTATATAGTAGGGGAAAGGTGATTACTTTGGCAAGATTAATCACATGCTGCTTTCTTTTTCTTTTATATATGAAAACTTTTCGAAAAGCTATTGGAGAATGATTAACATTTTATTGGGTGCTCTTGCTTTACATTTCCTGTGCTGTCTGCTAAACGTTATTGGTTTTGATTTTGAATTTTAATTCTGGGTTAACAAACATGCTGGGGCGTGTTAATTATGAATTTGTTCACAAAGTGTACATTATTTAATATATATATATATATATTGCTCTATAATGCATGCAAAAACTTGCATATCAGCTTCTAGATGGCCTTCGCAACTCAATTTTTTTAGCAGAAACAGCTAATTAATTGAAAGTGATAAAAGGCTACTTCATCAATTGATAGACTTCTGCCTTCATGCGTTAATTACAAAGCAATTTTTTTTTTCTTCTGTAGCTCTGATTGGAGCAGAATGTACTCATCTCGTTAAAGGCATTGATGTGCTTTTTTCCTCTTTTCGTTCTATCATTCAACTAAATGAGGGGGCAATGTTGAGTGGAATAAAAAAGAAGCTAGCAGTAGCGTAACACAAGGGAAGTGGGGCATTGTCTGAAGTAACCCACACATGTTCTTAATAGTCCACAGGAGAAACCTAAGGAAATTAACCTAAAAAATAAACCTGTTTTTAGGGATACCCAGAAATAAATTAGGGTTTTTGGGGTACCCACTACCTTTGTTGTTCATGTTGCACGGGCAACATGGGTACTTTGTTGATAACAGCTCCAGACTGCATTAGAATAACATAAAGTGAATCCCTTTATCTTCTCTAGATGCTACTTTACCGACAGTATACCTAAGAAAACCCAACTTGTTCATTTTTGAACCCATGAAAATGTTTAAAAATTTAGTGAAGAGCTGCACTATGTAGGCACGGGAGATCGGCTGCCTCAACCCTCATTCAATACGATCCACATCCTTCTTGAGGGCTTCCTTTCCGTTCTTTTGTCTTTGTTTTGCTTTTTCTTTTGTCTTTTTTGTGCTTAGTTGTTGTAACCCAATCCTATGAGTTTTCATACTTGCATAACTAGTTGAATTAAGTGCATCACACACTAGTTATTTAGAAATATGAGACCTATTGCTTACATTCATAGGTACAATTATCATTGATAAACTGAGAAGGCAAATGGGATTGCAAGTTCAAGGATGACTTTACTTTTATGGCAAATTTGCCTAGATCGATGGTTATTTCATTGTGCTATGTGACAATTTGTTTCATGCCCTTTTAATTTAGTGGCAGAAATTGCAGTACAGGAGATTACTATGCATCTGCTGGTCCACTTATATCAAGGCAACAAGAACAACATGCATGCCTCCCCATAAAACCTGCTTTGTGCTTCACACTTTGCACTGTGTTAAAGGCAAAATGTGCAATCTTACCCGCAATTTTAGCGATTAGGGTAACTTTGTTAGGTAATGAAAGTGACAAGTCTGGTTAGATTTATCTGGGAAAGTTATTCCTTTGTGGTGGGATTTGGTGAGGTATCAAGCATTACTGGGCGTGTGTTAGGCACATATTAGAGCACACTCTAAAGTTTATCTGTTTGATTATTATTCTTTAGTCCTCCCATTTAGCATTCCCTCATTTAGATTAAAACAGTCCATGTTGGTTGTTTCTGCAAAGATTGAAAATTAAACCATAGACATTCATTTACTTTTGATAAAGTGAAGATATTTTCTGATCATACGCATATGTTCAGAAAAAGAGATGATGGCTGGTGAACCAATGATACTTCCTTCTAGTCAAGGTAAGATGTTTTAATTTGTTGATGATTCAGTGAATATTTAATGGAATAAACTTTGCTTACAAGGACATGTTCCAAGCATGAAATAGTGCTTAATCATACAGCATCAGCAAGTGGGCATGATCGGTGCCAAGATATCTATTAGATGAGGGAAAGATGAAGATTCTCAGCAATGATCCAAAAGGATGTTTAATCTTCTAATCTCAAAAGCATTTGTTATAAAGAGCTTGGATGTATTCAAAGATACTATAAGTGGCTACAAGGACGTGCACGTACGCTGCAGTACAGGAAGATGAAAGCTAATTAACCGAAAAGGAAGAAGTTGAAATAGATTAATAAATCTCAGCTAATGTTATATAAAACTAAAGGAATTTACAGGCTGAAAAGGCATCACTTATATAAAGCTGAGATGCAGATCTTGTTGATGGTTTTAATCTTATAGATGAAGCAAGGGTTCTTTTTAATTTGCGGGAGACTAGCTAATTAATTAAAGATTAAAAACCTTGTTGATTAATACAATCTTGAGATAGTTGTCAAGGCCCGAAAAACAATGAAAAGGGCATGAAGTTATTACTAATTGAATATTTATAACTGGTACACTATTTGCAAAACTTGGGTAATATCTTATATGAACTCTTTTTCATGTTTTTGGAATGCATGATGTCTATCTGTGTTGAGTTCAAGCGTTTAGAAGAAGAGAAGCCGGTAAGGAAAATTGTAATTCATAAACTATGAGACTTGGAACCATTAATTGCAAAATTGAATATATTTGGTGTACGAACTGTGTATAACTTTTCGGCTCAAACAGTGAATCAAAGTTGGGGCCTGTTTAATTAAGGAGATTTAAGATTACTTGATTTGGTTTGGAGGTGGGCCTCCTGAGCTCTAAACCTGAAGAAATTGTCCTCCATGTATATGCCCAGCTCTAAGAGCCCAGAAACTCTTTGATTAATGGTGAAGGACTTGCTACTAATGACAGCTCAATGAGCCCCCGGGACCCATTTAATTGTCTGTGAGCCCTTGCTGCTAAGACCATCCCCGTCCTCACCAAGAAATGGAGCAAAGAGAGTGTGAAAGTGATAAAAGAAAATCCAACAAGGAAAAGAAGAAAAGGGCATCAACCGAAGGCATCCTTCCAGGCATGATTAACCCAAGACAACCCTCTCCGCTAAGCAAAGCAACGAAGGCTTCTAGTCTAAGCTCAGGTCCCTTGAAAAGAAGAGCCAAACAGAAGAAAAAGAGACGATCCACGTTGAAAACAGAGCCTGCTGTAATGATGGCCTCGCATGCTTTTGGTCATGCATGAAGGCCAGAAAGCACTGTCTGACTTTCATTCCCTGGTTGATCTATGAACCGATTTTTCATTTATTGACCAATCTTATTACGAATTTAATCCCGCTCAATTCAGCAATGCTTCAAATGTTACTCTCTTCAACAATTTGGCATTAAAGTTTCTGTATCAATTTAGTTAACATGGTAGTAAGTAGCATGAGAAGAATTCAGATAAATGGAACATGCTGCTCATAACTTTGCCGTAAACAAGGGTCCACTGCAGCAGTGATACTGTGATTGACAAACATTGCAGTAATCAAAGACCTAAAATATCACAATCCCTTCATTGGATCCGGGTAGATGGAATTGATAAGCCCTGGAGCCATATACTTGGAGAAGGGCTATTTTACAGCCACATATATAACAGTCACCCAAAAGTAAAATCAAGAAAACAGAAGAAGATCTCCACTGGGGGTCAGCAAAGCAAAGTACTGTCTGTCACTCTTTGACATCCTTCGTCTCTCCTTCAGTAAGCCTCATGCTCCCCCTGGACATATCAACAACAGACCCATCAGAAAAAATGGCAAAAGGTTCTGGTTATTTCATACTCTTATTAAGATCATCGTCGTTTTGGCTTTCAATGAAGATAACAAAGGGGAAGTTAACTGACAAAATGAAGAGTGATGAGTATTTCTTAATGGCCTACTTTCTTGGGGACTACGAACTGCACAAACTTGTTCTTGCCATGGGCATTTGGGGACTCTCTAAGCATTCCATACTTCCTGAATTGCTCTCTCACAAACCTCTCGTATATGAAAGTTGCTCCTCTGAATTGTGGGAGAACCAGCCAAGCCACGAACGCTAGCTTCACTGTGTACCAGCATGGAATCCTGCAATCCAACACAGCGATTCCATTTATTTAAGTGAAACAACGGAGTGATCATATATCATCTCCCTTTTCTGCTTGTTGCACAGTGAAACACTATCTTACCACTCCAAGATGGATTGGAGCACCATCTCCGAAAGAGTGAGGAACGAGTATAAGATCCAATAAGCAAGCCACTGCTCGTCGTCTATTTTTGAGGTGCTCTCTATGGCTATAACTGATGCGTATCTAATACCAAATAAAGAGAAGATCATGTGATCATTCAAGAAGAAATAAAAAGGTAAAATTACATACAAAAACATTCAAGATTTAATTAGGACGTTAAATAAATAGTCATGGAGATTTGCTTACAAGGGGTACAGCAACATCACCACCGGCCTTGCCCATACACATTATAGGAAAATTCAGGAATCAGATGCAGATAAAAAGACAGTTAAAGCACTACCCATATGGTCGTCAAATAAACAAGAATCAATGCGAAATGAATTAAAGAAAGAAGACCCAGAAGAGAAAATCAGAGTATGAAGAAACTATACCCAGAGAAAGAATGAACATGAGTGAGAAAAGTCCACAAACGACTCATGCTTGCTCTTTCTTTATGCTTTAAGTAGGGGTTTGATCCTGTCGAAAGAGACAAAACCAGGAAAAATCACTGAAACAAGAAACGACAAAGCTGGTTGATGAGTAAAGTGACGAAGAGGGTTGATTCACTCAGTCTGCTGTTATGAACACGAAGGTCCTGGGAGGACGGAGTGATGTTGAAAGGTGTTTATATACAGAAGAATCGAGGTAGACAGCTCATACGAGATTCTGCCTTAAACTTGTGGAACTAGATTTAGCACCGTCCACATGGTTGGTGGCGATGAAGAGTTAAAGCACCTGCAAATCTCTCTTTTTTATACTTCCTTCTCATCAATCTCCCATGAAAATCTAATGTCTTTGTTCTTTTCCCCATGCATACGCCACGTGTTCATGTTTCTTCTTCTGAAAGGTCGGTGACACATGGCATTACCCCCCAAATATGAATACGTGTCTTTCTGATGATGAGGAGCTGATAAGAATCTTTAACATGGGAATGGACATGGCCGGTTGGGCAACCAGGGCGGCAACAATGAACTATGAGCATAACACCTAACAATGTCATTTAGGTAGTGGGTTATTGGATTTTGCACTGATTACCATCTTATACATTGAAAATTATGCATCATTAGGTACAAAAAGATTGCCTAACTTCCCTAATACTAAACAATCCACTCCCTTTTTATGTGATTAGGTTAAAAGTTGTGAAGATGGTTATCTTCAACTGATTATGGACGTAATAGCTACTACAAGTGTTAATCATACAAAATTAGTGTCCAAAAAGCTCAACATAAATATGCCAATTTCAGTCTCCGATCCAACCCATTTATTGCAAGAAAGCTCAAACTGGTCCCAGCCCACTCAATCTAGCACCTTAGGACAGTGTAAATCAGAGCCCAACCTAATCACAAGTTGGGCCTATCCAACCCAAATCATTTGGACTAGCATTACTTCTTTGAAAATCAGGACTAATTTATCTATTAAAACCAAAATTGGAAGGTCAAAGGGTATGTGATAAATTGGTGCTTGTTGAGAGTCAAATTAGATTATCTTTCTATAAATTGATATCGGAATTAGTAATACAATTCAAATTCCTCAACATTTTCCGTGCAAGCCAACGATGGAGAACTCTGCTATTTCTCCCCCACCCATTAGAAGTGGTTGAGCTGCAAATCTCATCTCTACATGGAGTAACCCTTTTTTCACCATACAAGCCTTTTAATAGAGAGAATTTATCCTTTCTTGTATCTTTTGTCTTGCCATTTTGTAAACAAGTAGTTCACCAAACTGAGTATTGAAAAATGTTTAATTCTTCTGTATTCAACCACCAGAAATAAGCTAGAAGACAGGATCATCAATTAGTTTTCCCTTTACTTAAAAGTGGCAAAGTTAAACCAACAAGCTCTTAGCAACAACATCAATGGCGACGGCCAGTAATGTGAGGTTATCCTTCTTAGGGGATTTGAACGAGCAAGAGAAAATCAATGCAACCATGGGTAAGGTGGGTATGCGTCCTTCATGCAACTTCATCACAACCCAGAAGAGAAGCCTCTCGATGCGAGCTGCTGGTAGCAATCCAGGAAGTGTTGACATGATAAATGGAAAAAAGGTGAATGGAGTTTATGTGGATGATCCGGCTCACGCTTCAACATTGATCAGCAAAAAAAATAGTGAGTTGCTGGTGCAAGAAACCAGTCCTGATTCTCCACTTCTTTCCTGCATGCTTGGAAGGTTTGTGGAGGACAGGTTTGTGTACAGGCAGACCTTCGTTATCAGGTCTTATGAAATCGGACCAGACAAAACTGCCACCATGGAAACGCTCATGAATCTTCTCCAGGTAAATGCTTGGTTTACATTAATTGTAATCATTTTCAATTGGTTAATATTCATCATGAATCGTTGACAGTAATTTGAATCTTGTATGGGTGCAGGAGACCGCTCTGAATCATGTAACAGGCTCAGGCCTGGCTGGAAATGGCTTCGGTGCTACCCGTGAGATGAGCCTGAGAAAGCTCATTTGGGTTGTCACTCGCATCCATATTCAAGTAGAAAGATACAGCCGCTGGTATGATTCCTCTCACTTCCCTCAAGCAATCTGCAAATCTTACGAGCTTACAATGAATAAAACACTGGTGGTAACTTTCATTTTTGCTGATGAAGAATCGTGAATGATTGAAAATGTAACAGGGGAGACGTTGTTGAGATCGACACATGGGTTGATGCAAAAGGAAAAAATGGGATGCGCAGGGACTGGATAATTCGAGACTATTATACCCAAGAGATCATAACAAGAGCCACAAGGTGCAGTAAAAGAAAGTACCCTGTCTGGTTAATAAAAGATTTCTCCTCTAATTAAGGTTTAACTCCTAGTTTTTTTTTTTTTTTTTCCATGCAGCACTTGGGTGATCATGAACAGAGAAACCAGAAAACTATCCAAGATACCAGAACAAGTGAAGCAGGAGGTGCTACCATTTTATCTAAACAGGATAGCAATTGCCAAAGAGAAGAATGACAACGAAAAAATCAACAAGCTTACAGATGAAACTGCAGAGATAATCCGCTCAGGTTTAGCTGTAAGTATATATCACAGCTTTAACATAATTGATCATTTCACTGAAGAACATTGTCAATAAGTTACTTGCCTGATTCAATCGCAGCCAAGATGGAACGACATGGATGCTAACCAGCACGTAAACAATGTCAAGTACATTGGATGGATCTTGGAGGTACTTTACTCATAACCCACCATGAACATGGCTTAAGAACTTGGTCTAGTTAAGAATAATGCAGCAGATGCACTAAAACAAAGCAAAACGTACGTGCAGAGTGTACCAATTCAGGTGTTGGAGGACTACAATCTCACAAGCATGACCCTGGAGTACAGACGTGAATGTCTCCTGTCGAATTTGCTGGAGTCCATGACGAGTTCGACAGAGAGGGTGACTAAAGGTTCCAACAACAACTCCAGCAATCGCAAAGCAGACTTGGAATACACACACCTGCTCCGCATGCAAGCTGATAATGCAGAGATAGTAAGAGCAAGATCAGAGTGGAGATCCAAACAAAAGCAAAATAAGTGATTTAATCTCAAAACATTAATCACCCATTATTCTTTTCTTTCCCTTTTTTGTTTTCCTTTTCTCTCTTTTCTATGTTTCTTCACTATTTGTTTGTTGTATATATACTACTTGGGTGAGTTATATTCCTCAAGATAAGCACATTTTGGTGCAATATACATGTTGATTATGAGTTCATTGGAACTATAGCTTACAAGCTTCTTTGATTTAATTTAAGAGACACGCTGATACTGGACAATTTAATAAAAAAAATAATTAGGATTGGACTAAAAGCAGATTAAAGCTCGAACCCAAGTTGCCCATAAATTTGCTTGGCTAAATGTCAGCACCCTTACCTTTATGACGAATAAGTGACCTCCCACTATGAGAGGTTCTCGTTGGAGAAGAAACCGGCCATTTCATCATCTTCAATAATGAGCTAAAAGCAAAACTAACTAGTCCCACATTGATCAAAAGAGACACGTAGAACTGCCACTATTAGGCTACAGGACGAGATGGAAGCATGTTGAACCATTGTTTTGTGTCTTCTTGGTCATACTTTAGGAAGCCAAAACCTATCATCTTTTAGCCAGGCATATCAATGACCATATCCCTTCATTTGAGCATCAAAATTGCCACATTTCTTGTACACCAATATAAAATTGAGAGGATTTTGAAAGCCATCGACTAAAATAATGAAGGAAATATTATATATTACATACCATCTCATGACCTAAAACCTTCGCCGGTGCTCCCATTATTCAACCATATATTAAGAAGACATGTGAACTGAAATGATTGGGAGTTGCAGCCTAATAATGGGTATCAGCTCTTATTCCCCTCATATAATGCTAAGTCTGTTTACAATATTATTAATCATATAATAATTAAACTATACTTTACGTACCAAAACCTTTCAAGGCTCTTCTTTGATTTACATCTTGTGTCCTCTTTTCCGAAAAGGAAAAGGTGGAAAGACTTGGGGGGGAGACATTAGTTTCTCAGTTTAGCCTCAGAATGGGCGAAAGTAATTCATTAAGGGATTACTATTTGATTAACCTGTTGGAATACTAATAACACTATTCTCCATATCCTTGCACATTAGAGTACTTGTCCCAACTACCAATACATATCGTAGTGGAACACGTACCTTTAATATCACTTTCTTTTAGACACCGGAACTACGAGAACTACAAGGTTCATTTAATTTACTTAGTCATCCAATTTTGTGTTTGAGCTCTTAGAGACAAACAATGCCTGCTGTAGGAAGAAACACTAGGTTTTACTGTCTTATTCACTCAAGTTCGTCTTTAAATAACACCAAAGCCAAACCAGGCTGTACAAGAAACACTAGGTCTTACTGTCTTTATGTTCAGTTTTCCTTAAAACTCCAAAGATTAATTATAAGAAAAACCCGATAGGCAATAGCGTCCGAAACTTGATCAGCCTCGATACCCAAGGACAGATTCGTATATATCGATTACTTTACCAGTCTCACAGCTGATTCATGTACACCCACTAACCAGATTACCAGTCAGTCTCGAAGACAAAACCCCTTCAGACAAGTGAAAGACCGTTCGTAATTCCGCATGTATGCATGTTGCCTGGGTCCGTGATAGTGGGCTGGCTGAGTAGACAAAGACAAACAAGGCAATTAGTGTCACCACGTGATGCCCACAACCTCAACTTTGGTCACTGTCCACTCTTATCATTTTTGTGAAAAAAGATACTGACATCCAGAGAAAGCCCCTAAAGGCCTTACCCTCCAAAACCGTGCCCACAGGTCCATCAGCCCTAATTTAACCAGAATTTATTCTTATATATTAAATTATTTATTACTTAGGTCTTAATGTAAAAAAGTATACTGCCACGTGGAGATCCATGGCTGTCCTACGTGTATGCATGTAGAATACAAAACTATTATTTACATTACGTGGTCAATTGAAGAGCTTTTTTGGATTCTGTGCCCCAGATGGTTGCACTGTATTAATTAACGTAAGGCTTTATAATTTTTTTTGGTTAAAATAAATTTAAAAAAATTAATTAATTGGAAATATACGGCCGTGCAGAGAGTAGAAGTTTGTGAAAGATAGACAAAAGTCGAGAAGTGCGAAAATAATAAAGTGAGCGGAAGGCTCACGTGGGCTCGGGCCCTTGCGCGCCAGCAAAATCTTTTAATTTCCAGTACTACCCTTACGGTGATGCTCACGCACATTTGGAGAGCGTGAAATTTTGAGGGGTTCTAGTCTTATCATTTCATTTGTGTCCATTATGCAATCTGACAAAAAGGACTGGGCCCATATGACGTGTCATTGTGGCTTTCAAAGTCGGCACGGCTTTCCTACCATGCCACTCCATAGCTTATTTTCCTCTCTTTTTTTTTTTTTAACACAAAAGTTTCAACATTTTAAAGTAATTTTCTATTTTAAAAATTTACAATACCAATTAAATAATTTTTATATTAATATTTTAATTTAATTTAATTTTAATAGCACAATTAACTTTTTAAAAGGTTATTCAAATTATGATTTTACATGAGGATTGGGCTACAAATTATTCAATTTGTACTTTTTGTTATTATTTAAAAAATACATTAAAATTATTTTTCTAAAAAATTAAATTTGATTTGAAATATTTTTTACAGAGTTAAAAATACTAAATAAATCGGTATAAACAATTTTATAATTTTTAAATATTAAAATATTTTTTTCAAATTTTACACTATTTTAGAGAATTTATTTAAAAATTAAGCAATGAACAAAGATTATCCAAAATTGTATGATTTTTTATTCATCTTAAATTAAATGTGCATTGATTTAATCAATATATTAAAATTTAAATTAATATATATAATTTAAAATTGATATATGTATATGTTTGCCATGATCGTAATATGCATTATACGATTATTTTTAATAATACTTTTATTTATATTATGTTTAATAGGTTAATTTTTAAAAACTTGAAATTCTATATCCATTGCAAAGATGGGAACTGCCGGAGAAGGAAGAAAATGACAATCTACTTCTTGTATGTATGTGTCTATGTATGTGTATGACACGGTGGCTATTTGGACCATCGCACCACACAGTAAGACAAACCACCCTAGAGGAGGCACGTGACGGTCACGCGCATTGAAAAGAAAGGATGTAACCGAAGGGAATCTTAAATCTTTGCGGCGTTTTGTTAAAAGTGGTAGCAATCACATCATTACCATCATCCCTTTAGTCAGAAACAAAAATAAATAATAAAATATAATATCATTTATTATATACTCCCTCAGGTCACTTACTCCTCTAAAAACAAAAATAAATAAATAAAAGAAATGGAGGCCAAAGCTGACTGCTACTGTCAGGTGAGTGAATTACCACGTCAGCCTCAGAGCCTGAGCTGCCGTAGAATGTAGATAGGCAGATGCAGCGAGCGAATTAATGAAGTCATTTCATTGTGGCCCACAAGGGTAGGTGGTAAACCGGTAAAAACGGTAGCACCTAAGCAGTACTATTTAATTAGGTGTTTTTTTTTTTGACCTTTTCTTTACTTACTTTTTTGGATTTAAAAAATAAAAATTATTGATTTAAATAATATTTAATTTTTTAAAAGAATAAAAGTATAATAATTTAATAAAAATAATTATTAAATTATTGTGTTTGGTGGGAGATATTGTTTAATCAGACAGCAAAAGGAAATAGAACCTTGGCTGTGTTTAATATAATAAGACATTGTATGTTGCAGCTGTTAAGGTTGTACTGTTTATGCCTTCAACACATTGTACATATTATTATATTTTAAGAAATTCAATAAAGTTTAGATAAAATTAAATTAATTTTATAAATACATTTTCAAAAAAGTAAAGAGGAACGAAAACAATTTGTAAAGTCAATGGGAGATGCATGCATGGGGCAGAGAAAGAGAGATTAAAAGGGGAGAGGAGCAGCCAGGTAACCAAATAAGGAAAAGGAATAGAAAAGATGAGGAAAACGACGAGAAAATGCACCCATGCTTACATGCATGGATCTTTTATCTTCTTGTTTTCGTAAGCCCCCAAAAAAAAAAAAAAAAGAAATGGACCACTGTTCTCTTTGCCAGAAACACAAGTTCCTATCATTGTGAAGAAAATTACACGTCTGATTTTATCATCGTGACTAAACAGTGAAGCCACACATTTCCTGTTTGTATTCCATCCCACCAGCCCCTCCCTCGCCCTTCAATTAATCATCTCCTCCTTCGTAAATCTAAACTGGGAAGGGCACTGTAATACGTGATAATTTAATAAAATTGGGTTTTTTTTGTCTGGAAGAAAGCAACGAAAACAGAAGCAAAAACAAGGAGTGTGTAGCTGGAGCATGTGATCGATGGAATCTGATGCAGGCAAAACAGTGAGAGAAAGGCTATCATGATTTTCAAGTGTCTGTATATATAAGATTGTAGGCACAACTATCGACGACAACAAAAGATACGAGCAGCAAAGCCCCGTGCATGTGCTTTGCTCATTCAGCCGTATTAATTTGGTAGTTGGAACAAGAATCTCTTCTCTGCAATGGTTTGATTTGAAGTCAATATGGGTCTATCTCCTGACTTGCTTTCTTTTCCTCTTCTATGAATTATTATTACTTGTCAATGCTTTTTGTCTATTTACCAAAAAAGAAATTCTGAAAAAAAGGGACTCCTTTTGTGCATCAAATCATCATTGCCAAACATAGCCCATTTTCTCTCCCCATATCATATCCACATGTAACCATTTGATTGAGATTATGGGTTCATCCGAGTTTTTTTTAAATATATATTATCATTTTTAATTTTATTAAAAAAAATTCAACACAGACCCAAATCAGGATCTTTATCATTGATTAATTGGACGATGATGATTATGATGATTTTTTAATTTAATATTAGGTAATTATTGTTGAATTATGTTTTTTCAAAAAAAATTATTGGTGTTATATTGACAAAAAGGTTATGGACCGACATCTGATTACCTTGATAAAATATCATTTTGATATAGATTTAAGATGAGCCCAAACATAAAAAAGAAACAAAGGAATCCAAGCATGACCCACGAGGCTGCAAAAGCTTGTGGAGATTTCACACTCATTGCCTGATCCAATATTGGATCCTGAATTTTAGTGTCTCCGGCTTCTCTTTTTCTGCTTTCTTTTTCTGGGAAAATCAAAACTCACTTCTACGTAGATATCAAAAGTATAAAAGAAGGGTATTTTACGAATTCAATTTCAGATGGAAAATTCCAGGAAGGTGTGATTTTCTAGAGTTGGGCTTTCCCAGAAAATCCATGGATTGCCAATTTCAGAAGCATCAATTGCGTAATTAATTGCTTTGATATGATTAAAAATGGCATATTGATGCATCACATTACAACTAACATTAGTCCATTTATTAACTATAATCAGATTCTAAAACAAACCGACCATATCTTAATAATGCATTATCTCGATCAAAAAGTGTCACTTTTCCTCACCAATTTGACAAATTTTCCCTATCACTTTGTCCTTCAATCTCGATCCAAAATCTTATCCTTTCTTTTGAAGAATACCCCATCTTCAACATGGGAAAATTGAACTTTTATTAAATATAATGCAATACAAAATACAATTTTTTTTTTTTTGTGATTGAGATATCCAAGTAGAAAAATCTGAAAAACAATCCTATTCAAGAAGGACCCAGAAAAACCCTTCAATAATCCTTGGAAATTAAGTGTTCCCATGGCAGACTTCAAAGCCAATGTGTAATACTTCCTAAAACTTAGAAATTTAGGGTTCATGCTACCTCTTAACAAGAAAACGGATTCTTTTTTCTCGAGAAAAAGAAAAAGAAAAGGAAATAGTGGGCCTAGGGGGGCTCCAGGAAGGAAACAGAGCTTACAAGGTTTTGAAATTGCAAATGGGATTTATATACTTTATATTATGTTGTTATTTATTTATATAATATATAGAAAAACTTATGAAAAGTACAAAAGTCTCAAAATTCTACAGCTTATCTGTAGATTATACTTTATGGCAAGAACTACACAGTACAGAGCACATGCAGAGCAGGACAGGGAGATCCAACTCCCACTATTCTTTATCCATTTCCAACAATGCCCTTGTCTTCCACACGTTTTTACATCACAGAACAGGCATTAGGGTTCTCATCACTGAAGATCTGCGGTGGGTATGCATACATTTCCATACCATACCTTGGTGGGTAGTAATAGAACTCGTTCCTCTTCAACTCCACCACTTTGGTCTCTTCTAGGTTGGCTGCCGCCGCATCTGCCGGTTTCGCTTCGCCGCTGTCACCGCCACCTTCTTTCTTTTCTTTGTTCTCTTCTTGGCCGCCGCCGCCTCCGCCGCCATCACCACCTTCTTTCTTCTCTTTCTCATCACCTTCGCCACCTTTGTTCTCTTCCTTCGACTCCTTGCCTTTCTCTTCTTCCTTCTTCTCTGCCGGCGGAGGATCCTGCTTGACTATCACTGCGTGCTTGCCGGTCCTCTTGTACACGTACTCTACCAATTTTGGAGGATCAAACACTCCCTTCACTGTCACCTGTGAGCTCTTAAGCTCCGGTTCCACCGATTCCACCCCTAAAATTCCAAAATTTTGAACAAACAAATAAAAAAAGAATGCATTCTTGAAAGCAAACCCATTGAAATGGTCCAAATGAAATTTCAAAGCATCTTCCAGAAAGCGTTGGTGAGATTTTGATATTTGACTTTGAATTTGTAAAATTGAATGGAATTGAATAATTGAAGTACAGAAAAAAGAATTGATTGTTTTAGAAGGGGTGGTGAGAGAATAAACTCTTTTTTAAGAGACTCAGAAAGCTTTAAAAAGACATTAAATTTTTATTCTATGTTTGCCCACCATGGAGCTATGGAATATTACACCTAAATAAAGACCAAAAGAGCAGAGATGTGGAATCCCATGAATCTGAAGTACAGAGAAAGAGAAGAGAAAAAAGCATGAATGAAGAATAAGGACATGCCTTTCATTCTCTGAATCCGTTTCTTGATCTCCATTGCACAAGCTTCGCAATGCATGTGGACCTTTAGGACCACAGTGACCACCACAGGCTGAACACAATCATCAACCAAAAAGACCCAAATAAATCCCACAAATTAATCATCAATCAACAAAACCCAAAAGGATTGGATTAATTTGCTTGAAGAAAAACGGAATCGAGAAAGAAAGAGAAAGGACCTCCTCTTTCTTCTCCTCAGGTTTAGGCTTCTCTGGCTCCTCTTTCTTCTCCTCCTCTGCAGGAGGTTTCGGGATCGGAGACAGGAGCTCCACCTGCCGGTGACTCTTCCTCTGAACCCTCTCCAAAACCTTCAATGGATCCGCTTTTTCTCCCTTCACCACCACCTTATGGCTCCGGCAATCCGTCATCACATCTTCCACCCCTGTTATCGAACAATAAACCCAACAAATCACCATTGCTGTAGGTTTTAAACAAAAAGCAATCAGAGACAGTGAAGAACAATTTTTTCAGTAATCGTGTATACCTGCAAAGCCTTTGAGGCACCGGCGGACCTTGCGGGCGCATCCCTCGCAATGCATGTAAACTTTGAGGATTATCTCCTGCGGTGGAGGCGGAGGAGGAGGGGTCTCCTCTTTCGATTCCTTCGATGCGTCTTTAGATTCTTCACCTTTCTTCTCTTCTTTCTGTTCTTCGGCTGCTTTTTCGGGATTCTTCTCTTCCTCCTTGCTTTCCTTTTTCTCTTCCTCTGATTTCTTCCCCTCCTCTGGTTTTTTCTCCTCCATTTTCTTTTCCTCTGTCGGGTTCTTCTCTTCCTGAACCAAACAGCACAAAGAAAAACAAAAAACGTAAACAAAAGCTGAAAATCAGTACCCAGAAAAGCTAACGCTTCAGAAACGGAAAGAGGGGTGAGTAATGACGGAGATTAAAGCTTTTTTGGACCTCTCCCATTGGTTTCAGCGAGTCTCTACAACAGCGTCGAGATAACCTTCAAACCTCCTCTCCCTCTTTCTCTCTCTATCTTTCTAGGGACTTCTGCCTCTGTATATGCGCAGAGAGAAGTGTTTCCCTTCTTTCTCCGAGTAAAGAAAAGAAAAAGAAAAAGACTGTCAGTTTTGATAACTCTATGGGCTCTGCACCATCAGATCTGGAACTAAAAAAATGATAACATGGAAGCGTTAGATATACCATCATCATCATCAACATGACGTGGCATTTTATAACTGGGCACGTGCACTGCAAGGGGGTATGAGCTTTAGACAAATGGTGGCTGGAGGTTAGGATGCTCTTTTGGCTTCTCCCCAGGGCACTTTCGGCATTCCATCTCTAAAAATTCCTCCCACTAATTTTTTTTATTGTTCTTACAGTGGGCCCCTCCCCAATTTACCCCTCCTCCAACTTCCATTAATCGGGCATGATTGCCTAAACCATTATCACTTAATTATCTAAATTAAGATAATTGCCACAATCATTCTTACCCCACCTCCCACCCTTTTCTCAATATATTTACAAATTAATTGAAAAATAATCGTAATTTTCAAAGATAAATTATTCTCATAAAAAGAGTAAAAGACGATAAAGTACAACAGTAACGAGTGAAAACCAGTCAGTTAAAATCCCACGTGGGATGAGGCAGACGGGGCAGGCAGTGAAGATGAGCTAGAGATTTCCTGATTATGTTTTTATTAATTTAAATTATGTTAAAATTTTTAAATAATAATTTATATACTTTTATATTTTATATGATTATTATAAAATATAAAAAATATATTTAAATTTTTATATAAAAAATTTATGACAAAGTTATAATTTTTGAAAGGTGAAATTAATGTAGGTACTATTGCTGCCTATAAAAGTAAGATGTTTGGTGCGTACAAAGAATAAATAGAGTAAGGTGGCTCAGTTAGGGTGCATTTATTTTGTGAATTGGTCACATTGATTGTGTGAACTATGACAGAGTGGTGCCACCCCTAATCTATGTGTTCATTTTTTTAATTAATTAATTAATTAATTGGGATTAAACACTCAGTCGGCCTACCATGTGCTTTTAGCTGCCTTTTTAGTGGCTCTAACTAATTCAAGTTGTTATAGGCTGCCCAAATCACATGCTTTTCATGATCATCACTGATGTTTTTAATAATTATAAAAATATTTACAGTAAATATTTTCTTAAAAACTATTTAATTTTTAATCATTCAGTTTTACTAAAATATTTTAATTATACATTATTTTAAAAGTTGAGATATTTAAATTTGGAGAGATATTATACACCAAATTTTGGTTTCAATTTTTTTATAAATTTTAAAAAATATTGAAACTATTGTCACAAAAATTTTAGATTTTTTTTAAGTGTATAATACCAAAATTTTGAAATACTCACACAAAAATATATCAGGAGTTGAAAATTATTAATTTAAATTTAAAAAATAATTTCAAAATGAAGTGTAAAAATTATTTGAATCATCCGTTTAAGTATTTTAATAATAAAAAGTATCATTATTTTTTTAAATTAATCAAATTAATATCTAAATTGAATCAAAATTAAATATTAAGAACACAATTGAACAAACAAATATTTGACATTTCAAAAAAAAATTCTTTTACTTTTCTCATTCATCTAATTTTATATAAACAAAATATAATTTTATTTTCTTATTTTAATCCACATCATGTCACAAAAATTATATGCTTTAACATCAGTTTGTATTGTCAAATCTTTTTGTAGCTTTTAAATATTTGGATAAAATGTAAATAGCCAATATTTTTTATATATTATCTAATTATATATTAATTAATGTTAAAACATAAATTCTTGTCAAATTTTTAGTGATTAAATTAAGAAAATAATTCATTAATTTCAATCATTTTAATAACAATAGTTTGTCCTAATTTTGTCAGTTTTAATTAATTAACAATTAACGATAATAATTATGATAATTTGGTTATTCAAGTGGAGTAGGAAGGTTGGGTTTCGTAAGGCCATCTCTAAGGAAGACACTAAAACAGCAAAATGTGGTTGAAAATTGATCAAATCATCTTCAATGAGATGGTAAATTAGTTTCTACTGCATCAAATTTGGTGCAGCACTGTAATTATATCAAATTGATATATTTTTATTTTTTTATAATTAATTTATTAAAATTTTTAAATTAAAGATATTTTTAATCAATAACTTAATAAATATGTGAAATTATTAAAAAAATTAAATCAATAAAAATATTTCATTAAGATCTTAAAATAAAACTAATATTTAATATATTATTTTATTTAATTTAATTTAAAAATTTAAATTATATTAATTATTTTATTATTTTAAATAAATTAATATTTATAAATATTTTTATTGATAATAATTATTTATATTATTAAAATAATATTATAATACTAATTTGATATAAATGAGTTCAAAATAAAAAAAAAATAGTGTTAAAATATTTTAAAAATTTTTTTACATCAAATTAATATTAAATTTGATGTAGAAGATGACCTAACACAACTACCAAAATTAGGGGCTTTGGACATCATGATTGTTGGACACCGAGAAAGCAATTCGGTTATGGACTGCTGTGAGTAAGGCCTACAGTGAGTGGTGCTTTGCGTTTTGTATTGGGCAGTGTGATTTGCCATTTTGTCTTTATTATTAAAAACGACGACACTCATTACAATTTAATCTCTTATGCTTTTCCTCCTCTTCAAGCATCCTAAGCAAAACTTAATTACTTCTTAAATTAATAGTCACCCTTTTAGTATGCTACCAAGGAGACCTGCAAATATAAAAATTCTATACGTTAAGTTATTTGATAATAAAATAATTATTAATGCAGTACAAATAAACTTTTAAAAATAAATTTAAATTTTAATAATCAAAATTGTAAAAGTTACATGTGAAAAATTTTTTACTTGGGGTGAAAAGTAAGCACAGGAAAAATCATTATGTGATCCGAGTATCATTCAACTTTCAAGTTCCCTTGATATCTTAACAAAAAAAAAAAAACAATAAAAAGTGTTTGGGTATTTATTTTTATTTTAAAATTGGGGTGAGGGTCTCTTGGTAATTTTACTTTGGTAGAATGTTTGCATGGTGTAACCTTTTGCTATGGGGTCATCTCCTCCCTCTCAATTGTTAGGTGCAAAGTCTTATGTTTTTTTTTTATTGATATTGTTTGATCTGATCAATATTTGTTTAAAAATAATTTTATTATTAAAGATTAAAGTTTTATTTAATAATTTTTTAAATATTTTAATCAGTTATTTTTATTGAGTTTTATGTGAATTATTGGACTCGTAACTGTATTGACAAAATTAAAATTTTAAATTATATATAATTATATTAAATTTTATAAATAAGAATTTTCATGAATCAAAGATATAGAGAACATGATAGAATTTACAAATTTTAATGAGTTTAACATTTTGGGAACCAATCAAAGATGAAATTGTACCAACATGGAATGCCAGAATTACATGAAGCAGACATAATTGGTTCTGGTTCATGGGATAAGGCATAATGTGTCAAAATGGAGGATGACTTTGATTTGATTTGGTGGGGTATTACTATTAGATCATAAGATGTGTCTTTTACGAAATTAAACTTTTATCATTGTACTAAATTGCTCTATAATTTGGGTCGGTCCAAGCCAATATTTTGTCCCGGTCTGGGTAAAAACTTTGTTC
The DNA here is from genome assembly GCA_021397835.1 of Moringa oleifera. NCBI lineage: Eukaryota > Viridiplantae > Streptophyta > Magnoliopsida > Brassicales > Moringaceae > Moringa > Moringa oleifera. The sequence continues at coordinate 8,021,092 of JAJFZO010000344.1, read as the reverse complement.
CGTTGTAATAAACAGTGATTTAGGATAAGATTCCTCATGTGGGTATTTTTCATACCGTAATGGACAGAGACATATCGCACAGTACTAACCGTAGATGTTGATTGGCCCCAAACCATTGTACCTGAAACCTAAGTCTTTCATTTGGGTAATTACTATATGAGATTTTGCTAAACTTAATTTATATAAATGCAACAGCCTATTTGTGGGTATTGGACCATTACGTCAGTCCAATATTCATCACAAGTTAAAAGTGGTAATAAATTAAATTGTTCATTAATTTAGCCTAAAGAAACATTGAATTGCATTTCAATATCATTAGTACTTGAAAACAATATTCCATTTCATAATTGAACAAAATTATTAAGTGACCTTAAAGGCCAAGAGCATTGCATGAAAGTAAAGGAAAGCAGTGGGATAGGTGGTGGGTACCTATCAATTGGTGGTTGTAATTGGAGCAGAAGGTAGCTGAAGGACACTGACCCCTGTCACAAATCAACCCACAATCCCATAACTTTTAGGACACCATACCCCTTAGCCCATAGGGTCCCTTAGCGCTAGGTGTCCCTAATCAAATCCCAATTGCAGACTGACCTTTTGAGGGATTTTTGCGATTTATGTTTCAACTTTTTGAATGATGTTGATGTTTCATAATTTGTGTGATAATTTATTTAAATTAATTATTAAACTTTTTTTATATTAACATAATAAATTATAATTATTTTTTAAATTAAATTTCAATTATCATTGGCATATAATTAGATTGTTTTTAAGTTATCTTTAATTAAGGAGGTAAAATATCAATTTGATGTTAAAATTTATTAATATGATTTCCAATAAAATAGTAAACATAGATGGATAATTTTGTGTAATACTGTAGCTGAACTGAATGTATTTTTTAATTTTTTATATAATTATTTTTTAAGATTTTAAATTAAATATATTTTTAATAAATAAAAAATTATACTATCAAAAATATCTTATTAAAATATTTAAAATAAAATTAATATTTAATATATAATTTAATATAATTTTACTTAATAATATTTATTTAATTAATAATATTATTATATAATATTAAAATTATTATTTAAAAATATATAAAAATAACTTAATTTATAATTCATGATATAATTTAAATTTAGATAAATATGATAAAAATAAAATTTATTTCAATTGAAAGCATAAAACAATAAACATAACACAGTAACGATTACAACATAAACCTAAATTATAATATTAATTAAAACTAAAATATTTTAATAATTTGATATATGATTAATTTTTAAAACTATTTAAAAATATAATTTATTATATAATTTTAATTTATTTAATATAAATAAATTAAAATTTTAAGTTATATTAATTATTTTAAATAAATAATTAATATTATAAAATTTTATTAATAATAATTATTTATATTATTAAAATAATATTATCACACTAATTTAGTGTAAAAAATAAAAAAATAATGTTAAATATTTTAAAATAATATTTTTTAATATCAAATTTATGTTAAATTTAGTGTATAAGATTGAAAATAGCCTCCATCAAAGGAAGTGATTTGGGTAAGATTTGGTCAATCGGTTTGTGGCAATGAGAGGAAGGGTTTACCGACAAAATGTTGGAAGTTGTCAACATTTTGAATAAAATGACAAATTTCTTTTTTCATGGAGCGATGATCAGTGAAACATCAAGTTTCCTTAAGAAAAGAAGAATGGTCTCATACTACACTAAGGTGTAAGATCACCGATAAATTAGACAGCCAGTGTGCTCCACCATAAGAAAAGGATGTTCCAACCATGTGATTTTGTCCATTACTTTTCATTTTATATGTAAATTTCATTTTTTTAAAATTTTAAATATCGGTTAAATTAATTATAAATTTAATATTTTAATTTGATTTAATTTAATTTATATAAAAAAATATAAATATTATAAATATTCAAATGGAAGATTGTTGTATTGAAATTCTTCATACATTTAAAAAACTATTCAGGTTGTAATCACAAAAAAACATTTAGTTTTTATAAGAACTATTTTTTAAAACAAATTTGCATAGTTAAAATTTTAAAAATTTTACAAAAATATTTTATAAACAAAAATTATAAAAAATACTCATAATTTTTTATAATTATTTGAGTTAAAATTTAATTTTAACCAAATAAAAATATTATATGTACAATTAATCCAATTGACATATCAAAGTTTAAACTAAAAAATATGTATAGTTTAGATTTTTTTTTATATGTAACTTTAAGTTCTTAAGGGGTTGAAAACAATTTAATCTTAACATTTCATATTATTTAAGAAAATGATATTAATTATATTTATGATTTTGATTATTTTAAGATATAAAAAATATTTTTAAAATAAGTAATATCTATAATATTAAATAAAATAAAACAATTACTATCAAATAGTATAATAAATTTAACAGAGGTTTTTTTTTATTATTTTGAAATACTTTGATAGTAATATTTTGTTAAACCATTATGTCGAGAATGGTTGCGTGTTAACATAAGAAAACTTCTGATTTGAATTGATTTATTAAATTACCATTAGTTTTATTAAATGGGTATGCAAGAATTCAAAAGAAGACTCTAGTTACATTTTTTATCACCAATAAAACATGTACATATGGACGAAAAATAATATTTTAAATTATAAATTATCTGTTAAATTATATTTCATTCAAATTAAAAAAATATACGCATAAAAAAGTTAACGATGATGATATCAAAGGATAATAATTATCAAATTACTTGAATGATTTAAATCAATTAAAAGATCGATTTTTCTAAAAAAAAAAGTATGATTAAGGGTTTAATACTCGTGAAGAGTTTGAGCTTTAAATTTGGGTCACTAGACCTATAGGATGACCCCAGATGATTCATGTTGATCCATAGATCCCATTTCAGCTATAATCATGATATCGGTTGATGACTCAATCCACAAATTTTTTGGCTGATTCATACCTCCACAATAGCCTATAAAAAGAGATAAAGATGCTATCTTAATCAAAATTAACGTTAAGTTTTTAAATAAAAATATAAAAACTAATAATTATAATTTATTATATTGATATAAAATATTTAAAAATATAATAATTTACTTTATTAAAATATTTTAGATTAATATTTTTTTATCATATAGAAAATAAAATGAAATCTGTTGGTATATATATAAAAAAAAAAACTACTACTAACTACAATGCAAAGAGTTATAAGGTAAATTTGATGATGTCCTGAGAGAGACCCACGGCTGAGTCATGTCCTCCAAAAGTATAACATATCATGGTTCGATTATTTGATCCGCCATGCATATCATGATGGTTATCTCCTGGAACCCGATCAGGGTCCGATCGCACATGCTCCGACCCAATTTCAGCGACCAATTCACATAGACTGCAGAGCCTCCATCACCCATTTGCTTTTGTCCCTAAGTACCTCGTCACATGAAAGACTAAGTAGATGTGACCCATGTGTGCCCACCAAACAAAGACATTTGCTCAATCTGACGGATTTACCTAATTTGAGTCAAACAAGTAATTTAGACATTCTGAAGAAGGGATGGGTAGCAGAATTCAGTGGGTGTTATGAGCTTTTATTTTCAACTCTGTACATCAGAAAATGACATGAACTTTTGGGTTTTGATCACATGGGATCATATGAAACCATCCTCTCCACAGGCCCATTTGCTGCTATTAACTTTTCCTGGGCTTTCTCCAGTTTCATCAGGCTTGCCTGCTTGCGTCTGACCCATTCAGGCAAAGCCCTGGACAGACCCAATTAGGGGAGAAGGCAGACTGCCTCGGTGACCTGGTCCTTATTGCAAAAGAATGTGAGTACATACCGAACTAATCCTTTAACTAATTACCATACTTGGCTTACCATCTCTCTCAAGTTCATGGGGCGAGTGAGGACAATGAGCTTGGTTCCAAAGTGAAGAGAAAGTTGCGGCAGGTATAGGCTTTATCAAACAATTAGCCAATTGGCCGGATGAATGAATTCAACAGTGAGTATTTTATTCGCAACTCGTATTGGAATAAAGTGGAAATCAGTTTCTATATGTTTGGTGCTACCATGATGAATTGGATTGGCAGCAAGATCATGGTACTTAATTTGCGACAGAACAATAAAGGAGATTAAAAAGGAGAAAGGTGCAGATCACAAAATAAAAGATTCAAGCCAAGTTATTTCATATGAACAGTGCTTGAAACTCAAGGGACATGGCTTACTGCACCAGTTGTCAGATGTTGCAGCTTGGGAGTAAGCGGTAGGTTCGGATGGAGTACCTCTGTGGTCTAACAATACTTGTTTTGGATTGAGTAATCATGGAATGGTCATCAACAGTAAGGGATGGTGCGGAGCATCACAATGGGCATGCAAAACATCAATGTGGAGTGAGGCAAGCGAAGACTCAGTGGGAGCCGAGGATGTAGGAAGAAAAATGGTGTTAATGGGAATATGGGATGAAAATGAGGCAGAACTGAACTAGACAAGAGAGGAGAAGGATTGTTTTGATGAGGATGATGGAGGAGAAAAAGGTATGAGTGGTGGTGGAAAGTGCAAAACTATGGGATGAGGACAAGTAGTGGAATTGCAGGGACAGACTCAGAAGAATCAGAGAAATGGTAATGGTGGAAGATATAAGGAAAAGATTGAATGCATTTGATGGAATGCGAAATTGTGTATTGACCATAGTATGAAATTGTTGAAAGGTAGAATAAACTTCATCTTTTGTTTCAATATATGTAACTGAGAGAAAGAGTGTGATCTACCACTAAAAAAAAAAAAAATTCTAAAACCATTGATAGACAAAACAAGAGGAGGACCCCAAACATCCATAAGTATTAATTCAAATGGGTGAGTAGCTGTTGACTGAGAAGAAAAAAAAGGTAGCCTATGAGTTTTGGCTATTTGACAAGAATTGAAAAAACTATAAAGGAGAGAATGATGAGAAATGTTGCATGATAAGAGAACTTGATGGACAATAGGAGCTGTTGGATGACCTAAACGAAGGTGCCAAATGTTGGGACCAAGCTGCAGGCAAGGAAAATTTAGAGGTGGGGAAGAACTGAAAGGTAGGTAAAGAAATCCATCTAGGAACTCTTCAAGACCATGAGTGTTTGATTTATAGAAGGCAAGGCCGGCAAAGGGGAGGACGAAGAAGAGTTGAAGGTATCAGGAGTTAAGGGAGCATCATGTGATCTGATTTTTAGAAAGGTAGATGATTTTGCAGAGAAGGAGATCATTGTTGGCTTTGATACATGAATGGAGGAGAGGAGAAAAGAATTTGAAAGAATATTTATTTTATATGGCAAAAGAAGCATATGCTTTATATAATGATGAGGTCACAACAAGCTGTACATGTGACCTCATATCAAGAATACATAAAAGAAATTAAATTAACAAATAAATTAAATTTTAGGTGTAAAGTTTGAAATTAAGAAAGAAGATGTATTTATTTTTTAAAATTTTTTATTTTTATTCATTCTATTTTTATTAGGATATTAGATTTCCTATTCTATAAGTATCTAATGGATATAAATACTCAGCTCACCCTATTCTTGAGATATATTTGCTATCTTATAATTGCAAAAAAATTTTAGTATCTTGAGATCTGAGATACATCTGTACTTGTCATACTTCTCTTCTTCTTCTTTTTTTTCTCGCCCCCCAAAACCCTAATATTTCCTTTTTGATTCTGATTAAGACTTTAGATTTCTTACTCTCTCAATTCGATTTCTATTAGGATTTTAGTTTTCCTATTCTATGAATATTTGGTTGCCAGTTATAAGAACTTGGCTCACTTAATGCTTGAGACAGAATTACTGTGTTATAATTTAGGAAAATTCAATGTTTGGAGATGTTAGATAACATCCGTTATCATTTGTCATACTTCTCTCTCTCATTTTTTTTTTGTTTTTTTCCTAAAACCCTAATTTTGAGATCTTACGTACATCAGGAAAGAATGATTTGTCCCTCCTGCTATGATCATTTTGCTGTCATTTTGGTGTTTGAATAAATGTTTCCTTCAGAAAAGAATGCTCCTTTGTTCAGCAAAATTCTTGAGAAGGATTTGTGATTTCTCATTTTCGTTTCCATTGTCTATTTATTTGACATGGGTTTTCTTTTTCTTTGCTTTGTCCTTGAATGTCTCAGAAGCGAAGAGAACCACCTGAATCCCCTTGCAAAATAAGGAGGAACGTAGACAGACTCAGTGACTTACCAGGTAATGTTATTGACCAAATCCTGTCACGTTTATCGATTAGGGATGCAGTGAGGACAAGCGTTTTGTCTAGCAAGTGGAGATACAGATAGACAACAATTCCAAAACTCGTGTTTGATCAGTAGTGTGTCCTGGAATCTTCACAGGATAAGATTCTGATCACCAAGAATGATTTCAATAAGTTCAAGAATAATTTCATTCACATTGTTGATATATAATGTCCTGTTACTTCACACAGGCCTAATGCCCTTCAAGCTCCCTGGCTGATATCTTGTAGGTGGTGATGACATTGATAGATGGATTCTTCGTTTGTCAAGAAACTATATCAAAGAATTCGTACTTAGACGTGGAATGAGGAGCACTATAAGTTGCCTTGTAACTCATTCTGTTGGGATGGTTTGGTTCATTTGGCACTGTTTGGCGAAGCCTCTGTCAACGTTTAATGGCTTCAGGAACTTGAAGAGCCTTGAGCTTCGGGACGTCATTGTGGCCCAGGATGTGTTTGAAAATCTAGTTTCAAGCTGCACTCTCCTCGAGAGGTTGACATTGATACACTTTGCCCATCTTAACATTAATGCGCCAAATCTTCAGTTCTTGCATGTTGCCAGTGTTTTCCATGACCTTAGTTTCAAGAACACCTTATCTTTGGCCTCAGTTTGCATTGATTTGCATGGCCACCTCAACAATGATCAAGATGATGATCAGGCAAATGGAAGTTCAAGTAAATCGCTCAGTTTCTTTCTTCATCTACCCCATATTCAAAGGCTCAAGATCGGGGATTAATTTTTGAAGGTACAAATGCTTCTAGAGACATCCTTTTCTCATCTTTTGGTCTATTAATGCACTGTTTGTATTAATTGATCCTTACGTTTTTTTGTATTCTTGTTCTAGTATTTGGCACTTGGCAATGCACCTTGCAGGCTGCCTAATGCATGGGCTAATCTCACTTACCTTACCATAAGCATGGATTCTAATGATCTTGAGGAGGCTTCAGCTGCTCTTGCCTCCCAAGAAGTTCCCCTAGCATTCAAGAACTGAAGATGCTGGTGAGTTTCATTATATTTAATGCCTGAACTTTACTCGACTTAGACCACACAGTGCTGATTTTGGAAGCTATAGGGCTTGACTGATGTTGGGTTTCATCTTGTTTACTCTCCTCAACTTTCAAATTCTGAATTTGGAAGCTATAGTACTTGTCTGATTCTGATATCTTCGGTACATGTAGGCTTGCTTGGAGAATCATAATCCAGGATCAGACACTGACTTCTGGGAAGACAACCAGTGGTATCGGTGCTCACTGTTTCCACATCTTCGGCTTGTCAAGGTACATGGCATCTCCGGTACCACGACACCTCAACTGGGTTTCATTAACTTCATACTATCAAATTCACCTGCACTCAAAAGGATGACAATTGAACTTGGTTCTCTGTATGGAGGAGATGAGTTTCTCCAGATATTGCTGCAGTTCTGGCAGGCCTCAGCGCGAGCAGAAGTCATTGTTCTGGATCCATGAGCCTCTGCAGAATCTGGTAGCTGAAAAAGAATGATTTTGAGCATGTGAGTGACAATGTCAACATCCTTATTAACTGGTATTGAATGAAAGAACTATTCTCTTTATAAAGTTCCAGATTTCTTAAGGTAGAATGATGGACTGATATAAATTTGTCCTCAGTCTGCCATATAAGTTTATAGAAAAGCAGAAACTTTCTGGTTAAGTACTATATCATTAGCTTGTGAAATTAAACAGAAAGTTCCATTGAATAATGCTGGTGCCTACTCATTAACAGTTTGGTACAATTTTCCAAACATGTTTGGCCGAGAAGAAAATAAATTCCTACTATATAGCTAGATAGATACGACATAAATGCTTCAATGAGTAAAATAATGAAGGTGATTGTCTTGATTAAAATGACCTTAATTACTTGTATAGCCAGGTTTACAGATTCATTCCTTTATTTTCACCTACCCTTTTCTGGGTAGAAGAAGCTTTACTTGCCAATGTTATGAACATAGAGTTACCTTTGAAGAATTCGAAATAACCAATACCAAGTCTCAAAACATTCCTTTCTGGTTTAGAGCCATCATGAAAGCAGACTAGCAATTACCATCAAAAGCTTTTCAATAATTTTAAATTTCTAATTTATTTATTTAATTAAAATAACAATGTCAGTGAAGAATATATATATATAAATTTAATTTCTGGTAATGTGTATAATGATAATACATGTCAAGACTGAAAAGCTCGAGATTCTGTTTTCAAAATTGATGCATAAAATATACGCAAATGGGTTTTATGAGCTTCCAACTTGGTAGTGGGACACTGGCCCGTCAGAAAATTACATGAACTTTTGGGTTTTGGTCACAGATATGATATGAAACCGCCCTCTCTACAAGCCCATTTGCTATCACTGGATTTTCCTGGGCTTTCTCCAGCTTTATCAGGCTTGCTTGCTTCTAGCATTCAAGCAAAACCCTAATCAGCTATGGAGCTTTTATTCTTACATCATCGGGGTTTTTGTTTATTAGAACTGATAATTTGTTGACAGTCTCTAAAAACCCTAGAATAGTTGGGAAAGAAGAATATCTTTTAGTAAATTTCGTGAGCAGACAGCCCTGGAAAAGCACACCGCCAGAGTCCACAGCCAGAGTCTGACATGGGGAGGTACATTACCCATAAGAAGTGGCTTTGCTGTTTGCTCTGTGAAAAGGACTAAAAGCCTAAATCCCGTCTTATCAGACAACGTCCCTCTTGCTTCTTCTCTTAGGAGGCGAGACCGTGAAGACAAGAAAGAAAAAACCCTTCAATAGGCTAAGAGAGAGAGAGAGAGAATACGGTTTGTATGCCGCTCTAGGATAACACCAGAAATGAAGGTGAAGCAAAAAGGCAAAGTATACCCTTCTTCTTCTTCATGGAAGGACGCTCAATCTGTGTTAAATCTTCTCCCAGTCACCATTCTTGCTCTGGCCTCAGCTCTTCCATCGAATGACCAAGAAGTGGTAGCTTACATGCTCATGAGGTCCATTGTCATTATTGCAAACTCATCTTCTCCCCATCAGAGCAAAACCAATTGCAAGAAAAGAAGACCTGTTAGCAGCCACAATCACCAGAAGAATATCCGGAAGGTCCCTCTTTTTGACTGCGGGTGCTTTGATTGCTACACCAGCTTTTGGTACAGATGGGACTCGTCTCCCAACAGGGAACTCATTCACCAAGCCATTGAAGCTTTCGAGGAACACTTGACCAAGAACGAGTACCCAAAGAAGCATAGCAGGGGCAGAAACAGAGGTAAGCAAGTGGGTAAATCCGATATTTCCGGTAATGTGTACGGTAAAGTTTCTGCAATGCCTGATAACTTCTTGCCGGAAGCAGGAACTCCGGTCATGAGAGTGAGCGAGTGTGGAGAAGAGGAAACAGGAAATCTTGGTAAACCTGGAGTAGTAGTGGTGGTAGTAGAAGAGGAAAGAGAGGTAGAGAAGGCGACTGAGATGGTGACCGTACAGGCACCGGTGAGTTACCACAAAGGATTGGCTAGGAAGGTGCTGCCGGACGTGGTGGGTTTATTGAACTCCCGTTTGTGGAGCCTCTGGAATCCCAGCATTTAGGCAGAAAATTTTCCAGGCACCAGATTATTTTCTCTTTCCTTTTTTTTTTCTCGGGCAAATCTGTTTACTGTTTGGTTTCTATAGCTGGAAAGTCATTGTTTCCTGTGGGATTTGAGTTCCTCTTGTCTTCAGTAGAATTTATTTGCAATTTCACATTTCTGTATTATCTGGTCATCACAGAAAACAGTAAGCAACCACATCCTGCATTCCTACCTCGCTAAAAGTGAAGATAGCCTTGTTGATTTTCCTAGTACAGGACATTATTTCCCTTTTGTTAAATTTTCTCAGAAGATTTCATAAAAAAGAAAAGAAAAGAAAAGCAAAGGAAGAAAAAGTCTCTACTCAGGCCACTTCAGCTCATCTATGGATTTTCTTTACAGAAAATTGGCAATGAGTAAGTGAATTTTAATTTAATTTATTTAATCATTAAATTAAACTAAATTACTTGTTTTAAAAATGAAATGAACAGATCGTGATTCATATATTTTAAATTGATTCGTTTCATGGATTAACATAATATAATTAATTAAATAGATTAATAGATTATATATGAGTTGAATCTATTTCATTTGTTTAAATTTATGTTAAATTCTAAGTAACAATTATTTTAATATATAAATTTTACAAATTAAAATATTAATAACATAATTTATAATTTTTTTATTAATTTTCAATCTAATATATGTTAAATTAATACATTATACGGGTCTATAAGAATATGTATATCGGATATATATAATTAAACTTTTTAAAAATTATCAAAATTTAGTATGTTATCATATTTAAAAAATAAAACAATGTATAATTTATATTTTTTAAAAAATAAATTTAATATATTTTTGATTAAAAAATATAATTAATATAACTAAATTTGTTACATACTTAATATGTTTGAAGTTTGACACTTTTAATTTAATTAAAATTTTTTACATCATTTATATTATTTTTTTAAAAAATAATAAATAAAATGTAATGAATAAGTAAAACTAATTAATCTCAACTATATAAATTATTTTATTTTATAAATAGCAAATAAAATTGTTTATGAAATTGAGAGAGGATTAACATATAAATTCTTCAATGCTATTGCCTGAAAACCCTTTAATAAAAAATTAACCAGATGTCCTCGAAAGCAACCTATGGTTAAATTAGATTAAAAAAATAAATCAAGAAGGAATATACATAACAATGTACGTGGATACACTGGATCATAATAAGAGCTGAGGTTGGTAATTCTTTGTCGTTTTTCACCCACTTTGCTCTCCAACATCCCATTTGCTTGCCCACCAACTTTAGCAACTATGTTAATAAACTTAATTAATCCCAACTATATTACCTTTAATCACTTTGATTTTAAAATAATGGCATTTTTTTAAAGAATATATATCATATATATATATATATAATTTTGAAAACTACTAGTTACTTTATTTTAAAAAGCATGCTAGCTCTCATATGTGAAAATTAAAGGAATATCTCTTATCATGGATGTGAATTATAAGTGAAATATCTCTGCCAATGAAAACAATTATCTACATCAATCGTTACATGGTTTTGTGGGTTTTAGCTTTTATGGAAATGAATTAAAATTGTCTAAGCCCTCTTATGGTACGACATTGACAAGATTGGCATTGTTTTGCACGTTGTTGAACGCTAAATCTGATGGGTAGATTATGCATTCTTTCTTGCCATATCTGTTTACATGGTCCTTTGCAAACTTGCAGTCAGGAGGGACAATTCCTTTAACTAAATCGCAAGTATTTTGTTTCTGTTCTATATAAACCCACCATCTCCTCCGTTGCCATAACCATCATCATCATCTCTCTTTCTCTCTGTCTGTAGTGTTAAGTATGGCTCATGCAGTGCCGCTGAAGGATGAGTTAGACATCGTGATTCCGACGATCAGGAGCCTGGAGTTCTTGGAGTCCTGGAGGCCCTTCTTCCAACCTTATCACCTGATCATCATCCAGGATGGAGACCCTACCAAGACGATCCCGGTACCGGATGGTTTTGACTACCAGCTCTATAATCGCGACGATGTGAATCGGATCATGGGACCCAAGGCCAATTGCGTTTCTTTCTTGGACTCGGCTTGTCGCTGCTTCGCCTTCTTGATCTCCAAGAAGAAGTACATCTTCACCATTGACGATGATTGCTTCGCAAGTTCTCTCTCCAGCCATTATTGTTATATATGTAAGCAATCCTGATGTGTATCATGCAGGACTGATCAGCTAACACTACTTTTTTGTATTTTTTTGGTTTTTAATTTCCTTTTGTGATTATGGTGACTGCATAATCCTGAAAAAAAAAAAAGGTGGCAAAGGATCCAAGTGGAAAGGAGATAAACGCATTGGAGCATGCATATCAAGAATCTGCTAACACCATCAACTCCACTCTTCTTCAATACTCTGTATGATCCCTTCAGAGAGGGAGCAGACTTTGTTAGGGGATACCCATTTAGCTTAAGGGAAGGAGTGCCCACTGCTGTCTCTCATGGCCTTTGGCTCAACGTTCCTGACTATGATGCCCCCACTCAGCTTGTTAAGCCTCTGGAACGCAACAACAGGTTCACTGTATACCACACCCACTGCCTTTTTGATACAGAAAAATCCTAGATCCAAGGAAGAATCAGTGTAATTTGCCTAATTATGCATTAATTTTGGCTCATGCAGGTACGTGGATGCCGTGATGACAATCCCAAAGGGCACCCTGTATCCAATGTGTGGAATGAACCTGGCTTTTAACAGGGAACTCATAGGGCCGGCCATGTACTTTGGGCTCATAGGTGATGGGCAACCTATTAGCCGATGCGATGATATGTGGACTGGCTGATGCTCCAAGGTATCTCCCTTGCCCTGGACTCATATTTCTTCTTCTTTTCTTTGTCAGATTTTGATGCCCACCTCTGTGATCTGTCTGGTTTGTGCTTTATCCATGGAATTTATAATTGTATCTAGATTTGATGGGTATCAATGGATATGGTTTCCAGGTTGTCTGTGACCATCTGGGTCTTGGGGCCAAGACAGGGCTGCCTTACATTTGGCACAACAAAGCAAGTAACCCGTTTTCTAACTTGAAGAAGGAATTCAAGGGTCTATACTGGCAGGAACAGCTGATTCCATTGTTCCAATCTGTTGTCCTGCCAAAAGACTGCACAACAGCCCTGAAGTGCTCCCTTGCCCTCTCCAGGCAGGTCAAAGAGAAATTGGGTCATATTGATCCTTACTTTGAGAAGCTTGCAGATGCCATGGTCACTTGGATTGAAGCCTGGGAGGAGTTCAACACACCAGCAGAAGCAGCTGCTTGATTCAGAGTCCAACCACAAGTGGATATATCACTTGTGGATATGCTATTATAATTTGCCTTTACCTTCCAGCTTTCTTTCTCCATGCTACATATTAGTGTGACCAATGGAGTTACATCTTCTCTTCATAGACCTTTGCTTGCTATTCTCCTATGGTAATCCTTGATTTTCATTTTCTTCTTGCTTTCTCTTCTTTTCAAGTATTTTCCTAATAAATTATTCCTAGAGAGCTTGATTGAAACAAAACCAGTGACACTGCGACAAATCAATCTAATCCTCCCCCATATGGAAAAAGAAAGCCCGAAAAATTGGTAGATGAGACAGAGTACCAGTGACCCCTCTTGAAAGAAGTCCAAATGATTTGAGAATGTATTTACTTAATACCATCATTAATCATTATAATTAACCACAGACAGCAATAGGACTTCATATCCCCATAAAACCATGCCGACATGTCCCATGCACTACAGCAGGTAGTGTTTTTCTGAGATATTGATCTTCCTTGAAGCTCCGAGGAAAACCCAGCGAAAATTCCTCTTATGTATGCCCAAGTCATTTAGCGTTAAAGCTCATGCGATGAACTGTACATGTAGAAAGTGGGGAGTGTGCACTCAATTGATTAGTTGAAACTTAAATATCTGCTTTTTGACCTCGAGGCATGAAATTCACCTACCAGTTTAAGTGATGCTATTGGCTGATTGGCTGAAGATGGCTTCTATGTGAGAATAAACAGCAAGCATACTCCTTTTCCTTCGTAGTTTAAGTACGTTAAGCAAGCTCTAAGCTACAACCAGAGCTAGTCATCCATGGAAGTCCATGATGTTACATCTATATTTCAGATATAACACAAGAAGTAATTCTATGATTAAGCTGGTTGGCATGGCTTCTTCATCAGTTCAACTTCCATGCTCGTCCACTTTCATAACTTATGGGCTTAAAATCATTTATTCTTGGCAACCTTTTCGACAAGAAACTAAACCATCCTTCTGTTTGTCAATTTGCGTGCCGTTTACGGCACATACTCTTAATCTTTGTGAGGGGATGCATCCATGGAAATCACTCTTTACATGGGTCAATTCTGTCAAGTCAGTTAAGTTGGACGCCTTTCCATTAACCCCCACCCTTTTCTACCCATGTTATGCCATAATAAGCTAGCCTGCTCCTCTCCTCTTTTCAACTTTGTCTTGTTCTTCCTCATACAGGAAACAAATAAAAGCTCGGTTTAGATTGTTAGCTCCAATAATGGAGAACTACCAAATATTTTTCCCAGGCTCATCGTCATCAACGTCTTCAGCTTCTCCCTCCTCAATAACTATGGCAGATAACCAGACTTACTTGCCGGGTGACAACTCTGATGGGATGAAGATGGATACTGAAGTTCAAGAATTGGATGGCAATAACATTAACGATGGTGAGATGAGATCAGGAAAGAGAGCAGACAGTAAGGAGATCAGGAGGCACAAATATGCTTTTCAAACAAGAAGCCGTGTTGACATATTGGATGATGGGTATCGATGGAGGAAATATGGGCAAAAAACAGTAAAGAATAACAAATACCCAAGGTAGTACATTCCTTTCCCTCTTTTCCTTTCAGCTGGAATCTTTGGTTCTTCTTCATCTTTGACATGCTATCTTTCTTTTGAGTGGGAGGGGACGGAAGAGGAGAGTGATATGTGGGAGTATCTTGTCACTTTCACTCCATGGAAAGTGAAAAAATTAAGGAAAAGAATCAATCAGGTTGTTGAAACCATTATCATGCAAATAAAATTGGTATAACCCGAGTTGGTAGTTGGCATGATATAATTCCAAATCATTTATGCTCATGCAGTATCGTGAAAGAAGTTCTCCCTCAAGTTATGCATGGACACAGCTTTACCTGTACTAAGCATTAATTCCTCTATATATGCATATGTTTCTGTATTTTAGTCCTCTGACTTGCCATTGAAGTGAAGTTTTTCCGTTGTTTCTGTATCTAACATTTACAGAAGATACTTCTTTTCTGCTTTCATGAAAAGTTGCACCAATTCTTTATGACTAATGGAACCTGTCCTGCTGTTTATACATTATCAAGATCAAAGAGTAACTTTTTGATCCTGGAAGATATATTTGGAACTTAAACCCTTCTCTGAATGTTTAAATGCGCTGAACATTGGGTCAATGGAAAATCATATTCAGGCTTATTCGATGCTCAATCTGGGAAAGTGTTGTTCAATCATATAGCTATTAACATGTTTTGTACCTTTAGTCTGTAAAGTTCAGTAAATAATTTCCTCATGATAGCATCATGTCTTCTTCAGCCTTATCATCCCATGCCATTCTCATATCATATCAAGTCAAATTCTTCAGCAGATGCAGTTACTGGTATTACAATCTCAATGGTCTAGTCCCTGGTAGGAACAACTGCTAAGCATTTCCAAACACCCTTGTCCTTATTTTTGTCATGTTCCTCTCATTCAACCTCATATCATTGCTTTCCTGAAAAGGACAGACAGAAAATTGCCATATCCTCCTTGAAGGACCTCAATCATCTAACTTAAGCAGTCATTGATATGAAAACTCCTTAATTTTGTCATTTATCTCAGGCCAATGTTTGTCAGTTGGAGTCTCTTACAGCTCCATGGCTTAGTATGGAACCACTAGCTTTCCTAGTTTGACTAGTACTTGTTCAGTGCCTGTTTCAACAGCTAGAAAATGAAGTCAAGCAGATTTTAGCAATTTCTTTTACTTCAATATCCAGAGTTAGAGACTTAGAGCAATATCTACTAAGCATGCTTCCTAATTGCCCTATCAAGTAAGAACTTAGATATCTGTCAGGCATTAGCTCACAAGCTGGTCCATTTTATCCTTATAGATGATGCTTTGCTTGTGATCTTCCATGTCAAATCAGTAACAATTAGCAGAGTGGATGGGTCTGACCACTATTGATGATATCGGGCCTCCTTGTCTTCTTCTGTTTCATGTAAAGTCTTTTGGGTTATCGGATCTTGTTGTGTTTCAGCTCATTCTTTCCCAGGTAAAATATCAGCATTTTCAGTTTCCAGGTCCAATTCCAGATTCCTTCCTACCTTCTGCTTTGGCTTGGAATCTCCAGTAGGCTCCCATTTGTACACAATTTTGAGTTTCTTGATGAGATTTGCTTAGTTAGAGCAAAGTTGTCACAAGGGTCAATGCTAAAAAAACATTAATCCATAAGTTGACACAGCAACTGTCCAGGGGATTTATCTCCTGGTTAAATGAGCTGATTTTGTTTATTTTCTTTGGCAGAAGCTATTATAAGTGTACCCATAAAGGGTGCAATGTAAAGAAGCAAGTCCAACGCAGTTCCAGTGATGAAGAGGTTGTGCTGACAACTTACGAAGGGATGCATACACATCCAATCGAGAGGTTCACTGAGAGCTTCACAGAGATCCTAAGACAGATGCACACGCATACTACCTTATGAGTTTTGCTCCTAACATGCTTTCTACAGTGTTTATATGCACACAGAAATTTGCTATCTACCACAATATGTTTAATCAAAGGTGGAAGACTAACACCTCCACAATTCAATTCTTCTAAGCATCCTGTGAAGTTGATGAATCAACTTGTCTGTGCCACTTTCTTGCTACCTGCTGCTAAATTTTGACATGAGAAATTCAGTGTCCTGGATTCAAATGGCTGATAAAACTGGCATTATCAGCTTCAGCTATGATTTCTGTTAGGAATAAAGCCTGAGCGAAGTTTAGAGCTTCCAAGCCTCTGCTGTTAGGGCTGAACCAGCCTTCACAGAACTTACAAAAGTAGAAAAAACTTTAACAGAATTTTGATAGCCCAGAAGTGTTCTTACACTACCATAGAACTTATAAGACCAGCCTAGTATATGATCTCCCGTTCTCCCTGCCACCGTGTAGTTATTTCTAGTTACTATTAAGCATATGACATTACAGTGTTTTAAGTTTTCTTAGTTTTATCAGGGGATATTAGCTTCCTTTTTCAACCTTCATCTCCATTTTCTGTCTTCCTATAACAAAATGTCAGCCAGGTTTCATAACCTATGCTTTCTGATAGCTACCATCATCTCAACCATATCTGGGTGTATCTGATAGGAAGTACTCCTAAATTGTCCAAATGCTTGTCTATTCCAGCCTTTCTAGCCTTCCAATATGAGATCCTTGCAACAGAGAAGAAAGTCTGAAGCATTTTTCACTTTACAGATTAGTAAAAAGATGCCCCTTAATCCAAGTATACCGAGATAGATTGAATAAAATGCCATAAGATGAAGTTTTCCTTGCTTGCCGGGATCATGATCCTCAGTTTGCGTTTGATAATTTATAGTTTTGATGTGTTGATCAACACAGATATGAACAGTTCATCATTGCTAATCAGTGAAATTAAATCATAATCTATACTTCGTACACGTGTTCTCAATGCTAGATAGTAGATTGAAAGATAAAGTTATCAGAACAAAAGCACACTTGAAAAATATGAAAAGACAGATCAGTTTACCAACCTCCTCTGATTAAGAAAAATGGATGCATTTCAAAAATATGAGAGATTTCGTGTTGGCAACCAGATCATGTAGGGACTAGAGTCACCTTATCAACTCCATATCCATCAGAGCACCTCACTGAGATTATACTAACTGCACATACAGTTAAAGCAATGATGAAGAAACCCATAACCACTCTCCATCTTGCTTTCTCATCACCAACATGACAAGCCAATCTCTTTTCTTCCACAATTACCATGGCTAGGTCGTTGTCTGCATTCTCACTACACAGAGGAGAAGCAGAAGAAGATGAAGATGATTTTGATAATGAGATACAAGAGCTACATCGACAACAAGCAGGTGACAAGGCTTCATTGCTTCCACAAACTTCTTTCTCATCATCAGAGTCATAGGACAACACAGACGTCACTTCAATCTCCCGATCCAACTCATTGAATTCCCTTTTTATGTCTTCTGTTCCTCCAAAGCCCACCTCGGTTCCTCTTTCCACCCCCTCAAAAAGCCGCCTGCCTTTCAACTTTCCACTCTCAATGGCTGCCTTTCTCTCTCTGATTATCTCTTCAGTTGCCAAATCCTTGTACCTCACCTCCCAGGCTTCTCCCACAGACGGAGCCCTCCTGTCCTGGAGCGATGACATGAGGATTCTGGGAGAGTTATCCAGCAGCCAAAGAGCTTTACCAGGGGTGAGAGAATCTGTTGAGACTCTAGGCAGGAATTTTGTTTTTGCCTGTTTTATGGAGTGCCATTCTTGTTGCAAGTCCTGGAACAGCAAGTTCAGTTCGTCATTTGTTTGATTCTTCCTCATGCTTGGTCCTTCCATGGTGGGGTCTCGGATTTTTGCATCCTATGTTCTCCTTGGAGCTTTTGAATAAAGGATAAGAGGGAAGTTAGTCTTTTGAACTCAAAAGGGACAGAGTCTTTAGGGGAATGAAACCACCCACGATCTTTATTTATCACTGTTTTTGAATTTTTTCCCAAGAAGTTGTTCTTGGATCTTGCTTATAGAATCCATACCATTATGGACAAAATCTGGGCCCTTTATGGGGTACTGGATTCAACTCAAGAATAAATCATCATTACCTCTCCAAATCACGAGATTTACCGGCGGATATTTTTCCTTTCTGGTTTGGTTCCTTGTATTTGATTTCATTCCTAGTTGTCTTCTAACGTGGACTTGCTATGTTAAGCAGTAGTTTTCACCACTCGTCTGGATTACCATTTACAGTTCTCTGTTTACTGATACAATGCACCAAAGAGAATCATGTTTAGAAGCACTGGTTCATTGTCTGAAAGTAGACTCACAGACAACCAGAAGCAGCTCAAGATCAATTGTAGACAAACTGGTGGATTATTTCAGAAAACATGATCAGGGCAACATTTTGCCCACCTGTATCAGAAATAATAATCAGCCCGTGTGCTTCCACAGACCACAGCTACATCAATGGCTACTCCAACTCTGGGAAAGATATGGCAGTATGGCCACTGGACTAGCATCTTGGAGGTTACATGACTGCCCGCATGCAAATTCACCCATGTTCCATTAGGCATTGTAATTTGGAAGGGGGGATGGGGGGTGGGGGGGTGGTAATATAAGGTTAGATACATTAAATCATAGATCTTAGTCAGCTTAAATGCTCATGTTCATAATGTTACAACTGTTGGGTGCTATGACTAAAATTCACTGGCAATACCATCAGGTCTAGGAACAGCCTGAAACTATTATGTCTAACAACAATTTGCTGGAGATCACTTGTTAGCTACAATATCCTTAATAGATGGTCAGTTTATCCTAGAAAAACCATCAACAGAAACTCAGCAGATGCTCCCTGAATAAGCTACTCAGCAGCCTGCTTAGGGTTGGATATATCTTCAATCAGGCCTTTCCCATCCATAGCATCAAAGAAAAAGAAATTCTTGAGGGGATCACCTTTCCCAGATATTGCTTTGATAACTTCCTGCAGTGTTAAGTAGCCAACCTTTTCAAATTAGACTAATTAAATTTTTGACAACACAAAGAACGAAAAAAATAATAGTTTGAAATACCACCTGCCCAAGGATTCCTCCAAGGATGGCACAGACTGGGGGGAATTCTCTTGTGCCTGTCAGCAATCTTTCTAGGAGGATATCAGGAATATGAGACTCATTCAGTGACTGCAATGCATTTGAAATGGTATGTATAAGAACATGTTGAGCACTATTACGTCATAAACATTAAATTTCAAGTACCATACGTTTGCCTGACAAAGCTCCTTTTTCAGCTTCAGAACACCAGGGAGATCCGCAACTGATATTTCTCCTGGATTATGGCTTTCAGTCTCTCCAAACTGTTCTATCACTGTAAAATCCATAGACATCAACATCTTGAATCCAGTTACATTACAGTTAAACCAATCTTCTAACAAAAAGAATCCCATCCTAAACAGAATCTCCAAGTAAATATGCTAAAAACAATCTTCAAATATACAGGACTCATAAACTAGTTGAAACCCAGTCTTGACTGGAGTTTAATGAACACAAATCCCTGGTGGTAATTAGGATATAAACTCCAATTCAATGTGAAGGACCATTGTCTTCCACAAAGACAAGAGTAGTTCTTTCAAGCCCTTACCTAAACTAGCTCATATCATTCTTTTTTGTTTAAAGTTTCACAATTTTTTTCCCCTTACACTTATTTAAGAATCATCTTCTTAATTAACCATATCTCTCATATCAAACAAAAAGAAAAGAAAAATTCACACCTCTTATAGCAAAGTAAAGCTTTGACACTCTCCTAGGGAGTGATCTCCAAGGTACCGAAATTGCTTCCTGCATCAAAATAATATCATGCACGCATCAACAAACTAAGCACCAAAGTACATGCCCTCATTCGGTAGTAAGGAGTCACCAGTCAATGGTATAAAAAAACCCAGCAGAACTTGATTTTGCAACCAACTCTAATTTAACTAGTGGATGTTTAGCAATCTTAATACATGTACATGTAACAGTTCTGTGCTCTGCTTACGTTTTTTAAGCAGTAATAGCCTCTGCAATACATGGTTAACCCCTCAATTAACCATCACATTTAAGGCGTATGAACATGTGATTAGCTAGCTTATAAACAGAACTAATTGGACCATTGACCTGCATAAAAAAAGAAGAATCAACATGACAGTGAAATGTACTTGCTTTTGACAATTCAACCCACTCAGTTAATACAGATTGTACAACAAACCTTGAGAGTAAAATCTTAGGCATACTTGGATGGATATCAGCTTAGACGGTAGAATAGCAGGTACTTGTTCAGTCATTACATAGATGGAGATAGTATAGCAGGATCAGGGATTGAGCAAGAATATGTATTTCAGTAATAATCAGTGTGTTAGAAATGAATATTGTGCGATGAAAAAAGTGAGGAAGCCAATAATACCTCAAAACTTGGAAACTTTAGTTCGCAATCAAAAGTTTCTTCAAGCTTTTTCTGTCAAGGAAGAAAGAATTCATAAAAACTCAAGTCTAAGTCCGAGTCAAATGACAATTCAGTAGAACCTAACTATATTTTGCACTAAGGAATAAAAAAGCATTCTCAAACAGAATTCTGCTTGAAATGAGAAGCACTCATCAGTCACAAAAAAGCTAAAATGTACATAGAGTAACGTATGAGAAATGAGTAGCAAATGGCAAATCATAAAGAACTTGCACCACAGATGACTTTATTGTATCTATTTCATAAAGAATAAATGACAACACTGTCAACAAGAGATAGCAGGTTAAGTACGCAAGGGACAGGTTCCAACATTTAGAGTATGAACAGAGTGAATAAAATCAAAACTACAGAAAATCTATGATCCCAAGTGAGGGGAAATTTTCTATTTAAAATCAACTAATATGTCTTCTCTCTTTTAAAATTATAAGAAAAGAACAAAAACAAGCTACAAATAACCCAGGAAACAGACAACTGTTAAGAGGGCATAAGACATTCACCTTTGCATACTTGTAGTCCTGCAAGTCAACAAATATTTCACCACATGAGTCTCTACAATCAACTGAATAAAATGCCAAACGCTTCAACGATGTCCGGCATTTCTCGTTGATCACTTTCTGTAACAAAAGCATTAACTATTAGAAACCAGAGTATGACACACAAATGTTACAAGAAACCATCAGGAAAATAAGTACTATCAAAGGTATTGTTTAAATCATCTATTAATGAGCAAGGTGTTGTTAGTACTTTTGTTGAAAGGGAGCAGCCACTGACAACTACAACATCAAACTTTTCATAGAATTCTGCACCAAAGGTTGACAAATCACCTGTAAGATCAAACATTTTGGTCAAAACATCTTTTGTTAGCTCCACATAGCTATTACCCATCAGTAAAATAAAAATAAAAATGGAACCACAAAAGCTTACACAACATATGTTACCATCAACTAATAAATAACAGCCAACACAATAGTGGTGTAATAGAAGAAAAACCTTTTTCTACATATACGTGAACCATTGGATTGAATTCTTTCAGAGAATCACAACAAATCTCAGCAAGAGTTTTCCCACCATACACACTCTCATCGGGTGTCAGTAAGAAATTTGCATGTAATGCTTCCTCGGTCACTACCCCATCATCCACCAAAGTTAAACTACCAACTCCTGCTAGAACAATATTTTTGCAAAACTGAAAAAGAGGGAAGAAGTTAAAGCCATAAACATGTAAAGTACACAAACCAACTAAGAAGATGAACTACACCAAATTACACAGCAGAACTGCTCCTTTTAAAAGTTATAACAAGTTAAAGAGCTTACCTCAGCAACAGTCCCATTCATTCCACATACTAATATATGAGATTTACTCAGCCTGTAATGAAAAAACAAATTAGGCAAAACAACATAAGACCACAAACCAGAGCACCCTAAGTAAATAATAACATAGCTCAAGAAATGTTATTGCTCGCACGTGTATGGAATATCGTAATTTAAAATACCAATACTTTGCACAAAATGAAATGCGCCAAAAAAAAAAAAAATCAACTTTCCACTAGAAAATACACGTACCTTCGTTGAGCATCAGCGCCCCAAACCCTAATCTGGCGATCGTATAACGCAGTCTCCTGCTCGGTCAGCTCTTCTCCGTCCATTCTCAACTTAAACCAAATTCACCAAAACTCGAAACTTTCAACATAAATGTAAAAAGCTTCTGGCTTTTTAAGTGGATTTAAACCTTAATCTTGGGAATTAAACAATTTTCGGAGTAATTGAGAATAATAACCTTTGACTTCAGCCGGCCAGTTCATAGTTTGGCACTTTGCACAGTACTCCTAGGTAAAAGCTAGGAGTTGGATCGTTATCGGTGACATTGGGCTTGATAGTGTTCCCAGAGGCCCGAATCTAAATAAATGGAATATCAAACGACATCGTTTAGATCCTAGTTCGCGAAGACACATGAACTGCCCCGTGATAGCTTGGACCCGAGAATGGACCGATATGAGAAATTTGTGGTGCCACCTCTTTCACATGCTCTACCTAAGGCAAAATCAAGAAGCTTTTGATTAAATTTAAAAAACGTTAAGTGCAAGAGAAAGGAAGCTTGAATTCATGATTTATAGATTTCAAATTAAAAAATTATAAATTAATTATTTTATAAAATATAATAAACTTCATCTTAATAAACGATTTTTTAATAATGGAAATGATAAGAAAGATATAATTTATGATAAATATTAAAAAAATTATAAACTATATCAATTTTTAATTTACATTTTGAAGTATTGATTGAATTAATTTTGTATCTCATAATTTGATTCAACTTAGATTATTTTTTAGAAAAAGTTATTCGCTTTGTAAATCTTATCAAATAAATTTTAATTTTAAATTTTTTAAAAATATATTTAAGTTTTAAATATTAAATAAATGTGAGTTATAAAAAAAATATAACAAATTATTTTTTAATGTATTGGTAATATTTAATAATTTATATTATTTAATAGAAAATTGAAGGCAGATGTGTTTTTTTAATCACATTTTTTTAATATACACATGTAATTTTTTATTATAATAAATAATTGTGAGTTAAAATTTATTCAGATATGATAACATACTCAAAATAAAATATAAAAATCATTTTTAATATTTTTTAATTTTGTATAATCATTAAAAATAAAAGTTAAATTTAAATTAAATTAAATTAAATTATAAGTTTACATATACAACTGTTCTAATATATGTATTGAGGTCTAATTAGTAAAAAGGTATAGTTTATATTTTTTAATATATTTATCTTGTAATTTTAATTTAAAATTCTAAAAAATAATTTAAATTACATGTTTAAACTATTTATTAAAATTCTTACTGTAATAAAATCATCTCTAATCAAATAATTAAATTTGATAAGAATTTCAATTAATCTTTTTATTGGTACTTATGAAAATAATTAAAAACTAATTTAAAAAACAAAACATGATTTTTTAAAATAAAGATGATCTTTAATGAATAATGTAAAATCTCCATCTCATTAACAAATGAATTAGGCTACAGCAGAGTTTATTCACATAATTATTTATTTATTTTTTCTCAAAATGTTTTCCGATCATCACCGACAACTTGGGCTTTGAGTATTTTGACCCATCTGGTTCATACTGCAATTACAAAAACACCCATATACGAAAATACCAAAATGCCCTTCATTTACTGCATTAAGGAAAAAAATATATATAAAAAAGGTAGGAATTAAAAATGAAATTCATTGAAGCTGTATGCTTGCCGTTTGGAGCGGGGCACCAATGGTGCAAGACAAGAAGGTGATCTCCCTTATTCCTTCTGAAAATTTTCACGTGATAAATCTGTGATTACTATTTATGTTTTATTAATGCGCTGGTTTTGAAAAAGAATATGGGAAAACAAAGGCATGTGGGCAAGTGTATCTCTCATTAAACAAAACTAATAAAACAAAATAATGCATCTTTATTAATGCTTGATTTATGATTTAATATATATATATATATATGTACACATACAGTATTATTTTAATTTATTTTCAAATATTTCATAAAATATAAAAAATTAGATTTTATAAATAAATATAAAAATTAATAAAAATTTCATAAAATTTTAATATTTATTTTCTATTAAAAATTTCTTTCATATTTAAAAAATTATAAATCAAACTTAATTTATTAATTTAATTTAAATTAAACTTTAATTAAAATAATTATAAAAAATTAAAAATATATTCGTTATTGAATTGCCTTAAAATTTATTAAAATAAAGTTTTCATTTAATTTCAGATTCATCACCTAAATTTGAATAATTTTTAACGTAAATATTTATTTTAAAAAAATAATTTTTTAACAGTTTAAATTTTTAAAAAATATATTTTTAATATTCGTAAATTTTTAAAACTTTTTATAACGGTATCTTAAATTTTTTTTACTTTTATAAAAATTTTAAATTAAAATTTATTACATAATACTTTTAATTTAAATATTTTTAAATTTTAAATTTTTTAATAAAATTTAATTTAATTTAAATTAATAAATTATTATTTGATTTGTCACTTTTAAATATAAATATTTGATTGATTACATAAGATAAATATGAAACTTTTATGAGATTATTATTTATTAAATATATTTATTTTAATTTAAATAATAACTTTGAACTTTAAATTATTAATTATAAAAAACAAAAGGTATTTCCTTGATAAATTATTTAAAAAAACGATATATATATTTTGTATTTTATTTTAATCTTATCAATCAAATTTAAATAGATTTCGACCCTCCAATCATTTTTTAAACAATTTTTATAATAAAAATTTAAAAATAATCAAAATAATTTTAAATTTTTTTATAATAATAGTGTGAATATATAGTTTTATATATATGAAAAAATTAAATATATAAGTAATTTTTTTTTCAAGTTAAAAGTTTAAATCAAGAGTTCAAGAGTAAAACAAACAAATGGGTGGAGTTTAAATCTCTCTCTCTCTCTTTTTTGTCTTTATTCAACTTTTATATAACAAAAAGCAAAGAAATAAGAAATTAAAATATTTTTTGATTTGTAATTATTTTTAAATAAATTTAGTTTAATGTACTATATAATTTTAGAAAAAAAAATTAGTCAATTTCTTTTAAAAGCTTTGACAATGACCTGTGGGGGACAGAACAAGAATTCGGTAGTGGAGATTCTTGAGAATCATCTAATTTTCAATGGATTTAAAAATGCAAAGAGAGGAAAAAAAAAAAAAAAAAAGGGAGAGAGAATCGCAATCTTACTGCAATTGATTAAAACGAAGAAAATGGCCCACGAGAAAAATAAAAAAAATAAAAGAAAAATAAAAAGGTGCCGACAACACAATCTCGGATCTTGGCTTGGAGCCCAGATGGAGTTCACTTTGCCTCGGCTGACTGGTAAGGAGGATGACACGTGGCGAGCAAGAAACAGCCAAGATATTAAAGCCAATGTCGGTCCCACTGACAATGGCAATCACAGCTGCCACACTGACTTTGGTAGTTGCTGATTTAAAAGGTCTTGTCTATCTTGCCTGTAGCATTCCCGTTTTACCCCTGGTACTTTCGGAATATTACTCGTGCACCCTTGCTTAGGTTGCAGCCCCGTAATTTTCAAATTACGACCCCACACAGATTACCTCATGGCTCATTGCCTTTCACCATGATTACCACCAGCGTTCCCACGCTCCTTGCCTCCCACGCGCCCCAAATTTTCTGGTTGTGTATTTTTCCCGCCGGAAAAATTGAGGTCATACAGCAATGAGTGATGGGCATTATTGGCACGGACCAGTGCATGGAGTTAATACGCCATGGGCCAAGATGCAGAGAGACAGGTTTCTTGCTGCCCAAACACTGAAGATGGCTTCGAAGTTCGATACAGATTTGTCTTCTTTCAGGTTAGGTGGTGCTGGTGCAGCAGATCAGCCAACTAGAAAAAGATTAGGACTTAGATCAGTCCCACAGTTGCTTCAAATTTGACTGCTGCGCTAATGAAGCTTTTTAGCTGATCTTGCTTTTTTATTTTGGGGGTGGGGGGGTGGCGGGGTAGGCTGCATTTTCTGGGTGTCCCCAAATTAGTTTCTTTTTTTCTGGGTAAAGATCTAATTTAAGCTTTTCAAGTTTCAATTTTTAACATAAGTGGGAAATGTTGTAACCTTTGGGTTTTGAGCTTCCAAAATTTTTAATGGGTGTTTAACAAACTCTCTTGGAGAAGCGTGGGACAGTACAAGTGATATTTAAAAGAAGCCCAAAGGAAAGACATGCCATGAAATGTGAAACACAATGCCACATGCCTTGTCCTAAGCATCCATCCTTGTACTTCTTTTCCTTGGCTTATAAAAGTTGAAAGGAACTAACAGCCTGTCCCTATAATCCTTTCTCAAGTTACACAGATGGATTTCAAACAAACCCTAAATATGGAAAAAAGAAATTATTAAAATAAGGAACTGAACTTATGAAACTAAACAAATCTAGCTCTTTTTGGCCCTTCATTGGAAGACCAAGTTTCGTCTCCCCCCCCCCCCCCTCTCTCTCTGTGGCTGTCTTTCTAACTAGTCTTCCTTCACTTGAATACATTATCCATTCTTTTTCTGTAGTGTAACCCTTATAGGCATTCTGCTAATGGGTACAGGAAGAGATTTTTCTTAACCCACAAACAGGCTGTAGCTTTTAGTTTTTTTTTTTCTTTTTTTTTCCCCTTGGCTACCCACTTTATTGGTTCTTAATGGAATCTATGTCAGTGAATAAATGGATGGAGAAAGCAAACCAGTCCTCTTATGCTGAACCCAACTGTAAGTACTCTCTCTCTTTCTTCTCTTTCTCCTGTTTCTTTATTGTTATTTTTTTATTTTTAGTTAGTACCTTTCTTATCTGCAGCTTCCACCCTTCTTGGAGCCATTCTCCTCTTATATTGCTAGCTAGGCATTTTTAATTGACATTCTGATGTGGGGTTTT
Organism: Moringa oleifera; assembly: GCA_021397835.1. Classification (NCBI taxonomy): domain Eukaryota; kingdom Viridiplantae; phylum Streptophyta; class Magnoliopsida; order Brassicales; family Moringaceae; genus Moringa; species Moringa oleifera. The sequence goes on along the minus strand of JAJFZO010000344.1, from coordinate 7,993,532 downwards.
GCCTTTATTTTATTTTTAAAAGCTCCAATGTGTTTTTGAGATGCCCATTTTTGTATATCTTGCTTGGCTGATTTGTTTATATTTGTTTGTTTAGTTATACTTTCTGTTCTTGTTTATTTGCAAAATTGACAAAGCTAAGCTACCCAGAAAGAAAGTTAAAGTGAATTAGGCTGTTCTTTCAAATAGATTGATTTAGTTTGGTTAATTTTCAGAACTGATCCTGATTTCCTACAGCTTTGCTGTTCTGCACTTATGTGTTTGATGTGAGTGTGAAATGATTTCCTTTGGAAGATTGATATCAATAGTGAAAGGAAAGCCTAACTGACTGTGGGTTGATAAGGCCTGAAGAATTAAAAGAACAGAAAGAACAAATCTGAAGTGATAGATTTTATGGACTGGAACCTCAAAGCAACTTCATGGGATTTGTCTGAATTTGAGCAAGAAGCTGTTCCCAACATAGATGCAAGTGATGGGTCAAGTACCCTTGGAGGGCCCAGGACTAGGAAGGATTTTTCAGTTGATTTGAAACTCGGTCACGTTGGTCATTCAGGTGATGAATCAATGAATAAGTGGAAGGACCCTGGAATCTCAAAGACAGAGTCTTCACCTTCAGGATCATCCAAGAGGGCACGAGCAGCTAACAGTGGAACACAGACAGTGTCATGCCTTGTTGATGGCTGTAATGCAGACCTCAGTAATTGTAGGGACTACCACAGGCGCCATAAAGTATGTGAGCTTCATTCAAAGACTCCTCAGGTTATGATTAATGGCCAGAAGCAACGGTTCTGCCAGCAATGCAGCAGGTATAAACCATGAACTCTCCACTGATCAATTTATAGAGATTTGGTCTTAATGTGATTATGATTTGTTTTCTAAAGCATGGATTTCAATTTTCTCTGGCTGCTTCTCCTCTCAACTTGTTCATAACTCAGAAACACCAACAATAAATTCATTCCCATATTGCTGTAATGGTCTTGAATTAACATTTTAGGATACAATTCTGAGTAGTAACGGGCATAATCTTTAGTTGTTCTTCCAACTGGAGTTCGATATCTTGATAAGCAGTGTTTGTTTGATGCAAAGAAGGCAAATTCAAGGGAATTTATTACATGATATCTCTTGTGCTGTTGAATTCAAAGTTTGATGTGTACTGGTAGTGTGAAATCAGAGGATTTCTGGGCAAAATAGTCTCCATCAATTAAGCTGAAAGTTTCATTTGGACGTTTCTTTTGCTGGAAATGATTGTTTTTTGCCCAATTTTCTTTTGCTGTCTTATTAGTCTGAGTATTAGAAGCCCTGTAACGTGTCCTTACAACTCTGGCTTCGTTCTATTCAAGTCCTAAGGCCTTTGCCTGGCTTATCCAGAAATGTTTTCTGTCTTTAGTGTGTAAAGTTGAACTCTATTTTCTCTTTAACTTTAAGGAAAGTGATGGTTAAAGATGAAAGTAACCTGAGGAGTGGCGTGCCAGGGAAAAAAGCACCAGGGAAACATCCTGAGTCCTATGTAAAGTGTATACTAAACACTGACCTGTCTTTTCTTCAATCATTCTTATACTGACAAGCTCCAGTATTTTTTGTGTTGCTTTTGCACATTACTTGCTGTAGGGTAACTCCTTAACGGTTCCTTCTGCTGATTTGTAGGTTTCATTCCCTGGAGGAGTTTGATGAGGGAAAGAGAAGCTGCAGGAAACGTCTTGATGGACACAACAGGAGGAGAAGAAAGCCTCAACCAGATCCCCTATCGCGTCCAGGCAGTTTCCTGTCCAGTTACCAAGGTTAGTCGCAAACTAGTTTAGCCAAACCTAACCTGGATTCGACCTGGCTTGCATTTTCTTTCTAGACTGGGGTAAATCATGTTCTGGTGTTTCAGGTACCCAATTGCTGCCATTGTCTAATTCACATGTTTATCCATCTACCAATGTGGTGAACCCTACCTGGGCTGGGGTTGTGAATACTGAGATGGATGCTAGGCATTACAACCAGCAGCGACCACTACACTCTCCTGAGAGACAGAACTTTTTCCTTGGATCCTCTCCAGGTAGCAGCTACAAAGCAGGGAAACAATTCCAGTTCTTGCCAGGGGACGGCCCCTGCCTGAACCATCAAACATCTCAAGAAGCTTCAATCTGCCAGCCTCTTCTAAGGGCTGTTCCTATGTCAGAAAGTGGGGGTGGCCATAGTATGTTCTGTGACAGGTTGACAACTCGAGTCCATGACTCAGATTGTGCTCTCTCTCTTCTGTCATCACCGCAGACACAGACATCTGGGATCAGTTTGAGCCACATGGTGCAGCCAAGCTCAATCCCCCTGGTGCAGCCTGGCTCAATCTCCCTGGTGCAGCCATTAGGCCCAGGTCTCAACAAACACAGTTTCGAGCCTATGGATTCAGTCCTGGTTTCTAACAGTAGGGATGCTAATGACCATTACTCAGGAATGTTTCCCATTGGATCTGATGGGTTGTCCTCTGCCAACGAAGCTTCTCAAACACTTCCCTTCCACTGGGGATAGTTACACAATATTCTTGTGTTTTTACCCTGTTGTGTTGTGAGATCCTGAAGGAATTCGACAAACTTGTAATGCTTGCTTGTAGAAATTCCCTGGTTCTGAATTGTAACCAGCCCCATGTTGGATTGCCTATGTTGTAATCTGTCTGGAAATGTCAAGCTTTCTCCTTTCAAGTTCTGCGTGTAGTCCCTTTGTTAGCTATAGCAAATCCTATTACTCCTTAGTTCTTGTATGACAATCCACCCAATCGCGTCGGTGGTGTCTCTGTGTGCTTTCCTTTCTCAAGCTCTTGCTTTGTTTCATAAATCAGGTTTGAGACCTCTAAATTAGTACTATCTTGCCATTGTTCTTTCCAGCTGAGTTTCCTTTCAAAGATTCTGGGCTTATGTTTAGTGCTGAAACTTGATAAGGTCCATGGTGATTAGATATGTGCTAATGTTTAAAAGAGATTAGCAATAATTTAATAACATAAGTACTTAAAATTTATTTTATATTAATATAATAAATTATAAAAATTTTATATTTTATTAAAAAATTGATATAAGTAAGATCATAAACAATCTTATTCAAAGTGCATGTAATAAAAAAAAATCATGTAACCAAAATATCAAGATTAATGTTTTAATCCATGTTTTAAACTTTTAAATAATTATATAATCTATGTTGAAAAATAATAAAATTCACTTATTATTTTATATCTTTGGTATGACAAGTGCTAAGAGAGACATGTTTGTCTGCTTAAATATTAATAACGAAAAAACATGATAAAAATAGAGAAGCTTTCTATTTATTAAACCAATAAGCCAATTGTTCGAGGGAGTGTTTTTCTTTTTTAAAGGGAGGAAAGAAAACTGAAGGTAGATTTTGCCAGTCACGTGAAGGCACGTGAGGCTCTTGCGATTTCCGTACAATCAGTGAACCTCCAGAACGCAAATAGCAAGCGGGAAAGTAGCGGGGAATTACAAAGCAACCTAGCGCAGGTCAAGTGCATTGATGTTTGATTTGATTTATTACTTTTTCGTTTGGGTAACTGTAAGATTATAGTAGTTGTAATGCTAGTTGCAAGGATGCTACGGAAGCGGTTCTCGACGAGGTTGTGTGCTGTTGAACCGGTTGCTACTTTGCCATTGCCTTTAGAGGTGCTCGGTTGCGCCATGGGGGAGAATCGTGAACTTGTATGCCTAATCTCTGCTTAATCTGTTCCTTTTTTTTTTTTAATTTTAACTTTTTAACTGATAAGTGTCCAAATTGATGCAGATGACTAGGAGATTGGGTAACAACGTTCTAATTGTAATGCTCGCATGCGTAGGCAGGCCAAGTATTGATGGTATTCTCAGTTCCATGGCACTTTTCATGTTCTTTATGTGTTTATTTTTGTAATTAAGGGGAAGTTTGTAGGTTTTTGGAATTTTTGATGCAGTTCCAATGACTTGAAGGAATTTGATTTGGGGAATCTAATTGGTAATTATTAAGATGATGCTTAAACTTGAAATTATTTCTTGACATTAGTAGGTTTAGGAGAACAGTGGATCCGTGCCAGATAAAGAAAATGAAAGAATAACCTTAGGGTTTTAATATGGAAACTGCATTTCTAATGTTTAGGGTATCTAATCATTTCATACGGACAAGGTGGGGATTTGTTTTGATGTGTTCTTGTTCTGATTGGCGATAGTTCAACTTCCTTTTCCCTTATTGTTGATTTCATATAGAGACCCTGAGGGGATGAAAATAAGAGATGTGTTGTGGATTTTACAGTGTTGATGGATACTACACGAGAGTTGTTGGTTATAGTATTGGAGATGGTGATTTCATTTGCTTCTACTGCATGGATCAAGATGCTGCATCATCTTTCCATGGTAACGTTTATGAAAACTTCAGAAGTCTGGAACGTCAGTCTGGTTGCAGAAAGAGCCATCCTGCAAGGAAGAATGCTGATTTGGTGAAAAGCTCTGGGAGGTACTTTTTCTCCTATTTTGATAGCAAACATCTTTTGTTTTTTTCCCTTTCTTTAAGCATCCTATCGTTAATATTTCTCGTTTGGGCAACTTTCCTGGGTTCTTGTTGCTAGGTGTAGTCGTGCAAATTGGACGTGATTCTGTAACTAATTTCAAAATTTATTAATTGTTAAAAAATAAAAATCACAGATTGTATAAAGAATTGGAAGCCATATCCTCTGGTTACCCAGTTAGAATAACTGCTAACCATTGGCACACCTTTATTAATCCATCCAATTTCAAAAATTATTGAAGTTTGTTGGCCTGATCTTTGGAGTCCTTTCAATTGGTTTTAATAGTTCTTGCGCTATTTCTTTTTTTTTTTTCACACAAGTTTATGTAATCTTATCTTCCACTGGGTTTGTTTTCATCTCGCAAAATGGAAGCTCAGGAAAATCTTTTATTTCTTGCAAATTCCTTTCACATGGCACAGAAAAAAAGTCAAAATTGGTATTACTTGCCCTCTTAAGAACAGCTCTCCGAATGATGTCATGTAAAGTCCTGATAAAAACATAATAATTGAGCAAGTACATTGCACCGGGTGTTACAAAGAGGTGATTAGTTTTTGTATATTTTCTAGTTTTTTGTTTCAATTTTCTGCAAGAAATTGAAGCAAGAAGTGGATTACTCATCTGAGAATGCGTTGGGGGGCGCCCAGGTGGTGGGGGGGGGGGGGGGGGGGGAGCGGAAGAATGAATATATATTTGGAGTTGATCTTTATAAACTCTTCTTTTAGTTTAGAAGCAATTGGTAAAACTAAAAGTAATAACAGTAAGAGTAGATTACAAAAGCTTTGTTAAGTTTATGTTGGATATAAGATTGCGTATCTATATTTTAAAACTTATATTGATCCTTAAAATATGATGGAAGTTAGTCTATAGTTTGAAAAACTTCATATTCTAGTCAAAGTTAATGTGATAATACTCACAAATCTTCTATTGTATTGATGCCAAATTATTATTATTTTTTAAAAGATAATCGATAGCTACATAAAGTGATCAAAACTGACTTAATAGTACAAGCAAGCTGATGTGTCCTCTTCTTATGTTAATTTTAACCTTTTTTTTTTCAAAATTTAGATTAACTTTTGTGGTGTTTCAGGGATGTAATTCTATGTCATTGAATTAGAATTACGTACATAGAATTACGTGACTGTATTTTTTAGCATAAAAGGTTCTGTGATTTATATTACAGCAAATATGCTGCATACTGACTGATTCTTGGTAAAAGAAAGCACTAGAAAAACACTATAGCTGGTTAGAGAAAACAAAAAACACCAGTCAATCCAAAGAATCCAAACTTGGTGCTCAAAAAAGAAGAGAATCCAAAATTTCATTAATAGCCTTAAATGCGAAGGTTCGCCTGTCAAGATTATGAAAAACACAGAACTGCTCCTAACAAATTCTATTTTCCAAGTTTATTAGACGGCGTCGTTTCTTAGTCATCTTCCCCTAATACTCATACGTTATAAATAGGACTGTAGCAGCAATTCAGCAATCCATTGAAGAACGAGAAGAAAGAGATGGGTGGCTTCTCTCTGGTGACTGATGATATTCTCCAGAACATACTTTCAAGGTTACCAGCCTTGTCCTTTGCATCTGCAGCCTGTGTTAACAAATGCTGGAACAAAGTTTGCAGTCGAATCCTCTCTTGCCCTAAGCTTGCGTCTGCTCTATCTCTTAACCCATACCTTCCTGTAAGTAATTGACATTTACAATTTCAATATCTGATTCTAATTTATTTGATTTCCTAAACGATTGTAGATATGATTAGAATTGAAATTGTTATAACTTCTTGCCTTAGCTAGGTTTTTCTATCTAATTTTTGATTTTATTTTTATTTATTTACTTATTTATTTGTTGTTTTTGATAGCTTGCTGTAAGCGAGGTTGTGGATAAGGTGCTTTCCCAGCCTATTCGTCCACACTTTGCCATTGCCTTCATCTGCTTGCAATTTAACTTGCAACTGACTCATCAGCTTGTAGGTTTCTTTCATAATCCTGTATTTATTTAGAGCCTAATAGCGGGATTCTTTTTCCCTTTTGTTCTTTCAATTTTTCCAATATGTTGTATGCTTTTTGGTTTTGTTATGAATGATTGAACATAATGAAGAGGCTGTTGGTTTGGTTATGGTTGCAATGCAGATCACTCAAAAATTGAGCTCTACTATCCCGGTCATCACTAGTGTTGCTAGTGGAATCATTGGTCCTGATGCTGTTACTGATGAACTCACGGAGGTTTGTTTCGTTTTCCTGTTTCATCCCTTTCTTTCTTTCCTTTTTTTTTAATTAAAAAAAAAGCCTAAGTGGAAGCAAGAGATGTTACCATTTCTTACAAAAATGTTTCTGTAGGCGAGGTGGGAAGTGTCTGATGGTCCAATTCCTGGAGAACCTCCTACAATTCCTGAAATTAATTGGGGGATTGTGTTGGTTGTTGGATTTGTTCCTGGACTGAAAGTTGATGCTGTTCCACTGCTCAGCACACAACAGGTACTTTTGCTGTCCTAAGTTTCTTAAGCTTAGCTTACTTTCACTTCCTTTTTTTGTGTGTGTGTGTGTGTGTGTGTGTTTCTCAATGTTACTGAAAGTATGTGACTCTTAATGAATGCTCCATCTCAACTAGCAGGGGATGTTTTAAGATGAGGCATCTCATTGTGTATGGCACTGCTCTTTCTATTTTACTTTTTACACAGCAAATAGAGAGCCCTGTAAAATTGTTTGTGCATGAAAGAATGTTGACTCTCTTTCTCTTTTTTTTTTTTTTAATAATTTTAACATGAGTATTAGGAACCTCAACGGCCTTTGGTTGACAAGTTTTTGATGGACATTATGGATTTCACAGCCTCGGTTTCGGGTAGCAGAATCCCTGCTGGGATAATGTTGTTTGGAGTGAGTTGGAGATCCTCATCAGGCTCTGTTGTCTAAATTAGAAAGAAATTTCATGCTTTTATTTTCTTGATTGATATTCATTTATTTTCCATTGCTGATGTGCTACATGGATAATACTCTAGGGTGAATCTATTGACATGAGACCTGTCCTTGCGGAGATTGGTGAGTACTTCTTACATAAATTTAATTCTTGATAATGCCTCTTACTCTGTGGTTGCATTTTTGATCTGTGATATGGATTACATTTTACAGTCTATTGGGTATTGTAAAGTTTACTTGTATCCCTGTTATAGTTGGTATCTTGTTTCTGGTACTTATCTTCAAAATAGAGAAATGTTCTTGTAAATTTTATAGAACATGTTAACAATATGAATGTGAAGTAAGCTGTGAATCTAGTTTATTGAAAACCACTTTGTTTGTTTGCTCTCAGTGATGTAATTTGCACAACTTCACATGGCTAAATGTAATTGATAACTTCTTGTATTTGTCAGATTATGCGATGCCTGAGGAAACAGTTATTGTTGGTGATACAAGTGGTTGTTTTTTGTGGATGAGTCCAAAGCATCATCAACATTACAACGGGGGTCTGTACAATTGCAATGCTGTTGGCCTTGTTTTTGCTAAGGACAAGGACAAGCCAGAAGGTACTGCATTTCTTCCCTTATGATAAATTGGATTTGGTTAGATATTGTAATTTCTAACTCATAAAATCTCTTTGTGCGTTTAAGTCTGAGGGGTTCAACCCACTTGCAAGCAAATCTCAACTTGTAGGTAAAGTTTAGAGTTCGATTCCATTCAAGGCCATTGTGTTTGTTCTTGGTTGTTAAATTCACAGTCCTGAGGAGGATGGGTCCCCCCATCCGTTAATCGAATTTCCTGACCTAGATACCTCCTGGATTGTCTTAAAAAAAAAAAATCTTTGTTCATTCAAGCAGTGTTATCTTGAATGCTGTTAGTTATCTATGCTTGTATGCCTTTGAGATGCTTGAAGTGCCAATGAATGGTTGGTCTTGTCGGTATTTTAGAATATGGCAAAGGAGTTTTGAGTGGTCAATGACTTGAATGTTGTAAAATGGAAGGATTTTCCTCGTGACAGGCCTCCAGAGGCAAAAAGAAGCTCGAAGCACTTCTCCTGCTAAGAAATATGTTTCCTGTCATTCACATGCTTCATAATAAATTCTTGTAGTACTTTGTGCATTGGTTCTTTAAGAATTCTCTGTCTGCTTCAAATATGATTTGCTTCCAAAATTTGGAATAATCTTTCATAGCGATGGCAAAAAGGAATGAAAAACGGGTGAAAGGTGCTGGACTGACGGCTGATCTCATAGAAATGACCAGAAGGAGCCAAAAAAAAAAAAGAGTTGGGAGGGGGAGGGGAGCGGGAATCCTACATTGAAAGCTTACCCAGTTGGAAGTTGCTCATCATCACCTGGATGCTTCTTGGTGACTCACTATGCACAGATGGCAGTTCTCTAAATATAATTCCTGAGATTTGTCTGCCCATGGCTTCTTCTTCTTCATTTTTTTTTTAAATAATGATTCATCCTTTTGTTTATGGCAGAAATTGTGAAAGCATAACTGGTATATAATTTCTGTGCCTCTTGTTGCATCTTCTTTGTTTCCAATATATGCTTCACTTATTATTTGAGACCTTTTTTTTTTTCCCCCTAATGATTTCCTTTGCCTCTTCTTGTATTTCCTCTGCAATTGTGCTTCACTCCATCACATCTTTTTCCATGGGTGATCACGTAAGACTATTTTATATTTTCGTCGGATTGTCTGTAAGATTGTCTATCACAATGCCTTGATGCTGCTTGCACTTTGTTGTTGTTTTCATTTGATGTAGTGTGATCATGTGATTGCAATTTGGCTTTTCTGCCATTTTTTGTTTTTTAATCCCGTCCATTTTCTCAGATGCCATCTTTTTCAAAGATCACAGGTGTACTCTGAAATGTCTTTTCTGTTTATTTTTTTTTAAAAAAAAGCAGGTGCAGGGGAAATTCAATTTCATGTTACATTGTCGATGGGTATCATTCCATTTGGTCGCCAACTTCAGGTGGCTTCTGTCACAGAGAAGGATGTTAGCTGTTCATTGATCACTGCTAGAATGGAGGGGCACCATGAGATTCTAGATGGCCAAGGGCTTATAGATGATATTGATGATGAGGTATGTCAATATTGGTCTTTATGACTTGTATAGCTATAGTGACCTTTACTTTTGTGTTTCTTTGCTGCAAGTGTATAACAAGTTTTTGATGGTTTGATTATTTCTTTTCAATTATTGTCAGAGAAGATTGAGCGAATAGCTTTCTTAATTGTTAAAACGAAGAGCATGGTTACTATATTCCTTCAATGACTTTTGTGTCATCGCACGGTTTGGAACTACGATTTGGGTCTGTAGGAAATTGTATAATTTAGAATCATGTTAAAGTTTACACTATGAGATGGTTTGAGCATCATGTTTTATGGATATGATCCCTGAAGTGTCATGCCGAATCATGAGGAGGAGTTCCACTCTTCAAAAATTTGTTTGGTCAGGGTGGTTCATCCTTGGATATTCTATGGCTTGCATTGTACCTTTTATATTCAGCAAGGATTTACCATTTAGAGTCGTTCTGTCATGGAAACTATTTTGATGGAGTTTAATTAGTTTGGTACTGAGTATCTCTCACTGTCAAGGAAAAATCTTCTCCAATGCAGCACTTTATGTATTAATTAGTCAAATTTAGATTCTTCATATTAACAAGGGGGAAAGGAGAAAGAAGACTGAAAGTAGACTGCAACTTGAGTCTCTCAGTTGTGAGTCTCTCAGTTGTGGTTGAAGTGACCAGTTTTTGCCAAAATGCATTTAGTGTAAGAATTGAGATTTCTTTCTTAATATTTATTATGTCTTTGCTAGTCTCAATTCTAGTCTCTTCCCTAAGTTTTCTCTTGAAGTTAAACTATCTGTGTTAACTTACGTGTTAGATAAAAGAGGAAGTATATATTTCAGGGATTTGATTAATTACGAATATTTGATGCCCATGATAAGTCTAAATATTTTATCATACTGTTGGGTTTCTCTCTAATATCTTTTCCCGTGGTCGAATTTCTCTCTAGTATCTTTTATCATTAGCAACATCGGCAATGTAGCCACCATCCAGTGTCATATTAAAGTAATCAGTGCTGGAGAGAAAATGATATTTCAAACTCTTTCTCTTCCTAATATTTTTAATGTTTGTTGCAGACGGGTAATGAATGGCCTAATATCTATATTGGGGTCATAAAACAAAGGGAATCCTCCTCTGAGTCAGAGAATTTGGGATCGGGAAGATACTTGGCGTTTTATCAAGTTGCGGGGTAAGATGAGTGTTCTATGCCTGATATTTAAAATTTTCCCAAATACTTGCTGAGAAGATTGAAATTAAAAATCTGAAAAGGGAAGCATGTACCCATTTCACATACTTATTGGTGCCTTGTTGGAGGGATAGTATGAACAAGTCCTTTTCTTTCTCTTTTTGCCTCTTGGTTGTGTTTCAGTTGTTTTTTTTTATGTGGTTGAGTGGAAAGAGGGGGGGAGAGTTGTAAAGGGATATTGAAGTTCCTGCTGTGTTCTCTCTGAATTGAGTTCTAATTAGGAAGGCTTTATCATAGAAGTTGAAGGAAGCTGTCTTGAAGTCACTAATTAATATAAAAAAATTTAACTGATTATGTCTCACTTTTTAAAGGTAAGCCTGATCTAAGTCTACTCTTCAACCTTTCCCTGCGTGTCCCAAGACTCTGAAAACTAAATATCAGAATATTGGTCAAAAAACCACTTCTGTTTGCCAGCTAGGCTGTTGGATCCTTGGAGAATCATTTTGTCCTGTGTCTTTGAAGGGCATTTTTATGAAATAAACCAAAGATTATTGGTCCACATTCTTAGATTACCGATCTTTATAATTTTGAAGAATGCTAGTGCTATCTTTATGGGGAGCTTGTTATCTTTTCTTGGTATGGGATTATTATTATTATTAGTTGACCTCCTTGTCTGCTTTCAAAATTCTAGGAAATCTAACAGATAGTTTGTATTCCTAGAAAAATAAAGAAAATTGATTGTAAGTTCTCTGGTTTTCAACAGAGGAGAAGACGACAACATTATTGTGGATGGTTTTGGCATTAAACCTGGTGATTCCTTCCGATTCTATTACTCAGATTATAATCATGCAAAACTTGCTTGTGTGCTGGCCCATAAGGACTTAAGACTTCTGAAGGCAGCTTTGTCAAATAGAAACCAGCCTCGTCGCGTGATGGGAGGTGCTGGGGTATTTGGAGGGTTTATTTTTAGTAGCTATTGCCGTGACGAGTCACTTTTTGGACACTCTGTCGATGATTGCTTCCCATTCTGCGAAAACTTTCGTCGCACTCCAGTAGCAGGGTTATATGGTGAGGGTGGAGTTGGACCTCTCTTGACAACTAACGATGGGGAACAGAGTGACAATGAAGGAATCTCAGTTCGCTGCTGCCGACATGTTTGCAGTGCAGTTTATCTAGCAATGTCATATCTTCCTCCCGTTCCAGAGTAACATATTGCTTACTGTTTCTATCGCAATATAAATTTGCAACTTGGTTAAAAATATTTTCATTAAATGTTGGTTGACAGACTTTGGATTTGCAGATCTTACATCTGGTGATCCTTATGCACCTTCTTTTATGCATGAGACTTGAACTGGAGTTTCGATAATAGCAGACTTTTATGAACTTTGTAGTAATCTCAAGTGCTCTTTATTTCCTCTCACTGAGGAAGGAAATGTCTTTGTCCTCTCAGGTTCATTTCTTAGCACCACTCATATATTGAAAGAGTGATGCTATTTCTAAAGTGATAGTGCAGGCATGTCCTAGAAAGGTATTGGCACCACATTTCCATGAACTTTCGAGATGCTGCGGATTTGAATTACATTGTTGCCATACTGTTTCCCCTCAGAATGGGAAGCAATGAGACTAAGCTGCGGATTTGAATTTACATTGTTGCTGTACTGTTTCCCCACAGACGGGAAGCAATGAGGCCTCTCGCCGCCTAGAACTCTATTTCTTTAATTTGACTTCTCTTAAATCTCAAATTGCAGATTGATTTTCTGCTGAGATTGCTTTTCTTTTGCATGTATGTCTTAGTTTTATTGCTTCATTTCTTTAATCTTTTATTGCCTGCATTAGTGGAAAAAAAACCCTGATAATATCAAGGCTTTCTTCTTTTTAGCTGCAAAACATCATTTTTGGTGCGCCTTTTCCTTACAAAATCTATGAAAATATACAAAATGATTTGTAGATCTAATATATATATATTTTTTGTGGATAAGAAATCTATGAAAATATACAAAATGATTTGTAGATCTAATATATATATTTTTTTTGTGGATAAGAATTTTAAAACATTATATGATTGAGTGATTTAAAAATTAAGATTGAATCAAATTGATCGGTTTGATGGATGTAAACCATAAAATTGATTTGATTTTTTTATTTTACATGTAAAAATTTTAAATTTTTATTAAAACAGTATCATTTTGTTAAAAAATGAAAAAATTAATGATAATTTGCAACATTATTATTGTTTTTAAAAATAATTGTTATTGTTATTTTTATATCATTTATTTTAATAAATATATATTAGAATATTATAATTATTTGTTATATTATAACGATTCAAATTTTAATTCGATTTAATCTATAACCTTTAGCCCTCAAGCTTCTTCCTTTTCCAATATAACGTTGGTATCGTTTTTAAAAATGTAGCATGATTTAGAGAAAGTTGGCCAACAAATCAGTTAAGGAAAAGATGAAAATAAAAAGCCCTGCCAATAACCAAAACGGTGCGTATTTGTCGAAAAGTAGTTAGTAGAAACGGTGAGTCATGTTGGGTGTCTGATGCCACACGAATGATGAAAAGATGGGCTTTAATTCGACGACGGTCCGGTTCGGCAATAAGAGTTCATAAAGCACGCAAGTCCACAGTGAAGGACACGTCATAAGACCGAGACTTAAAATGGCGTGGTCCACCACCCTCCCCTTTTAGGATTTAAGGGTGAAAAATTGGAAGATTTGGCAGAGATCAAAAGCTTATTGTCGTCTCCATCAATGGAGAAGGAGAAGCAGTCCGCCAGGAAGAAGAAGAAAGAAGCAAAGCAATCAGAAATGTTGTGCGCCGGTGTCGCTGCGATGAACGAGGACCTTTTACAGAACGTGCTCTCGAGGTTACCGGCTTTATCGTTCTCCTACGCAGCTTGCGTTTGCAAATCATGGAATGAAGTCTGCAATCGGATCCTCTCGCGCCCTAAGCTCCTTTCTGCTTTCTCTCTCAATCCCGACAGTCACGTGAGTTTCAGATTCAACCTGTTTTGTTCCCGCGAGAACTTTAGAAGACTATTAAACCAAAAATGCATTTTTTTCTTCTTTTGATTTTGATGTTTGATGATTTTGTATGTTTTGGATGTTTGGATGATGATATTTTCTACAGGGTTCAAAATAATGGAAATACGGTTATAACCTAAGAGGCTAAGACTCCCTCTCTTTTCTTCCTCTATAGTTTGGCTAACACATTTGTGCTTGTCTCGATTTTCTGGATAGTGAAGCTACTTTAGCTCATTCATATGGCCATGCTGAAATGAATTCAGCTTAATGAAGCTTATGATATTTTTATTCCGTTCAAGTGTGTCTTTTTCAAATAAATTTAGCCAGCATTAGATTATGTTGCTTATCTTCAATCATGCTGAGTTGGAGTTTATGATGTGTTAAATAGATTGCTACAAGAGAGGTTCTTGATAAGGTTCTGTCAGAGCCCATTCAACCCCATTTTGCCATTGCCAACATCGGTAGTGGATTGGACTTGCAAGAAACCCTCCAATCTGTATGAATTTTTCATCGTTAAACTCTCTCTCTCTCTCTCTCTTCAGATTATGCATTGTTATTCCATTTGACATTGTAGTTTGAGTATGTGAATGATGCAGATACTAGAAAAAGTAGGACCCAGAGTGCCAATTATTGTATCCCGTGTTCTTGGTATCATAGGAAGGGATGCCCGGACAAATGGATTTAAAGAGGTCTGCACCTTTTTCTTTATATAGTTTTCTCATTTAGAGGGAGGATAAGGCAAAAGAGTGATTTTTTTTAATAAAAAAATTACTTTTGATAATGTTCAGGTCAAATGGGGAGATGCTTATAGTGGTGTTGAAGACGAAGATCTTGTGCCCACCAATGGTGCAAATTCTGGCATCTTGTTGACTGTAGGCTTTGTACCAGGGCTCAAAGTTGATGTGATCCCTCTACCTAGAGCAAGGAAGGTAGCTATTTCTACTAGTTGTGAACATTTGATGCAAATTGTTCTTCTCAAGTATTCCATCTCTAGTGATGTTCACTGATTGACTTGAAAGGTTAAATGGAATAGTTGTTATCTTTTGAAAAAGAGGAAAGTGAATTAGTATATCAGCTGAGGAGATTATGTTTATTGGTCTCCTACTTTCAAAAGAGTTTCTACAGTGGTGTATGCCCATTGTTTTGTTTCATATAACTGAGGAAACTTACATAGACAAGTTATTTATTGAAATCAGGAACCTCAAACGAAAGTGGTTGACAAGTTTATGATGGATATTAGGAATTATGTAGCAAGTTTTTCAGATGACAAAGCACCAGTTGGGATTATTATGTTTGCTGTAAGTTAGTCTTCTGCTGCCTTACCTGCCTCTATATCTTCAGTTCCGTTAATTTTCTGCGTAGTTAACATGTGACATTGATGATGCTGCAGGATGGAGGTAGTGACCAGAAACTTACTATTGAAAAGTTGGGTGGGTATTTCAAACTAACGACTCATTTTCTTTAAAAGAGAGAGAAAAAAGAAGTCCTTTTCACTTGTTTTTGATCATCATCAGAAGAAATGAATCCTTCCTTTAGTTTCTAGACATCCACTCAACCTTTCCTATTATGACTGTTTGGCTTTGATGACATGAAATTACCTTGTTTCATTTTGTGCATGTAGAAGTGTGTGGGGTTGCAGGTGGGTATGTGTGTTATGCATCCGCAGATGCTTTTATCTGTGCTTGTTGTGTTTGTTTGTTTTTTGCTTTAGTTTCGACCTTGGATTTAACCTGCTCTGTTTTTAGTTTTGTGGATATTAATTGTGGTAGACGTTGAAGCCTAATAATATAGAAAGCTGTTCAGTCATTAAGCTTTGACCATTTCTTATTAGATTTAATTATTCTCTGTGATAACATTATCTTTGGTTTGCTCACATCCCTTGTATCACAGATTATGCCATGCCTGCTGAAACTGTCATTGTGGGTAATGAGAGAGGCGAGTTCTTGTACAGAAGCAGCCGTGACTTGAGAAATGTCTCTCGAGGTCTAAAATATGGTTCTGATGCTGTTGCTCTCGTATTTGCAAGAAATAGAAACAAACCTCGTGGTAATTGATCTTTTCATGCAATGTGTTCCATTCTCTTATACATGTGACAGAAATTCTCAACTGCAAGTGCTAACATCAATCATGTTTCTTCACAAGAATCTTTATAATTTCGTGATGTTACATGGATGTAGTTGTCTCTTTGTTCCTTTATTTTATAGTTTTGTAACTGAAAAGCCTAGCTAGAGGGTTAATATATAGATACCCGAGAGGGTGAAAAATTACATCAAAGTGAAACTAGGAATTGATTGACTCGAGGGATTGCTTCCTACTGGGGTAATATGCGTCATGCAAAAGGAAATGTTACTTCATCACGCCTTTCTGGTTAGGAACCTGATCTTCTAGATGCCGCTAGTATGTTAAGCATGTTTTGTCATTGGTAGAAGTTCAGTGATGATAATGACATATCTTTCATAAAGAAGAAAAAATGCTTATTACTCTACTTTTAAAAATTTATGCATGTGCTTGTAATTAATTATAAGTCTTGTTTTTGTGTATATACTTGGCTCTCCCATATGCTGTGATATTATCATATCTGTATTAACTTGATTTAATTGAGCAGGTATAGGGGAAATCCAGTTCCATTCTGTATTGTCAAAGGGTGTTTCAGCTGTAGGTCCAAGGTATAAGGCGGCTTCTGTCAGAGTAACTGAGTCTGATTATGTTACATGGCTCACAGCCAGAAGAGAAGGGCAGCAGGAGATTCTTGATGGCCAGCAAATTCTAGCTGATATAAATAATGAGGTATGCTTGTTTCCTCTAAAGGTAACTTTGGTTATCAATTATGTTGCCCTCTTTAACTTCTTTTTCCCAATTTTAATAAAATCATTGCACTAAAAAATAGTGATGAGCTTCAAGTTTTAAGCTCTTGCTGCCATAAAAAGAAAAAAGGGCTAGATGACCTACAAAACATCAGATCTGGTTCTCCTTTATTTCTTTGTTTATTCTTTATGATGATCCTCTTACTTGTTCTCACACAAAAAATTGTTACAGTTTGATGATCAAATTGAGTGCCCCGATCTTTACATTGGGGTCACCAAACGAAGAAATTACTCCACTGGATCAGAGAAGCCAAGATTGATGACATCCTTGGAATACCATGGGGTAGTGGGGTAAGATGTACAAGTTCCTTCTCATCTTTGTTTGGCCTTTTGTTTCCTTCAGGCATGTGTTATGCATGTGAATTAAATGTGTCATTTCTTAAGTTTTTCTGTGCACAATGTTCTGCTCTTGATTGGTTAATTGAACATGATCTGTAATAGAATCCGTTGTCGACCATGTTGGAATTATCTGTTGTCATGTCAAAAATGTTGGAATTATCAGGTGAGATATGGAAGTAAAGAAAATGTAAAGCGCAGTTAGCCTTCCTTTTCAGTTGAGAGCTTACACATGGTAAATTTCAGAATACAACCATGTTGAACTTGATTTTTGTTTGCCCAAATTGCTCATTGCTGGAACTTCATTCTTCATGAGGTTCTTTCTGACTCTGCTTATTATAGCGGATGCTGATCTCGAGGGCTTGACCTTCTTTTCCAATAATGAAATTGGTTGTGTAACTTGCCTAAACAACTTTGAAGAAAGATCATGAAAGGCTCTAATACCCTGTTGCATGTTAAGCTAGCATTTTGGTGCAAATAACTGTTGTTCTTCATGGATATGGTGAGACAGGTGGCTTGTTATTGATGACTTGACTCAATGCAACTGCATTTTGATCTAGGTGAATTAGATGTCTAGTTGGTTCAATCTTTACGTGTTATCTATGCACCACTTACCAAATATTGTTGCACTGCAGTTCTAGCTGAAGATCATGATCTCTGAGTAAGGGAAGAATTCTTTATTATTATTTATAATAAATTTCCTGGTGTACTTCTATAATTGGGCCAACCAGAGTCAGTTGTGAGAGCTAGAGGAGCTAGAGTTTATACTTTGTGCCAGTCATGTCTTTGACAGCAAATTCTCTTATACAAATTTCAAGGGTTTGTTTTCTAATTAAGAGAGGAGTAACTAGAGGATTTTTCTTATTTTCTTTGGTGTAGATGGTTGGGTGTGGGGAGCACTTTCCTGTATCTAAGGTTGAAGAATTTTATTTTTCTTCTGCATTATGTGTTTTCCTGACAATTTTTTGCTGGTTGATTGAATTGGCTTCTTCTAGGGTTCTTTTAAGATGAAAATTAACTCATCTTTTTGGTTCACCAGAGGAGATGAAGACTACCTTTTTGCTGATGGTGTTGGCATCAGAACTGGTGACTACTTCCAGTTTTACAAATCAGATCCTACAGCTGCATCTGTCTCAACTAGTAATGCCACCGTAGACCTCAGAAAGTTGAACCTGGACTGGAATTCCAAAAATGACCTTCAGAGAAGGGGTCGTGCTGATGCTACTGATAAGGAGGAAGCCTTTGGAGGTCTCATTTTCTCTTGTTGTGGTCGTGGAGAGTCATTCTTTGGAAGTTTCAATGTTGACAGCTCCCCAATCTTGGAGAACTTTCCTGGGATGCCAGTGGCTGGAATATTTTGCTGTGGGGAAATAGGTCGGAGCTCCACAAGTTTGAGTTTGCAAGGAATTCAAGGAGAAGTCTCCGCTCGATGCTGTCTGCATGTCTACAGCACAGTTTATCTGGTGATGTCGTACACGCCCACAGCCCAGGAGAATTAGAGTCGTCCATGATTTTGCTAATGGGTGAGGGTAGTTCTTGTTTTCATGAAAGAGAAAAGCCGCGGTTGGGCAACAGGGTATAGCCCATCCAATTAGTATGAATAGACATATTTTTGGAATGTACTGTCTTGGCAAAGGATACCTGCTGGTGCTAGACTAAATCTTAAAACCAGTGAAAATAAGCCAAAAGAGTACCCAAGTAGTGGTGAAATTACTCTGGAGTTTGAGTGTGGTATTTGTATAAGTTATTTCTTTTGGGATATTTGTGGACATTGAAGCGGTTGAATATTTGTAAATCAGCATTCCGCGTTGCTCAATCTCATGTGCACTTAAATTTCAAGACCTAAACAAAATGTTTTTCCATCAGAAGCTGATATACGAGTTGGGAAACGAAAAAGAAAAAAAAACTCCTGCTTTAATCAAACAGTGAGATCACCACAAAATTAATTTTATTGTCCATTCGTTGCCCACTCACAAGATTGGAGAGCATATACAAAAACCCAAGAGAATACAAAAAATGAGTTGACAGAAACCCTACAAGATAGAAAGTGAGGGACAACTGTACAAGAAAGAGAACAAAGGAATTAGAGGGAGACAGAATTCTTCCTATGAAAAAACCAAACATCCTGTTCAAAGTCTTACCCTTGCATTGTACCATGGCTGCAGGCTGTCAGGTCTGACTTCTCCCAACAGTGATCAAATAAACATGCATGAAACTGAACTTTATTAGCAACTGTTAATCAACCAAGTGAATGAAACATATCCCTTATGGAACTAACAAAGTTTTTTTCCAACATCATCAGAACAACATAGAATCCAAGTATGCTAATTTCTTGTTCATTCTCAAGACTAGTCCCCATGCATGTTTGTGTTTGATGAGACCCCGAGAGAAAGGTTGTTTGCCTTTTCTTTTTGTTTTTTTGCCCAGCATCTTTCGTAAATTAATAATCTTTTTTTTTCATTTAATTTGCTGTTCTGTTCTTTCAGAAGTTCTATTTGTCTTATCTACCAACTAGTACCTGTTGACCTTCCATGAAGACACAGCAGATAGCTTCCTGGTAATGTAGATAACAAGCTTTCTTTGTTCTTTCACTGTTAAAAATATCATTTTGTAACATGATTTCTCCAATAAACCAATGCTAAAACTATGCTATACTGCATGTTCAGTTCCATCTACCAAAACCCTAAACGAGGAATCAGATGGCCAAGGACAAGATCAGAAAGGAGAGAAAGAGAGAGAGGAGAGTTCTCTCTGTATTTCATCTAAATTAAACAGGTAACGCCAAGAAGAAGGCTGTCGGAGCCCATGAAAGCTCCTTGAAGGAACACATAGATACAAGCATAAAAACACAGAGACATATATGAAAGATACAACAGATCATGCATTTTGTGTTCATCTGTACTAAGCTGCAAAGAGGATGTCACGAAGAAGAGTACCTTACGTACGTGATATTGGCACGGCTCAATCAAACAAAAAGACCCAAAAACTTTGGGAGATTTGATTTGATTGAGCCATTCCAACATCTCCGTATCCTATCTCCACGCTTACAACAATACAACAAGCTACTGAAATGATCAAGGAGAAACCCTAGAAATACCTTTCACTTCATGGATATGCCTTTAAAGCCTCTAGATGCATGTATCTTCCCTTCTTTCCTGCTCCAGATAATGCCTTGATGCAGAAAGACAGAAAAGCAAAAAGGCTTTAACCAGAAAGAAGAAAGAAAATTCTATTGGCCAAGTCTTGTGACAGTAAGATATAGAGTACTGGTCTATATATATAAACGCAAGATGAGAAACGAAGAAAGTTGAAAAAAGATGGAGTTGGGATTAGAAGGATATCAGAATGGTTAAGATGTCAAAATCGAGGCTACATCTATATGAGAGTGATAATATTTATATATGTACACATTGTATCCATATATGTAATATAATCTTGTATTAGGTCTTCGTCTTCCATAATGCTTAGTGGTTGATGACATTTGCATCACTGTAGTTAGGTCCCTTACCTCACTGCAGGTAATTCCATTTCCTTTCAAATAATGCTGCTTCTAGCTTGCCCATCATCCAACGTATGTATAATTAATCTCGCTAACCAAACTATTAATTACTGAATATATCAATATACGCCATTGATAAACATTTCAAGTTTTCTTGGATCCTTTTGTCTGAGCCACTCATAATCAAATGGGTCGTGTTGCGTCTGCATCACTGCCTATGGAAATATCCATGTCATGTGCACGTAGTGGAAACGCAATATGCAGCATGCACTGTACATAAAAACATTGGACCCAATGATGAAGATGATGATTGGGTTATCTTATTATCAATTTGCCTTTATATGATGCTGGATCCTCCATGTGTCTCGCTGGAATGTATACGTGGTCGTGGTGGTAACCAGCCAAGAATTAGGGTAGTTGAAAAGCGATTAAAATCATTAGGTTATTAATATGTCTTTGACAAAGCTATCTAACAACTAATATTGAACAGGTAAATGATATAATACTCGAGAGAAATCACTAGTTGGATTTTCTTTTCTTCTTGCGGAAGGTGTGGTAGGGAACCCTTCATCAATCATTCTCCTACCTTCTCTGTCTGAAGATATCATGTATTCACCAGCAAAGAGACTGTCCCTAATCTCTTGTCACAATTTCTTCAGATTGTGATGCTTGTTAAGGCATTAAAGAAGCTATGCCCCGCTTGTCCCTGTCTGTTCTTTTTATATATGCAAAGCAGTTAACCGCCTAAGAGCCAAAAGCCTCTGGATTTCACCAACCTTAGGAGATGACAATGATTTTAGACTTAAGGGAGTTCTGTTTTGTCTATGGCTGACAAGAGAGAATCTAAGCCAACCCAGTGGCAAAGCTTCACAGAGAGGCAAGTGATCATACTCCAGCCTTTGACTCCTTCATCTGCCCATTCTTTATTTTCTGGGTTTCCCAATTCATGAATATTCATTACAACTGGAAGCAACATAGATAATTCATAATTGGCATGGCTAGCAAATTAGCTAGTAAATGCACTCTACTGTAGTATCGTTTAGATTCTTATTTTCTGAGAGAGAGCCCCACATCTTCTAATCTGATCAGCAGGTAAAGGTTGGACCCCTTTCTTTTAGCATATAAGTTAAGCTGCTTGGTGCTGCAGATTCGCACCAGATATGAATCAAGATTCATAGTAATAAGCAGCATTAGAATATTATACAAAATTTCCCCGAAATACTTGAAATCAATAATCCCAGTCCAACCGGCGATTAGAGTTGCCAACAGAAACCGAAGCACTTAATTTGAATAATCACAACCTCATAACCCACCACAACTGATAAATGAACAATTATGTACTGAACAGGATCAAACAAGCCACAACCCTGAGTGCATAATACAAGCTTGACAAATAATTAGTGTATATGATGAAGACTCTGAAACCAGTGCCTTAACTATAACCATTTGGTTGGAGCTCAAAGCAAAGCCAGCATAATCAAATACAGATAAAAGGAGATTCAAACCCTACAAAACAAAAACTGAAAGGTTGCCTCATTTGTTTCGGAGCTACTTATTCCCTTGCAAGGAAATTCCACGTAATCAATAGACAAAAACACGGGGAAAAAAAAAGAGAGAGATCATTAGATAGAAATACCCAAGGACTTCTTAAACTTCTCGACCTCCAAATATACAGTGGAGTAAGGGAGGAACTCTGAGAAGTGGCTGCCGCTCAGATCATTAATTGCAACGGCAAGTTTAGAGATCTCTACCGTCTCTTCATGCGTCAGAGTCCTCACGAACCTTGCTGGATTTCCTGCCCAGAGTTCACCAGTTGGAATTCTTCTACCTGGGGGAACCACAGACCCAGCTTCAAGGATTGAGTGTGTCTCCACTAAAGAACCTTCCATAAGGATCGAGTGCTGCCCAATAATGCACTCTGGCTCAATTGTGCATGATCTCAAAAGACTGTATGCACCAATGGTGACAAACCGCTCGATAGATGTCTCAGCTGGAAGCCCTGATATACAAAATTGAAATTAGGATAAGTACAAACTCAAAGTCCCAAGTGTGACATGTGAACTGTAGTATAGAAAAGAGTGTTTAAAAGAATCTGATTATCTAATTATATCAGAACCCTAAGCCCTAGAATTTAGGTTCATCACAAGGCTAACTAGGACATAACAAAAAGATTTATGGTAATGACAATTAAAGGCAGTATTTATCACGAATGCACCAGAGAACAATATGTAAATCATCAATTTTAAAGAGACAAGAACTGGAATTAACCAATGACTATGAGTGAGATCAAATCCCTTTTTCTCAAATTTATAAAAACTAATTCAAAGGCTTCAAACTTTCTAGGGGAAAAGAAATTGGCAAGAAATGATAGAGCAGAATCCAGAGATTCTGCAAGAACCTAACTGAGGACTTCCTCGAGGTTGAGGGATCTCAGATCTCCGATGGCCAGACTTAACCCACAAAAAGTACTAGCATTACATGAGAAAAGCACTTGTGAAATCAGGCAATGCCAAATTCTAGGAGCAGAAAAAGACCACTGCTTTCAGTTTTCCAAACATTTGACAGTAACTTATAGCTAGCAGTCTAAGAATCAATTCTTTCAAACTTTATTTAGCCAAACAGGGTTGTGCCAATTTGAAATCACAACGTGAAGAATACAAAGTAACTAGTATTGTTACATATTTAAGACAGAATGCCAAGCTGCCTTACTAAACTGTAACTACATTTCATTCGTCAAGGACATTTTCCAGAAGGCACCTTAGCTAAATTGTTTCTTAAAGACCTGACAGCCCAGCTGCGACACGTCCCCATACACATCCTACCATTTCTATTGAGTGAAAAAGTTTCTTAATCTCACTTGTCCCTGATGACAAGATGATTATTGATTCTGTACTTACTCAACTAAATCATTCTGAACGATAGAAAGATTAATAAGCTGAAGAATCAGAGCCTCAGGTTAAATCTCTCTTTAAAATTTGATTTAGCGCATCAAATGAGTCTTTGTCCACCTAACATGCTTTCCCTTTTCTTTTCCAAGAAATCTATTATATCATAAAGTTTATATGGATTATAACATATTGTGCATGAAATTGTTTGGAACGCACATAAGACTCAATAGGAGCAAATTTAACTCAGAAATGAAATAATAAGAAGGGTAAAAAGTATTGATACAAAACACAGGCAGCACTATAAACCAGAGAGACAAAATCACAACTAAGATGAAACCATAACATTGAAGTAATGAGAAATGCAAAATACCACCTCACAGAAAATCATGTTCTTGATTACTAACATTCCTATCCCTCAAAAACTCCACACTCCTACCATCCCCTGCTGACCACGAAGAGATACTTCTAACGTCAGATATCAGATTGCTTTTCATAACCATGCCTAGCATATTGTCTCTTAATTAATTCAGACAAAGTAGCCATAGGTCAAGATACCAATACTTGAAAGAAGTGACAGAGCTTCATCACATTTAAGTCTAGCAGCTGCATATCAATCCCCACTTCTAGTACAGCACCAAAAATTAATGAGACACACAGCTGAGCTTATTAATGCAGCCAATCTGAGAGCTTTATTAGATGCATCATCAGTTCGAGTAAACAATTGATCAGGCTCATAACAGCCAACAATACTACATCACTACAAGTAAATAAGCTCACAATTATCAGAAGAGCAAAGCTAAAGAGCTCATAATTACCAGTAGACCACCACTAATTAACCTCAGGAATCTCTTTCTGCACAAAAAACAAAACTATCCTTTCCTATCAGTATCACAGAACGCTATCATCTTAAATCAACAAAGAGATCCTAAATTACCAATTTGCCACTATCAACATTCCTCACAAAAACACTCATTCCTCAGTCCCCAAAATCTTCAGCAGCTTAAACAGCCCAAACAAAAATCAAACAACGACCAAGAAACCCCCGTCCCCCAATCCAAAATAAACCTAAAATATCACTCTTTTCTAAAAGGAAGGAACATTGAAAGCAATTCACTTTAAGCAAAACCTGTTGGAGAGGACCAAGCAGCGTGAATGACGCAGCGTTCCTGGACATTGGAGCAAAACCCGACGGTGATCTTGTTGAGATCGCCGCGCAGGACAGAGCCGCTCCACACGGACGCCCCGTCGCAAACGTTGACCTGCCCAGCAAGCACCACGTTAGGCGCGACATAAGCGTCCACTGCAACCTTCGGGAGCCACTGCCCCAGAGGTATAATCTTCCTCTGTCCCCGGTAGTCCCACTTAGCCCGATCCGGTGAAGGTGTTATCGTCTTCGACGCCTCGGTCACCACCCCGCGCCGAATCATGTCATGGGCGGCCGTCGACGTCAGTACCCTCCTCGAGATGCGTGCTACGGCAGTGGCCATTCTTCTTCTTCAGGGTGAAAGCAAGCACTTTTGCAAAGAGAAAGAAACCAAAGGAAGTGAGAGAAGGAAAGGTGTCTGCTTTCAGCAGCAGGGCATGGGGTGGCAGTGATCGAAAGACGCGGGGCATAAAACTGATACATCCAGCCCAATCTCTTCTCGGTTGGGTTTAAGCCCAACCAAAGCCTAGGCCTTTAATTAAATGAACACTCCTACTACCCCGGGCCAAATGGGCTGGCTCGGACTCAATGGGCTGGGCTTAAAGCAAGAGAGATTGATAAGAGTCAAAGGCTTTTGACCGTTGACTATCCATAAGGAATCAGCCTATCACTTCAGCTTCTTTGTGGGTGACAGATATTGTCGTAAAAGTGTCAGATAAGATTTTCAGTATCCCTGACACTAGATTGCTGCTTGCCCATACAAGATAAGTGGATCTTAGCATCTTTCCATGAACAAATCTGCCTGTAAGAACCAATTCAACTTTCTGGGAGTTACCCAAATGGTGATTTTCATCAAATATTATTCACCTTATTTTGATGAGTGAAATTCATTTTTTTTCAATGGGTATCTGATATGAGATTCATCATTTTCACTGATTTATGAATACGATATTACATGAAAGGTTGCTTTCATGTTTGTAAAGAGGAAAAGAAGCATATCTTTTAGAGGTCATTGCAGCATCATATATCCACATAGGACTTTTTGCACCAAGACAACATTGTAAAAGCACACCCATTGAAATGGGCATCTCAAAAATATCTGCCTGAATGCTGATACGGATCTTTTAAGATATTTTGCTGCAGAACCCACTACCCAGGTATAGATTTTTGTGTTACCTCACTCTGAACCACTTTAAATAATATATATATATATATATATATATATATATAGGAACTTCATTTATGTGAAGTACGCAGAACCCTTTCCTTAATGGAGGCCAGTTATAGGTGTAAAGGGTCATTAAAGAGCAAGCTGGTGATGTCTCTGTATCAAGCAGCAGAGCCATCGTCGTCGTGTGTGAACAAAGTTAACCCTAGCAGCACCTCCGCTTCTGTTGCTTCTGCAGGTTTATATTACGATGCGCTTCAGGATCACTCGCGGCAACAGGAGCTGTCCTGTGTTTCCACAGGGATTAATGGCTCGTTTGGTCAGGTTAAAAACTCCGATGAAAGCATAGATGCCAGAGCTGAAAGCTACATATCATGTGTTCGAGAGCGTTTTAGGCTTGAGAGAGCCGACTGAGCAGCAGCTTATATAAAGCTAGGTGCTTAAGTAGAATGTTAATTAGTTTCAATTTTTTCTCTCTTAGTTAATTTGGATCTGCACGTTTCAGTCGAGGAACTAGTTTGTGTTATGGGTACGCATCCCTTTGTTCAGTTTGATTATAGGATAAAAATAAATTGCTGATTTGAAATCGACCGTGATCAGCTTTTCTAAGTAGAGATCACAGAATATATATTTTCATAATTTATTATGTTAATGTGTTAAAAAATAAAAAAAGAATCACTGAATTCTGCTAAAGATCTTAATCCTTGATTTTATATATGAAGATAAAAGGAAAAGAAATTCTTTTCCAATATATATATTTGATGTTGCATTATGGGATTTATTTTTTTACTTTTATAATCTGAATTGTCAACTAATTAATCTAATTTTTGCTGATCTTTTAATTCTTTTTTTAAAAAAATAGAGAAAAATCATATCATGCTTGTAAATTTTCAGATTTTCTTATCAGAGGCTGGACTTTAGCTCATATATGAAAGGTATGAGTGTGACCGGGAGGAGAGGGAAATGAAAGAAAGGAGAGAAAATCTTCAATGAAAGAAAAACCATATCCGTGGCAGAACTTGGCAGCTTAGACTAACTGCTCAACATTAACAAGATAATGTCGATGAACCATCACTTAGCCTGTGCTTTAGGGTTAAAAGTTTGCCCTATTCACTGACTTATTACATAAGATAATTAGGACACTGAAATGGTAAAACCCACTTAAATCTCAAGTAGAACCACTGAACTTTCATGCAGCACCTTATACAGCTGAAGAAACTGAAGGAAGCACCCCTCTCAATGAATTGCTCCATCTTGCAGGACCCTGTGGATTCAGAACCCAAAACCAAGAAACTTGAAGACTTCGTGATCTCAACAAGGCTTTGATTCTGACATAGTTAAGCACTAGCTTGTTAATTACCTCTGCTGAAAGGCAGAGCACAAATCAGCTTCCAGGATTCTTGAGCTTATGTTGTTATCTTGAAGCTCATGAAACTTAACCTTCCAACGCAGAAAATAAGATTGCATTTCAGACTCTAATTTGATGTCAATGTTAGAGAAGAAGAAGTGTTAAATGAATAGATTTGTTTTCTCACTTTCTTTTGCAGGCGAGTGTTCTCCTCTCTCAGGGCTCCATACTGCACAAATAATATTTACAATGTGACACTAGTCAAAGCAGAATCATGTAACATCATGCTTGAACTAAAAATTTGGAAGTAAGGCATGTTTTTTTGTTTTTTTCTCTAGGAAAGAGTATTAACCATTAATACATGTTTCCCAGGAACCAAAGGCAGAAAACTTACCAGCTTCAGGTTGTTTAGAGGCCTGAAATGAGCTTACAGGCTAGCTAGCATGCAGATTATGAAGAAATTAACAGATGTGCTGCATAAATGAGTATCTTACACTTCTTTTCAGCATGTTAATGTGGTCTGATATGATGCGTCTCTGTTGATCAGGAATGTAAATTAATTAGTCCAGGAAATGATTCTTGAAATTAATCTGGGTAAATTGTAAGAATGATATTTGATCTGTGTTGTTTGTGGTGGAATGATTTACCTTTTTAGCTCTGATACGTTCAACTCCAATCTTTAATTGTCTCTCTAGCTGTTTCAACTCTTTCATGCCCAAAGTTGATATGTCTTCTCCAGCTAAATGCCTACCCATCAACCATAATATGATACCGATTATCACAGCCATACCAAGAAAAACAAAACCATGAAAAATAATGATGAGATTAATGGCCAAGCACATAAAATACCTGATTTTCGCTTCAAGAGTGTCTATCGATCTCTTTAACTCTTCAAATTCACTTCTCCAATACTGTTCATAGCACGAAATTCAAATTTTTTCATTTATTACTGCATATAATTGATCTTTTGAATTTGATATTTTAAACTCATAGACATATAAGTAATACATAATAACAAAAGCAAGCAATGAATCCATATATTCATCAATCTGCTGAGGCCATAACCCAAGAAATGTAACTCTTTAACTATTAAAATATGTAGCTAAGAACATTGAGAGAGTATTTCTTTACTAAAAATTTCAAATCTGAGGAAAGAGACTCCAATTTCGATATTTAAACACAATGGAACTTAGAGAAAAAAGGAAGTAGGAGAGATGGCGTCATCAACTGCTACTTCACTGTGAACTAGCTAGAAAGATTTGCTTTCTTTATGTTTTCTTTTTCTAGTTTCTTGCACTTTGATGCTCTCCCTCTCCACATTTTCAGTTAACAGCAACGGAAAACAACAGAGGAGAAACGAACTAATTAAGAATGTTAATGATTCAGCTGTAACAATCTTACAATTTACAGGAAACGTTTAAACCAGGCAACTACTGTGTTATACACATAAAAATGATCACAATTAAGACCTGGAGGTTACCTCAATGGTTCGACAACGCTGGTTGTCTGCAGACAGCCCTACTTCATTCTTGTACTTGATGATGGTCCTGTCCAGGCTGCACCGAGTCAATGGTAAGTCTCATTCCCAGTTAATGATCAAAACGAAACAAGCATAATAGGGAGAGAAGAAGAGATCAGAAACTGACTCATGGCTGGCAAACTGGTATGCCTTCCCGGAGGGAGAGAAGATCAGAAGAGCAACTTCAGCTTCACAGAGAACAGACAGCTCAAAGGCCTTCTTGACAATTCCGTTTCTTCTCTTGGAGAAAGTAACCTGTCGGCTTGTTGGGTTCTCTATTCTCTTCAGCTCCACTTTCCCTCTCCCCATGTTTCAATGTAAATATAAAATATATTTCTCTCTCTCCCCAACCAAGCTGGAACCACACGAGAAGCTTCAACTTGTATTTATATTATACACACAACAGGCCCATGCAAAAAAAAAACAAGAGATGGGATCACCAGGCCATCTTTTGGCTCTGAATGAGAAAGCAAAGCTGAATAAGATAGAACTCAGGAGAGGATTGGTTCAAAGTCTGGGGCAGATGACTCCGTTGACACGACGTCACTATACACCCATTTTTTATTTTTGGGAAATTATGCTTTCTCTTTCATTATTATTACCAACACTCCTCTCTCTCTCTCTCATGCAAGCATCTTCATCTTATTGTCCAAAGCTGAAGCCATTTAGGCTTTTTAGGTTTACTTCAAAGACCATTTGGCCACCCACCAGTGATGACAGTCTTGTTCCTGATACAAAAGGTAGAGTTCCAGTATGATTTGTCGTGTCTGAATGATAAATCTTGGTGGGTTAACTAGTGAACATTATCATCATATCACTGTCCTATACGGTGATTACTTTGTCCATCTTATAAAAGATCAGGAGGCTGCATTTTTGGGTTCTTAATTTGGTGATAATGAGTTTTTCTTTAAATGTCGAAAAATGCCCAAAAGTTGGCCAAGAGATTGAAAGATAAACCCAGAAAAATCTGACAAAGCATTAAATTTTTGGTAAGTTAAAGAATTGCCTTTTCCAAGAATTAAATGTTATGGTAAGTTTAAGAATTCCAGACAGAAATACGAGGTTTCCCAATCAAGGCATGAGTGTTCAAAATTAACATAAACGAAATCTCTAATGAAAATATCCAAATAGAAAAAAACTTAACAGTGAAAGAAAGAAAACTAACGAGAAATCGACACGCAAAACACCAAAAGGGCCATGGAATTCTCAGAAGTCCCAGCAGAGATCGACACGTTTCTCGACGAGTTGATTGATTGATTGACTTCACTGTTATAGAATTGGATTTGATGCAATCAAAAAGGTGATGAATATGTTGATCATGCCCCGGTTGAATGCACCCTTTAAAGCTGTTTGGACGAAATAAGGGAGGACACGTGTCGAACCATCACTGAGCTTTAATCACATCAAGGAATAAATCCAAATAAAATTTTAGTAGACATGGAAGGTCAACACTAATTTGATTGTGGGGCTAAGGCCTCGGATGATTATCGTACTTCACCATATCACTTTCATTTGTGTCCTTTTATTGCGCTCGGAATCTCGTACGTGAGAAAAGTCTGTACCTTTAATCTCATTTCGGGTTACCCCTTAAAATGCAAAATAAGAGTAAGTTTTCTTTAAATTTCTATGATGAATTCACTGTTTTCAATTATGCAATACATATATATATATATATGAAGCTCGATGCATGCATCTGGATCGAGTTACTTAAGTCTAAATTCCAACTCCAATTTAAGAATTAAAATTGAAAGATTTATATACTGATTAATGAAACTGCAAATTGAATCATATGTGAATATCAATGACTAAACCAAAGTTCATTAGGTGTAAGCATTACGGCATTTGGGCAGGGGAAGATAAGTGGGTCCATGAAGAAGGAGAGCTCGACAGGGCGATGACTTTATGTGGTATGTTTCAGGAGAGGAAGAGGACATATAGCATTTTGTGTTTGAAGCCGAAAGCATGTTGGCTAATTGGGTCTTGTCTGGTTTGGCATTTCTGCAACTTTCTGTAGATCCACTCAGCCTCAAAACGAATTGAAGTAAATGAAAGTGGCGTGACTTATGTTCAACACTTTCAAGCCCAACCCAAGAATTTGTCATAATTGATTCATGTTTGTGGCTTCACCACCCAACATAAATTCCCAATTTTACTTGAAAACCTTCACCCCTCTCTATATTTTTACATTATTCATAAATTAATTTTGCTATATAATGCTAAATGCCAATGAAATATACCCAAAAAAAAAAAAAATTCTCTACCCTATAGATCATAGCCACCAAAATATACAATTAATTTTATAAATTAATTAATTTTTTTATTATTGAGTTGATAAGATTTACTTTTTTTATTGCAAATTTTTTATAAATCCAAAATATTTATAGGAAGTAAATTATCTCTTGATGTAATAGTATAAAAAATTTAATAATTTATATTATTTAATAAAAATTTTAAAATTCAAATAGCCTGTCAATATATGTGACGTCCATAAGCAATGTTTCTCTCCTCTTCCAAGTTATTTTCTGTCACTTCAAACCAGACAGGATTGAGAATGAGACAGGAGAGGAGGAGTCGAGATGGAGGCAGTTTGCAGACAGGAGAGGAGGAGTCGAGATGGGAAAGACACCCTAGTCTCGTTCTGTCTTGTTCTATATCTCTAGAGCATGTGACTTTTGGCTTGATTGCTTTAGCTGTATTTATGTTTTTTCAATTATTTTTTTTCACTTCAAATTTGTATTAAAAAATTCTGTCAATTGGTCAATGTGTATATATTTCTAATTTATAATATAAAATTTGTGGCAGTCTCAACATTGACGCATGCTTTTGGACACACCTGATTTGTTAATGTAATTCGATCGTTTTACCATTCCCATAATACATGAAGTAAGCATCAAATCTTTGCTGGTTTAATTAACTGTGCTAATTTTTTAAAGATGTGTTTGATATACGATAATTTAATAAAATTAATAATTATTTATTTATTTATTATTATAAATTATATAAAATGTTTTTAAAAGAATTAATTAAAAAACTTAAACAATAAAAAAATTTATATTAAAAAAATGCACCAGGCTAAAATTTCACAATTATTAGTGTCTAATTTTAATGGAGGATGGATCTTTCTAGCTACTACATATAATATAGTAAATACCCATCCACTGTTCTACTTTTTTTTTTCCTAAAATATGAGGCCCAATCATCAATTTTACTATCTAAGCTTTAATTCCCCAGAGCACAATAATTTATGACCAAAATTACTGTATTTATATAACATATATATCAAATATTTTTACCTAAATTATATAATATATTCATTTATTTTATCATTATGTTGTTAAAATTTTTAGTAATTTAAATATCAAAAATTTTTCATTTACTGACTGATTTAACTTAGAAAAAAAAAAATAATGTTCTGGTGATTGTCACTTGCAACGCTGATTCCACTTCATAACTTACTATTTATCCACCAATTTTTGGCAGCATCTCTATGTGGGCTTTCATTAGTCATTCCAACAGCAGTAAAATACTTTAGCTACAATTAATTTTGCCACCCCTATTGATATGGAACCCTATTTTTTTAAAAAAAAGGACAAAAACCAGGTGACTTAAAATATTAAAAATCAAAAATTTATTTATATAAATAATTTTGTAAAAAATTTAAGTAATCAACAAATTTGAAGTAATTAAAATACTTCAGTTACAAAGTAAGTTTGATTCAAACCAGAGTTTGCCCATTTTGAAAAACATACTTCAGCTAAATGGGCCTTCCCCCCTGTTCTAAGGCCTGCTTTCCTTACAGTTTAGCAATGCTTAAAACACAACCCTCTATCTCATCTGCTTCATCACCACCAAATTCGAGTCGATTAAAACCTTAATCCTCATCGAAACAATATAAGGCGATAAGCAAGAAGCATCAAGAACAACAGATTCATGAACTTAATTCCAACCAGTGAATGAACCGTACAGTACAAAGACCTAATTAATTAAAACAAGACATGCTTATAGTACAAGTTATGATCTTATCAGCCAGTGTAGATGTGAACTCCGATGGCGATAAGGAAGATAGTGATGAGGCCGAAGTAGATAACGGCGTGGACCAGAATAGAAGCGCCGCTCGTCTGCATGTTTCCGAACTCCACCACCTTGTTCTTGCCAGGTATCTGGAAAAGAAGCCCCGGCGTTAAGAGCACGAACAGCAGCACTGCTATCACCACCGGACCCCAGTCCGCCATCAACGTACGCCTGCAGTTATCTTTTCGGAGAGGAGCTGAAGAGAGGAAAAAGGAAAGGAAGATCTGAGAAGAAGAGAGGAAGCTGGGGATGAGATAGAGAGAGATGGGGAGGAGACAAGTGCTTCGATATGGACGCTTCTCGTGACAGCGAGTGTGCAGACCCACGTGGCTAAGGCCTCGTCAGCCTTGTTTTTCAGGATTTTTTAATTTCAACGGCTAGGATCTTCTCCTGATTGAATCAAAGTCGATGTGATATATGGGTGTCGTTTGGGCTTCTGCTTGGCCCAACTTGATAGGTCCCTTATTCGAGTCAGCTGAATGACACGAGCCCTGGTCCAGTGAATCTGCTTATAAATCTAAATGTTTTCTAATATAAAATTTTAATTATTTGTTTTAAGATAAATATAAAAAATTTCTGAATTTCCTCATAATTTCAATTTAATTATCGAACTTCATTTCATTCAATAAAATTTCAATTTGGTTCGATTTAAATTTTTTCAAAAAACTTAAAATTTATGGATACTCAAATTAGAGGTCATCCACAAAAAAAATTAATTTGAAAATTTTCACATAAACAAAAAAATATTCAAATTACTATCATATAAAATTTTAAAAAATTTTAGTATTAAAATGTATATTTTTAAAATTTAATGTTATCAAAATTTTAAAAAATTATAAAAATAATAATTTATAAATTTATAATTATTAAAATTTAAGAGATGAACTTCACATTGAGTGTAAAATTTATTTAAATCATTTTTAAAAAATTTCATCAACAAAAATATTACTAATTAAAATAAATTAAAATTTTAAAAATAAAATTAAATCAATTACAACTTTCATATTTAAATTGAATTTCAAATAAATTTTGAAATTTATATATTATTTATTTAATTAAATTATCACTGTTAATATTTAGAAAATATTAAATAACCTAATTTTAAAAAATAACCATAGTCTTTCATCTGGTTGTGATTATCATAATAATCATAGCCTTAAATGATTTCAAATGATTAATTGACACACCATCTGGGTAGATATGGAACCTATTTTGTCATTAAATAAACAAAATTACATAATTAAAACGACAAGAAGCCAATCAAGAGTGGGAAATTAAAAAAGAAAAAATTAAAAAAAAAAAGTTTCTCTTAAGGAGCCATACTCTCAAGAAGGTTATTCTTCTGTACAGGCAAGATCCTGAAGGAGAAATCATATGTAAAGACGATCACACGTGTCCGTGTGTGTCTATTGCTGATCAGCCAGTGTGGATGCGAATGCCGAGAGCCAAAATGAGGATAGTGAAGATGCCGAAGAAGAGGAGAGTGTGGACGACGACGGCCTTCCCGTTGGTCTTCAAGCTGCCGAACTCAACATGGCGAGAGTTTCCAGGGAGCTGAAAGATGAGACCAGGCGAAAGGAGTATGAACAGCAGCAGCCCTACTACAATGGGCGCCCAATCCGCCATTTCTGCAACCTCTACAGGCTCTTTCAATCGATTCCCGCCAGCAATATCACCAACTCTTCTGCTTAATATATACACAGGAAAGCTGATTTCATGGATCCTATTTTAAATGTGGTGCCAGGGACCCAGTTTCAGCAAGCCCGAGCGTGATATTTTATATATTCCCCATGTCCATGACTGCAAGCAC
The DNA here is from genome assembly GCA_021397835.1 of Moringa oleifera. Taxonomy (NCBI): domain Eukaryota; kingdom Viridiplantae; phylum Streptophyta; class Magnoliopsida; order Brassicales; family Moringaceae; genus Moringa; species Moringa oleifera. The sequence continues at coordinate 7,959,133 of JAJFZO010000344.1, read as the reverse complement.
TGAGGCCTACTTCACAGGTTCAAAAAGGTCTTCGGAGGACCTGTTCCTTTACTTGGTCACAGAAACAGTTTCCCTGTTTAGATTCAGATTCCAGCATATTAGTCAGAACAACATTCTCACGCAAAGGCCTCTTTCTTTCCTCCAAAGAAATGCATCCACAGTCAGACACAATACAAGCAAGAAGGCCATTGAATTGGGTTAAGCATCTCGTGCCTTCCTCTCCTTCATGCTTAAAGCTACTTCCTTCAACGTACGAAAACCCAGTAAGCAGGCCGGCCGGCCATTTTAGCCATTCGAGTGTTGCAAAGGACATGCTTAAGTATGAATGCTTCTCCTTCAGGAACTTAAAGTCAGCTCGATGATGCTTTCTGGCATGATCAGATAGGCTCTCACGCAAGTATTGATAAAAAACTACAGGCATGACGGCGACCCATTTGACTCTGCTTAATCTTTTTACTCTTTCAAAGTCTTAACTACTTCAGAACCCTTCAGTCACCAGCAGCCCTGTTAAAGGTAATCCCCGTTCGGCAATAAATAAAAAAACAATTAATGAATCTCAGACAGATGGATTCAGATTTTTTCTTTTTTACTTAAAGTTGTATAGATTTTAATTTAACAATTAAAGGAATATCTTCATAATTTATTATAATAAAATAAAATATATAAATAAAGTGTATTTTAATAATTTATTTTATTAAATTATTAAATATTTATAATCTCTCAAAAAAATCATTACAGTCGAATTGAAAATCTAGATGGAAACATAAGTACATCATATCAAATATATACACACAATGAAATAAAAATATTAAATAAAATATTTTTTAAAATTTCAATATATTCATAAGCTTGTAAAATTAAAAAAAAAAAAATTCCCATACTTAAATTATATATAAAAATAAATAAACGAAATCGAATTTTCAGCTGTCCTGAAAGATTTGTGCTTCATCCAGGCGTTATGTCCTGGCTTCACAAGCTAACTTTATCTTTTAACATTTTTATTATTATTATTTTTTTGTCGTCTGTTTATTAGTTCGGTAAGGGTAAATATGTAATTAGAATATGCTTTAAGTGAAAATTGGGAGCCTCACAAAATCCCCCGTGAAATTCGAGCAATTTCAGTTGAAATTGTTTACGTGTATGCATTCCATTGGTTGCTTCCCCAACCCCATAGAAAATCCACAATCCTTCCGTTGATAGGGTTTCATTTCTCCCTCCCTCCTTCCCTCTCTGGTCGGTGAATTTTCCCGGAAGAATCCAACTTTCCGACAAGATTCCCGACCTCGACCTTTCTAATTTTCCATAAAGATTTTCAAAAGGAAGAAGCTGTTTGTTTCCACCTAATTTTCAATCATATCCCGGCGCATTTCGAGGCAACTGATTTGCTTCTTTCATCCTCTGCCTCTCGGTTTATAGGATCATACTTGCACGGTGAAATTCATCCGATTCTGGTTTTTGATTGGAAGGTTTTTTGTTTCGATCTAGGAAAAATAGAAATAAGAATTCTAGGTAAGGCCTCCTTTTCATGTTTATTCAAGATTGAATTGCCATCTGTCTGCTTGCTGAAAAAATGAAGTTAATTTAAAAGCGAAAGATAACTAGAAATTTGTATCATCTGGAGCTGGGCCTACCAAGATATACAATTTTTTTTAGAAGTAAAGGAAGGAAATGAAAGGCTCAAATGTATCAGTTGCATATTCTTCTCCATAGTCTTCAATGCAACCAAATAATTCTTTTCTGTCATTTAATTTTTCGTGTTTATACTCGTTGTTTATGAGAACCATGTTGTTGTTGCAGGGATTTGGAGGAGGAGATTTTGTTATCATTAGTGGAGATGACTGGTCATAGCACTTCCTCGAGAAAAAGCCTGTCATTATCAAGTTCCTCACATCATGGGAGGAAGAAAGCTTCTGAGAATGGCGGAGCAGGCCCTGACTCTGCGCGAAGATCTCTTACAGCCTCTCGATCGTCTATGTATGTCACTTGACTTTCTGTTTGCCATGTGCATTAAGATTCTTGCTTTCTTCTGTGCTTCTTGATTCTTTTTTTATGCTGCCAATAAGATGTTTTGAGGCAATATCACTTGATGAATGTAAGTCCTCTCTGTTTTTCCACGGGCAGTGTCAAAAGAAGTCTTGATAGTTTTGCCTGTACATAGGTGAGTGTGGGTATCTAGTTACTGAATGGTTATAATCAATTAATCACGTAGCACTCAGGTTGAGAATACCAGCGTCTAGTGACTTTTTCTTTTTAGGGGGATTGTAGTGAGAACAGGATGGCTTTTACCTGCTCCTTCTGAGATGTTTTTGCTGACTGAACTGGATATATTGGACAGCTATTTTAGGAGGTTTCAGACACTGCCTACTTCCTAAATGAAGGTGTCTTAGCTACTTTGTTTCAGATGTTTGTTCCAATTGGCATATGCTTGATGGCTGTCTACTCAGTATGGCATCAGATATGCTTTCTATAGATAATTATCTTTCTTGTTCCCTGGGCAATCTTGTCTCTTTCTGTATTGTGCAAGGTGGATCTGTAGGTTATGCCTCCTCTCCCCCTTCCCTCACAGCCTTCTCAAAACAGAAAGGTTTTCACTCTCCCCCACAGCCTCTTCAAAACATAAAGGTTTCCCCTCTTGCCCGCTATCTCTTCAAAACACGAAGGATCCACCAACAGCCAAGATTCGCATTTGACTTGTGGAAGGAGCTCTGGATGTTGCAACATTGCATCAATGCTTTTGTATTTCTATCAGTTTTATGAGATATTATCATAAAAAATAAATAGCAGTTTTTGAGAGACAACTAAAACATCCAAGTGTTGGGTGAGATGCTGGCATGAAATCTTGAATCATCTGTTTAAGTCCAAGGTGAAAATAATATAAAGCCAGTCCTCTAGTTATGGTGAATATATCACAATATTCCAAAATGATCAATAGTTTATGCATTGAAATGGTAGTAAGAGTGGCTTTCTTATCACTTTGGAACAGGGGACTCACTGGGGAGCGCACAGTAAAGCGATTGCGGCTGTCAAAAGCCCTTACAGTGCCAGAAAATACAAGTATTTATGAGGCTTGTCGTCGAATGGCTGCTCGTCGAGTGGATGCATTGTTGTTAACCGACTCTAATGCGTTGCTTTGTGGAATCCTTACGGACAAGGTATGATGCCATTATTATTTGTTATATTGCTGCAAGGGGGATGAGGCTTGCAACCGCTTAGGCTGCATTTACTTGTGCTTCAATACCTATTGTATGATTTATTCGTACACTCTGTTGATTAAGGACATAGCAACGAGAGTAATTGCCCATGAGCTTAATCTTGAGGAGACACCTGTTTCTAAAGTTATGACCAGGAATCCTGTATTTGTTCTTTCTGACACTCTTGCTGTGGAAGCTCTCCAAAAAATGGTACAAGGTTGGTTATACTTTCAGAAGCAGATCCACCTTTTTTTTACTAGAGAAAAGTATCGTACTGCTTCTTGCTTTAACCCTGAAATGGTCCTCTTATATGGGTCTCTACAGGAAAATTTAGACATTTGCCAGTTGTGGAGAATGGTGAGGTTATTGCCCTACTAGACATAGCAAAGTGTTTATATGATGCTATTGCTCGTATGGAAAGGGCAGCTGAAAAGGGTAAGGCTATTGCTGCTGCTGTCGAAGGAGTGGAGAAAAACTGGGGAACATCTCTCACTGGTAGGAGATACTGTTGTGCATTTAGTTAATTTTCTTAATCTTTCAGCAATTCCTTCAGCCTACCCTCTTACTTTCTGCTGTGTGGATATTTACTTGGTCAGTTTTCTTAATATACAAAGAATTTGATTCCAGTTTTTGGTTTTATATGCAGGTCCTAACACTTTTATCGAGACACTTAGAGAGCGGATGTTTAGGCCCTCTCTATCTACAATTATCCCGGACAATTCAAAGTAGGTAATATCTTTTTGAATATTTATATAATAATTTGTATGGTTGTTTTACTTTTGTGTAATGTATTTGATGACTATGATGCAAGTTGCTCTGTTTAACCTATTAGTGGCATCTTTCAGGGTTTTAACAGTTTCATCAACTGACACAGTATTAGTGGTAACTAAGAAGATGCTTGAATCTCGATCAAGCTCTGCCGTTGTGACAATTGAAAACAAACCACGAGGCATTGTAACGTGAGTCTCATTCTGAAGTTGTTGGCTGTCTTTTTTTGTGTAGTTTAGTTTTTTCTTTCTTTTTTTTAATTGAAGAGGAACTGTCTTGCTCATTATTTTTACATCTAAATATTGTGGCCTTAGATCTTTCCTTTTTATGGTTTTTGTTAATAAAATTATGACAATTTCCTTTTCATGTGGTAGTTCAAAGGATATATTGATGCGGGTGATAGCCCATAATCTTCCTCCAGAGTCGACTACTATGGAGAAGGTATTTTTTTTCTACCAGACATTAAATGTTCTAATTGGTCCAGTCTTTCTGTATAATTTAATTTCAATTTCATAGAATCTCTAAGTTTCCAAAAGGTTGTGATATTCACTCCTATCAGGAAGCATGCCATTTTCTGCTTTTTCTTTTTAAAAATTTGTTTTTTCAATGAGAAAGGACATTAGATATCTGGTTTTATTCGTTTGATTTCATTTACAGGTCATGACTCCTAATCCAGAGTGTGCAACGGTTGATACACCAATAGTTGATGCTTTGCATGTCATGCATGATGGGAAATTTTTGCATCTACCTGTTGTAGATAAAGGTATTATGGACTGCACTATGACTAAGAACAATAACTGTAAATCAAGTCAACTTCTGATAAGTATGAATATGCAATGCAGATGGAGATATAGTTGCTGTTGTTGATGTAATCCACATAACTCATGCTGCTGTTGCTACAGTAAGTCAGGTTTAGTCATTTTGATACATTGCATGCTATGTTTGTCGGTTACGTAGACAGGCTTAAATGTGCACACTGCCCCTTCTGTAGTTAGCCCTTTATTGAGAAACTATTTTTTGGGAGCCCAGGTGCTAATGAGTACTTTTGAAATAGTCGAACAAGTGAAATTTGAGAATGCATGTACCATCATGGCAAAGACTCTCTTTTTGTGATGAGTAGTTGACTAACTTATGGTATTCCGGTGTTGACTATTGCTAATTAATTGAGAGACTGTAATTCTGTTTCTGTCTGGCTGTTCTGGATCCATTGCCAGTGGCTGATATGTTCCTGCTAAATTCTTTTTTGAGCCTCACAAATGTTTGAGGTTGCTGCTAAATACTGAATGGAAGTATTGCAACATAGTGAATTTCTAGGGCTTTGCTTTTGTTAGACACTTTCTTTCCTTTCCCTCTGACTATCCACTGATCTTTTTTGTTTAATAATTGATTGCCTCTTTCTAGAAACTTTCGTAAAAGACTTCGACGACTGCCTACTCATGATAATAACTTTTCCTTATGTTTCATTGGCACACAACATAAGAATTTGGTTAGCACCAGTTAAAAACACCTCTTTGGAATGTTTGTAAGGCAATAGATAACATCTTGAGAAGCATATGATATTTCCTTTGTGCTGAGAGTTTCATGGTCTTTTTCTTGTGGAGAATAATATGGTTCAGTTTACTTCCCTTCACTAACTAGGCTGGAAGTAGTGTTGGAGTGACTAGTGAGGCAGCAAGCACAATGATGCAAAAGTTTTGGGATTCTGCCATGGCATTGTCTGTTAATGAAGATGAGGAGGAGGCTAGGAGGTTTCATCTTTTCATGTTATTATGATTGTTTAATTTAATTTGGGCCAATAATATTTACTTAACTGGAGTTATTAACCTTTCAGTGAAGAAGGTTCCTTGAAAATGGCTTCTGAAGCAGAGACAGGGAAATCTTTTCCCTTTCCTACACTGGGAAACACATTTGCTTTTAAAATTCAAGATGGAAAGGGCCGCATGCATAGATTTACATGTGGTAAGCGTTTTATTCGACTGGTCCAAGAGCATATCATTTGCAAGTGGTTTGAACTCTAAAGCACCCTCCTTCCCTTCACTAGGTGCCTCTGTGTAACCATAACACCTACCCCCCTTTGGTGGTTTTTTTTATATAAAAAAATATTTGTATTTAACTTTGTAGTCTAGGAAAATATGGTGCTTACTCTCATAGTAGATAATCCTTTCTTTTCTTCGCAATATTATGTCATCTAATACTAGATCACCCCCAACTTCCAGTACAATAAAGTGGATTTGTTTTACAGAAACTCGAAGTTTGACAGATCTTATAACTGCAATTCTTCAGAGGGTGGGGGATCAGATCGACTGTGATAACCTACCACAAATTCTGGTATCCGTTAATATTCTGGGAACATTATCTTTGATTAACTTTAGTTTAGACCTTTTGTTTTCCCTTGCTCTTGATTTTGTGCTAATTGGTATGCAATCTTCAGTATGAAGATGAAGACCATGACAAAGTCGTGTTGGCATCAGATAATGATCTTGTAGCAGCTGTGGACCATGCAAAATCAGTTGGGTGGAAGGTATGCCAGGGCAGTGATTCTTAATGCTTGTCCGCGATCATGGAACATAGATCGATGTTTTATTTTTATGTTATTTTTTGTGGACAGTTTTTGTTATTTGGGCTCTGGAGGATCCTTATACTTTTTTTAGTTTCGAACACTAATGGATATAGGTTTTAGGTCATTCTCTTTTCTGGTGAAATGCAATTCTGATTTATTTTGATATGTGCTTGTGTATCCGTGTTTTTAGTAAAAAAGTTTGTCAAGCTTAAAGTTCTGATGATTGCAATGGTGTATTGCAGGGCTTGAGATTGCATTTGGATTATTCAGGAAGACGTGGTCGAAGGATGGCCTCTGATTCCACTAGTATGGATTACGCCAATAGAGATGCATGGGCTGCTGCCTACAGTGCTGTTGCAGCAGGGGCTGCCCTGGTAGCTGGATTAGGTGTATTAGCATACTTGAAAAGAGCAGGCAATTAATATTGAAGAAGTCGTTCCCATTTCATAAGTGATCTGCCAAGAAAAGCGCAAATGAGAGTCTCCTAACTAGAAGGCCAAATTGAACTTGGTTGGGGGACAGCCATCTTTGTGCTTAATGCTCATTTTTGTAGAAAGAAATACACAGGGGAAAAAAACTGTTCACGTCTTTTTGGGTGCTTGCATTGTTTGCATGTACGATTGTGTACTCTGACAACTGAAGTTCTGTAAACTCATATAACTTCTAACATTGTATATCTTTCAGACTAATGATCCTTATAATCTAATGCCATGCATCTATATTAGTTTGTCATGATATATGAGCATTGAACAATGTCTCCACCATGAAATGAGCTGGTTGAACTGGTGAAAGGCCAAACACAGAAGGCAGTAAGATCGAGCAAGCAATGACCACTACAGATCAACAAGAAAGAACCTGCTGACAGTGGAGCCATCTCATCTGTCATGTGGGAGTCTCTGTCTGTGTGCCCCTGACACCAACCTCCAAGCCTCAACTTTCACTGTCGGTGAGGTGAGCGTGGAGCCCTCTTGGCCCACGTTTACTTGTGTGGCAGTCACTTGATTTTAACACCTGTGGTACATTTAACCTTTTTTGACTTAATGGTTCCCAAAGTGGCTTCTACCCATAGAAAAACAACACGGTCACATTCACCTCATCAGGCCTTACTCTCTAAGTTGCCATTACAGTGGCAAAATATGCTTTTCTTCTTCATCTAAAGTTATAATATTATTAACCCACTATCATGCCGATGACTAGATCCCCACATTTGCAGACAGACACATCAGTCTTCCATCTAATTTTGTAATGTTACTTTTGTTAAGAAGAGGAAGGATCTGTGATTTTCTGTGAATATAATAATCTCCGGTGCTGCATCACTTGGAATTCGTGGCGATTCTTCTGATGCATTGATCTCTGAGTACTGGGTATGGGCCTGTCTGAATGTGGACTTTATGCGGGTGACTTTTTCAACAAAGCTTAATTAAACAAAGAATCAACCTTATTAAGAGGGCATTAGGATCAGATTAAATAAAGATTAAATGTGATTAAACAGGCACTAGCACAGTAGTGGTCCGGATTGGACGGTTTTCCGTATTCAATGATGGAAACAGGCGGTGGTTTCTTTTTTCCTTGAATTAAGGCAGCAGTTTTGACCAAGGAAACTCAACTGTCAAAATCACAACAAAGAAACTACAGTTTTTTTTTTTTTCCTTGAATTCAAATATATTGAATTTTTAAAAGTTATCTATACAACAAAATTAATAAATAAAATTATATATATTATATTAATATGATAAGTTCTAAATTATTTAATTTTATTAAAAATTAACATAAACTTAAATCCATAAAAGACTTTTTTATTTTTTTAAATTTGCATAATACTCATCTTTTATTATTATAATTACATGTTCATTATTTTATTGTTCAGTATATAATATAAAATAATTTGTTCATATATATGGTTTAATCAGGTCAAATTAATTAAGTTTGGAAAGTTTAAATATATAATAATGATGATCATGACTGGCAACCTTCATAAAATCCAGTCATGACATGGATTTCTTTCTAATAAAAGGGCAATGATTCCAAACTTGTGAATGGGAGCTCATGATTCTTAGCTATACCTTGCCACAGCCAATCATTCCACAGACAATTGAACCCGATCCCTAAAATATCACCGAAATAGACGGAATGTACCATATCTTGCCAACTTAATTTCATTAAACAAAGACAATTTCTATTTTTAAACTTTTATTGCTTTAATCTGGCATTTTTGTTTTTTTTTTTTTAAAAGAAGAGGGCAAAGAGCATTAAAACTAGAAGCTTCTCTTTTCTCAGTGCCACTTTACCAAAAGCTAGTGGAGTGGATTCCCCTTCTCTCTGCGTTAGTGTATAAGATTCCCAATCAACTTTACTGTCCACTGCCAATTTACTTCGTTATATCTTCTTTGGATCCTTAAAGATAAGCCATTTGCTTCAACTGAGACAAACCCCCTTAGCCAAAGGGCCTGTTTCTTTTACCACAGCCATGCGAGGATCCAAAACCAGTTCACCACCATCCTCATTTCCCTCCATTTTCTTGCTGTTTCTCACTGTATCATGTGTTTTTGCCCCGCTGCATCCGGCCATCGCAGCACCGCCGGGGCAGTCACCAATTAAGACAGTTGTTGTTTTGGTCATGGAGAATAGATCCTTCGACCACATGCTGGGATGGATGAAGAAATCCATTAACTCGTCAATCGATGGAGTCACAGGGGAAGAATGCAACCCAGTGTCTACCAAGAATGCAACCACGCAAACCATCTGCTTCACGGATGATGCAGAGTATGTGGACCCGGATCCGGGTCACTCCTTCCAAGCTGTGAAGGAACAGGTATTTGGGTCTAATTCATTTCCTTCAATGACTGGTTTTGTGGAACAAGCACTCTCCATGCCGGATAATCTCTCTCACACGGTTATGAAAGGCTTTAGGCCTGAATCTGTTCCGATTTATGCTGCTCTGGTGCGAGAATTTGCCGTTTTTGACAGGTGGTTCTCTTCAATTCCTGGCCCAACCCAACCCAACAGGCTGTTTATCTACTCAGCTACTTCTCATGGAGCAACAAGCCATGTCAAGAAGCAGCTGGCACTGGGGTACCCACAGAAGACCATATTTGATTCACTTCATGAGAATGGCGTCGATTTTGGTATTTACTTCCAAAACATACCAACAACTCTGTTCTATAGAAATATGAGGAAATTGAAGTATGTTTTCAAGTTCCATCAGTTCGATTCGCACTTCAAGAAAGATGCCAGAAAAGGGAAGTTGCCCAGCTTAACAGTGATAGAGCCGCGGTATTTTGATCTTAAGCTAATCCCTGCAAATGATGATCACCCTTCTCACGACGTCGCCAATGGGCAAAAGCTTGTTAAGGAGGTTTATGAGACACTGAGAGCTAGTCCCCAGTGGAATGAGACCCTTTTTATCATTACTTATGATGAGCATGGTGGGTTCTATGATCATGTGAACACTCCTTATGTCAATGTTCCTAATCCGGACGGTAACACTGGCCCTGCTCCTGACTTCTTCAAGTTTGATAGGCTTGGTGTCCGCGTGCCAACAATTATGGTCTCCCCTTGGATCAAGAAAGGAACTGGTGAGCTCAAATTCTTATTACATGACTTCTATTTGCTAGTTTGTCTTCAAATTTGATCTTTACCCCTCCTATTGAGCTTAGTATTGCCATAATCTTAATTAGGGGAACAGCCTTGATGTTGACGTTATATTGTTAATGGATTGGTTGATCTTCTTGGTAGATTCTCTTGTATCACTGACTGGTGGATCTAGTGGAATGTTGTTGAGTGGTTATGGTTTTGAACTCAACATTACAGCTGACTTTTTGATGAGTAATTCCACACGTCCCGCAGCTGAAGGATGCATGTGATCGGCGTATAATGTTTTTTACTGCAAGTTGTGCATTTTCAAGATTTGTTGTCTAGGGGTTTTCTGTATGGAGTTCTTGATATGTAGTTGACTATTCTTTGCTGTCTTTTCGGTAGTGATTCATGGCCCACAAGGACCTACTCCGAGCTCTGAGTTTGAGCACTCTTCAGTTCCTGCAACAATTAAGAAAATCTTCAACCTCTCCTCCAACTTCTTGACTCACAGAGATGCTTGGGCTGGTACATTCGAGGGGATTGTTGGAGAGTTGACCTCTCCCAGAACTGATTGCCCAGGTACTAATCCTTCTAACCCAGTTGGCCCTTTGAGCAGATTTAGCAAGATCAGGCACCAGTTCAGAATGCCCATTAAGAATCTTCGGCCAATAAAGAAGAGGAAAAGAAACAGAACGCAGAGGATGCTCCTGAATTATTTGCATAGCATTTATCTTGGTTATGTATATGTTAATCTAGGAAAGAAGAATGTCACTTTTGTTTTAGTTTTTGTAAGTTGTTTGTTTATTGGACAGAACTGAACATGTGTTCCCTGTGATCTGTTTACAGTGACCTTGCCTGATGTTACACCATTGAGGAGGACAGAAGCAAAGGAAGATAGAGGGCTATCGGAGTTTCAAAGTGAAGTTGTTCAACTTGCAGCTGTTCTTAACGGTGATCACTTCCTGAGCAGCTTCCCAGATGAGATGGGGAAGAAAATGAGTGTGAAAGAAGCTCATGAGTATGTGACAGGAGCCATCTCAAGGTTTACAAGAGCAAGCAAAGAGGCCATCAATATGGGAGCAGATGAATCTGCCATTGTAGATATGAGATCATCACTCACTACAAGATCCTCCGTGCACAATTAGTATATCAACCTTCTTATATATAGATTTATGTGTTCATGTCCCTCACAGAGTTTAGCAATGTCCACCCACATTAAATTGTTCAAGTATCGTGCAATAAGATATAGAATAGTATTTCTTCTTTCTACCAAAGCACAAGTTTCCATTGAGGTAATGTAAATTGCCATGAGGCAACTGAAACTGTGAAACTGTACTTGAAATGTAGTTTCAGATGCCTGATATAAGAGTGTTTATGATAAATGAGCTTCTTCCAAAGAGTTTAGCCAGGTAATTTGAAGCCGAGGTGAACCTGTTTCAGTTGAATTAAGTATCTGAATTTGTTTTCCCAGAAAACTGCCATTGAAGGTGGCACATTATACAAAACTGTGAGAAGGCCAGTTCAGACTAGGATCTTCTGAACATCAAGATGGGTCCAAGTTTCTGCTGATTTTGTTGCTGTTGTATGGTAGGCAATGAACAAGACAGGCAGAAAGTGCGACAGTTCTGAGTCTCATCAATTCTCTCATTTCTGGCAAATGACAATTTTATATCCACCAGAATCTCAATGCATTCCTGGATATTTATTGTCCACATATCTATTGCACAATTACTCAATCATGACAACGAGATTTGCAGTACTTTGGAACACCTTGCTCCAGTCTAGGGTCTGGCAACTTCAGAAATCAGCCAAAGCCATGCGTTCCTACAGTTTGATACTTACACCATCCCAAATAAAATATGGATTAGAAGTGGTAAAAAGACCAAATTTCGGATGAAATAGAGTCGGATGAAGGTGCATGCCTAAGATCCAGATTGCGACTGGTTTGAATGAGATCTACAATGCCCTTGAATTGAACTTCAATAGCAGCTAAGATAAAAGGGGTTGGCCCTTAAGGGGTTGCGGGACGGGGGAGCCACCATAGTGAACTACATTGTGGCAGGCTTGTAGCTAAGGTCCTACCACCACAACGACAGTGGAGTGGGCTGTCAAAGAAACTCCAAGTAGCCATCAGCTTAATCAAGCTGCCAATATTCTGCATATGGGTCAATAATCATATATGCTACTATGGTGATGAGCAGCTGAGATATGGACCCAAATTCCGAAACCTCTCATCAAATGACACATTAAAATTCATCTAGTTCATTTTATCTATCAATCAAATGAAGATTTCCACCACATCAATTACCACGTCAAAAATGCATCAAACTATTCATGAGTGAATTTTGTTTTAACTTTATCCCTGAAAGATATACAAAATCTTCTCATTTAGCATTTTTCTAAAATAATGCAGTTCTTTACCAGTGAGAAACCTAATCACCCACTTTAAATTTGTATAAAATGAATGGATATCAGATACCAGAACAACTTCTATTCTCAGGCACCTTCTTTCACAACTGAGATATGAATTCCAAACTTCAGACAGAATAGGGACTTTGCCATGTTGATATGTCTGTGATAAGATCTCGTAGCTGATCAATAAGAAGCTTGAGATATGTGTTCTTGTTAGAAAGCTCCTGCATTTAAAAACATCCATCAGTGAAACACCAGCACCGAGAACTGGAATAAAATAAACAGGCTTTCAAATTAGCACCTCTGCGAAAGGATATAGATTTTCCATTATAATTATACGAGTTACTCTGTATCGTTATACAACTAAAAGGTTGACACCAGTGTTACTGTAAAGAGATAAGAACTTGTTCAAAAGTATGCCTAATCATTATCATCAGAATTCGTTGGTAATTACCTTCCTGAGACTAGAGGCTCGCTCCTCCAACTTCTCAATTTCAGCTTGATCTGCTGGGGATCCTGAGCCACTTGTTTCAAATGCTTTTGCCTATTGGAAATGAACAGACCACATAGTTAAATTGCAAGAAAGAAAACTAACCCATTGCAACTGCAACATCATAAAGCGGGAAAACCTGACATACTTACAAGGGGAAAAAAAATATTAAGAAAAGACAACCAGAGAAATTAAATCATGATGAGTAGACATGCAGCCCAGCTACCATATCCAAAGATATAACTTATGATTTTTCCACTTCCAGGTGGTATTACTGTGTCAATAAGCTGAACACAGTACTTGGCAAGATCACCTAAGGAGCCTATTCTCTCCAGGAGGAAGAAACGAAATTCTTGTGAAAGATTCTTGAGGGAAATGAGACATGTAGTTTTAAGCAGAAACTCAGAGACTCAGATCAATTTCCAACCAAAGTGTATTATAAATTGCTCAGCCTGCTGTTTTAGGTCTTTAATCAGAAAACTACAACTTCAAATATTTAGTTCAATAGTTCTAAAATTGATCATGTCAGCATGATCAAGATTCTAGTCAGTCAGATTCTAATTCAGTAATCAGAAAACTTTCACACTAATTCTACAAAACAAAACAATAAAAAAAAAAAAAGAGGAGCAAAGGTGCAATGCTTCTTGTTTACCTTTTGAGAATTAGGAATTGCAGCAAGAACAGCACGAAGGGAAGCTACGGAGTTCTTGTAGCGAAGGCGAGCATCGTCGAGAGCGCTATTGCCGCTGCCTCCACCGGCGCCTCCGGCCATATCCAAGTGATGCATGGATCCATCAGAGGACGACGCATCGCCATCGGTCGCAACCACACCGTTCGTGGAAACCGAAGGAGGCCCATTGGTAATTGCGGCCGAAGAAGAAGCGGGCGAGGGAGTGGTGGCCCACAGGGCAGGGTTGCAGAGCTCGTCGTTCATACAGGAGAGGATCTGGAAAGCTGCCTCTATCGTTTCTTCTAGATGCTTCTGCCCCTCCATCGCTAACTCCTGCGTTGTCTTCGGAGACACTAGCGCGCTGGCATTGGACTTTTCTTCCATTTCGTTCGCTCTAGGATGTAGGCACTCTGGTTTCCTGAGAGTTTTCCCTTTTTCTGGAGATTTCGAAGATTTCCTCAAAAAAATAAAAACACTGCCCAGCCCGAACTCTTCAGTGTGAAGATAATGCCCCACAATTCCCAGAGTAAGTTTTCCTCTTTTTCGGGCGTCCAAACAGAGGCTCTGAAAATTAACCCAAAGAAAAAAGATATCGTCGACAGCAGGGTTCGAACCTGCGCGGGCGAAGCCCAACAGATTTCAAGTCTGTCTCCTTAACCACTCGGACATATCGACTTGTTGTTTGCTTAGGGACACAACAAGATATTGATTCTTTACTAAGAAACAGAAAACGGCCCGTTTTGGTACGAAAAGCGAAGAGACGCCAGAGCCAGAGAGCCTGAGATGCCAGCAGCAGCCAGCAGGGAAAAGATAAGCGACTCTTTAACGAAACATGAGTTGGATTGGTCATCTTCTCCCTCCGCATTCTCCACCCTTCACTCTTTCAATCCCCAAAGCTTCCCATAATCTCCAAAACCATAAATCCTATTCGCAAAGTCACACCTCAAAGCCCATTCTCTTCTCCAATGTACTCTCCTTAGCTCTCGCTCTATCCTTGAACTCACCATTACCTTCCTCAGCAATCCCTTCTCTCAGCTCTCAGTCTCCTTCTCTCCCTCTCACCACCCCTTTCGCTCAGTCCAAGTTCTTGCAGACTGGACTGGAAAATGGGTTTGTGAAAATTTCTTTCTTTGCTTCACTTTAGTGGAAAATTTTACTTCTTTTCCGCAATATGACGTTTTAACATATCTGGTTTGTGGTGTAGTTTTACTTTCTTGCTGATGACTTTTATGTGATGTTGTAGGAAAATTAGACCTTGCCCATCAACGAACCCAGGTTGTGTCTCGACGAATCCGAAATCCTCATCTTTTGCTTTCCCGTTGACGATTCCTGAGAATTCTACAGAGGACGCAGTCCAGGTTTTGAACATTCATGCTTGTGTACAGCTGCATTTGGGCTAAAATTCTTGATTCTGGATTGAATCTTGTTCTGTCTTGACTTTTTCTGCAGAAATTGCAGGAAGTAATCTCGAAAACCCAGAAAAATGTGAAGATTCAGGATGTTGAAGATACCCCTGATGGTAATTGTACTGCTTAATCTATCTGAATTAGATTCTGGGTTGGTGTGTTAAATTTCTATGTGCTAGCAGGTGCTTTGATTCTTGATTTTCTTTCCTAATAACATTACAAACAATTGAAACGAAATCAGGCCAATATTTACAAGCTGAGGTTGATGGAGGATTCGGCAGAGACATCTTGGAGTTCCTGGTGAAAGGAGATGTGGTTTCTTACAGGTGTATGGCTGCAAAGGTAACTTATGTGTACCCTTTCACAACAGCTTTCGGTGATTCGAAGGGACAGGAAGAGAGAATGAAGAAGATTATTGACCAACTTGGCTGGTATTCTCCAAGTTTTGACTCCATGGATTAGGGTAAACAAGCATTGCTTGGAAACCATAGTTAACAGCTTGAATCCTTCATGGCTATACACCATTTTCATCCATCAAGTGTTGAAGTTAATGCTATTAAATTGTGCTGTGGTATTGTTCCCAATATGACAGCAGAGAAGCACTTTTGATTGCTCTCATTTGTGAGGACCGTTTCTGGGTATAGGCAGGCTAACTTGTGCAGCAAATCTTTCGTTGGAGTCATTAAGATCGCAAAATTTAATTTTTTATTTTTATCATTTAAAATAAATAAATGTTTAACTTATTTTAATTATTTTTTAGAGTCATTAAAATGGCAAACATCTTTTGTTGGAGTTTTTCTTCCCTTAAGCCCATGCGGTGGATGACCAGGTCTCCAACAAAGACCAAACTAGCACGAGTGGATTAAGGGAGACGTGAAGCAGAGTAACATGACCACGACCAACAGAAGCTCTGGAGTTACGTGTTACTGCAAGAATCTTGCATTAGTTGTTTAAGCTGACTGTGACATAAGTGACTTTAAATCAGTGTTCACGACAGCAAGGCATAAACTTAGTTAGATGATTGGTACCCATATCTGAAAGTCATGCTTTTAGGCTAATCTGTCTTTAATGATTTGGTATTTTCCTCGGGAAAAGTCATGACATTATGCTAATCCCTCTTAATTTCGTGCATTATTGCCTCATATAAGCCAAGCCCATCGGCTAGCATTAAATTATATAATTGAACATACTTGATCTCTTGTAAATGTTCTGGAAAGATATGGTATGAGCCAATATGATTAGATAGGTAATGACATGAGGTTTTTAAATTATTTAATACTTTTTCTTGGGTAAGTTATATACTAAAAATGTAGGTGAGTTTGTATATGGTCCGTAGGATGAATATTATATGTTTAACGAATTAATCAATCAGGATTTTAAATTTGAATTAAAAATTAATTATTATGACAGATTAAATTTAATATAATAAATTTTACAAAATATAAAATATTTACTTATCAAAAAATTTAATAACATAATTTATTGATTTTTATTAATTTATTACTATTACTATTAAATTATAAAGTAAGCTTATCATCTATCTAGAGTTAATTTTTTTATCAAATTTATAATATCTTTTTGTTTTTTAATTTATAAAGTTTTTTATAAGTTAATTTATTTTATAAAAATTAAATTTATTATTTTTATTAAAAATTATATAAATATTAAATGCTTTTTAATGCTATTCATTATTATACATTCAAATAGAGTAGAAGTTTGAATGAAGTTTTTTTAGTTTCAGTTTTTTAATATTATTTATTATTTTATGATAATATTTATTTATTTATTTATATTATTTTTTTAAATAATAACTAATTTTTTTTATTAATTTAACTCATATCATTTTTTTTTATCTATTAAGTTAATTTGTTTAAATATGAGCTTTGTAATGGTGATTATGACTCAGAGTTTATTCATGTTAAAAAAAATAAATTTTGAACAGTTGACTTTTGAAATAATTTTTTTGATTATTAATTTTTAAAATAAAAATCAAATAATTATTAATTAAATTAAATATTTAATTTATATTGTAAAATATAATATTTTAAATTTTAAATTTTGAAAATAAAAAATAAAAAAATTGATAATTTAAAATATTATTATAATCAAATCTTAACTAAATTATTTAAAATTTAATTTAAAAATATAAAATTTTAATTTAATTTGTAAATTCGAATTAAATCGAACTATGATCACCTCTAGCTTTACGAATTAAATTTCTAGATAGAATTATATATTACAAAATATTCAAGCAAACAAGTTTAAACAAACTTATTATTTTAAAAATTTCATCAATTTTTTTTTTATCGATCGAGCTCGTGTTCATAAATTGAGTTAATTTAGGTTAAACTTATTGTTAATATTGAATGTCAAAAATTTAATTAGGGTATCACAATTAGGCCTGATCATGGTTCGGGTTTGGTTCGGTTTCGGTTTCGAATCGTCGGTTTAAGATTTATGGTTAGAATGAGCCGAAACCTGAGCCGTTAGGCTACAGTTCCGGTTAAGGTCGGATTCGAAAGCAGTTCAAGTACGGTTTAGGTTTCGGTTCATATACAGTTCAAATTTCAGTTCGATTTTGATTTCGGTTTATATTTTAATTATAAATATAATACTTTTATTTTAATTATAAATTTTTAATAAAATAAAAAATAAAAAATCATACTTTTATTGAAATATATATTTTAAAATTAAAATTATTTTTAAAATTTTTAAAATTAATTTTTAAATTAAAATTTTTAATATTTTAAAAATTAATTTAATTAAAAACCGAACCAAAACCGTCGGTTTTGAATCATCGGTTTTGGTTTCGATTCAAAATTTACATGAACCATAACCGAACCATTTTGAAAATGGCTTCGGTTACGGTTCATATAAATTTTGAATCGAAACTATTTATATTACTTCTGGTTTAAAACTTTAAGATTTCGATTCAGTTCATCGATTTGAATTGAACCGCAGTCAAGTTTAATCACAATATATTATTTGTTTTAATCATAAATATATAATTTTATCTTATAATGATATTTTTTAAAAAAATAAAAAATTTGATACGTTACATATTTGAAACATAAATAATATTTTTTTCATAATTTTAATCAATTACAGATTCATTAATATAATATACTATAAAATTATACATATTTTTATTTTCTAAAATTTAATAAAATTGCACAATTATAACTCAACCATTCTGTCTCCTAGAACTGTTAACAAAATCGTTGCCACAGCTTTGAACCTTGACTGTATGGTCAAAATATTACTCAGAAAGAGACAAGAATTGGATGATAGTCGGCAAAGAAAACAAACCGAAAAATACTCGAGTGAAGGTTTTGTGGCAGAACCTAGGCATGCGTTCTTACTTTGATCCGAAACATGTTCTCACTCTGTCCATTTCATGTAGAACTCCATTGAAACGTGGTTTGACACAGCACATGTCAGATTTTCTCCTACCAAGTCTTGCTATATCATGTGATTAGGGCCCAAAATGACCAAATGGATAATAAATGATTGAGAAAGCTACATTTAGAGGTATAAGTTCTTAGGTTTTATATCTGTGGCAAATCCGACAAAAATGGCTGCTAGACATAAAACCTTTTAGAAGATAACAAAATGGAAAAAGACAAAGGGTAGGGTTAGAGAGTTGAGATGGAGCATTTAAATCTACCATGCCCACTAGTACATCGAAAATCTATGCTTCCATTCTTAAGTGATCTCTTGTGGGTTCAATGGTGAGAGAGGTTCATATTATTGACAAACTATAGGGTAAGTCTGATAAAAGCATTGCCCTGCCGAAGTCATGATCCCTGTCCCCTCTCTTCCTGATAATGCTATTGATAGTTGTAGCTACCGTTATCACCTCCTGACCATGTTTGCATTACCCCTTCGTATTCCATTTTCACACGTTTTCCACTCATCTGTGGTGAATAAAAGAAGATATGACATGGCAATAAGTGAAAAGCACACCTCCTATTTGATCCATTATCTGCAGATCTCCAAATACCATCATCAACTAATCTCATTTAGAGACTTTGTTTGACAGGTGATTGTTGGGAATAGCTATGCAACGTTTAGCTGAGAAAATCAAGGCCTTTTTCAACAACAGATGGCTGGTGTTTGTGTGTGCAATGTGGATTCAGTCCTGCGCGGGGATTGGGTACTTGTTTGGGAGCATATCACCTGTGATAAAGAGCGCCATGGGATACAACCAGAGGCAGGTGGCCCTTCTGGGTGTGGCCAAGGACTTGGGCGATAGTATTGGGTTTCTGGCTGGCACCTTATGCGAGGCCTTGCCCATTTGGGCAATTTTACTTATTGGCTCCGTGCAGAACTTTGTTGGGTACGGTCTGGTTTGGCTTATCGCCGCCGGTAGCTTGCCTGCTTTGCCTCTCTGGGTGGTGAGTTAAATCATTTTCTGTTTTTCTTCGTTTGAGCTTCTTTCTTCCGAGTGTTTTTGTATATTGGCTTTCTAGGCAAAGTTTGATTATGGTATTGGGTTCTGGGATGAGTTTGATTTCTCTTCTGGCTTCTGGGTCACGAGGGAATATTGATCTGAATGGCTTCTGATATATGATCTCCTTTTGAGATTTGTGAAAATTACTGATCTCTCTGGTTGACCTTCAAAAGGATTATAATAATGAGGAGGAGCAGGATTGGATGATCTGGTTGGCAGAAAGTACTTACCCGTGTTTATTATTCCCAAAATTTGCAATTTCATGGTCTAAATAAAATTTTCCATCAGGAAGAAACCTTAAACTGGAACTTTGATGTAATTTGAGAATATGATAATTGTTAGGTAAATTGTATTTCTTAGTTCTTCATTATTGCGAAATAAATCAACCGAGAAGGATATTGCCCTAATGATTTAATTACGAAGGAACGTTGCCTTGTGCTCTGTATCTTGATCTTAGGCTTACTGATGAAGGCAACAAAAACTCAAAATTTCTGTTGTATTCCTCTTATGATACAAGAACGAGTGCAGTTCATCTTGCTATTTGCAGTTCAGGAGAAGTATCTGCATATTTCTTTCATCTTAAGCATGTTTCTGTGGAATACAGTTAAGGAGCAATTGTCACTGAAATTGAAATATCTGCTTTCATTCCTAGAAAATGAACTTATCTCACTTCCTGGGACTTATCTGGCTGTGCAAACACATGCTTCTGTTCATTGTTTTGATCAAAGAAGCTGGAGAGTTTTCTTCAGCTACTTTACATCAATGGAAATGTTAACTAGGTCTTTGTTTGCAGCTATGCATCGCTATATTTGTGGGAACAAATGGGGAGACCTACTTCAACACAGCAGCTCTTGTTTCGTGCGTGCAGAACTTCCCTAAAAGCCGGGGTCCTGTTGTGGGGATACTGAAAGGGTTTGCAGGATTGAGTGGCGCAATCTTGACTCAGATTTATGCTTTGATTAATGCTCCTGATCAAGCATCTCTTATTTTCATGGTTGCAGTTGGACCATCAATGGTTGTCGTTGCTCTGATGTTCATTGTTAGACCAGTGGGAGGTCACAAACAAGTTAGGCCATCTGATGGTTCAAGCTTCTTATTTACGTACTGTGTTTGTGTTGTCCTGGCAGCTTATTTATTGGGAGTTTTGCTGCTTGAGGATCTATTGGACATAAATCAAGGTTTGATCATGTTATTCACAGTGCTTTTAATTATTCTCATATTGCTGCCAGTTATTATCCCCATTGTATTGGTTTTCTTCTCGGGACCAAGATCTTTGGAAGAGAATCTTCTCTCCAAACCAGACAAACAAGAAGTTAACTCTGAGCAGGACTCAAATGAGGTCATTCTAAGTGAAGTCGAAGATGAGAAGCCTCCAGAGGTAGACTCACTTCCTGCATCGGAAAGGCAGAAACGAATTGCTCATTTGCAAGCTAAACTGTTCCAAGCTGCTGCAGAAGGGGCAGTGAGGATCAAGCAGAGGAAACGCCCACGAAGAGGAGAGGACTTCACTTTATTGCAGGCATTAGTGAAGGCAGATTTCTGGCTCATTTTTGTCTCCCTTGTACTGGCTTCTGGATCAGGTTTGACTGTAATTGACAACATGGGTCAGATTTGTCAATCTCTGGGATACAGTGATACAAGCATATACGTGTCCATGGTTAGCATTTTCAATTTTCTTGGCCGCGTTGGAGGTGGCTACTTCTCTGAGGCTGTTATCAGGTACAATCCTGTTTCACTTTTCCCAAAACAAAACTCTACTGATTTCCCTTTAGCTGATGCTTGCACATGATTCCTTACCAGTTTCCTTGCTTGTGTTCTTACCAGAAAGTATGCATACCCAAGACCAGTAGCAATGTCTGTGGTTCAGGTTGTCATGGCAATTGGACTCTTCTACTACGCAATGGGATGGCCAGGGCAAATTTACATCGTGACTGTGCTGATAGGAATGGGGTATGGTGCCCATTGGGCAATTGTCCCAGCTGCAGTTTCAGAGCTATTTGGCTTGAAGAGCTTTGGCGCATTGTATAACTTCCTTACACTTGCAAGTCCAGCTGGTTCTCTGATATTCTCTGGTGTCATTGCCAGTGGCATTTACGACTACTATGCAGAAAAACAAGCTGGTCTGAGACTGCAAAATCCAGGGCCTCTGCTCGCTAGAGAGGATGAGTCACTTACTTGTGTTGGCCCTGAATGCTACTCGCTCACTTGTGGGATAATGTCAGGATTATGCATCATTGCAATGGTTTTGAGTCTGATTGTTGTCCATCGAACTAGGAGTGTCTACACTCAACTCTACAGAAGCTCTCGCAATTGAGTCCCAGCAGAAGCAGCTCAACTCTGCAATTCATTACCCTATTGTATTCTAGTATCATGGCTATTACCTATCTCCCAGGGAATTTTTTTATGGGAAGAAGGTTGGTGCAAGCAGCTCCGTCCCATGTATTACTTTCAGAAGCAGGAACTAGTAAAATGTGATAGTTTTTGGCATGCATTATCAGTTTATCGAGTGACAAGCAAGGTAATTCCCTCTGTTTTGAATTTGGAATGCCTTGCTTTGGTGATTAAGTACATTGTATTTGTTTGTGGAAACTTATAAAGATCTTCCCTGGAGCTTCAACCAGGCAGCTTAGAACATCCAACAATGAGTCTGAAGTATATTTGTATGTACCCTGTACGTAAGGAAGAAGCCTGAAAAACGCATATTTTGTATTGATTGGTATCGTTCCTGTTTATTTAAGAGCCAATGTGAACTCCATAGTCATTAAAGCTAAAAAAGCTCCGACTAAGCCATCATCTTTAGGTAATAAGAAAAAACAGAATACCATGTGATCATATTACAGAAACAATTATGCCTTAGCATTTCTGCATTTCAGATCAAAAGAACCAGAGGACATGTTAAGGCCCTGGAGAATCATAGGACCTCTTACATTGGACCTTGTTTGTCCTAAAATACCAATGAAATAATTACTGGTAATCCAGTTTTAGTATCCTGAACCAAAAAGGGAGAGGCTGGTGTGGAAGCAATACCCAAGAATCCGATTTTCTTTTAAGTTCAAAATCCAAGCTTTTAAGATCAAAATCCAATGAATCCTCTGTACATGGAAGGTAAAGGAAGGATACAAAGAAACCAAATTTCTCCATCACTCCTATGGTTTTGCCATATTTGTTAAAAAATACAGAATTCCATATTTAGATGAGTAATCAAATGCATTTCCTTCCAGGCAAACTATGAATTTCAAGGGGGTATTTTTTAGATTTTATGAAAATTAAGTGGGTTCTGATAATATTACTATCATATTCTATAATGTTAATATTGGACCAACCATATTTTTATTTAAAAATTAGCAACCTTACCTCTTATTGGTCACAATAAAACTTATCTTTGCTTTTAATT
The DNA here is from genome assembly GCA_021397835.1 of Moringa oleifera. Classification (NCBI taxonomy): domain Eukaryota; kingdom Viridiplantae; phylum Streptophyta; class Magnoliopsida; order Brassicales; family Moringaceae; genus Moringa; species Moringa oleifera. Next base: position 7,936,213 of record JAJFZO010000344.1, on the reverse strand, counting down.
ACTTACCTTATTTACAAAAATAAAAAAATGGTTTATTGCTAATAAAATATTAGAAAAATCCATGGTCTGAGTTATATTTAAGTAGTGGTGGTAGGCACATTTTCTTTTCAAGGGTTTTTTATTGGTTTTTCTTTTGCACAGAAAAGAAAAAAACTACCGTTTTACTGATATTTTTGATCTGGGTGGCAACAGACGGAAAAAATCAAAATTGAGTTGGAATTTGGGTCAGTGGAGTCTCTTCGATTCAATTCTCTGCAAATGGGTATCTTTGTCTTCTCCCTCTTGTTATCTCTATCTGTATGTTTATCCTTTAAATTAGGCTCTGCATGGAATTTTTTTGGTATTGGTTTGTGTTGAATGCTACTTTGTTGATGAAGATGAGGCTTATTAGGGTTTTAGTCAGAATTGCTGAATTGAGTTATTTGAATGTGAAGTAGAAAAATTGCTTGTTTGTTTTGTTGAGGGCTAATTGAAGCCATTGTGATAAGTGGGGGTCTCTTCCTCTTTTATTTATTTATTGATTATTTTTAAATAATAATTTTTTTATTGTTGTGTTTGGATATTCATTAGGATTCAGGTTTCTCTGATTTTTGATTGTTTTGTCTCTTGAAGTATATGGGTAACTGAGATTGTACTTTATGGAGGGGAAGTGAATATTGTCTGTCTAGTTGATGAGAAACTAAGGGAAAAGGGAAGAAAACTTGGAATTTTGTGACAGCAACTGAGTTGTTGCTTGTTATTGGATTCAAGTTTTGCTATCTCATTCCTATTATCTCTCAGCTATGAAGCAGACCCTTGAGATTTCTCTTTTATACTAATTGTTAGTTCGTTTCATGTGCTTTATGATTTGGTTTGATAGACCAATGTGGGTGGAACTGTGATCATGTTTCTCCCAATGTTGTGCTGAAAAAATTCGTTATGCTTATCTCGGAAGTTCGGTACTTGAGTTCGTTGTAATTAATAAGTAGCTTCCTCGGTATGTCTTTTGATCAATTAATAGGCTTTTGTATCAAGAATATTTGGATAGTTGGAATCTATGATCCCCAGAATCAATGATTGGCATTGAATGTTTGCCGTTATTGTTCTGCTAACTTTCCAGCGCAAATTACGCGGCTTTATTTGTTTGATAGACCAATGTGGGTGGAACTGTAATCATGTTTCTCCCAATGTTGTGCTGAAAAGTTCGTTATGCTTATCTTGGAAGTTCGGTACTTGAGTTCATTATAATTAATAAGTAGCTTCCATGGTATGTCTTTTGATCAATTAATAGGTTTTCATATCAAGAATGTTAGGATAGTTGGAATCTATGATGCCCAGAAGCAATGATTGGCGTTGAATGTTTGCAGTTATTGCTCTGCTGACTCTACAGCACAAGTTACGTGTCTTTATTTTACTTCTCTACTGAAATTATTTCCTTATATTGGGTTCAATCTCTTGGTTTGTCAGGGTTTAAGTCAGGGGCACCTCTTTAAATGATGCACGTGGAGAAATACCAAGTTTAGATTCAATTTTTGGCAGCTGTTGAATCTTTGATGATACCGTGATTATTTTTTATTTAGAGGGAACTAAAGAAGGAAAGCAGACAGTGCCAAAAACTCTTAGCATGGATTGTAACAAAGATGACGCAAGCAGGGCAAAATTGCTTGCAGAGAAGAAGTTTAGAGAACAAGACCTTGCTGGAGCGAAAAAGTTTGCTTTGAAGGCTCAGAACTTGTATCCTGATCTTAATGGTATTGCTCAATTGCTTGCAACTCTTGATGTCCACATCTGTGCTGAGAAAAAAGAAAATGAGGTAGTTGACTGGTACAAAGTCCTTGATGTGGAACCATCAGCTGATGAAGACACAATCCAGAGTCACTACCGGAGGTTAGCTGTCTTTCTTCATCCTAATAACAACAAGTCAGTTGGTGCAGATGGAGCTTTTAAACTTTTATGTGAAGCCTGGAATTTGCTGTCTGATAAAGCCAAGCGAACTGCTTATGACCAGAAGCGGAACTTAAGGTCCATAGATCCCAATGTTCCATATGGGAGACCGTCATCATCAGCGCCAGTTAGCCAGAATGGTTTATGCAGTTTTGGTAGCAATGCTTATTCCAATACAAGGGATCACAGGGGTGCTACTCCTCCATTATCTTCTCAGCATCCTCATCCTCCAGCAAAATCTAGCACCTTTTGGACATCCTGCAGTGCTTGTAAATTGCATTTTGAGTACCCAGAAAGATATCGAAACGCCAACCTCCGATGCCCTCACTGCCGTCACACCTTCATAGCCATGGAAACACCAGTCCCACAAATGAATCGCAGGGACCCGCCAACCTTGTGGAATTCCTTGCAGCCACAGAATGCTAGTCAGTATGCAAGAACTGAAGGTTCATATGCTCCTGGAAGGATTCCATCAAGATGGTCCCGTGTGAACATGTCAGATGTGTTCCCCAAATCAGTCAATGCTGGAGGCACATCTGTACAGGCTTCTTCACCTGCTCAGGCTGCAGATGTTGCTCAGACTGCATATGAAGAATTAAAGAGGAGATGGGAAGAGGCATTTGCAGCTATGGATACATTCCAGAAAACTCAAGCTTCTACAGAGACAGGTTCTGGTTTGTCCACTGGGTCCTTCAATGCTGGTTCAAGATCAGTAAAAGGTGACAGGCCTAAGAACATGAGACGGATGGACAAACACAGAATGAATAATAATGGAACAGAGATGGCAAAGCAGGTCATTGGTGGAGTTGATTTGTCAGAATCTCAGAGGGGACTTTTTGAGACAGCCAAAGTAAACATCAACAGAAACTTGAGACGGAGTAATATGATGGAACTACGGCGAGTAGAAGTTGACAATATGCTAATAGCAAAGGCTAAGAAAACAATTGCACAGAAGTTAACTGGTTGCAGCTTGGGTGATGTATTAAAGACTTCAAATGAGGAGATTAGAAAGAAGGAAAAGGGAAAGACCACTCATGCTGAAAATGACGAGACAAACAATGCAAGTAAATCTGCAGAGGATATGGATATCAAGCCAAGCATTGAGATCAAAAAGTTTTCCTTGGCCATTTCTGATGTTGATCCTGGTACAAAAGCCACTCATCCGTTGACTATGAGCGTTCCAGACCCAGATTTTCATGACTTTGATAAGGATCGCACAGAAAAGTCATTTTGTGAAAACCAGGTTTGGGCTGCTTATGATGATGATGATGGGATGCCTCGGTATTATGCTATGATTCATCGTGTGGAGTCCTTGAGACCATTCAGAATGCGTGTCTGTTGGCTTGGTTCCAAAAGCAACGATGAACTGGCACCAATAAACTGGATTGGTTCTGGCTTTTACAAGACTAGTGGGGATTTTCGGAGAGGCAAGTATGAAGTTAACAAGTCTCTTAATTCCTTCTCGCATAAGGTTAAGTGGATGAAGGGCAGCAAGGGGGTCATTCAAATTTATCCCAGAGAGGGAGATGTTTGGTCTTTATATAGAAACTGGTCCCCTGAATGGAATGAGCTTACACCTGATGAAGTTAGAAAGAAATATGACATGGTGGAGGTGATTGCTGATTACAGTGAAGAGAGGGGCGTGGCTATCGTACCCCTTGAGAAAGTTGCTGGGTTCAAGACAGTGTTTCGTCGGCATGTAAACCCTGACAAAATCAGGATTATTCCAAGAGAAGAGATGTTCAGATTCTCTCACCAGGTCCCTTCCTACTTCCTTACAGGTCAAGAAGGCCATAATGCTCCTAGGGGTTGCTTGGAGCTGGATCCTGCAGCCATGCCTTTGGAACTTCTTCAGGTATTAACTGAAGCTGAGCTGAGTGAAATGGAAGGTGCAACTGAAAGAGCCAAGCAGGACATTGCCATAGGGGATGTTAGAAAATCTAGGGAAGATGAGCTGGTGGAGAATGGCAAAGCAACTGATGAAAAAAATATTGCAGAGACTGAGGAAAAAGCTGTGGATGTTGTAGACGAGATGATTGTGTATAAGCGAAGACGGCTGGGGAAACAGAAATCTAGCGGGTAGCAAAAGCTATTTGACATTCTGTCCTCTGAGTGATCTGAGAATGTGGAAGAGAAAGAGAAGGTTAACGCATGTGCAAGCATCAGAATTTTCTCTTTTCCTCCGCTTTTCAGCAAGTAAATGGAGCACTCATGCTGGGTCATGATACCAGAACTGATTCAGCAAATTTTGTTTTCTTTACTCCATCCAGTAAGCACCAGTTTCATAGGACACATTTTTACTTTTGAAGTTCAAAAATGCACACAGGAAGTCGTAAGGTTTTATTTACATTTTACAGCATGAGCACTCTGTAGGTTAAGCTCATTAATTACTTTCTTGCAACACATGTTTTCATTATCTTTTACATAACCTTGAAAAGGACTAATTTTATTTGCCGCCAGTCTATTTAGTTTTGCTTTAAGCTTCAAAGTCTTTGTATCTTTGATGGTCTTTACATTTCTAGTTGATCCTTGTTATAACAAACCTTGATAGAGTTTCAGCTCTTTTTTTTTTTTTTTTTTTGTTTCTTTGTAGTTCCTTGCTTTATGAATCTCTTTTTCCTTCTTTGCTTAAATACCATTGTTTAGTTCTTTACATCTCTGGCAGCGGGTAGAATACAATAGCAGGCTTTGGTCATTACTCTTGCATTTCTATGACCAACTGAAAATGAGATGGGTACATGTCCTCTTCTTGTTTCATGCATTTCAGATATACCTCTTCTCTCTGATATTCATCTGGGTGTCTAGTGAAGAACCCAACCTCGTAAGCTCTGGCTTTGTTTTCCGAAGAAACCAGGGATGTTTCCATTTCGTTTTGACGAATTGGCAAAACTGGTTAAATATAGTTTTAGCGTAGAAACAGTGGAATGTGGACTGCACTATAAAACAAGTCTTTGGTTTTCTGGTTTTCTTCTTTTTTGTGAAGGTGGGCTTGTTCTGGTTTGGTATAAAACATCCCATTAGGGAAGCAAATATCTTGCAATCCTAAAGGGTAACATAGTCTTGACATTGTTTTGAAAGAATATTACTTTTTGTCAGATCAAGTTGTGAAATTCTGAAACACCGCTCTCAAATATAATAACTGTAAAGAGGAAATATTCTCTGAGATCTTTTCCCCATTGATGCCAATGGCCCTTCAGGCCTCGAAAGAAAATTACTGCACTAAAGGGTAGGTGACAAAAATGGAAAGATTTTTCCTTTTGAATAATATTTTCAAAGGGTCCACTGTACAAATATCATACCAAGCTATAATTGCAGCCAATAGACAAGTTGAAAAACTGTATCAAACCCATGTTCTGCGGCAAGTCAACCTTAAAATTGATGTTGTTGGTCTATAGAAACTTCATTGTCCACTTGTTTGGCCACTGAGAAAATTTCAGCTGCCACCCAGCGGATTTACCCAGAAATCATTGTTCAATCAATTGAAAGCAAAATGTGTAATCTCTGTTTCTGTAAAGTAAAGGTCTTTTTCCCCCCTTTTTTTTTTAATTTTTGGACAAAATTAGTGAATAAAGTTTTTAGTAATTAACTAAATCGTGTGCGGGATAAGTGGAAAAAACATAAGAATAAGAGTCCTGATCAGCAAAATCAGACAGACGCACCAACACAACAGAAGGCAACGCCAAAAACTAAACAAATAAACAATCACCTACATCGCTCCACCTTATCCCATCCATCTCCAGCCCCTTTGCGGAACTTCCCCCACCCTCTGATCAATCTCTCCATTTGTCCGTCAAAGATAATCAACCGATTTGTTTCTCCATCAATCAATCCTTTGCCCCGCCAAAAGTGACCCGAATGGACAACAACCAGCAAGCCCAATCCTCTTCGTACCCACCGCAGCCCCCTACTGCTGCCGCAGCGGCAGGTGCGCCACCAGCTGCAGCGACTCCGTTTCACCATCTCCTGCAGCAGCAGCAACAGCAGCTGCAGATGTTCTGGTCGTACCAGCGCCAGGAGATCGAGCAGGTCAACGACTTTAAGAACCACCAGCTGCCCTTGGCCCGCATCAAGAAGATTATGAAGGCCGACGAGGACGTTCGCATGATCTCCGCCGAGGCCCCAATCCTCTTCGCCAAGGCCTGCGAGCTCTTCATTCTTGAGCTTACCATTCGCTCCTGGCTCCACGCTGAGGAGAACAAGCGCCGGACACTCCAAAAGAACGACATCGCCGCCGCCATCACCAGGACTGACATCTTTGATTTCCTCGTTGATATTGTTCCCAGGGACGAGATCAAGGACGAGGCAGGCCTTGGTGGCATGGTTGGGGCCACCGCCAGTGGCGTGCCGTATTATTACCCGCCCATGGGGCAGCCTGCAGGGGCTGCTGGGCCTGGCGGGATGATGATTGGGAGGCCTGCCGTGGACCCCACTGGTGTCTACGTTCAGCCTCCGTCACAGGCATGGCAGAGTGTGTGGCAGACGGCGGCCACTGCAGAGGACGGGTCCTATGGGAGCGGAGGGAGCAGTGGGCAGGGCAATCTTGATGGGCAAGGGTAATGTGGATGAAGAATTTATCTTTTTTCCTTAAAATTATTTGTTGGGGCTTGGTGGTTCCTCGTTTCACATGCGGAATGAGAAAATGCTCTGGTTTTTTCTAGTATTGGTAGAATTAACTTTTTCTTCTTCTTTTTTTCCTTAATAATGTGATCAATTTTGCTGATCTCTAATTGTGTATTTGATCAGAATAACTGAATCTTAAGAGAGTACTCTTAGGTTTTTTGTTCTGTTGGTAGAATTAAGTTTTTGTTACTTTCCTTGATAATACGATCTTTCTTGCTTCTGATTATTAAAAAAAAAAAAGATGATCTTTCTTGCTTGTCTCTATTCTCGGTTTGATTAGAAGAACTGCATCTTAGGTTTATTTGGGAAAGAAAAGCTTCTTGGGAGCTTTGGAACTGATTAGTCTGAATTGGGTAAATTCATCTGTATATTATGGATTGGTAGCTCATGAGAAGAGGAAAGAACTTGATACTTGTCGTTTCTGGGTTTTGTTTACCATCTGGGTATGGTAGCATAATAGGACAATGAAGAACTTATTGGCCTCATAATAACTTTGCAGATACGTGGTTTATGGCGTTATGGTAGCAATATTGACTCAGTGAGTTTAGTTAGTGTTATTGATGAATGAACATCTGTGCAATCCACTCTGAGCACATAGCTTCCCTTCTTACATAGGCAAATGACTTGGGTGCTGTCTTCATATGCGTTTCACATATGTTCTGTTTCTCCTGTCCATGGCTATAGGTGTTTTCTTGTTGTCGTTGGATAATGGGATTTGTCCAATAAATTGGTGATGGATTCATCTGCAGAAAGATACCTTCGATTGGACTATGTGGCAACAGAACCCTTTAGTCGATGGATCATACTAGATTTGTTAAATCATTAGAGCTTTCCTTTTACTGGTTTGTGTATATTATGATGACAAAACTAAGTGCATTAGTCGTTACTTTTGAAGGTATGTTAGATGATTAAATTTTGGAAAGGTTGTATTGGTACAAAGAGAAACTGTTGTAACACGTGGATGCTATATCATTAGCTTGAGTGCGCTGTTCGAAAAGCTTTGTTTGTCGTATTCCATAAAAAACATTGTGAATGTAGTTTGAGGTTGTCATATTGTATGACGAACAATATGGATGTGGATTGAGTTCAGATTCCTGATGAAGACGGTTATCATAGCAGGATGCGAAGAATTTGAGAAGAGCAAGGAGGATTAGAGATTTTTTTTTGACAGCTTGATTAGGTTCCCATAGAGATGGAAGCTTATTCGATTTTAAGTTGACCCTGTTGGTAGGTACTAATGAGGTTTTAAGTGGGGAATGTTTTCTTTATAGGACATGTTATTCAGGCATCTGGATTCGTCACTAGAAGTGTTAACAGTTGTTCTTTGTTTTGGCTGAGTGGTGTAGGTGTACAGAATTAATGGGGACATTTTTGGAACTATGATTTATACTGAACGGGAGAGAGAAGTTAGCTTGTGATGTCCAATTTCTGCTGAGGAGCTAGAGAATCTCTGTGGATACTGTTGTTTACGTGACACTATCCTTCAGAAGTAGTTGGAGACAGCCTTAACCTGTTCAAATCTTTGCATCATAGAAGTTGTTTAAACAGAGGCCCCCTTCCTCAGAAGGAACACTGTCTTTCTGTTTCTTTATTCCTCTTCATTGCTTTGCAATCAATCAGTTTTGGTGTTCTTAGTCTTGCACCATGCATTGCTTAGAGTGAATATCTTGTCATTCTTGTACTGATGAGAAGTTTTCAATTTTTCCTTTGCCAATTGTATATCAGGCAATTTATACTCCGCATTCTTTGATGCTTAGTTTTTCCAGAAAATGCGAGAACTAAAATTTTCTTGTTGATGAACTCTAATATCTAGCAGTTATTGATGCTGGTGATAGCAGTTCTGGGGACTATTTGGTTTGTTTGTTATGACAAGCCCTTCCCTTTTCTTCTATGATCATTTCCTTCCTACAAGTCTTACATGATCTTCCTTCGCTCTGACACCCAACCCAAAGTATACATAGGTACTTTCATTTGCATGATTTGAACATTGTTCTGTGGTTGACATGCTTCATGTCATATGTCATGTGTCCTACGAAACTCTTGGAAGCTCCCTCCTTTCATCAAGAAAAGGGATTAAAAGTTTCTGCCCATTTGCTTTTTTGACATGACAAACCTCTTCATCTTCTTCGCGGTGCCTCTCTTTAACTCTTTTTACTTATCTTTCTCTGCAGCTAAATGATCCGAATGCATGGCAATGGGTGTTCCAGCAGAAGGCAGTGGAGCTCGGGTGATGCTTCCTGGAATTTTGCGTATAATTCATGAATCCATTTGTATGCTCTTTGATGCAACAGACTTGCTTAGAAACTTGTTGAAACCTTTAACTTTGAATTATTGCAGCTAACCGTTGCTGCTAAGACTTGCCTAATTACATTTAAACTGTGCAGTTCTTACATTAGAGTTCATATATGTTGTTGCTCTATATGTCACTTCGAAATTGCTGTAGCTGCTGCAGTACCACAAAAGGGATTCCCAAGAAAACTGGCATGCCTGATATTTTATTGATTTGTTTTATTTATTTATTTTATTAATATATATTATATTAAAAATTAAATAGATATAAGATCAATAAATATCTTGATCATGATTTATTATAATTCACATGGGAGTGGAGAGAAAAGAGAAAAAATAATGTCATAATTGACTTTTTTTATTTGAGGGGTAATAGTTGTTTAATAGAAAATTAAAATTATTTTATATTTTATTATATTAATTAATTATAAGTTTGTGTAATGTAGGAAGTTATTTTATTATGTTAGATACATATTAAAAAATTATTAATAATGATGATAATCAATTTTTAAAATTCATAATTTTAAATTATATAAATTTTAAATCAATTGAATTATTGAAGTTAATGATTTATAATATACAAAAATTTAAAAATAATTAGAGATCATATTTACATATAGTAAAATGTTAATTGAATCATTCATTATTGATCATAATGACTCGAATAAACATAATAAATAATGTTCATGACTTTATGACAATTTTAAAATTAAATATATTAAAACAAATATTATCAAAATAAATACTTTAAAATGAATTAAATAAAAAATAAGAGTTCAATGTGCATGATAACTCTCTTCACTTATATTTTATTAATAATTTAACTATAGTTCTTTCATTTTAATGAAATTTACTAAAATCTGAATATATATTAATATTGAAAAAATAATTTTTATATGTACATTGATGTCAAAAACATATTGATTATCAAATCAATATTATTTTTTCAGGTAAAAATTTTAAAATAATTTAGATGAAAATTACCAAATTCTTATATTCAAAAGTTTGAATTTATAAAAAATAATATTAATGTTTTTTAAAATATTACAAAATTACTATTTACATACATGAACAGTTATCAATTTTTTGAGATTATACTTATTGTTATGTTTAAATTTAAATTGTAAATCTTTTTAATTTAAAGTTTTGTTATTTTAAAATTAAATTTATTATCAAATTTATCAATATCTCATAATAATAATTATTAATATATATAATATAACAATTTAAAATTCATGTTGTGCAGAGAAAATAAATTAAAAAATATAGTTTTTATCATTATAAATTTATATTTTATTAATTAAAATACTAAAACTAATTTTTTATTTTATTTATTAAATTAGTGATTTACAAATATTAATAGTTTTATTATCAAAAATTTTATAGGTATTTGTGTAATAAGTTTTCTATTACAATAAATAAATTTACATTTTGCAAAAAAAAATTATTGTATTCTCAAAAAATATTTTAATGTTGTAGTTTATTAATGATATAATTTCACAAATCACAATAAATAAATAATAAACAAAATTAAAACTAAATGAAATCAGAAAGGTTACATAAAATCAATAAAAAACGATTTTGATATCTTTTCAATAAATAAAAAATTAGAAAAATTAACATTTATTTATGCTTATAATCATAAAGTGATCAAATAAGATAAGTAATAACTAAAAATTTAAAATTTAAAAAACAAACATACATTTTTTTTTGGATCAAAAAGAGTTTTACAATTTTGAAATTGAGAGTTTTTCCATGGACCTACTTGTTTATAGTAATTCTGTACGTTTGATCACTAATTTTCGTCATTAAATGAAAGATGTAATAAGAAAAATAAAATAAAAATTTTAAAAATAAATTTACATGTAAATATCTTTTAGATAATATATATATATATATATATATATCTTTTAGATAATAAAATATATCTTTCTTTTACATGATTGTTGATTAGCAAATACTTCAACTTCAATTTTATAGCATTCATTACAAATATCTAAAACTTTAAAAATAAATAAATTAAACAATTTTACGTCAATATTTGATGTAAGACATTTATAAAGTAAAGTAAAATAAAAAATCTTCTAAATATAATTAAAATAAAAATAAAAAACAATAAATTCAATAAATAAACTTATTTTGAGATAAGAGTTGATTTATGTATAGTTATTAGCATTTTAAGATTAAAATTATTAATTTTAAATTTCCAAGTATGAATAGTGGTGAGTATAAAAATTTTATCATTTTAATATTAAATTTACCATTAAATAATTTTTTAAAAAATTTAAATTTTAAAATTACATAAAAGAAAGTACTGATGTATTATTAAAATATAAAATTATAAAATAATTAATATTTTACAAATTTTAGTAGCCACATTAATGTGGTGGGATAAAAATAAATGCAAATGTTTTTAAAAGATTTGAAATATTAACAATATAGATATATAATAAATTATGATTATTTATTTAATTAAATTATTACAAATTAATATCATATTAAAAATTCAACACAATAAATATTAATAAAAAATTTAATCATTAAAAATTTTCAAATATAATGAAAGATATAACAATAAATTTACTAAAACACCCCTTTCGTTCTTGGCTTCATGGAATGTGGGAAGATTGGGCTTTTTCTAGGCCCAATAATGTGGTTGAATCTTCTAACTTTGACCAGACAAATTAAAAAACAAATTAGAACTCAAAGTAAACGTGAGCTTTAAGCTTTTTCGCCTCTACCCTTAAAGCCCCAATTTTGCTCCCAAAATTCGCAAATCAGATCTAGGGTTTCACTGTGCTTTTCTTATTCTGAGAAATGGACGCCCTTGACTCAGTTGTCGATCCTCTCAGAGACTTTGCCAGGGACAGTGTCCGCCTTGTCAAGCGCTGCCACAAGCCTGATCGCAAAGGTATCCGATTCGTGCTCTGTAGATTACGGGTTAGGTATCAGGGTTATTTTTATTTTCGTTTTGTTAATATCTGATGGTTTTTTGGCGGTCAATTTTTTGGTTTTTGTGTGCAGAGTTCACCAAGGTGGCGGTCCGCACGGCGATCGGATTCGTGGTGATGGGCTTCGTTGGCTTCTTTGTGAAGCTGATCTTCATTCCGATTAACAACATCATCGTTGGTTCTGCTTAGGTAATATTTCAAAATTCCATCTTTTCTTTATTCCCATCATTCAATTTTTATTTTGTCCTATGCTGAGGTTATAGATGCTTGTTTTTCTTGAATTGGTTCCACAATTTTTAGATTTTATAGATGAATTAAGTATGACTGCATGGTTTTGCGATGGATTTGTTATGATTCTACATGATTAAATTAGCAATTTTGAGATAAGATGTTTAGTTATAAACTGATCAAAGTTATAACCATTAGCTCAGTATGCTTTAATTCAATTGGACAAATTTGGTTTGGTATCCACTACTCCACACCTCAGTGAAATGTATTTCCCTTTGAGCTAACAAGTGTTGAAACTGAGTGGCCCACCAGGAGTTTTAAGGTTTGTAATACTTTAGCACATAAAACTGGTGCATTGCTAATATGTCAATCATGCTAGTTGTGGGATTCGCTGACCATATGAGAGTTTAACAGAAAGGAAAGACCATATCTAGCCTGCTCTATCACAGTGTCAGGCTTCCCTGTGACTGTATGTTATAGTGTCTTATGTATATAAGTATGGTAATTAGTTTTGTGATATTGTAAGAAGAGACATAGTTTCAACAAAATAAAATGTGTGTTTGAGTAAACTTAAGATGTTCTGCCTACTTTTATAATGAAATATTTGGTTTACTGACAAGCCAATAATGCTTGACTTGTTTTATTTATTTATTGTTATTATTTTTCTGTGCAGAACAAAACAGAGTTATTTGGTATTACAGGCCATGGAAAAAGACAATGACTGCCAGGGGATGTAGACAGTCCATTCAGTCGCAAAATTGTTTTAAAAGAGATGCTCAGATCTTTAGGCTTCCTTTTAAGGTGTATGCAATACTATAAGTTTTGCTGTAAACAAAAATTTTAAATGCTTGTGGTTCTTCAATCTCTTTGTCTCTTGGAAAATGATTGACCTAGCATCTACTTTGTTTTTTCTTTTCTCTTGGTTCTTGATCTGATATTTTATTAATGCTGGGGAATTTAGATTCATCTTACTAGTATGATAATAATTGAATTAGTAAAACATGAGTTATTAGCCCATTGTGCTGAGCGTTAGTGTTAATATCCGGGAATGAGATTCAGTAATGAGAAAGAGGGAAGCTGGAGATATGCATGTGCTTTCCTGTCTGGTTGTGTTTGACATGCAAAGGGGTTGTGGAAAGAAATTGTTGGAGGACAATGGAGCAAGATAGAACTAGATTTTGCAAGTATCCATAAATTAACACGGCCAATTATATATATAGGTTGCAGAAATAATGTTTCAAAAGGTTTGGTACTAGACCATGTTTGCGGTGAACATGTGCGCCTGGTGCTAATGGCAGGCCTGTTATGGTTGCTTCTTGTGATGAGATGATTGTGTTAGCCTGCAACATTTCAATATAGTCTTTGTCTCTGTTCGCTGTTATTGGTTTGTTGATAGTAGTCAGGATTTGGCTGCCAGTTTTCAATAGTTATGATGGAATACAGTGGACTACTAGATTAGAGTTTGTCCAAATCTTCTCTTTCTCCCAACTTCTCCATGTAACCATCATCCAGATTCTAGCCTTGTCCTTCACTTTCTGCTGCTGACTGTCGGAAGCCATCTCTGACTACCACCCACCTGCTGGTTTCCAGCTCCTGTCATCTCATCACCAGAGGCACCAAACCTTCTCTAGCTTTCCCCTTCTTGATCTGCTCATCTAGAACCCCTGAAAGGTAAAGATATCATGGGACGGGCAGTTGATGTCTGAGGCATTACCACTGTGTACTTTTGTACCGCCTGGATGGTTCATGAATATTCAGTAGCTATGCCTGCTCTGGCTGTGGGACCAGTAAGCTCAGTGGTTCTTCCGCTGTGATCACTTGAGAGAGAGATTTAGGCCTACCGTCCTCCTGCCATTTTGAGAGTCTCCATATGTTGAAGTGGCAGCCCCTAACTGAAGCATAGTTTATGATAATATTTTTTTGATGATTTTAATTACGGATTAAGATTTTTTTATTTGAGTTATGTTAAGTTTTTAATAAAATTATAGTATGTAGTAATTTAATAAATTTAGTTACTTAATTCTTTAGTTTTTATATTATAAATTAGTAAAATATTTTTATAATTTTTATTAAAAATTTTAATACAAAATTTATATAAAAAAAAAATTAGTGAACATCTTTTGTCTTAGTAGAAAATACATAGAGCAAGAGAGAGGCTCAGTTCAAACCACATGTAGTGGCTAGACAGGATGATGTGTCCTTTTTTATTCCAAACGATGTTGACACAAAGCAGCCTCACCAAAGAGGCGGCTATCTGCAGCATACATTGAACCTTAAGAATGCTTAGAGCTAATGCACAGTGACAGAGTGTTTTTTTTTTTTTTTTAAATGACTTTGTGTTGATTTTTTAAAAAAAATTAAAATTTTTAAAAATTCATGATATTAATTTAAAAATTAAAAAATTATAACTATTAATTTATTTAATTGTCAAACTTTCTATTTGTAGTGAATACTAATCAAATCAAATAAGCACAACTTTTGCCATCGGTAATTGTTGCATCATTCTTTGAATTCTTTAGAGTTTCAAAGACTATTTTATGGACGTTACCATCCTTTAAAAGAAAAAATAAATAACAAATTATAATTACCATGCACTAATAAATCAATTAAATGTTTATAAATTATTAAAAAATAATAAGTAAATATCATATAAAATTTTTATACTTACTTCATATTATTAATTAAATTTTTGCGTTTAAAAAGTGAAAAATCAAAACATAATTTATTAAATTAACTTAAATTGAACTCTATCAAAAAATTCATAAATTAAAATATTAAAATTTTTTTACATATTTATATAAATATTTAAGTCATCATCATAAAAAATTTTAAGTATTAAAAATATATATTTTAAAAATTTAAACTATTGCAAATTTTAAATTTAAATAAAAAATCTTTATGAAAAAATATTTAAATTTACGGGATAGTTTTTGAGATTGAGTGAAAAATTTACTTAAATTTTTAAAAATATTTAAATAATAAAAATTTATTTAATTTTTCATAACTATTTAAATTAAAGTTTCTTTGATATTAAATTGATAAATTAATTTTTGATTTATCACTCTTTAAATATAAAGATTTTATTCATAAGATATGAAATAAATATCATAATTTTATATAATTTTTATTTAAAATAATAAAAAACTTAATCAAAATAATAATAATAATATAAATCACCAAATCATAAAATATGTCATGATAACATTTGTCAAATAAAACATGTATCGATAAATGAATCTATTATAATAATTAATTAAGTTATTATAATTTAAATAAATAAGTTTGCTAACTAAAACAATAGAAAGTTATGAAAACTTTTGTAAATTCACGGCGACCCAACACGAAATCACCGGGAAAAGCAGGGGTATTTATGTAATTTAAAACACATTTTTGTTTAAAGGATTCTCCACCACAGTTGTCTTCTCCCTCTTGCTTCCACACCTTCACGCTTCATTTCTTTCTCCTCCCTGTTAACCATGGCGGCTGCAGCTGCAAACTCCTCTTTTTGCAAAGCTTGTTCCTCCCCGTCCCCCTCGTCCTCCAAATCTCCATTACGCATTTCCAGATTCGCTCTATCTTTTTCCCTTAATTCGACGAAACCTAAGCGTCCAGATTCCCTCTGCATCTCCAGCTCTCTCTCTCACTCCACCCCAAAACCCTCCGCAGCAGCAACATCAACTGCAGCACCAACTGCGGAAACTACCCAAATCCAGAGCTTTCGGTCTAGATTTGCCCCTGATGAGCCCAGGAAAGGTGCCGATATCCTTGTCGAGGCCCTGGAGCGCCAGGGCGTCAACAACGTCTTCGCCTACCCCGGGGGTGCGTCAATGGAGATTCACCAGGCTCTCACGCGGTCATCCATCATCCGCAACGTCCTCCCTCGACACGAGCAGGGCGGCGTCTTCGCAGCAGAGGGCTATGCGCGTGCCTCTGGCAGTCCAGGTGTCTGCATCGCCACCTCCGGCCCTGGTGCCACCAACTTGGTCAGTGGGCTTGCCGACGCAATGCTCGATAGCGTCCCTATCGTTGCCATCACTGGGCAAGTGCCTCGCAGGATGATCGGTACGGATGCGTTTCAGGAGACCCCAATTGTTGAGGTAACAAGGTCGATAACCAAGCATAATTATCTTGTTTTGGATATTGACGACATTCCGAGGGTTGTGAGTGAGGCCTTCTTTTTGGCGACATCCGGGAGACCCGGGCCGGTTTTGATTGATGTGCCTAAGGACATACAACAACAGCTTGCTGTTCCTAACTGGAACCAGCCCAACAAGTTGCCTGGGTATATGGCTAGGTTGCCTAAGTCTCCCCAGGAGAGCCATTTGGAGCAAATTGTAAGGTTGATATACGAATCGAAGAAACCGGTGTTGTATGTTGGTGGTGGGTGTTTGAACTCGAGCGAGGAGTTGAGGAGGTTTGTTGAGCTTACTGGAATACCAGTCGCTAGTACTTTGATGGGTCTTGGGTCTTTCCCGTGCTCGGATGAGCTGTCATTGCATATGCTTGGAATGCATGGTACTGTTTATGCTAATTATGCAGTGGATAAAAGTGATTTGTTGCTTGCTTTTGGGGTGAGGTTTGATGATCGGGTCACGGGAAAGCTCGAGGCTTTTGCGAGCCGAGCTAAGATTGTCCACATTGATATTGATTCAGCAGAAATTGGGAAAAATAAGCAGCCTCATGTTTCAGTTTGTGCAGATGTGAAGTTGGCACTAAGGGGAATTAATATTGTATTGGAAAGTAAAGGAGCTAAGCATAAGCTTGACTTTTCTGCTTGGACAGATGAGCTAAATGAGCAGAAGATGAAATACCCGTTGAGCTTCAAGACCTTTGGGGATGCCATTCCTCCTCAGTATGCAATTCAGGTTCTTGATGAACTAACTGATGGAAAGGCTATCATCAGTACTGGTGTTGGGCAGCATCAGATGTGGGCTGCACAGTTTTACAAGTATAAGAAGCCTCGCCAGTGGTTGACATCAGGGGGGCTGGGAGCTATGGGTTTTGGCTTGCCTGCTGCAATTGGTGCTGCTGTTGCATGTCCAGATGCAGTTGTAGTAGATATTGATGGTGATGGAAGTTTTATGATGAATGTCCAAGAGCTGGCGACTATTCGAGTGGAAAATCTTCCTGTCAAGATAATGCTCTTGAATAATCAGCATCTGGGTATGGTTGTTCAATGGGAGGATCGGTTCTATAAGGCAAACAGGGCTCATACTTATCTTGGCAACCCATCAAAGGAGTCTGAAATTTTCCCAGATATGTTGAAGTTTGCAGAAGCATGTGACATACCAGCTGCCCGTGTGACAAGGAAGGAAGATCTTAGAGCAGCACTCCAGAAAATGTTGGACACTCCTGGACCATACTTATTAGATGTAATTGTCCCACATCAAGAGCATGTGCTGCCTATGATCCCCAGTGGTGGTGCTTTCAAAGATATGATCACAGAAGGCGATGGTAGAACTAAGTATTGATTTTCTAATGAAAGAAACAATAATGTTAGGCTATGTATGTATGTATGTTTGTTCTGTGGTATCATGTCTAAGGTGAAGGTGTGGTATCTATTCCAGAGTAGGAGTTGGTCTCTCAAGCTAACTTTGTTGAATGAACAAGCTGTGCTTGTTGCTATTTGCTGTGGTGATATCCAGTCGTTTTTGGTGCTTTTCTCTCCTGTTTTGATGTTGTACTCTTTTTTCTGGGAATAATATATGATGCAAGAGGTCTTTTATCTTTTTAGTTCAGGTTACACACTTTACTAGCAAAGCGAACCATATTAATGGAGAACTTCTATTTTTTAATTTCTTGAGTTGAAATCAAAATTTTGGGAAATGGAAATGACAATGGTTTGATATTTGCTTACCAGACAGGGTCATTGGTTTGTCAAAAATTGTCATCTCTTGCTGCCTTCATGGTTGTGAACCTTTTTCCTTGTGATTGCATTGATAGTTTGCAGAAGAATTCTGTACTTTGCTTGGAACTATCTAAAGGAGACTTGGGAAAAAGCAAAACTAGGAAAAGGGGATGAACAGATTGTAATCCTTGTTTTATAAGTCTTGTAGCAAAGGCCTTTCACAACACTGGTCAAAACTTCGGTATCAAATGCTTTTAACAGAAAGAAGAAGAAATTAGACCCCCCCGCCAAACCTCTCCCCCCCCCACCCCACCCCACCCCATTGTCTCCCTCCATAACTTATGGAGTTTCAGATGGCAATTCCTGGAGTTGTTGCCAGGATCTGGCGCAAGTCCGCGACATCCAACAGAACAAGTTGTAAAGAGGTGGGGAGCTAATGGTGCTGCTCTGTTCTGCAGTTTATCAGAATTTTCTTTTGGGTGTTCGTAGATGTCTTTTATTGATCAGATACCCTTTGAAGTATGCGGTACAGATATGCATTTGAGACACCATTTAATTTAACATGAGACAAAAGCTTTCTTTGAAAGAAGATCTGGTTTCATGAATGTCAGGTTTTTTCAAATTTAAGCATTCCTATCTTTGTAACTCTGAGATTTAAAAACTGTTATGATCTTCAAGGCATTTTAATCTGGGGTATTCATGGAAAGATTATTCATATGACAGATCGCTTGTAACCAAACTCATATGGCCTCTTAGAAAGTCCACAGTGCATTCTGTAAGTGTTCGCCATATTATATATTCACATACAGATTCATGTTTTCACTCGATGATCTGTGATGAAGCTGTTGTAGTATCAAAGGATTTCTTTCTGACAAGAAGGCAAGTGATCTTTGAAGGCTGAGCATTTGTATTTTCAAGACTGCACAGCACAAAATCAGGCCGGTGAAGTGCCAGATTCAGAAGGTCCTGCCCTACAACCAGTGCAGTTGCATCAAGCAGTACGTGCCATGAATTCCGGTGAGCTTCTGAAATCCAGTGCATTGAATAACGCATTCCTCTGATAACAACTGGGTAAGAGAATAGGCCCTTTGGGCTGTGCTTACACTTTCTCCTGAAGTACTGGCTAAGCTGCGATCCCTTGATCCTCAAATCCAACCAAGTTTCTGGTGCCATAATCACTTTCGATTCCTTGTATGTGGCGAATTCTCTTACATAATCCATTTCTTCCTCTATAATTGTCATGTATAAGTTGCCCCTGAAGAAAGGGTAGCTCTCCCCTACCAACATCATGGCATCCTTATAGTTTGGAGTGAAGAGAACAAGATACTCACTGTCGGGTAATCCACAATGCTTCAAGACTTTGTTTCGAGCCTGGATTTCGGGGATTGAAATGAAACTTCCAGGAAAGGAGGATTTCTTGGTGAGAATATCAAGCAACCGGGATGGCTCCAATTGGGTTCTGTCCAAATCAGGGAGATTGCTTCCAAAGGAGGGTATGGAGGGCTCTCGGAGACTACCCCTGGGTGACTTCCTCTTGTCATCTGGTGGAGGCTCAGAGGACTCTTCATTGATACAAAGACTAGACAGATCAATCTTTTCTCCTTCAACCAGGCCTGCATACTGTGGATATTTTGCCAGGACATACTGCTCAACATATTGCATTTCTGTTGGGGTGATCGGTCCTGACCATCTGAGGTCTAATCCCCGGAGTGTTGATATAGCTTCAGCCACTATGTGTGCAGGAATCACAGTATTTACTTTCTGATTTTGAACAAAATTCAGTGTACAATCAAGTTTAGCTAGACAAAAACTTTTTTTTTGGGACTGACAGAACATAACGGAGTGGGTTGACTTTAGAGCTCTTACCTTGACAACCATGCTACTTGCCTTTCCATTCTGTATTGGTGATTTGGGTATAGAAGCGAAAAGGGATTCTTTGGATTCACCTTCTGTCATTTCCTGGATTGTTGTCAAATTTCCTATCAGAATCCCTGATATTTTCACTACAGAAACTTTGCAAGATAGCATCTAAATTGTAAACAAACAGTATAATCTTTGAATTATTAACTACTTACTTCAGATCCTGCAAGTGAGACGATCTGTTCTTCATTATTCTGTCCCATGTTATCTGTTCTGCCTTCCACTCATATCTTCAGAAGACTCATTTGCAGGACAAAAACAAAAGTTGGAAGATTAACGAGAAAAGGGACTAACCAGGGGAGGAAAGAAAGAACTACTAGGAAGAGGAAGAAGGGGACAAAATGGTGGCCAAGAAACAGCTAAGTGAATAGACTGAACCAAACTCGCCAAAATATTTCTTGTTGCATGTGTGATCCATATGCATTAGCTTTTAAAGAAATTATAGTTACTCGCAATGAAGAGCTGTAATGCAGACAATGACGCGAGCAATGTTTTACAACAGGGAACCACGAAACAATGAGCAATGTTTAATCACCTTAGTCATTGGTGAAACGAAGTTGAATTTCCAAAAGTACTATGAGACAGCAACAATTGGTGCAATTATATTCAGCTGCAGATGAAACATCGTTTTCTAAAAGGGTTTTTTCTTTTGAATGGAAAGTGACTGCTTGAACAATTGATCTTGGAAGAAAATTGGTACCGTGTCAACCTGTTGAAAAGCAGGTAAAGCAGTAATTCAGGTAACATACCCATTAGTTCCTTATCATCTTTTTAACTTGAGCATTGAATTAAAGCTTCAATTTAGAATAAACAATGTTTCAGAAAGAGAGAGAGGGATTTTGCCATGAGAGATGCCTTGAGCAAAAGCTTACATAGAGACAAGGTTGAAAGGAAATACATATTTTATGTGCAAATGGGCATTGGGATGACATAAGCTTGGATGTTATTTTAGTGCCAAATGCGAAGCTTCTAGTGTTCTATGATTTAGCTGCCTGCACACATAGACCCAGATTTCAGTTGAACCTGACTGCTCAAATGCATATTTTAATCATTATTATATTCTCCAGCTCTGATCAGAGCATCCTCACGCGGCATAATTTGTATATTCCTTCAAAACCTGTCTGCAAACAGTAGTGCTTCCCTGTTGAAGTTTTCTTTACAGGATTTTTCAGCCAAGTTCCCTGCAAAACCATTCGACACCCTAGATTTCTCTACTTCTCTGTTCCCTTGTCAACATTGTAGTTTTCGTCAAAGTCTTCAATGTTTATCAGATAACAGTGTCTAATATGAACATGAATGGGGATGCAAAAATGGACAGAGTGCCTAATGTCTATAGTGTGAAATGACTAGGGCATTCAAGGAAGTCAAAAAATGATTGAAAGTGACCCTGCAACAAGAGAATTAGCCTACTTCAACTTCACTCTTGCCCACCAAACTAGCCAGAAAACAATTCCAAGCGGCAAAAGTTAACCAACAAACCAATCCTCTTGAGGCTGCAAGGTTCCTAAAAATGATTGAAACACCAACCCTTTATTGATCATGCTTCCCACGGGTTCTCTGCACAGAAGCAGCTTTGATTTCCAGAATACAATTTGGCAACCACAGCAGTTGGGTAAGAAGCTGTTAGGCAATGGGTTTGTGAAAGAAAAGTAACACTTGAAACAAAAGCAAAACCCGTTCCTTCTTCCATACTCATGAGAATTCTAAGAAGATGCTTCACAATAACAACCCATATCATCAAGAAACCCCACAGCTACCTTGTGAAGGGGATGTGATGGTACTGCCTGTGGAGTTGCAGGAAGGAAGAGAAAATGCCCCCTGAAGTACTGCATTGCCATTCTCTCCTCACTCCTCTAGTTAAGTTTTCACATCCACCCTCATCTGTCAGCCACAAGAATTGGCAAGGAACTAAGAGGATGAAAGTTCCTGTGAGGAAGCTTATTCCCCTCTGTGTTTTTATACTTACAAGCTTTTCCATTTTCAGACTTCTTAGACTAGCAATCACTACTTCATCTCCTTCACCTTCACTTCGTGCTTTACAACCAACCTCCCAGCATATGTGTCCATCTGCTTCTCTGTCTTGCTCATCAGATGAACCAGGCATTTCGTCGAGTTCGACAGGAAAGTCTCCTGCTGCAGAAGTTCTCACAGAGAAGGAATTCCGGCTTCTTTCAGATCTCATCGCACATAAAGCTCCTTGCAACCTCCTTATATTTGGGCTTGAACCTCAGTACCTGGCGCTCTCATCAATCAACGCCAGAGGCATCACTGTCTTTCTGGAGGATGACCCTGGAAAGATAACAGCAAATAAAGTTAATTCTAACATGACAAGGGTTTACAAGGTGGAGTACCACATGCCAGCAAAAAAGGCTTACAAGCTTCTCAAGCAAGCACGACAGAACCCAGCTTGTGCGCCAAACTCAGGACTGTCTCAACAGTCAAAATGCCAATTAGCATTGACAGAGCTACCACGAGAAGTGAATGAGATGAAATGGGACGTGGTGGTGGTAGATGGACCGAGTGGGAACGGACCAGACGCACCAGGCAGGATGGCGACTATCTATACTGCTGGTGTGGTAGCCAGAGCTGGGAATACAACGCATGTTCTCGTTCATGACGTGCACCGAACGATTGAGAGATGGTTTTCTTGGGAATTCTTGTGTGAAGAGAACTTGGTTTCTTCCAAAGGGAAATTGTGGAATTTTAAGCTCACAGGTCAATCAAATTCCACAAGGTTTTGCTCTCCCACCGTAGTTCTGATAGAGTAATAGTACCTTATTATTATTATTATTATTATTCCTGGAAGCTGTGCATTTAGGTGGAGTGTCTTGCAGCACAATTATGCTAATTGAAAACTCAGATCCATGCCACTCCCCATCGCCCAGACACATAGAACAAGGAGACAACAGGCACATCCAACATAAGTGAATGCATCATTTTTACTGGTCACATAAGGATTCATTATCACACAATAGGTCACTCTAGTTATTTTTCCAAAACCAACTCAATAGGTGCAGAACAGCAGCAGGGTTCCATATGTGTGCATAAGCTTGTAAAATAGAAAATCTTAGATGACTTTTTTACTCACATTCCACCCTGCTAATTGCTCAGACTTTAACCCAAGATAAACTTATCATCGCAGTAGATCTGAAATATCACAATTAAAAGATTCTTTAGCCCAAAACATAAAGGGTACAAACAATTAGATCACAACCACAAGCGAATCCGACGGTCATGCACTTGAGAGTGTCCAATCAGAGCCCTGAATTGCAACTGAAAATTTGCATAGCCACTATGCCCAATTTGTGATACTGTCCACGGGGAGGAGTTCAAGGGTACAAAACTTCTGATCCACCACCTTGAAGCTCTACTGCTCTATCAACAAAGAAAGGTCATGTTTGCTTCATAAATGAAATATGCTGAACAAGTATCCCTTTGAAAACATGCATGGGATATTTACATTTAACTAATCTTTCCTGGCCTAAGCTTTGAGGCAATTAAGTATCCCGCTTTGCGGAGCTCCAGACTATTTCAAACCTGACATCCAACCAGAGAGGAAGAAGTATAAAAGAATATACGGTCAATTTTTTGCATGCTTGTTACTGGAGCTACCACTAAATTGTTGATGATGGCCACTAGAATCAGCACCCACCCCATCTCTTTGCTGCACAAATGACAAAATGATAACGTGTCAACCAATGTTATTTATTTACAGAAACCTGCAATGCTATTAAACAACACCATCAATGTCAGAGCTAAAATTCAACATTTAAAAAAGGAAGCAAGCATTTATTGGGCAAATCGACTCATCTTCATGTCAATTTGGACAAACTAGATGAGGCATTTGCAATCATGTGTAAAATAATAGAAGACAGAAAATGAACATATCTAGCAGTAGAACAAAACTCCAACTATAATGCATCCCCCCAAACAAGTAGCAGAAGGGGGTATACACAACATCAACACAGATGAATACAAAGTGCACCCCAAAGATTAATGTCAAGCTACCTTTGAGTTCCATAAGGAACTCAAATAGAATAACCAACAATGCTCCTGTGTTACCATCATGATGGACAAGGTCTCCTAGATTTCCAGAAACTAAAAGACTACGCCAATACCAAACAAGGTTAATTATTCCTTATAATCACAGTGGTGAAAATCCACTAGAAACGGACTCTTCCTTGCTGCGCAACCTCAATGCTCAAACCTCATAAAATGCAACAATAACTTGGAAAGCAATAGTTCTAGAGGAGGCTTTCTCCAGACATGAACAACCATGGGACCCAACACTGTATAGCAGCAAGAGATAAAATACACCATTCCCACTTCTCCAAAAAAGAAGAAGACTTCAAAGAAACCAAGAAAAACGAAAAACAACAATTTCAAAATTGAAGTTCACTGAAAAACACGGCTTAAGTACACAATGCTTACCATTCGTTTGCTAATGTAAGGCTGTAGCTTTGTTGGCATTTCAGAGTTACTTTCAACCTTGAGTAATTTCTTTTTCTCGTTCTCAAATTCTTTTCTAGATTCCTTCCGGCTACCTGATTGCCAAACTCTACCAAAATTTGGAAGCCAGTTAGCATCAAAATCACTATTAACGAACTCTCCTCTCTTCTCCCTTTCCAGCTCCATCTTTCTCTTTTCAGCCCAAGCAGCTCCAACTCTCTTAGGGTTCAGTTTATTAGACTTTCCTGATTTATTTGTAGAAGATGCAAAGCTGCCTGACACTGGTTTCAGTTGACCATTCAGGAGATTTTCATCAGTTGCCTCAAACCAAGGAGGTGGCGCTCCAGAATGTACATTTCCCCCAACCTCCTCTGAAGATAAGGAAGAAACTCGTGTAACCCTCTGCAAAACTGACAAAACAGAACAACAGCACGTGTAATACACACATTGAAAATCCTAAGGTTTAACACTTATGCTCCGAGCTAACCAGACACCTTTCGTCTGAATTTTACAGCATTACAATGTATTATTTGAATCCCCCAACAAATGCCAATCAATATTGTGTATTCCTAAGGTATCTCAGAAACTGGCTCAGAAAGAACATAGTATGGTTTGAAGACAGAAATATAGGAAGGGATTACCTGTAAAAGCACCATTCCCCTTCGCTGTTCTTTCATCATAGGACACCTGGTACATCAGGAAATGTCATGTTAGACACTGACCGTTACGTTGACCAGAGAATCATATATGCATAAGCCAGCCCAAATATGCAAGTGAAAACCAAATCAGAAAACACTGCATGCAAATATTCAAATAAGTTAAGACCTAGATCTGCTACCAAAATTGAGGCTACTAAAATTATACACCTACTTGTAGTCCAAACAAGAAATAGTCAATGACACTGCAACTGATTATAATACACAAAGGATATGACATCTAGAAATTTTATACATGACATGGATGAGTGGACCTCACATTTGAAGAATAAGCAGCATATAATAGTTCAAAGATGATAACAAAGAAGTTTCACATTCTAACTTCCTGCATAACAAAAACCAGCTCTGAATCGATATAAAAAGAAAAATAACTACCTTCCTCATCTTTCAGCCAAATATCTGTATGATAACCAAAAACAATTTTCTAAACCGAATTATCTACAAAAGTAATACTCCAGTACCCTTCACAATAGCAACCGCAGCCAAAGTGGAGCACATACATCCAAAACAGTGAAGATAAAAGTTAGTGTCACGCATGCACCAAATCCCCAAAATAAAGTCCTGGGAACCTAACTGTTAATCTAAAGCCACAAAGGATGACAAGTAACTCACTCCAGACAAAAAATCATAACAAATCAAAGAAAATTCGGTTGAAGCAAGACACTAACTTCTATTGGGATCCGAAACATGTGTTTTACAAGCCATAAAAACTGATTTCAAAGCCCAACAATTCAGTATTCTAAATTGTGCACCTCAATCTAAGTATTTATGCAGCTAACGTTCTAAAAGAGCCTGAGAGAAGTTGGATGTGCCACCAGCATTTGAAACCAAGAATGAGAAATGGTGCATAATAAAGCCCATTTAATCAAATTCTTTTTATCACACCAACCCCCACAAAGATTACAAGTAAAAATAGTTATGGCTAAGGCTACTTTTTCTTCTTATTTTTTTTATTCAGTGTAGAATTTTTGAATAAGGCTTGAAATTTCAATAGTCAAAGCACAGATTTAAGTAGGATGCCTCAATTTTTTAAGAAAAAATTGAAATGAAGTAAAATGAGGTCCACTAATAAAGAGTGCAATTGATTGAATTTACCTGTCCATTAATATGATATGCACTGCCTGAGCATACTGTACTGCTACAAAGGCGAGATTGTTGATTAATCATTTTAACTGGACAATCGAAGACATAAAGGATACCAAAAGACTAACATAAGCTCTCAGTCCATTGAAGAAACTTTCACTATATTACCAATTTTAAGACTAGATTAAAGAAAAGAGTACAGTTAAGCAGATTATGCATACCTGTTAAATCACTGGAATTCCATAAACTAGTACCAGAACTCAAGTCATAAGGCAGAGAGAAGGAAACACCAGGATCTGACCGAACATTTGTAACTTCATAAAGCCCTGAATAAGATATCTGGTTCTCACCCGTATAATATTGTAAAGGCATAACACCATGTGAATGATTTGATTTAAGAGGGTGAATAGTATTATTTTCAAAGTTATTTTTATTTTTAATGCTGATTTCATTGTGGATATCATTTGACAGTCCATATAGCAGTCCACTACATCCTTGACCTGACGATGCAGCTTCACTTTCTAATGATTGGCACTTCTTTTCCCACTGCAATCAACAATAATTGACCACATTTACATAAGTATTTTATGAATTAAACTTCTAACTTTCTTTGGTTCTTCATGCCACAAAGCTAAACATAAAAATAAAATAATATTATCCTTCTCTTCTAAATCTATATTCTCAGAGGCCAGAAGGTACATGTCAACCACAAGTAGTATGCAAAATCTAAAAATCACATTTAAATTGGAAGATACCTTTGCTACATCAGCTTCCAAGATCCTCAAAGCATCAACTCGATCCATCCCACCGCCGTTTTTCCACAGGAAATGCTTTAAATTCTTCAGATGATCCTCACTTGCCAGGTGATTAATTGCATTACAACTGATAAAATAATCAAAAGGATAAAATGCAGAAGACTTGCGACCTAATAACAAAATGATATGGCACAATTCCCTGACCAAGAAATCAAAGAGAAAATAAAGTACCCATGTCAACTGAAGCAAGCAGAGACTTCCTCCAATATGAGGCCCACATTATTAATCAGTTGAGTTGAGTAGAATCTTCTTTTCTTTTAAATATAAGAGAACATAATACTCAATATCTCCAGTTCAAACAAATTCTCTTCCAAAATTATTAATTGGTTCAGTTGAGCAGAATCTTCTTCTCTTTTAAATGTAAAAGAATACAATACTCAATTCTCCAGTCCAAACAAATTCTCTTCCAACATTATTAATGAGTTCAGTTGCTCAGAATCTTCCAAACATTCAGCTAATTCGAGACACATGTTGCTTTCTTTGCTTTTCAACAGCAACTAAAACAGCAGAGCTTTCTTCTATTAAAATCAAAATTAAATAAATCTTACCAAGCAAATGAGCTACCGAGCTCATCAATATCATCGTCACAGAAGACGCACCAGAATCGATTGCGAGTAGCGTGTTCTGGTCGGAGAGCACTAGGGTTCTTCAAGAAGAAACGAATATCTTCCGTTTTCGTCTGAAAACGAGCGAGAAAAGCAGATAGGGACTTCATGTGGTTAGGAAAGTACTTGTGGCGCTGACCTTGGTCATGATTCAGTCTGCACACTTTACAGAACTCGAATTCGCGATCCTCTTTCCTCTTCGTCGTCTGATTTCTCTTCTTTGCATCACCCCATCGCTGATTCGTGGCATTCGATTTAGGTTTAGGGTTTGGTTTCTCAGTCTGCGACGAATCCCCCATTATCGCCCGTACGGTACTCTCCCGCCAGAGCGAATTGGTAGGTATAGTTCGCTAAAACGCACCGTCTTTGTTTATATTTCCTACCAAAACGCACCGTTTCAGTCAGTGTGAGGAAACTGGTAGTTACCACCGTTCCCGCCAGACCCAGTTTCTTTTTCTTTTCTTCAATTATTTTTCTAATAGTGGTTTATGAATTTAATATATACAAAAATGAATTTATTTCCTTTTTAATAAACCATCCAATTTTAAAATAAATAAATCAAATATTTTTTTAAGAAATTACATCAAATTACAAATATACATATTTTTTTTTTTTAAAAAGGTGATTTTCCTATTCTGTAAACTTCCTTAACAAGACATCACAAGCTTCCCGAAGAAAATAGAAGCTGTGATGGGATTTTTCTTGCTTTGTTTCTAAATGGACCTTTCCAGTTTTTCAACCAAAAAAGTACAATCTCTCTAATCGCTTTGGGGCTTTTGGCTGGTAATTATTAGACTGGCCTGTCTGGTTCTTTTTCTTGCTGCGAGACCTCTAATGGGGATTTCCTTAATTATCCGCCCTTCCGTTGTTCAAAAAGATTAAAAAGAAAAGCCATCTTCATCAGGCCAACTGTATGTCCAATGGTTGTGACTGGAAGAGCTTTGAGACCCACACTGATCTGAAACTTTCCTAACCCCCAGAAAGTGAGCTGCCTTTTTTTTTTTTTTTCCCTCTTTACAGGCTCACAACTGACTTGACTGAACCACTTACAAATATCTACCTCTCCTTTTATTACCCTGAATGGGTAAGAGAACAGAGCCATTGATAGAAATTTCACCTTACCTAGTACAGCCACCACCTGTTAAGCTTACAGGGAGGGACTGAGCTTTATACATTGTACAGATGAAATCCCATCATTCTTTGCCCCCCTCTGAATTCTAATAGTACCTTATCACTCCCTTCCAAATTCCAAATTCCAAGCTTGACTGCAAAAGATAGGCTGTTGTCTTTTAAATCAAACTGGACTCACCTCCTCTTAACTAAGGTACTTAAACTATACTAAAAGAACTTCCATGGACCCAACAGTTAAGCTGTCTGGATTTATCTCACATGGGTTGCAGAGATATGTTTTCTTGGTAGGTAATTAGAGAAGAGTTACTATCAAGAGTGTTTGGCTTTTGAGAAACTTCCTTGCAAGGGGGTTTTCTGAGTTGATAAGGATAGGCACTGTTGATGTAACCAGTGTTAAATCTGCCATTAAGGTTCTCCATCAATGTATCAGGTTTCAAGTATATGTACACAGTATCAGTTCAGCGGAACATGTAGACAAACGTGAAAAGACAAATGTTAAGGTTTTGTCATGATGACATTGTTGATTGATCGGCAAGCATGTCCTACATCTTTATCCTGCACTTCAACTTTATGAACGAATTGATAGCTCTTGCATTTCTCTGATTGTGTCCATATAAACGATAAAAGACAAAGGTGCCTATAATGCAAGTGGTCATATGTCGGAGGATTACTATTCCATCTCATCTACTTGTGTGTTATCAGGTGATTATGCAGCTTAATTAGGACACAACCCAAGTGATGAACTTCCATCATTTGCATTAACCACAATGTGTAAAAACTCACTTTTGATTTTCCTGCAAGAAAAGTACCATCCTGTTTTGGAGATACTAATGTGTTTTCCTACCACTTTTTCTGCTTTCCTTCTGTATGATTTTGATCCTTTTCCACATCATGAGAATCCCTGTAGATATATAACTGCTGCTGCTCTGAATCACTAGGAGTTGAATCTAATAGTAAAAACAGTTATCTTTGTCTTGAAAGCTTCAGCTTCCACACTGTTGGATGATCCTATCCCTTCTCTACCCCAATTTTCAATCCCAACAGCTAACTATAAGATGAAACTTTTCCTCACACTTATAAACTGACCCAAAAAAAATCAGACAGGCGGATAAATTTGTTCAAGGAGAAGCAGTAACAGCTTAATTAAGGTTGTACCTTCTATTTCTGCTTACAGGTTACATCAGCAATAGTACTTAATGAATCGGAGCAAGAAGGACAAGCAGTTTAAGGGAAAATGAAAAAGGAAGTTTCCTTTAGTACCTTAATTAGGTCGGTGCTTAAGAAGATTCTGGCCAGGCAAATGAAGGATCAAGCTAATAGCACTTTTTAACTTTCCATTACTCTCCTAGCTGTTTGCAGAGGTACCTTTCAGGACCTAACTTTGAAGAAACTGGATGATTCGTTGCCCCCACCAGATTATGTCTTGACCTCGAGGAAGAATCGAAGTCAGTGTATGATTGAAGCCACCCAGACAGATTAACTGCATTCTGAGTAACATGTTTAAAGGTTGCTGACAAATCAAGCTAGTCCCATTTTAGCGACACACCTGACTGTTCACTTCTTCATATCTCTCTGATGATTTTGATTAGGAGATTCATCCTATCCAAACAAAAAGAAGAAAATGAAAGGGAAAAAATTAAAAAAAGGAAAAGTGTTGGATCCGTGACATGGGTTAGAGAAGTCTTTAATGGGTGTTTGGTTTCTCATGGGCAAAAGTTAACAAGTTGAATACAAGTGGATACAACCATCCTGTCTTCTTCTTCATGAATTACTCGCTTTTTGTTCTGATTCATTTGCCTTTCTATCTAGTGTAAGATTCTGAAAACCAGCAGCTTTGACTTGTTAAGACCACAACTTCTTCATCATCGATGAATTTGATCGACAGTACTTTTGAAACTACTGATTTGGCTCACAGATCAGAGGCTGAGGGATTTTCAGACAGAACATATATGTAGCTTCAGCTGTCTGATTCTTAATCGGTTCTCGTCATATCTTTGTGCATAATCTCCATTAACAATTCTCCATTATCTTATCTGCTCAGTGCTCAGTAAGTCAGTCCTTAACATTCATAGAAACGATGTGTAAAGAGTACTTGTCCTTCATGCGAAATGGTACTGCAATAATTACTGAGTTGATTGATTGCAGCTAGGGCCTCTGCGTGGATCTAAACAGCTAAAGATGATCTTGAAGTACGAACTTCTAGTACTGATCATAACCCAGTGGTGATAGGAACTCAATAGGTGCCACTCTGTTCTAGCTTTCGCCTTTTTGCAGGTTATTCTTCCAGATGGAATTTGAAGGAAAATGCGAGAAACAGAACAGAGAGGAAGACGATACAAGCATCCGGGACTCAGGGCAATGTTCTAATTACTTACAGTGCCAGAATCAAAACTGGGGCTTTATGGATAGATCCTTTAGTATCCTCCGTTATTTCATCTGGGTTTTCAAAAACATCATTTAATTTTGGCTTTTAAGTATTATTCATCATACAGTTCACAATGACAAAGGGAACGGGCATTGTACATTTTCTTAGCCACTCTTATAGTATTCTTTGTTTCGTCCTCTCTGTTTTCCAGGAATCAAACCAAATTTTCAAACCCAACAGCTTACAAGAACAAGAACAATAAGAAGCTTGGCTCATCATCTTAAAAGGGTTTTTTAGCAGCAAAAGCAACAGTATTAATCAATTAAGGCCTAAACCTTTGCCTGCAAGACTGGCAAGTGATCTCCATGCACGTAGAATCAGTTTGTCGAGTGGCTCTCTCCTTCATCCTCTCAGCCTTCTCGACTTCTTCCCTTGCTCTCTCCCACATCAGCCTTGCTCGTGCAAACTCCGATTGAGCCAACTCCATCTCCCTCCTCGTAAGCTCCCGCACTCTCTCTGCATACGCCTTTTCGATAGCAGCCAATCGGATTTGCTCCGCCGCTTGCCATTTCAAGGCCTTGACACAGCCTGGATCAGCCTTAACGTCTCCAAAGTCACAAATGGGGCCTGTTAAAAGGCAGTTCGAAGGCGCCTGGACCGGCCTCAGGCTGATCGATAGTTGCAGGTCGAGTGACGGTCCATCGTACAGATCAGCCACAGACGACCGGCATTTTACAGAAGAATCCGACGGCCTGTGCGACGAAGATGCTTGGAAAGGCGGAGTAGGGAGCAGCTGCAGTTCTTTTTGACGTTCCTCCTCCATCGAGAACAGTTACAGAGAGGAAACAGAGAGGGAAGGAAGCAGAAACTAGTGGGGTGGCAAAACCTGGTGCCTATATATAAACAACCAACATAAGTTCCAGTTACATAATTACCCATGCGTCCCATGCAAAACAAAATGATTCAGCCAACTCGAAAAACAGTACGAATTGTATAATGACCGTAACATCCCTGCTTTCCTCCTTCCATTCAGAGTATTATTTCGGTAAATCTAGCTGAAACTGCAGGGCATTTCAGGGAAACAAAGTGTTCCAAGAATCGAGCGGTGAGAAATTTCCGTTACAGAAGAACCAAAGCATGGGCAAATAACGGATCGCGTTATTGGGCTATGAGTAGCTTTTTTATGTCAACTTTTTCTCTTTTAAATTATTTTCTTTTTCTTTTAAAAAAAATTGAGGTGATAGGGAGGGGGCTGTGGGTGCATAATAATGAGAGCGGCACGTGCGTGTAAGGTGATGGGTGGGTAAGGGTTAAAGAAGGCTTAATTAAATAAAAATTGAATCTTTATAAAGAGATGAAGATGGGATTATTTGCTTTATCGGTAGGCCTAAGTTGTCGGCCCTCTGTACAAAAAGCTCTCAACTTTCTAACTCAGCATCCCACGCCACGGGCAGTTTGGCACGTGGGATGGGCACCCTGCTCTGCCTGACCATGATTGTGTGTACTGACTCTGCCACCTGGACCGTTCATTTCTGGGCCCACCCCCGACTCTCATAAAAATTACCTACGACGGTGACGACGACGCCGTACAGAATGTGGTAAAACCAGAGGTTAATTCCCTCTCTCCTTGTGTTACACTTTCTTCTTCTCTGAGACAACTGCCGGCTTTGACTCCACCGGGTCACTGACTTTACTCATTTCTCTTACTTGCCTCCTGCCTCTGGCTCTTCTTTGAATCCCTGGATTAAACCAGAGACCAAATCTAACCTCATTGATTGAAAATAACTGTTCCAAAGTGAAATTCAGATCCCATCGTACTTATTATAAAATATGTAAAAAGGCAGACAGTCACCTAAGGTAATAATTTGCATGCTTTTATCGTACGGTAAGGTAAAGTTCATCGGTTCAGCGTTCAGATATATCTCTACAGTGGATAAGCAGGGGAGTTACAGAGTAACAGAGACAAACCCATCTCAGTAAGAATTAACTTTCAGTTAATTAGACAACAACCCATATCATCATATTCGAGTTGGGTCTAACAATGGAGCACCAGTCTCTAGGTCCATACTTCTTGACACGGTTGATCATTGCCTCTTCTTCCTCAGCCTCTGTCTTCCATGGCTTCCAAAGCAGCCTGATTCTTCCATGAGAAGGTTCACCAATCACCAGCTTGTGTTTTACAGGCAACTCCTTTCTGCTTCTATTACTTTGGCTTCTTTGTTTTCCAGTTGAAACACCAAGCTTTCTTAATGGAACTGAACTTACTTTTCATATGCTCATCCCCATCCTCTTGGGACTTTCAAGTTGCAATTCTGTTTTACCAGTACCTGTTGGTTGTTTACAGAAAGTCAATAATTTTCTGTTTGGTGAGCCAGAAAATCTAGCTAGCCCATGGCTGTCCTTCTGACTACTGTGTTAAACCATCCTGAATCTGTTTATCTGCTTAAAACTGGTCAGCCACACTGTAGCCAAGTCTGTACAGCTGCCTGGATGAACAAACGTAAACGTAAGGAATCTGTTCAGGAAAACAAACACAGATGCAGTGGCAGACGATAGACGTCGACGGACAGTGCCAGTATCTGTCTGAAGGACTCCGGTGTTTGTAGCACCCTGCATTTATAGTGACACCAGCCAGGCTCTTAACTTGAAGAATTCGGATTTAGTACAGTAACAAAGGGAATTAAAGAACAGTACAGTTTGATTAAAGTTTTAAATTATTTTGATTAGTTTTAATCCCTTGTTGTGTTTAAACGGTGCGTTTCGCTATCCCTAAGACGAAACGCTAGCAGTTGCCATTTAACCAAATAGAGTGGCCTTCATTACGGGCGGCCCGCTCTCATTTTCAACATTTTCCCGCGGCATCTTCCCGCTAGTTTTTCCTTCACAGATGATTTTCTCTCGCCAAACAGAGCATATTCCTGCAGATTAACTGGCATTTTCTTCGTTGGTGTATATCCATGAACTCTCGAGATCTAGCTGTGGTCTCCACGGCCACACTCTTCGGTGCTTTGGCTTCAGCACTTGCTTTTCGCTTGTACTTCTTCAACCCTAAGAAGTACTACTCTCAAAGAGTCGGTCCCTTGCAAAACGGCGTGGTTTCCAAGAATTTATCTTACCAGGACCCTTTTGATCCATCTAAACGAGCGGGGTTGGTGTTTTACCTATCTGAATTGTTGATTTGTTCTGTTCTAGCATTTCAAACTGTTGTGCGCTAACTTCACTATTTGGGCAATTTCTTTTGAATCATTTTAAGCAGATATTTATCATGGGATGATTATTTTATGGCAATTGCGTTTTTGTCCGCACAAAGGTCCAAGGATCCAAACAGACAGGTCATATTTTCAGTTCTTTTAATGTGCTTCTTGCGCAATTAATGTAGAGGCGACAATTGTTAATTAGTTCTTCCTCTTTTGCGGATATTGAGAGCACATTAATAAATTCTTTATATTTTTGCAAACGTGGGACACTTAGACTTGGCATCTTCTCTTCTTGGGGTTGCAGGTTGGTGCATGCTTGGTGAGTGAACATGGTGTGATACTTGGTAAGTTTGCGTGGCACAATTGGCCTGCAAGTAATTGGCATTGTTGATGAGAAGATAACCTCCATTCTATTTGAGTCTTTATGTTTAGCAAAAATTTGCATCCAACATTACTTATGTAGATATCTTACATTTATTGTCAGTTTCTTTGAATCAAACTGAAAATGGTCAAGGAATTAAAAGAACGTGAAAATTTGCTAGTTCTGAGGTTTTGGGATAGATATTGGTGAGACGCCTCTTACAAGGGTGACAAAGGGAAAGCAAAGTCAATTTTCATTGTGGTAATAATAGTAAAACACTCGATTTGAAAAATGTTCAGTATTTTCCTTTGGTGTGGCTTGTTCTGTGATCTTAGTAATGTATTTGATGGACTTCAATGTGAATATTAGTATTTATTAGTTTGATGATCATAATGATATTGTATATTAGATAATGGATGTGACAGGGTACTCCTTTCTTTTGTTAGGCATTGGCTATAATGGGTTTCCAAGAGGCTGCTCAGATGACAAACTTCCTTGGGCAAAGGCTAGTAATTAATTTTGAAAAAATCAACTTTCCTTTTCTGATATTATTATGGAAGACTAGTAGTGAAATCTATTGATTGATGTTTCAGAAATCCAGAAGTGGGGATCCTTTGGAGACTAAATATCCGTAAGCACTTTGCACTCTTGATCAATAGTCAGCTGCATTCAGTTGCCTATATGTTCTGCTCAAAGTTTGACATATTAATATTTGTTTCTTTTCTAGTTCATTGATCAAATTATGTTCTCGCCATCGTCCTCCTTTCATTTTTTGCCGATGCTATTTCTATGGAATTACTTTCTTTTTTATTCCTTTTGTATGACTCTGCCAATTGATTATATGGCTTGTCGTCGATTGTAGTTATGTTTGTCATGCTGAAGTCAATGCTATCCTAAACACAAATCATGCATCAGCTGCCGGGCAGGTCAGTTATAATCACATTATCCACAATATTTCTTTGAAGTCTATCTCTATCACATGCACATTTCACATGCAGACACATGCAAATGTGTACAATGGTGGAAAATTTTCAAATTTCTGTGCATTTGTAATTATCCTGTTATATAAAACAAGTGTCGAAACTGTATATCATTGTTAATATTTTCTGCTGATTTTCTATGGTAATCGCTGCTTGTTGGTACGGAATCAAGAGAATGACTCATCTCCCTCAAATCTTTGCAGAGGCTCTATGTTACCATGTTTCCTTGCAACGAATGTGCCAAGATAATTATTCAGGTTGTGTGATCATTTTTCTCTTCCCAGATTCCTGGTCTATGATCTGAACTACAACCATTCTCCTAGGATGTTTTGACCAATCTGTTTGTTGGGGAACCAGTAGATCATGACAACTGTAATATGTTTGTTCACTATCAAGGGGAATTTAAGTTAAGCATGCTGTTGTGTTTTTTTGGCTAGACCTAGAATCTATTCATCTATCTGGACTTTGCAGTTACAATCCCTTAATGGATGACATTTTATGCCTCTGTTTACTGAATGAATAGTGGTTGGCCTAGTGAACGCCCTGTTTAACTGAATGCAGCAATTAGAGGATTTTATGGTATATTCCTATAGAAATATCTTGCAGAAACCTTAGAACATCACTAGTAATTATTGGAGTATGTTGCACAGGGATAATCTTTTCTTTAAAAATTAAAAAAAAAAATTCAGATCAGCAGTCGCATGCTGCTTCACCTTCCCAGCTTCTCAATTGAGCAAAAAGAAGATCGAATTGCAGTTAACCATTCAATCCGGTGATGACATGTAGCTCTACCATCTAGATCATGGTTCTTGGTTGTTTAATCCAAATGTTGCAAATTTCTTTTTTGCGTTTCCTTCCATTTGCTTTTATTCTTCACAATCAATTAATACATTGATTCATCTTGCCTCTTTCTTGCAGTCAGGTGTTGCTGAGGTTATATATTTTGTAGAGAAAAGGCATGTTTCAGATGTTGCATACATAGCTTCACACAAACTACTATCCATGGCAGGTGTTAAAGTAAGGCTTGCTGATTTTAATGGTTCCTATTGAAATTTTAAAATTTATTCTTCTTAGTTAAGCTATCATTAACTCTCATGAGACTGAGGATATCCTGCTTTGGTGTGACAAGTCTGTCTGTTCAATAAATTTTGGTCATGTATATTATAGTATGCTAATGTAGCCTTCGTTGTGAAACCTGAACGGATCTGAATGTGTTGTTGTACAAGATAGTGAATTTGCACCAATAAGCCGGAGTCATGTGTTTAGCTATGTTATCTCCACCATTGATGGAAATATGAACTTTTTTGTTTGCAGGTCAGGAAACATCAACCACTGATGAACCAAATCTTGATCAACTTTGAAGAATCCTAAAGCACCGGGTTTTTTTTGTTTTTGTTTCTTTATTAGTTTTAGATGCTTTCTTTATGGTCTACAGGCAATAATGACTTGTACAGCAACCAGTATCATTCTTTTAATCTGTTGATTCCTCATTTCCCTGTGACAATATAGCATGTCTTAGAAGTTATTCCTTGTCAAAATCTTGGGACCAATAATTTGCCCAACCATAAGTACATGATGAAATGGTTCATTTATGGATGCTATAAATACTACAGTTTACCTCGCCGATGGAGAGACTGAATCCTAAGTAATGTTAGCAAAACAAAGTAGGAGTTCAATGTGCAACCTAAAAGAACATTTTTTACCCAAATAAGGGCATAGTTGTTTTGTAAAGAATCTTATGATTTGTCAAATAAATTAGATGCAAACATTATTAGTTGGCATTAAGAGCCTCAAGCTGCCTCCGGAGCTCTTCAAGGTCATCAACAGAAGAATCTGCCCCTCCAGGAGACAGGACCCGCTGTGAGTTGTCCGGACTTGGGAGCTCATGCCTAAGACCGACTGGAAGAGCATCTGTGAACCAAAAATATATATATTAGCGAACATGAACGAGCATCGACAAATAATGCATCCAGGTCCCTATCATCAATGCCACTGAAAGACAAAGATTACCTGAAATTATGGCCTCTAGCACATCCGGGTCACTATCATCAACAACACTGAAGAAACAATGAGCATATCAGTGAACATGGACATGGTGGTTAAGCCCCAGCAAGACACTTCAAAAGCCATAAACACAATATAACCATTGCACATTACAAAAAATCTGCAACTATATTCACAACTAGTCATTATGATTCTAAATGATGAAATTTTTGTCATGGTAAATCTACCATTCCCTCTTTAATATAATTTGTTTTTGTAGTTCATATCATCTTATAAAGAGCAATGATCTTTCTCATTCTATATATCAACCAAAACCAAAAAAGGAGATACACATCTGACAGTCAGGACACTAATATTACATACATCAACTTATTTTCCTTGGTACCTTATGTTCCATTCGTTATCAGTGTGAAGGGGACCTTCTTCAGCTGGTGCTTCAGCTTCCATCTTGGCTTTAGCTGCAGCATCCCTCACTGGCTTCGCAGCAATGTATTCTTTCTGCATCATAATTATCATTTCTACAATCAGAAAACAAAACAAAAGACCAGAAATATGTAGATTTCACAAGGTCAACCGGTCAGAAATCAACACTACATCCACTCCTGTTACCTGCCGCTCCAGACAAGCTGCGTTTGAGCATTGCGGATTTGGCTTCATTTGCATGGTTGGGAAGTAATCTTTAAGAGAATTATAGCCCTGCAATTAAGTAATAAAGCCAAAAGAATATATATATTTCATCGAAAATGAAGTATACAAACAATCATGATTTCACACTGCTGTTATGTATAAGCCTTGACAAGAACAAGACAGATGACATGTGTCTTTCGGGGGGAATGATGTTAGGATTTACCAAGTATGGAGAAACATGGCCAAAGTTTAGCAAGAACTTCAGTGTATTTTGAACCAGAAGACCAGCAACAACTCCCTGAATCAAACCACATCAGGGGATCTCAAAAAAAGGGCCAGAAGACAAAGGTAAACAGAACGCAATTAAGCTCAACCCTCCATTGACATAACAAGCTGCAGTTATGAGTACTTAAATTAACTTTACAGAAATCAACAGTTAATGTGATTAAAACTCAAGGTTTGTTTCATTAATTTTCATTTAACATCACATAAGAGTAAAATATTCTCCATCCAAAGCACAAAGCAGCTAAAAATGAATATTACCATCGTAGTAGGAAGAGATGCAGCACAAACCCCCTCACGCTTGAGTGTCCGTTCATCTACCCCAGATGCCACAACCTGTATGAGAAAATCACAGGTTTACGTTTCAGGTTCATAATTACGCAACACAATATTTATTTCATAGTGTCAAACTGGAATCCATATTTAAAATACTTATATAGATATTCGGGACTGCACAGCTATATCAAGGTGATAAATCTAGATTAAAATTCCTTCACTCACACGAGCCGAAGGACTGAACATACCAAAGGAGGTGCACATGCAAAACAAGCAGTTTCTCCTGGAATCAGCAATTGTATATGACCTGAAACAGCATCCTCTGACACACCTGTTCAAAAATTTCCTTTTAAGTCATAAAAGAAGTCGAGACAGTGCAGCTCATATGCACAAGAAGATACAAGAGGAACCATCTTTGACAAATGAGAAAAAGATAATGCAAAAATTAACAGACTCCAAAAGATACAATTTCAGAGAAGAGATAAAAGCAACCATTCACACACACTGCAATATATATACACATTTGCAGTTAAGCAAAGACAACACATACATGCACATGTGCACACATACATGCACATGTGCACACATACAAGTTGCTTCCATGATTGAAACTTCAATTAGCATACCAAATATGTCTTTCAACTTCCAATAATTGATGTTTTATATTACATAGGAAGCTCCCATATATTTGATACAGGTATATTTTATACCATGTTTAGGACTGAACTAGAATATTGTAGCCAAGAAGGTCGATGTATAGATCACGAATCCTAAGCAAAATCACATGCGATCCCGAAGAATCATTCACAGGGATAAGCAACTCCTACATATTTACCAATGCATTCCCACATCCATGGTGATACTGCTGCACTTTAAGTTAGGTACTCAACAAAATTCATAGAAAATGTTAGTTAGATCAATAACCATAGGCAAATGAACAAGGCTTATTACTGTACCAGCCTTTAACCATTTCTTTATCTAATGTATCTTTCAGAATATATTGATATACAACCATGTTAGTACAATATCATGCCTGTAAATATGAACAAAGATTTATAAATTCAAAACACTTTTTTGCTCACCAGACTCCATCCATGTTTGATTCAACTCATTGCATGCCTGCATACCAAAAAAGAAAAGAATCAGATACGCAATTTGCAACAGTCTAACAACACTTCATAGTTGTAAATATGACTAGACGCCAGCACTCCTTCAGAATATATAAACTGCTCAAAGATCACGAAAATATTCCATCCAAAAAAATGACTATCCCATCAGAATATAAAAGTAAACTAACATAGTAGATTATCAATAGAATGAATACTTACCTAATCAAACAAACAAAAATAAAAAAAGCATGCCCATTATATTAGTCACTTTTACCTGGTTGACAGCCATCCTTGCTTCATAATTATCTACACAGCTTAAAACAAGATCCACTCCACTGCCTTCTTTGCTTGGGTTAAATGACTTGTTAGTCAAACTTGACATAAAGGTTTCAAAGCCTTGCACTGTTGTGATGTTCAACGTGTAGCTCTAAACACAAATGAACCAATCAGATGATGGGGTACAAATAGCATCGTCAATCATTACCCAGTTGACCTGAATTCAGTTAATCTGGATACTAACAACGCAAATCATAAGTGTACTGCAATGAAGATTGTGCATCATAAAGCAGATACAAAATATAAAAATTCCAATTTAAGGAGCACACAATGCAAGCATCAAAAAAGCTGTGACAAATTCCAATTTCTCCAAAATACAGTTGACAATAAAATTCATGTGTGATGGAAAATACACAGTCAAAAGGTTCACACAGAATAATTACCTCAAGCACTACATCAGGATTTATGTCTGCAAGAGTCTGAACAGCAGCATCGGTCTTTGTCATACCAACCTACAGAGCCAACCAAATTACACATCAGCATGGGGTTGCCAATGCTACTTAGGGAAAATAGTAGCAGCACTTGATTTTTGATACAGATCATATTCAAAAAAAATGGAAAAATATATGCAAAAGATCAACTGAATGACACCTGATCTGGACGAAAAAACAGTCTATTCATGTTAGCCAGCTCCACTTTGTCATAGTCATATAACAAAAGGCGACCTATGCCACACCTAGTCAACATTTCAGCTGCAACACTTCCAACACCACCAACCCCCTGGATTTTCCAGAAATTAGAAAAGCTATGTATACCAGATATCATCAGGAGAATGAAAATTACTAACTGGATCATGATCGTGGGCCTCATAATTACAAATACATGTGCACTTAATCGTAAAGTTTTGCTTCTCATACAAAATTCTAAAGTAAAAAAAATGGAAACTAAAAAGAGGAGATAAATACAGACAACTATGGCGACTGAGAACTCTCTTATTCTTTCATAGTTCTCCACAATACCCATCCTCTGAAGAGCCATAAGCCTACTGTAAGGATTGCTGTCCACCACCTCAGCACTCATATCCTGCAATCAAGATCATACAACTTGCATCAGCATTACTACCACAAATTAACTGGATTAATGTCATTAAGAGAGATAAAAACACAAAGACAATGAGACATGAGACAAGGACCTTGACTTTTGAGCGCTGAACAGGTGCCAACTTTGCGAGACTTGTCAGCTGTTCAACACGTGATTGCAGCTTGAAAACACATAATAGAAGTCAAAACCAAGGTAAAATATTTCAAAATGCATAAATCAAACATTTATGTTTCTTTATGATCAACAGTGTTGCTACTAGAACATCCTGAACTTCATCATACTCTGCTTAGTTACAGAGAAACTTCATTGATCACAAAAATTAAGCGACATTGAACCTTGGCACCAATACCATAAGGAGCAAAACTCAAGAAAGAACTGAACCTACAGTGATTGTTTAGCCCCTCTAAATTTTTTTTTTTTTCCAATTTCCCAATCAAAAGCAGCATGGACATGTAATTTGAGTTTTGAACTGCATTATATACCCCCCAAAATTTTCAACAACCAAAGAACAGATTCCAAGAATCCTACATAGTAGATTTCACCAAACATCTCATAGCCCAAAAACATGCAAAATTGCAACATTCAAGAACTAAGAACATCGTCAAGTTAACCAACAAAATTCACAACTTTCTTCACGCCCCAATTAACATATAAAGATCGCAACTTAACAGTCTCGTAGATCAATAATGATTAACACCGAAATCCAAATGAATCCCAGTTTTTTCTTCATTCAGGAACTAAAAAGAAACAGCGGGAAACAAACAAACGAGTTCTAACTTTCAACGCTCGATAGAAATAGTTTAAATAAAAACAGAGACGACATATTAATATAGAAATGAATACCTTCTCGAATGCAGCATGATAAGAAGGATCGAGTGACTGCTTGAGAGAATCAAGATCATGAAGCACTCCTTTCAATTCCCCGTCCATTGCTGCTCCCCCTCACTCTCTTTCTCTCTCCTCTGAAGCTCGATCTGCTTCAGTGTCTGAATCTAGTAACACTGCGAATTCACTGCGATTGTGTCCGCTTCAAATCCGTTTCCTGCCTCGCACGCGTTGCAAGGCCCTCGCACTTTCCAACGAAGTCCAGTAACAGAATCGTTGTCAGTGTTGCCCGGGAGACTTTCCCCTAATATAGATTGAGTTATCGAGTAACTCTATTGGGCTCCCTTAACACCCGACCCAATGTACAGTAAATACGGGCTTGA
Source organism: Moringa oleifera (assembly GCA_021397835.1). Classification (NCBI taxonomy): domain Eukaryota; kingdom Viridiplantae; phylum Streptophyta; class Magnoliopsida; order Brassicales; family Moringaceae; genus Moringa; species Moringa oleifera. The sequence goes on along the minus strand of JAJFZO010000344.1, from coordinate 7,893,849 downwards.
GCTGTATGCAACCGGATCCTGAGAAAATGAGCTTTAATGGATTCGAGCCCAATTAAAGCCCATAATCTGAAACCGATCCGACTTCAATTTATCAGAAAAATGGATCAGAACCCATTGAACATATTGATTTCTTTTTTTATAATTATTGAAAGGGTCGAATGCCTTCTATTAAAAATTAACAGAATATCAGATACAATGATTAATTACGAGATTCTGAGTTTAATGGTCGAATTAGTTTTTACAATATATTTTTTAATATATTTAATAATAATTATGATCAATTTTATCATCCTAACATTGTAACTTTAAGGTTGTTGTATTTGATGTGCTTTACAACGAGGAAAAAGGGGGGAAAAAAAAAAGAGAAAGAAGAAAACTTTAAGTGCCTTATCCTTTTCTTCTTTTTTGACTATAATTTCCCACAGGAAGAGATTCTCGGGACCCATGAGGAACATGGAATAATACAACAAAATGTATTATTCTTTTATTTTATATATATATATATATATTAAATTTTAAAAAAAAAGTTTGATTTGATATTAGGGTTATTTCACTTGACATTTCTTGCAGAAAAAAATAAACTTGATGAATGCCGCCAATTAGCCATGGATTAAACCCAAAACTATAACAGCATGTTTGGTTGGTAGGAATATCAATTCTTTTCCTACTTTATTCCGTATGAAATTGCTTTTCTAATGTTTGGTTCATTTTTATCACAGAATTGTAATTCCTTAAGGAATTTATATTCCTTGAAAACCCGGAATAGCTATTCCGAAGTGAACCCTCAGAATTGCTATTCCATGAAAACAAGGAATTGCTATATTTTTCTATTCCCAACATACCCTTGATAAAATTTTTAAATTACTATATACATATAATAACTTTATTTTTTAAAAATAATTTACTAAAAAATAAAAAATATTATTATTATCAAAATATTAATTACTATTAATATTAATTTTATAATATTAATATTTAAAAATAAAAAATAATTATTAACATATCATTTAGTTAATATTATTTTTATAATAATAACATCTTTTTATTTTTTAAATAATTTATCAAAAAAGAAAAAAATATTACTTTTATTAAAATATTAATTAATTTTAATTATATAATATTAATATTTAAAAATAAAAATAATTATAAATATATTATTTAGTTAATATTATTTTAATAAAAATTAATTAATTTATAATTAATTTAGTTGAAGGGTATGCTAGTTTTTTAAACTTGCTTCAATTACTTTCCTAGCTTATTCTTTGATGAACCAAACATATGAAAACGAATTCATACTCTATTCAATTCAAATAAACCAAACATAATAATACTTATTCTTTTCTATTCCTTCTCTTTTCTATTTCCAAAGAATACATTTTCTATTCCTTTTTTATTCTATTCCATGAACCAAACATATCATAAAAAAAAAAAAAAAAAGATTAATGGAAAGTTAAAAAAGAGGATGGGGTTGCTACTTGCTACTTGGACCCGCAAGCAAAGCCCAAGAGTGGCCCATTAGTGGAGCCCCATGGATATCTACCGCACCAAACTCTTATCAATCAAACTCTTTCCTCTCCTTTTTCCTTATAATAATGCTCTCTCTTAACCTTATCTTGAATTTTAGCAAAAAATCAAAAAACTATGAATTTTGTGGTACCCATGAGTTGCTGCCCATTTCAAAATTGAATATGATTGTGTATTACAACTTGCTCGATCAAATTCGCAAAATAAATAAATAAGTAAAGAATTTGATACGCCACCCACTAGTCCATCATTTTTGCAATCAATTGCTTAGTCAAGATCTTATTTATTTTATCTACGTGCAATTTTTCTCTTTTTTTTTTTTTTGTTTTTTGAGGGGGGTGATGCTTAGCTCCATATGTTTGAAGAATCTTAACTTATTATTGTCAGAAATTGTTTTTTAAATAAAAATTTGAAGATTTTGGCAGCTAGTGCCTGCTGCCTCCGCATGGACGGCAAGGAAGCAAGATCTGTTTCCATTATAGCTTAAACCCTGCATCGGGGGGTGTCTCCTTCTTCGCCATCGAAGCCTGCGCACATAATTCCTCCATTAATGCATGGGCCCATGAAAGCTTTCCACAACCATGTGGAGACTTCTGTCTTCGTCCCTAACGATTACACAAAACCCTGAAAGCAGCTGTCTGAATCGATGAATTCGGCAATCCTTAAACAGCGAGCCAACTGTGTCTAATGATGATCATGCTCGTCGTGCTCATGTGTGCCTCTCACGCCTCACAGTACTCATCAGCTGATGGCTATGGCTGTGATCGATTCTGGCCGTAGTGCCTGCAATTATGCCTTTTCATCACATGGATAGATATTATCCTTCTGATCCGATCCATGTAACATGGTAGCTGGCTAGCTTCGTAAGCTGCGATGTCTCTTTCCACTGATCTCTCTCTCTCCCCATGGAATCGTCGATCGTTCGACACGAAGAAGAAGGTGGGGTTCGTGAAATGATGGAATAGAATGAGAAATTCAAGTCAGTGTCCTTCTTCGCTAAGTTGCGAGGTCAACAAGCTTGCGTTATTTCTTGACTTGGTTAATAAGGAGCTACCCCTCGTGACTTCATCTTGTTAAACCAAGCAATCAAGCAACCATTTTGTATTTCACACTTGGCCCTTAGCTACTCGCCGCCCATACCAAATCAACCAAACGGTACCGTCCAAGCTCATAACGCTAGCTCACCGTGCTCACCGTTAACTTCACTAATTAATACATCTAATTAAGGGTTTATGGGTATGCATTCGGAAATCTCGAAGACTTTATAGTGTTTTTCACGGCTCATATTGTTTCCGTATTTTTTGGTTGATTATCGATATCCACCAATTATGAAAAAGAATAATAAATGAAAACAATCAAAACACACGTGAAATATGTCATTTTAATTTTGGCACAAAAAAATTTTATTAATTCAATCCCAAATTTTTGAAATCATTGCCACTCTAATTCAATTTAGATTCTCAATTTTATACTCTATTAATTATTAGATTTAATATCAAAATTCTCTTTTAATTTTTATTATCCTAATGATTCACTATACATCAGATAATTATTTAAATTAAGTGTTTATAAAATATTAATTTTTATATTTTTTAATATTTATTTTATTGTTAAATATATTAATTCAAGCATCAGATTGACTTGAGTTCTCAACCTAATGCTAATTCTAGTCTAAAACAGATGATTTCAGGTGATAATAAATATACATTAATTACTTACATGTACATGTAGGCATATTGGTATACTGCAAAGGCACGTGTAATTTACACCAAATTGATGTCTAAAGTCAATGGTGAAGAAAAGGAATAAAAATCGAAGTTGATTATGTAATCGGCCGGATTAATTACTTAAGGTGCAAGAAGAAAATTACGAGGCTAAGTAACACGCAACATGCAATTATTGAGCAATTAATCGAAGGGTCGACATTAGTCTTCAGAGTTATAATCTAATTTAGGAGGGAAAATGCCTTGACACGAGTGGCTAAGGGTGTCTCTTAAGGAAGATCGGAAGGCAAAAATGACTTCTAAGTTGGAAAAAGTTAACACCTAATTTGTAAATCAACACATAATTAATTATATAATTAATCACGTAAATGTTTGATTCAATGGGAGCGTGCCCTAAATGACGTGTGCGACGCAATCCGTTTCGTGGATATATGCCTAATTAAGTCCCTTTTGTTATACGCTAACAATAATTACTTTGAATTTTCAAGTAGCCCACCATGCCATATAGTAAAATATATTGGTAACGTATGATTAATCCTAGCGACCTAGTTGTTTCTTTCGCTAGTTAATTAACCTTGTAATTAACTCTTTAGGCGAAAATCTCCGATGCCAATCTAATATTCGATCTTTCTTTTCATTCTACAAGCCTCGGATCCTCTTTATCTTTGATAAAAACAAAGGATCATTTCATTTTCAAATCATGCATGCGACAAGCAATAGAAATCGTAAAAGATATGGTCCTTTTATAAATATCGTTTTCAAATGTAAGTTCATAGGTTACAATTTTTCGACGGGTTTTTTTCTTGAAATTCAAGTTAAACCTTACCTTATCCGAAACAAACATATTTAAATTAATTAGCCCTTGATTGAATTGCCCAAAATCGGCAAGCCATGTTCTTCACATTTTTCTGTTTCCTTGGATGATGTTTTTTGTAAACTTTATGTCATCACACTCATCATGGAGGTCAAAAATGAAACCTAAAAAAAAAGGGGGGAAAAAGAAAAAAGGAACACAGCAAATGCAGCAGTCATGATCTGCCAAAGCATGCAAAGGAGGATTCATGTCTTTTTGGTTGGCAAAGATAGAAAGGGATTTGTGCTCCACCAACTCCCACATCTTTAGAACTTATCCAAAATCAATGAATCCTAATCCAAATTAAATTAAAATTATAATCATGATCATCTGTTAATCAGATTTTTATTGAATTTTTTAATAGCAAATAAAAAAATATTTTTATAATTTATAATGTGATTATTAATTATATATAAGTAAAGAATTGAATTGAATTTTATGTTTTTTGTATTTTTTTTAATCATGAAACTTGCATGAAAATGTATAGATCTTACATATATGATGGAGTTGAGTAATGAGAGTAAAAATTTCAAAATTCTCATACATTAACCCTAAGATAAATTATTATTTTATATTACATTTTTTAAATAGTTGAATAAAATAAATAAAATAAAAAATATCTTAATCATTATATTGATGAGTTTTATAAATTCAGTACCCATTTTTTTTTTAAAAATATTTATTATTGATAAAAAATTAATGTCTAACTTTTTTATTTTTACTTCTTTTAAAAAATATATACTTTTAAGTAATATATATTTTTAATATTATAACAACTATTAAAATATATAATATGATTTTTTTATTTTAAAATATATAAATTTATTTAAATGATTATATAAGTAAATTTGTGATATTTGGTTTTGATTTTGAGTCGGAGTAAATATAAAACTAAAATTTTAATTTTGATTTCGGGAGGTCATAAACAAATTTTTGTCTATTTTGTTTTCTATTTATTTTGGATTCTTATCAATTTTGATTATTAGTAAGTAAATGTATCATTAACATGTATAATAAATAAATAAATAAATAAATAAAATTATTTATTTCATTAAATTGATTCTATTTTATATAACTCAAAATCAAATAAATAATAATAATAATATATTAAATTAAGAAAACTTATTACTTTAATATTTTTAGTTTTCTTTGGATTTTTTTTATGGTCCCACCAATTAATAAATTCTGGATATATAGCTTGGTTTGCAAAACTTGGACAAGTTGTGCGGCTTCAACTTGTGCTGTGCGTGTACATGTGAAGGCACAGTAAGGATAAAGAGAAAGAGAGAGTGGCAAACATATCCGTTATAGCATACCTACCCTGTTAACCACATTAATTAATTAAATAAATAAATTATTACCTTAATTAATGTGCAATTGTGAGCATGCTCATCAAGTGCATCATGCCAATCATCATGCTGCAACTTTTTATTTTTTAAAAAAATTGAACTTAATTTTTAAAATATAAGAGTTTTGAAATTAGGGTTTCAAGCTATGTATATATTAGTAGTAATATTATTTAAAAAATTACGTCAATAAATAATATATGAGATATTAATTTTATATTATTTTAGATGAATTTATATATTAGAAAATAGATATAAATATTTCTTAGATAAACATGAAAATTGAATTAAATTTATTTTCAATTTTAATTTTCATATATTTATTAGATCAAGTATATATAATATTTTAATAAAACACAAATTAAATTTTAACTCAAACAATTGTTAAAAAAGAGAGAGAATATTTTTGTTATTAAAACATCTAAAAAATGAATCAAAATTTCTACCATGTTTAAACATGTGAACGTGCAATTAGAGTCCAATTAAGATAATGTTTAATTAGCTTGTCCGTCACTCCTAGACGGCACAACAAGACGACGGTGCCCTAGTCAAATCACACGTTTGTCACGCCGTTTACTGTTCCTGTGGAAAGGGTCTTAATTCTATGGACCTAGTTGATTCCTCACTCAATTTAACCAAACAAATCCCTTTATTAAGCTACACCTAAACTACATATAATTCCAAAAATTAATTTAAATTTGAATTTATTAACACAAAAAAAAAAACAAATAACGTCAAAAGCAACACAAAAACAAATTATCGATTATATGAAAAATAGAAAATATTTATTTCTCAATAAATTAATTAAAATTTTCAAAACCAAATTTGCATGAATTTGAACAAGAAGCATGTTGGGAAGGTCAGCCATCTCTCTATCATCATTAATGCTCACAACGATGAATGTGTTTACTAATCAACAAATCTATGATTAATGTTTTATTCCCGTTTTTTCTTATTATTTAAGTATAATATTAAAAAAATATTAATATGCAATATTAAAAAAAGAAGAAAAAAAACGTAAAATAGAAGCAAGCTAGGTATGTTGGAAAATACAGGCTGGCTAAGACAAAGATTTGCCCACGAGGGGGAGGCCGTTGCTGGTTCTGTTGATATAGCGGCTGAATCTATTCTAGTTTTCTCCCAATCTTATATTGGTTAGGTTATCAAAAAAATTAATTAAGCTAATTTCATTAAATTATAATATATATCATAAACTCTTAAATCTTATAATAAATTGGCATAAAAATTTTTAATTAAGTTATATGAGAGATTTTTTTCTTCAAAAATAAAAAATAAATCATTAAATTTTGGTAAGTTAAATTTTATTTTTTCTTCAAACATATATTGACTTTTCAAAAGTCTTCTAATGAATCTTGACTTACTAATTCTATCTAAATTAAACTTTAAATTAAAATTATTATAAAAAATTAATATTACTTTTATTTAAAAAATACTAAAAATGATATAAATATATTATACTTTCTATTTTGAATTAATCTCTTAAACTTAAATAATTTTTTTATTTAAAAATATTTTTGTAATTTTTTATAATTTGAACTTTTAAAAATATTTTTGATACTCGTTTAAAAATGCATAAATTTGATAATATCTAAAATATTTTCATACTATATTCTTAGTTTGAAATTTTTGTTCAACTTTTTGTTTTTGGAGGGGCAAAGCAAAAGTTTGAACGTAACTTTGACACAGGGAAAATTTGGGGCAAATTTGGATTTGCATGTATCGATAAATGGGCCCCACACTCTAGGCTGCTTTTCTCTGAACATACTTAACCCATCAATCCAAAGCCAAATTACTCATCATTAGCCATATCAATTACTACACCTTCTTTTCCCAACATTATTCCGTTGTAAAATGCTATCTCCTCCACTCAATATGACTTGGTAATCACAATGGTTAACCTTTTTTAAATTAATTTATTTTTTTTAAATAATATATATTTTTTATATAATTATTTTAAATTTATAAAATATTTACTTTTAAATAGAATATAGTTTAAACATCACATACATTCACTTTCCGTATAAATCTTATTTTTTTATTTTTTTGAATAAATTTTGATTTGTTAATTTTATTTAAATTATAATTAATTTAAAATAATTAAGTAATTAAAGATATTTTTATTTTAAAAATATTTAACAAATAAACCAGATGGATTTTATAATTTATTTCGAATTCATCCATCATATTTGAATACTTTTTTATTAATAATTTTTATTTGTAATATTTTTAAATTTTTAATAATATAAATTATTAAAAATATCTTCCAATGCTTATAAAAATTGAATTTGTTATGATGATATTTATATGAATATTTACAGTCAAAATTATCTTAAAAAATTCATTAATTTTTGATTTTTTTAATAAAATTTAATTTAATCTAAATTAACCAATGAAAGTTTAATTTACAACTTTTTAAAAAAGTTTGGGTTTGTTGAAAGAGAAGAGATTAATTCACATAACTTTTATTTTTAAAATAATAAAATATTTATAAATTAAAAAAGATTACATATTTTACAAGAATTCTGATTTTATTTTTAAAAAAGGGGAAAAAAGGTCAGTTGATACTTGATGTAGGAATATTTTTGTCCCCTTGCAAAACCGTACGCAATAAGTGTGCTGGACTGCATTTGTGGGCCTACTTTGACCAATGGACGTGCCACAGTAACGAGGCGCACACCGCAGCACGACCATTCCAGCAGGTCAAAAATTTAATTTCTTTTCTATATTCTATTAAAAATTTTAATTAACTAAAATTTATTATAAATATTCTCCATCTTCAATTTAATCATTTTTTAATATTTATAAAATATAAAAATTAAATATGTATGTCATAATTTAAATTCTTAGTAAAAATTTACAAAATTATATACTATGGTTTAATGGAAAAGATTTGAAATTGAGACGGTTAATTTGTTACCAAAAAAATAAATTAAATTGAAATAGATTAATGGAGAGGGAGTAAGCGTTAGTTGGTGCCGCTTCCTCCATATAAGGCCGTGGATTGATTTTCTTGGATTTGCTTTTTAATCCAGAAGCAGATAGACCAAAAACAAACAAGTGGAAGGACTTCCCGTAAGGAGACACTTCCCCTTCTCTTTTAAACTCGGGAAGATGAGAAGTTAAATTTGTCTAGCGGTTTCTCTTTGTGCTTCTTCTTCGTCTTCTTTCTTTCTTTTGCTTTGCCTCTTTTATGAAGATAGAAACAGAATACCCAGAGATGTCTCAGAGGAAAAAACAAAGAAACACCGACAAGATTGATTTCTTCGATGGGTTGCACGACGATCTTGTGCTTTGTATCCTCTCCAAGCTCAGCTCCTCCGCTTCTTGCCCTTCGGATTTCATTAATGTTCTTATCACGTATGTGCTTATAAACACTTTATCGGAACTGATTTTAGGTTGCTGTTTTGATGGGTTTTTCTTGATTTGCTTCGGAGATTGATTTTTGTTTTCTTTACTTTCCTTGTGATTGATTTTTGTTTCACAGATGCAAGAGATTGAATTGGTTGGGTCTCCATCCTCTTGTTTTGTCTAGTGCTGGAACGAAAGCGCTCGCAATCAGAGCCAAGAACTGGTCAGATTCCGCTCACGGCTTCCTCAAACAGTGCGTTAGCGCCGGCAACGCCGACGCTTGCTACGCTCTCGGCATGGTCCGCATATACACGCCACATGTACATGCACTGTATATACCTGTTTTGGCTATTTATGAATATATTGATGCGAAGTTTCTCGTTTCTGCTGTTACAGATCCGGTTTTACTGTTTACAAAACCGAGGAAACGGAGCGTCTTTGATGGCTAAAGCGGCTGTGAAATCCCACGCGCCGGCTCTGTACTCGCTGGCGGTGATACAGTTCAACGGCAGTGGCGGGTCCAAGAATGACAAGAATCTCCGGGCCGGGGTGGCGCTTTGCGCACGAGCCGCATTCCTCGGCCACATTGACGCGATGCGGGAGTTCGGCCATTGCCTGCAAGACGGCTATGGTGTGCCGCAGAACATCTCGGAGGGGCGCCGGCTGCTCGTCCAGGCCAACACACGGGAGCTTGCGTGGTCGCTACGCCCCATGGTCACTTGCCAGGGTCCTGGTTTCTGTCGTCTCGGTCACCACCACTACTGTCAGCACTGCCCGTCGTGCCTGATGTCTAACGGGTGTCCCTTACTGAGCGATTTTGGGTGCACCGTGCCCGCACCAGAGGTGCACCCAGTGAACAGGTTCTTGAAAGAGTGGTTCGAGTCAGCACGCGGAACCTTGGGCCCTGGGTTGAGACTCTGCTCTCACAACGGGTGCGGCAGGCCGGAGTCCCGCCCGCATGAGTTCAGGAGGTGTTCTGTCTGCGGCACGGTAAATTACTGCTCACGCGCCTGTCAAGCTCTTGACTGGAAGTTACGGCATAAGAGGGAGTGCGCACCCATCGGAAGATGGGCCGAGGAAAACGGCGGTGAAGAAATGGTGGAGATGGAGGAAGGTGAAATTGAAGCCACCGGGTGAACCAAAATGTCGTCGTTTCAAGAATTTGTACATTTTGTGTCCTGCTTTTTATCTTTTTTACTTTTAAAAGGGAATTAGAGAAGCATCACAACGTTTCAATGCGTTGCCACTTTGGGTGATATTGTGTATTCTCTATCTTCTATGAAAACGGACAAGCCACACTTACTTCTTAGAAGAAACGGAACACAGTTTTGCGCTCCTGAACCTTCAATTTTTCTCTTCCGAATAAAAACAGAGTTGGGTCCAACTCCCTGTTTTTGTTCACGGATTAATTCAAAGTCATGTGATGGCACGGCCCCAGTGGAACGGAATCTTCTGGACCGTGGCCCCATATCCTTAAACGCACCGTTTGGCATTTCCAATACCAATCACACCCGCTATTCTTTAATTCAATCCGCACCATTTGTTGATGCGTGTGTCACTGTGGCACACCTCTAATCAAGAGTCTAAATTCAACTTCAAAGTAGACTAGCAATTTTAATAAACTTCCAATTTTTTTTTTGTGTCAATGATTATTTTTTAATTTACTTTGCAATAATTAATTTGTACACCAACACTGAGTCTTTGATCACTCTAACATTTAATTTAGTACTTCTGCAAATTGATTTTCTATTTAAAAATATTTAATCAATTTATAGTTTTGAGATTTATATTGATTTCCTTTTTCAAACAGATTCTCCGTTAATAACTAGCCAAAATTAATGTTAATTATTAAGCCAATGAGGTAACAGAGAATGAGCAAGGGAACACCAGTAAAACGTCGTCGTCTTCTGCGTATTTATTTGTTCTTCCCATTGTAAAATTAACAAAAGTTGTACAGAGAGCTTGGCGGTCCGGGAACAAACATGTCCAATTCCTCAGAACAAACCCTAGAAGAAGAGCTGCGAGAATCCAATCCAAACCCTAACAATGGTAATCACCAGAGCGACCAATCACAGGAATGGGAGACCATGGCTCGAGCTTGGATCCGCGCTTTCCCCGAGGCGAAAGCCGTGAGCGCGACCCAAGTCGAAGCCTGGATTGACTCCAACCGTGGTTCTTTGCCATCCGACCTGCAGAACATGCCGCGTTCGGACCTCATTGATCGGCTTCTTTCTATCCAGCATTACATGAGGCCACCCAATCACACTGAGGTACTGTCATTGTTTTTGTGTTCTTGTGTTATACTTGGTGACTTTTCTTGTTCGTGTGTTGGACATCTTGTTTTTCAAGGTCGTGGCATTAACGTGTATCTGCTCTATCTGTTTGAATTTTTTATTTCAAGATGTTTTATAGTTACAGTTTGGAGTCTAATTGTGGTGAGTTTCACAGAGGTTGTGGCTTGAGAACTTCTTCTTGGTGGTTTCTGGATGATGAGTTGTTAAAGTTGGAAAGGTGTTCTCTTAATTACAAATTGGAAATGGATTGGTCTCGTTAGCTGGTCGAAGTCTGTCCCATTTTTGCATTCTGGCTAGGAAGAAGAGTACTCTTTAAATAGTAATTCAATGATGCCTTCTTGACGTCTCTCTCTCAATGTTTAAAATTTGGAATGAAGGATAGCTGGTGCCAGAGAAGCGGATTAGGAGCAGACTCATAACGAATAACTAATTGAATTGGACGAGATTAAGTGATGCCTGAGATGGGGACGATGAGGGTGTTCACTTTGATACTGAGACCTGTTTGTGAAGTGACATAGTAAGACATGACAATGGGAACATGGCTTATATCTCTAGCAAAATGAATTGCAGGATCAAATCAGAAGCAGAATACCAAAGCGAGCATTTTGTCTAATCATGCTTTCTTGTATAGAGTGTTTGGCTTCCTATAGAATTGCTGTGGTTGAAAGGAACTGATAATTTAGGTCTAAAGAAAGAGAACAACTTTTTAGACATATATACATATAAATGGCATAGTTAGAGAGCATTCTGGTCTTGGTTAGTGTTATGTGGGAATTGGGAAGTCCAGATGTGTGTATGCGTGCTGCTGTGCTTGTTCTGTTTATGTTGTCCTTTATTTTCAGAAGTTAGTATCCTAAATGCTTGCAATTCGGTTGAGCAATTTCTGATATTTCTCTTTTCTTTCTTCTTCTCGGGTATATTATAATAGTTATAGTTGTCATATCATATATGGCAGGAGAAGGAAGCAAATCAGGTGGAGCCACCAGCTCGATTTCAACGCACTGATCAGTGGATACCAGTTTATGCCTGGTTGGAATCATTGAAACAAGATGAAGTAGTAAAATCTAAAGATATTTCTGATTGGCTAGCTGCCAATCCAGAGGTCAAGGAACAGCTCTGCTCTAGGCATTCTCGGTATCATCTGATGCATTACATCAAGAAGTGTCACTTAAAGATCCTAAAGAGGAGGGAAAAGAAGGTAATTAATATTCCTAATCTCACTCATGTATTTCTTTGTGCTTTTATATCAGTCACATGATACCTATGCTTTACTTGAACAGGGATTACAGCAGCCCAACAAAGAAACTGCTCTAAAGGTTCACAAGGATGTCGTGATGAAACAACCAGCTACTGTTTCAAGTATGGCTCCTCGTTAGTGTGACTATAATGATTTTAGGACACAGTTTTTATTGCAAAATGAATGTTGAATAGTTTTTCTGTTTTGTTCAGCATTTTAAAGAGACAAGCGCCCCCCCTCCCCTTCCTCCGGGGCTTAAATTTCCCTCGGTAAGAAAGAAAAGTAAAACGAATTTGAAACAGTGATGTAAAGTCTAAAGAATGATCTATATTTTGGGAGCAGAAAAGTGTGAAGAGCAACCATTGTAATAGCAACAAAATGTACTGAATTTAATTGCTATGAGAAAGCCAACTCATTTGAAGTGCTATCTAAATGGAAGTGAAACAATGCTGGTGGGATTTCGGGGGATGTCTTCTTGTATTTGCTTTATGTACCAACATGCGGCTTAAATTCCTATCTTTCCTCTTTTCTTTTTGGGTGGGGTGAGGATGGTGAAGAGCAGCCTTGGTTATCCTCAGTAGACAGTTATTCCTGTTATGGGCTTGCTTGGGCCTATGTCCACGCAAATGATCCTTGTATCATTAAATATTTTAATGAAATAATATTTGTTGCTTTACTTTTATTTTTTCTAAATCATATTTCAGTCACCTGTGTTGTATTGCTTGAAGGAACTGTGTCTATGCTGATCACATGGCCACGAGGACTTTTTATTCTCTCTGTTTTCTTGTAATTGTTATCTCACTTTTTTTTACTGTTTCTTTAACACAATTTGCAGGTAACCCTCTGAGCAATATACCGAAAGATAGTGAGTTGTATGTGGCAAAACGAAATGAAGCTTTACGCAAATTTGAGATGTAAGTCAATTCACCCTTGTTCTGTGATTCGATCTTCTGCGTCAAAACTCTTATTTCTGGCTGTGTTTTCATCTAATTGTCAGTTTAGTGGAGCTGGAGAAGAAACTCTCCCCCATCTTCCCAAAGCCTCAACTTTCTAATAAGTGAAGGGATCTAGACCCTAATGCAGCGTAGACAGATTGGGCAACTTGGCCTGAGTGATGCTGGTGGCTTTTCGCTGGTCGCATGTCCTTTCACAAGAGACAGGCCCTGAGATCACAGGTAATTATCCCTAGTGGATTATAGTGGATGGGATAAGTTCTGGCTGTTTGTTATACAAGTAGGGCTGAGATATATTCTTTAGGAAAGCCCCACCTCAGGTTGTCGCAATAATGTCTCTGGTTCTCATCTTCTTGTTGTGGTTAGCTAGAGGCAGTTGCCATCTGAGTTTCACAGAAGCTTGGACCGGAGCACTGGAATTCATAATTCTGTATGTATGATCTTATAAAATCTCTATAATATCTGGCTTTCTTACCTTTCCTTTTACTGTCTTTGCCTGCTTTTTCTCTCTTTTTTATATTTTTTAAAATAATTTTTGGATGAAGAGTGTTGATCATAAAAAAACAGTAAAGCCCATGTGCAAATATCCAGTAGCTTAGTCAAAAGGAGTACTTGAATTGAGTTAAGGAGTGCACTTTAGATCTTGTGCCGATTTCCAATTTAGTCAGAGAAATCATTCAATTAAAGAGAATGGTTATATTATTAAACACATGCTTTGGATCCTCCTTTGTCCTATCATCTGATCTTTACCGTTCCGAAGATGTCCCTTTAATGTATTTTATTTTTTCAATTTTCTGCCACGTGAATTAAACAAGTGCACCTTGGTGATTACAGCTAAGAATGGTGTCTCAAAGAAATAACTTTTTTTAATAAAAAATAGCATTTTTTTTTAATTTTTGATATTTGACTGACACATCTTTTTTAATATTATAAACACATTTCAAAGCTACGGGAAGTAATCTTTACCAACAAACCAATGACATTAAAAGAAACAGTAATTGATTCATTGTTGACAAAATAATCAAAAGAAAAACTTGTTTGAATAATTGAACATAATGGAACAACATGTAATCCATTTGCCTTTTGTTCTATTTCTTTAAAAAAAATTTATAAATCATTTATTAATTTTTTTAATATTTATTTAAATAAATAGTATTTAAAATTTTAGTCTTTTTTTTTTCTTTTCAATCAAATCTTAATTTTTAAAATATATTCGAATAAATTTTGATATATCAATTTAAATCAAATTTAATTTTATTAAAAAATTTAAATATTAAATATATTTAAATTGAAAATATTTAATAATAGATTTTAATTTAAAATTTTTTACAAATGTAAAAAAATATTTCAAGTACCATAAAAAAATTTAAAATCTGTTGTGTATTGATTTTTTTAAAATTATAATATTAAAATTTTAATTTTTTAAAAAATAGCTTATAAATTAAAAATTATTTAAATTTTAAAAATAAAATTAAGATAAAAAATTCATTATTTGAAGTTAAAAATAAAAATAAAATAAAATAAATTAGCATGTAAAAATTTTAGTTAAATCAATAAGAACCACTAAACTTGTACGATTGTACACTTATCTTAAAATTTTTAAATAAAATAAATTAAAAAATAACTTTCATAAAATCAAATTTATATGTTTTTGTGAATTAATTTATGTATAAACTCAATTGTACAGAAATTATATATATACTTGGACCCTTATGATTTAGTTTAAAAATTATAAAAATTAGGATGAATTAATGACAATGAGCACTAATCTTTAAAAAAGTTACTTGAATAAAGCAAAAGAATCACGTGACGAGCAATCTGACTTATAAAAATCAAAAGCTCAAATAATTCACGATAATTTAATGCACCTATTTTCACACTCATGAGAGCTTATTAATTCTCATCGTTTCGAGAATGGATCAACAAGACCACGTGACGTATACTTTATAAAATAAACATTATAGATATGCCTATGTGGTTTACGAGGACATTAAAAAACATTAAATCAGATAGCCATGAGATACTGTACAATTTTTATTTAAATTTTAAATAAATATAAAAATATTTTAATTTTTAAATTAAATTAAAATTTTAAAATATTATAATATATTTTGATTTAAAATTTTTATATAAAAATAACTTTTTAAAATTACAGTCATAAAAAATTTTAAAGATTAAAAAAATATATTTTTTAATTTTATATGGTCAAAATTTTTTAAAAAATTCATAACTTTAAAAAATCAACTCGAAAATAAAGTGTAAAACTTACATAAATTATTTCAAACCAATTTAAATAATTCTTTTTTTTATGATTGATGATAAAATTTTACACAATCTGAAAAATTATAATGTCTTGTTAAAGACCGTCTTATGGCTTACGAGTGAAAAAAATATGTTAAATCTATTGTTAAAGTCGAGTGAATTTATAAAATCGTATACTAAAACCAGCTGGATAATATTTAAGATTAAAAAAACCCAATTCAAATTGAAACTTAATTTATTCGAGCTCAAACCAAATTAGATTTTCTCTTCTCTCTATTATATGTAAAAGGTAGTAAGAATATGTATCATTAATCTATTTATTTTGCTGGTGGAGGGCAAATTGGGTGATTAATTTTATAGAAGACAACATTAATTAATTAATTAAGGAGTGTAGTGTCCTCACTAGCTAAGCTCTTTCCCTATAAGTATGGCTTCTTCTTCTTGGTTGTTTACTTCAAGGTAGAGAGACTTGGTGTTTATTTGTGTTGTTGGGAACCTGGGTTTAGGTTCAGCTCACATCAAAGGAGGAGACCAACCCTTGGCCAATATACCCTTGCTCTCCACGAAGCTGCCTCCATTAGAGCCAACCCTTATGTTCTTGGCTTGAGGGTCACCACTTTCATCCCTTGCTTCCCCTTTTTTCATCAGAATCAGAATTTTCTGTATATCTGATTTTTACTAATTCATAATAATTATGCATTATTCTGTTAAAATGTCACATATCAGTATATTTGTATGATTACAGGGTGAGGACACTCAATGGGTAAAAGTTCGCGTGGTGTCTCCTGAACCATCAGCCGGTGATTGGGTTGGAGTTTTTTCTCCTGGAAAATTCGAGTAATCTTTACCAAGCCCTCCTTTCAATTACCAAGCTGCATCAATTTATCTTTGTTCTCTTTTTAAAGATCTGAATTTTCATTTGATAATCCTTAATTAACTTCCAGCATTGTTCAGAAATATTGACTTCTATGACTTACTATAAGTTCTGGTTTGGTAATATGGCAGCTCTTCGACGTGCACCCCAGCGTCAGATGACAAGAAGAAGGAAAAGCCGTACATCTGCCAAGCTCCAATTAAGGTGGGTTCACTATGTTACTGAGACAAGTAATTAGCAATCAGACACGGTCAAGTATATGCTAACTCATGCTTCTGGTTCTGGTTTCATCTTTGTTTCAGTACAAGTTTGCAAACTTCTCCAATCCTGGATACATTACAACAGGCAAAACCACCTTGAAGTTCCAGCTTATCAACCAGCGCGCAGATTTCACTTTCGCCTTATTTTCGGGCGGCCTCGCTTCTGTGAGTCCATAGCCTCTTCCTTCAAACTGACACACTGCCCGTTGATTTTTATCTGTTCATGACTTTTTCAGTGTATTGCAGCCAAAGTTGGTGGCTATATCAAACTCAGTAACGTTTGCAAATCCTAAAGCACCTCTGTATCCACGACTCGCTCAAGGAAAATCCTGGGATGTTGTAAGTTCATCTCAATTTTCTGCAAGTCACCCATGCTTTTGCAGATCCTTCTTTTCTGGGTATCTGACGGTTTTCCTGGAAAGATCTACTGACTTAGGAACTAGCTAATGTTGTCATTGAAGATCACTCTTGGTTGTTCTTGGTGCATAGGAGACATGAGCCTCTGTTATCTGCATCTGAAAAAGTTGACATTTTTTTGCATGTACATATAGATGACTGTGACCTGGACAAGCGGCTATGACATAAGTGAAGCTGTTCCAGTCGTTGAATGGGGCATGAACGGAGGTCCCAGGATGCTGTCACCTGCAGGAACTTTGACGTTTCATCAGAACAGCATGTGTGGTAAGACTCGATGAACTCAATTATCACATAACAAGACATCGTTATTTCATTACAACTAGCCAGATTCCGTAAAAAGAAAGCAGCCACCAGTTGATTGTGAAGTAAACTAAGCTAAATCTTGAGCTTCACGGATGTTTCTGGTGCTGACTGATTCACGGGGTTCCATTGTTGGCTCTTTAGGTGCTCCTGCACGCACAGTTGGCTGGCGTGATCCCGGTTTCATCCATACAAGTTTCTTGAACGATCTGTGGCCGAACACTCAGTATGCTTCTTCAGATTTGTCTTCCTAATTGCCATGGAAACATGCTAAGTTCTCCAGGTTGATGATGTTGTTGGTGATGATGGTTTTCCAGGTACACATACAGGATGGGTCATATGGTATCACCTAATTCTACTTACGTCTGGAGTAAAAGCCATTCGTTCAAATCATCTCCTTATCCTGGACAGGAGTCTTTACAGCGTGTCATAGTGTTTGGTGACATGGGCAAGGTGGATTGCAGAAAATTTTCTTTCTTTTCTCCAGTTTTTTTTTTTTTTTTTTCTGTTCCTCCGTTGGCCTGTTCTCATCTGTCACTTGGATTTATTTAATAATATTATCCATTAGCATTGAAAGAGAGATCTGAATTTTACCTTTCTTTCCAATAAAACTTTTCCAGGCTGAGCGTGATGGCTCAAATGAATACGCTGACTACCAGCCAGGCTCACTTAACACTACAGACCAACTCATCAAGGATTTGGACAATTATGACATTGTATTCCACATTGGAGATCTACCATATGCAAATGGGTATATTTCACAGTGGGATCAATTCACTGCTCAAGTGGAGCCTATTGCTGCCAGGAAGGCATACATGATTGCAAGGTTTAGTGCCTTTACTGAATTACTTCTGAATACAGATTTCTGATCTATTTTATGGCGTTGATTGTAGCATCTCTGTCTAATTTTCTTCTTGCTACAGTGGCAATCATGAACGTGACTGGCCAAACACAGGATCTTTCTATGACACTAAAGATTCTGGTGGTGAATGTGGAGTACCAGCAGAGACCATGTTCTATTTTCCAGCTGAAAACACCGCCAAGTTCTGGTAATTCGAATAAAGTTTCAGAGAGATCTTATTATTTATTTGCTCACAGACAATGAAAGTGGAGTAAACATGGAGAGTAAGTTTAGGATTTTGTGCTGTTTGATTCTTGTTGCCTGATTTCTTATTGGAATCTGTTAAAATGCAGGTACTCTACCGACTATGGTATGTTTCACTTCTGTATAGCTGACACAGAGCATGACTGGAGAGCAGGATCAGAGCAATATGAGTTCATTGAAAGGTGCCTCGCATCAGCAGACAGAAAGAAGCAGCCATGGCTGATTTTTGCAGGTCATCGGGTTCTTGGGTACTCCTCTAACGATTGGCATGGCAAGGAGGGCGCATACCAAGAGCCCATGGGAAGAGATGACATCCAGAAGCTGTGGCAGAAATACAAGGTGGACATTGCATTCTACGGCCATGTCCATAACTACGAAAGAGTTTGCCCAATCTACCAGGTATAGATATGTATATGGAAATCTCCGAAGTACCCATTTGATTTTGAAGTTTCGTCTGCTTTGAACTCGGGAAGATAACAAAGAAATCAAGTTCTAGACTACTTGATCTGCGTTACTGTTTTCTGGGTATGGGTTCAATCCTTCATCTCTTCTAATGGTTTTCATGTCTCTGCTTGTTGTGCAGAATCAATGCGTCAACAATGAGAAACACAACTACTCAGGCACCGTCAACGGAACAATCCACGTCGTTGTTGGTGGAGGAGGCAGTCACTTATCAGACTACAACGAGAACATCCCCGTCTGGAGTATTTTCAGAGACCGAGATTTCGGATACGTTAAACTGACGGCATTCAACAACTCCTATCTGCTCTTCGAGTACATCAGAAGCAACGACAGCAAGGTCTACGATTCCTTCACCATCTCCAGGGACTACAGGGACGTCTTGGCCTGCGTTCATGATGGCTGTGAAGCGACCACTTGGGCTGCATGAACCCTGCCATATCTATAGATCGTAGCGATCGTAAAAGGGGATACCCTCCAGATTGTAGAGAATATTATCGAATAATGAAATCGATAGATTTTTGCTCCTACTGTGCAATCTTGTTTCTTTTCCATGGTGCAGATGGGTACACGTGCAAATCTATATGTCGTTCTCATGGGTTATGTGCTAAGGTTTCGGTCTCATTCATAATTTTCTCATTATCAAGGGGGGAAAACAAGAGAAAATAAAAGAACATACGGGGAAACAGTGGGGGAAAAGGATACTTTTCTGTTTGTTTTACGAGAAAAGCGGAGACTTTTAAGACTCAATTCGGATTTCCTTAACAGATAGTGAAGTCAAACCAGAAGATCTATCCGGAACTTCCAAACTGCACTTTTACCGTGAACGATAACCATTGAATCATCCTCTCATTGGACTTTACAAGCAAAACAGATTGTTCTCAGTATTTTCTCGTAGCGAGGGAGAGGTTTGGTTCTTGCTCTTGGTTCCTGATAAATCGAGCTGAGTTCTTGCTTCTGTTCTCTTCTCCTCGCGTAATCGAATACCACTTTATAATAACTACTACGGCCGCTGAGAAGGCTGAAGAAGAAGGATTGTTGGAGGCTGAGTAGGGCATCAAGCAATTTCGAATTAGTGTTTAATCCAATTGAGGGCTTCTGCAAGGAAGCTTCCACACTGCAGAAAAATGCTTGTGGTTTTGGCGCTTTTGTTTTTCGCTGCTAATTTGAACCATGGTTTCGCTCGTGTCAACGAAATCGATGAGCAACCGCTGGCCCAGATTGCTATCTACAAAACCACTCTCGCCCTGCGTGACTCGGCCTCCATTACTGCTTCCCCTGTCCTTCTTGGGTTAGAGGTAACAACTTCTTCATACCTGGATGATGAACCACACTTTCTGCCTTCAATGTTGAGCCTCCATATGTTGGAATTTTTTCGTTTTGTTTTAAAACCTCGGGCAGTACAATTTGTTCAATTCCATTTTCATCTGTAATGAATTGAAGTCACTATACTCTTCACTTTTGTGGAATTTAAGGTTATTACAGGACATGGGTCTGCAACAAGTAGGGATAAAGTGGCATTTTATTAGGTCAATTAGCTATAGGATTTTCTCAGTTAACTTGCTTTTTGAAGCATAATATTGTGGAAAATTTTGTCTTTACTGGCAATAGTACTTAAACTGCTAACAGGAAACACAATTTCTCAACTTAGACATCTTGAATGTCATTTTCTCTGCTTCATTTTCAATGGATTTGATCATCTAATGACAATGAGCTGACAACATCCCTTGGGTATAATTAAAATAGCACATTGAAAATGCGAGCTTGCAAGTCATTATCTTGTGATGATTGTGGGAATAAGAAGTTGATTCTTGCCCCATGTTTTGATAATCACAGGGTGAAGATACAGAGTGGGTGACAGTGAAGCTGGTGTCCCCTGAACCATCTGTGGACGATTGGGTTGGAGTCTTTTCTCCTGGAAAATTTGAGTAATGTCCATCTAAGTCCATTGCTGTTCTTTCCGCTCAAGATATCATTTACAGCCACACCGAGCTTTTTATCACGCAACGTAGTTTAAATATAATTGCAGTTGTAGGATCAAAGGGTAGTTTTCATACTTCTTATTTCACAGTTGAGAATAACCTTGCTCGGTATTGCAGTTCATCAACCTGCCCACCAGCAAATGACCCAAAGGAACAGATTCCGTATATCTGCTCAGCTCCCATTAAGGTGCATGCAATGTCACTATATAAATGGTCACTGCTGGAACTTTACGGTTCTAAAGTTCTTTAATATGTATCACTTTGTTTATCCTTGTTCCAGTACAAGTATGCAAACCATTCCAATTCAGGTTATACAAACACAGGAAAAGCTTCTTTGAGGTTCCAGCTTATAAATCAGCGAGCGGACTTCTCCTTTGCATTATTTTCGGGCGGACTGTCAAATGTAAGAAACTGCTCCTCTTGTTCCTGTGCATGTTTCTCATTATTGCTTCATCATTTATAAAAGTTAAGGAATGTTGATAACATTGCACCGTCTTCTAATTCAACACTCAAATATTGCAGCCAAAGTTGATGGCGGTTTCAAATTCTATATCATTTGCCAATCCTAAAGCACCACTCTATCCCCGCCTCGCTCAAGGAAAGTCTTGGAATGAAGTAAGTTTGTCCAAGTTGTGGCTACTCTATAGTCTCTTTAACATTCTGGTTATGTAAAAAACCTTTCGAATGAATCCATGGGATATCATCTCTTCTTTAAGCACATGGGGGACTATAACTTGCCAACAATCACGTTGACTTCATGTCTAACTTCCCTAATTAATCACTGTTTCTGACTGCTGCAAGTTAGTTTGTTTTAAGGGACATCTTAGAACGTCTATATCTCTTTTATGTTTTTTGGCTCACTGGGAAATGTGAAAGCAATTGTAACGAGTAGCTCAGAGAAAGTTTTATATGTTTAACAGATGACTGTGACATGGACAAGTGGTTATGACATAAGTGAAGCTGTTCCATTTGTTGAATGGGGTATGACAAGAACTTCCAAAAAGCGATCACCAGCAGGAACATTGACGTTTCATCAGAACAGCATGTGCGGTATGATTTGTTTCCTCAACTCCTGATAGCAGACTAGCGTGCAATATCTGCTTCACTTTAGCTTGGGATCATGTAATGCTTAATTAAATAATTTCAATACAAATCAGAAAGTAATAGGGTATCATCCAACCCACATTAGTAACCATGACACCGGCCTTCTTATCTCTGTTCTTCTGAATGCTGCTCGATCACTTGCAAAGTAACTATTATTTGTCAAGTCCATTACGGAAGTTGTTTCTGCAACCTCAACGGAGCTAAAATGGTTTATTTGGTACTAATGACTAATGTCCATCATAGGCTTGTTGTATTGTAGCCAATGAGGTTACTGTGTTACTTTCTGCAGGTTCACCTGCACGAACTGTTGGCTGGCGTGACCCTGGTTTCATCCATACAAGTTTCTTGAAAGATCTCTGGCCAAACTTTGTGTATGTATCTTGAAGATTCATCTTCCTTGCCATGAAAATGTCTTAAGGCATGACCCATATGTTCGTCAATGTTCCTATGACGGTTTTTCAGGTACACGTACAGGATGGGCCATTTCTTATCCAATGGTTCAGTCATCTGGAGCAAGACCTATTCATTCAAATCATCCCCTTATCCTGGGCAAGATTCATTGCAGCGGGTTATAATATTTGGTGACATGGGAAAGGTAATATCAACAAGTCTATTTTGAATAACCTATAGGAAGTAAGTCTTTAGTGGGTTTAGCCTCTGTTACTTGTTGCCTATGTGGTTTTAATTCAAGATCAAGCTTTTCTCTAGTTCCTTTATACTTGTCAGTGTTATTCTTTATATGGTAAGAGCAGAGCTCTATGAGTTTGACATTGTTTTATGTCTTTCAGGCAGAGCGTGATGGTTCAAATGAGTACAGTGACTATCAGCCGGGTTCATTGAACACTACAGACCAACTGATTCGCGACTTAGACAATATTGACATAGTTTTCCACATAGGAGATATAACATATTCAAATGGGTACATCTCACAGTGGGACCAATTCACTGCGCAAGTAGAACCCATTGCATCTTCTGTGCCATACATGATCGCGAGGTTCGTGCATGCCATCATCGAACATGATCTCTCAAAATAGTCTAGATTTCGGCTCTGAATAAGAACATTTCCGTTTGATTTCTTTTACAGTGGTAATCATGAACGGGATTGGCCAAATTCAGGATCCTTCTATGACACCACAGATTCTGGTGGCGAATGTGGTGTCCTGGCAGAGACCATGTTCTATGTTCCTGCTGATAACAGGGCTAAGTTTTGGTACTTAAGACAAGTTCTTTATGCATTAAATAATGTTCTTTTGTTCTAATAACGTTTACCATTGTCACAAGGATTATATCCGATTCTGAGATCTTGCTGTGAATAATAACGGGATCTTTACTTATGCAGGTACTCCACTGATTTTGGTATGTTTCACTTCTGTATAGCTGACAGTGAGCATGACTGGAGAGAGGGTTCAGAACAGTACAAGTTCATCGAGCATTGCCTTGCATCAGCAGACAGGCGGAAACAACCTTGGTTGATCTTTGCAGCTCACCGTGTCCTCGGGTATTCCTCAGACTACTGGTATGGCCAGGAGGGTTCATTTGAAGAACCAATGGGCAGAGAAAGTCTGCAGAAGCTCTGGCAGAAGTACAAGGTGGACATTGCATTTTATGGCCATGTCCATAACTACGAAAGAACATGCCCAATCTACCAGGTTCGGATTAGACCTTCTTCTGCCTCCTTTTAGAACACTTGCAGCCTGTTCTCTTAACTGTCTGATTATTCCCATGTTGCAGAATCAATGCATGAACAAAGAGAAGGATCATTATTCGGGGACTGTGAATGGAACAATCCACGTTGTTGTTGGTGGAGGAGGGAGTCACCTGTCAAAGTATAGCTCGGTGACTCCCAATTGGAGTATTTACAGAGATTATGATTTTGGGTTTGTCAAATTGACAGCATTCAATCATTCATCTCTGCTGTTTGAGTACAAGAAGAGCCGAGATGGAGAAGTGTATGATTCGTTTACTGTCTCCAGGGATTACAGAGATGTCTTAGCCTGTGTGCATGATAGTTGTGAACCTACCACATTAGCAACATGAACGTGTTGATAAATTTTTTCAGGAATTGACGATTATTATGAGGACCCTTCCATTGGTGTCATTTCATTGTAAAGTGTTCTCCATAATAAAGATTTTGAGGTTTACTTGCATTTGCTTGTATTCTCTACTTTGTTTACGCTTCCAGATTTGACTAGCCTCTGTTTGGATATCTGGAAAAGTGAATAGAAAGAAGTTAAGCATTTTCCTTTCCTGATGTTGATTTCTAATGACATGAAGATTACCCTAACTTACATATCAGCAGTATTCAAGGACAATGACAAAGGATGAGGAGCTGTTTGCCAAGAAAAGAATCTGTGATGGCTTAATGCCCTGTTCATTTTTTTTTTTTCCTTCAAACCATCAACTAAGCAAAAGCTTAAGCTTTTCCTAACTAGAAATGGAAGAACTACAGGAAATAGACAAAATACTGTTATTATCTCTTGACAACAAACAAACCAAAACAGAGATCCAGTGTCTGACACCCATAAAAGGATGTGAATAATACATAGGAGGCTGCGCCAAAATCCACCAATATATAGACCAAACTATACAAAATTGTTCTGCAGAAACAAATTCTGAACTGCATGCAAACCAGCTGGGAGCTGAATTCTGATTGACTTTCATTACAGGTATCCAAGCTCTGCGGTAACCCCAGTGAAGTAAATCTGGTTGCCTTAAAGTAGGCAAAACTCAGAATCATGTATTGCTGATAATTACCGTTAACCAACCATCTCCGCATCAGCAGGTTTGCTTTCTTGATCATCTTGTGAGCTAATAGATGCTAGCATATCATCAATTTTCAAAGGAGAATGCCGAACCAGATACTGGAACATGACCTGCAGAATGAATTTCAAAGATATTGTCATTGAAAAATGATTCCAACAGGCGTGCCATAGAGAGGTGAAATATACTGTGATTTTGAAAGTCAGAGAGCATGGTTGTGAAATAAAGATACCACCAACCAGACACAAGGTATTAGTGGAAATGAGAAATATTTCTCATCTCTAATCATAGAAGCATCTCTTCATAAAGTAGAATTAACTATTTTGTTTACAGCTTGATACAAGGTACTTGTAACAATTATATTTCCGACCAAAGGGTAAAGATCAATTAAAACCAAACTCCATAAGACAGTGCGAAATGTGGATTTTTTCTACCAACCTTGGAGTAACTATCTGCAAAAGCACGTGCTCGATTCACCTTACCCAGATAATTTAAATCAGCCTTCTCAAGCTTACCGTCCACAAAACTCAACCCTCTATCATTTATAGCAAAACGAACAAGATTTCCTGGGCACAGACCTGACTGGAATTTTTTGGGGTGGGAAGCACATGATATTAGCAAAATTAGCATGTGAAAATAAGATAAGAAAACATGTAGAGGAACATCTTAAATTGTATAACCACAGAATGCATTTACAACTACTATTTACAACGACAATTTTGGATGAGTGATAGAAACCAAGAAATATTTTTTCAGAAATGCCCGAAGATCAACTTCTCCCTCACTATACCTGAGAATTATGGTACGAGTAAAAGACAAACCCATTTAACACAGGGATAGTAATTTTGCTCGACCTTGTAGCCTTGCCCTCCTCGCTCAAGGGAGGGTTTTTAGTGCTACAATGGGGATCAAGAAGCACTGAGGTAAGTGAAAAGTCATTATCTACCACCCACTACACCATATTTTGACTCCTGCAACCAGCTAATCCTTTCTAGGCAATGACAATTAACGTGTTGAAACATCACTGCAGACATTGTCCTCTACACAGTAGCTTTTTCATATGCATACTTTGCATTAGCCAGTCCTTTTTCCTTTTCAATTCTCGCAATATACCTATTTAATGGTCATGTACATTTTGCACCTCACCAATAACCAAATCAAAGAAATCCCCCCCCACACGAACAGATAATTTTTCTTGGAAAAAAAAATTCCATATATTGCATCTTAAAGAAATGCATAAAATCATTCAGCTAACTGATGTCCGCAAAGTGTGCAGGATAGATATGATGCTTTTACTATAAAATTTGCAACAAACCATACGTTGTGTATGAAGTCCCCATCTAAGCAGCCAAATACTACAGGAGGATCATCTGATGTTAACAGTTTTCCATCACCTTGCAGCTGCAAAACTACCTGAACATTAAAAGAAATCAAAATATACAGCTTTTCTTCTGCTTACAAGTATCAAAACATACATTAGAGAGATTTGAAGAAAATGATTTCAAGCATTATCAACCTACAGCATCCATAGTTCTCTAACTAATACCTTGTTCAAGGAATTTAAACGCAAGGTTTCAGACATAATGTGATCAATGGATAATAAGTATTGTCAACCTACAGCGCTCATATTTCTCCAAGTAACACCTTCTTCATCAATTTAAATTCAAGGTTTCAGACATAATATGATCAATGGATAATACCGGAAGCCACACATGTCAAAATTTTCGTCTTAAATAAAAGATGGCCAACATCTCAGGCACCCACTATTATCCAACCTATTAAAAAGTTGTGCCTTCATATGCACACGTTGGATCAATCCATGAAGATTGTTGACTCTTCAAATTTCAACCTTCACTACAGAGTCCTCCAAGGTTAATCATTTAACAGGATCAAACAGTTAAGAAATGGCTTTACTTGACATCTGTATCTGCTTCAACATCATTAGCAAAAATCACTTTAAAGCCCTTCCTCTTGAATACGTGATTTAGTATAGAACAAACTCAAAGAAGAGTTAATGGTATCAAGGGCAAGGTGATAGAGGAACAAAATGACCACAAAGAATGTGATCCAAATCCCAAAATGAGGCATGCAATCCACCCCAAGCCAAAATTTTAAACCCATAGACTGCTTAACAGAAGGAACTTGTGAGCAAAATAACTAAACATAATATGACAAAACAATCCGTGCTAACCGCAAGACAATAAGATATATTTCTCAAATAGAGAAATGAAACAACCCATTGGTTTTTGTCATCCCTTTTTTACCCCCTTCTTTATTACTATCATAGGTGATGGAAGCATGTTATGTCAAAATACCTGCTGTTGGCTTGGAATCTGTCCTTTACTGTCAGTGTCTATTACATATTGACTACACTTCTCATCTTTCCATACTAATACTAGAGGTGTGGTCCCAGTTTGATAATGCGCATGCCTGAGAAGAAAACGATGCAAAAGTCAGCAAGGAAAAGGGAACAAACAGAAAAAACTTGACTAGCAAAAGTTCTATGACACTCTTATCGATCTAAAGATACAAACCTACGAAGTCTAACATCATTCAAATTTGATTACATATAATATGAACAAACTGAACAAGAATGATATTTTAAAGTATACTCTCCTTGTTGCTCCTCAAAAGTAAGATGGTCAACATACTTCAGATTGTCTTCATGAATCTAGTGGAATGACTATGATGTTATAAATTATACTATTATGCAATAAAGAAAAACCAGAATAGCCTCATCATGAATCATAGCTTATCGTAGAAACCATGAAAGGGATGCCAAAACATGACAACAATATTGATAGCTAAAGACAGTCAATTGGATCACAAAATTTGGTGGGTACAGCAACTTCAGACCCAAGTGAGCCTTTTTTATGATCCTAAAAACCAGCTGGATGCTCATTCTAGAGAATGCGACTCATCGTAAGTGATGCATAAAGAAAATAAGAAACAAACAGAATTCATTTAAACCTATTTAGGACAGTGATTCCTACATGCAAAACTAACACTGTAATAAAATAAAAGAAAAAAATCACGAGCAACATAAATCCATGAATCACACATTCAGCAATAAAGACTTACTTGTTATAAAACAATAGCCCATCCTTCACATAAGGTACAGTCCCCGTATATGCCACAACAAGACCACTCTGGTCACAGTTGTACACTGGGATTGTACTGAATCTGAACCTATGGTAATGTGAAGGAGGGTTACAAGCACCAGTCTCAGCAAGCTTGGAGTTCAACCAAAAAAATCTGAACTCGGCAGTGCAGTCATACAGAGAGTAACCCCGCCAGCAAACCATGTCAATCACATAGTAAGTCTGATCCAACTGCAAACTACAACCACTTTCAGAAATCCAATAAAAAACTGTGAAACTACAATAAAGAATGCAACAAAAAGGGATGTAAGAACAAGTTTTACCTCATGAAATATGCAGTCTAATATACAATATGATTGGGCAGAACCAGAGGCATCTCTTTTCTTGGCACCAGCAGGTAGAGCAGACGGAAAATGATGCAAAACAGAGCCATTTCTCAGCCTGCTAACTGTTGTCCCATTAGTTGAAACAACAAAGCATCTTTTCCCAGCAGGTCTGGCAAATACATACCTGATTAATACAATCACCCAGTTTTCAGAATTGCATCTATGCTCTCCCCTTGCAAATTATTGTCAAAGAAAAATCTAACCTTCTCCATAAACAATAAAAAAGACAACCTTTTGCATTTAACCTCAAACATTTTACTAGTTTAATTATCCATGTTTATAAATCCACATTAATTACCATTATGTTAATTCTTTCTGTTACTACTACTAAGCATAAGATGACCAAGTAATTAGCCCTTCACAGACTATAACCAAACTCATGCAAATTTGCAACTAACCTAAATAACTTATGCAACCAAATATTAATCAAAGAAATGAACAAATATATATTAGACATAGAGAACTACAAACCAGTCTTGGCTCAATCGATCAGGGACGTCAATCATCCACTCAGGTAGCATCAACTGCCTCGCAAACCACTTGCGAGCGTCGGCGCCCCTGAGTCTTGAAGCCTGGCGAACGTCGAGCTCCGCTGAAAAAGCTCCAGACTCGGGTTGTGGTTCGATTTCGGACGCGGATATGGACGCGAGGTCGAGTTCAAGTTCCCGTCTAGGTTCTGCTTCCGGTTCGGGCTCGGAGACTGGAGATTGGAGGGAGAGCACGGAACAAGCTAAGCAGCGGGCCTGCCGTTGCGCATCGCGGCGATTCTGTTCTTGGCGGAGCAGGGAGAGCTCCCTGCGCTTTTGCTGATCGGAAATCGTTGGCCGCTTGAATGGACGGCGGAGATCATGGGGTGCCATTTCCTGATCCTATGCACCCCTGCAACTGCAAAATAGAGTCTGTATGTTCTTTTGAGTATTCTTGCCTGCTCCTCTATGAAGCGGACGGCTAAGAAGAGGTGATCAACAGTTCGATTTCGAAATCAGTCCGCTCCACACGGCGTCATGTTTGAATATGTGAAAGCGATGTGTTTCAATAGGTGCAATTCCCCCTCCGCACGCAGCCGTTTTAACAATTGCCGAAGAGCTTGCCTTTTGTTAAAACGCAGCGTTTCTCCTTGCCTCTTCCATGAGAAAACTGTAGTTTTAGTTGCAACCAACAAAACTACTAGGCGGATCTCCCAATGCTGACTCTCTGGTTGATCCCTTCAAATCACTCATTCATCTCTCAGCGGTATGGAGAAAAGATACCCATCAGCAGAACGGACAACTACTGTGCGTCATTTTCTTTTCTTGAATGTCAAGCTTGAACTTCTCTCGTCGGAGCTGGTGTCAACACTTTTAAAAGGTACTTTTGTTCTACTCATATCATCTGCTTTCACGGATTTGCTGTTAGTTTGTATTCATGGAGTTGCCACTCGCCCGTCATCAAAGCGTATGGTCGGATCATCTTCATAGTAGTTGTAGCTTTCCTTTCTGGTCCTCAGATCATAAGTTTTTCAAGCAAAAATCATTGTTTTCTGGGTACCGCTTTACGTTTAGTAGAAGAAAATGCAGGAATCCATTTGATAAAATCAGGTGTTCTTCGTCGGAACAAGGGCTGCAACCACGGCCCACTGCGAGACCTTCGAGAATCAACACAGATGAAGTAAAAGAAACTCCGGTGAAAGAGACTCAGATCAAGAAACCCAGTGCACGGATTTGTAGTCAGATAGAAAAGTTGGTTTTGTATAACAGGTACAGGGAGGCCCTTGACTTGTTTGAGATCTTGGAAATCAAAGGCGATTTTGATGTGGATAGTAATGTTTATGATGCTTTGGTGAGTGCTTGCATCAGTTTGAAATCTATTAAAGAAGTTAAGAGGGTGTTTAATTACATGATTAGTAATGGGTTTGAGCCAGATCAATATATGAGGAACAGGCTGCTGCTTATGTATGTGAAATGTGGGATGATGTTGGATGCGCGTAGGTTGTTTGATGAAATGCCGGAGAGGAATTTGGTTTCGTGGAACACCATCATTGCAGGCTTAGTGGAATCAGGGGATTATGAAGAGGCTTTTCGGTTGTTTATAATCATGGGAGAGGAGATTTCTGATGGTGGATCCCGCACATATGCCACCATGATTCGGGCATCTGCAGGACTGGGGCTCATTGCTGCAGGAAGACAGTTGCATTCATGTGCACTGAAGATGGGTTTTAGGGATGATATCTTTGTGTCCTGTGCTCTGATTGACATGTATAGTAAGTGTGGGAGCATTGAAGATGCTCACTTTGTGTTTGATGAGATGCCAGAGAAGACTACGGTAGGATGGAACTCAATCATTGCAGGTTATGCTCTTCATGGTTATAGCGAAGATGCTCTGAGTATGTATTATGATATGCGTGATTCTGGTGTCAGCATGGACCATTTCACATTTTCAATAATTGTAAGGATTTGCACGAGGTTAGCTTCTCTTGAACATGCGAAGCAAGCTCATGCAGGTCTGATTCGTCATGGTTTTGGATCAGATATTGTAGCCAACACAGCCCTTGTCGATTTCTACAGCAAATGGGGAAGGATAGAAGATGCTAGGCATGTTTTTAACCAGATGCCCTGCAAGAACCTCATATCATGGAATGCCTTAATTGCTGGATATGGTAACCATGGTCGTGGAGCTGAGGCTGTTGAAATGTTTGAGCAACTTCTGCGCGACGGAATGAGACCTAACCATGTCACTTTTCTTGCTGTTTTATCAGCTTGTAGCTATTCAGGATTATCTGAATATGGATGGGAGATTTTTCAGTCAATGAGTAGAGACCACAAAATCAAGCCCCGAGCAATGCATTATGCATGTATGATTGAATTATTGGGTCGAGAGGGGCTTCTAGATGAAGCTTTTGCATTGATAAAAAGTGCTCCTTTCAAGTCTACCAAAAATATGTGGGCTGCCTTACTAACAGCTTGCAGGGTTCATGGGAACTTAGAGCTCGGGAAATTTGCTGCTGAAAAACTGTACGGACTGGAACCTGAAAAGCTCAGTAATTACGTTGTGCTTCTGAATATATACAACAGTTGTGGCAAGTTAAAGGAAGCTGCTTCTGTTCTGCAGACTTTAAGGAGAAAAGGTTTGAGAATGCTTGCTACATGCAGTTGGATTGAAGTAAAGAAACAACAACATGCTTTCCTTCGCGGAGACAAGTCCCATGTTCAAACAACAGAGATCTACCAGAAAGTGGATGACTTGATGCTGGAAATTGCCAAGTATGGTTATGTTCCTGAGGAGAAAACTTTGCTTCCTGATGTGGATGAACAAGAAGAACGCATACGCACGTACCATAGCGAGAAGCTAGCAATAGCCTTTGCATTGATCAATACATCAGACTGGACGCCATTGCATATTGTGCAGAGCCATCGTATTTGTAATGACTGCCATAAGGCATTTAAGTTGATAGCTTTGGTTACTGGACGGGAAATTGTTGTGAGAGATGCTAGCAGATTCCACCATTTCAAGGATAGGACTTGTTCTTGTGGTGACTATTGGTGATGGTAAAGTAGGTTATGGAACAGCCTAACAATCTGTCATCTGATACCGTTTGAATGTCACACATATTTCTTCTTAGAAATAGAATAACTTAAGCTTACACGTCTGTTGTTAAACTTTCAAGGTCATGAATAATGCTAGAGTTCTTCTTCCTAGAACTTCTCAGAATTGCAGTCTGGGTTTTTTCCTTCTTTCCACTGTCTTCAGTTTCTTTCATGGCGAATGTCTTTTGTGGGCTTCTTTATGGAGCCATTTGGGCCTTCAAAATTCATCATGGGCTACAAACTGGGTTTTCTTTCAACGACGTCATCTGTGGCTTGCTTTGAGCGTGCCCTTTCGGTTGCGATCCATCTCGAAGGGCCCAGATCACTAAGCAGCCCGTGAATAGCAAACAAAATCTCTCTCTTTCACCCTCACGAGTTCTTAGGGCGCCGTACGAAATGGAGCAGACGCTGTGGGGACATTTGCCGCTGCTGGTGAGAGCGAACTCGAAGGAGTCAGTGGAATACATTCTTCAAGCCTTATGGAGGACCCGAAAGACCGGCCTCGATGCCGCCGACCGCCGCCTCTTCCGTGAGATGCTCCAGGTCCAGAATGACTCCGACCTCGACCCTGTAACTCTCTGCCTCTCTCTCTCTCTATCTCTCACACATGCGTGTATGCTGCTTGCTCGTTGAATTGGTGCTTTCGTGCTTCTCATAATCTGTACAGAAGTTCTTGCGCATAAATATGTACTGGAGGAGCTTTTGAAGGTTTTGGAGATGATTACACGTTATTGTTTATGAGTCTGATTCGTTGAAGTTGATGTCTTTGCTATTTGTAGCTATTGGTCTGCCTCCGGATGTTGATCCGTAGATGTGTTTACGAGAATATCAATAAGGACGAGATCCAGAAGCTGTTCCCCAGCGAGGTCCTGCCTGAGTTGCAAAGATTATTGACACTTCTGCTACAAAAGTTCCAAAGAGAGTGGCGGCAAGATGTGTTAAAGGATCAGGTGAGATATTCTGTTGTGGCGTGCACAATGCTTCTTTAGTCATCTCGTTGTAAGCTACAGAGTACAATTACTATCTTCTTGTAGAATTTAGAATTTCATGTGTTGTTCTTTGTGAATTATTGTATTCAGGTTACTTTGCCTCGCCTGAAGGCAATGACATGGAACATGGTGAATCAGGACAGGGAGGAGATGGACCCTGTGGCTGTTATCAATTTGAAGGTACTAAGTACTTATTAGAGTCTCAAATTTTTTGTTAATTTATAAATTTGAAGTTGGCTGAAGAAATAAATGGTGGAGAATCCTGGAAGTACAAAATGACAGAACTTTCAGCATTACAATTTTTTTCTTTTGTGGATGCCTATTAATTGCAAATGCTTGATTTGCAGCTCCAAAACGATGCTCAGTCTCATCCAGGGGAATTGGAAGTGAAATTCGAATTAGCTAAAGATACAGTAGAAACAGTGTTGAAATCCATGCACTGTATAAGAGATCAGTTGTCTGATACGGTTAGTGTTATGCTTGAATTTTTCTTCTCTAATTCATCCATGTGTCAGAGTTCAAAATATTTCTTCTTGTTTGCTCTTTTTGAACATGAATGTAATTTTATCTCTTTCACAGAGTGAGACATCAAACAGGGATTTCTCCCAGCAAATGAATGCAGTGTAGTTCACCAGTATGATGGGAATAGAATGGTATAACCTGGCCTCCAAGACCCTTCCAATTCAGATTTCTTTGATATGCCTTTTTTTGTGGCTAAATTGGTGAGGTTAATCGGAAGTTGGCCTGCCGCCTGTAAAATGGAAAAGAGATGGGGTGTAATTTTTTTATCTCTCATTAGGGCTCAAGTTTATAGTTAACCATTCAAGATATCATTATATAATAGTAATAGTTTATTTTCAATGTTCTTTTTGTCGTACATGGTCTTCTGCTTGAAACAGCCAGCAGCAGATTGGGTTGATGAAACACTTTTCTCCATTTAGGCAGTTCAATTTAGTTTATGTGAAGTATCAACTGGCTGTTGGGCCTGGTCCAACAAGTGATGTAAAT
Organism: Moringa oleifera; assembly: GCA_021397835.1. NCBI lineage: Eukaryota > Viridiplantae > Streptophyta > Magnoliopsida > Brassicales > Moringaceae > Moringa > Moringa oleifera. The sequence continues at coordinate 7,859,979 of JAJFZO010000344.1, read as the reverse complement.
ATTGTATATATAAACTTATGTAAGGCGGATTTTGTAGCATGCTAATAAACGAATACCCTTTCTTGGTCCGTGTCCCATTCACATGAAAACTAGAATCCATATCAAAATGGAGGTATATTGAAATGGCACTGCTAGCTCCTAGAAGGTGTGACATGCAAAATAAAAACAGGGAACACCGTGTTTGTGTGCTTCTAATTAGCAAGTTTTGAGGATCAAATATATATACATGTGCCTGTGTCTGCATGTGAAGAAAGCATGGCAGTGGTACTGATGGCAATGATGATGTTGGCAGTGGCAGTAGAGTTTGCAAATTGAGAAAGAGAAAATTGTTTTTTTGTTTTTGGAAGTGGAAGTTGTAAGCAGAATAGCTAGTTGTTTCACTTTCCTGCTTATGCAAAAATACTGTGAAAGTTTGTGAGTATAATAAATTTCCAGCTTCTAAATTTAAAGAAATTAAAATGCATTTTCTGTGCAATCCATGTGATCCGAGAAACATAGTTGTGGTCATTAAACTACAAAAAGTTGTGTTTTGCAATTTTCTAATTGATACGGAGCTGATGGAGTTATTTTATGGATTGTGACCATTTCATTAGAATACTATGTAGAAGAATCTAACACCGCTGCAATCTGTGGGAAAACTGGTGTTTTACTTTGTAGTTATTGAACTATTGTTTAGAAAAATTGTTGTTTTTGCAGATTGAGTGAGATTAATTCTGTCCAAGGCCCATGTTTGAGCTGCTCCAAGAAAGCTGATGCAGTTAATGTCAACCTGTAAGCACCATCTTTTTATGTTTGTCAAGGTTAGATTATGAACAATGAAAATGCCAAATGTCAAGGATTAGGGGCATGAAAACTGTTCTGTCTGGGAGAATTTCATTTAAAATTAATATATATATATATATATATATATTGAAATTTGTGTTATATAAATACATATGATCCATAATGTTAAATTGAAATTTGTGTTAATATTAAGGATGTTAACAGTCTTTTTCATTCACCATGTCAAAGCACTTGATATCAATATGGTGGTAGTCTCCTGTGACTAATGATTCTGGTTTGACTCCAGTTATTTTTTGTTTGTTAGGATTCAAGCCATCTAAAAGTTTGGCCAAAATCAACTTGTTCCTACTTTCTGAGGCAAGCCTTTCAACTTGTTTGTAGGCAATGTCCCTGCCATCCGTTCGGAAGTGAGAATCTTTATTTCTAAAGAAGCAAGCCTTCAGAATTGTCCTTTGTTTGGTTGCTTCATTTTAATTAAAGACTGACCATTCCCAGTGACATCATTGCTGATAAAAGACAAACTCTTATCTTGTGGAGCAGTTCAAGATTCTCTCTTAGCCTCTTCGTACAATGATAATTTAGCTCCCGACCTACCTTATTTCAGATCTAAGTTCAGTTTTATATAGAGTTGCAGGGCACAGAGCAGCGTGAAGGATAACATAGAATACCCTTCTCTAAACATAAGAGTTACAGTTGCACAAGCTATGTCTTCTGTGTATGACCTGTTAAGATACTTTGAATATCTAATCTGAGCTAGAAAACCTTCACATTGGGCATTTGAATGTGAGATATCATATTCGTAATGTACAAGTTTGAAGATCATTTTTAGCTTGGTTGTTGGTTAACAACAAGCAACAAGTTGAATTAGTATCCTCTCACCGTATGGAAGCTTTTAAGGTCTTAACTTTTCAATAGTCTTCCTCATTGGTCTGCCTGGGTGCGAATCCAAGTTCCATCAACCATGTTAGGTAAGGGAAATGATCTGAACAGAAGCCTTACCCCTTTTGGGTCTTGGAGATCAATAAATAAACAGATTAGTTGAATGGCTAAGAATGGTTGTTAGATCAACTAATGCTCTTTGTTCTGCTTAGAAAATTGTTAGATATTTATGCGCAAAGTTGACTATCACACATGTAAGGCTTATGCCATTATTTTAACTCAGCAAACTTCCAAGACAATTAGTGTATGGGTGCATGTCGATCTGAATATGAGCTAGAGTTGATGCATTGATGTAATGGAAATTTTGCTGAATTCAATTGCTGTCCTTTTCAAGAATCAAATTATAGCATCAAATGCAAAAAGGTTGCTTTCATCTGTGCATCTATTATTGTGATGGAACAATTCATCAACACTATTCTCATGATATATGATTTCAGTTCTTGTACTGTAGGTGGTAACAAGCATTTTCATTATGATGGTTTTAAAATTTGTCGTAATCAAAGTTATTTAAAAGTTGTTAAATTTGAAAATTAAATCATAAATTATTATTAAATTTAAAATTTTATGATTTAAGATGAAACTTATAAATTTAAGATTAAATTTTTTAAAAAATATAATTAAATTTAAAATTGAAAAATATGTTAATAAAAATTATTAATGTTGATATATTTTAAAATTTGTATATTATAAAATCAACAACTAATGTATGTTTTAAACCTTCTATATATATATATATGTATATGTACTTATTATATGTCCGTGTGAGAGAAATAAAATTGACGTTGTCACATTTGTTTTATTTTTTATTTTATTAAATTATACATACAGTGCTATGGGATGATATCATCAAATTTCATCATATTTTTGTGATTTTATTAAATTAAAAGAATAATTTGTACACTGATGATAAAAGATTTCGACTTTGTTTTTCAAAATAATAAAAATAAATAAATATGGACCGTGAGCTGTGATCCGTTCTTTGGCCCAAAACTGCAACCCGAAACCACGCGGTAAGAGAGTGGAACCGTAGGGACAGGTCACTGTAGGGAGAGGGAAACCGTGAAGCCGGTAGGCAGTGTCCGAAGCACGATAAGAGTTGCCAGTTGCCACTTTGCGTTACTCCAACTCCTACCTTTCTTCATAGAACCCTCAAAACCAACTGCGCGAAGACCAGCCGACCAAATAGTCAGTCAGTCCTCTTGGTTGTTCATTTCAGCTGCTGAGAAGAAACCGGCAATTGGAATTCAATCACTCCGTCAATCAATCATTACTGTCTCTCATCTTCAAACGGAGAAATCAGGCACATAGAAAAGAGGAAAAGAAGTGAAAATGTCCCCAAATTCAGTGTTGTAATACCCTAAATTGTCCTGAATCGAAGAATCTTCGGTTTCATTTCTTGTCTAGATCGCACGCGCGGATAAACAGAAACCCTAGGATCATGGCTACGACGACCACCACAAGCATCAACGCGGGGGGAGGCGAGGACCGAGTGCTGGCGACGGCGCAGCAGATCGTGAAGAGTCTCAACACGCCGAAGGAGGTGAGGGAGGACATGCTTCTTATCTTCTCCAGTTTCGACAACCGTCTATCCAATATCTCCAGTTTGCTTAACAACGAGGAGGAGAAGGAGGATGCCGTTGCCGCTCGCTTCGACGCCGCCGAGAGAGTCATCCTCCGCTGGGACACCAACTCGTCTGACTCCGCCTCCCATCACCACCAATCCTTCGAGGACTCCCCCGAGGATGCCGCGCAGTTCCTCTCCGCCATTGACGAGATCCTCCAGCTTGTCCAGGACACCTCCGTCGCAAATGATAGCAACCTAATGGACCGTGCAGAGAGCGCCATACAGCTCGCCATGTCACGTCTGGAAGACGAGTTCCGCCACATTTTGATCCGCAACACCGTCCCCCTGGACGCTGAGCAGCTCTACTGCTCGATCCGGAGGGTGTCGCTGTCCTTTGCATCTAATGACGAGGGCGAGATCGATGAGGAGTTCGAGAGCTTTGGGGAAGTTGTAGATGATAGGAGCGGACGTTTCCACGAGAGAGGAGGCAGCCTAGGGGACGACCTGCGCGTGGACTTGATAAATTGCGATGCAGTTGCAGACTTGAAGGAAATTGCAGATAGGATGATCCATTCCGGGTATGAGAAAGAGTGTGTTCAGGTCTATAGTAATGTGAGGCGTGATGCTTTAGATGAGTGCTTGGTGATTCTTGGTGTAGAGAAGCTGAGCATTGAGGACGTGCAGAAGATTGAGTGGAAAACTTTGGATGAGAAAATGAAGAAGTGGATTCAGGCCATGAAGACCACTGTTAGGGTCCTTTTGACTGGAGAGAAGAGGCTCTCTGATCAAATTTTTGATGGCTCCGATTTGACAAAGGAGGTTTGCTTCAACGAGACAGCCAAAGGGTGCTTGATGCAGTTGTTGAATTTTGGTGAGGCTGTGGCCATTGGGAGGAGGTCTTCAGAAAAGTTGTTTAGGATTTTGGACATGTATGATGCATTGGCAGATCTGTTAAGGGAGTTGCAGGCAATGGTTACTGATGAATTCTTGTGTAATGAGGCTAAAGGGGTTTTGTGTTCACTAGGGGAGGCCGCAAAAGGGACTTTTGTTGAATTTGAGAATGCAGTGCAGAACGAAACTTCCAAGAAGCCTATGCAAGGTGGAGAGATTCATCCCCTTTCACGTTATGTGATGAATTATTTAGGATTGCTTGTGGATTATAGTGACACTATGAACTCGCTTTTGGAAAATGACGAGGATGAATCTAAGGGTTTGCAGGGTGACCATAGTGATAATTTGCCATTGGAAGACATGTCTCCTATTGCTAAAAGATTGCTGAACCTTATATCCTCTTTGGAGTCGAATCTTGAGGAGAAATCAAGATTATATGAGGATGATGCAATGCAGTATATATTTTTGATGAATAATATTCTCTACATAGTGCAAAAGGTAAAGGATTCTGAGCTTAGGAAGCTTTTGGGAGACCACTGGGTTCGTAAGCGGCGCGGGCAGATCCGCCAATATGCTACTAGTTACCTTAGGGCGTCTTGGAGCAAGGTGCTGTCTTGTTTGAAGGATGAAGGTGTCGGTGGGAGCTCAAATAATGCCTCCAAGGTGGCTTTGAAGGAAAGGTTTAAGAATTTCAATGCCAGTTTTGAAGAAATATATAGGACTCAGACCGCTTGGAGAGTCCCAGATCCTCAACTTCGTGAAGAACTTCATATTTCTATATCAGAGAAAGTGATTCCGGCTTATCGTTCCTTTATGGGGAGGTTTGGGAGTCAACTTGAGAGTGGAAGGCATGCCGGAAAGTACATCAAGTACACACCGGAGGATTTAGAGAATTATTTACTGGATTTGTTTGAAGGAGTGCCTGGTGTTATTCACCACCCGAGGAGAAAAAATTCATAGGGGCCAGGACTGTTGTAAGAGGCAAGGCCCCTGCTCTCATCAAGGATTAGTTCGGATGCAGATCAACTATTTCATGTGTCTTGATGATCAGCTTTCTATCTTGTTTATGTTAATGTTATAAACACAGGTTATTGTGAAAGTTGACTGTTCACTTCTTTATATACTGTAGTAAGTTCTGTACATGTTTCATAGACCATAGGTTCTATACGCGTGGAGTTTGTTGTATTTGTTGCTTGTGAATCACTCGTAGTGTTAAAGTAATACCAGGACCACAGTTTTAGCTCATCTTATGGATTAGTTTATTTAATTTGGCAAGTCTTATATTTACATCAGCAATCTTTTGTCCAAGAACTCGCTGTCATGTAACTGTAGATTAATTTGTCAAAAATTCTGATAACTTGGAGATGACTAAAGTATATAACAATAATAACTCATGATACTAAAGCAGGGTGGATGAATTGAAAGGTATATCCAGGATGTGGTTGTGATCAATGATTGAAAGGAACTATTCGATGAAATTTTGGTTTAGTACATTTTTGTGTCTCTTGCATTTAAGGTTTCTCAGTCCATTGCACAGCTTATGGTTAAATGATTTCCATCTTCTTCTGGTTGGGAACATCTTTCACTTGGAGTCCTGGACTTTTAATTTGTTGAGGCTTGAAATTTAGTATTATCAGAATTCGATATCTTTTATATTCAATCAAATGAGAATCCCGCTGATTTTACTTCTATTAACTTTCTTGGATTGTTTTTCTTGATTAACCTCTGGTTTGAAGTTGCTTTTTTTTTTTTTTTTGAGGGGGGGGGGGTTGGGGATGGAGAGGGGTGATGATAGGTCATCTCCTTACATATTGTCATCATCTTTGGCTGTTAAAGGACAGTGACAAGCAGTTTGAACTATGTAAATTCATAGTATGAAATTAATTGGACTGGTTGGATCTGACTTGTAATCTTCATGTTTATAGTTTAGTTGACACTTACTGTAGGCTACTTTAGGTCACTAAGTATAACTGTATATATTTTCTTGTTATTGCTTGTATCATGAGTGAAGGATAATTCTAGCTGTGAGGCATTTTTTATTACCAAAATGTTTCAGCAGGTGATTGAAAGCATGACTCCTGTCTGTGCTTTTGCCAGGGTGTATTTGGATGTCATACTAGAGTAGGTCAGTAGTACCTTCTTCCTTCATGCAAGTGAACTTTTATTGAAGCCATTTATTAGAAAGTTTAGCCAGAAACTCATTACCTAGTTATTTAGACTCTGATCTTATGTAAACTAATCAAATAGGAAGTTATTAAACCCATATACATGTAGAATTGTGTACTTGTGTCTGGATTTCAGAAGTTAAGGTGCTTAGCTGTGTGGGGACTAATCTTAAGCTGTAGAGCATCTAGCGCTGAGTTATTTAGGAAGTTAGTTCTTATAATGTTTGAACCTGTGATGCTAAATAATGGTAATTTTCATTATACCTGATTTACTACTCATTCCTCTCGCGTTCTTGTAGAATCACTTCTGTAATTTTTATGTATAGTGTACGTGTATGTTAGAGGGAGGAGTCATATACTCAAGTTTTTTGAATAAGCTTGTCTGTTTCCTAGCTTACCAGAAGCCAAGGTAATCTAAAATAAATAAATAAAATCATCTGCAGCTATTTTTTCCGCTATGGGATTAATTTTGCTGCGTTTTGATGCAGGGTGGAACTTACTAGTGTTCCACCCTCTTACCTTGTAGAAGTTTTTGAGAGGCATTGCATTTTAGATTCTGCACTTCTTGGGTCCGGATCTATCTATATAAGTGAAGTTTTAAGCAGAAGGCTGCCGCTATTATGAAAAGAGATGTTGAATCAGTTCTGTCTAATACTCTAGAAACATCTATAGTTTTTTCCTTTTCCCTTCAGGAAAAGTTAAGAGGAATCAATTCAAATGTTTAAGCAGATGGGAATTCAAAGCTTATCATGGTGGTATATCTATTGTACTATGTTTGTTGACAGCTACTAATGGGTGAGCTGGAAGTAAGCTGTTGAGGATTGTCATGCATTATAGAGTCTTTTGTTTTCTCTGATAAGGACATTAGTTGCTAGTTAATTGATTGCTGTATCCTGTGGATCAGTTTCTTTCCCTGTTTCAATTACTCATACAAGAAGATGTAGAATTATTGGTGGGAACACTGACAATTTATAAGTGAAAGAGAGCTAAGCTTTTGAGATTTAAGTTAGGATTGATCTGAAAGGTAGGTAGAAGGTCTGCCACGTTAATTATTTGGTCGAGCTCATCCAATTTGCTTAAACCCTTGATTTTGAGTGATGAAATATCAGAGTTTGAGTTTGTCTAGTCTTCCTGATAACAGCACCATGTCAGTTACTAGTAAAATGAAAACTTTTCTTCGTAAACGGGTGATTAAGTGCCTCCCTTCCTTTAAGGCTGGCTAACTGGCAAATTAGTCGGGAATTTACCTTGTTTTTGCCTAAATCATGAATCTCTCATGGACCATACAACTTGACCAGAGGGGACACCCTGGTCAATTATCACATCATGGGTTTGGTGGTCCATCCAGGAGGATTCATGAATTGTGGCAGCACCAACCAATTGTCACCCTCAATTTGGAAATTTTGGCTGGCTAACCGTGAAGGGTGTACTTTGTACAAGTTCATGCTTACCTGGCCATGAAGGACAAATTCCTGAGATTTAGTGAAATGAGAAGGATACAAAATTTAGGTAGAGATGGCAGCTACTCAAAGAACTTTGTCAACATAATCCAGATTTGAATATTTGCTCTTTATGAGGAGTAACCAGATCACTTTGACCCTGCGGCTGCCCTTACTTAGGACCAAGTACAGAGCAGCCTGGCAAATGAACTGTTTTCATATTGTGAGCTGGTTCAATTAGAATTTTGTTGCTGAGATATAGGCAGCAATTGGTGGTCTCGACATGCAGCAAGACCAAGCCAACGTTGGGATAGCCTCAGAGATGAAAGCCCAGAAAAGACTGGTTTCTTGATTGGCCATGAGGAGACCTGTCTAATGCAACTATAGTCCCCAAGAGCCTTGAATCCTTCAAACTATAGGTCCCAATTAAGGTGTTATCCTGCCAGTGGAGAGGAGGGAAACTTTGAAAGAGGATCCACGACTCATAAAGATGTTTGTGCTTATCATTCCAAAGAAATATTCTAAAGCGTCTACAATAAGAAGAGTCTGAAGAGAGTTGGCCAGGAAGTTAACATGACAAGAAAACAGAGCCTGTAAGAGATAGAAACATGAAAGAGGTTGACGTTATTTCCTCATAAAAAAGTCCCATGGAATTCATGGATACAGCAATATATACAGGAGGTTGGATTCTGTCAAAGGGAAGATCCGAGTAATTACAGGTGTTTCGCCTATGCTACAATTACTGTATCCAACCAGACTAGTTCAAGATCAAACGCACAACAGTAAGAATCACTCGAACTAGGGTCAATCATTAGGGAAAATCAGAAACAGGCAACAATTTTATTCTGAATACTCATTACACCCTACTGTTCTCAGGTAGAGGCAGAACACCATCAAAGAAATCACCAAAATAGCCTCGAGGCTCATGCACTAGCCTTGAAATGATGTCCCTCAGAGTGATCACCCCTTCCAGGTTCCCGTCTTCATCCACAACATATATTCTATGGATCTTCTCCAAGTCTAGCATCAGGATCAATTCTTTCACTGTGTGGTTCTTTGTGCATGCAATCATGCCACTCAACATCGGCGAGGTTTCATTATGCTTCTCCAGGTGGTTTCTCACTGCCACCAGGAAGTTCTTTGCAGTAATAGATCTAGGCCAAAAAAAAAAAAAATTTCTTTGTTTCAGTGAAAGCTCAGACACAGCCTCAGCACTTAAACTAGCATATTTGAAACAACGATGACTGAAGCACAATGCTCAGAAATAACTCGTCCACGAACCTATAATCACGGTAGATCTCAGGTGCAGTTAGAAGGTACTGAATATCTGCTATGCTTATATTACCCATCGCTTTATTACCACCTCTTTCAATGACCGGTACACCTCCTATTCTCCTTTTCCGCATCAACTTGAATGCCTGTAGCACTGGTTCATCCTCATGCACCTAAACCATAGAAAGAAATAATTTGAGAGTAGGAAGTCATTGGTTTCGGACTGCAAAACGGTAGGGACAGAAGCCAGGTGCCGAATCAGTACAATCTTTCAAGAGTAATGATCAGTAAACTGTTTATGCTTATTAGGATCCAAAGGGATAGATGTCATTAGTAGAAGTTTCCAGCACGTAAGAGTCAATGCACAAATCCTCCTGATCCGCAAAAGTACTTTTTGTATAAATAAGAGGATGGTGGGATGATACTAGGAAAAGCATTGCCCTTTCAAAAAAATTCAGAACAAATAAACTGATAGACCCTGATAAATCTGATTTCAGATAAGTCTCATGCATCGCACACACACACTCGTTAGGCGCACGACAGATAATCGCAGTAATAAAAGCATTAGAGATAACCAAAAACGTGATCTAAAAGAAGTCTTTGACTCCTTTTATGATGACACCCCCAAAGACTCAGGTACAGCATGCAAGTCACAACTCAATTAAATCACTATGGGTAAGTGAAGCATAAATAACTAAAGGAAGTTTTAACTGAAAGCAGCACCACACCTTCACAATACTATCTGGTGACATCAGAGGAAGACCAAGTTCAGATAGTGTTTTGGTTCCCCAGCTTTCAAACCAATGAAGCCCAGTGCATTCGGCCAGCATGTGAATAACAGCAGACTGTGTGATTATGTTATCAATCTTTCTTTCACCCAAATCCACCACTGGAATGCTCTTCATTTTGTACTTCGATAGCAGCAAGAGCATGGTCAAAAAGGAGTTGGATTTTTGCAAGGCAAGGAATGGAGCCCAACGGAATGACCCTGAAATGTCTCGAACCTGTATGCTCAGAAGTTAAAAATATAGCCTTATAGCCTTTTTAGGGGACTATGGAGGAAAGGGGGGAAAAAGACAAAAGAGAAACAGAGGAAATCAGAAACACAACCTTAGTGTTCTTGTAGAATTCAGAGGAAGTTAGAACCTCAAAAAAGTTTCCAGAAGTCATTGCTGCATCTTCAGGGCCTAAATACCCAAGTCCTACAGCATTAGTTACTCCATTAGCTGCTATTGCAAGAGCAGTTCCAGAAGAGGGACTCCTAGGCGACGGCGGTTCCGTCTGCCAAGAAACATAAAAATAATATTGTTCTCGTTTTCCCCATCAAAACAGGAAACTACCAAGATCAATCAGGTCTAATCATTTTCGATGAATCAGAATGCACTCTAAACTCCCCAACTTTCGGAGGAAAAGACATTTGGATAATCCAAAATATTTCATATCTGGATTGTAAGGGTGGCATTTCAAGAAGAAATTGTAGTCAGTCTTTACCTTATGGTCATGCAACTTTCAACATAACCTTCCCCCAGAAGCTGTGGAAACCATGGAAAGATAAGTAATAATAACATTTTGATTCCCATGTTCATGAACCAAAAATGTAACTCCACTAACATAAATCTGTTAGGCTCAACCAGACAGCTATTATTCCAGGATGTAAAGATTTGGTATTCGAACCCTCTTCTTTCCATGTCTAATATATGCTTCATTTCATTTCAATGGAAGAAAGCATAATATCCTTAAAACACTGCAGATTGGTAACATAAAGGAACAGATACTTTATAAACCCCAATTTTCACTTGTAAAAAAATCCAGTACCATCTAACCTGATGCAAAGTCCATACAACAATCCCGGCAACCTCAACAATGCCAAGGTATCTGTCAATCCAGCTTGCATCCTCAGGTGCATCAACATCCACAATGGGGGCACTTAAGATTTTGTTTTGGGCTAATATTTGAACAGCTTCAGCTAAGCTGGTATCTGATTTGATCTCAATCACTGTATGAGGATTTTGCAAATTTTCGGGGCAAGTTCAATAAAAGACAGACAAAAACAAAGACTTAGAGGAAAATAACAGCATAATTTCCATCAGCTGAAACCAATGCAATGCTTGATTGAAAAAATAACATGCTATGCAAAGCCTCCTTCCATCAAGACAGACATATAATGCAGATATGAATACAATCAGAGGCAGCTCCCATCTAATCTCACCACAAAACCTCTCTTCTTTTGGTCACTGAGATTTAAGAAAACACAAATGAAGACAAAGAAACATTTTAAATTCAAAATGTGAAATTTCCAAACATTTTGATCCCAAAGACCTTTTCTTTTCTTTTTATTTTTTATTTTTAAAGAGATATGTTACTCAAAATTCCAAATACAGCCCAGCAAACCCAAAACTCCAAACATAACTACGTTTCCCTCAAATGAAACAGACACATGGGACCGTTGAATTGAGAACTCCGTAGTCAGATAATAAGAGAAATCCATTTCTTTTTCCACAGCTCTGACAAACTTTTTCATTTGGTGCCATCAAAAAGAACGAATTCTTCCAAAATCAACATCAAAATGAAGAAGATCATCGAATTTCGACTTGTTATCGATACATATACAAATACACAAACACAAAAATATACGGATATAATACCTTGAGAAGATGGGGCCGGAGGAAAGGCAGAGACAGGGATGCTCTCAAAGCAAGCATTTAGCTTCTCGTTTGGTGTCAGCTGAGGCTCTTGCACATCCCACAGATCCTCTACCCTCATCCCCAGCTTTGCCTCTGGACTCGACAACTCAGCCCTCGGACTATCCTGCTTCAAGCTCTCACTCCTCACTATCCTTATCTGCTGCATACTCGCCATTCTTTAACTCTCTCTGTCTCTCTCTCTCCGTCTCTCTCTGCTCTTGTCTTTCTCTCTCTCTCTGTGGCTATTCACTATTAAGAGCTGACTCGCACCTGGTTTCTTCAAGCCCACGGTTCTTCATAGATAGCTACGGGAGCTAAACATATATATACATATATATGTACTCTGAGCTGCTTCATGAGCAGTGTTCGCAAAAATGACCCTCGTTCTTACACATGCAATCACGACCGTTCATCTGATTCTTGCTGGGTCCATGGGACACGTGGAGAGCGGTGATGTAGGAGCGTTCACGGTTGGCGATGGACTCGCGGTTTCAAAGGCAAATGGACAAAGTTGTCGTGACGTGCTATTCGGTTAGGCTAATAATGCATATCCGATTTGCTTTTTGTTTATTGCAGGAGCTGGGGCCTTTCTTATCCGGTTTTCACTGGCGGCCTCCACTAACTTACGCTGGGGAGTGCTTTGCGCCTATTCTGTAGCCGGCGATCACTCCCTTCTGCTGACTCGGGTTGGTTATGACGTGGCTGTGACGGAGACTTATTGCTGATCATCCTTCCAATAATAATATTATTATTTATTCCTCGAAAAAAATTATTATTTATTATTATTTAATAATCTGAATTGTTTTAGTTTTTATTAGAATGTTGAGTTATAATAATATTAAGAATTAAGAGTTTCTTTTTTCATTTACTTTTTAATATGTATATATATATATAGTTTGAAAAATATTATAAAAATGAATATTCAATTTGAAAACATTACTTGATTAATTTTCATTTTTTAAATAATATATAAAACACTACAATTGATATTTTATAAATATAAGTCTCAATGGTTAATTCCAAATAATAAAGATTAATACCTAAAAACATGTAGTACCAATGAATTAACAGGAATCAATAAAACAATATAGAAAAAAATTACCATTTAATCATTGTTGTTAAGAAAATAAAATCAGGTTCCTACATAAAATAAAACATAAGCAAGCTATATAAACTTTATTACATAATTAAAACTTATATAAATATCATACTTAAATATTGGTTTAGTTTAGATAATTTAATAGCCTTTGGTAGATTAGACCGTGGATTAGAGATTAACATGGGCTTTGAAAGATTAAAAAAGGAAAGAAGTTGACACTCATTTTCTTGAGAAATCTGGGCAACCAAACAGCCCATTAGAATTACCAATAGTTTGTAAGCTATGGCCCAAGCCCATATGTAATGCGAGGTTGGGACATCGAGCGGGCGCGCAGTCTGAATAAAACTGGCAGTCCCAAAAATGCAAACCCCACTTTGACTCTCCTACTCCCAGTCCTCTACCTGTCTCCCTTGCAGCGCAGTGCGCACTACGCGTTAGGGATCATGGAGGGCTCGTCTTCTAAGCCGGCTGATTCACGTCGAACGAGTTTAGGCGCTTCAAGTTTCCTCGCCAATCTCCCATCTCGCGGTCTATTCTCCTCCACAGTCATATCCACCAATCCGGTGATCTGTTTACTTCGTTTTCTCTTTAAACCCTAATTATTTGTCATTCTTTTTGTGTTGTTGGTTTTTGATTTACTTTCCTGTTGCTTTTCTCTTTGGTTGGGAAAATGTGGGAAGTTGAAATTAGTTATCAAAGAATTATTCTGGTGTCAGTTCTTACTATACTATTGGTTGTAAGAAAATCCTATGTGATTGCACTAGGGGAACAGACATTGATTCTTGGCTTTGGTACTTGTTTCTGCTTCATGCAGTTGAATTTTCTCGGAATTAAATGGGACCTCAATATAACATGGCAGTACATGATATAATGAAGTTGTTTTGCTGCTTTTCATTAGTGTGTTTTACTGAGTTTCTTCTTCCCTGACAACTGACACCTTGCAGTCTTTAGATGGCATGGGATCTGGTTTGCTTTTTAGTTGTTTGCAAGGATGATTTCGGTCGTTTTTGTAAGAAAATATTTGTAGGTCTCTGTGTGAACTGGGGGATCACTAGTTTTGAGGGGTAATATAATCACATAATGGAGCAAAGATCTCAAATATGAGGGGCTTATATTATGCTTGTTCGGCATCATGGTACCTGGTATTCTTTATTTCCCTATTCCCTTTTTCTATATGTTCACATTGGTGGTTATGGCAAGAAGTGGGTTTTTAGGGGCCACAACTTTTTTGTTTTTTTGTTTTTTTGTTTTTTTTGGCTCTTCTTTACTCATTGTTGAAGCTAAAGTAGACTTCTCCATTTAACTATACTATCATAGTTGCTATGAAAATGCTGAATGGTGACTCTTACACAATGAGAAACTTGGTATCCACTATAAAATATGAGAGATAATCTTTAGACGAAGCTCCTGACGCAACTTAAATTTTCCCTCGTTTATTTTCTGGGAGAGCTACAGCTTCAAGCCTAGGAGGTAAAATTTGAGAAAAACCTTTTCTCCTTGCAACTCTGGAGATTCATGTGGACTCTATATCCTTTTCTAGCAGAAATTTAGACCTATTTCATGCTGAGAAGAAAATTTAAAGCGGCGCCCATGCATAGAGGATGTACCTAAGGAACAGAATGTGATTTCTTCTCTATTGTCGACCCTAGGAGAACATCCGATTTCTTATAGATCTATCTCTTGTCTTTCATTTATAATCCTATGATATTCATATAAATAAGTTGTTTTCAAATTAGATATCGTTGCATGGTCTGTGGGTGTTACTGGTGTAATGATTGGATCCCAGACGCCTGTAGGACCTTGGAGATAGGTGCAAGGAAAGCAATGTCCGAACATTCTATGACTTATGTATTGCTTTTGTATGGACCTCTTTCTAAGTTGCTTGAATATTGATTAACTTGCTTGGTGGTGAGTCTTAACGTTGGTCTTGTTGTTGTCCTTAGGTTCCATGTGTTAGGTCTATTTCATTTCATTGTTGTTACATTGGCTAGGTGAATTGCATCATGAAATTCAACTATATTTTATCAGAAAAATTATTTTAGTTTGGTTCGAGTATACATGATCAAGAAAAACCTAGTAAAGTTGCATGATTGTGGAAGGTGTGCTTCTAGCAATTACAACACTCTAACGGTTGGTATGCTTCACGTTGAGCATATGAGTGCATGCATGAAGCTTAACCAAAGGTTAGGTTGGACAATTGTGCGTGTGGCAACTGTCCCAATTGCTTTTCTTTATTGGGAGAGAAAATGTTTGGTGGTGGGAAAGCTGGTGCGGTTTTGAAATATGACCCAATGAGCATCATGTTTCCCATATGAATGGAGGTCTTACGAGGTGGCAGGAGGACTAATCCGAGATGCCTCATATATTTCACCCTTGGGTCACCATGGGTAACTGCATTTTTCACCTCTGGGTCACCACTGGTAACTGCATGTTCCTCATGGAATTACGCGCATTTTAGGAATCTAATTGGTGAATCTGTATGTATTGTATTTTTTTTTTCTTTACCAGCGGTAGTCAACATACTTTCTTCATTTTCTCTTGTTCCTTTTAGATCTTACTTAGCGGAAAGGTTTAGACAAAATTAGCCAGCAATAGCTTTTAGAATTGTTTCTTCTGGTTGACTCTGTGGCTCTCTCTCCCTTGATGACCATGCTCTTAAGGAGACCAAATGGATCCTGTAGTTTGGATTGGGATATTACATAAATGCTGTTTTTTCAGTTGTTGCAATCAGGTCCTCATAGATTCAATTTGATTTCAATCGAACCTTCTATTATTTTAATTTTAACACTGTTGTAAAACTTTGAGATTTTTTAGGGCTGATTTCGATTTCACAAAATATATACTGACAAAAAAGACAAAAAAATAAAAAAAGGCCTATAAACTGTGTTTGTTTCTTGAGAAAACTGAGGAAAATAAAGAGAAAATGGAAACTCAAGCTATGCATTTTTGTTTCACTCATCCTAGCGTCCGAATCTGGCCTTTTCCCACTGGATCTGGCTGCTTCCTTCTGCTTCTCTCTCTCTCTCTCTCTCTCTCTCTCTCTTTTTCTACACACACACACACACATTGGCAGCAGCAGCAGCATCTGGCCTGTCGACCAGATCCGGTTGCATGTAGTGCTGCTGCTTATGCTGGGTCTGGTTGGTGATGCCACCGTAGGGATTCCAGGTCCAGCAGCTTTTCTTTTTGTTTTCGAAAGAGGTAACAGTTAATTATTAATAAAAGCATGCTTTTATTTCTAAAACTATACATTAAGGATCTGTGACATTAATAGACATTGCCCGAATTGGAGTTTTCAATGATGACTTAAAAGCTATGATCCATATTTTGTCTGGTCTTGGTTTTTGGGTTTGGTTTTTCATGTTACTATAGCTTTTGGACTGAAGACTTGGACTTGTGAAAATATTTAACACGATGCCCAATTTTAACGTTAGATTGACAAAAAGTTTCAATTTGAATTTGAGACTGAGGACCTTTCTGCAACGATTAAGATCTCATGGTTTATTTAATATCCCAACCCACACTATGAGGTCTAAATTGTACTTTATTCTTTTGTTTTTCTTTGGTATTATTCTTGTCTATGCATAATTGGCCTTACATAATTTGATGATAGTCACTTTGTTTTGCTTGATTAGTCTAATTGTCATCTCAAAAGCATTTAGTTCCATATGCTATTCCTACTGATATGTTGAGGAATTCGTGCAGGGTGGCCTGCGAGTTTATATCTGTGAGCATGACACGTCGCCCCCAGGTCACTATTACCTTTAGTCTGAAGTTTTGAAATTTCTTTGTTGTTTTACCGAGCATAATTGTTTAAGAATATTTCTGTATCTGTCATGGAAAACAGCTGTTAATTAGATCTTTAGATATTTGTTGAGTTGATTTTTGATATTGAAGCACATATCTGCAACTCTCTACTGTTAAGAGCTTTCTACCTACGAAGGCTTGGATGTAGGAACTGCACTATTCTTATGGAGAGAAGCTATTAGGTGTGTTGTATGGAAAGAAATCTACTCTAATTACGAGAGATTTAGAAAAGTGACTTCTGGCTAATAACATGATTCTTATTGTTTAGGAAATTATTTTTCAATTCAATCACACTATGAAGTTGGACAGTTGATTGTAACCACCAGCGAGTAAATACAAATTGCGGATGGCATTCTGTGTTTCCTATCCTTTTTGTTTGGGGCCATCAAGAATAATGTATTTCAACAATGATTTTTTGTTACTTTGATGTTAATGAGAAACATGTAACCAAACCAAGGCCTTGCTTGCAGACTGTGAGGAAATATAACTAGAAAAACAAGCACGTGGTATGAAACTGATGAGCATGTTCTTACACCTTTGAATTTGCTTATATTCCCTTCTTGTTTTCTATCTATCGCCTTTTGTCCTTTGCAGATGATTCAGATCCGGTTCCCCTTCTTTCTCTCTCATATTTGTGGGAATTATTTATTTCAGGTTTATAATTTGAATTTGGGAAACTGTTAATGTGGAAAGCTTATTAACCAATACATTTATTCTTTTTCTTCTTTGGGTCAGGGAGGTGTGTGGATGGGTGGATAAGCTGGTAATCATGGTCTTGTTATTAAAGATAACTAGCAGTGAGCAAGTTAGTAGATGATTGAGAATTGTTTCACTTTCAAAGTTCTTTGGAGCAAATCTCTTTTGGAACTAGGATACTTTTACAGTTAAAATATTTGGAATCTTGAGATGCAAGGAATTGAATATTCTTTGAATTAATGTTGAAAATAAAAAATATGCATTTGTTTTGTTTAGTATCTTATTATATTTCCTTAATTGCATTCCTTCTTTGGAATGGATTCTCATAATTCTATTTTACATTATGGTTGTCAAGTTGATATTTTAATTTTTTGCATTTAGATTCTATTTAGAAACTGGAACATCTGACCATCCTTCCTTGTATATCCAGAATGCCAACAGATCAAGACAAACCAACAAAACATACTTATTAGATCTCTTACCCTGAAGAAACAAAAAGGTGATTCCAGCTCAAAGGATGTGAAAGGGGTAGCAGCAGCTGATGGTCCTAAAAAGAGGTGCCGATTCTTTCTTAAATGAATGACTGTTGACTTAAGTGTGCTTATGCATTTTGCTTGATTTTATATCTAATCCTTTTGTATGGTAACTATTTTTGGTTCTGTTAAAAAAAAATAAAAAATATGGTTAGCATGCAGAATGCACTGACCTTATGATGTAGAATGGTAGAAAGGGAAGAAAGGAAACAGTTTAGGGGAAAGAGAAACAGGAAGGAAGAAGTAGAGAAGGAAAAGAGAGAAAGAGAGAAAAGCTTAAACGATGAAACTTTGTTTTCTTATCCAAGTATATTCTTGTTGAAGTTCATGTAGCCAATTTATAGGCTAATGTAGCATTTTTCTAATCTAACTATAACAAAAGATTCCTAATTGAATAATGAAACTAACATAGTCATATTATAGGTTTGTACAATATTAACTCTTATCCAATTAATAAAAACCGAACAATAATCAAAGTTAATTCTATAAATAAAAAGCTAGAAACTAATCAATTCTTATTTTTTCGTCTTTGATAAGTCCTCAATGGTGAATGCTTATCTGCATCACTTTTGTTAGACCTGCTGTTCCTCTACATACATAAGTGTTCTTGGTTCTGTATTTTCTCTTCTAATATCCAATGTTAATATCTTATCAAAGGAAATAACAAAAAAATTGAAAAAATGAAAAATTCTGTTGTAACAAGTATGTGTCTGCTCATGAGCTTATCTGATCATGTACAATCTGTGTCATGCTGCCATTTTTTGCCTTAGGGCTGCAGAAAGAGCTTTGGATGGCAGAGCTTCAGCAAAGAAAGCCAATAATCAAATTACTTCTCAGCAAGGTAAGAATACATCTTAGTTTGCCTTAGCAGCTCTCTTTGCCAGCAAGGCATCTGCAAACACCAATATATGCTTGAGAATTTTTATCCTAAATTTAGCATGCTGCCATATTATCATTTTATGCTACCTTAATTTAAAATTTTGTTATTGTAAATGTTGCTGTTTTAGTGAATGGCTATCACGAAAATTTGGAGACTGAGGGCCTGAAGTTTTAAATTTGATTGCATATTATAGCTATTTTGTTCTTTCAGTTTAACTATCAGTAATAAATTTTCTGTTGGACATGTATTTTTATGTCTGCATCTCCTGTCTACTGTACCTCCATGTTATACTTACTCCTAATGGCTTTAAATCATGCAGAGGGATCAACTAGCTGTGCCGCTGAGAGGAACTTCCATGCTTTGACTGTGGAGAGACTTCGTGCCCTTCTCAGGGAAAAAGGTCTATCAACCAAGGGAAAGAAGGCATGTATCAGAACATTTCATCTGGGATTACTCTTTACAAGTTTTATTGTCCAAAAAACCTTCCTCTGTGCTAATGTTATTGATAGAACCATGATTGGGTATGTGTGGCATTTTGTTTAGTGGCAGTTACCATGCTGTGGAATAGAATCTTTTGCTTTATTTACTTCTACTGGTTTTCATGGTTAAATTGATTATGAGGCAGGCATGCTGTTGGCATTCCAAAGTGTGCAATGTTGAATGTGGGTCTTTGGTGCTTTGCATTTATGACTCACATGCAGCAGTAGACAGTAGTCATTGACTTTCTATGTCATTCTACCACTGTTTTCTGGAAGTGATTATCATTTCCTTCTTAACCTGGTTGGCTGACTCATGGAATCAACACGTGCAGGAAGAGCTGATTGTACGCCTGAAAAGTGGAAATAGCTAATTTAGAGTCCAAATTGTGGAAGCACAAGTCTGCTTACTGTGCATATGCAGCTCAAACAAGGAAACTAGGTGATTATTTTGTTTATGATGTACCTTAGGAGTGGCAGGGAAGAAAGAAAAGAGAAGGGAAACTGTATTTCATTATAGTGCTTTTGGTTTTTTTTTTTTTTTTTTTTTCTTTTTAGTAGAACTTGTAGGGAGAGAAGGGTGAGTACTACTTCATCCTGTAACCCTCATTTTGTATGAATATTTAGTTCAAGTGGATTTGCTTTTGTATCCTGAGGTTTTCCTATTATTTTCTTCTGATAATTCTTCCTTCAAGCTGAAATCTTAACTGAAATCTTAAAAGATATCCCAAAGAAATACTGGACAATGGAAATTGTCATCTCTGTTTTACAATAACCATGGAAATTGTTGTGGGTTAATGTTTCTTATGGGTTAGTGTCTGTATGTTGGCAGGCTGGCAGGACTCAGGATCTGAATGCCCATATTATCTTGGCCTGTTAGATTTTGAAGATCCATGTTCAACTGCTGGGGATGAAGTCATGATACTGAAAAAACGTGACCAATTTGCTCAGTGGGACCTGGGCAGAGCCCATAACTGAGAAACTGGTTGGTGAGCAGGCATCTTTGGCAGTGGGAATCCAGACAGCTAATACTGGCAGGTGGCCTTAAATGCATGCCCATGCCCCCGCCCCCATGAACCCACTCTGATCTTCAACTTGGCCCTTTCCAAGTCGGCACATCAAAGCAGCCGAAAAGATGATAACGATCAAGATGTGTCGACATTTACATAACGACACTTGTGTTCGAAAAAAGGGTCTTTGATAATTCCGGCGCTATCATTTTTCATCAATAATGCAAGAACTATTATCACGTGGCAAAATAAAGAAAGGGTCCGTACTCAAAGCAGAGGTGGAGAATTGGAGATCACCGATTTCACTGTGGGGTACGATCAGGACGGTGCTGGTTCCTACAAATGGTGACTGGCAATTCAGTTGATGGATTCCACACATTTGTGACTTCTGCTTTCCAGTTCAGTCTCGGGCTCCATATCGACCTGACTTCCCGAAGCTGACGGCGCCGTATTATACCCATTATCATCTGTGACACGTGGCGCATCCTTATCGGTTAGCCGGGTGCCCAGAGACATGCCGGAATCTTTCCTGCTGTGCAAGTTGAGGGTGACAGTTTCTCCCATGTGGGAGGTAGGTCTCCCACTAATCACAAATAAAGCTTTTAATTAAAATAATAAATGTCCTGTTGACAACGCTTTATTCAATTATTCCCTGATCCTCCCTCAAAGCTGGGAAAACAAGGAGACGTTATTTGTTTATTTAATATTTAATATTTTTTTATTTAATCAGTATTCTAAATTACGGCAACCCAATTGACTGGGGAACTTCCATTTTAAAAAAAAAAATAAAAGAAAAAAAGCTGAATCAAATAGCTTTTCAACTAAGTCGGTGTTAAGGAGAGAAAAAAATCACCAAAAATCAAAACAAATCTTCTTTGCTGTCTAATTATCTTAAATATCGATGTTAAGCACGAAATCCGATAAACTTTTAGAATTCAAGCCAAACACTATTATGCAGAAAAAACAAAATGAAACGTTTTTCTGTTTAGGGCATGAGAATGATCCTATAGAGAGATGGGACAGAAGGTGATGAAATTATAGGAAAGCCGAATTTGACTGTCGAAGCAAATGCTCGTGTTCTAACATTGTTACCAGCTGTGAACTACCACGCAGCTTTTTCACTACTTAAAAAAAAACACGTGCTTCAATTCTTTTCTTTCCCGTGCCTTTTATATTTCGGCGGGAGGTCACGTCACGCGCCCCATTTTATTTTTCATGTGTAAGATTTGCGTGGATATAGTTGTAAAATCACATTTAAATATTGATTTTTCTTTTTTTTTTCTGTTAAATAAGTTTTCAGTGTGAGATTAGACATCGACCCAATCAATACCCAACAATACGATTTCAAATTAGGTGTGTGGGTGCTAATCTTGGATCAAATTATGTGATCAGTGGGGCATGCATGCTCATAAAATTATGAATAAATTTCATATAAAATTTTGAATTTCTTATTGCTCACTTTAAATGAATTTTATTTTTTAAAAAAATTTAAACAAATATTGACATATTATCGTAGATCAGATTAAATTGTATTTAATTTTTTTTCAAATTACAAAATTTACAAGAAATTTTAACTTAAAAATTTTCATATATGTAAATAAATACTTAACTTTATTATTAATATTTTTAAAAAATATTAAATTCATATTACTAAAAAATTAAAAAAATCTAATAAGTCAAAAATTATTCAAATTTAAGTTTTAAATATTTTTTTAATCATTTAAACAATAAAAATATCTTTCATATTTTATAATCCTCTTGAACAATAGATCAAGTTTGTTTGAAGAAAGAGTGTGTAAACGGTGTTTACCCTAAAATTATTTATCATTTATTATTATTGTGACTTGGACAAAATTGAACATTAATATATATATATGTGTGTGTGTGTATTATAGTAAGATGATTGCTCCGTTTGACTATGAATTGACCATGTCATGAGTACTAAAATCTTTATTTTGATTATTTGATTTATTGGTCATTTTGGATCCAACATATTAATTAAATTAAAAAAATATATTATTGAAAAGGCCAAAACTTTTGATGTCGGGGAGGAGTTGAAGTTGTAATGAATTACCGATTTTACCCCACACACCATTGAGGTCGGGCGCCCAACCTTGGGGCTGAAAATGAACACACGTGACAAATACGTGTCTTCCAGGCTTTGCCTGCAAAACCTTAATTGCAAAACGAAAAGCCCAAAATGGTCAAAAAGACCTTTGAATGGTCGGCCTGGCTCTGTCTTTTTTTTCTGTTTACAGGTGACGCACCCAATTACGTTCTATATATAGTAACCCGCGGAGCCCAATATCTTCATCACGGCCACCTCCATCCATTCGTTGACTATATATATAACGGGAGAGAGATCACTCTCCGCACAAGCAGAACGTAAACTGCAAGAAGAAGAAGAGGAGGAGAGTGGTTTGGTATATTATCCGCCATGGTTGTCTTCCTGTTCCTGGTTTTCTCTCTAGGGTTTTTGTTTCTATGTTTCTTCTTCTCTGTTAAGAAAGGATTCTGGATTTTGTTTACGAAGTTGTCTTGCACGTATGGCCCGCCTTCTTACCCGTTTATCGGCTGCCTCATCTCTTTCTACGAGAATCGTGGCCGTCTTTTGGACTGGTACACTGATCTTCTGGCGGAGTCACCGTGCCAGACAATTCTAGTGCACCGCCTGGGTGCTCGTCGCACCATTGTCACTGCCAATCCTGAAAACGTGGAGTATATGCTCAAGACTAACTTCGACAACTTCCCCAAAGGGAAGCCCTTTACTGAACTTCTGGGTGATTTCCTCGGTTGCGGTATATTTAACGTCGACGGCGAGTTATGGAGCACACAACGGAAATTAGCAAGCCATGAGTTCAGCACCAGGTCCCTGAGAGAATTCGTGGTTAAAATCCTCCAAGAAGAAGTGGAAGAGAGGCTGATACCGTTGCTTGAAGACGCAATGGAGAGCGAGAAGGTTTTGGATTTGCAGGAGATATTGAGGAGACTTGCGTTTGACATAGTGTGCAAGATATCTTTAGGCACCGACCCGTGTTGCTTGGATCTTTCGAGGCCAGTGCCGCCTCTCGTTAAATCGTTTGATACAGCGTCGGAGATAAGCGCCATGCGAGCAACGGAGCCTGTATACTCGGTTTGGAAGATAAAGCGAGCGCTGAACACAGGTTCTGAGAGGAAACTCAAGGATGCAATCAAGCTGGCTCACCGGTCAGTCTGGGAGATAGTGCAAAACAAGAAGAAGATTCTTGAAAACGACAAGAGAGAAAGCAAAAACGACGGCGGTAGTGACCTCTTGTCGAGATTGTTATCAGCTGGGCACGACGAGGAGGTGGTGAGGGACATGACGATCAGCTTCATCATGGCTGGACGTGACACCACCTCGGCCGCCATGACATGGCTGTTCTGGTTGCTCTCGAAGCACAGCCACGTTGAGCAGATGATCGTAAACGAAGTCAACACAGTGCTCCACAGCAGCAACCGACCCATGGCTTCCTTAGACTTCGAGGCCTTGAAGGACCTGAACTTCATGAAAGCCTGCTTGTGCGAGTCCATGAGGCTTTACCCTCCGGTGGCGTGGGACTCCAAGCACGCCGCACAAGACGACGTCTTGCCGGACGGGACCCCTGTCAGGAAAGGCGACAGAGTCACGTACTTCCCTTACGGGATGGGCAGGATGCAGGAGCTGTGGGGGAAGGACCGGTTCGAGTTCGTACCAGACCGGTGGTTCGAAGCACCGGACGGCTCTCTAAAGGCTGTAAACCCTTACAAGTTCCCGGTTTTCCAGGCAGGTCCTAGAGTTTGTCTGGGAAAGGAGATGGCGTTTATACAGATGAAATACGTGGTGGCTTCGGTCCTGAAACGGTTCGAGATCAAACCGGTTGGTAAGGACCCGCCGGTCTTTGTTCCCCTGTTGACGGCTCATATGGCTGGCGGGTTCAAGGTCATGGTCAAGAAAAGGGGTTCTTGATGGACCAGTATTAATAGGACATGTCCATATAAACAGGTAAGACTAGTACTTGCATGAAGAACAAGTCAAATGGATCTCTTATTTAATTTTTTTATTTATTTTTTTGGGAATTTCTTAGTAGAAGAAGACCCATTAAAAACATCCCAAACGAAAATCAATATAATTACATGGAGGGTCATCAATATTTAAAAGAAATGCATCCAATCTTATATATATATATATATATATACTAATATGAGTTGATACTGATTTGATTAAAAAAATAATATTTTTAAATTTGTTATATTATGTAATTAATAAATAAAATTATAATCAATAATTTTGTTAAATTATCTCCCGTCAACATCTTCTGAACGCAGGTTCAATCACCATAAAATTTTGATTTGCCGCTTTTAAAAAGTCAAACTTGTGCATTTTCCGTACAAGTTAGCGTGGGTCAATTGGTGAAATCCATGATTAAGCACGTGCCAATTAAGGATTTTTCTCGGTCACAGAGCACGTGTTGTGGAACAATCAGACACGTGTCGGTGCACTTCTGGTTGATCTAATTGCTACAAATTGAGGCACGTTTTCTTTTAAAAAAAAAAGAGTAAAAAACAATAAAATAAATGACTTTAATTTTAGTTGGAAGTCATGCCTAGGAATGACTGGATAATCAAACTAATATGATTACTACAAAGTTCGTCAACAAAATGACACGTGGAGTCAATTTTCCCGAGTGGACTCATCTTTTCCTCGTTTACTATATTTCTCCTTTTTCCAAAAAGAAAAATTAATTTCAGTTTATACCACACATTTGTGGCACTTAATAGTTGTCACGGAACATGCAATATTTTACTCTTTTTTTTTCACAAAAAAAAATAATGATATTTTTTAATAAATCCATATGTTAAGTAGGATGGATTTGTGTTTCACTGGGGCTGATTCATTAATGATTTTTTCCGTAGAAAATTCACTTAATTTCCTCACCTACTTTCACATAGTAAATTGAAGGAGATAATTTTTATCCCATCTAATAGTCCTTAAAAAAATATAATTTTTCTTTTTATTTTTCTAAAAACATTGTCTCAATTCAAACGCGTACATTGTCTTTTGTCAAGCCATCTTCTATAATTGAAGCAACTCTGTGAAAATAGCAATTCACTAATTTTTATTTTTTATCTTAAGGGTTTATTTTATTTTTTTAAAATCTATTCATTTAAATAATCAAAATTCCTTCAAGATAATGCTATTACTTTATTTTCTAATACAAATTCAATTTTTAATATAAAATTAAAATAGATAAATTTAAGCTTACTGCTCATCTCACATCTATTAAATCAAATGAAACAACTGATAAAAACTATAGTGTTAGCATCAAATATGTTAGAAAAGAAAAACCAAAAGTTGCAAAGAAAAATGGGATAATAAAGTTCATTGGTTGAGTCAACAAGGGAAGCATTATGATTAAACATTAAGGTCAAAACTCATCCAACTACTAAGAAATTCAAAGGGACCATGAACTGAACATTAATAATACACAGATTTGAATAAAGTGAAATGGGCAGAAGATATCAATCTTGGTTAGGTAATTAAAATCAAGATTAATCCTCATGCTTATGTTGCCTTATCTACCAGCATAACATGATGTGACTACCAAACGCAAGCTCTGGATTCAGCTTCATTACCTCATAACTCAAGCACAAACACATGTATATTAGTGCTTAAATACCAAACCATTAACCAACTTGATTGCCCAAATAAAGAAAAGGCGAAAACCAAACCATAAAATAATTGTTCTGGGGCATAGGGAAACAGGCTGTATAAGATATGGTTATCCACATCCAGAGAAGCACGGCCAAGAAAGAAGCCTGCACACATGCCTCTTGTTTATCTACAGAGTTGAAACATTATTGGTGGGTCATGTAGTGCCTAATTTCACTTTCATAAGCACGGCACATGTGCATACACATACATACATATATACATACATATTCATACATACATACATACATACATACATACATACATATATGTGACCTGCGTCTCAATTTTATCTGAATGTGAATGACGTATATAGGGCACTCAACCCAGGCCCTGACTCTCAACATATCTTTATCTTTTCCGGTCTGAGGAAGAACTGTTGATGTGTAACTCTCAAACATGTATGCTATTAGTCCTATACTACCTAAGTCAGATGTATCAGTGGAAGAATGCTAATAGTTTGAGAAGAAATCATGGTAATATGTGATGCTGTATTTAGAAAATGATGTTTGCAATGTCATGCAGAAGGCTTTCAAGTAAAAACTTCTGCAGGCTAATGCAGTTTTAAATCAAACAAATGGATTACCTTCCCTATCCAAAAGCAGTTTTAATCATAAGAAATATGAACATTTCTCATGAACTACTACTGT
Source organism: Moringa oleifera (assembly GCA_021397835.1). Classification (NCBI taxonomy): domain Eukaryota; kingdom Viridiplantae; phylum Streptophyta; class Magnoliopsida; order Brassicales; family Moringaceae; genus Moringa; species Moringa oleifera. Next base: position 7,833,381 of record JAJFZO010000344.1, on the reverse strand, counting down.
TGAACAAGTCCTATTTTCACTCCATTTTCATAGAAGTAGAAGCTACCACAAGTCGAAGGGTAATTAAGAGTCTGATGAACGATACAGTGAGTTCTGTTTGATAAAGCTTTCTGGGTATAGTTTTCAAAAGGCTAATTCAATGTTTACTTGTATTTTCAATCAAGTTTTAAGAGTTTTGCAGGAGGTGACACAAAAATTTTCAAAACAAATATAAAACAATATTCCTTTGTCAGTGCTGGATGTATCTCCATATATCCAAACAAGAAGGGACAAAAAAAAATCCATTTTTGAAAATAGAAAGCTATACATATATATATATATATATAATAATTTAAAAAAAATGCAATTTAATAGTGAACCAAACATGTCCTAAATGCTTCGAAATGCTGACTTACCTTACTACACAGATTATGCCATGGCACTCTCAAGAAAATCTTTTCATGCTAAGGACTACGAAACTATGATTTAGGGAATGGAAACCAGGCCACTTGAAGTAGTCTGTGAGTTCATTTGCTTAAGATTATTTTGCAAGTATCCAGCAGCCGACATGACCATGCTGTGCCCTAACACAGTCATATAGAACACAAACCAAAGCATAGTTAGGAGGGGAATATTGTTTTAAAGCTTACTCTGTTAGTGCTAATATATATATAGTTTTAAACCTTATAATTCTGTTCTATATAACTGTTTTTGAGCACGACATAGTCATGTCTTCTGCTGGATACTTGCAAAATAATCTTTAATAAATTCACAGATTAAGATGATCTCCTCCATTCGAGAGGCAGAAGGCCCAGGGCTAGTTTGTACTATAAATAAAGCACACAGACCAAAAAATTGACCTAACTAGTTCAAATGAAACAAGCCTTAGCAAAATAAACTTATCCTGTAATTACTGGAAAAACAGAAAAAGCACAAACAATACTGATCCTCCACTCAGTGGCCTTAAGACCCCCAGTCAAACCTAGAATGTCCATGCTTTACATAAAAGAATGGAGAAGGAATATAAAGTCAAGCAATTAGCACTAAGCAAATACAATATGACAGACAAAATTCATTTTACCCTTATCTTGAACTAAATTATCGGTTTCCAGCCAGAATGCCTAGACATTAATTTTCTGCCTGCAACACCCAGTGCTCCTGCCCAAACAAATGAATGCATAAAATAACTGGAACTCAGGATGAAGTTAGTAGCTTTGACATCCATAGCACCTGTTACCAATTCAATTCAGGTGCTTCCAGGAGCATCACTTCCAGCAGACTTGCGGTTGAGGTAACGGATGACAGCATCTTCAACCCTAAAAATTTCACCAAAAAGATTGTTCATTAAAGGCTGTCAGATATGCTTTTCTCCACAACCACTGGCTTGAGATATTCTCAAGCAGGAAGAGGCAAAGCAGGGATGTCCAGATCATCGAGCATAGCATGAAAACTCCACACGCAATTTATCTAAGGGTTGCTTAGAGTCTTAACATGAAAGAAAATCTTAGGGGGTATTTTCTGTACCATCCAAATTCATCATGACATTACCTAATCTCCTTGTCTTACCATTACTTTTCCCAAAACAAGGTTCAAAACTGCTAATCTAATCGGTAATTTAATTAGGAATGCAGTAGTTCGGTTACCATCCTTTCTCATGTCACACGGAGAATTTTACTCACAACTACAGCAAAAGAAGCAATATTTTATGCCATAGAAACCATGTGTAATTACTACATTAGTAGAAATTGCCAACACAAATAGGAAATGTGGATACACTAAGAAATCTCTTCCCAGAATATATCATTTATAAGAACCACTAGGATGCACAGATCAGTGGATCTGTGCACTTATATCGCTAATTTGTCCATTCTTATCCTATATTAGGCCATGATCTTTTCCATTTCACATTAAATGTCTGCATAAAACAAACAAAAATTAGAGTAAAATAAAAAAGCAAAGGAAAGAAAAGCATACCATGGTTGATTATAGAAATCAGATCGCCGCTCTTTTTCTGCATTACGGTTGGCATCTCCAGCGATTAGCTTTAGATCCTTGCTCTGAGAAGCAATTAATGCATTAATAAACTCTGCTGGAGACTGACTGAAAGCAAGAAAGAAAGCCCGCCTTCGACGATGCTCATGTATCTTCTTTATAGAAGCACAAATTAGTTCATCACATGCATCGATATCTTTATGCTTCTCAATATTTGACAAAAAAGCAGCCATTTCCTTTTCCAATGGAGAAGGAACATCCACCAACACATCATAACAACTAGTTCCAGATGGGCAACTCCCTGAAAGCTTGATTCTATGCTCCACATGTACAGGCTGTGGAGGAGTTAAGTGTGGCGTTATCTTCTGAGAAACCATAGCAAATTTCATCTTTTCTTCCCCAAACACCTTTTGAAGCGGGGGATCACAGGCAAAGAAGGAGGGATCATTTGGATTCTGTAGCTTGTTAGACTTTACATAGTGCCAAATTGCAGCTATAATTCTTGGACGTGTATCAACCTGAAGTCCCAGTACTTCAGTCAGAGCAGGTGAAAGCTTGAATTTCTCAGGAACATAATTCATTTCTAGTCTCATTATTGCAGTAAATTCCTTATCCCCTTTCCTCTTCACCTCAAATCCTTCATGAAGTGCAGGCGACCGAGCACTCTCCCACAGAATCACATGGTTATCTGGATAGAGGCTCTGGTCCAAGTATATTGTGATCTTTTTGAAGAATGACGAGAATTTAGGGTATGAAGAGCTTGATTTCTGCATAGATCCAGCTAGCACAGGATCTTTACCATCTTCCAATATCCTCCCAATGATTTTAAGCGACCAAGATGGGGCCTCCAGATTCTTCTTTTCAGGAGTTGTTTCCACCTGATTAGTAAAAGTATTAAAAACATATATTCGAAGTGTCTTCTGAACACGAGGAGGGTTTTTTAGGGACTCTTGAATGTCAATCTTCTTTCTTGCCAAGGCAACATCCACCCTTGCCTCAAATTCAAGCAACTGAGTATAAAGAGCAGACTCTGGCACAATTGCAGCAACTTTATCAGGTATTTGCTTTTCTGGGAGCTTCTGCTTCTTTCTTCGAGCAGCCGGGGTCAACTCCATTGTTTTAAACAGTGTAGACATACTGGCATTGGATGAACCTGGGGGCCTAGAAGGTGGTTTCTGAGTAGCCCTCTTAGCACTTGCTGTGCCAGGGGTTGATACAGATGGGGATGACCCTCCAACATTTCCAGCATTAGAGTTTTGCAGGTGGGTATTTGGCTGGCCATGTGATTGTAACTGAGACTGATACTGGGAGTGGGCACCCTGAGCTTGCACTTGCTGATGCCCCTGTACATACTGTGACTTTGCAAGCACATGTCCCTGAGGCTCAGACAACTGGAAGTGACCTGGAAAGGCAGACCCACCTTGTGCCTGAGATTGTGACTGCAAGAGGTGGGATTGGTGGTTCATAGACATAGATTGTGACACTGCCCCAGAATTTACAAATGGGGTCAGCGCTCCTACATTCTTTGGTGGATTAGTGTTATTCATGGATACCCGATCTTTCAAGAACCAAACTGCTCTGTCAAACAACACATGCTCCCCTTAAAGCCTCCCAAAGCCCTAATTTAAGAAAGATACACATAAATTAGTTACAAGAAAGCTCAAGTTAAGCAGTCTTCTCCAATAGTTACGTTCAGAATGAGCTTAAATTCTCAACATAAATCACGAATTCCACAAGAAAAGTCTTCAACAAGAACAAATTATGAACCCTAGCACCAACCAAACCCTACTATCAAATCAAAGAGTGACAGTAAGAAAAACACACGCAATTCTAAAGGAAATATAAATATAGCGTTTTCATTCTTGTAATTCACTATGCACTAACAGAAACTTGAAAAGAAATGCCAAATTTAAATCCAACGAGATGAATACACACAGATACATATATATACAAACAAGCAATCAACAAAAAAGAGAGGGAGTTACTACCAGAATGATAGAGCTCCGTTTTCCTCTGCTTCAGTGTCTTTCTTCCCTGTTGAATCTCAAGATCGGTTAATGGAGGCAAACTTTTGCTCTCTGTCCTTTAGTCCGTTTTTTTATCACATGGTTTCTCCCAGTTTGAATGAAGTTCCTAAAGGCCCTCAAGTGTTACACGTGGCAATTGTTTGTTGCATCTTTGTCTTCAGGTTAAAATTTGAGAAGCCCATCTAGCAGAAAAAGGCCCACAATGAGCACAAAATGGGCTTGCTTGGTCGAAGAAATCAAAACCAAAACCAAGCCCAAGTAGCACCTGTAAACCCTAGGGTTTTCATTGTTTATTTCTTTTTTATATGTTGTGGAATCACCCGATTCTCTCTTTGCTTACGAAGAGTAAAGCTTGCGACCTAGCAGCAGGAGCGGGAGGAGCGGCAGGAGAGGAGCAGCCATGGTTAGTAGTGCTTCTGAGGAGCGAATTTCTTGCTTTTTTTGGAAAAAAAATAGAGCTAATTTTACTTTTGGAAACGCAAGTAATTAAATAAGTGCTTCCAGATAGTTTACTCAACGGTGTTTCGTTGTTTGGATCTTTAGTTTTTGTTTTGTGATTGTCATGACATATGGGCTGTTTGTTTTTGCTTTCTTTCTGAATCGCTTCAGGTGAAGTATTCGAGAGAGCCAGACAATGCCACCAAGTGTAAGCATAATTTCTTGTTTAACTTTTATCTAGCCTCGCATCCGTTTTGTAGTTTTATTGGATATTGTTGAACTTTCTGTTTGGCCCCTGAGAATACATAGGGACATTAGGTGCATTGATTATTTAAATTTTAGTTTTGTTTTAGTCGTCTTGAAGAAAAGAGATTTGGGATTTATGCATGTGAGATTATCATCATCTTAATTCAATTAACTTGCAATAAATGAGATTCTAATCGTGTATTGGGATTCATCTTAGTTTCTAGAGAACTAAGGGAAACTAAAGAGAGGGATATAGCATATTTTGCAGAATTATGTAAGATTGGGAAACTGATTTTTCTGTTATTCTATGATCATCTTTCAGCCTGCAAAGCCCGGGGCTCTGATCTCCGTGTTCATTTCAAGGTATGCAGACCTAATTTGACAATATTTTAGTTGTCAATACTCTGGATATTTTTTGGTCAATGATGCTACTATGTCTGGCATGCTCCGGTGCGTCATTATCATTATGTCTAGCATATGCTATTATGATTTTGTAATGCCCTTTAATATACCTGTAATCTTGCTCGAAGCCATTTCCACTAAGTATCAATCATTTGGTAGTGAGCTATGGCAATTTATGAGGACAGGCCCATGGTAATATTTATCTTATAGATCAAATAGTTTAATGGTTCCCCTGGATGTTGGCTGGTATATGAATTATTTGTAGTTTTTTTTTTTAATGCAAAACAAGAATATGTCCATATTCATTCTAATTTTGTAATATATAATCATTTGATTTCATAGCGAACCTGAAGAAAGAAGGAGCCTGTTGCCCATGTCCTAAGCAGTAGGGATTTACTTAGTTATTGGGTGAACCTATCAACATCCTGTTATTTGGAGAAGGTTCAGTAAATGCTGGCACATCATAAGAAAGATCTTACTATTTTCTACTAAAATTTATTACCTTATGCAGCATGTGGTATTGCAGTACCATATTCTTAAGGCTGCAAATCTGATGTCATAATTACCTAAGCTTGAGGACCTTAGACATTATTGAGCTTTCAGCTAAAGGATTTTTGTTTTTTTTTAAATAAATTTTGACTTTACTTTATCTGTTATTGCACAAATGTTCTCTCTTTTCTCAGAATACCAGGGAAACAGCCCATGCAATTAGGAAGTTGCCTTTAGCCAAGGCTAAGAGGTACTTGGAGGATGTTTTGGCCCACAAGCAAGCCATTCCATTTCGCCGTTTCTGTGGTGGAGTTGGCCGAACTGCTCAGGCTAAGAATCGTCATTCAAATGGACAAGGTCGCTGGCCTGTTAAATCTGCTAAATTTATTCTTGATTTGCTCAAGAATGCTGAGAGTAATGCAGAGGTGTGTAACCTTTTGGGATTGGTTATTATCTAAGCCTCCTATCTGTATGTATGTTTATTTCTACATTTTCTGTCTACTTAACTGTAGGTGAAAGGTTTGGATGTCGATTCTCTATATGTATCTCACATCCAAGTGAATCAAGCACAGAAGCAAAGGCGTCGAACATATCGTGCACACGGAAGAATCAACCGTGAGTGCTTTCTTTTCATCTGCCTCAGACCGGCCTCTTTTCTCTTCAAATATGTCCTTTATGCTGACTTGTAATTTGCCTTTACAGCATATATGTCTTCTCCTTGTCATATTGAATTGATTCTTTCAGAAAAGGAAGAAGCTGTCAAGAAGGAGGTACTTCTTTTATAAAAAATGAAAATTACATTTTAGTTAAAGAGAAAATGCATGACGTTTGATGTCTTTCTGCATTTGTTTGGTTTGGAACTTGATGGTGCTATATCATTCTTGCTGAAGATATTGGAATGCCATAACGTTCGATCTGTTGGATTCCATTAGATATTTGTCTGACATTGCGACCTTACGATTTTGCTGGTTTTGCAGCCTGAGACTCAGTTGGCTCCTCGAAAATCGAAGGCCTGATCACCTGCTGGTGGTGCTTCCTCATAAGCAACGAAATGAAGAATTAGTTAACTAAGTAGCCAATCTTTCTTTTTTCCTTTTTTTGGTTGGGGTTCAGCACCATGAGAACATTTTTGTATTTCTTTCTTCTATGCATCATAACTTTCTAATGCAGATACTTGTCTTTCATTTTTACATTTGGAGGTTATGTGAAACTTACTTAAGATCCAGTTTGCCATTGCCATTCTCAGTTGGGAGAGTCATGGTAGTTATTATGGGAATTATTTGTTTGCATTTGTGATATTTCTGCTCTAAATTATGCATGTTCTATACCTGTAGAGGTTAGTTTGAATCTTAAGCTGTCTTTTGCTCTCAGTCCATGTAGAGAAACCATTGGATGACCCAATCAAAGATTGATATATCTTCTTTTAAATGACCACAACTATCTCCTGTTGATACTATTTAGAAGCTCTGGTAGTAATGTCCATCTATAATTGAAGACTTAAAAGTGATGTACTTTCTGCTACAGATAAGCAGTCTTATTGTGAAAATATGACACGCACTTGGTAGTTGGTACTCAGCCCTGACCTCACTTAAGCAGGATCTGTTCCTTTGAGCAAGGTTTTTAAAGTTGGCTTTAGAAGTAGCTAGACATGTTGAACTAAGGCAATTGTAATATAACAGGTCAACAACCTAAAATTGGTTACAGCATAGTTTAATGAATTTATCAATAATGCATCAAAGTCAGTGAGAAAGGGGACAATCATAATGCATCCCACTCAGAATGAAGTTTAAATTTGAATGCGAAAGATTGACAGAAAACACGATAATGTGAACAGGCCTACACCCTGGCAGCATCACCAAAGCAGCTTCAAGGTTGTACAGCTTCCAGAAGTTTTTCATACACCTGTCTAGCAGACAAATCCTCTACCTGATCCAAGAATCAAATGTCAGCAAATTGCATCCTGCCTTCCAACAGATGACAACATTGCAATCTAGAAGACAAGGCACAGGCCACGCTTATACACTGTTACATGTGCAAGCATATACAACTGCACAATCCATGTAGTTGAACTCACCACAAGGAGCTTTGATTTGTTATTCCACCCTCTTTGAAGAGTCATCTGGCTTAATCTCAGACCCAATACCTGCATGAAAAGGCGAACATGATCACCTTGACTTCAAATTAAAATCTAAGAAATTGATGATCTAGAACTGCAGAAGCCTAGAAAGAACAGAGGGAATACTTTGCCCATGAATTCCAAAAGCTCACTGTTTGCTTCCCCTCGAGCCGCAGGCGCAGCTACTGTGACTCGAACATCATCAGCATTTACCCCTGTTAAATAAAATCAAAAGATTTGTTTAGACAGTCAGCAAGAAAATAAAAAATTTTATCATCACAGTCATTTTTTCTAAAGTTTTTCTAAATAGAGAGTTGGAACTTAATGTACAAACAATCTGCACATCATCTCTTGCAGGAAAAAAGTCAATTCCCAATGTAACCCTCCACACAGAATATAAAACAGATCAGAAAGTTCTAGAAACCTCTTACTGAAGTTTACCTCTTTGCTTGTAAACCAAAGTTTTTCATAAGGACAAGATAAGAAGGCAATAATTTTCTATTTTACTTTCTATCAAAAAAATAATAATAATTTTCTAGTTTACTTACCTATCCAACGTTACAACATAATATATACAAATCAATTGAAACCAAGAATATAGCTTTACTTGTGTATATGTAGGGTACAATAAAAACTACCATTTGATAAGTTTCAGACTGGTCAATTCAATGGAAGGCACAGAAGGAAATTCACATCAAATATAACAAAGCAACACCTAGATAACACATTACTTGTAATCGCTGACCGTTGTGCACGATCTTCGACCTCTATGGCAACTTGAACAAGGCCTCCTTCTAACTGAGATATACAAGGTGGCACTGGAGCATCCTGCAGATACATTAGAAAATAAAATCAAGGAGATCAATATGTCCTGCACTTATCTGGATGTTAGTGAATAGAGAATGATCGTGAAGCAGACAAAAGTTGAATAGAAAATGATGTTCATTTCAACAGGTTGGCATAAAAATGCTCAAATAGGGACACAAATTGTTAACATTTACAACCACAAAACAGCTGCAACAAGTGAAGAGAAAATATGCAGGTACCATATCTTGCCACGACATGTTCAGTTTTAAAACTGTGTTGACTAAAATGATTTAATGTTTTGCAAATTTTTATAAGCACCAAGTAGCTATAAGCCTACATAATAGTTATACGTACCTGAGGGTTAGTTTCAGCAGCAACCGTACTAAGTGCACCATCAACAACATAAATGAAGGAAGCAGCTTCCATATCCTCTTCAGCACGATAGCAGACAAATAGACCGCAGCCAACACAGTTCATACGAAATTGCTTCTCCAACTTCCCTTCACCCCTAGAAACAACTTTGATGAGAAAATCGTGACACATAATGTGGAATGAAATATTAATACTAAAATTTAAGTCAGGTTAGCAGCTACAACTAATCAACTATCAAACTACTTTAATGGATTTTTCAAAGCCTTTCCGTCATGTCCACCGAGTCATTGAATGTGAAAAGTTTAATCTGTCACACATAGCACTAATTAAACTCCAAAACACCATATTTAGACAGAATGAAACCTAAAAATTTGGACAGCTTTGCCTTTACATACAAGCAATGATTTCATCCAACCATAGCATTGCATCCACACACACACACACACACACACACATCAAGGCAACCAGTTCTTCGATCAGGGATAAGAGCTCTTGAAAGTAAGACTTATTTAACCACCTTTCAACAGAATTTATAAGGTTATTGGAGGACAGCAGGACCTCCTCTGACCCACAAATGTCAATTTAAAATAAGTTATCCTGCCTGCCTTATCATTAGCTCTTAGCTAGTCTGATTGCAGATTCACCAAAAAATTGCTCGCTACTTTTTCAGGTGCTTTCCACAAGTGCAAATACTTAATGCAGTGCTTATTTCTTTCGTCTGCTCGATTTCCTTGTCCATACATGTGGCTGTCTCCATATTCCAGTAGAATAGACTCTGCCCCAGCCTTCCCAACAACATCCCAACCACTTCCCCTAATCCTCAAACTAGCAATACCAGAAAGACCTTATCACCAGAAACACCATCACCATTCAATGTTAGCCAAATCTTTTACAGATACAAAGAAATATTGAGAAATGCTCTTTCAAGAAGCTTAACCCAACAGCAGATGACGCATGACAATCAAGTTCACATACACTGTAAATATAAGTCATATCTTCTGAGTGAGAAGCATAGTTTCTGCACTGTTATTATTCCAGCTTATTATTATTAGCACACTATAAACTGAAATTAAACAACAAGAAATACTAGAGATCAAAAGTAAAACAAGCACCGAATCTCATAAAAGGTCACTGGAAGTACCGTTTCAAGAGAATTTTTCCAGCCTCCTTAACATTTAACCTTGCAAGATGCTTCTTCTTATCCAGCACATAGGCTTTATCAGTCTTCCTTTTTGGCATTTTCTGCAATTGGGTATCTTACAAAAAATATATGTCAGTACTCGGTACTTAAAAGTGAATGAGATCATTACAATGCTGAAGTAACAGTTATCGGCAATCAGAACACACTAGGTACCATGTGAGACCAGTGTGCCCAACACGTGCAAGTAATTCACCCTTTGACATATCACACTACTATGTTCCATGAAAAATGTAACAAATTGAGCTAGGGATGTCCCAGATGGGTGATGAACTAATGAACCTCGTAAGATTCAGAAACCATTATAGTTATAAAATATGCTAAATGAAAGGTAATAAGCAATGTTCAATAGCCATACTCTTAGTGACACCATGGCGAAAAGGGTTTTCCAGCCTCTAAAAGTTAGTTTTTCTTCTGCTATAACCCCAGCATCTAACAGAACATTAAAATGCTCCAGATTGCAATAAGTATCGATCTTTCTTTTTATCTCTCTTTCTTGATTATTGGGCAGTAGTCGAGAATTTTTTTTTTTTTTCTAGGAACTCAATTGCGCTCCCCAAGATGTCTGCAATAAGGATACCTCCAAAAACAACTATTCAGTTAAAAAATTGTAAAAAAGAGATCAATACATAATTGACCAACATTTCCTAAAAGGAAAGTAGAGCAAAATTTTATGCTAATTTGTTTAACTAATTGAAGATAAAATCGTCGCGAAGAACAACCAATGGCACAGCAGAACAGAGTGTCAATCAGCACAAATGAAATCCAACATATATAGATATTCAGTTATTCACATTTATAGAGAGAGAGAGAGAGAGAGAGAGAGAGAGGAGAGAAAGAGAGAACCAGTGATGAGCACATGGGATCCACAGTGCTTGCAATAGTAGACGAAGAGATCAGAGTCCGGACCATCCGGGGCTGCGTCCTCGCTCGAGTACGTGTGCGTTGTTCTCTTCGGCATCTTTCAACAGAGACTTGAACTTTCCCCGATTCCCCTTTTTCCAGGCAGCAAGTAGCAAAGCAAGGAACACCCAACCTCGTCACTGGACCAGTTATAACTCATAACCATCTAGGCCGACGTCGTTTCAGTGGCGAATCACATTGCTGTTGAGTCTGTCGTGGTCTATCATCTGTGACTCACCGCTATTTGGTAATCTTTTTATTATTGGTGTCCCTCCTTTGGGGTAACCTTTGAGTAAGACCCATTTAAAAATGGATCAAAATTTCTATTAATTTAAATTATGTTAAATTTTTGATAAAATATAATATTTCATAATAAAAATTAATTAATTAATTATATTTATTTTATTTTATTTTTATATAATATTATAAATTATTAAAATATTTTTACAATTATTTATTGTAAATCTTAACATGATCTTTATCTTATGAAAATAACTTTATTTCCACCTGTCAATTGGTAAATTTGAGATTTTATTTTCCCTTACCAATTGGTAAGTTCCAGATTTAGAAATTGGAGACTGCAACAACAACGGGATTTTATGAAAACAAAGAGCCAACTTTCATGTTGAACTTTCCCCCGCCCTGATATCCTGAACAGCAGTTTTCGCTATGAGAAAATCAATTACGGGGAAACAAAATAGACATCCCCCATCATCTGAAGCCTCATATTATTTGCTCAGCAGCTTTTAATGTTTACTAGTAAATATTTAAGGTTCAATCCAGCTTGTTTCCAATACCTATATTTCCAAGTGTAATAATACTAAAGTCTCATAGCCTTGCAGTTATTTTCTTAACACAGGCCTTTGATTAATATTTTCCTGACAAGGGAAACCACAGAAACCATAGGAGAATTATGGAAAGCCACCCTCAAGCTATGACATCCATGCTGATATGTTAATAGAAAACACAGCTAACAATCACAAAAGACAAATATCCACTCCAACAAAAATTGAAAAAGAAACAGACTCTGACTTCAGAAACCAAAATGGATATAAATAATGTTATTTTCATTAGGCAGTAGCCTATAAAACGAGGAGCCCGACCAGGAAACTTCTCCAGCAGGCATTCCCATGGAATGTCAGATCCTCATTCTGAAACAAGAATCGAACAAGGTACGTGTAAATCAGATGGCCCAAGATTGTATATAAGTTACTTGAAGACAATGCACGGTTATGATGTGAGTGCGGACCACCTCCAAATGAGTAGCTGTATATTCAAAAAAGCAAACAAGTTCAAAACAGTGTGTCCACTTACATATTTTGTTGAAGGCAACAATATCACAGCTCTGGACATATTCATTGATTGGCTCTGCCATCAGATAATCCTCAATGAGATTGTCCACGGATACCAAATCATCAACAATGGTCAGCATTATCTGCAATTTCTTTATACCATAACCGACAGGTACAAGTTTAGCTGCAAGATGAACAAATTCATTTGTTAGAATTAGTAATTCTTTCAGTTTCAAGGGAACAGGAAATCTAAAACTCAAATCAAACATACATGCTCCCCAAAGCAGGCCATCCATTGAAACGCTCCTTACTGCTTCCTCAAGCTTTTGCATGTCAGTCTCATCATCCCATGGCTTAACATCAAGAAGAACTGAAGACTTGCCAGCTGGGAAACAAAATACAAGTAAATCAGGCTCACACGGAAAACCACCAATTTGGAGGAACCTTAAAAGCAATATGATTGCTGAACTCACATTCTTTCTTCTTTGCAGATGCCTTGATTGCAGCTGCACGTTCTTCAGCAGCCTTCTTTTCCTCTTCAGTCTCTTCGCCAAAAAGATCCACATCATCGTCATCATCGTCATCAGCAGCCGCTGCCTGAACTCACATGATATCCAAATGATTACGAGACCATAAACAAGCTTCATGAACCACTCAAAAACTAAAGTTATTCACAATTCTAGATGCCAAAAGCACTTTCATGGCCTTAAAAGAAGAATTGAATATGCATCGAAAATAAAAGATACCAAATAATACATCAAAGATACAACTGCAAGTACTGCTCAAACATAGAGATGTGAACATTTTGAAAACCCAAAAGAATGAAAATACAGTATTTACCTTTGTGTCCCCAACTGGAGGAGTTGCAACTGCCTCTTCTGTGATAGGTGCAGATCCCTCAACAGTGACACCACAACCTTCGGTAGAAACACCTCTGAAACAGCAAAATCATATCGATGGGTTATGTAGGTGAACCAAATCAGGAATTCAAATATCCAAGAACACGATTGTACCTCCAATATCATACCATATCAACAAAGTTAAAACTTAACAAACAATTTATACATCAGGAGGACTTACGAGATCCTCAAAAGAGCATCAATGTGGTTGTACCACCGAGATGCATTCACATATTCAGATGATGGAGCCTTTGACAGAGCTGAATAAACAGCAACATCATCCTTTGAGGCCTGGTACCTGTGAGTCGATACAAGTAGAAAGGGCATATACACATTAGACACAACAAAAGAGTAACTGGCGTTTTCATGCTTCCTTATTTAGGATAGAAACATCATAAATCATCCTAAGAATAGGAAACCAGTAGAGAAGTAGCTATACAGCAACCTCTGCTTTCAGCCAAATTCTCTTTCCTAACTCCACTCCTATTTTCCTTCTTCCCATTCTCCTTTTCCTTTTTCTTTGTGCATATGCTCTTGCCATCATTGTCATGTTCCACCAATTCTAGCTTTTCCTACTACCAAGTATGGAAGGCCAACCAAAAGAAAAAAAAAAAAAAAAAAGAGGAGGCAAAACTCACCCACTGATGTAACTTCGAGTAAGCAGGTATTCATCAAGTTTCTTCAAGCCAGCAGTGGAGCTGAGGTCAGGGAATGTGACTGCCATTGCTTCTAGTTTGTGCTCTGCTTCTGAAAGCACATACCAAGAAATAAAGGGTCAGTATTTGTTCAGTGTAATTCTTCCCCCAAAACTGGAAACCAGTTTTTTTATATGATATCATGTGCAAACAATTCAAAGACAGCATATTAACCATGCTAAGTATGAAACATATACACTTTGTCAATAATTGCGAGGAAAAAAGTAAAATGAGTAAACTGACTTGCAAAATTATCAATTTAGTTTTATGATGCTATGAGTAAAAGTGACACATCCAGATTTGAGGATAAAATCTCTCCTACCTTCTCTGCGCATGTTCAGCACTAAATCTTGAAACCCTCATGTTAGAGACATTTAATTGTTCATATTCTAATATAGATACATAAACATTGCTAAGCAGAAGTTTCTAGAAAGAAAAGAACATACTAATCGTTTCCCCAGTTTACATGCTTCTAAGACAACAGTACCAATCCATTTAACTAAAAAGCCACATGTTCTCAAGTTAGAAATTTAGTGCATCAACAGCTTGACCAACGAGCAGGATCAAAAAGTACATCCAAAGGCAAAAGCATCAACAACATAATCAACCGCCAAGACCCAAAAAACAAATCAAGGAAAAAAAAAAAAAAAGAGCAAAAATTGAGACTACAGACTAAACCTTTCAGGATAAATGAATTATAGACAGATTAAATCCGATCGAAATCTAGAAATAACTACCAAATGATGTCAAGATGAGCAGTTAAGATTGAATAAGAATAGATCCGCACTTACTAGCAATAGAGTCCGGGAAATGCAGCGCTTAGTAATAAGTGAAGCAACTCAGTCTAGGGTTTCTAAGTGGGAGAGCAGATGCAAATATATATCGAACTGAAAGTGATCCGGTGTGTCGCGATACAGTAAGTGCAAAGCACTAAACATTTGATTGGTGGGGAAAAAATTCAATGAAATTGCCTAAATATACAATTGAACTGCGTGCCGTTTTCTATATTTTTGCGGTTTCTTCATAGAATATTCTTTCTCGGCCACATTAACTCATTATTGGGCTCCTGATAATATACACTCCGGCATACGACGAGGCCCAATGGGCCCAACCACCCTTACATCACCATTTTTTCTTTTTTTTTTTTATTTATCAAATATGCTTTAGATTTTTTATGACAGTAAAAAAAAAAAAGATAAAATTTTGCTGAAAATAATTAAAATAAAAATAAAGATATGAGAACTAAATCTTTATATGAAAGTTACATAAAATTTTATATTTATTTGTATTATCAATTAAAAGTAATAAATTTAACATTAATCTTTTGATAATTAATAATTTAATTTTTTAAATACATATCAAAATTAGTGAAAAATAAATATTTATTTTATCATGAAAAAATATGTTAAAATTTATTATTATTATTTTTACCTATATTTATCGATCAATTACATTGAAAATCTGAAAAGTTTGCTTTAATATGAAATTATAGTTCAAGTTTATTTTGATCAAAAACTCAAGTTCAAAGTTTGTTATTTGACTTTTAAATACCAAAATTTAATGATTACACGGTTAAATCAGAGTTTTGTATAATTTTTATATAAAAATTTAATTATTTAAAATATAAAATATTAATTTTTATATTTTATTAATATATTTTAAAATCATCTCAAAGAGTTTAATGCAATGATAAGCAAGCGGTTTGAATTTTTTGAAAGTGATCCAAAGTTTTTTTATCATTAATTTTATGATTATAAATAAATATGGATCAAATAAAAATTCAAAGCATATAATATATAATAACAAATACTAATCATTTCCTATTGTGCTTCCATGCTAGCCCGGAGGAGTAAACATGGCAGAATAAGTAGCTGAACAATTAATTATATTTGTCTCGAGGGCCATAATGTCCCTAATTTAGTATGTGTTATATTATCTGTGATAACATGTTGATGATGTGACCCCATGCAAATATATTTTGTCAAAATTGCATGTATTAATTATACCCTTAGAAAAAAGTAATTATTTAATGATAATGGTTTATAACATGTCAACCGCAATGCAGTCCATGGAAGCCTTCCTCATTCATCACTCGCGAGCACAATTATGAACGTGAGAAAGAAAGGCCATCTTTTAGTGTAGACTGGTTTAATGCTATAAATCTGTGTTGCAATATATAAATTCAAAATAAAAAACAAATATTACAAAAACACTAAATTTAATGCATTTCTAAATTGAAATTTGATCAAAATTTACTCCAAAAGTATCAATTTAATCGAAATTGTACATTGGTTTATACCTATTATGAAAAAATAAAATTTTTTGTAGTGAAAATATTTTAAAATAATTTAAATAAATTTACCGTTTATTTTGAATCAATGATTCAAATTTGAACAAATTTATCTTTATAAATTGTTATTTTATGAATTTTTTGTTAAACTTTTTTTAAATTTTTAATAATTTTATAATATTTTAAATACTCACAAAATTGTGATTCTTTTGCACAGTAGTTTTATTTTTTTTTATGTATGTGTAAAATTTTTAAATTAAAATTTGTTATACAAAGTTTTTAATTTAAATATTTTTAATTTTCAACCTTTAAAAATTTTTTAAATTAAATTAAATTGGCATATCAAATGTAAAATTGAATTGAATTGAAGTTTAAATTTTGAATTAAAAAATAAATGTAATTAAATTTTTGAGTAAATATCATTTAAAACTTTAAATTTTATCTTCTTTCTCCAATCGAACCTTTATTTTTAAAAAATATATAAATAAATCTTATTATTTTAATTTTATTAAAATTAAATCTTATTAAAAATTTAAATATTAAAAATATTTAAATTAGAGAGATTTTACAACAAATTTTGACTTATATTTTTTTATGGATGTAATAAAATATTTAAGCTATTATCATAAAAATTTCAAAAAATTTTAAGTATCAAAAATATTTTCTTAAAAAATATACCATCAAAATTTTAAAAAATTTATAAAAAATAATTAATTAGTTAAAAATTTTTGAATTTGAGAAATAAAATCAAAATAAAGTGTAAAATTTATTTGGTAAGTTTTTAGTCATTTTTAATAATAAAAAATTATTAATTTTTTATTATCATTTTGAGTCAGATTTAATTTAAATAAAATTAATAAATTAGGGTCTGTTTGGATAAATTTTAAAAATTAATATTTGATTAGAGAAAAAAAGTTAAACTTAAAGTTTTCAATGATATTTATTCTAAATTTTTTTAACTTAAATATTTGAACTCCTTGACGAAACTCAATCCAAACTAAACTTTTAATACTAAAAGGGTGAAGAAATCCAACTCTTTATATAATGATCAACATTTTATGATTAAATTTAAAATTTAAATAATAAATTATTATTAATCTAAAAGTTTACAACTAATTACTAAATTAAATTTTAAAGCTGCTATAAATAAAAAATTATCAAATTAATATATATTTAGATATCAAATTTATAAATTTAAATAATAAATATTTTTATTTATAAATAAATTTAAAATTTGAAAATTCCATCAATTTAAACTTTAAATATTTTTTAAAAAGTTATTACCACTAAATCAAAGTTTTAAATCATTTTTTGTAATTATACATATTTTAAAAATATGAAATATTTTAAATATATAGTTACACATAAAAATGTATAATGTATAAAAAATTAATATACACATTAATATTACGCAGATACAAATGTAGACGAATTAAAAGTTTATTAAATACTTTGGTGCACATATACTAGATAAATCTTTTGAAAAATATTAAAATAAAATTATTTTAATTTATTTATTCAAGTAAAATATATTGTAAAGATTTAAATCCTAAACTTAAGTGAAAATTAAAAATAAGAAAAAATCTAACAGTTTTATTTTAGTAGGTCTATAATGGATAGTTTACAAATTATAAGGCATTATAATTCACGGGCCTTAACAATTTGGCCTAGGCATAGTGTGGCAGTAACAAATCAGATCTATGATCAATGTTTATAAGTTTTATTAGCCATTTTTTTATTTATAGAAACCAAATATTATCGTCTTATACTAAAAAACCTTATATATAAAAGGAACTCTATGTATGTTATAAACACGCTAGTTATTGTCGCTCTTTCAATGTTAAAATCCTCAATGATTTAAGCATAAGCGTTTATTTCATCAAATTCTAAAAAATTTTGTTTATCTATTTGCAAATAATCTTTTATTAGGTAAATTTTTATTATTAAATAATAATAATTTTAGGTATAAATATTTTATACGTAAAAAATAAAATGAACAAAATTGTCAAAAAAATATTAATTTAATATATTATTTATTTGATAATTTTTTTTTATATTTTTAATAAAAATATATATTTTAATATAAAATGATGTATTTTTTAAGATAAAAATCTCATAAAACTCTTATATTTTTTTATATTATCAATAAATTTTTATGTTTAAAAAGTGATAAATCAAATAATAATTTATTAACTTAAATTAAATTAAATATTATTAAAAAATTTTAAAAATATAAATATTTAAATTAAAACTTTATACAATGAATTTTGACTTAAAATATTTTTAAATATATAAAAAATATTTAAATTGCCATCACGAAAAATTTTAAATACTAAAAATAAAATTTTCAAAATATCATTATTTAAATTTAAAAAACCACAAAAAATAAATCTTACAACAAGAAAACTTAAATTTAAAAAATGAATCCAAAATCAAGTGAAAAGTTTATTTTAATTATTTAAAAAATATTTTAATAACAAAATATTATTAATTTTTTGATAATAATTAAAAATTTAAAAATTTAATTGATAATATGATGTAATTATTAAAATTTTATAAAATATATTTATAATTTTAACAAAATAAAATTATAAAACAATTATTTTTTTATTTTATTAAAAAGTTGACACTAATTTAATGACCAAACAAAAAAAGAAAAATATGATAGTTGCCTTCACAAATGCAGGTGGAGGGGCAAAGCCGGCACACAGTTCCACATGCACTTTAACGACGAAGCGAAAAGCTTAGCCGTAACCGTAACGTTCTTCTTGCTGTCGCTTTCATGCAAAGAAAAAAAAAACCAAAATCACAACCTTCTGCCTCTCATCACCGTTCAGTTTTGATCAGACAGCCATGCTTTACCCTTTTCTGATTCCCACGTGATGCTGCCATATTTTGGATTTCTTCACGTAATTTTGTCAATACTCATGCAATTCTGATGATCCGATTATAATTAAAAAGCATGCATCAACAAACTTTTAAAACAATAAATAATTAAATATATGTTAAACAAAGTTAATAATCAAGTGACCTATTCAAAATTAAAAATAGCCATAGACAGATTTTAAATCATTTGTTGATGTCAAATTTTATATTAATAGATAAAAATATTAAATTGTTTTGACTCACATTTTAAGTAATTTATTTTAAATTTTAATAACTATTTTTAATTTGTTTTGAAATTTTATTTTATTTTAAAAATTTTAATCCATATTACATTATAAATATTATTTACATTGATATCACATTTTTTAACGCTGAGGATGACATCAATTGTAGAGATCTTATTTTGTGTTAAATAGATAAAATTATTAATAATTGGATATTAATTTTTAAAAATTATTTACAAAATATATTTACAAAATATAAACACAAAAAATAATTTTATATTATTGGATGATCCTAAACCAAGTGACACCTAAGTTATTTTAAAAATGCATCATAAATTTAATTTTATTTATATTCAGTGTTAAATATTATATAAAATTAAGCAATAATTAAAAGAAAAGTTGAAATTTAAGCTTACTGATCATCGGCAGAACGCGGAAGGCAAAGACTACAAAAACTCTCCGGTTAAAACACCAAAGACAAAATCTCAAAACGCACTGACCTGTCAGTTGTTAGTTGTAACTTCGTAACTTCTTTCAGCTTTTATTCACCACCGAGGCGTATCTTAGCAGTGACTGACTGATTTTACTAACATATACATCTGACCTCACACTAACCACCATAAAGTTGCTATTTTACGCCGTTCCTTGTAACAACTTGACCATGGTGCATTAAACATCTGAACACCAGCCCAGTAAGGAAATACCTTTTTTTATTTTCTTATTTTTCATTATTAAATAAGCAGTAATAATTTGATATAAAGTCCTCGTGTTCTCACTTTCTTGAATTTTTTGGTCTGGCAATTAGTATAGAACAGGAGAAAAAGGGAAACTAGAAAGAGGAAAAGAGCCAAAGAGTCATGGTTTCAACGAGGAGGAGTGGATCTCTCTCCGGTAACAATAGCAAGAGATCTTCCTCCGCCGACGATAGACCTCCCTCCCCGAAGCGTCAAAAGGTGTCTGAAAGAATATAAAATCTGGGGAAAATTTATATCTTCACAGTTTCTTTCTTTATTTTTTATTTTTGGAGTTCGGGGTTTTTCCACGAAAATTTTCCAATTTGGGGTTTTGACTTTACTCAGAATTTCAGGTGGAGAATGTCGGGGGAGCATCGGAGAAGCCGCAGCAGCCGCCAGCGCCGCAGCAGGAAAATTCGAAGGAACTGTGCTCTCCGCCGCCTGTGGATCCAGGAGAATGCGGGGCCGGGGACGTCCCGATCGCCGGAGATGGAGAGAAAGGCGAGGCCTCCTCGGCGGCTGTGGCGGTGACACCACCGATCGCTGAAGGTAACTCACTCTTTTCTTTTTCCTTTTCTATTTTCGTTCGAGTGAACTATTAAAGATGTTTCGGTTTTTCTTCTTGAAGGTTCTACACCAATTTTGGCAGATAAGTCGAGGAGTTCTTTCTCTGCTTGGAGTACATATCAGAAGCAAAACCCGAGTTTGGAGGCCTCTACGCCCTGGTGCAGACTCCTGTCACAATCTGCACAGGTATTAGAACTTTATTGAGTAAATTCACATCATTAGATCCTTAAGCTTCAAATAGAAGTCTAATTTTTCACTTTGGCTTGCATTACAAGTGCTAGTTATTTTTTTTTTGGTATTAATTTATTGTTTTATGTGTAGCAGAATCCAAATGCAGCTTTTTGCCTTGTTAAATTTTATGATGGGTTCCCATAGGCAGGCATATGTTGATTTGCATAATCTAAATTCAGCTATTTCTACTTTTTAAATTTGATTTTTCTGTTGTCCCTTGAGGCCAGTTTATATTTTGCAATTGGATTACAGTTTTCATAAACCTTTTTTGATGATCGAGCCCTTTTTGTGCTGCTGCAGAATCCAAATGTAGCTGTTTGCGCCCCAAGTTTCTCCATCGGATCAAGCAAGCAGTGCAATTTTTATTTAAAGGACCATACCATTAGTGCAATTTTATGTAGGATCAAGCACACTCAGGTATCACCTAGGTTGTATGCTCGGCTTTCCATATATTGTTTGATTAGTGTAAGATTTGTGGGCCGAATAGGAAATTGCTGAACTGTGTCCAGGATTTCTCTCCCCAATTGTGTAAATTTTAGCTTTCAAGTGGCCTATTAGATGTAATTCATTTTGCCCTTCTTCCTTCTTTTCCTGTCTTTTTTCCCTTTGGTTTTTTGTTTAGGGTTATGTGTTGGTTTTTAGCTATTTTTATGGGGTGAACTCCCTAAATATGTACATGCATTAACAGTACTCATATGTTCATGCATGATCAGCATGAAGGCAGTGCTGTAGCCCTGCTAGAGAGCACAGGGAGCAAGGGATCAGTCCAAGTAAATGGGATGATTGTCAAGAAGAACACCAGTCGTGTGCTGAGTTCGGGTGATGAGGTGGTCTTTGGTTTGTTGGGAAACCATGCTTATGTATCCTTCACTTGAGCCTGAGGCCAGTTTATTCTTTATTATGATTGTTGGATATTTCATCTGTGCCTGTATAAATTCTGTCTCCTATTATTCCCTTGTCTGCAGTGGTTTTTTTTTTAAGGGCTCTGCTGGTCTTATTTGTCTTTTCCTTAGTTTTTTATTCTATAGATATTTCAGCAACTCTTGACTGAGGTTGCAATTAAGGGTGTCGAGGCTCGTAGTAGTTTGGGAAAAATTCTACAACTCGAGAGAAGGACTGGTGATCCTTCAGCTGTTGCTGGGGCTTCAATATTGGCATCTCTTTCAAGCCTAAGGCAAGACTTATCACGTTGGAAATCTCCGGCTCAGACCACCAGTAAAACCCAACAAGCGGCTGAGGTGCCAGCTAATTCTGTTGTTCAAGACGGCTCAGATGTTGAGGTTGATGGCTTGGAAGGCAATTCAGCTGCAAACATGGGGAGTGACAAAGCTGCAGATGCTGGAGCAACCAGCAAGAATCGTCAACTTGACTGCAATGAGGACTCTACTGCGGAGGCAGGCAATGTAAAACTTTTTCTGTGAATGATTGCTAAGGTCTTTCTTGTTGATATTAGCTCCATCGACTAGTTGTAATCTGAAATTGAGCAAATGTATCTGTAAACAGGTATTGGATGAAAGAAATGAGTTGACAAGGGATTCACCACAGGCATCAACATCGGGTATTAGTCTGCGTGCTGCATTGATCAAAGATGACATTCGTGCTGGGATACTAGATGGCAGAAAATTACAAGTTTCATTTGGCAACTTCCCATATTATTTAAGGTGTGTTGCGGCGACAATTATAAGCTTGTGCTGCATGATCAAATATTCTCGTGTGAGAAGAATTGTTTTGGCAAGGCATGATCAAATATAATGTTCACGTGCTTGTGGTGTAACTCATAAAATAGGAACAGGGAGAGGATTTTTAAGTGGAAATGCAGACTCAATATGAACATGGTATGTGATGGGAACTAAAACTCTGAACCGGATGGAGATTGAGAGAATAGAAGATCCCCACTAGGCATGGCGGTGGGGACAGGTTTAATTTGGGGCCTTGGGAAAAAGCAGGGAATTCATTCCTATCCCAAATGTGCTTTGCTGCCAGTCCTAGTTTTTCATGAGAGAAAACTGAGCTTTGAGATCTGGCATTATGAACTCTTGATAACCAATTTGGGTGATGTTTCAACAAACTAAGGAAAGTTCAAAGTGTATAACCTTTTCATAACTAAATTTCTATTTAATGAGAAGAAAATTTACAATATGTTTTGAGCAATTGAAAGCCTCAATATGTGTGGGTGGCTAGAAAACCAATGTCTGTCATTCGTGTGAAATGTGTTTAGGGTGACATCCGAAGGGATAAATTTAGCAGTTCTTTCTAAAAAAGGGTGGGGTGAAGGGTGTATTACTTTGGTCGTCAGGGGCAAGCTTTAAACATAAATTTGGAGGAGCTGACTAGTATATGTGGTTTCATTTGTGGGCATGAATTTTGTCAAAATTACTGCATTCAAGCAAGTAATAGGAAAAATATAGTATTTTCTTGACTTATTGAATGAGAGATATTTAGAGCGAAAAAGTTGGTCTTGGTGTTTTCATTAAGAATCTTTGCAACTGAATGTTTAACAACTGTACATGTCTATGACATGGTTGGGATTATCACCTGCAATTAGTTTTGAATAATAGTATTCTTTTTTTGTCATTAATTACTTTCATTCTGGTCATTTAAATTTCCTTTCATGTTTTCCCACTGCCAAGTGCTTTATTCATCTGTTTAAACAATTTCTTTGGGCAGTGCTTGTGATGGTCTCCTCATAAACGGAAGCACTAGTAGATGCTAGAAGTTTCCTTTTTGTTATGGGGTTGCACATTGTCAATTGTTCAAATAAAAACAATATTGAATGATACATGTGCAACTTGTGAATTTCTTTTTTTCTTTCTGCAGTGAGATTACAAAACATGTGCTGATTGCTGCTTCATATATACACTTGGTGCACAAACATTACGCAAAATATACCTCAGAATTAGCTGCTGTGAATCCTCGGATTTTGCTTTCTGGTCCTGCAGGTTTGTAGGTGCACTTTTACTTTCATTGAGTATGTTTTCGTGGCTTTACTAGTTAAACTGCTAAATTAAGCTCTTTCCACTGTTTGGTTTTGCAGGGTCTGAAATATATCAGGAAATGTTGGCAAAAGCCCTTGCTAATCACTTTCGAGCTAAATTGCTCATATTTGACTGTCATTCGTTCTTGGTTGTAAGTAAATCACCTACTTGGACTTTTATGCAGAATTGGCTCTAATTTCATGTGTTTTTACTGCTCTTTGGCCCAAGAATACACTTGTAAAAGATCGAAATTGTTCTCATTGTGGTCATTGCAATTCTTGACTTTCTTATCTGTTGTAATTATCGTTGTTTGATTATTTTCTAGTGCCTCATTGGATAAGACAGGTGTATTGATGGGTGAATCATCTACTAAATAAACTTGTTGCAGGATTTGCCTTCAAAGGAAGCTCAGATACTGAAGGATGCGTGGAGTTGGCAAAAATCACTTAACCCGGTAAGACAAAGTCCTGGACCTATTGATTTGGCTAAAGGTGTGGATCAGTCAGCAGGTGAAGGAGAAACGCCAAGTTCTTCTGCAGTTCCTTCTTCTGGCCCAGAATCTCAGCCAAAAATGGAGACTGATACTGTACCATCTTCATCTGGGACACAAAAATATCACATGTTCAAGATAGGTATGCCGCTTTTAAGTTATAACTGTGTAATCCCTTTCATTTACAGTACACTGAAATTTTTGATAATTTATAGGGTTTGAACTTGTTAGAAATTATTTGAGTATAATGCATGCAGGTGACAGAATAAAATTTGTGGGTTCCGCTTGTGGTGGCTTGTACTCTTCAACATCTCCTTCAAGGTACAGTAAGAATAGGTGATACAAATGCTATTTGCTTGTCAGCTTGTAGCGCTTGCAATCAAGAGTGAATTTGTAATATTGTTATTCAATTAGGTCATGCATCTTATAAGGTAAATTTGTTATAGTCTTTGTTTCAGATGCTGATTTAACTTAGTAACACTAAAGTTTCAGATTTAATGGCATGTTTTCTTGTGTAATTGCTTTATTCTGATAGTTGAATATGGGGGAAAAAAAAACATCTTTTGTTTGTCAACTTATTTTATCAAACATACCGATTGATAAGTTGGAACTGATTGAGGTTCCTATAAGTAAAATACACTTTGCACTCTATGTTTAACAACTCCCTAAAGGATTTAAATGTAAAAGGAGAGGTTTCTTGTTGTATATCCTGTTACATGGGAATCTAGAATGGTAATTAAATTCTTTGTTATTTTTATTTATCTTTGCGTGTGTGTGTGTGTTTAGGAAGATTAATTGCTTAGTTTCAGTTGTCTTAAAAGATTTGATAACTTTTAATTTCCGTTCTCTTTTTTTTTTTTTTTTTGGTTTCTTACTAGTGGGTAGTGCTATGAGGAGTTTCATTTGAGATTATACAGCATTTATGAGGAAGCAGCAGCCGAATCATGAGACCATAAAAAGCATTATTTGTCTGGAAAATTAATTAAACTTGTATTAGCCAAAGTTCAAATTCATAATTTAGGGGAAGAGGGCCTCATGAATCCATTTGACCTCTGTGGTGATTGGAACCGTACTGAAATTGAAGTTAGAATATTGCGTACTGGGCCAATGGCAGGGCCAGCAAGAAAAATGAAAGGTCTTAAGAATGGTAAAGTTTGCAAATAGACTAAATTGTTGTGATGTTATATGAATAATTAGAAGAGTTGAGAAGTGTGCTGTCAGTGGAGGTGCACCATGTAAAGGGCTCTAATGGAAAATCATTTTGATCTGCACTAATTACAATGGCTGATTGTCATGCAATGTTACATTCTTGTGAATGCATCTCTGATATTTTCTTAATGAGCTGAAGAAATTGATGTCTATGCTTTCTTATTTTTTGCCCTTTGTGTTTTATGGCTCCATGTCACGTTACCCGCTTGCTAAAATTTTGCTTCGTTGTCAGTTTCTTGTATATATGCTATGCACTTAGTTATATATTTATTTTATGTGAGTGCTTCTTGGCTTAATCTATATTTCTACATGGGCCTGCTAAAATTATTAATTTGATATACAGGGGGCCACCCTGTGGGATTCGTGGGAAGGTTGTATTACTTTTTGAGGACAATGCTTTATCAAAAGTTGGTGTAAGATTTGATAAACCCATACCTGATGGAGTTGACCTTGGTGGTCTGTGTGAAGGAGGTCATGGATTCTTTTGCAATGGTAATTTTGTAGTTAACTGTCATCTCCCTCCTTATTACTTGTCCCATTTCTTCAGCCGTTGTTTCCTCATATCATTGATCTCTATGAAGTTGCTGATCTTCAATTGGAGAACCCTGCTGGCGAAGATGTTGACAAATTAGTGGTTAACACATTGTTTGAGGTACCAATTCTTTTGGTTTCAAGATGGATGCATTTCCACTTAGCTATGTGTTTGGCTTTTATTTCATGGCGTATTGATTAAATTTTATCTTTTATCAGGTTGTACATAAAGTGAGCAGACGTTCGCCTTTCATTTTGTTTTTGAAGGATGCTGAGAAGTCTATTATAGATTCACATGCCACATTGAAAAGCAGACTTGATAAACTTCCGGATAATGTAGTTGTAATTGGTTCACATACTCATACTGACAACCGTAAGGAGAAGGTAGTGTATGATTCACTGTGTTGGCAACCTTAGTTGTTTTATAAGTTTGTTTATGCATTCTAGCACACTTTGTGCATTAGAATGAGCAGACCTGAAAGAGCATAAGTCTATTTCCTGGATTCTGAACTTTCAGTGAAAACCATATTATAAGAAAAGAATAATTGCAAGTGTTTAGATAAGTTCTAGAATGTATTACTTTTGTGTGCATATATTCTTGATAATTTTGTTCTTGTATCAATATGATCTGAGATAAGTGCTTGCAGGAGCACAAAAAACAATTTGTTAGTTTTGTTTGGTTAATATAATTTGAATTTAAAAGGGAATGGTAGTATGTGACCAAATGTTTTAGTGGGTGCTGATTATGGGAACTAATGTAAATGGTGAGAGGAGCATTATGAAGAAGGAATTGAAGCATGAAGTTCTATTTTTTTCAGACTGTGACATTATTAGGTTCCACCTTGTATGCATGAAATATGACTCCACAACTCAACTAAACTTTAATCTCAAAATAGATGGATTGTTTTGATCCTCCAATTTGTGCAGTCTAAGAGTATGGCTCCTATTTCAGATGAATCTTTTAACTTCAGAAACAAGTCACAGATAAAAAGTTGATTATGGCCTTCTATCAAGGAAATGAATATACCATTCCCCTGGAAATTCATTGTTTTAACATGCATGCCTCTGAAAAAATTTATGAGCATTTGTGCATTTTCTCTTTGCAGTCACATCCTGGCGGCCTACTTTTCACCAAATTTGGCAGCAATCAAACTGCTCTTCTTGACTTGGCATTTCCGGTAATGAATCCCTCCCTCCTTCCCTCTGACCGGTCTCCTCGCATGGACACATGCACACAGATACAAACACTGAGACAAACACTCACACACGTGCATGTGTTGGTATATGCTATGTACATGTATGTCTGGATTCAGGTGACTAAATTATGAGATTTCTTTTGAATTTTGCTTAGGATGACTCTTTCTATTGAGGGGGTGGAAACATCTCTTATAGTGTTTGGAGATAGATGGTTTTATACTTTGGAGCTCTTGTGGCGAATTCTTTTTTTGTGAATGATGAGGACTTTGTAAAATTTATAGATGTCCTTACATCTGGTAGTACATAAATTTATGTACATGGGTGGGTGGCACTGCTTTCGTGCTCTATATAAATATACTAATGTTCTGCTCAAAAAAAAAAAAAAAAAAACCTAATGCTTCTGATAGAAAAAAAAAAAAAGAAAAGAAAAGAGGATGACTCTTTCTAAAGTCCACAGGGTTCAATATTTGTTCTTTGTCTTCATTTATGCTTCTTGAGAATTCCATTATCTTCTTTTAGAACTTCTCAGTGATACTTACTGACAAGATAGAACTCCTTATGATTGTTTCCTGGCTTCCTTCCATGCATGGGAATTTGTTGAGGCATTTTGTTTAACCTTGATTCTTTTGTGACATATTGATGTATGATTGTCTTGTGTATGTTTTTTTTTTGGATGTATGATTGACTGGTTACAGAGTTATTTTTGCATCTGACTTTCTTTTGACCATTCTTTGCTTGACAATGAAAGAAGTTCAATTAAAGACATTTATCTTTTTCTATCATTGCAATGTTGAAGTTGGTTACATTTTTGTTGACCAAAATTTTTTTGTTGATGAATCTCTCTTTGTGAAAGCCATGTTCCGATACTTGATAGTTGAGAATGGTGCGAGATGTCACCTCTAGATGTGGTGTCTTTGGCAGTCCGGGAACCAAGTTGAAGTCCATTGGGAGTTCTCTGTTTTATTTTGGCTGATTCTTTTTTGTTTGTGATCTCCTTTCCCCTCTCACTTTCCTGCATGGCTGTAATGCTTTATCTTTGAAAGTTGTGGTTCAATTGACGTCTTGTTTCTGATTTAAAATGCCTTCATGGCTTTTTTTCTTTAAAAACTTTCTCAGGATAGTTTTGGAAGGTTACATGACCGGGGGAAAGAAGTTCCAAAGGCAACAAAACTTCTAACTAAGCTTTTCCCTAATAAAGTTACCATTCACATGCCACAGGTTTGTATGGTGGACTTCAGATGAGAAGGTTTGTCATGTGGGTCTATCTTGTCAATGATAACATTAATAGAAGGTTGTAAATCATTCCAGGATGAGGCACTTCTTGCATCTTGGAAGCATCAATTGGATCGGGACGCTGAAACCCTGAAAATGAAGGGAAATTTGAATCTCCTGCGCAATGTGAGTTCTGTTTTTGATTTTTTTTGTTTTTACCTTTTGGGCAGTAGTTAACTATCTTTACTTTTTTGTTAATACTCCTAGACTACTTGATATAGTTTATGTTTGTTGTGGGGTCTAATTTTGGGTCAAAATGGTTTTCTTTTTTTCTTTTTAAAATATTATTATTATTATTATTTTGGGTTTGATGGGCTACGTTTCGGAATCAGTTTTGGAAGAGTTATTGGAATCAGGATTTTCTTGTCCCTTCCGTGGGATTTACTGGGTCTTGGGTTGTCATGCATTTTTACTTCCAAGAAAGCATATTGGAATATATTATTGAGCTTGGACTTTTATTTTGTCTTATTTTGACTTAAAAAGATTGGTAACTAACTGAAAACATGTGTCTGGGAAGGTGGTTAACTAGTCTTTCAACTGCGCATTAATGAGTTTATAACTTCTGTAATTAGTTATATGTCATGTTGAATTTTCTATGTTGGAACTCTGTATATCATCACTCATTCGAACTTTAGGTACTGGGTCGAAGTGGGATGGAATGTGAAGGACTTGAGTCCCTGTGCATCAAGGACCACACACTTCAAAATGAAAGTATGTCCTGTTCCTACCTATCGTGATGTTAATAATCACTGATGAACTGCTTTTTCCAATGAAATAAATTGTTTTGGTCATTGAAGGTGCTGAGAAGGTAGTTGGATGGGCTTTAAGCCACTATCTAATGAATAATCCTGAAGCCGATCCTGAAGAAAGTATTGTTTTGTCTAGAGAGAGGTAACCGAGAGCCTGTTTTCTAATATCTTTTTTTTTCCCCCTAACAAATCAAAACATGCAAGTTTTAATGCCATGTAAATGTCTGGGCAGCATTCAGTATGGAATTGGAATTTTACAGGCTATCCAGAATGAATCTAAGAACTTGAAGAAGTCACTGAAGGTCATTTTAATTTGCTTTTCTTTGAATAGATTTTGTATGATCTATTTATTAATGTAGACAAGCATTTGGAAACAAAATTGTTGCCCCTGATGCCTGTTCTGCAATGTATTCCTGCATTAATGTTATGGTTTTGTTTTGCCCTAAATCAGGATGTTGTAACGGAAAATGAATTCGAGAAAAGGCTTTTAGCTGATGTTATTCCTTCAAGTGATATTGGAGTTACATTTGATGATATTGGAGCGCTTGAAAATGTCAAGGATACATTGAAGGAGTTGGTGATGCTACCTTTACAGAGGCCTGAACTTTTCTGCAAAGGGCAATTAACGAAAGTAATTTCTTTTGTTTATGTACTCATCTTTTTTTTCCTGCTATTTGTTGGGAGTCACTTCTTATTCTTTTTTTTTTTAATAGTTGATATGTTATTCTCGTTACTAGAACCTCGTTTATTCTTTTCTTCTAATGGCTATATTATCTGAATTGTCTGATTAAGAGTTGATTCTATCAAGCTATTTTGTGTCCTTAATTTTGATTATTTTTCAGAAATTTTATCATTGACAGTTGTTATATTCTATCTTCTGCACTTTTTTATCATGAAGATTCTGTTTCATGGAAAAATTGCAAGTTTTCATGTTCAGTATATGCATTTTCCTTTTCTTTTACGAAGCTGTTATGCTTTTGATTGAACAGAACTTGTGTTTGGGCTGTATTCCTATTTTAGTTTGACACTTGGTTTGAGATTTTCACTCTTGAATTATCTACTAGATTTTGCTGTGGCCTATGGACAGTATATTATTTACTAGAAATTTGAAGCATTTATTGCAGAATTTGAGGCATATAATATCTAAATTTGTTATGTTCCTTGCTTGGATGTGCATATATGAAAAAGAATCATTTTGACATTAATTTAGTATTCTTCCTGTCATGAAGTTTTGTATTATTGCATCATTTGATCTCCAATTTGTATCCTCGTTTTTTGATTTTGCTGTAATGAAGACTTAATGACGCTGGGTTCTGAATTGTAGTCCTAGCACAACAGCATATTACTTAAACTCTCATATTTTGCTCACCTTATTGAACATATTAAATGTGGTTCTTCCATTAAACTCTCATATTGAGCTCACCTTATTGAACATGTTAAATGTGGCTGCTCCATGCGAAGCCTTGCAAAGGCATACTTCTATTTGGACCTCCTGAATTGTAGTCCTAGCACAACAGCATATTGCTTATAAACTTTCGTATTTTGCTCATCTTATTGAACACGTTAAATGTGGTTCTTCCATTAAACTCTCATATTGAGCTCACCTTATTGAACATGTTAAATGTGGCTGCTCCATGCGAAGCCTTGCAAAGGCATACTTCTATTTGGACCTCCTGGAACAGGGAAGACTATGCTTGCGAAGGCTGTGGCGACAGAAGCTGGTGCAAACTTCATTAACATTTCAATGTCAAGCATTACATCTAAGGTCAAGAGTGTCTTGAAGCTTCCTTAACTGATTCTACCTGTTGACTTATCTCTTATATTAAACATTATGTTCATCTCCATGCAGTGGTTTGGTGAGGGTGAGAAATATGTGAAAGCTGTTTTTTCACTCGCTAGTAAAATTGCTCCTAGTGTTGTATTTGTTGATGAGGTGAGCTTTGTATAGCTGTTCCTTGAGAACTTTGATCCAAGTTTCATGGTCAAGTTTCCAATCGCTACATTTTTTTTCCTGCTCTGTATTTTAGGTTGACAGCATGTTGGGCCGGAGGGAAAATCCTGGTGAGCATGAGGCCATGCGTAAGATGAAAAATGAATTCATGGTGAACTGGGATGGTCTGAGGACAAAAGATACGGAACGAGTTCTGGTGCTTGCAGCCACCAATAGGCCTTTTGACCTTGACGAGGCTGTTATTAGAAGGCTACCTCGAAGGTTGGTGTCTCTCCTGGATGAAGTCCAATATTTGCATGCAGATATTCAGTTACTTGTCCATGTTCCCATTCTTGTTTGTTTGTGCTTTGTTCTGAGCCTAATAAAGTGGATGTGATGTTTTCTATGTTGTCCTCTTACAGATTGATGGTAAATCTACCTGATGCTCCAAATAGAGCAAAGATACTAAAAGTTATCCTGGCAAAAGAGGACTTGTCTCCTGATGTTGATTTTGATGCAATCGCAAGTATGACTGATGGATATTCTGGAAGTGATCTTAAGGTATATATGTTACTGTTTCTTGATTTGTGATGACCTCTTATCTTAAACTTTGAATTTGACCATCTTTTTTATGCACTGTCCGTGTTGCAGAATCTTTGTGTAGCTGCTGCACACCGTCCAATCAAAGAGATATTGGAAAAAGAAAAAAGAGTAAGTTTGTCTTATTAGATGAATAAAGTGTTACATTTATTTTGAGGTAGAAACTGGACCTTATAAGTAGACCATTGTTACGTAAGTAACTTGACTTTTAGCTAAATTATGTTATGGCATGCCACCATCAATGATTGAATTTCTAACGATGGGCTACCTGCCAGTCCAGTCCACTTACAAAAATTATGTAGTGCTTAAATGATATTTGAAGTAACCAGTGAAAATTTGGTCTGCAAGGATAAGAGTTCTGTTACTGCTTCACAGAATAATATAATTATAAAATCCAAATAATATGCTGTTATACACATAAATGGTTCTGTAGGCATCTTACAAGAACATCTCTGTTTAGAACTTGTTTCAGAAATGGAAGTAACTAAACTGAGATATTTTACAGTACTTGTTCTTCTAGATTTAATAGTTGGCAAAATCAGTGTAGTTTCCCAATTGGATATCTAGCATGATCTAACATGTGCAACTAATCACAGGAACGTGCTGCCGCTCTAGCAGAAGGTAAACCTCCCCCGGCTTTGAGTGGAAGCGGTGATATCCGGCCTTTAAATATTGATGACTTCAGATACGCACATGAGCGGGTAAGATCAATTATAAAATTGATACGATATGGCCTTCTCCTCCATGATTTTTCTTATGCTTTTACCTCGTCTGTTTTCTTATTGTCTTTGTGGGGACAGGTATGTGCTAGTGTCTCATCTCAGTCTGTAAACATGACTGAGCTTTTACAGTGGAATGAACTTTATGGTGAAGGCGGCTCTAGGAGGAAGAAGGCCCTTAGCTATTTCATGTGAAGGCTTCTTTGTACAAAGGGTTCATTTCTTTTAATTTTCTGCTGCTCTTGTAAAGCCTGCATGCAAGTGTTTTTGCTCCTCTCTCTGTGCTTTGATAGGGAGTCATTTTGTCTGTAAAATGAGGTCATAGGTTTTATGTTGCCTGAGTTTTTTTTTTTTGGGGTTGGGGGGGGTGGGGTTGTGGAGGGTGGGTATAAAGGGAGTGAAGCCTTGCAGAGATTTGGCTTGGTTTTCACTGCATTTTTCTTTGGTTTAGTTTCCCCTTGCTGCCACCATATTGAGTATCTCAGTTTGTATTTATCAACCCATAAAAGTAAAAGAAGTCAGAAAATCCAGAGACCCTGTGAATATATTGATAACATGATTCTTTATGGTCTTGAATCAATAAACAAGTTAGCTCCGACGGTGATTTGGATTCATGAATTTGTGCTACTTAGAAAAGGTTTCAGAATGTGATAAGAGTAGTATGTTGTTTTTATTTGTTAACTGGAAAATGACAAAACGCAAGTTGGTTTGGACCCCAGGGTGTTCTTTATGAAAAATAGTACAAATTCCGCGATCTTTCATCTGGGAAATGAACTGATCTGTAGATGGAAGTTTCTTGAGTAATGAACTCAGGATAATTGGATTTGCTGTGAGATGGGTAAGGGCATGATAGACAGATTCATTTGTTTGCATTAGGATTGTATCGTTTTGGAGTAAATTTCTTTAGGAAGAAAAGCCTTTTATTCAGATTTAAGTTATTAGATTCTGATTGTCAAAAGTTAATAACTTGTAATTTTACAATTGAGTCATTTCATACCAGTTAGTTATTGATAAGAATATTGCGGTCTCATAAGTTTAAACTTTCAATTTCTAAGAATATCAACTGATATATTTTGATGTGATATTCAAATCACATTCCTAAGAGGGCTCCTTAATATATGTGTATGGTCTAATCAATCAAAGAAGCATGTTTTTTTAAAGAATTTTGAGGTAATTCTGTGTCAATGGTTATACTTGCTGCTAAATGCAGCAAAAGGTCCATCAAATTTGAAAAGACATGTCAAACCTTTATTGAATTGATTACCCTATTTTAGAGTGATAAAATAAAGATAACAGAAGCCATTTTTTTTTTTATAATTATGCTTTTTCAAATTTATACTGATTTGATAATTAGATGATCAAGATATGATTGCATTAAGCATGATCTCTTGATTTCATTTTTATTTAACAAAATTTCACAAAAACATTTCAATCATCACTTCTTGAAAATTATTTTTCACCTATTCAAGCAGATTCACATATTATAAATAAATCTATAATCATTTGTAATTTTATTACAAGGCCAAATTGACTGAACATTCTAAGTCGCAATTAATTTCCTTATTGCATATAAATATTACATGATATAACTTGATATTGGGAAGAAGAAATCTTCGCCTGGCTACAGACGGTGCCGTTTACTTGATAACAAGCAAGAGAGATCACGTGATTCATCTCACATTGAGCCGCTCCTCAACCAGGAAAGCTACAGTTCGTTGGACCGTCCTCTCCTTCGCTGTAAAGGAGGCCCTCTTTCTCTTTGCCTACGACTGGACGCGCCCAAAAATGTCAGGTCCGATCCCATCACCACCGCCACTTCCGCCCAGATCCGCAACGGACCTCTTCTCGGACCCACTCGACTCCCACCCTCTGTGGTTCAAGCCTTCCCTCTTCCTCTCCCCGAACTTCGACTCTGAATCCTACATCTCCGAGCTCCGAACTTTCGTCCCCTTCGATACTCTACGCGCCGAGCTTCAGGCTCACCTTGCCTCCCTCAACTACGAGCTCATCGACCTCATCAACCGAGACTATGCCGACTTTGTCAACCTCAGCACCAAGCTCGTCGATGTCGACGCCGCCGTGGTCCGCATGCGGGCCCCACTCTTGGAGCTCCGTGAGAAGATCCAAGGGTTTCGGGGATCCGTCGAGGCCGCGCTTGTCGCGCTCAGGAGCGGATTGCAGCAGCGTTCGGAGGCTGCCGCTGCGAGGGAGATCCTTGAGTTGTTGCTTGATACCTTTCACGTCGTATCCAAGGTATGCGGAATTTAAAATTGTGAATGCGGTCTGAATGTAAATTTGAATATGAACGTGATTTCTGTTAGTGTGTGTTTGGATCTGGCAGTATTTCCCACATTTTCGAGTTCACTGTTTGTAGTGGATCTTGAACTGAATTTGAGGTTTCTGGATGAGTAATCTGTGGAAAAGTATTGCTTCAAGGATAAGGATATCTTGGAATGCCGGTTATGTTGACTTCTAAATTGAACTTGTACGGGCTGCTGCTAATGTGATTTCATGTGCTCAATTCAATTTGGAATTTTATTTACATGCATTATTCCTCACCCATAGAAAAAACTTGGATCTAGTCTGATCATGTAGGATCTTGGTTGACCTAGCTTACTGTTGCACCATCTTATCTGTAATTCAGCTTAGGAGCTACAGTTAAACTGGAGAACTGCTCTACATTGATAGACTATTGGACAGTCCTTTTACTGTTGTTCAAATTTCACTTTGCCTGTCTAGCTTGCCTAAGTTCTTATGGTTTTATTATGAGACTATTATAATTATTTCAGTATTTACACATTTTGATGACTGCAGGTTGAGAAGCTTATAAAGGAGCTACCTAGTGTACCATCAGATTGGTCAAATGGGGATGTGAATTTCAGGGGGCATCAGGCTATGATTGATGGGGCTTCCTTGCCGCAGGTTGAG
This sequence comes from Moringa oleifera, assembly GCA_021397835.1. Classification (NCBI taxonomy): domain Eukaryota; kingdom Viridiplantae; phylum Streptophyta; class Magnoliopsida; order Brassicales; family Moringaceae; genus Moringa; species Moringa oleifera. The sequence goes on along the minus strand of JAJFZO010000344.1, from coordinate 7,797,994 downwards.
AATGGGACAAATCTAAGAGAGACTCAAAGCATGCTTTTGGAAAGAATAGCCAGTGAGATGAATAGGTTGAAGTTCTACATTGCTCATGCACAGGTCTGTTTTGTTCCCCCCTCTCTCTCTTTCTCTATTTCAGTTTCTTGCTTACATTTCTTCTTGGATGCAAAAGTAAAAACTGCATAGTAGTTAAGCTTTGCATGCGGTTCTTTGACTGGCCCAATTGTTTAAATCATCATGAGTTCTTCATCATTGATTGTAATGACCTTCAAAAATTGAGAGATGAAAATTAAGATAATGTCCTTTGAAAGGCAGCTCATTGACACTCTGAGGACTCAATGATATGCCCATATAACAGCTTTTGTTATTGCTATAACTAGTGAATATGTTCTTGGTGAATGTATCAGTCTGAAAATTTAACTATAACATGCAAGTTGTGAGTATGATTTATGTGGTTGAAGAAGTGCCATGCCAGGAAATTCAAGGATGAACCATGCTAGATGTATTTCCCTTCGCTTTCATTTTCTATGGAGCCACAAACGGAAGACCAAGAAATGTTTTTGGCTTGTTAGGGAAGTGAAGAGAGAAAAACACTGATGAACCATGCTAGATGTATTTCCCTTCGCTTTAATTTTCTATGGAGCCACAAATGGAAGACCGAGAAATGTTTTTAACTTGTTGGGGAAGTGAAGAGAGAAAAACACTGATGAATCATTTTGCTTCCTAATCTTTTTCGAGGCTTTCTTTTGTACGTGAAAACAGAAGAAATGAAGAGCATTAAAAGAAATCTCTTTTCTTGTTAGAAATCTGAGGCAGAGGCAGACAAATTATTGCTTCTAATAATTTTCCCTTCTTTTCCTTTTTGAGTGGAAAAGAAAAGAGTAATTGTTTTTAATTTATCATAAAAGTAGTGAGTATAGATGAAGAGGGGAAGCTATACTTGTAAAGGGTTGCTGCCCGTTCGTGCTATGTAAATAATAGACAAATACATGTTATTTGTAAAACATAGATGAAGAGGGCCAAGAATGAAAGTTCATGAAGGTGATTACAAGAGTCATTTTTGTTTCTAAAAGCAAAACTTGAGATAATAAGTGACAGACGAAGCAATCTAGTGTAGAATTATTGGACTTGATCATAGAGAAAATATAGTAGTGAGAAAATCCAGAAGAGTTGAGAAATGATTGGCTTTGGGATGTTCCAAGTGATTGACAAAGCAAGTGCTCATATGAACTAGATGCCCATAGTGGAGCAGTTTGTCTTGCTATTTAATGTTGTTGTTTTGTTGGGAACTCACATTCTGTCTCATTCTGCTCCATATTATGCCAGTACAGAACCTGCCTTTCATTGAGAACATGGAGAAGAGGATTCAGAGTGCCAGCTTGCTCTTAGATGCTAGCCTGGGTCATTGTTTTATAGATGGGCTGAAGTACCAGGATGCAAATGCAATTTACAATTGCTTACGTGCATATGCTGCCGTTGATAACACCACTAATGCAGAAGAAATTTTCCGCACAACTGTTGTGGCTCCTTTGATACAAAAAATTATTCCACATGGACCATCAGCAGTGGTTGCTGGAGCATCCGGAGATGAGCTTGAGAATGATTATCAACAAATCAAGCAATGTATAGAGAAAAACTGCAAATTCTTGTTGGAAATATCTTCTACAGGTATTCCCATTCACCATTTTGAGGTTAAGTTAAAACCTTGATCATTTTGTTCTGAACCTCAAACTGATATTCTGATAACCTTTTGCTGCTCATTGTCGCATTTCTAGCTGAAAAATGGTCGTTAGTCGATGTAAACAGCCTATTTCACATGGCTTTCCATCATTAATTTCTATGTGGGCTATGTCTTATTTTCTTTCCTGGCCAGTAGTCCTCACATTGCGGCTACTTCTGCTATGCTTATCATATCTGCATGAATAAAGCGGCACTTAATTCCTGTTCATCTTCTTGTTACTCTGTTATTTATTAATTATTATTTATAGTGAATTTTTTGCCTTTAATTAGTTCCATTATCTATGATGCTACTAATTATCGTGGTGCTTACCGTTCTTTTTCTCTCTATCTCTCCCCTTTTTTCCCTTGCTTTTTCTCCAGAAAATTCAGGTTTACATGTGTTTGACTTCTTAGCAAACTCAATCCTGAAAGAGGTTCTATCCGCTATTCAAAAGGGAAAACCAGGTGCTTTTTCTCCTGGAAGACCTACTGAATTTTTAAGAAATTACCAAGCCAGCCTGGACTTCTTGGCTCATCTTGAAGGTAGGGAGTAGACCTTTCTTGTTGTACTCCAGGTTTAGCAATTTGTATGGTTAAGTCCTATCAATTAACATTTATAAGTGATTGACTGTCTCTGTTTTTAGTAGAGCATCTTTCCTTTAGTATTTACAGCACTCATTTTTTGTGCAAGGCTATTGTCCATCAAGATCTGCTGTTTCTAAATTTCGAACGGAAGCTGTCTATGTTGAGTTCATGAAGCAGTGGAATGTTGGCGTGTATTTTTCTTTAAGGTATTCACTGCAGTTCTTAGACGGTCAGTTTGCTAAAACAATGATAGATGATTATTCATTAGTGCTACTGCTCTTATAACTTTTAAATTACCTCAGGTTTCAGGAGATAGCTGGTGCTCTTGATTCCACACTTGCAGCTTCCAGCCTTGTTCCTGTTCAGAATTCTCAATCTGATCAAGGAAATAGTCGAGATTTAACTTTAAAACAGAGTGCTACTCTTTTGGAGAGCTTGAGGTCCTGCTGGAGAGAAGATATTCTTGTCCTTTCTTGTGCTGATAAGTTTCTTCGCTTGACATTACAGCTTCTTTCAAGGTCAGTGCTGACTGGAAATTGTATGAGTCGTATAGTTTAATTGCTGATATGTCATGATATGACCTTCTAAAATGTATGATAGATACTCCAATTGGTTGTCGTGTGGACTGGATGCTCGGAAGATGGGTAACGCTGGCTCAAATCCTGGATGTGAATGGGCTGTTTCTGCTACTCCAGATGATTTTGTTTATGTATGCTCTTATGTCTTCATTTATGTATATATATGTATATATATACACTTTTTACTTGCAATAGTTTACATGTTAGTTTTTTTTTTCCTTGGATTTCAAACCCTTTTGCATGCAGCTGAAGTAATTATAATAGAGTTGCAGTGTTATCTTTGGTAGTATGAATAATGCCGTAAATATTAATTTAATTTGTGTGCTTTGCAAGTTGAAGAGGTTAAACATGTGCTAGTATCTAAAAGGCCCTCCATAGTGGAATGTTGTTTATCTTATGGACTGGGTCTGGTTGATGCACTATGCATGAAATTATCATACTTAACAAACACGCAAGTGCTTTGGTTTTGCAGATTATTCATGACATAAATTGTCTGGCCTCAGAGGTTTGTGGTGACTACCTTAGTCATGTACTGCAGCTTCTATCTTCATGCTCCATTGATGTTCTTGATCTAGTAAAGCAGAGCATTCTACAAGGCGGAGAATCATTAAAGAATATGTTACCTTCAGTTATTCAGACAATTGTGGAGGCCCTTGTTGAGAAATCTGTTGAGGTACACCTTATTTTTCATCGGAGTGTTTAAGATCTGGATGCTTGGGTTCATGTGTTTTTTTGATGTGCTCCATAGGTACCAAGACCCCATGGTAGCTTTGATTTCATGGTGACTTTGCTATTGCATTTTGGAAATCCATAATGACTTGCATCTATTAATATATGATTTGTTTCCCTGCATGATTGTTCTTCTCTTGAATAATGTAGGACTTGAGACAGCTGAAGGGAATAACTGCAACATACAGGATGACTAATAAGCCTCTTCCTGTTCGACATTCACCATATGTTTCAGGAGTATTACGTCCCTTAAAGGTAAGCAGTTGTCGTAGTCATAGTTTGCATCATTATATCTTTCAACCCTCTAGTTCTTGTCCAGATTGTTCCTCTCTCTATTCCTTGTTCTGACAACCTATTTTTTCGTCCTGTTCCCAAAGTAGTGTATGCTATCATCTTTTGTCAATGCAGCCATAATTATTTTAAGTTTGAGCTTTATATTTGATATTGGAGAAGCATGGTCTTGACAGTCTACAGAATGAAAATAATCAGGTGTCTACAACCTCATCTGTCGGCTGTTAGATGGAACTTCAATTATGCATCCTACTGTTAATGGTCTATTGGCTGTGTTGACTCCTTTTATGTTTCTATGCTACATGTTAGTGGAATTTTATATAAACTTAGATGTGGCCTGCATGGATCTTTCTGTTTATGATTCACATTCATGGTCAACTATGTCTAGCATTCATTGCAGAGTATGTATCTCGTTTTCTATTAGATCCAAGTTTTTTTTTTCCTCTCTCTTTTTTGGGTATAAATGACCCTGACTGACCAATTTTGAGTAATAAATATATGCTAACCTGCCTCTGTCCTGCCATCCTTTCTCTTTCACTTGCAGCTTTTTTTGGATGGAGAACGAGCTATAACTTACTTGACTAAAGAGAATAAGAATCAGCTCCTGATTGGTACTGCAACTGAAATTACCCGTCGTTATCATGAACTGGCTTCTGACCTTGTCAGCGTGGTTAGTATTTGAAGTAAAACTTTTATTATCTTCTAGGTTTCTTTTCGCCTTACTATCCTTGAATTAACAGCTTCTACGATCTTGACCAGACTAGAAAAACAGAGTCTTCACTCCAGAGAATACGTCAGGGTGCACAAAGACGAGCTGGGGCAACCTCGGATATCTTGGACCATAATGTATCCGACACGGACAAGATTTGCATGCAGTTGTTCCTTGACATTCAGGTAACCATTGTCCTCCTAACCATTGGTTGATTATGCCGGAGAGGTAGAAACTGTAACTTGACGCTTAATTAAGTATCCTCAACATTATTTGACCAGGAATATGGGCGTAACCTTGCTGCTTTGGGAGTTGATGCAGCCAGTATATCTGCATATTGTTCATTGTGGCAATGCGTTGCACCTCAGGATAAGCAAGGTTCCATTAATTTCTGAGAGTTGGCTTTTGGAGAGCCAGGCTTTGGATATATTATATCCCAAAGCAGTTCAATGTAAGTTGATTCTATGGTGAATGTATATTTTGATTCCTTTATCACAGAAATGGCCCATAAGAAAACACTCCGGTGGTTAGGCCTCAGTCAGATTTTGATAGAAATGTATTTCTTCCTCGCTCCGTTTTTATTTTTACATTGAGAATCAAATTGTTTTTTAGTACACAGCACATTGACAATTTTTTTTTTTGATCTTATAATGCTAAGAAATTGCACCTTCCCTTCCCTTGTTTTTTTTCAGCAACCCAACTGTAAGAAAGTAAGTTTGCTTGAGAGAAGAAAGAGCTAAAGATTGAAGGAATATGATTCCTTGTGGGCAAAGAAAGCTACAAATTGATTAAGATTGAATTTAAGCCAGTGTAGGTTTTCTTCAGAGAAGAAAATCAAAAGGTTAAATGAAATGTTATGATGATGGGAGTAAACGTAAACTAATCTTGTCACTTTGGGGGCTGAAGAATTCAGTCTTAGTAGTCTGATCGTGGCCGTGTTTGAGTATCAAAGAGGGTTCCCTCATCACTGTTTGCCATAGCCCAGAGCATGTCAACTGTGATTGAAGCTGAAATTGCAATTAGAATGACGGTCAACCTACACCCATAATCTCATGCTCTACTTTTATTAAAAAAGTACAGCGTGTTTGAGGGATGCAAGTTTTACAAGAACAATTATTTAATAACTTAAATTTTTGGATTGAATTCTTTGAACCGTGTAACACAACACAACTTATGAAATTTTAGGGAAGACTTACTAGTTTATTAGGTAATCAATCTTGTGAAGAAAGGATATTGAGACAGGAGATCGACAAATGAAATGCTATAATTTACTAATCAATAATATAAATAAAAATTATTAAAATAATATAAAAAATTTAATGACTTATGATTTATATAATTTAACAAAAAATTTAAAATTCAAATTACATGTCAATGATGGCTGAACGTAAGCAAGCAATTTTTTTAATTATATTTTTAATTTTTTTAAAAATAAAAATCATTAGTAAATGAGAAGTTTTGGTGCTTAAAAGAGCAACGCGAACTTGCGTCCGTGAAGTGGATAGCACATGCATTGCTGCAACAAGTGGGTCAACCATACCTCAAGGAAACTTTTCATACGTCGGATAGAAGGCTCACGAGAATCATAGCTTCTGCCTTCACAGCAGAATCACACAAGAACCCATGGCCTGGAAGATACCCTTTTCACTGTGTTCCTCTCTAGGGAATTAAAGAAGAGGAACACAGTGAAAAGGGTATCTTCCAGGCTATGGAAGAAAACATTTGTGGGTTTTATGGAGAAGAGTAAGAGAAGCCTTGGAACAGGAAAAACAAAGTGAAGAACTGACAGCGGTATATTTGAAGCAGAAATCAAAGTCTAAACTCAAAAGTTCATGTTCTGGGTAGGCATTGGAACTGCAGCAGAACAGTTTGCATTCTGGCCGGCGTTATATTCCTCCGGTCCGACTTGCAGGTTTAATGAATATTACCATACCAAGAACAATTGTAAGGTAAATCAACTTATTTGATTCGATTTTTCTTCGTAGTTTACAATGAATTTCGGATTTAAACGTTAAAATTGACGTAAGGGTAATGAATGAAACAATAGAATGACAGAGCCATTAACACTCGTATACACAGATCAACATGTACATAATATAGATACACAACAAGTACCCATAGGAGAAGAAGAAAGGAGAGATCAAAGAGCAACAAGCTGTCACTGCATCATGGTTGCGAATTCCTCAAAGCTAAGCACACCATCCCCATTCAAGTCAAACCGATTGATCATCACTTTGCATTCCTCAACAGACTTAGACTCACCAAGCCTGCTTAGCATCCTCTTGAGGTCTACAGGAGTGATGAATCCACACCCATCTGCATCGTACATCTCGAAAGCCTCCTTCAAGTCCTTCAACCTCTCTTCTTCATCTCCTGCTTCCAGTAACCCCACAAGATCCTCCAGACCCAACAACCCATCTCCGTCTGAGTCCAGCCAAGCCACCGCAATCTCTGCGTCCTTCATCAGTACCTCTCCTCCGATCGGTCCCAGCCGCCGCCTCAGCTCCTCCGCTGATATCTTCCCATCCCCATCTTCGTCGAAGTAATGGAAAACGTGTTCGATGTCTACGCTTGCCATCATTTAATTAGCAGCAAACCTCAATGAAACTGTAAGTTAACCTTTTCTGTGTAAACCCTTTTCAGAATAATACTACTCAAGCACACCCAGATGCCCCGCTGAAGACTTATCACGTAAAGCTTGAAGGATAATAAGAGGAAGAGCTACAAGATATATATATCCTTGCGTACGCGTCTGTTCAAAGGCCGTGTGTCCTATACGGCAACTTTCAACCGACTTAATTTTTCATAATCAGAGTCGTGGTGAATTTGTATTTAAAAAAGAAGAAAGGGAAGAAAAATGAGAACACGTAGAAGGGTTTTGGTCAAAAGGCAACGTGAATATTTAAAAGGAAAGAAGGATGAAACAGAGAGGACAAGGACAAGCTGCAAGACTCAGCTACAATTTTGTAACTATCAAAAGCTGCCTATTAAGACAAAACGATAAAATATATACTGCCTATTAGGACAACTATAAAGTACTTTGCTGCAAGAGATAGTTGCCGAACTTAGATTTATTTAATATTGTAAGGATGTAATAATTTTTTTGCTGCAATTTCAAAAAGATGAGTGGTGGGTTATGGTGTTCCGACAAATTATGTGTTCCTTCAAGAAGATGAGGACAAAAGTATACATAAAAATCAAAGTCTTCTTGAAAGGTTGACAAACCGCCTTAAGGGAACATTCTGTTTGGTTGCTGCGAGGGAGGAAAACGTTCAATGGCTGAAAGAAAATACCAGAGCCATCTGGGCAGACAGAAAAGGAGGACAACTAGGAAGTATCATCTTTTTAGCAAGCCATAAGAAAATGGTGGAAGTTCTTGTTTGATCTCTATGTGAATTTTTTTTTTCAAGGAAACGTACAGAGTATAAACAAGAAAAGAATCTTTCTGTGTCTTTGGCTTTCTTTCCATCGGTAAATTCTACCTTGCGAATGAAAATTTAACCCCATGAAGATGCCACTACTAAAGTATCAAATTAATTGACAAAATTTGCCAATTAGTCTTGCAATTCTACTACAAATAGTGGACCATGGGGAAGATTGTAGGGCCCTAGACATAGACCATAATAAACCTTATCTGCCTATGAGGTGAGTTGGTCCATCTATCTAGAATAATACAAAGAGTATTGGCCACCAAGCGCAGAAAAGGAAAATGAAATAAGAATGATAACCAAAACTGATGAGAAGAAGACATCCTCAAACCAGCTCTTGCTGGACTATCTGATGACCAATACATAGAACTGCTGCCAAAGCTACAACACTCAATCCATGTCCTGTTTCTTTTTGCTGGTCTATCAGTTTGATCAGTTTACAGAATTGCCCTTCAAAACCAGCCCTATTCTTGTTTGTCCTTCCACACATTTCAGAAAGAGTCTATCACACAGTTGCTGTGCTGCAGAGGAAGCATCTCTGCTCAGGTATAGTCTGAACTTCATTCGAACAAATGGTGTTGTTGAATGCTCTGGTGTTCACTGTTTTCCCGTCTCTTCCAATCATTTTGTTGCTGTCGCCTCTAATTCAGATAAAATATTATTCATATCCTCAAAATATGGCCAAGTCTTTGGGCTTTCCTTTTCATTCTTGCTTTCCTGTTTACAAGAGTAGTGGGTTATTGATGTGGGACAAATGGAGGACGAATGACAAGTTACATGCACAGCTAAGGATGCATCCAGGCAATACCATCAGAGATAACACAGCCAAAACTAGAGGATCCTTATCATCAAATCCATGTCAGTCGTGCACATATATGCATGTATGGAGCTCAATTTCGGAGATAATGCATACTCATTTCTGGTTGAGGTAAAAAAAAAAAAAAAATCATCCAAAATTTTCAATGCAAAAGGCTGGAGAATTTGACTAATGAATCAGGACATAAACACCTGCATGCACAGCCACAAATGCAAAAGACCTATGCACGCACACAAAACATCCACAGATCACATGCAGCCAGACCCATCAAGCTAAACTTCCATCCTGATTTAGGCACTGACTGAAAAGAATCTACAAGGGAATTTAAACTGCTAATATAGAGGAGTAGCAAACCTCATATTTCTGAACCAGAGATGCCCATAGAGATTTGCATTGCCCTGGGCTTCTGTTGATCCCATCAGCCACCAAGTTTGAAGAAATTTCTTGCCACAGGGCCATTCTACCCTTCACAACTTGAAATCTGCTATGCAATTCCCCCCGCATTCTGATTAGCTTCTTAACCTCCTCAGGTTTCCATTTGTTTCGTTTCACACGCTTGGAAGACTTTGGTCCAGAATTTAGCATTTCAGAGGAGTCATCTCCACTGCTTTCACTGGCACTTTCCTGAAGCTCTAATATGTGGCCCTCGTTACCATTTTCTGATTCAGCAGGAGGAGCTGACACGATGAAGGATTTCCAGAAACCATCTGAATCCTCAGAATTGAGAGAAAGCATTTCCGCATCATTGGAACTTGATGCAGCAGTCTCTTCATCAGGTAGTAGTGTCCCACCCTCAGTGTCATCAACTGCATCAATGAAGTATGACAAGACATGGAAAAAAATTTATACAGCATAAACTCAAAGAGAAAATTTTCCTCTCCAATGTCTTACATAAACATTTACTTGCAAAAAAGGTAATAGATGGCAAATAAAATATTTTCATTCTCTGTCCATCTTCCCATTCATCAATCCATATTTTCATCAGCTGATTGGTGGAAAATGCAATGACATCTAATCCCCTGAAATAATACATTGTCAACATGCATATGTATACATGTATAATATTCTTCTACACATGACACACCCAACCCCAAACGCTGATTAGGTAGCATGATTACAAGACCAGCTTTCTTGGGAATTGAACCACTATTTTCATTAAGGTAGGAGAGTTCACAGCAGAAAGATGGACTCTGCTTTATTTTTCTTTTTTTTTTACATCATGGATCCAATTTGTGGGGTTTCAACATGCTGCCTTAGGGGCTTACATCACGGGGTTCATATTAATTTATTTCAAAAGTCAAGGTGAGTTCCATTGATGTTTATAAACCCTAGAAAGGTAGAGGTCTTCTTAGGTATGATTTCCAGAACTCCACCGGTATGAGGATAGTAGTGTCATTTTAGCGCCTGTAATATTTCCCATTTTTGGTTAGGATCATTTCAAGAGTTCTTTGCAAGTTGAACCCAGATCACTTTCTGTTGCTTTTCCAATTTTATAACCCTAATCCTAATTTAAATTCCTTAGAAGTATCCCCTTTCTCATCCCTTGCATCATACACAAGGGGAGATAGCAAGAAAGAGAGAAAGAGAATGGAGGAGCTGGTGCACCTTCCAAATTTTGCTTCGAAGTTTTCTCTAAATGTCTATGACTGCCATCTGCTTGCCTCTTGTTTGCCCAACTTCTGTCTGGATGTCTGTCTACCACTTTCCTTAGTGCTGATATCCCAGAACCAACATGTGAGTTGCCCGACAGCCTTGCACTGAGCTCATCAGAGAGAACAGCTGCTGGATTTTCCACAGCAATGGCAATAACTTCAGGCCTTTTCCCACTGTACTTCCTTACCATCTTCCTTAACACTTCAGCCACAGTTCTTTCCATGTGGGCTAAGGGACAAGTAACAGGACAGCTTGACAATGCAGCATGTGCAGCTTTGTGGAGTGCATCCAACAGCTTTCCTTTGTCAAGCCATAAGCAACGGGTACTGATTCTTATCTTTCCTTTTAAACTATTCTCAGATGGGCCATCAACATTTTGAGGGCGTAAAATCTCCATGCTGTAATATAGTGATGTCAAGATGCCATACATAGATAACAGAAATCTACAAATCTGACTTTGAAAACTAAAAATCTACCTGACCACAATAATTCCATCTGATGCAATTCTTAGTCTCTCATCAATGCAGAGTTCACTTGATGTGCCAAATGCTTTATCACCATCATTATACATTAACTGCAATTTTTTGCTAGATTTCTTAATATCTTTCCCAGTAATTTTATAACAGAAAAATGAAAAACTTTGAGGATCACCAACCTGCAAATTCTCCTTTCCAAGGGAAACAAAACCATTAGACAAAACTCTCCTGTTCCTCAAGTGGGAAACCCCAAGCATCTCTCCATTCTTTATAACCTGACAAACATAAATCAAGAAAAATTAGTTTAAGATCATTTGGCATAATTTACAATTTTGAAAAATTTACATCTACATCCATTTTTGGTATTTATATTAATCCTTTTCTGTAAGCATATATTCAACTAAATCCTAGAATCATAGATAATGGATGTCAATATTAAGAAGGAATACAGGTCAAAAAATACATACTTCAAAGAAAATTTTTAACTTTCCTGGGAATACTTGGATTTCCAATCAAAAGGCATTTAAAAGAAAAGGAAAAAAGTCGTCATCAAAAGCTACAGAGCATCAAAAAGATAAAGCTTAAGTAAAAAAGCTTATTCGAAGAAGCAATCGCATCCATCACTTCCTATCTAATAAACTCTTCTTTGTATGTCTCATAAACCAATGATCTCTCATCTGGACATGTAATATATCTAACAGCACCAATAGACACTTACAGTAGTGTGTCGAATGCCAGTTGACTTCCCGAGCAATTCATGCTCCTTCAGGAACAAGAGTTCCCCATGTATGGGTAGAAAATGTTGTGGTTTCACAATTTTGAGGACTTCCTCCTACAAATGAATAATTTCAAAATCATACAATTTTTATGAAATAAAAATAATACAGTAATGAACACATGAAAGACACATATTCGCACATAAATGTGCCTGAATCAATCATGCAAGGAAAGAAGATGATCAAGAAAGGAAAGTAAAATAAGTTGCAACTTTTGTTTCCTTCCACTTCCCATCCTCTCTACTAAGAAACGGAGATGGAAGAGAGCAGTTTTTCCTTTGCTTCTTACGTTTCTATGGTTCCAAACCTTTTGTTCGTCCTATCAATAAAACCTAAGAGAATAAAAGTATAATAACTAATAAGGTTCACAAAGACTAAATGAAATCACTGGGAGGAGAAACGCAAGGTTACCAGTTCTTCACGGTACCCATGGCCAGATGTGTGCAGGAATTCATTCCTACCCATTACTATAGTTGACCCAATCTCTGATATGCGGTTTAGCATTTTCATCACCCGTGATTCATTACCAGGGATCACCTAGAGGTAAAATGGAAAATCAGTCATCACATGTTAACATTTATTGAAAATACAATGAATATAATAAGAAAGACATGGTTAAGTTCCCAATCAATCAATTGTGTGAATCCTCAACCAAAAGATGGACGAAGTTTAATTATGTGAGACTTAGCTTGTCGAATTTAAATTATTTAATTGTATCCACATGAATGAAGCAGAAAGATGGCATTTTTATGAAAATAAAAATGCTTATAGAAGATGCCAAGGAGATTTCAGATCAAATAATATGCTGCAGTTGGGCCATTTTTTTATGAAAATAAAATCAAGAATGCCAAAGATGGCATAATCCTTGCATGCCATGCTTATAGAAGAGACGGGAGCACCAGCAGGGGAAAAGAAAAGAAGAGAGCTACATTTAAAGAAAACCTTGAGCAGAACCTATACATACACACATACATATATATATATATAGGTAGCAGATTGGGAAGACTACAAAGAAAACGAAATAAGGTAAAGTAAATATTTCTCCCATTATAAAGAGGCAAAGAATGACAAATCCTGGAGTTAAAAATCATACTTCGGTGTAAAGTTTATCAGAGATAAGTGCACAAAAGATAGTTTTATCACCTTTGCTGAATAAAGAATTACATCTTCCTCGGTTAGTTTGAAAGAATGACTACTTCCATATGATGCGAGATTCAGGGCAGCACGTGGTTCTGCCTGACACAACAGTAGGTATTGTCACATGACAGCCATTTAGTTGCAAATAAACTATTGTAGTTGCTGAAACTAAGTGGTCACTGAGACAAGCTTGATTAACTTACTTGCGAACCAGTCGTGACAATCAGCAAATCTTTTGGAGCATAGGCATCAATATCTTCCACTTTCAACTGTATGATAATGAAAATAACAGAGAAAAGAAGATAAAATGGGATTACTGAACATTGCTTACATCCACCGGATATAAATTGACCTGAGGCATGCAGACTCAAGAATCAAGTTTTTAGGAGAAATTTTGCAGGAATAAGTCTGCATCTATTAAACATAGTCTCACTTGTGGTGCCTAGAACAATGTCAACTGCATTGTAACTTATGTTGCCAACATGGTTGTTTACACATAATTGTTCTTCTCTAAATAAAATCTGCCAACACACATCTGGATCTAATTGCCATGGATCACCTGCTACTAACTAACTTGCTGTCTGAATACATATGTAGATAGATGAAAAAGCAAAGCTTCTCTACCCACATCTGCAGAGTCAGCTAGAGAGATTTATTTGTTTTTTTTTTTTTTTTTTTTGGGGGGGGGGGGGGGGGGGGGAAGGGGGGGAGAGGGGTGGAGGCAGAGAGTTAGAGAGATAGAGAGACTACAACGGGACAAACAAAGGTGTGAATATGTCATTACCAGGGTCGATGGATCAATTGGTGCCTTTCCATCCTTCCAAGCTGCATCCAGATATGTCCTCAAGGACATACCAACAAATACCTAGAGCCATGGCCAATGTGTCAACTTCCAGATAAAATCTTGCCATCAAAATTTTAAGTGCAGAAACAATCGCAAAATGCTAGAAGAACCAAGAGCACCTACCAACTTTCTACCAGTCAAATCAGCGGCAGCTTTTACACTTCCAAGGCGGTGTATGTTTGATGCAAATTGAGTAGTAATAACTCTTCCTTTAGCAGCTGATATACGCCTCAATAATGCATCTGCTACCACTTTTTCACTAATTGTCCTTCCAGGTGATAATACATTTGTTGAGTCACTCATCATCTGAAAAGGAATGAAAATCAATTGCTTTTAAGTTTCATTTCTAGCCTATGAGAAAATTTATAAGTTACACATTATTACTACAAATTGCTTTCAGAACAGAGGAAGAGTTCATAGTTAAATTACTGTTGTCCAAGAAACATAACTACATTGGAAAGAGAAACAATCAAGCCAAGGGTTACTAACCTTTAAAGAAGCAGAACACCAAAATAAGGAATAAGAGCACCAGTAGCAATGCTTTAACCATAGATTTAATCCAAGAAATTCAATTATTTTTTCCCAAAAATAATTGAATTTCTGAAACCATTTGTTCAAGAATGTTATCTAATCTTAAGTCAGATAGAAAATAAGGCCATATAAACCTTCCTTAAAACCATAGAATGATAATGCAATGATGTTAGTGTACCATCAACAAATTCCTTGTCTAAGAGTACTGAAGATATAATCCTTAATTTAATTATTAAAGACATAAAAGGGGAATCAATTGCTATGGCATTACTGAATCCCTAGGTCTTGCCGGATAATTATGCTGAATGAACTGAGCCAGTGAATAAGAATACATACCAATGTCACCCCTTCTTTTGAGAGCTCCTCCAATCCTTCACGATCGAATACTTTGCCATCCAATGGTGATTCATCAATCTGTTAAATTAAGCGCTTACGTGGCTTGAGAGTAATAGTAAAGAAAAGAAAACATATGGATACAGAAGCAGATACCTTCCAGTCCCCAGTATGAAGAATTGTACCATCAGCACAGCGAAGAACTAATCCACAACAATCGGGTATAGAATGGGTCACTCTGATAGGCTCTATTTCAAATGGTCCAGCCATGAATTTCCTCCTTGTTTTGAATATCTTAAGCCTAGATGGCACAAAGATCCCATTCTCCTTCAAACGCTTTTTAATAAGCTGTTAAAATAAGAGAAGCATCATCTTGTGGACCAGAAAAGACAGAACCAAAATCTTAATAGATGAAGAATGCAACAGAAAAAATCATGATAATCAGACAAGCAGTGACATAGAATTGCCACGGGAGATAACGTAACTGATGAAAGCATTTATAGTTGAGAGATATTTTAGAATTTGGAACAACTTTCATAAATTAGGTCTCATTAGGAACATAATTATTGGATGACAATGAAACGAACAATTTGTGAAGAACGAGACATCTTATAAACAAGACATATTTACCTCCATTGTAAAGGACGATGCATATATTGGCGTATGGGAATCTAAAGCTGGAATCACCTGCTCATGCAGCAAAAAAAGCCAGCATAATTCAAAGTTCAAAGAAGGCAACACCACAAAGAAATGAAGAATAAAAAAGTAAGATATATAACTTGAGGTCACCTATAATAACAATTCTCATAAATTAAAAGATGCAGAGAATTAAAGTGCAATAAGAGTTATCAAACTTAACCAGTTTAAGAAACAAGTAACTAATCTGCCTGTCCCGAAATCAAATCAAATTGACACCTCTGAGAACTAGACGGAAACTTTACCCAAGGCAAAGCACCAATGTGATCTTCGTGACCATGTGTTATAACAACTGCTTCAATTTTGTGGCTCCATCTTTTGATAAATGCGGTATCAGGTATTATTTTTTGGACTCCAAGCTCATCATAGCTGAAATGATGTCAGGCGTATATTCAAGGTTAAAACATTGACAGAAGCTGAATTATTACCACTTTTCACCAAGGAATGCCAAGTACTAGTGCAAAAAGGAAAACAACAACTTCCAATGCCTTCCATGTTCTTATCTCTGACTAACTTATTTGATCTTCTTGTCAATTAAGAGTAGCATTTGAATGTGTAACTGCCATTATAACCTACAACAATAGAACAAGTTTTATGGAAATCTGATCAGACTTACTCGGGGAACATGACACCAGCATCAATTAGAATATAACGATCGTAATTTCCAACAACCATGCAATTCATCCCAATTTCACCAAGACCACCAATTGGAAGAACGCGAAGTGGTGGGCCATTAGAACCTTCATAAAATTGTTCTAACTTGCGTTGAACAGAGTCTTCCATACTTTTTCTAGCGCCTTCCAATCTTCCTGATCTTTTACGAGGTACTTTAGATGTACGTGTACCTAAATTGAGAGAGAACAACAGAATAACCATCTAGGTGAACCGTCCATATTTGAAACTGTAAGATCAGGATGGCAAAGAATTAAAAGAAAAAATCTTAGCAAGACAAGGGTGCACAAATAAATTAGTGCTAATTGTGAAGGTAAACTAGCAGTAAAATCATCTACGAGTCCATTCAAAATAATATAATGAGCAAGGAGCTTAAGAAAAGAATGCTTTAGTACTTATTGTGGATGATGCTGTATGACCATCACATGAAGTCATTCACCAGCAAATAGACAGGGAACTCAAACAGCCCACAGAACTACATGCACCCAAAATCCCGAAATGTACATGACTATGACAGTAGAAGATCCAGAAAGACCTTTCCAGACTAAAACTCTCTAATTTATTCCTGCATCAGCCATTTGCTTTCCATGAAAGCATAGCAAATGAAAAGCTCCAAAACATTTGCATGTTGCAATGATTCAGGACGGAACTGCAACAAAACAACCACTAAGATGACCTCAGCAAAATGTTGTACTTGGTAAAGTTCGAACTTTATATGCTCCCTTTATTAAAACCAACAATGAATGTCCATAAGGCCTCCTTGCTTCATTATCCTTTCTTTTCCTCACTCAGTTTTAAATTTTTAAAGTAAGGAAATAGCACATAAAACCAAGGCATGGTGGAACTCAGAAAAATTCAACGAAAGTGCTAGTATAACGTGCCTATATTATTTGGAGAGTTGACAGAGCACGAAATTAAACGCTTTCTAGGGCTTGGCCGACACGTGAAACTGTACGGACACAGAGCGAGAGCACTGAAGGCAGCCATTTTTTGTGATACACTTGGTCTGCAAGAATCAAAGTATAAATAACAGGAGAGGACGGCCCTCCAAAATCCCTGACTGCATAAGCTGAGACTAGAGATGACCCAGAGACTGGCAACTAGATAACCAAAACCCCCTATGGAGATGCGTTCCGTGTAGGGTTTAGAGACAGAGAGACTGAGCTTGGGGCGGGAAATTGAGAGAGATAGAGAGGTGAATGAGATTTTTGTAAGGTGGAGAAACATCTGTTAATCATTTTAGAACAAGGCAAACACCTCGTACGTGTCTCCCAAATGTATTCATTCACACGTGTGAGAACAACATTAATTGCAATACTTCTTTTCAAATATGTAAGTGTTCCAACAGTAAATCCCTAGACAAACCATAAAACGGCTCGGGGCAGTTTGAAGGTTCGCCCAAGTTCATTCCCATAATTTAGTGAACATATAAAGCTTAAGATAAAAAGAGGTAGCAGGTAAAAGGATAAATAATTTTTTAAAATAATTATATAAATTTGATCAATAAAAAATTAAAGACAAAAATTTTATAAATCAAATTCCTACGTTTTAAAAATTATAAATTAAATTTTAATTTAAATAATTTAAATGAATTAAGTTATTTTTTTAATTTTAAATAATTTTTAATGTAATATTTTTTTGTGAATTTTAAAATTTTTGATACTACAAATTTAAAATATATATATATTTTTCAGTATTCAAAAATTTTTAAATTTTTTGTGACAATAGTTTCAATATTTTTTTATATTCATGAAAATTTTTAAATCAAAATTTATTATATAAAATTTTAAATTTTAATATTTTAAATTTTTAATAATATTTAATTTTTACAAATTGATAGTTTAGAGTTTGATTTGTTATTTTTAAAATATAAATAGTTTGATTAGTAATATGAAATAAATATCAAATTTTTATAAAATTTTTACTCAAAAATTAATTTATAAAATAAATTTAAATATAAAAAACTTTAAATTAAATTATTTTTTAATTTAATTTTTTAAATATTTAAAAATAATTTAAATAACTTTTTATTTTTTTAAAAAATATATCTTTTAATTTTAAATTATTTTCAAAATCATAAATTATTTTTTATAAATTTTAAAAATTTCTAATAATATATATTTTAAAAATATATTTTTAATATCAAAAAATATATTTTTAATATCAAAAAATTTATTTTTTTGTTATAACCGTTGAAATATTTAAATTAAAATTATTATACAATTTAAACAATTTTAAGAAATAAAAACTAGTATAATTAGAAATTTTTAATTTACTTTAAAATAAATTATTTAAAATTTTTAAAAATTAAAATTAGAGAAAGCTGCAACTAAACTTAAGTCAGTGGGTCTCATCCATTGTTTGGTATAAATCTCCCATAAAAATATCACAGAATTCCGACATAATTGTTGTATGCTTACAACAGTCTTTCTTTCACAAATTCAGATTTCTTCCAACAACTTGGCTCCAAAGAAAACTGACCTGGGGAAGGAACCAAAGACAGAAAATAACACCAAATGGAAAGTGAAGAAGTGTTCCAAAAAGTCAAATGTTATTCACTCAAATCATTGCCAAATTTTGTTGAATATCTAGTAGATTGGAAATAAATAGCATCAATCTAACATTGTACAGTTACTTTTACAGCATCAACTACAACAAATCCACTATCATTCTCTCTCTCACTGATGAAGTGAACCAGGTCCCGGATAATTTAGGGCAGTTCCTACTCTGCACCATGTTGTTTCAAGTTTCATTGGCATGTCTTGCAAACCATGGCAATCCCGGTTGAAGGCATTGCTTGGTATCTCGGATCGGAACAATGGGTCCCAGAAAGATACGCCACAAATCAAGTATTATTGTCACCAGCATAGCAGCACCCAGTGCATCAATAGCCACTCGAGGTAAGTCCCACAGATCACCAGATGTCTCATCAATCCTGCACAAAGTGGTGAATTTCCATGAAGAGAAAACCAGAATGATATACAAGTAGAATAAGAGTTCTAATGATTCTTTTTTGAGATCCTACACCCAACGAACTACTAGATTACTTAACAGCCATTAAAACACCACAAGTTTAATCAAGTAGAAAAACAGAAAAAATGTACAAAATGACCTTAAAACAAGGACTGAAGCCCTGTAATGAGCACTGAACAGGGATGGAATTGCAATTGGAAACTGACAGGCCAAAGTGTGAGAATGAAACAACTCTTCCACGTAAGGGGCCGTAAAAGAAACATAATTCGTAAGCCAACATGCATGTATCAATAAAATGCAAAAATAACCGGGTAAAGAAAATCAAATTCAGAAAGTAGCACTGCTGTTTCCTAGGTAGAGCTCCATTGTTGGCAATGGACACCACCCTGCATTCTTCTAAATGTTATAGTAGCATTACAATCAAATTATCAAGAACAAGTTACCCTTATCTGTGAGTTTCTGGCCCAGAAATCCTTACTTCAATATGATAAAAGCACAAACTAAAGCCTTTTATAAGTAAAAGATATGAATCTCAAAATTTTCCAACCAAACAGAAGAGGTTCAATATTACCAATTTGAAGTGAGTTCCTACCTCAGAAACATTGGGAAGCTTACAACAAAGTAGATTGCATAAAACAGGGAACCAACTTTGTACATTGATGCCCGATCCACAAACTCATAATAAGGGAACTGCACATGTTTAGAGAAAGCATTACTTCAGAACCCTATTTCAGTTGCCAGCCACCAGTAGGTTTCTAAAAGCATTTCAAAGAACTGTACAGGGAGAATGTGAACTTAGCAACTTCGGTTCGAGTGACCAACAAAAAGTGCAAAAATGGGAAAGCATCCTTATAGATTTATTAAAAGACATCCAACTATCCATGACCTTTTCTTCTGGGCTTCAGCAATTGAATGGCCTTATATCTTTTACCAAAGGATTAAAGATTACTCAGTTACACACACAACCCACTCTTTGTTAGAAGAGATTTTCATGCCTGTAAAGTAGTAATGATAGAAGTGCAATCAGTGACAATGTCTAAAATCATTTGCAACCCAAATTTTTCTTGGATATAAATGGCTTATCAAAGCACCTTGACATGATTTCAGTATCATATGAGTTTAGTTGGTTTCTACATCCATTAGATAAGTTTGGAGACAAAATAAGCATTATAGAATATGGAAGACAAAAATTTGATGAAGCCTCAGCAGTATAAACTGCATGATTGAGGGCTTATCCAGTGCTATGGGAGGACTGCAATTTTCAAACATCATGGGTCCTTAGATTAATAAACAGCAGGCAAAGAAACAAATTACCACATACGTTGGAAATAGCTAAAGTTTCCAGGTACGCAATGAAATAAGAGAGAGCCAAAACCCAAGCAGCCTCAAAAAACCACTTGATGTAATCTGGCAAGTCTGCAATAGAATGCCGCAGTCTACGAAGTGTTATGTTTGCTGTAACATGGTAAAATAAGAAGCAAACGTGTGTAAGAAGGAAAGTTGTGTGAGGTACCTGCAGAATATTACACGGATAAACAGAACATCATTCCAAGAATTAATTTAAATATTTATGAAAGAACAGTAACAGAAATCGTATTCGTTGTTAGATACTTACATTATTCATCTTCCAGGACGGGAAGGTATAAGAAGCACCCAAAACTGTGAAGAAGTAGTGAGTCCAGAAGTAATTTCCCACATAACTGAAAATTATTATCCAGAGACTAGCCTGCCATGATAATAACACTGCAAGTCAGACCAAGATTAATCACAAAGAAGAGGTACGTACCATTTAAATTTCAATAATAGCATGCCTGTATAATTTTACAAACATCAAGCAATATGCCATGTATCATTTTCCAAAAAGAGATTCTGTTCTTGAAGAAGGAAAGTGATTTGCCAGGATCATTATGATGACAGTCAATCCAAGACAATCTTAGCTCAAAGTTTACCTCATGGAAAAAATAATAATCAAAGGAGGAAAGCAAAGAAATTTGCTTGGCATGTATACTTACCAATTAATTCTTTGAAACGAAAACATAGTACACTAGAAGTTGTATTTTACCTATTTAACTTGACAGTTACCTATAGAATCAAAGTTACAATCATATTTTGTGTTTGAATCGACCTTGCAAGCTCATGATGAAGGTGTCTCAAGAGTGGGCAAGTACGTCTAGAGCTTTGTACTTCCAGGCCAGATAAAATTATTATTATTTGGTCTGTTGAGCACAATGGGGTGATGACCAACTTCAAGGTTCATTGATACATATTAATTTCCACCCAGGTTCCCGGATGCAAAAAACTAAGTACCAGGCTTGTTTAGCCAAGATACATGCTTGAATATTGAGTTCCTTCAATGTCACTTCACTTCACAATGGAGTTAATTATCCCACTTTGCAGCCATTCCAAGCACATATGATTGAAACTGCATGACTATATGCCCCATGCAACATTTGATGTCATGAATTGCCCATTAACTATAATTGGTATTTGCCCTCTAAAATTTAGAGTAGGAATAGGACCAGGTAATATTTACATAATCATTACCAAGGTTGACATCAGTTTTAATAGGTGCATCTTTATTCAGAAGCTGGACTATATCATAGACACAACACAAACACATTAGAAGGTTAATATGTTAGTGAACTTCACACTCAAGGTCAAAGAACTACATGGTTGACAGTAGACACCAATGAAAGAAAAATGTAAAAAATTTGAAAAATGATTTGCTACACACCCATAGTGCTGTTCGAGGACATTAAACTGAAACACCAAAACAATTGCACTGACCATTATATTAACAGAAGTAGAAAGTAGCAAAGGAACAAGAGAAAGGACAAAACAAATACAGGACACTGTGACAGACTCATAAGAACTAACCATAAATTTACAAGACATAGATAATAATGGAAACCAATCATTAGCAAGCAACTTTTGGTCAGAAAAATCATTAGATTAACAATCAAATAAAGCTTTCAAAAAATTTGAAGTTTAAGGATAGCATTGAGAAACACTTGCCTTGACCCAGTAGCGATCCTTCCAACATAAGCTGCTGTCAGCCTGACAAAATATAAGGGGGGATAAAGTGACTTCAAAAAAACTATGATATTGAGATAAACTAGTTGATTGTTTCCTTTCATTTGAACCTTTTTTTACAAAATTCTTTCATTTGGACATTGAATGTGTATGTGCAGCATATCGCTCAGTCAAAGTTTCAAACCAACACGGCATGGTTAAGATTACAAATTGAAGACTATTTAAAGATCAAAATTAATCCTCAAGAAACAGAAGTTTCAGGGAATGGTTATTTGGTCTTCATATGATGCTCGTGAAGAGAAAAGAATTATACCTAAACACTACTGGAGCGAAATATTACCATGTTTGTTAATAGTATGTAGCTTTCTAAATGTCAAGAAACTACATCAATGTTACTTATCTTCGAAAACACAAGTATATGGAGGCACATGGTGTTATAACACATAAATATGCAGCCCATCCAATAACATTGATTCATTTAATCTTAGTTGTTAATTAGTTTTTCACTTAAGAAGAAGAGAAGAAAAGTAATAAACCCGGTAATTTCAAAAGTAAACAGTAATATGATTCAAGGGTTTACCTTTCCAACAACTAGCATAGGAATCAGGAAAGAAGGAACAGCTGAAACAAGACCCAGAAGCAAATACTCCAACTCTGTAAATCTCTGCCAAATAACATAGTTGAATTTTCAATTATCAAGTTCACTGAAATGCATGTGATCAAGCATGAGCACATTCATGCAGATGAGAGAGAGGGGGAGAGAGATAGATGCAGCTTTGTCAATGGGTTAAAACAACTTGCCATTACTACCACAGGTCTGTAAAATTCAATTGATCTACATAGGTAATGGGTTCAGATCAATGAAATCGTTCAACTATACTCACCATTTTAGAAAAATATTTATATGGATAAAGTTAGAAACCCGCTTTCTGATAGTATCTATTTGATTGGTTAACTACAGATTCAGCTTACAAGGACATCCTGGGACTACTTACTCTTTTCAGATCCAACTAAAATGCAAATAGAACTCTACACTTGACTGCGAGTGTGAACCTGCGAAACTGAACTTCTGTTCTACTCTTATCTAAGAGCTTAAAATCAAAAAATCATTTTACTCATTTCACTGCTTTATCAGACCAAAACTCGATTGTGACATTCACAAATTGATAGCTAATAGGTCAAGTACTCCAACACGACACTCCAATCACCTAATTCCATTGAGCTATTATTACACTCAGCTACCAAATTGAAGAAGGTCAACTTGCATTAATTAATTTTTCACCAGTAATGCCAAATCATTAAAACGGTAACCATTTAACTCAGCAGATATCTATTACTGAAATCAACATTTTTCATTCCATCCGTTTAACAAGTTCTCCGTCAACCATACACAGGAAAAACAAGATTCTACCTCGTATAGCTTGTACGGAACAACAATCCCCAAGCAGATAGTGAGCCAGAAAGGAGTGTAACAGAGAAAGAAGAGCTCCCCCCATCTCTTGCTTGGGTTAGTCGCCAACCATAAACTCGTGCAAGAACTAGCTGGTTCCTTACCTGCGGCACAATTACCACACAGGAACTCAGTCAGGAACCAAGGATTTCGGTTGAGTAAACCCTAATTAGGGCTTGAAATTGCCCAGAGATTGTGACCTTTACCGCCCATTACGGTACTCGGATCTAGACTATAGCGGCCTTCGAATCTCGGCTCAACAGTATGTCTGTCTGCGTGTACGGATTGGTTTCACTACCTGTGAGACTGTGAGCGTGTAGGCGTCACTGTAGCTGATGAATTCTAAAATGCCCCACATGTGAACAGTAACGCCTCCAGCTAATTGCATGCTGACAACCAGATATCTTAATTTTTATTTTTTATTTAGATAAATGTAATACACCGTAACCTTCTAATGAATCTTAATTTTAAAAAATAAACAAATATTAATTTATTAATGTATATTAAAACAAATTTTAATTAAAATTTTAAAATATTAAAATAAATGATATTTTATAATGAATTTTAAATATATTTAATTTAAAATAAAAATTTTATAAAATTTTAATATTTATCTCATATTATATAAATCAAAATTTATCAATTTGATCCAAATCGAATTTTATTTAAAATTATTATAAAATTTTTAAAATATTTTTAATATTAAAATATTTTAAAATTATTCAAATAAATTTTTTATTTAATTTTGAGTCAATCTTTTTAAATTTGAATAATTTTTAATATAATATTTATTTTTTAATAAATTTTTTGATAGTATAAATTATAAAAAATATATTTTTAATGGTCAATAAATTCTAAAATTTTTTTATGAAGATAAATTTGAAATTAAAATTTATTATATAAGATCTTTAATTTGAATATCTGTAATTTTTAAATTTTTAGATATAATTTAATTTACTCTAAATCGATAAATTGATTTGTTGTAATTTAAACATGAAGGTTTGATTAATTAATAACATTAAGTAAACATTAAGATTTTATGAATGTTTGTCTTTTAATTTGTTTAAATTATTTTAATAATAAAATTTATTTAATTTGTTACAATTATTTAATTGAAGTTTTATTTAAACATAATCAATAATTTTTTATTTTTATTTAAATTATAATTTCAACTTTTATATTTGTATTCAAAATTACTATAAATGTTGGTGAAAATGATGAGATTAATGTGACTTTATTATTAAAGTGAATCATGTCATATAACACATTTGTCAATCAAATTCTTAAATCGTGGTTAATATGTTTAATATATCATGAACATTTTTGGTTACTTAAATTATATTTGCTAGATTAATTTTGGAAAAATAAAACATATCATTTATCTCCCCTCAAATTAATATAAAAGAATCAAAATTTAAATTTTATTAAAATTGAACAATCAAAATTTTCATTTTATTCTAATTAAAAAAAAAAGCACTATTGGAAACTTAACCATTATATATGTACATTGAAATATACAATCAATAAAAATTTAACGTACTTGTACCACTAATTCTTGAATTTAAAGCATCAAATATACAACTATTTTAAAATTACAGTAAAATAAAAATTTACAAGCAGTAAAATAGCAACATTGGGGAGCAGTCTTGTTTCCTTAATTTTTAAATTATTTTTTTAAAAAATTAGTATCGTCATAAAAGAGACATTAAAATTGCAAGTAAATACAATAATTCTTTTACTTTAATCTAGGCCACCATGATCGTAATTTGATCATTGTGATAATAATTAGATCATTATGGTCTTAGCTAAATCATCTCATTATTCAGGTTTTCTGTTCTGGCCAAAAAAATGGGTCAAAGTTCATAAATAAATTAGTCAATAAATAAATAAAATAATGATAATATGATCAATGTAAGTTTCATTATTTTTAACAAATAATTAATTATAATAACTTGCTTTCCTAAATTAATTTCATAAAATATGACATAAGAAGTTAGTCAAAAGTAATAAATAAATTACTTAAACAACAAAATAATACTATAAATAATAATGAATTTAGTTTATTTTAAATAATAATGATGAATTTGTTAAAAATACATAATCATAATAATTTTCTTTCCTAATTTAATCTAGAAGTTGGCCAAACCTCATTGATGAATTACCTAAAAGAATAAATTAATAAAGTAACACTCTAGTTTTATGATCTTTTGTAATTTAAAAAATAAAAAATATATATGTAATGAACCTTATTTTGTAAATTTATTTCATGAAATGTCACATAAATTAGGAAGTGACTTATTTACTAACTATAGACCAAACATGACCCAAACAACTTATATTTTTCTAATCATATTGTAAATATTTTATAAAGCTATGTGTTATCGTTAATTTTATTAATACTTTATACTAAGATTTTTTTGCAATATAAAAAAATTTTAACAACTAAAATTAAACATATACGTTATTTTTGTATTATATAAAATATTATACAGAGCAAATGTCTCATAAAATCTTAATATTTATCTTACGATACCAATCAAACTCTTATATTTAAAAAATAATAAATACAACCTTGATTTATCAATTGAGTTGAACATTATTAAAAAATTTAAAAATTAGATATATTTAAATTAAAAATGTTGTACAACGAATTTTGGCTTGTAATTTTTTATAAATACAAAAAAATATTTAATCTATCATTATAAAAAAAGTTTCATAATTTTTTGAATGCTAAAAATATATATTTTTTAATTTATAATGTTAAGTTTTTTATAAATTTATTTTTAATTTGAATATTTTCTTATATCTGTAAAAATATTATAAATTAAAATTTATTTTATAAATTTTTAAATTAAATATTTTTAATTTTTATTTTATAAATAAAATTTAATTTAAATCAAATTAATTTATTTGTATTTTTTAAACAAAAGATATAATTAGTAATATACGTTCTCAAAGAAAATGAATTCTTGGTCAACAATTTAGGTCAGTTGCTGGTCCACGTAAACATCCATGCAGACCAGGGTAGTCAATTCATCAAAGGAAGTCTGAACGTGGACCCCACAGAGTGATGTGTTGCCATTGGTTGATGGTTGACGGGTCAGTGGTTGCATGAGCAACACGTACACCAGAGCTCAGCCCTCAGTCCGTCAGGAAGGACGGTCAGCCCGTACGACCGTACTATACCGCGGAAAGGAGCAAATTCTGCAGCAAAAGCACAACTAACTTTGGCTCCTTTAGTCATCCAGACGCCAAGCGTCGGTCCAGCCCTTGGCGTCCCTGTAGCATTGTCTGCATGAAAAGCTTCGCGATCTCATTCATGAATCTGACGGGTATATGCACACACTTGTCATATTAGCATATTTTGTACAATCTGGGATATTAGCATATTTTGTATATATTATCTGGGTTTTAGAGAGAGAAAGCGAGAGATGGGTAAAGAAGGAGAGGCTTTGGTAGCGTGCAGCGACCGGAATATGGGGATTGGAGTGACTGTATGGGATGTGGACAGAGGGGAAAAGCTCCTTCACATACAGACCTGTGCAGCTTCTCCTCATGGATTGCTGTGCTTGAGAGACAAGTTCCTGGTAGCTTCTCAAGTCAATAGGCATGGGTCATTGAGTGGTGGAGCTATCTTTATCTGGTCCTTGAACAAGGTAACGACAGCTTAAACTCCACTTATACGGGTTCGTTTAGAATTTTTGTGGTGCTGAAATCGAGTCAATGTTTATAAATCCATTTGGCTTCCTTTTTAAGTTTAATATATGATCGTCAACATTTTGGGCACTGAAATTGTTGGCTAGAATGAGTACATGGGGATTGCTCCTCTCTCTCTCTCTTCCATTTTTTCCCTTTAGAAAATGGTGTTTTCCTTCTTTCTGATAATGGATTGGCTCTCGCGTCAAAGTTACTTTGTCTCTTTTTTCTTTATCCTTAGGTAATACATGATTTGTTTGTGAAAAAGCTCGCGCTGATGCCATGTTTACAGCCTTAAAATGATAATAAGTATGTTGGCATAATATTGGGTAAGTTAAACGGGATTTGTAATTTGAAACTTGTGATTTTGGTCGGGCGATTTGCTCTTTGAATGTACTTCATGGTAAATCAAACAATTCCAGTTTCATAAAATGTCAACCTACAACTTTATTGTGATTCTTATGTAGTGAGATTCCAATTTCGATTTTGAACCAGCTTGATGCTATTGCTGGAAAAGTCTACATGTTTGCTTATTATCATCCGGGTCTTTATCGTCTCATGTTGAATGCTTTAATTTTCAGCCTCAGTCACCACTTAGAAGCTACACTATGGAGGCTATTGGGCCAGTTTGTTGTACAAGGGATGGTGTGTATCTGGCAGGTGGAGCTCCTTCTGGGAATGCTTACCTTTGGGAGGTAAGTCAGTACTGTCTATGAGGGAAAGCACTTCTTTCTAAATTTAAGAAAAATTTCTCTAATCTTAGTCAAAGCCAATGTAGGATTTTTTTTTTCTCAACTGCACAAAACCTATGTAATACATAACTCCAAGATGATATTAGTTTATTGTGGGTGTCTTATGTCTTCTGATTCCTTTAAGATTCTACACAAACATGCATTGACTTCCGAATGGCATAGGGGAGGATAACATTTTCCCAACTCTCATTCTGCTCGAGGTATGATGTAGGTTGCTGGTGGAAGATTGCTTAAATTATGGAGTGCCCATCAAAAATCTTTGAAGTGCATGGTCTTCTCTGATGACGGCTCACTTCTCATATCTGGTTCAGATGATGGTATGCTCTGTGTGTGGTCTATGATCAGGTAAACTCTGGTCTTTCTGTTTTGTTCCTATGCTGATTAGTTTATAAACGATATCACTGCAAGAATAAGAAAACCTGTGAAATGATGCATCAACCTAATCAATTTGATTGGAAGTTTGCTTGACGTGGAGGAGTCTGGATGCTTGCCTCCCTTGTTGCATTGCTCATCGGAGCATGGGTCCTCCATTACTGGCCTGTTAACTATGTCAGTCAGTGCAAGTTCAAGTTTTGTATCAAGTTCACTTGATGGGACATGCAAGGTTGTATTGTGCATTATTGCTGAACTCCTACAGCATTTTCCTTAAAACTGGAAATTTCTTCTTATGCGAGGGTTTCCAAATTTTGTAGGTTTGGGACCTAATTTCAGGAAGGCTGCTAACAACTCAAGTTTATACGCTGGCTATAACTTCAATTGTTCTTCATCCAGCACAGCAACTCTTATTTTGTGGAAGTATAGATGGAAGTATATTTGTTAGTTCACTTGACATTGGACTAATGGAGGATCCTTTCCTCGTCACAAGAGATCAGCCAACTGTGCTGAAAGGACACAAGTAATGTGTAAAGCATGCTGCTCAAAGTTTCTTGATATAAATTGAAGATTGAGTTCTGTTCAAGGTTAAGTCCCTTACATGACAGGAATAATTTGAGAAAGTAGTGAATTTGAATCTTTCCAATTTTTTTTTTTTCAAAAAACTTCAGAATTTGATCAGTTACAAGAGGAAACAGACATTCGAATTGGTCCAACTAGGAGGGTATTCAACTAAAATTTTCTGCTTGGATTTAGCATATATTGCATTTATTTTGACCTTTGTGCCGATGCTTGTATAATCTGAGCATTTGGGTTATATAACTACTATTGTGTATTGAATTTAAATGCATGTTTTATGCAGTGGATCGATCACTGCATTAAGCTTCAGTAAATCAGGTCTGTTGTCTGCATCTGAAGATCGCACAATCTGCCTCTGGGATGTGAAAAGCTGGGTGATCCTTCGGAGACTCAACCATCAAAAAGGTAACCACAGTCTCCAATATTTGTCTCATTTTAGTCTAGGGATGTTTATTCTTTTCATTTTGACATTTAATGTTAAATGACTAAAAATAGAAAGATCAAAGATAACAAGTGGGGCAGGGTAAGGCATTTTACAAACTACATTTAACATGCCCATAAAAGAAACCTAAAATTGAAATAGTTGTCTATTTTTGATATGGTAGATGTAAGAGCTGAATCAGATTGTAGCTTTACATTCTATTTAGCATTTAATGCCAACCCAAGAAATGAAAGAAGCCTAGACTCAGAGCTCTTTTATGTTTAACTGTGTTTCCTCAGTAGCTTAAACAGAGCTCTCATGAAATGTTGTCTGTCATCTATGAGCAGGAGCAGTGACTAATCTGGTAGTTGTTCCTCAGTCCTCACTACTCTGTGCAGAAAACCATCGAAGACAAAGAGGTTCAAATCAATACCATGTTTCTTTGCTCCAGAAGTACCCTGAGCCTCCTGACTCAGCAAAGGGAAAGGTTACTCTCCTTCAATCGTTAACTTACCTCAAAGACGATCATCCTTCCACTGGTGTCCAGCAAACCAATCTGTTGAACCAACAAATACTCAATTCAGAGGTTCTTCTTTTAATCTCTTTGGCATGCATGTAGTCATTGGCATAAACATAAACCTGTCATATTTTGCTATTTGCCTCTTATTTGAAGGTGGGTGTACCGCTAAGCAAACTCTAGATGTTCTACAGCGGGTATACTGCAACACATACGTTAAACTCTAGCTGCTCTACGGAAGCTTATCTGGCATACTGCAACACATACATTATTCACACATATTATTCTCGATCTTTTTTATAATGCTCGAAATCTTAGCCCTCTTATGCCCCTTCAGGGTGCTACTGGCTTTGAATTAACCCAAAAGGCATCTCAATATATTACATGATGATAGTGGATCAATGTTCGATATGAGAGTTAATCCCCAATTTGGGCACATTGAATCTCATGGTGGGAGCCAATGATGATGCTTAAACTAGGTCTTTTCTCGTAGTTTTATAAAATATTATCCATTTTAGGTTATAGTTGCATGATTTTGTCCTGGGTAAAAGTTGCAAGTTAAATTATTTTTCTGCGTAATTGCTTTGTGTTATACTATATGTGCAAGTGCGGCAGTAAAGATGTCCTGTTTCTTCTGTGTTGACACTTGACAGCAAGACCGCACGCCTGCAGCCATGCAAATGAAAGTCGAAAGAAGCATGGACGACCGAGCATGGGCCAGGAGAATGGCAAAGCATGTGATGGAGATGAATAAGAATTTGCAGCGCCGGTTGCTAGACTTGATGCAGTTGCGATTATCAAGGTCTGATGAGTTCAACTCATCTGCAGCAGAAAAAAGAAAGAAGCTGAAAGTTGGAAGTGCACCACCAAAAGACGTGCAGCAGTCACAGGCCTCAGCTTAATCTTTTCATGATTTGAGAAAAAAGAGTAACCTATGCTCAGCTGTTGAGAAAGAAAATCGCATTTTTCTTTTTCTATAATCTCTACATATAAGGCACAGTAAGACTACAAAATAGATTTACTGTCATGATAGAGACAACCTCAGCCTGGTTCTATTTATCTTTCTGTGACCACTGTGATCATAGGCCTTATATTACATATTTCTTTTAAGTTATATTTGAATGTGTTAATTTTCTGTTACTATTCATGTTCATGTAATCACAAATACTTTCAGGTTTATGGTTGGTTTTCTCTCATTTTAATAATTTATTAAATTAATTTAAAAATTAAATAAAATTATAATTATTTATTTTAGGATAAATATTATTTAAAATCATAAATTTTAACATCTCTCTTCGATCAAATCTTTACTTTCAAAACGTATCCAAACAAACCTTAACATTTCAATTTTGTCAAAATTGAATTTTATTGAAATATTCAAACATTCAAGATATTTAAATTAGAGATATTTTATAATAAATTTTGACTTATAATTTTTCGTCGATATAATAAAATATTTAAGCTATCATCATAAAAAAATTTAAAAATTTTTAAGTACTAAAAATATTTTTCTTAAAAAATATACTATCAAAATTTTAAAAAATTCTTAAAAAATAGTTGATTAGTTTAAAAAATTTTGAATTTGAGAGATAAAATCAAAATAAAATACAAAATCTATTTGAGAAGTCTTTAGTCATTTTTAACAATGAAAAAATTATTAATTTTCATAATTATTTTGAATCAATGTTTAATTTGGATAAACTAATAAATCAGGATTACATTTTGAAAGCTCAGGTTTGATTGGAGAGAGAGTAAAACTCAGGCTTTTAAATGATATTTATCCTTTATTTTATTAAAGGGTAAATATAAAAAAATTCAATTATACTGTTTTAAATTTAAAGTTTAATGTGTCAATTAAATTAATTGTATTTTTAATTTTTTAATTTAATTTAAATTAAACTTTAATTTAAATAGATATGAAAAAGTATAAGGTATTTATTACTTAAGATATATTTAGAATAATTTGAATAAATTTTATATTTTAGTTTGATTTATTTTTTGATTTTAAATTTAAATAATTTCAAATTTATAAATTATTTATATATTTTTTAAATGTTTAATAGTGTAAAATTTTTAAAAATATTTTAATGTGAAATTTTTTGATAAAATTTAAATAAAATTGAATTAAAATTTTATATGTTCTTAATTAATATTTTGAAGTGAAAAGTAAAAAATTTGTAATCAAAATTTTATGAGGTTCGAAGAAAATAGAGGTGACCATGGTTAGCATTTGGTTCGATTTGATTCCGAATTTTTGGTTTAAGGTTCATTGTTAGAATGAACAAGAATATGAATTGTTAAGTTTCGGGTTAAAGTTTAATTCAAAAGTGGTTTAAGTTTCAATTTAAAAGTGATTGAGGATTAAGTTTTGGTTTGGTTCACATTCGGTTTAAAGTCGGTTCAAAATAGATTTAAATTTTGGTTCAAACACAGTTAAACTAAATTAAGTAGCTAATTTAATAAAAATACTTAATCCAATAAAGAAGATACTTTATTTAATGAAGTTAAATTAAATAGTTAATTAAATAATTTAATAATTTAAATTAGATTTGCACTTAATTTTTATTAAAATTAAGTTGTCTACATATCCTTTTAAATATTAGAGAAATTAAAATTCACGTAATTCTCTTAATTTTAAAATTAAAATATTCACTAATCATTACCAGTGCTTTCGATAATATATTTATTTTTCAATAAATCATAATTTAATTTTTAATTTATTTTTTGTTATCAAAATGGTGTCTTAATCCAATTATCAAGGTAAACTTGGGCTTGAATGGAATCTGACTTATACATGAACACTTTTAATCCAATATATTTTCATTAGCACTAAACTTTTGTTCCACGACAACTACAGAAATCAGCATTGCAAGAATTTATTTGGCTATAATAGCCAAAATCGGAAAGTACCTTTTATGTTCTTTTCATCATCGTAGAATATTGAAATCATGAACTTTATTAACAAACTCAAAAAAATTGTTAAATAATATTCAAGCTCAGAATTTGTTCTTGATGAAGATAAACCTCATATATATATATATATATATATTTGAAACAATAATTGATACCCCTTACTAACTTTTGATGATGAAACTTACGATAAACTATCAATTTCTACAACACTAATATTATTAAATTGACCGCAAAATCTATGATGTTCATTATATAATGAATGAAATAAATTGTTAATATTTACAAGTATAATCATAATATCTACTTCTATTTGTAAACAATTATAATAACAAAGTAAATATTCACTCAAATGAATTAATTTGTAACTTGGATCAAATACTAACACAAGCAAATATATAGCTAGAATATTAAAATAATACTTTAACTATTTATATTTCATAACTTGAATGCAATTGAGTAATTTTTCATATTTTTCATATTCATTAAATTGAGCAACAATATTGTAGAATTAATAATAAATAAAATGGTAGTAAGATAACATATATTCAATAAGGAATTAGTAGCATCATTTTAAACTTTTAATAATTGGTAAATTTTTGTACACATATTTTATCATCGAGGGTGAAGAATAATAGTATTAACATTATATCGCATAATATTGCATAGTAATTATTTATATACATCACTTTCGTAAAGTGATTTACGTATGAAATCTCAATTAGTAGAAATATCATGTGAAAATTTTATGGGACTCATAGTAAGACTGACACAAAATTTTGCCCATATTTTCATTGCTTTAAAATGTTTTCATAAATAATGCAAGGTTTCTTCGATAGCTATGATAGTATAATTATGTAATTTTAATCTATTTTGAATACATAAATTTAAAACATAACAAGCACATATTTGATGAAAAAATCGACCACCAAAATAAGGATTATATAAAATTATTAATTGAGGAATAGTTCTAGTGTTATGTGAAGCATTGTCAAAACTAATTGCAAAAATTTTATTATCAATTTTATACTCTTCAAAAATACTTTTAAACACGAAATATATATTATAAGTAGTATAAGCCTCATCAAAACTCTAAATGTAATAATTTATTTTTGTATTGTCTAATTATTATCAATATAATAATAAGTTGTTTTTCAATAATGGCTCTATATATCGATACATATAGAAACATGATTTGGATAATTTTTAAAATATTTGATTAATTTTTTTAATTTTTTATAAAGATTAAAAAAAGGTACTTGTGAAAATAGATTTAGGAACATGACATGCAACAGAATTTAACACTTTTTGACAATAAATAATAGAACTAACTTTTTCATAAAAACTAAAAGGTAAATGCTCAACAACAACCATTTGTTCTAATTTTTCATTATTATTCATATCTATAAAATTAAATAATTAATTATTAAAAGTATAGTACTTTATTATTTGTTGTTGACTATATAATTTTGATTTTACGATTTTTGTAGAATGTTTGCTATTAATGTACCTTCGGTATGTGATATATTCTTCATATTTTGACAATTTAAATTCTTTTAAACAATAATTGTAAACAACCACTTTTTTCTGTTCGATTTATCAATCACTTTCATTTGAACTTTGAATAAATCAAATTTTTTATTTTTTAAAAATTTTTAAATACTTTTTTCAAGAATTTGAATATCAAATGAGAAGAAATTAAAACAAATTGGCTTTCAAAATTTAGTTCATAAATTTTAAAAGAATGATAAAAGTTTTTTTTAACAAAAGATTGATATTGAAGAAATTCATAATAAACATGATATACTTATTTTTATTGAGCATAATTTATTTTTAAAAGTGGTACATCTTTTTGAAGAACTGACACTTGCCATTGAAAATAAAAATTGATTGATAAAAAATAAAATGATTGATTTAAAAAAATAATAATGATAAAAAATTTAAGTATAAAAATTAAAAATTATATATAATAATTTAAAACTAATTAAAAAAATAAATGAAATGAATGAATGAATAAATAATAATTAAAAAATTAAAATAATTACAAATAGATAATTACATGAATTAACAAAAATTTTAAAAATTAAAATGAGTAAAATAAAAATAAAAAATTAATTAAATAATTAAATAAAATAATTGAATGAGAAATTTAGATGAGAAATTTCAATAAAAATTGTGTGAAAAAATGAAAAAGAAAAGTTGGGTATTTAGAAATTAAAGATAAACAATAATTTAAAAATAAATTCAAATTCAAATTTGATTTTTAGTTACTTTATTGGTATGAGAGAAAAAGTTTGCCTTTCTCTAATGAGGTGCCACCTTATTTTTACTTAAAAAGAAAAAATTTCTTTTACACTAATATCTTTTTATTTTACAGTACTCTAATATTAGTGTAATTTTTTTTTAATAAATAAAAGTGAAATAACTTTTATTAGTGTTCATGTCATTCTTAATTAGTGTAAGAAAAAAATGTAATTTTATAAGAAAAAGAATCTCTTTCTTTTATATTAATATAACTGAATAAAAAAAAAGAGTTTTTTTTTAAATTTAATATTTAATATTTTAATTATAAATTTTTAATAAAATTAAATATAAATAAAAATAAAATAATTATATTTTTATTAATATGTAATTAAATTTTAAATAATTTTTTAAAATTAATTTAATTAAATATCAAATAAAAATAATTGATTTTGAACTGACAGCTTTAATTTTTTACTTAAAATTTATATAAATTATAATCAAATCAAATTTAAAATAAATTCAATTATAATTTAAAATTAAAATTATTTATATTAATTTTAATTTTATTTAAAATTTAAAAATTATAATTTAATTTACTGAATTGAATCAGAACACTTTTAAATAAAACTACATGGGATCATAAATTTAGAGATTATATATATATATATATATGTATGTATGTATATGTATATATATAATTAAGGAAAGAAAGGAAAGCAGGTTGCTGGATAGACGCGCGTGGCAGGCACGGACAAACATGACGTGGGAAGCAAAAATGGTGGCAATCCGTTGATCTAAACTAATTAAAAATTGAAGCTCAAATGAGTCAAATCCTTTCTCTCCCTAAATCCTTCCAACCATTTTCCTTGCTGTCCCAACCAACTAAACTATCTCTCCTCTGTCATGATCGCACTGAGCAGGGGCATCACAGCCGCCGTAACAGCGGCGCCACCGTTGCGTCAGCTTCTTCGGGTCACTCTGAGCCGATTCTACAGAGCTGCCGAAGCAGTCCAGCCGCAGCTCAATCCGGAACCCCATTCCTGCTATGATTACTACAGAGCTGACGACCAGCCATGCTATCACCTTGGCTCGGTTCCAATGGCTGATACATTAGG
Source organism: Moringa oleifera (assembly GCA_021397835.1). NCBI lineage: Eukaryota > Viridiplantae > Streptophyta > Magnoliopsida > Brassicales > Moringaceae > Moringa > Moringa oleifera. Next base: position 7,761,964 of record JAJFZO010000344.1, on the reverse strand, counting down.
TTCGGTGCCAGAGAGGGGAGTGCAGTGGGCGTTCATAGGGAACCCACGCGCCAAGAGGCACGTATACGCCCAGATGCTCTCCAAGCTTATAGACGTCCCGCACATCTCCATGGCGAGTCTTGTCCGCCAAGAACTTAGTCCCAGCTCTTCTCTTTACCAACAGGTCTCCCTCCCTCTTTCTCTCTTCTTTGCTCGTTGTCTTTCTTTTCTTTTTTTTCTCTCCTGCATTTTTTTTTTTTTTGTAATTTGGCTTTTCTCAAACTCTCTGTTGCTCTTTCACTCTTTTGTTTTCGAGAATCGAAGTCATTTGGTTTCGAATTTTCTTGCCAATTGGAAGGCTTCAGGGGTTACCTGGTGAAAGATCATGGTAGCAATAAGCCCATAACTGTGATTAAAATTATCGAACTTGAGCTGTCGAATCTGACTTGTTCGATTTCTAGTCTTTCTTTTCTGTTCTTAATATTTGCGTAAGAATCATTTCATTGCTTTGCATGAACTAAAAAGAAGAACATAACAAAAAGAAAGTGGGAAAGTGAAATCAGAAATTGGTTTCCAAGTTGCTTCAAAATTGTTTCCAGCTGTTTTTGAGAACGTTTCACAAACATCTATCTTATGGATTATTGCCTCCTCTAGAAGCAAATTCACAATATCTTTTTCCCCTAAGTGATTGAGACTCTATGTCTGATTACCAAATGAACAAAGTAGATAGGGTATATTATATGCACTCAATACCCGTAAAGAAGAGCGATAGCGAAGTACGAAAGGTGATCAAAGTATCTATCTCAAATGCCCATAATCCCTACGCCTGTTTCAAAATCATTTGCAATGAAGCTAAACTTTTAAATGTGCAGGATAATCTAATGAATTCTGGATTAATGAAAATGACTGGTGATAGCCCTGTTGCAGTTTCATTAGATTGATTGAGAAGTTCTCATTTCATTTTGTGGTGACCACACCATATAGATAAGCATGCTGCATAGTTTCCTGAATTATGTAATAGGGAGACTTGTTTCTTCCATGCTTGAAAGTGTAATTAACTAATTCATGAAATTTCAAAAGCTTTCTTTACTTTATCTCTCACTCTTATTTTTTTGTTCATTTTTGGTAACTTTTACATTGGAGAGATATTTTTCTTCTCATTTTCTGTGTTCTTTTTTTGCCTTAATGCATATAGATTGCCAATGCAATAAATCATGGAGAAATTGTACCAGAGAACATAATCTTTGGGTTGTTATCGAAGAGATTGGAAGATGGATATTATAGAGGCGAGTCTGGATTTATTCTGGATGGAATTCCTCGTACCCAGGTCCAAGCTGTAAGCTTCCATTCAGATTGGGTTTTCTTAAGGCTAACTTGCTCATGATATCCTTGATTGAAGATTTGATGTGAATGATGGATAATCCAAAATTATGTGCCATTGAAATGTTGAGACAAACTTTAAGTTTTGCTTCACTGCTATTTCTTGTTCAGATCATTGGTTTAGTAGATCACATAATGCAAAGAACTTGTAGCAACTCTGCTTGATATTAATGTATCTGCCTTGTGTCTCTCCCTGCCCACCCGCTGTAAAATCTACTGTAGGAGATTCTTGACCAACTGGCTGAACTTGATCTGGTCGTGAATTTCAAATGCAATGAAGATTTGCTTAGGAAAAATGAAGGTAATAATACTTTTCTCTTGTCATAATCTAGTTAGATGAGCAACTCTATAGTATGAATTCTGATATGCTGTAGCACTCTTAAAAATAAAAAATAAAAATTCCTCCACTGATGTTGCAGAAGATTGCTGGAAGGGAAAACTTCAAGTCTATGCTGAACAGGTACTTCTTAATCCCCAATTCTCAAAGCTTTGTAGTTGTGGCATTTAGTAGCAAAGTGGCAATCTATTAAACCCTTTCATGTGCTAACTTAATCAGTTGTTAGGCGAAATATACATTTTTTCTGGTTCAAGTCTGAATTCTCTTTCCTGCCTTGTTATGTATTCACTTTATTGCCAACTCCAAAATACAGTTGGAATCCATGTTATTACTCTGTTTGTACTGCAGATGGTAAGGCAAGCATTGGTTCTTTTATTTTGATCTCTCCCTGTTCTACTATCAATTTAAATTCAGGTCGTCTTCCTAATAACATTCTTGAACTTTTGTTGTAAATTTCGAAGAGAATAAATGGGAAAGAGATCAGGATGGCCTAAAGATATTCCACCTGTTGAGTTCACTTTGTTAATGACTTGCAATGGGTTTCGCAAATTTGTCATAATTTCCCTCTTCTAGATATGTTAGCACTAAACTATTTTAATGTGACTGAGATGATGCTATTTGTTGCTCAAGAAGGATTACCAGCTCTCTTTGCTTCATTGTCCCCACTTAGTCTGGACGACTGATTTTGTTTCTCAAAAGTTCCCCAATAGCTAAGGCCATACAGACCTGTGCCATGAAATAGACCGGCAAACTTGTTACTTTCTCTTCTTGTCCTTTCCAATCAAAAGCATGGGTATGCAATTTTTAGAGCTGTAAACTTCCTTCTCACGGTTTGATCTCTAAGTTCCACAGAGTTTTGTGGTAAATATAACTCATTTTCTGTCCATGTTAGTTGTTTATTTGGTATGACTAGAAAGGAATGATGAATGATATCATTTATCTTTCCTTTTCTCTTCTTAGAGTGAGGCTCTTGAAGATTATTATAGGCAACAGAGGAAGCTTCTTAACTTTGAAGTTAGCAGTGGACCCATGGAAACTTGGCGAGGCCTCTTGACCGTGCTACACATCTCCAACATGTAAATGCTTTCCATTCTTTACCAAATTGACAGCATGATCTAGTTTCGCCTGACCTTCCAAGTACCTAATCTGTACATTGGAGTTGACTGTGTACAAATACCAATAATGAAGATCTTGTAGTTAGGTATACAATTGTACAGCAAAAATGCACTGGAGATATATATGTTTGCTGCTTTCCGATTTCCCAAAGTTTCAGCAGAGAGGATCCAAGTTACATGGTTTTAACAATTCAGCTGATGAAAAAGGAATATATTCTGACAATATTTTGGTGTTGAGCTCATACCAGATTTCGGAGATGGTTGTTCATGAGAACAATGGGTTTGGAAATGTAATCTCAGGACTGTAATAACGCATGGTGGAAGAGTTTTCTTCTTTTTCCTGTTTTCCGGTTTCTTCTCTTTATCTGTTTTCGTCTTTCCAGGCATGAAGGATGAACTGATCAACTACTGCTTCACTGGTAGTCCAGGTTCCACACAGTGATACTAATGGGTTCAAATGAATCCCTTTCTGTTTTTAGTGAAGCAAATACTTGCATTTGAAACTAAAACAGGTCAATACAACTCACCTACCAAATGAAGAAACTTCTTGCCTGCTTATTGATTTTGTGTTATTGTCAGTTAACTCATCAGAAACAAACCCAAATATACAACAATTCCCTAAGACAGTAATGATCCCAAACCCCATGGTAATCACCCATTTCTTGTCGTAACCTCAGTATATACTTTTATCGGATTTTCTCATCACAAAGGGAAAATGAAGGACAACGAGATTACAAAGATGAGTTGGTACTGCAGTGAGAGAGCTGACCCCTAAAGAACCCGGAAGGGTGAAGCAGAGGTTGATCTTTGTTGTTCACTATCTGCTGTTGCCTGCACTTGAGCAGCATACTGCAAGTTCCACAAGATATCCTCAAAGGAAGGGCGACTCCATGATTCAGGACAGATGCATTTGTTCATTATCGAGATCACAATCGACAAAGATTCTTGAGAAGAAGTTGCAAGCACAGTTGGATTTATGACCCTTTCCCGACCTTCCTGGCTGTCGAAAGATGCCTGTAAGAAGTAAGATGCATCATCTGGCTCTGAATCTTTTAACATGTTAAGCAGACAAGATGAAACTAAAACAAAATGTCCAAAAAAGAAGAAGTGGCAAGAAGGGCATTAAGTGTATCTTTAAACAGTTCTTGCTCTTATTTTCAGCTATGATTAAGGAAGAGTTTCAGAAATTAATACCAATTCATCGCGTAGAAACGTCTCTTTCCTGGAGGATACCGAAGGTCCAACAAGTGATTCAAGTATTATAAATCCGAAGCTGTATACATCATCTTCTAATTTCATCATTTGCCTGAAAAGCACAAACTTCTAATGGTTAAAACCTTTCTGGAAACAATCACTGAAGTATTCTTCTTCATCTTTTACTCTGAATCTAAAAGATCAATATGTGTACTTCTTATGAATCTTTGATGAATTGCTTACATCGATTTACTCTAAAATCATACAATAAACTCCATGACATTGGAAGATTACAGAGTCTAAACAGTTATATTAATGAATGACACCCATTTAAAAGAGCCTTACCATGATTTAGTGCCTTCTTCTCTTGCCTGCAAACCAAGAACACCAGTTGTGAGTCACCCAACTTTGCCAAGTGATGATTGGTGAAGCACTTGAGGTCAAGAACTTATAGCAAAGCTAGCCTATTGATATTAAAAGAAGGTAGCTTACCCCACAATAGCTAGTTTCTTGCGAGATAATGGACAGTCCATAGTCGCTCAACTTTGCAAGCTGATGCTGGCTAAGCAAGATATTATTCATCTTCAATCTGTTGTTGTAGAAACCAGGAATAACTCCAGTATGCAGGAAGTGAACAGCCTTTGCAACGCCAACAAGAACTGCCAATCTTTCTGACCAACTGAGAACATTTCCTGGTCTAGTTTCTGCACAAATAGAATGGCTGCGCTTAGAATTCTCAAGTTCATACTAAACATATTAGACTGGAGAGGCCTTGTGATTTTAGATGGTTGACACAACAAGCAAGGTCCAGGCTTTTATATGATTGCTTATCAGATTATTTCAAAATTACCAGAGAGACGAGTACTGTAATTTCGATTGGGCATGTATTCATATACAAGAAAAACTTTGTTCATGCTGCAATCATCTCGTCCGCCAATGTCAATGCAATGTCCCAATAGGCAAACCAAATGAGGGTGACGAAGCTTTGCGAGCAAATCCAGCCTGAGTTTAAGGTTTCGAATTGAGCATTTTTTGGATGAGGGCAGGCACCTTATAGCAACTTGTGTTCCGTTCTCCAATCTTCCTCTGTAAAGCTGATGAGGGAGCAAAGAAGAGAGGACGTGAGAGTTGAAAGAAGGGAATGTAAATATCAAAACTTTTTGAGGGTACCTTTCCATATGAACCTTCACCCAGAATGGAAGAGTTATCAAAATTGTTAGTAGCTTCTATTAACTCTTCTAAAGTAAAGAGTCTACATGCTGGGAGACTTTGTAAGTCCAACTTGGCTGCTTCAGAGATAACCCCTGCAGAGAAGAAAATGTATATCTTTTGCAAACTTTAACTGAAATATTTGAACAAAGAAGCAGACAATAATAGGTCATTTCCTCATTAGTGAATGTCTTACTTGCATTGTTAAGGAGCTCAGAAGAGAACCTGGCTGCTGAATTATCTTGCACTGACTTATGCAACAAAAGCTGCTCTGATATCCCTCGAGGACAACATCTTCTAAACACACCAAGAAAAGAAAAAGCTACAAGCACTATGACTACAATTATTAGCACAATCAGACCCGTGAAGATTCCTATGTTCTGTTGCCCGGAATGTTTCCTCTTCATGCTGGATTCTTTGCAATATGATTCCGCATGCTGATTATGTTTAGCAACAGATAAGCAGTTTCCACCAAACTTAACAGTTCTCTTATCTGAGACATTGCTCAAGCAAGAAGGCAATGCTCCTGCTAACTTATTATTAGATATATCAACAAATTCAAGCTTGGTTCCACAGCTTAGATCACTTGGAAGTGATCCACTCAACATGTTTGATGCCAAGTTCAGATACATAATGCTTGGTTTTGAAAAAAGTGCTGCAGGTGGGCTTCTAGTGAGTTTATTGAATGACAAATCAATCTGTTGAAGTTCACTTAGCTGGCTATATTGCTGCAGAATCTCACCTGAGAAAGAGTTGTTACTGAGGAAAGCCTTGACCAACCCTTTAGGCAATGTAGGTAAATCAGAATCTAAGTAATTGCCACTCAAATCCAGTAGATGCAGGTTACTCAAGTGACTCAGGCCAGGTAATTTCCCTGATAGCTTGTTGCTCGACAAAACAAGATCAGTCAGGGTGGTGATTGCCCTTATGGAAGATGGGAACTGACCATTCAGCTGGTTGTTCCTCAAACTAAGAACTGTCAGATTAGATAATGAATCAAACCAACTAGGCACTGTATCATTCAAGAAATTGTCATCCAATCTAATAGTTTGAAGCTTCACTATTGTGGAAATCTTGGGAGGAATAGCACCGAAGAGAAAATTTGAACTCAAGTCCAAGTGTTCGAGTGAAGACAACCTATGAATTTTATCTGGAAGGGGACCCCAGATGCCTAGAGACACTAAGGTAAGAACTCTCAAGCTTGTTAGCCTTGAAATAGTAGTAACTAAAGAATCCACAGAGAAGCTATGAGATAATGTTACGTTTGGAGTTGGAAACCCATCAAAGCTGGTGAGCCTGGCTTGTTTACTACCCACAATTTTGAGATCAGTGACAGAACCGTACTGGCATCTGATGTTTACTTGTGTTGATGAAGGTAAGCTGCAGAAATCTGTTCCATGGTCATACCAGAGCTCTAGTTGCTTCGGATATTCTAGTTGCTTCTTTAGCTGAAGAAGCACTGCTGATTGAGAGGATTGCAGTTGAGAGGTACCCAAGAAGAACAAATTCCATGAAAGACACAACAAGAGAAACAAGCTACAATGATCCATCAAAAATTCCTCTTCTTCTTATAGATCTTTCATAAGGCAGTAAAATATCTGAAAGCAACACCAAAAACAAGCCAATATCTGTTAAGAAGTAAAATGCATATCAGAGAAGACCCATGTTTGAAACAGACTTGAAACAGCAATGCAATTACAAGGAAAGAAGCACAGATGTTGTGAGTCACAGATCTAGAACTAGGAGGTTTCTGTGAGTTTTATAAAATCCAGGAATGTAAGACTTCACAAGGATTAATTTGCAAGGAACCAACAAGCAGAAACAGAAAATTAGCAGCGCTTTTCAGCCATAGACTGATCAAACTATTATGCAAATTGTTTCATTACATGGTTCAAGAAATGCCAAGTAAAAACATAGCAAACAACGAAAAGCAAGACAGAACATCATTCATACATGTGGTGTGTGAAAAATGTTTCTTTGTTCTAAGTGTTTCTACTTCTTCCTCTTTCCCAGATGAATAAAACAAAAACGAATCATAAACTTAACTGTTTCGTTGGAAAAGTCTTAGGATTTGAGTGGTGGGGGCACCTGGAGTTGAGGCATTTACTGCTTCCACATGGTGCTTTCTCTGTGATGACTGTAAGCTCTCTTCAACATATATTCAGCTGGTTTCCTGTCGGAGTTAAAAGCATTGAAGTGCTGTCTCCTCTCTCCTCCCCTCTCTCTTTCTGAAGCACTGAGTCGAGTCAGTGAGCAGTCAATATAGAAGAAGAAATTGGGACTCCTACAGAGGCAGAGAAGACAGTTAAAACTGTTATACTATTCTCCTTTCTTCAACTCTTCCCTCTATCAAACTAACTTGCTTTTAGATTTTCCTCTTCATTTTCCCTTTTGAAGATTTTCTATTGAATAATGGCAATTGGATTTATGAAAAGATCGTCCAGTAAAGGGAGTAAAACCAATTAAAAGTCTCAATGCACTGTCATTGGAACTTGTGATTGTTACTTACCACAGAAAGCCAGACAGGCTGTCTAAAGCATAGCTTATTGCCCATACAAGTTCTGTCACAATTTTAAGCAGTCACAGATATTTATTTCTCTTTTCAACACAGCCTCTCCCTCAGTCCTGGAACACTTCATCTTTCGGGAACAAATTAAAAGGTTTTGGTATGGGCCTCTCTCTGGTCCCGGCAACCGCAAGGACATCACAGACTGAATTCATATGGAAATGAAGGTTATAGCACTGTGCATGTGAACTTCAACGCAATCCACTGATGAAGTTTAAACTTTGAAGCACTACGCATACTTCAGGTTAAGACCCAAAACTCTCAAGGTATGCTTAGAGGTTAGCAAGAAGATGCAATTTTCATGTCTGTCAAGGATACTGATAATCTGACCTTCTGCTGTAAACTCTTTTCTTAATCTTGTTGGGTTCGTTCTAAAATTCAAACCCAAGAAAACCCATCAATCACCAGAACCAGAATTGCAAACTTTACAAGGTAGAAGTTGTAACGATTAGTTATAAATATGCTCTTTAAGGAGAGCATTTAAAAGGTGAATCTTGCCCAACATAACTGTCTTATAGTAGCAAAATATTTCATTCATCCTTAAAGACAGCATTGAAATGATGAATCTTGCCCAACATAACTCAGCTTACAGTAGCAAGACATTCCCATTTCATCACTGTGACTGTTGGGCCGTGATACCAATTCACCTTGTTGTCACTTTCCCCACCCACTTGGTCCATCGCTCGCCATTATTAGAATTTATTATTTGGTGTACACGTCAAGTTCTGATACATCCCTCTCTACGCTTTGGACCAGCTCGTCTTTACTTCATGGAGATTCCAGCGTGGATCAAAGAGGATTGAACGCCTAATATGAGAAAGAGAAAGCTGAACAGCTATTAAGCCAAATAAAGAAAGCAATTGGGTAGGCCATGTAATGGGAGCCTTACGAGAAGAAAACAAGACCAAATAAGCTTCCATATCCAATATTAACTAATGACCCCAAGGCACTTAATTGTATAACCCTAACTTTAGGGCACATTTGACCTTCTGTACTAAGTTAGGTTGCAAGAGTAAAGAGCATTTTAATACATAAAGGGTCAAGAATCAGATGTGTTCCAAGGTGATGACAAAGATGGCGAAGACAAGTTTGAGTCTGGTGTTCCTCAGTAAGATGAAAAAGAAACTAAAAGAGGTCAGGGGGATATGCATATCTCTGCTTATTGAGGTCTGTTTTCACTGTATTATGAAGGTTTATTCCCTGCAGAACAAGCAACAATAACAACAGAAGACATGCTTTTACTAAGGAGATTCCCATATTCAAGTGCCCCTTTGCTTTGGTAAGGACCTAGCAGTCAGTGATGCGTCCCCGTTCTCACAGCATGTCCTTATCAAAATAATTCATGCAATTGAGACATCATATAACCATGTGACAAACATAGTCCCTGCTTTTCTCATTTAACCATAAAACATTGACATGGATGTATATAAAATGAAATAATGAACATAAAATAAGAAAATAAATCCATCCATTCACTGAGAAAGATCCCAAAGATGGCCCCTATTGAGTTCGACCTAGCATAACAAACAAGGATTTGGACAGTCAAGTCAATTTCACAAAGACACAATCCAAGAACAGCATATGAGATAGCATTGTCCTTCACTTGATATTACAAATTATTGAAGCAAGTCATGATACAGCTTTGCATAGAGAGGAGAGATTCATGATTAGATACGGAGAAAACTTCCCTTTGAAGTAGGTGCATGTTAGCAAAGATGAAAGAAAAGGGTAGATAACTCTGTTACTGATGAATTAAAGTATGACACGGCATAACAGTTGCGGGTGGCATCCATGTAACAACAAATGACAGCTCAATATGACTTTTGTGCAGTGGGGGCTCCAGAACCCACTGACAAGGATTTGGGATGAAGAAACGACAACCATGTGAAAATCTAGAAACCACAAGGCCTCACCATATACCGCTCTTTGATGCAATCCACTTGGTTTGACTTTAGGGTCTCATATTCTGATCAAGAATTTTACTGTTAATTGCAGCTAATGATTGACAATGTTAAGAACTGCAGGTAATAAGGTGCACATGTCGGATCAAAAACCTGACCACTGGCGTAGCATAAAGAGACCTCATCTCAATTGTTCAGTCCTTGCTCCTTCTGTGCACCACCATAACAGTTGATTTTCATTTACCATTAAGTATAACGTGCTTAGCTATATGCATACACTGCAGGACTGAAGAAGCTTACTGCTGCTTTATACTGCTCCTTTGATGAATGTCCTCAGAGTTCAAATTACAAGGAAGGCAAGTCATTGAGACATCAAAATGTTAAAGGAAAGAATAAGTTAGAATTGTGATAACCAAAGCCTCAGTAACTGATACATGCAATACTTTGGTCCTGGAAGCACAAAGGAATTGAGTACCAAGAAAATACAAAAGAAGGAAAGAAAGAGGATGAGTTGAGGAATCAGAAAAGAGGGCACGCCCAGATATGTCTCTTCAGACAGTGAAATACTTTCATTTCTCAGGTTACGGTTACTTGTGCACCTCAAGCATCAAATCCTGCAAAAACAAGCTTAGACTTTAGCAAAACAAACTAAAATAGGATCAGTAACGATTTCGGCATTTGAGATGGAAGTCACAATGAGTTCACCTGTCCCCCTGTAGTTTGGGGAAAATTTAACATTCTTGGACAATAGGAGAGTTACTAAATGCTTGTGTTGAAGAATTGGGAGGATCAGGTTGGACTTGGAGGATGTTATTTTTAAGATAATGTCAAAATAAGCTTAACAGGATCATGCTATGAAGGAGAAAGCTACAACATGAAGTGGATTAGTAAATGTTTGTTGCGTAGAGAAACTATTTGGACAAACATCAGGGAACAACAAGAACTGGTGGCACATGCATTGAAGGATGATGGCACAAGCTTGCAGCAGAAATAGATGCAATGGAGAAATACCAGTAATCGTACTAGAATACTGCAACAAAACTGATTCAAGCATTGCTAATGCTGCAGCAGATAAGAACTTCACCCTTGAAACAGTACATTGTTATTTATTTATTTGTTTTGTTCGGTTTTATTTTATTTATCTTTCCTGTAAAGAAGAATGAAGCCGCCAATCCAAATGAGAGAATCTAATGTTGGTGCAAAAGGCACCAAATGATAGGTTGCCACTGACCTCTTAGTAGCTTAGTCAGGAACAGGATTGTTACAGCTCATCATGTCAGGTCAAAATAAGTGCAAAACAAGATCATACTCTTCGGATTACTAAAGTAGATCCATAAATTCAAATGAGAGAATCTAATGGTGGCATTAAAGGCACCGAATGACAAGCTGCCATTTCATTACACTCAGACCTTGTCATTGCATAAGGAATACTTCACAGTGTAGTCAGCTTTCTTTGCCAAGAAAGCCAAGAGACACATAAATTTTTAACTGATACCAGTAAAGGAGATCAATGATTTTCCTAAACTATTTAGGTGGAAAAAGAAATAAATAATTCTAACATCTTCTGACCTTACCTCAGACACCTGAGCTTCCAGATCACCATCACCAACAACGAACAAAAGAACCTTTTGATTTCCCAAGTGATGTCAGTCCTCCAGCGGTTCATTGGATACCAAGAATGTTTCCAGGTGCAAGCTACCAGCATTAATATATCAGGCCACTGCAATGACACCCATGATTAATGTTCATCATCAACTTAAACCAACTACTGCTCATCCCATACGTACACAATGCCATTGTGTGTTCCTGGCAAACCATTCTCATGCTGCTCCAGTGAATTGGTAGATAAAATAGAGACGTGAGAAAAGGTATAATAAGTTCTTGGTATTCCCAATTGCCAAAGTCAAACTTTATTTGAACTCAACAACAATTGATACCGCTTGATTCAATATTATATCTTAACCACTCAGATTGTGATAACAATTGGAAACCCTTTAAATTCTATCTTGCCCTGGAAAGCCTTAACAACACCAGGAACCAGATCCTGATATTTGCTCACAAACTTCTCCATGAAATTCTTCTCAGTCATTACGAAAATATGAAAGAGCCGAGTGTTACCCTTAATTAACTTTGCTGAAAACAAAAGTTGCAGCACTGAACACCTTGGTATAATCCTCTTCTCCAAGCTAAGCAGTAGAAGATTTGGATACTTGCAAATGATTGAGGGCTTCACGTTCAGTTTGTTGATGAAGAAATTCATCATTTTTCTTATCTTATTCTCTGAAGGAATCATAAACATAGGTTGCAACTTAAATGCTGAATAAATCTCATCCTTCAAAAAACCAAAACTTCTGTAAACTTCCAGCTTCTGCTCCCACCGTGTTCTACTCATAACTGCCATAGATCTAATGGCTAGGACAAATGCCAGACTATTGGGATCAAAACCCAATTTGACAACTTCAGTGACAATTTCACTAAAATGGTTAGTCCCCAGAAGAAAAGATCTTGGTTGTAACACAATAAGTTTCAATATTCGTGACTTGGGTACACCATGGCTAACCAACATCAATACGTTGGGGGCCAGCACCTTCTCTAACTTAAATCTAAGGACCCGGTAACATGCTTTAATTGCTTTTCGAACGTCCTCATCATTGCCAAGAATATCCCTAAGGACCTTAATACAAGGCATGATCTGGTTTTCTAGGCTGCTCTCCAGAATATAAGGCTCTATTGATAAAATATTTGTGATCTCACTTCCTGAGAAACCCAAAGACTTCAAACTCTCCAACTTAGGCTTTACAGTTCTCTCTGCGTTTGATAAATACACAGCAGGAAACTTCATGGTTAAAGTTGCTATTTGTTTGTCACTAAAACCATTTGCCCTGAAGAACTCAACAACTGTAATTGCATTAATCTCAAGAATTTTTGGCTTCTTCTTAAGAATTTTGGCAAGGACAGTGCTAGAAATTCCCAAAGTCGTAAACAACTCCAAATTGGGCTTAAGAGTTTTCTCCAAATCAGCATAAAGCAACCGAGGGCGATTTCTAATCAAGTTCTCAACAACGCTTTGAGGCAACCCGTGAGTTTTCAGTAAGTTCAAGACCGAGGCAGGATTGTCAATTTTATCAAAATGCAGCTTCTTGGAAACTGAAATGGCTGATTCTGAGGACAATCCACTAGCTGTTTTGGGGGAAGAGAGTATGCAAGCTTGTGAGTCCGTACAGGTTGAGAGGTCTGCGTTGGTCATGTGAGAGGATGTTGTAAATAAGTGGCCATAGCTTAGTGACGAAGCTCTAGGCCTAACTTGCGGCAGTTTTACGCAAATCAAACGAATCATTTTACTGAAGAGATTCCAAAGAAAGCACACTTCTTTTCATTTAAAAAAGATCAGTTACCTGTAGTAGATGCTACAAGATTTGTTTGAATCAATGGCTACTCTCCTTTTGTATCTCTGCGCTTGCTTGAGGTATACAGCCCAGAGGAAATTTGAAACAGGAACAGCCGGAGACGGAGAAACGTTTATTTGCGACACGGGTCCGAGTCGGGTCGACCTGTTTGCCAATTGAACCCCAACATTAAGGCAGTGTTTGTTTGCTCAGTTTGGAATGGAAATATAATTCTCTAACCACATGATTTCTTCCAATTATTTACAGTAATTAAGGAAATAATTTTTTAATATTTATTTATTTTCTATATTCTTTGAAATTGAGTTTTTTCTTCTTTGTAGACTTTAGCTTCAATTTACGCAATTTTCAAAATGTCTTATAAAAAAAAAGCTATCCCAATTTGATATCAGCCGAACAAGGAAAACGAATAGGGACGCTGGTGTCAATTGGGAGTAAGGTGAAGGGCAAAACAGTCAATTGAGAATACCTGGTCCGACTGCCGCTTGAGTTTCAAGCGTTGAGAACTCCGAACGAAAAAAGCAAATCACCTACCCCGTTCACTGCCTTTCTTGCAGCCTCTTCTCTTTCATAGTTTGTAGAGAGAGGAAACCCTAAAAGGAGAACAGAAAACGTGACGGGGCAAGACCAGAATGGCGAGTAGTTCAGCCTCAGTGAACTTGGAAGATGTTCCGTCCGTGGATCTGATGTCTGAGCTTCTCCGTCGCATGAAGTGTGCCTCCAAGCCCGACAAACACCTCATTCTCATAGGTGTTTAATCTATACCCTTCCGCACATTTTTCCTATAACTATATGCAAATGTTGCTGTATCCATGCTTTTCTTCTTATTACTGCAGTTTCATGGATTCGTAAGCCTTCTTTTGTTGTTTCTCTGTGAAGCTTTAATTTTTATTTAATTTTTGTCGTTAAATTATGCGCGAACACTGAGATTCGAGTGTTTCCTGTTGTTTGGTTCTGGAAATGTCTTGAATGTTGCGTTTTCAAATTGAGAATTGGTAACATTGATTTACAGAAAAACTTTTTATTTTCTTCCCCTGTCTATATATTTTGTTAGAAATCAGACCTAACAACAGGGATAGTACTAAGGGTTGATTTTAATGCTGTTAACATGTGAGGCTTCTTTCTTTCTTTTTTTCGGGTTATATCTCTTCTTATGTTGAAATGTGTTTTATTTCTTCTTTGTCTTGGTGAATTTTTTGCGTATAAACTTATCTGGGTCCATTCATTGACTATGGGCATCATTGTAAGAGAATGGAGTTTTGGGGGTAATGAATTCACATACAAGGGAGAAAATATGAAGTTGCCTCTGTTTTCTGTTTGATTTTATTTAGACCATACATGATGCAACGCAGGAAAAAAAAATATCAGTTTTAGATTTCCAGAAAATGGACTGTTCACCAGCTTTTTGTGTCATCTATAGCTTAGGGTCTTACTATAGTGGTGCACATTTGGAATTATGACAAGCTTTGTGATTGGCAGGTCCACCTGGATCTGGCAAAGGTACTCAATCTCCAATAATTAAGGATGAATACTGCTTGTGCCACTTGGCTACTGGTGACATGTTAAGAGCTGCCGTTGCTGCTAAGACCCCTCTTGGAATTAAGGCCAAGGAGGCTATGGACAAGGTCAAGATTTTCTCTTTCTAATATGTCTCATGCGTTGCGTTTGTGGTTCTCAGCTGGATTTCTAATAATATTTTCCCCTTTTTTGTTACGGTTTTTCAGGGAGAACTTGTTTCTGACGACTTGGTCGTAGGAATAATAGATGAAGCGATAAAGAAGCCTTCATGTCAGAAAGGTTTCATTCTTGATGGGTTCCCTAGGACTGTGACTCAAGCAGAAAAGGTGTCCTGTCTTTAATGTTTCAACCATCTTGATATTGTTAGTTCTTCTTTTGAAGAAAAATAAGGTTGTTCACATCATGTTTTTGTCTGACATCTATTTGCAGCTTGATGAGATGCTGCAAAAACAGGGAACTAAAATTGATAAAGTGCTCAATTTTGCAATTGATGATGCTATTTTAGAGGAAAGGATTACTGGCCGCTGGATCCACCCTTCAAGTGGGAGGACCTATCACACAAAATTTGCACCTCCTAAAGTCCCTGGAGCTGATGATGTAAGCCGAAATGAATAATCTTCTTCTAGTTCTTCTAGTTACAAAAATCTAATTGATTAGTTATGTGCAACTTGGACCTGCCGTTCTCTGACTTTTAATATTTACTTGATTCATGGGAGTGGTTAAATGGCTTGTCACGATCGACGATTTACAAACTTGACACATTAAGGATATTCCTCTATAGCTATTATAGATTATCCTCAGCCTGGTGGAAATTCCAAATGAAATATGTTATATCTGGTGACAGATTTTACTAATGTAACTGAAGGTCTCTATATATGCAGCATCTGGGTCACATTTGACTGACAGTCATAGATAAATTAAACCGCAAATATTTTCCTCCCCTACTTTCAATGGGGGTAAGGGCTGTCATTAAGCCTAAGGCCTGCTGATTAGATAGTTCATCTTAGTGCTCTCTTTATAAGCTGCTTCTCTGCTTTGCCAATGCGTATAAGTTTTGTTAAATCAAATTGTTGCCTTGATTTGTTTTCTTTAAGGTAACTGGAGAGCCTTTGATTCAACGTAAGGATGATAATGCTGCTGTTCTCAGGTCTAGGCTGGAGGCATTCCACAAGCAAACCGAACCGGTACTTTTTGTGTTTTCAACTTAGTGTTTTTATTTCAGTAAGCTTGTCAATGATCTGCAATAATTCCGGAGATTGTTCTGATCATCTGATGTAATTTGTGGTGGCATTTAAATTTAGTTAATAATCTAGGATAAGTTGAAAATAATAGTAATGTGGTTCATTTCCCAAGCTAGGGATTAAGGTGGGAAGTGATGGGCTCTGAAGAAGTTGCATAGTTTATTTCCTTGGCAGCCTTTGCTTATTTCGTTTAGGGAAAATAATAGAAATAGGCTGAAATCATGTAGTTGTTGCAAGTGGCATTGGGCACTTTACATGCCACTTCCAGTGGTCACCTAAAGTTCTTGTTCTTTGGGTAAATGCCCATCATGCAGTAACCTTCAAACTCTGTGCTCTCTAAGGTTAGACACTGGGAAAGGTGCCCATCTGCTAGGTATATTCTAGGGACCTGTGAACTTTTGTTATGTGTTTATGTTGGAAAAAATTAATGGAATGGTATCTTGCAGATCTAGGGATGAAATAATAACATGTTTCCTTGTCTTTCACTCTGGTTATAGGTTTTGCTAATTGTTGCTTTAGATTATTACCTCCACAATTATCAAGTTGTAGAATATCTTTTGATGGTTTTTTCATTCAATTATGATGGACCACTTCACTGACTATAGTCTTCATAATGTCTCTATATATATCATTTGAGGGACATAGGGGTGCAAGCCTTAGGCTTGAAGCCATTTCCCCTGCCACCTTATTATAATTTTTAAGATTTATGCTGTTTTAATTTTTCTTTCTTTAATCAAAATGGTTTTTAGCCTTGAATAAAGTTCTCTGGAAATACTTTTCACTCTGATTGAATGTTCACTGAGTCTCTAATAGAGGGATTCACTTTTGAGTTGCAGGTGATTGATTATTATTCCAAGAGGGGACTTGTAGCAAATCTTCAAGCAGAGAAGCCTCCACAAGATGTCACGGCTGAGGTTCAAAAGGTCCTCTCATGATGAAATGGATTGGCACTTTGGTTCAGAGAATGCTTGTCATGGATCTGAGCCCTTTTAACTCAAAAGAAATTTAGGTTTTTGAAAACTTGAGTTTTGCTTGTGTATGGAGTATGCTTATAAACATACTGATCCATTGGCATCCTTGAGTTATTACTGCTTCAGCTGCAAATTACAGCTATCTCAACACAGAGCATTAGCTAAGGTCACCATTTAAAATAATTAAATCTCTGACTGAGATATAACAATTTTAGTTAATTGATGGTGAAGGAACTTGATTTTTTACTATCTAGCAGATTTGGCCTGTTCCTCTTTTATTTTTGTTAGTGCCTCAGCAAATGTTCACATGTTATCCTGCAGAATTTGGCATATTCTTTTTATTTTTGTTCATTCCTGAGCAAATGTTCAAAATACTCTGATTTTTGTTACAAATAATATGAATTTCTCTGACAAGTTATGAAGGTGGACGGAGAGCTAGAGATAAAGGAGTTTTCTGATAAAGATTGGTAGCTGATTTAATTTATCGATGGTATTAGAGGATGATTTCCATAAACAGGCATTCTAGGTTAGTCAAGAGAAGGCATCTGCCTTCCCAAAGGAAAATTGTAGTGGCAATATTGGTAATGTCGTATCATTGCCCCACAGAATTTTGGTTAGATTTTCTGCCAGAATATAAAACATGACATAGATTTACTATATCAGCTTGTGCAACACTTCAAACCCAAGCAAGGAAAGAGAATGCTGGCATGACATTCAAATATCACCACAAAATCGTCTTGCAGTGCAAGTATTTTGCAATTGAAGTTCTAATTGCATCCAGTAAATTAGGTGCTATGTCAGTACATTAAACCTCATTTGATAATTTTACTGTGCCATTGGTTGGCTGTACATCCAAGGGAACAATCACAACTAATCCAGCAATGTTCTGCTTATTGCCTCAGACAACGATCTATTAAGTATTTGAGTTGCAATGAGAATAAAGAACTAAGACTTACATGTCCACCGCAAGCTCTGAATCCAGATGAGAGAATTCTTGGAAGAAGACCTTGAAATGCTGGTACGAGTACTTCACATCATCAACAGCACACATTTCCCGGATGCTATGCATGGACAATTGAGGGGCACCTACATCTACAGTACGAATGCCCACACCACTTGCAAGAATGGGACCAATAGTTGAACCGCAAGGCATGTCATTGCGAACCACAAAGTCCTGCGTTGGTAGAAATTTTATCAGTTACCAGATCCTCCCCAAATCAATTCTCATGCAACGACTTGACTCCTTCCATGTAGGGTAGAAAAGCTACAAATTCAACCATTAAAAAAAAAGAAATTGAAAAAATCCACCATGAGAAATTGTTTTCCATCTTAATTATACAAAATACACTCCCCAGGATTACACACAGCAGGTGATGACACTGACCTGGACAGGAAGGTTGTGCTTCATCGCTATTTCTCTGAATATGAAGGAGGTGACTGCATTAGTTGCATAGCGCTGATTTGCATTGTGCTTGATGACAAGCCCTCCATGTAACTTGGGCTGATGATTATCTTCATGTTTGTCCTGAGAAATAACTCCAAATAAGTGCAGTGAAACAGAGAAATTTATCTGCACTGGGAAATTTAAGTACATGATACAACATACCAGGTAATTAGGGTGTAAAGCATGTGCCATGTCTGCAGACACCAGAAAACTCCTCTGGATTGCTTTCTCAAGAGGCTGAAAATATCAATCAACAAAAAGACCAAGGAGTTAGAGGAATAACAATGATGAAAAGAGCTTATGAATAGAAGATGAAAATGCCCATCCCTCAAGTTCCAGGAAAAAAAAAAGGAACAAAAACAAAAGAGAAAGGAGGGAAAAAAAAGAAAAAAAAAAAAAGCAATTGTGCTACTCCTTCAATCCTTTTGATAGGCATTTCCTAACTACTGCCCTACATATGAAACACGGGTCAATCCCGTGGGTGAGGACACCCCATCCCAGAGTGCGTTCACATCACATTCACTCCTTGATATTCAGCAAGATCCACAAAATCCTGTTTCAGGTAATCTACCAGAAAAACTGAACTATGTGCTTGACACGTTTAGTTAGTTACCCGCTATAAAGTTATTAGCACTGAATTTTTTTTTCTCCTATTTGTTGCAGCATGAAGTACACCATAATAACAGCATTTAGAAGATGGACCAGAACCCACATCCTCAAATTGCAAGCATATTCTGAAAGCGATTCTATTTAAATACAAAAGATATAGTTTGCTTTCAATCAGGAGATATCTGAGATGAACCATATACCCCTAACCAAAGCAGTATTTTCAACCTCAGCATTGACATACAGGATTATGCAAGACACTTCCTTACAGGTAAAGTTCATGCAAGTAGGAAACTTGACTGTATCTCCGTTTACTCCAGCACTCAAATAAAGGTTCAGGAAGTATATAACCAGAAAAGCAAAAGGTGCTCCGCAGCCAAATTACAAAAGGATACCTATAACATGGATTTTCTAGGGAAAATGCCAGAATAAAGAAATGGACAAGAAACAGTCAACACCTTAGAACATGGAACAAAGGAATTTGTTATCCGCGATAGGGCATCTAACATGACAGGAGAGCCAGCTCCTTGCGCTGAATCAGATCCAACCTCCTCATGATCAAACAATGCCACCATTCTAACACCACTCTCATCCTCAAGGTCGCTTTCAGAAGATGTCACATCTATCAATGCCTGAAATTGACATTATAAGATAATAAATGATTATCAAGTGCTGTGAAAAACAAGAAAGATGAGGGAATAAAGCTTTCTACCAGCTCTGACTGTAAAATGGGATGCTTGAACCAGTCTAATTTAATTGAACAATAGACCAAAGGACATCTCATATGAAGGCTACCATGAAAATTTTACAAATGATAATCACTAAAAGTTTCAAAAACCACTTCTAGTTGCCAATCACAAGATTAAAGTCACGCGACTTCCTTACAGAAGAAAAGAAATGTACCACATTATATTATTCATTGAACAGTCAAACTCAACCATGTCACTGTGCCAATATTTCTGTGAGAAAGAATGTTTGTAACAACTCATACCTTCAGAGAGCAAAATGACATGCAGAGATTATCAAGCCTCCCTGAAAAGATGAATTCCTTTGTTGCACCAGCCACTATGCTGGGTTGAGTGTCACATGCTTGCAATTCAAAATCACATATATCACCTGGTTCACAACCAAGCTGACTTGCAATAATCTAGAAGAAAGAAGAAACAATTGTTAACACAAAATATCAAGAATCCAAGACAGCATCTAGTCACAGTATAATACTAGGCTTAAAAGATTATTGAACCTGTAAGAGAAGTGGGTGATGTTTTAAGTTATTAGTGGTTAATCTCTCAGCAGATTTCTTTCCATCAGTCTGAACTTCGCTTTCAACTAGACCATTTTCTGTAACCACCTTATTCAGTTCTGCCTTTGAAAAGAAAGAACAAAGCTCATTGATTAGCAGAGTAATAATTTATGACAACTGTTGATCTGAAAAAGAATTGCCAAATTATAAAAGGATCTTAGTCCAGAAGTAGAACCTAACAGAACCATATTTGAAACTTTTAACTTGTAAATTTAGCAAAGTATTACTGTGAAATTCAATCAAAAAAGCCTTTTTCCAAGACTCTTTTCCAGTGGCTACCATCATAATCATACAAATTTTATCCTGCAATTTTTTTATTATCTCACCTAATCAAGGGATCATATATTATTAGCCAGCACCAAGACAAGAAAGAGAGACACCATGATTCCTGCCAGAACATTGTAAGGCTTGAAACGGAGAAAAAAGTTAGACCAAAAACTAGTCTAGGTACTGTTCTTAATGCTGCTTTCTGGAAGTCAGTATGGTTAGCACACACATGTGGACACACATATCATGCATGGAAAAGAACTAGAGATTGCATAGCAGAGAATTTCTTGTGCCAACCACTACTGCCGGTGTTATAGAAAAGGTTTTAATGTGGTCTGCTTTGAAGGATAATGCATCTATGATTCTTAGCTTTTTTGCTGGTTAGTTAGACACTCTTGTTATGTTGCTTGCACTCCGTAGCAGCACTTCTGCTTGTCACAGTTCATCTATAGATAAGATCTCAGATTTACTACCCCCAACCCTCCAAAAAAAGAAAGAGAAAAGAAGCTAATCTAAGGCTACAACACACTATACAAAAAATAACATTTAGCAAATTCGAGAACTTTTAACTTTTTTCTTTCTTCTTAAGGCATATGAAGTAAAAGTATTTCCAAGATTACCTTAATTGATGTTGCCAATACTGGAAGAAGATGACTCTGTGTGTTCACCTTAAACCCCTCATTAACACCCCTGTTCAAAAGACATCTTTTTTTTTTTAATCAAAAAAGGACAACATTATATTTTTCTATCAAAAAAAAGATAACATTTATATTTTTTATCAAAAAAAGACAACATTATATAATTTTCTTAAAGAGCCCCAAACCCAGCTGAAAGTGGGAGAGAACATTCCCAAACATTAACCATATCACGCACAATAGGAAGACCAACAAAAATGTAATGCAAAGCATAACTGCTTAATGAACTATTAAATGAGGCATTGGCAAGAGAACCTGTCTAAATGAATCGCCAGGGTAGGGACTCGCATTATGGGCTCCTCAATTCTAACTAGACGATGAGAGTATGAAACAGAACCACCCTTTTCTTCTCTTACTACCACACGCCCCGCAACTGTCAAGTCCCGATCAAACCAGGTGTGCCACAACCCGCCTCCATATGTCTGAACACCAACCTCCAAATATCCACCTTTTGTCACCTGAGCAACCCATCAATATTCAAACACTAAATTCAATTGTTTCAATAACGATGTAGACATTTTAGGTATCAAGAAGAGTCCAGCACTGCAGATTACATATTACTGATGGAGTTACAGGATCACCTTTGAGACAGGCTTCAGTTTCAGGCAAGGACTGTCAGTATGAGCACCAATTACATGGAATCCATTCCCAGCAACATATCTAATGACAAAATCCACAGTATCAGCCTTAAAAATATATGAAAATAAAAAAATAGCCAAGAGCAGGTCGAACATTGAGCAGAAACACTAGTGCCCCAGATTGCCTTTAATATGCTCTTCCAAATAGGGATGAAAACTAATGCTTTTAAATTAAGCGAATCATACTTTTTACCGATGGCAAAAGCAACCACTGTGGAGTGATTCCTGGTGAAAAAATATCTCCTCCCTGACACCAATTTCCAGTCTTCTCTCTCCGAAATTTGCTCGTATCCCGCATTTCGCAGACGTTTCTTTGCCTCATCTGCACTCCGAAGAATTCAAATATCATCCATAGCATCACTTCTCAAAACCAAACAAAACCATATCTCAATCTACTCCATGATTACAAACAATAATTTTTTTTCTTCACAAAAAAAAAAAACCAAGCATAGGGAGAAAACGAGCAAAGCAAGCTCAAATATGAAAAGGAAGTGAAAACATCGAGTTAAATCAGTTTCATGATTAACCAAAGTTTCCGGAGGAACAAAACATAGAAAACTTTTCTAAGGAGATGGGGAAATGATTGAAGGACATGAAAGCTACCAACGGCATGAAAAGCAGTGGGAGAGGCGTTGAGGAAGCTGAGGAAATCAGAGACTACTGCGCTCAGACCACTTTCTACTTGTTCCTTTGCCATGATTCACCTTTGCTCTCCAACTCCTGCCTGCTATTTTTCTGCTCCCGTCCTACTGCCTCTGCTCCTAAAGAGGCTTTATATAAGAGGATTCGGGAAAGAATCACTTGGAAAGATGAATAAGGAAGAATAGAACTTCCTCCTCTGGGCCAAGGCCCAATAAGGCCCGTGAAGAATTTGAGGGGGCAATTCTGGTATTCCAGGTTATTTCCGCTTTCTGCTTGGGAAAACAGTTACATAACGAAAAAACCACCAGGGGTTCCAGAGACTTGACTGCTCAACAAAATGAGTTTTCATAGACCAAAACGAGGAACACAGGTTCTTGACTGAAGCCTCCAAGTGAAGGCAGAGAAAGAACCGGTAGCCTGAGAGGTTTTTAGTTGCAGAGATCACAAGCAAGTGTTTTATGACAAGATCAACCAGGAACATCAAGAACCCCTTCATCACCATGACCCCATCACCATTATTTCACCTATTCAATGCCTCCCCATTTGCTGCACTCGTCTTCTCTCCCAAGAAGAGCAGCCCAAGAGGCCAGAACAAGCTCTGCATATCACCGGCATTCTCTCACTTTTTCCTCTCTCTCTTAGTTTCCTTCACTTTCTTGGGAATTTGGATCCTTAGCTTCATACCCACATTTCAAGATTCAGTTGCATGCTCTACCGTATCTCCCTCATCACCATTTTCACTGTCTTCTTTATCGAACTCGTACCCTTCATTGCTCTTTGCTTCGCTTTCTGCAGTTGATCCCAAGCTAAGGCTGAGCGACAGCGTTATGATGCCATTGCCGGCTCATGGTGCTGTTGGGAATCTGACACTGGAGGAAAGAGAGTTTTGGCGGCAGCCTGATGGGGAAGGGTACAGGCCATGCTTGGACTTCAGTCTCAGGTATCGAAAAAAATCTGCAAAGATTTCAAAAGAGAAGGGAAGATTCTTGGTGGTGGTTGCTTCAGGGGGGTTGAACCAGCAGAGGAATCAGATTATAGATGCTGTGGTTATTTCAAGAATTCTTGAAGCAGCCTTGGTTGTCCCAATCTTGCAGGTTAACATGATCTGGAGAGACGAGAGGTAAACCAGAATGACTGATTTCTAAAGAAAATCTTTCCTGTGAAAAGAAAGAATTCATTATTATATAAGCACAGTGAAAACAAATGAAGATGGAGATTTTACAATCTTGAGGTAAATGAGATATTTGAAAAAAATTTCCTGTGAGAAAGGCAAATCTTTCTTGCTATTTGTATTTTCCTATGGACACCAGCTTCTGCCTGTTTTTGTCCAAATGTTGAACTCAAAAGAAATTTGTTGTTTCTCAAGAAATTACAGTAACAAATTGTCCTTGCTTTGCTGCTCAGTCTGTCCTTGAGAATCCTGTTTTAATGTCTTAAGCTATTACATATGGAGAGTAGTTTTCTTGTGATTAAACAGTCATAAATTTTGTATAAATCAATCTGTCTTGCTGATAATGCTGCAAGTTTTCAGACATTTGTATAAATCCATCTGTTTTGCTGATAATGCAGCAAGTTTTCAGACATTTTCAATGTTGAACACTTCATAAGGACCTTACAAGCAGATGTAAGAGTTGTATCTTCCCTTCCCTCCATGCATTTGATGTCCAGAGAGTCCAGCAAGAACCGGATTCCTCCTTATGCTAATCCTGTTTGGATCCGCACTAGATTCTTCAAACAAGTAAGAAAATAAGAGAAACCTCTCCATGCTGCATTTTCACCATGTCAACCTTGCCAGCCACTGTAAATGTTTACTGTCTGTGGAAGCAGATCAGGCAGAAGTCAACCATATTAATCTTATAACTTTAGAGAAATCATCTTCTCTCATCCTAGTTTAAATTTTCTGGTTTATATAGCTGAATGAGGAAGGTCTACTAGTTCTAAAAGGGTTAGATTCTAAACTTTCGAAGAATCTTCCACCTGATCTACAGAAGCTTCGGTGCAAGGTATATTCTGAAATGGATAACCATCAAGATCACAAAAGAAAGCCTTCACTATAGCTTGCAGCTGCCTGGTCTGAACATATAGTCTTTCCTTTCATTTCCTGTTCATGTTGTAGGTAGCTTTCCATGCATTAAGGTTTGCAGCACCAATTCAGGAGCTTGGGTATCAACTTGCTAAGAGGATGTGGATAGAAGGTCCATATATTGGTCTCCATCTCCGGCTAGAGACGGATGTGTGGGTCAGAACTGGATGTGTCACTGGTTTAGGCTCAGAATATGACAGAATCATCACCAAAATTAGGGAGTCTCAACCCAAGTACCTCACTGGAAAATTGAACATGAGCTATGCTCGAAGAAGACTTGCTGGACTTTGCCCCCTTAACGCATCAGAGATGGCAAGGTATGATAGAAGCATGAAATTTGAATTTCATGAGGCCAATTTCTTCATTTTTGAGTAGGAAGAATTCCATTTTGATGTTCCTGCAGGCTATTGAAGGCTCTAGGAGCACCAGGCAATGCAAGAATATATGTTGCTGGAGGAGAGCCATTCGGGGGCAGCAGGGCTCTGCAGCCACTTGCTGCAGAGTTTCCAAATATAGTTACTAAAGAGATGTTGGCACATAAGGGAGAACTGTCACCCTATGCCAATAAGTGCTCTGCTCTGACTGCCATTGATTACATTGTTTCACTAAGCAGTGATGTCTTTGTGCCTTCCCATGGTGGAAACATGGCCCGAGCCATGCAGGTAACTATGTATTAACCAATCTCTTAGTGTGTCTGCCTGCCTGACCTTCTTACCATGTGATATGAATCATACATGGACACATGGAAGTTGGCTTTGGGAAGGATGACATTAACAACTAAACTTCATTCTCCTTCAGAATTTGGTTTCAATGTGATTCAGACAGGAGAAACATCTGTCTTACTAACAGGATTGTATTGTAACCTCAACAGGGTCACCGTGCCTATGCCGATCACAGGAAGTTCATAAGGCCAAACAAGCGAGCAATGCTCCCCTTCTTCGAAGACTCCTTCCTGTCTGACTTAGAGTTCAAACAAATCATGAAGAAACTGCACAAGAAGTCTCAGGGCCAGCCTGAGCCGAGGAGAAAGAGGAAGGAACAGGATGTGATTGCATATCCAGTGCCTGAGTGCATGTGTAAATACAAGAGAGGAATTTTTCAGACAACTCACTGAGCAGAGTCAATTCGTATGCCATCTGAGACTGATTTTTGTACATTCTCATCTTTTCCACTTAACCATGTCTATCATTTCTCCACACTGTAACATTTTTCCAGATTTGTTAGGGATACAAGCTGACCTGACAATTTTTCTGGCTTTTTCTGGGTAAATATATTCATTAAACAATATAATAAAATGGAACTTATCTTCTTCCATGACAAGTGGTTCTGGAATTCATTAAAGTCAAAAGAATGTGATGTAATTCATGAATTAAATATGCAAGAAGGATATAAAAACAATTGCTGGATTGAAATTTGTGCGAGAAGCCAGCAAAGCGATGACGCAAACTCTGAAATAATGGTTGATGATCATGGCGACGATGATCACCATCTTATTGATGCTGGAAGTAAGAGGGAAAATTGACTCGTTGTGGGAGTAACGGGCAAGCCTTGTAAACGACATCACTTAAAGCGAAGACATTTCGTCGCGACTGGCCTATTAGCTCAGTTAGTTAGAGCGTCGTGCTAATAACGCGAAGGTCGCAGGTTCGAGACCTGCATGGGCCACAAGTTCTCTTTTTTCAACTTGGACTAATTGGCTACAAACTATTAATTAATTTTTGTTAGTTGCAAATGACCAAGGCGATGTTTATCTACTTTTGCTCGCGATTTAATTGGCTACTATTTACCATGTGTCATGATGTTATTGGTGAAAGCCGGTCGGTCTGTCGAGCTCGAGCTCACCTAATATCCTATTCGGAGCGTACATTCACGCGGTCGTATTGTTCTGGCCCTCACCAAACTTTCGTTCTCCGACTTTCTCTGTCTCGCGTCGGGGTCGATCTCAACCCTCTCCGCTCTATTTGGCGGTACCGCCGATAAGGTACGCCTCCTTATTCATCTTCTATCCACGGCGATATGTGTATCAATACTTGTAAATAATATGTTTTTGTTTAATCGTTGTGTTAATTTATGTTAAACTATCTCTTAATATTTTCCTTGTTTGCTTAAGCTCGCGCATAAATAATTACTGCACATACTCATTTACTCTCATTCTGCGGTAATCAAGCTCTTACTCGTTGGAAACCGTAATCGATTTATCTTTTAATAATATATTAACAATCGCGAAATTTATATGATTTAATATGTATTAAATTTTAACAGTAACATGAAGTCTATCAATCAAATAGGATGAAAGCTTTATTTACCTATTGAAACATTGACCTTATATCTGAATCTAAATGACCCCTTTTGTTTGTTAGAGAATAGATAAGCACCATTTTCTAGAGTTCTTATGTCCTTTTTCTTTGATATGTTCAGTCATTCTTTAGTTAAAAGATTGAGGTACTCGATTGTAAATGTCTCTTGCAGATTGTCAGTGCTTGTTTATGTTAGAAATTTCTTTGAATTTTACTAAGTTCTTGCTGTTCTTTTGGTTTTACTTTAGTTGCTCTCTTGGCTGCTTGTATCAGTTCAAATAAGGGTTGTACACGAGTGTCCTCATATGAGCTTATATGAGTTGATGTATTGACCATTGCTTGCATAAAATTTAGTTGTCTCTATATCTGCTGAAACATCTCATAGGTTATATTCACTTGTATTATATGCGAGCTGTTCCTAAACAATGATTAAAATCACCCAAGGTCCTCTCTTTTGCTTGTACCATTTTACATTAAATGTTTGCCGAAAGTGACCCCAAGAAAAGATTTCACTGTTCATAAGTGATGTGAAGTACCATGAAGAGATGGGTAGGATATGGTGCAGGCCCAACTTTTTCATAATTCAATGAGTACAATGACCAAATCTAAACTTTTTCACTGCAGTTTTGTCAGTTTTTATTTGAGAAGCTAGTTTAACCATGATGAGGACATTTTGTCTCCAATGCTCTCAAGTAATGAAATTTATCTTCATGATTTTTGCAACTGATGTCTTAATTTGCTTGACTGTAACAACCTTCTTTATGGTTTCCTCATCTATTGGATCATATGATGTTCTTCTTTCCCAACTGTTACTGCAGCGTTCAAAGCAGCAATTATAACATATGGCGTCATCATTCAAAGCATTCTTGAACAGTCCAGTTGGCCCAAAAACAACTCACTTTTGGGGACCCGTTGCCAATTGGGGTTTCGTTGTTGCCGTATGCATCATTTTTCATCTTTGGGTCTTTAGAATGTACAGATGTAGTTTTTTTTCGTATGTTTAAACTTTATGGAACTTAATATAGCAGATCACACAATGGTCTAACTTCAAGTTCTGTTGTTTCTTCTGATAATTTTACAGGGGTTGGTGGACATGAAGAAACCCCCTGAAATGATTTCAGGAAACATGACAGCAGGTTGGAAAAAAAAAATGTCTGGTTTGAAGTGAAAATGAGTTCTGCATACTTAATCCATGGCTAAGCATGTTATCTTACCTTTTATGTTGGTGCCGCAGCAATGTGCATTTACTCGGGATTGTTCATGAGATTTGCGTGGATGGTACAGCCACGCAATTATCTACTTCTGGCATGTCATGCTTCAAATGAAACTGTACAGCTCTATCAACTTTCCCGATGGGCAAAAGGTCAGGGGTAAGTAACCATATAAGTGACTAATATGGAGCTACTCTCTGCTCAGTTGCTATTCTAGATGGCCTTCCTCTCTTATCTTTGCGTAACTATCTTCCTTTCTTCTTTTTCTTTTTCTTTTTCTTTTTCTTTTTCTTTTTTTTTTTAAACGATCTCCTCTCCTTGAGAAAGTTATCATACCATCCCATATTTTCTGCATACATGAACTGAATAATTCTTGAAATCAAGGTCCATCAGACATGTTTTACAGTGACGAGTCTCCCAGGTTGATGTCATCAAAGTTAAATATTATTCAGTTATCAGAGGGTCCCTTAAATTGGGAAAGCATGTAACTCTCAAATATTTGATAAAAAATTTTAACGATGTGTTTATTCTTTGCTGCTTTTCAGATCATCTATATGCTTAGAAATAAAAATGAAAAATTGGAAAATAGAAATCTGTATAAAAGTTTTGGTTCTCTTTAGTATGTGTATTCATTCATTGTAGACCGGAACATATCATAGACTTCAATTATATATTGATCAAATGCAATCAAAGTGATCTTGTTCTTACATATTTTCACTTTAGAATTGATATATTCATTGATTTATCCCTTCAACTTAATATTGAAAGCCTTCTTATATCTAACTTTTTGAAAATATTTTGCCCAGAATTTGTTAATGACAATTGTTAATTAAGTTCTTGGTCCTTTCTGTTAGGTACTTGTCTTCAGGGAAGAAAGAGGAGACCTCATCTCAGTAACTTGACGCAGCTTTCATTTCCAACTGCTTCAGTGATTCTTCTGCTGATTCCTGATGAAGATATTGTTAATCTCTTACATTATTAAGTGAATCTTCTGCAAGCGAATGCACCTTAAGTTAAACCTTAATTCAGTTTGTTCTGTATTGCAGCTTTCTTTCCATGCTCAATGATGTGAATCATGCAAGCTGCCTTTTCACATGAATGTATTTTTTTTTCCCGTCACCTGGATGTTCAAGTGCATTTTGTTGTTTCATTTTTTCCCTTTATGTGGATTTTTGGAAGACCAAATCTATAAAAATAAAAGGGTCCTTTTTCCTCAAGTAACTTTGTTATGCTGTCCTCCCTTTTGAATCCTCAGTAAAAACTCTTTTATAAATGTCGTATATGTGAATTGGGAAAATTATTCAATTTTATAGCTGATTAAGAAAAGGCAGTCATGAACTTACTTTCAGTGGCTGTTGCAATCCATTTATGGACATTTTGGGACCGAGCAAGCAAAGCCTTTATTTCTGGACTCTGCTTTGTATACAGTGTACTGGCAATTACTACCAAATAAAGCAAAAACTTTAGCTTTCATCTCAAAACCTACTGTGCATTCATCCCCATGTTTTGGATGAATGCAATTGAGTAGCTACTGAAGTACCACTCAAAACAAGATCGAATGTTGATAACACAGCAGAGGTCAGTTACATTGAAATGGAAAACTCAAGCCTCTGTTTAACTTCTGTATTGATCAAATTTTATAATGTGCTGCATAACTGAAATGGAAAACTCAAGCCTCTGTTTAACTTCTGTATTGATCTAATTTTATAATGTGCTGCATAAAACGTTTTTTGCTATAACTTAAAGTTCCTAGTGATCTCTCAAGATTGCTGTGTAGCAATGGGGACTGGTATTATGCCATCTCAATTGTAACACAAGCCAAAGGGTTCGACACTGGTTCTGTGCAGCAGCCATACTATGATCATCTTTGCAGGCAACTGAAAGCATGATTCATTATCACTACTCTACCACGGCTCTCTCGTTTTCCTCTTTGACTTAAGCTTCTTGCCTCCATCATTCTCTTTCCTTGCCTTTTTGCTTTTTTCTGTTTCCCTTGATTTCTTTCTTTTGATGGGTAAGGGTTCTAGTTCATCTCCATCTTCGACCTGATCCATAGTGTGCACCTCAGGTTGCGATGAAACTACAGCAGTCTGTGCAACTTCTACAGGCACATAAGTGACATTGCAGGATTAGTTGTTAATATAGACCAGTATGAAAGAAAAAGTCACAGATGCACATAGAAAAAGAAAGTCAAAGCGCCACTTCTATAAGTACCCTGAAACTAATCTGTTATTTTGGGAGCGGTTACATAATGTAACCCATGGTTCCCCAATGACCTAATATGATGAAGCTTCTCCTTTTTCCTGAATGCCATGAGTACAACAAGGTCCATGCCAATTATAAAAGAAGCTCCTTCTCTTCCCTGTGAGTATAGTTAATTACTACTAATTATTGATGATGAGGAGGTTGGAACAGCAGTTTCTATACACGATTCAGGAAAATGTGAATTAGATCTGCTTCTTTTTGCCATCCATATTCACAGAAGCAGACATGCACAGAGAAAAAGGAGTAAAAGCTGGCATTTTATGCCAGCAGCAGGCTGTTGTCTTCGATAATACTATCAATAGCTGCGATAAGACAGGAAGACATAAGACTAACCTTCAAATTCAAAACTGGAATCAAAAACTACACTTGTAAGATGCTGCTTCAAAAAGACCTGCATCCAACAACAAAGTTTAAATTGTAATGTCCAATCACCTAAGTAGTGCCACTGATTTAGAAACTGATTAAGAAACTCTGCAAGCATGAATCTAAAGTTCCGTCTCTAAAGCAAAGCATCCAGAGGCATCCTAATGCACTCAGTCCAAACATTATTACTTGAATGGTTTATCTACCAACAAGTTTAATTCGAGGCATCCTACTGGCATTGCATTGAGATCCATGAGACCAAGATCCATACATTTTTATAGGAAAAAATAAAGGTCTTCAGTTACATTTACCACCATTAAGAAAGACAAGCCAAGAGAACCAAAAACCAAAAAGCCACAGGGACTAACTCGTTTAACTGAATTGTAGACAAATTGTCAGAAGCATAATGTGGTAGAGTACTGACTTTGTACGAGGAAAAAGAACAAAATTAATTTGCAAAGCAGGGAAATGAAGAATTCTCATGAAGAACTCCAGGGGCATACCGAAGAAAGAAGCTGTCGTGTCCTTGTATCCCAAAAGCGCAAATAACTATCCAAACCTAAAAATAAGTCAGGTTCAAAAACTTAGTTGTCAGCAGACAGTTGCTTTAAGAGACAGCACTGCTCGTTGGACCAAACAAGAATTAGATGCTAACTGCACAATAAAGTTTCATCTTTTTTCGAAAAATACATGGGATTAAAAGAGGAAACAGGTTGGCAGGGTGACGTGTCTAGTAGAAGAGCATGCACACAAGGATTACAGGCAACCACAAAACAGAGAATAAATATGACCCTGATTGACATGAAAAACAGTGTACCATACTCACCACATGATGCTATCACTGAATGCTCTGGGTGCCTGGCTATTGATCTGATGCTTCCAGAACACTTCCCCACAAAGCATCCCAGCAATTTCCCTGCAAAATGCTTTTATTATGCACACAATTATAACAAACAAAACATCTCAAAACACCAACTAACAAAGCAATATGTGGGCATCAACATGTTCAAGGTAACACGAATGAGCTTGATCCATAGCTAGAAAACAATTATTGGATATAAACACCCCTAGCCATTACAGGGCAAAGATTCTGAAAATGAAGATTAAATTCTGCTTTGAGGTGCAAAGAGAACTTGCAGACGAATCTTCTTAAGTTACATTCTCAGTGCAAGGAGTCTTTACTTGCGCCCTGACCTGAAACTAGTTAGGTTGCCTAATTGAATTCTTTTCTCAAGTCACTCAACCTTGGGCCATCCACCATATTAAAGTCAACCCCAAACTTAATTTCCAAGCCCAAACTTAACCATCTTGATCTCAGCCAAGAATTCCAAAGCTGCATGGTCTACTCAATGGAAAATCAAACTTCACTGTCATTAAATTGCTTAATGACAGCACAATGAACTCTCAAACAGATACTATATATTTTGATGCAGTTGCGGAACAAGGCTGGATGAAAATAACATTTCTTAGGGCTCGACCCTAATAAAGAACTGCTCTCAAGCTCAGCCAACAAAGAGCAATGCAATATGCAACATGCTTATTATTTTGGCAACACCAGCACCATTTGGCTAATGTGGCTAATTCATCTTTTCGCAATCACAGTTGACACTAGACTTTAAATGTATATATAACAATCCACAAGATTAAGAAAGTTCTATGAAAAAAGTTACTTCAATAATGAATTTAACAACTATGTTGAGAAGAAAAGATGACCTACTTGGAAGCATATTTTGAATCAAGATAAGCACGGTACCACAAAATGTATCAGAAAAGTATTTACCGGTGCGAATGTCAAAGGAAGCAAGGTCGCCAGACCCATTTCCAACATAGATTGTACAGCCATCCAGATCCTCAGCAACTGATTTGATAGAGGTCTCCCGGAAATCAAATGATATAACGGGTCTTCGCTGAGCAGAAATGTCATAAAGACGAACCTACCAAAAATACAAGTTACGAAGCAAAGATAAGTACAAGCCTGAAACTTGAAACAATTTGTTAGCCGGTTCTCCTTTCAGAGAACGAGAAAACTACCTTCAGAATTTTCATAGGCAGACTATCCAAATGATTTATTAACAATTTCAAAAAAAAAAAAATCTTTAGCACCGTCTTCCAAACAAGTCAACACTTCCCCACAATTTCGAGAGCTGAAAGTTGTCGAAATGCTACTGAATGCAGCCTAAACTTCTCTACACATGTAAATAATTCTGATAGACCAGAAAGAAAATTACCAATGCTCCACCAATTTAGAAATTCATAACATCAATACGTAGAGAAGTCATAGGGGAGAAATTTCTCTTACAGCATCCAACAAAGAAAATTCAAATAAACTTGCACAAAAAGGAAGTTGCACAATGTATTTTGGAACACAAGTAATATGTAGCAGTTAATGTAACTTGAGTCTTCATCTAAGGGCATAAAGAACATAATCCTTAAACTCCAGAATTTCTTATATGATATTTCTGGACTTTAGCAAAACCAACAGACTTGGCATGACTCCATGGATGCAAACAAAAGGAAAGAAGAGACAAGTCTGGAAGCTCATATTTTAAAGAAAAATGAATTGATGCTAATTCTAGCTGACAAAACAAATTCATTAAAAATTGTCTTCCCAGACACTTTAATATCAATTCTTTCCAACATAAGAGAAGAATGATTGTTTACCAAAGGTTACCTGATGACTGTTAGTGCCAGCCACAAATTTACGGTGATCATCATTATTCAGGAATGTGGCAGAAGTGAACCAAGTAGGAGTAAAAATACCAAGACTGTTCTTCGGAGGCTGCATGTGATAGACCATATTAAAATGACTTTATGATCAAGGAGGCCGGAAAAACAAGAACAGCTGCTGCCTTATGAAACAGGAGTTGACAGGAAGATTAAAAGGCTTACAGATTTTGCTGTCCAGATCTTAGAGCACTCATCAAGATCCCATACATTAACTTCAACACCTTTCCTGAATTGAAAATAAGTTATCAGGTCAGTAAGCTATTAAACATCATATCATGCTATCACAGACAGAGGAACAAAACATTGCAATATTCGGCAAGAAAACACACCCTCCAAACAAGGCATATTTTTCACTTCCATCAACTTTAGAACATAAGATGTTACCAGCAGCGCAGACTTTCCAACTTTTGGGAGAACCAATGCTGGAAGACTCCGCTCGTAAGTTGGCAATATCAATGGACCTCAAGCTTGCATTTCCTTGTGTTGTACATGTAAGCAAAGTGCATGACCTGGTAACAAACAGTGTAACAGAAATAAATATCACCATACATATAAGACAAGTAAGATAGGTGCATAATCTTAGAAAGCCTCTATGTACATATGATACATCTTTGTAGACAAGAATTTCACAAACATCAGCTAAACAGAAGGCTACTGTAAGATAAATGCACAAACCACAAAATAGAGGGGTGAACGTTAATACAGTTGAAAATACCCAAGTTTAGGAATTTAAGAAATGCTAAGAAGTAGAGTCTTAGCAAGTGTCATTCATCCACACAAATAACAGGACCTAACTAGTATTTCAACTTATAAAGTAATCTTAATTTGGTAAGAAGAACTGCACAGCAAATTAAAATTGGCTGCCTTTCAATTTCAATCCGGATATCAGTAGAAATCCAAGAAAGTAACAATGCTACAGCACCTGGTTGCTGGGTCCAGCTTTTGACTTCTGAATAAATGTAAACCAACAATAGCATCATCACCAGGTCGAACACCAGCGTCACCATAAGTAGAAATTGCTAAGTGAAGATTCCCATTAAGTGGATTAAGAATCTCAATCTGCGACACATTTTTCATGTAGACAACACAATGAATACTTATGAAACCCTAGAACTACTAGATGATTATGAGTGTGAAAATGCATTCTTGATATTCTCAGTCTACAAGGAAGAGAAAATAAGTTGACTTACTGATCCATTTTTTCTTGCAACGGCCAATAACTGTAACAGGAGTGATTGCAGCATTAGAATTCAAGTAAGACAATGATTAAAGTACTGCCACGCAACTGAGCAGACACTTCCATAACCAAAAACAGAGCGAATAGTGAATCGATACATATTAATCATCCAGTAAAAAGGGAAAATTAGGAAAACATGTACCGGGTCCGATTTGCGGTCATCTATGGAGGCGGCAAGCACGCATTTAGACGAGTCCGGGTCGCCCCATCTATCTACCACCCTAGGGACCCCTGCTTCCTTATCTCGAGCTTCAATAACTGCTCATCATATCACCCAAAATGAGAAAAGGAGGCTCATGAATCAGAGTATAATATACAGACCACAATATGCTGATAATCTGAATGAGCTTTTCATAAAACATGAGTGTATTGTGTGCAAACATCAATAATAAGAAAGTTCACCTTTGATGAGACCGAGTGAGTCGAAGGCTAGGGCTCGAAGCGGAGGGCAACCAGGGCACTGTACTGTGGTGGTACGAGGCATCTTCGCAAGGTAGTTTTAACTCAAAACCCCAGCTCAAGTGCCCTGTCTCTGAAGCAGAAACCCTTAAACCCTTCCTCCGCTTTTCATTTCTTTTGCGACTATCCCATTAAGACCCCACTTCTCAAATAATTTCATTACTTCCCAAATACTTTTTCTAATTCGTTAATTCCAAAATACTTTTAATAATTTCATTATTTCCCAAAATACTTTTAATAAATTATATTCTACCCCCACAATATTTCTTCCATGCAAATAATAAAAGTTTTATATGTGTGTATATATATATATTACTAATGCCAAGTAATAAAAACTGAAATAGACATACTATCATCTTAATGTAGTAAAATTTAATATTATATATAATTATTAAACCAAAAAATTAATTTTTTAAAATATAATTAACATCTGTTTGTTGCACAATAATATTAATTTTTGTTTGATAAAATTAGATATTAATAATATTATTTTGATTTAAGTTATTATCGTTATTTTATTATTAGTATCTAGTTAAGGACATATTGTTTTATGTTTATTTTTTATTCCAATAAATATAATTATTCGGTTTGAACTTAATCACTATAAACTTAAGATTGATAATAGGTCAAATTTGATTTGGTTCATAAAATTATGGTTCAAATTTAATCTGTAATAAAGTTTAATAGATTTTTTATAGTAATAAATTGTCGAATTAGTCCATTTAAAAAATACATAATCAGTTACATACCCATAAATTTTATCATTAAATTACATTGATAAGTTATGTTATTGGATCTTAAATAGTTTAATTTAATAGATTTTAAATAGATTATGTATGGGTTGACTTAATAAATTTTATATAAATTAATTTAATAAATAGTTTTATCTATTATTTTAATAAATAAATAAAATAATTCTCAACATGTACAAAATTAATACTAATAAAAATTATATGAAAAACTGTGTAACTAATAGCTTCGAACTTATAAAATATTAAATATACAATAAATTTAATATATTTTTAAGTATAATATTAAAATTATTAAAATTAGTGAATAATATATGTTACTATTTAATTATAAAATAAATTTTAAAAATAGTAATAATATTTAATTAAAATAATTTTATATTTATTGTTATAAAATGAACTAACTTATAAAAATATGTATATTTATAAAAAATAAAGACATATGTTATTGATTTTTTTATTGGTTAATTTTATATATTTATAAATTTTATTATGTAAAGTTATTAAATTTAAATGGATTCAGCGAAATTAATAAATTAATTAATCTAAAAAAATCTAATCATCGGTCTAACTTAAAATTTAAGATATACCACTTAATTTGTTTATAAAATAAATAATCATAATTCAATTCACTTATTAAATAGACCAAATTAAAATTTATTGAATTGAACCATAAATGAGTCAGAACCACAGACTACCAGCCCAATGATCAACTTTGACTGTAAATTTAATTCTCACTTCTTTTACGAGTTCAAAGTCTACTAAATATGAGTTAATAAAACGTTATATATTAATTAATTGGTTTAATTTTATTTTTAAGTATATTAATATTTAAAGGTAAAATTATGTCAAGCTTAAAGTATTTCGTATGATTTTTACTTTCGTAATGGATATACGTTTTAAATGTGATGATTTATATTATAT
Source organism: Moringa oleifera (assembly GCA_021397835.1). Lineage (NCBI taxonomy): Eukaryota > Viridiplantae > Streptophyta > Magnoliopsida > Brassicales > Moringaceae > Moringa > Moringa oleifera. Next base: position 7,725,239 of record JAJFZO010000344.1, on the reverse strand, counting down.
TTCATCAATGATTATACATTATAATATAATATTTTCATTTTAATACATTAATCTAAATATATAATTCACATAAATATTGAAAATCAATAAAATTTTTGTATTTATAAGATACTATATACTTTACATATCGTTGCAGGCTTAAAATTTTAAAATTAGTTTTTTAGTTATTTAAAAATATATTAAGATTTTATATTATATTTATTGATAAATACACGTTCAATGTGAGAATGATGAAATGTCATTTACATACCTTATATAGCATTAAATTGTTTTGAGGATGGGGCTACACAGACTGAGGCCCCATTTTCCCAAGGGGTCTGGCCTTATTTTTTAAAAAATTTATAAGTTAATAAATATTATTTTAAATAAACTTTAATTTATTTATAGATTAATTTATTTTTAATTTATTTTAAATTATAAGAAATATTTTTTAATTTTTAAGATTTAAAAATATGAAAAACGTTTAATGATGATGATTTTAACAACATTATCATAAGACATAAAAATCTCTGGAAGTCAAAAAAGCATATTAAATTGTTGGGTGTTTAGTCATTGAAAAAGTGACAAGAAAAATGGCCACATGCAATGCAAAGGCAAAGGCAAGAAACCAAGAGAAAGGAAACAAAAAAAAAAAACCCAAAAATAAATTAAAAGGGAAGCAAAGCACATCTTCTTAAACTAATATTGAAGTATAGTGTTTTTCATGCTTATCTTCTCACCACGAAAACGTTGACGTATTCAAAGTAAAAACCCAAAAACAAAAAGTTTGGCAGCAGGTTTTTTTGGAAAACAAAATAAGAATAGCCAAATCGAATGCGCCAAACAGACCTCTTTCTCTCTGCCTCGCTTGCTTGCTTTTATTTGTCAGCTTCTTTATATTGAAAACTGACTATCAAAGTGTTCTCTCCCTCATCTCTCTCTGTGTGCGTGTCTGTGCTGTCAGTCCCTCTCAGGAGCTGAAAGGTCATTGCGACAATGGCAACAGAGACAAATCAGAGCCGTTGGATCGACCCGAAGAGTGGCTTTGACCCGCGAACGAGGACATATCACAGCCTCAGACCTGACGTCCCGCTCCCTCCGCCTCATCAGCCTCTCTCCATCACCCAATTCTGTCTTTCGCTCTTCCACTCGTCTGCCAAACACGGTGCCATTAGCTTCATTGTTGACGCAGCCACGGGCCTCGGTATTTCCTACACTGAGTTTATTCACCGGACCAACTCCTTAGCGCGCTCTCTTCAGAAACGCTACTCTCTCTCCCCAAACGACGTTGCTTTTATAGTGTCCCCTCCTTCCTTACACGTCCCCGTTCTCTACTTCTCTCTTTTGTCGCTAGGCGTTGTAATCTCTCCTGCCAATCCGCTCGGTTCTGACGCGGAGGTAGCGCACCAAGTCCAACTCAGCAAGCCTGTCATCGCTTTCGCCACCTCGCAGACCGCCCGGAAGCTCCCCTCTCTGCGGCTCGGGACCGTCCTGCTCGATTCGCCCGAGTTCCTGTCCTGGTTGTCTCAGCCGGGCCACGACGGTGAGGATAACCACAGCTTCATTGACCGACTTCAGGTGAGACAATCCGACCCGGCAGCAGTTCTCTACTCCTCGGGGACAACCGGGCGGGTCAAGGGTGTCCTGCTGACTCACCGGAACTTGATTGCCTTGATTGCGGGGTATTACCATATAAAGTCCTCCGCTGAGCCTGCCCAACCGGACCCGCCTCACTCGGTGTCCCTTTTTACTTTACCTCTCTTTCATGTGTTTGGGTTCTTCATGTTGCTGCGGGCGGTGTCCATGGGGGATTCTGTGGTGTTGATGGGGAGGTTCGAGTTCGAGACGATGTTGAGGGCTGTGGAGAGGTACAGAATCACGTACATGCCAGTATCTCCGCCGCTTATCGTGGCTATGCTGAAGTCGGACTTGACCAACAAGTATGACTTGAGCTCGCTCCTGCTGCTTGGGTCTGGCGGTGCCCCATTAGGGGAGGAGGTTACAGAAAGATTCAGAGAAAAATTCCCAAATGTGGAGCTCGTGCAGGTAATGAGGAAATTGCCTTTTTTTTTTTTCTTGAATCTGGGATTTTTGAGTTGTTTCTTGTTTGAGCTGTGTTTGTTTGACTTTGCGATCATTTGTGTTGTGTGTTTGGATTGCTGGGGATACTGATGCTGATACTATTCTCGAGATCTTCATAGTCCATGTATTCTATTCTCGAGATGTCCGTTGTCCCTGGATTTTGGTTGCCTTTGAATCATTTACTTTGTTGTATCACATTTTTGAATTGCGGGATTATTTTTGGTGAAGAGGTTATTACTAGTTTTTCTTTTTAATTTTGGTTTTTTGGTAGGAGCATGTAGCTCTAGGTCTATCTAACAACGCTTCAAACCATGATTGGACCTGCTTGTCATGATCACGTGGAAAATAATGCCTCTTGCTTATTGAACTTGGTGGTAGAGATGCAGTCCTTTTGTTTCTGTAATGTGATATCGTTGGCTTGATGCAGGTGAATAATTTTTTATTTTTTATTTTACTTCCATAAATTAGTAATACATGCACTTTCTGTTTCTTAGAAATAATTGTGTTGAGTATATTAATCTGTCAATTAGATAATGTCTCAACAACTCTGGTGTGAATATCTTGACCTGTTCTAAAGCTTCTATTCTTTGAATCATTCTAAAAGCAAGACTTTTTAAGAGTATGCTTTTTGCTGGGTACAGTGGCTTCCTTTGGGTTCTTTTAAAGCACAAGTGATGGGTAGTGAAAAGAATCTTACTCAAATAGCTTTTTATGTGCAGCCAATTTTAATAATGTAAACCCTCGTGACACTAGGAGATGGTCGCAATAATTGCTCAAAAACTGTGTTTCAAAGTTATAACTCTTAAAATCAACTGAAACTTTTAGGTTACCTTTGCATTTATGAATTTGAACGGCATAAATGATATTCAAGTCAGTAAAGATTACTGTGAAAAGCATGATTAAAATTTGGAAGTTTGGGACTTTTCAAGTCCATTAATGCATTCACATGCCGACTATTTAACTGAAGTAGAAAGTATATTTTTTCTTCTCTATTTCGTTCTTTCTCTAGAACCTAATCTTTGGGTGCAGTTTAAACCTGCAAAGCAGCTCACATTCAGATTCACTTGGAATTCTTTTATCCATATGAGTCACTGTGTAAACAAAATTGAAATTTCATGGAATTGGACTCAACATTCTCACTTGGCTTATTGAACTGCTATTCAGTTAGAAGGCTTTGTATTTGGTGTGCTTGGGTGGTTGATTATTAATTCATTGGTTGAATCATTTTGTACTTCTCATCCTCCCAGTCGAAAGATGCTGATTTCCTTGGTCCTTGTCCTAGGGATATGGTATGACAGAGACTGGTGGGGGAGCATCAAGGACATTATGGCCTGATGAGATAAAGAAGCAAACTTCTGTTGGTCGCCTAGCTGAACTTATGGAAGCCAAGATTGTTGATCCTGTAACTGGAGAGGCCCTGCCTCCTGGGCAGAAAGGAGAGCTTTGGTTGCGAGGGCCAACCATCATGAAGGGTGATGTATTATTACCTATTAATTGCATGATATTGTGCTGCTCCCTTTTTTTACTTTTTGGATGGAAGGCAGCAAAACTGGTTGGCATCTGGTTTTATCAAAGTATAGAATGGGAGTGATCCATCCTTGTTCTTTGATTTTTAAGCCTATTTAACTTTCAAGTTTTTCTCTTCTTCATTGAGACTATAGAATCACTGGATCATAAAACACATCAATCTAGTCACATAATTACTCATTAGCTGCTAGTATCATTTATAGAGTGATGCTTGTCTTCGTTTTATCCCCAGATAACATGCATTTCTAGCCCGTTGTTCTTTCCAATAGGCTTATTGTGGCAGTAATGGGGTGCCAATACCTGGCAACCTCTACCAGTGCAGGTCATGAGCATCTCTTTTTCATTTTTCTGATTTGAGTGGTTTAATGAGTATTCTTAAGGACTTTTGCTTCGAATCGGCTACCTCTATATTTTTGTAGTTTGACTTTGTGTTTTAGAATTTAACTTCCACTTGAGGCTTATCCCAATTATTTGGGGATCAGCTCAAACAGAAATGCGCCAGCATGAGCACGAGCACACAATTTCTTGCAGTCAACATCTACCACCGGAATAAAGTAATAGTACTATTTCAAAAGATTTAAAAAAGTTGTAGGGGAAGGTAAGATCATTTCTGTGCAATGCTTTTGACAGAGACTGGTTGATAACAGCTTGATGGTGGTATTACAGGTTACGTAGGAGATGACAAGGCAACTGCTGAAACCTTGGATTCAGAAGGCTGGTTAAAGACTGGCGATCTCTGTTATTTTGATTCTGATGGTTTGCTCTATATTGTTGATAGGTTAAAGGAATTGATAAAATACAAGGCATATCAGGTGATTGCCCTTCTTTGGACCTTTCTATATGAAGCCTTAGTTTTTAGTTTTTCTCACCAACAATTCGAGTAATACCTTTCTATGCGGGATGACGTGCAGGTTCCTCCAGCTGAGTTGGAGCAGATACTTCAATCCGACCCTGATATTGCTGATGCAGCTGTTATCCCGTAAGTGTCTATCGTCATTCTTTCATGTGAACCTAAGCACAAGTTAGATTTTCTCACCATTGATAGCATACAGTATTATAGGAATCTGTGAAAGCTAAAAACTGCTCACTTATTCATGTACTATAAGCAGTATCCTTTTCCGCATGCTGTGAAACATTATATCTGAAGGAAACACAAGAATGTCTATCTTTAAATGTGGAACTGGTGCATGTAGCCTGTGTAAAGTCAAGCAATAAAATGATACGGTCTCTGATGCCTAACACGCTCAAAAGATCTAACTAATGGCAAAGTATAGGGTTCATACTTGAAGACCTTCCATTGCAACTTCGTCATATAGTTTAAGCACTAGAAATACTTCGTTTTTTCTTTAATCTATCTATATCTCCATTTCAATCATAAATGAATTGGGTGGTACAAAGTGGACAACTCTCTGGGTGGAATGCTCTTCTGGTTACTCTTTTCCATTTATTGCTTTTGGTGGCAGCAAGGTCTTCACTAGCTCCAAATGAAATAGATCCTTCTAAGAAGATGGTGATGTCTAATGAAATATGCTCTCATGGAGAGAGAATGCCCTAAGTGTATAAGCTGATTGTGACAAAGTGAACTAGCCAGAATGAAATTTTCATTATTAGCTATGTTTATTTGTTCCCATGGTGTTCTTGGATGCCCTGTCTGTGACTCATTTATGTTATCTGGGAACAGGTATCCTGATGAAGAAGCAGGGGAGATACCCATGGCCTATGTGGTGAGAAAACCTGGAAGCAGCCTCACTGAGGCTCAAGTCATGGATTTTGTCGCTAAACAGGCATGTGTTGAAATTCTATACAAGTCTTCATTTAGCTTTACCACTCAATCATAGCTACTCAGTACTGACAGACCTAATACACAGTCAAGAATAAGTCAACAAGCTTTCTTGCTTCTAACTTGAAATGAAATCACCTGTCAGACTCTTTGGTGTTTGGAGCATCTCTTAACTCTAAACCTGGTGTATAGACATTTGAAATTCGAACCAGATGATCTCACATTATTTTCTTGTCCAATAGAATTTGGTGCCTTCTGTAGATTAACTTCAGGTTTTTGTTGCCCTTACATTAAAGTTGTTGCATTTCTGCTTGCAGGTTGCACCATACAAGAAGATACGTCGTGTTGCTTTTATCAATTCCATTCCAAAATCTCCTGCTGGAAAAATCCTCAGAAGGGAGCTCATCAGTCACGCTGTGTCTGGCAATCAGGCAAAATTATGACCCATTAGCTGGAGTATTATCAGGTGCCCAGGCAGAACACTTGGAAGAGACACAGCAGACACATCTTGCTCAAATTGAACATGATTGTCCAACCCTCCTCTCCTTACATCAAGGCTTGTAGGGTTCATGTAACATGGTCATTGTTTTTCTGTAATGAGTTATTTAGTCCTTAAAGAAACATAATAGACAGATTGTAAAATTTTGCTGTAACTTTCCTCTATTAATATAAGGGTTTGTGATAACTGATGGGCATAGCTAAGAAGAGCACCCTTCTTGCGTAGCTCTCTCATATGCTCTGTATATTGTACCTACCATCTCAAAGCACATTTTCCAAGACTAAATACTCTCGAAACACAGGTGCTAGGGAGATTGGAGAATCATGCGTGCCAATTTGGGCCCATGAATTACAGCTAAGCCAGCCTTCCCTTTACCTAAACACCTCCTAATCCTCCTTAAAAATCATGGTTTTCATTGCTTCTGATGTGCGCTGTATGAGAAAGGATCAAGAAATATACTATTTCTGAGCTCAATATCAAGATTTCTCAGCCAAAAAATGAAGGCATAGATACCTAATAGTCAAAACAAACTCCCTAACTGATCAGTGGGTTTCTGAGAAGTAAAACCTACCTTTCTACATGTTGAACAACCAGCTTTGGAAGTACCTGACTGCTTCTAGAGAAAAAAATATGAAGTATATAGAAAACTGAATAACTTTGTTTGGGTAAATTGCCAAAAAAATGTGAAAGAAAATGTTAGCTAACCTAAGTGCTTAGCTCATCATTCTTTAACTAGGTACTTGACCATGAAATTAAGTTCTTGCTGTCATATGTTGAGTGAAGCTGCTTTTTCTCCCTTGGAATGTTATCAAAAGGTCAATTCCTCGGTGAAGGCAAATAATTTAAGCGACCGCAGAATCTCAGTGGGTCAGGTCGCCATTGTTACTCCATCTCTGGTACTGGCACTCTTTTCTGGTTTGATTTCGTGTTATTGTTCAGTTAAGAAAGAAACCCGGTTTCAATTCCCTCTTTTATAGCTCTGATCTTCACTTCCCTCTCCATCCCTATGGAAGCTTCTCATACACAAGCAGAGAAACTCTCAGCAACCGAAATCCCTCTCTTAGGGCAACAAGAAGACCAGAACGACACCCGGCTCTGCTATTCTCTCCACCGTTTAGAGACCTTTCTCAGGCTATTTGGGTTTTGCCAGTACTCTGCCTTAAGCTCCTCTGTGTCATGGTTGTCTTTTCTCCTTCTGGGTATTGCTCTTCCTCTCTCGGCAATCGAGCTCTCTTTCTGTTCCGATTGCGAAAAATATGAGATCAAAAGCTTTGAGCTTGAGATTCTAATCTCTCAATCTCTTGTTGCTGCCATTTCTCTTCTCTGTATCGCTCACAACCTGCGCAAGCATGGCGTGAGAAAGTTCCTCTTCGTGGATAGACAGCACGGTTACACAGCACAATTTCGTGAAGAATATGTTCAAAAGATCAATGTAAGCAACGCCAAAATTTCTTACTCCAGTTTATGTCCGAGTTTTTGATTGTCCATATCTGGTAAACAAATTTCTACCACTTGACTTACGAACCTGAAGATAGAATTTAATAATTTGAAGCTCTGGTGCGCTATCAATCTTTTTGGTTGTGGGCTCTTGTTTGTACGGAAAGAATTGTCATGAGAAGATAGAAAAATAAATGAAACCTGCAATTCAACATTTATTCTGCCAAACAGAGCAGAAATTCTGTGTTTATTTGCATCTTCTGACCAGGGCAAGACATTAGTAGAAGTAGAACAGAACCATATCGACTTTCACTTTTATGTCATGAACTGCGATGAAGCCAGTTCCTTGCTCTGTATTGATGTATTGATTCCATTAAAATAGCTTTGATGAACTGATTCAGGAGTTCTCTCTCTGTTCAGGGTTTCTTCCAATTGCTGGCGATCTGGCTATTTCCATGTTTATTTGTTAAGACTGCTCGTGAAGTCGGTCGAGTCATATACGAGCACCATCATTCATGGTGGCTATCAGTTACTATATTGATCGCTTCACTGGTTTCCTGGACGTATTTGAACGCAATCTATCTCTCAGGTAGCGCTCTGTTCAATCTGGTTTGCAATCTGCAAGTGATACACCTGGAAAACTTTGGAAAACTTTTAGAAACAGACGCAGATGTTGCTGTGTACATCGAGGAACACATTAATCTAACACACAATCTGTCCACGATAAGCCACAGGTTCCGTGCGTATCTACTCCTAGAACTCCTGGTTGTGACTGCCAGTGAGTTCATGGCTTTACTGCAAACAACAGGCAACCGGAAACTCATAAATTTCATCAACGCCAGTGACTCCACCGTAAGTGAGTACCTTAAGAAGTTCCGTTCAACGGCATAGAAGGCTGCTTCCTCAAAATCATATCTTCTTTAGCTTCTTCTGTTCTTATGTCATTCGATGAAATCTGTTGCAGGTTTCCTCCATAGTTCAGCTTGTTGGAATCGTGTTTTGCCTGCACGGTGCGACGAAAATCTCCAACAGAGCTCAAGGTCTTGCTTCGGTAGCCAGCAGATGGCATGCTTTAATAACCTGCAGCTCAAATGAGAATTCTCAATCGGGAATAACCAGTAGCGGAGGAAATTTGAAGAACAAATATCCAGGAAGCTCGATTAGGAGAAATTACTCAGAAAGTGATATGGAAACAGCTGATTACGTTCCTGTGCCGACAGACACTCAACTAGCTTCATACATGTCTGCGTATCACAAGAGACAGGCTTTTGGTACGAATGCCTTGTCCCCTAATTCTTATCAAATTTCTATATGTTATATTTGTTTCTGCAGAAAAGCATGCTGAAGACGATGATATGTTGGGGTGCAGTGACATATATGCAGTCGAATCCAGGGGGGGCGACAGTTTTTGGATGGAGGATCGACAGAGCACTGATTAGTACGATATTCTTCCTGCAGTTCTCACTGGTTCTTTTTGTACTGGGCAAGACAATAACTTTCACCACCACGTGACCTTCATCCTCAAAGATTCCTCACACAAAATGTCACCGATGGCAGAATTACTGTAAACACCCCCACCCCCTTCCCTCCCCCAACCCTCTTAATGGGCAGAATGGCGTCAATTTCATAATTTCTTTGGCTTTGTCAATCATCAAGACATTGTGTTCTATTGTTAAGTTTTTTTTTTTTTTTTAAAAAAAAGGTTTAAGTGGGAAACAGGTGAGGGTTGACCGAAATTTTGATTAAATCGATCAAACAAAGGTGAATACTTGACTTTGGATGATTTGATTTAAGATTTTTTTATTTTATTTTTTGGTTCTGTTTGAGTTAAAAAATTTTAATCTGATTGTTCGATTTGAATGTTAAAAAATTAATCAAAATTAAATGGAATATGTATAAATTTAGTAAATTTTGTAAAATAAAAGTATCAAATAATTATATTCTTAATTTTATTTAATAATATCTAGGTATTAAAAAAATAACTCCAATTTTTTTTCTTTTGAAAAGTTCTTTCTTTTTTCAATTATTATTTACTTTAAATCAGGAATTAATTTGTTTCAATTTAATTAAGTTTTCCAGATAAATTAATTATTATTTTATATTTTTCATGTTAACAGTATAAAATATATGGTTTTTATTTTAATTTTAAAGTTGTTTCTTATTAATATCTGTTGATCTTTATTTAAAAATATTAAGAAATGCATCTTTTTTTATTTTATTTATACTTTATTAATGATTATATATTTTTTTAAATTTTGAATCAAAATATTTAAGATGGTTATTTTTAAAATTTAAAATCTTTAAGATCAAAAAATTTATAATTTGAATGTTACTTATTTTGAAAAATCATTTCATTTAAATGTTGTTATCGTGATTTAAAATTTATATTAAAATATTATTTTTGTTGTTATTTATCAAAACATAATATTTTAAAAACTACTATTATTACTAAAAAAAATAAATCATATCCAACGTGAATAGTTATTGAGTCAAATCAAACTCAACCAAATCAAAATTTATTGAATCAAAATTTTTAAAACTGATCAAAATTAATTCAAAATTCAAACTAAATTTTAAATCAAACCAAACTAAAACCAGGAACATTAACTTGCCTTGTATCCATTAATGTGCAATGAATTCATCAAATTTTCAATTTTAAAACCACATATTCACAGTTTTTCCAATTAGCTTCAGACCTTTCAACCCAAAGTTCAACAACTTGACTACAATACAAGAGGGTACTATTCATTTTATGGCCAAAATAAGAAGGTAATCATAGTAGAAGAACCCAAATTCAGTAGCAAGGCCTCAACTAGCAGTCAACCAGCTCCTGTAACCTTCCATTGGATCCCACGCCCATCTTCTTTTTCCACAATGGTCTGCTCAGAGTCGGTGACTCCAAAGTGGAACAGAGGTAACAAAGAAAAGTGGGCTCTTCCCCCAACTAATTAAACTGAATCAGTACCACGTCCCAATAGAATTTACATAAAGACATGAGAACCCTAGTACAACTCTGAAAGGTGATGAATACAATGACAGGAATGGCGGGAAAAGAAAAAAAAAATGGAGAGAGAGCAAAGGCGGGCTCCAGGGAGGGGGAGGGGGAGGCTGGAGACCAACTCTACAATTTATAAAGCAAGTTAAACTGAAACCTTGAAATTAAACAGGGAAAACAAGCCAAGCCAATGGCACATGCAGAGAATAAGTGCAGCAGCAGGGGAGAAGAAGAGTTCGTATTTTATCTTTAAACAAGTAAAATAGGCAGTATTCACAAACAGGTTCCCAAAAATATCCAATATAAATTAACATCAACCAGTCACCTTGGACTTTGATCCACCAGCTATACCGGCAAATTATTAGCCTTACTACTGGGCAGGAGACCTCTACAAGAACTCTAACCTGTTCCACTAAAAACTGCCTGCATATAAAAGTTGGAACTTACAATTTCTCACGCAGATAAGATGAGAAGAGAAAAGACCTTGACAAATTGAGATGCTAATAAGATTCTCATAGCAACTTGAAACAAATGCCATATTTTGTATCTCCACCACAGTTGTGATTGATGAGTTATCATGAAAATGTATAAAAGAGGAAAATAGGATTACCTGAACTAACCTGAGAAAATTGCAGGGAGGCACCTTCTGAAATGGCAACGGATTCATCATGGAGAAAGAGTTACTACAAATACTTGCCAGCATAATAAAGCTATCAAATCAAAATACCTTACAGCTGTCATTTCCATCCCTCAAGCAAGGAAGACCATATCATTCCTTGTTTCTTTACATCAGCACTCTCTTGCAAAAAGGCAGAGATATTCAAAGAAGTATGGCAAACAGAGTTTCTAAATAAAAGGAAAAGAAGCATCAAGCATCTTCAATTATGATAATGTGAATTATTTACACGTTTTTCAAGTCATCAAACTTGAAGGAATGAGAAGCAAAAGAGAAAAGAAGAGAAAGGTCCACACCTTGCCGCTAATGGGGACCATTACCATTTACAAAATCAATCAAGTAGGCTAAAATAGATCCTGAGATTTGACCGCCAGGCAATAAGCACATCCTCTATGTGCCTGCCAAAGACAACAATATACTGTGTGACTTCTTCCCTGTTCTTTAAAATTATCCTTAAGGAGTCAGAAAACAAAATTGATGAGAAGATCAATAAAAGAAGATTCAGAAATTGCTAGTGAGTTTCTTGCGCCGTCTGTCATGTCCAGTCATTCATCTACTTTGAGACCATCTTCAAGCATGCTTTGGGGGAAAAGTAGGCATGAAATCTTTAGATTTGGGAAGAGGAACTTCACGAAACCAATCATGATCAAGAGCGGCATCCGCTGTTATTCGCTGCAAGCAATCAATAAAGGCCTTCATGAGTATGACAACATCATACTCTTTAATTATAAGCCAATAACTCAATTGTACTACAAAACCTACCACATATGAACAATTACCTTCTCAGGGTCATAACATAGAAGTTCGTTTAACAAGTCTAATCCCAAATCAGAAAGAACTGGAGACCCTGTGAACGATGTCACAGGAAACTTCTTACGCAATAGATTATACCTGGGTCCAGAAGAACAAAAGAATTAACAACTACAAAAATTGGAAGACAGTGCAAGCTAACGAAAAATTAGGTCCTTGTCAATAAAGGGAAGGGAACCAATAGCCAGTATAAAATAGATCACTCACGGTTGCTTAACAAAATTCACTTTAGCTCTTGTCAATCCAGAAAAAGCAGGCCAAATCATTTCACTTGGTGTGCCAAGAATTGCAAAAATCTGCAACAGTTCCAAACATATGCATCATCAGTAAGAGAGAAGAAGCAAAAACAAGCAAGAGCTCAAGATAAGCAATAATTACCTTGTGAAGCTGATCAATGTCACTCCCACCCTTCCCTTGGAACAGGGGTTCCTTCAACAACAGTTCGGCCATTATACAACCTACTGACCACATGTCAATTGCTGTTGAATACTGTTTTGCTCCCAAAAGAAGCTCAGGTGCTCTGCAGTTTTAAAATAACAAAATGTAAATTAGTTTGGCAGAATTTCTCTCTCTAAAAAATTTAGAAAAAGATAATTACGAGTAGGCATCTCTTAAAAGCAAAGCAAGACATGGACAAGGGGCCAGAAGTCAAGGAGAGGAGCTTATTGACCTCTCCAGCTTAAACAATAATATGCATAAATGCCATAAATGCTAAGCAATTCTAACCTCCCAACCCATGTTAGAAAAGCAGAAACCCCACTAGTCTATTCTAAACAAAAAGCTCAAAGTGAAAAATGTAAATTATTAGTGCAACTCACCTGTACCATTGGGTGACAACCAACTGGGTATAAGACTTGCATGGACTACCATACTGTCGTGACATTCCAAAATCACATAATTTCAGCTCACCCTTGTTGTTTAAGAGAAGATTTGATGGCTTCAAATCCCTATGAATGACCCAATTATTATGAAGATAACTGACACCTTCCAACAACTGTAACATCAGGCATTTGACTTCACTTGTACTAAAGGGCTGCTTCATTCTGCTCATTAACCCCTTAAGGTCATGTTCAACATGTTCCATGACCATAAAAACATTATCAACATTATCCACCACAACTTCTTTCACATTCACAATTGAAGGATGATTAAAAGACAAAAGAATGTTGACTTCCCTCAAAGAAGTCAAAGGGAACCCATACTCATCCTCCCTTCCAACATTCATCTTCACCTTTTTCAGTGCCACAATCTCTCCTGTCATCTTATCCCTGGCTCTATACACGACACCGTAAGTGCCTTCGCTTATTTTATTCAATTTCTCATATTCAAAAACACTCCTACTACTCTGCAGCATATTCATGCCCCCTTGAGTGACGACAGTTGGCTCTTCAGCATCTAGCTCCAACAGGTCAAGAACACTACTCTCACCACTATCCTGGTCAACATCTATGAAATTCTCACTCTCAAACTCATTCTCTGATTCATCTCCATTAGCATAACATTTGCCACCAGATCCAGATAATTTGGATCTATGACCTTCAGAATCCTCTCTCTGACACTCCCCACTCTCTGGAGTTAAGCTTCTCCTCACCCATCTCCCATTTCTAGGCCTGTCTTCATCACCAGACAAAGACATATGCCTTGGAGAATCACTGTCAGATGCCCACCTAGATGTCGCAATGTTTGGTGCCTGAACCTCCTCCTCCTCCAACTGACCTTCTTCACGGTCATTGTCCACATTATGTTCATGATCTACCAATGGAAACACAATTTCCAAAGGCTCCACCACTTGAGGCTTAACTGAAGAGAATTCCAATCCATTGACCTGATTCTCTGTGGCAGAATACTCCGTCGCCCTATCTGAAACAACATTTGATACCACAACAACAGATCTTGGTGGAGACAGAGCAGTAGCCACTGGTGCAATTCTGTTCCTCGATGAGATTCTGGACCTATGATCTTCTACATCCCATATAATTGGGGAAAACTTCCTTTTCTTCTCAGGAGGCATCTGAACATCATCCTCCTTTGCTGCTTCAACTCGTAAAGGACGAGATTGGAGCCCATTTGAAGGGACATGGTATTCCTTCTTATGTTGAATAGCCAAATCACGCTCACTTGGGGAAACATGGTATCCATTCAGATGGTTAATACCATGATCATGGACCCTGCTTGATTTCCCATCAAGCGTTCCATTCCTATAATGTTTTTTGGAGTGACCATAAAACTCCCCTCTCCTTGGAACATCAACTCGCCCTGTCGCCATATGATTAAGAACGACAACTCTTCTCAATCAAAAATAAAATTCAGGAAAATAGCAGAAAAACAAAAACCTAAACGCACAGATACCCCAACCCTAATCCCCAAATAAAGAACACAAATGAAATTTTGAGCAACTCTTTTTTTTTTTTTTTTAAATCTTTTTCCCCTTCTATCTATACCACCAGTCAAAACCTAGAAGGACATTAGAAATACAATCGGCAGTCTGAAAGAAACAACGATCAAATCGCAAAGCTCAAAATCAAGACACAGAGATCAATCAGGAAACAAGGACAGTCAATCAACGCATTAGAGAACAATCATTCAAAACCCTAGAACTTGACTCCAACGGCTTATCTCGCTGCCTCTCCTTCACTATTCACAGGTAATGAAAAACCTTACCGAAGAGAAATCCAACGAAGTAGAGAACAAGACTCGTGAAGATCGAATCGAAACAGATCGCTTCGATCGCTCCTCTGCTCTAAACAATAGCGCGGCGCGTGTACTGCGTTGTTTGCTTTCACTGTCTCCCCTTCGATATTATATACGCGATGTGGGCCTGTAGAGTCGGTGTCCCTAACATCTCATTACGCGGAATTTTCCAATTAGACGGCTCTCTCAATAGTATCTTACTCGCACTTTCACCGCGCGTTTGTTTTCTCACCTACACAAATCCATCTAGTAATAGGGGACTATAACGACGTCGTTTCTACATGATGTCATAACACTCACACGAGGAGTTGCTTGACGAAGTGGGTGGGCTAGGATCCCGAGTAAATTGACCAGGCCCATGAACACTTCCTGGTCAATATTGGCCTTTTGGGTATTTCGGCTCTAGGGTTTTAAAAACGAAGGCAGTTGCAGAATATTTTCTACGTCCATGAGTTCAAGGCTGCAACGGAGGGCCCAAAGTTGCCTACCCCTAGTGAACCATGACGATATCTATCAACTGCAACTCCCGAGACGGGCACAGATAACAAGAACCACCATGCCTTCATCAGAACTTGCGTCACGATTGATCATGTTACGCTGATAAAGCCATGGATTCTTTCCCAAGGATAACGCTCTGTGTAGCTATCCACTTGCCCCTTCTTTGCTCCTTTATATACGTTTCTGCTCTTCTCCCTGGTAAATGCATTACACGTAGGCTCTTTTCGTTCAGACAGAGTAGAGGAAGAATAAGATGATGGAGATTGGTACATCCGTTAACGCATCAAGGGCCGCGAAGAAGATGGACGTGTTCTACGATGTGCCTGATGGAGTGGACATCAGGGGAAGGTACGATGAGGAGTTTGCGAAGATCCTTGCAAGGGATGCTTTGCAGTTCGTTGCGGATTTACAGAGAGAGTTCAGGAACCCTATCAAGTATGCGATGGAATGCCGCAAAGAGGCAAAGAAGAGGTACAATGAAGGGGTGTTGCCAGGGTTTGACCCGGCGACTACGTACGTGAGGGAAGGAGAGTGGGTGTGCGCACCTGTGCCGCCAGCTGTTGCTGATAGGAGGGTGGAGATTACAGGCCCTGTTGAAAGGAAGATGATCATCAATGCTCTCAACTCTGGAGCTAAAGTTTTTATGGTGAGTGTGGATCTTTCCTGTGTTCCTGCACTAGTTATTGAGCTTGTGTTCATGGAAATACATGAAACAGAGCAACCGAATACCATGTCAAGCTAACATTAATTATTTGCACAAATACAGAAACAAAATATTACTCCCATTTACAGGATATATAAATGATTGCAGTTAGTCGTTTAATCAGGTAAAGTTTCATGAATTTCAATTTCTCTCCTACAAGATCAGCAAAATTCAGATAAAGCAGAAGTTGCTGCCAAGTTTCATACCTCAAATCAATCAATTTCATTGAAGGATGTTAAGATTTTATGAAATCGTAGATATTGCTTCATTTTAGTCATGTGCAGTGATTTGCAAATATTATCTTATCTGAAAACATGTCTACAACAAAAACTAAGCAGGAATGACTGTTGACCGTCATAAGATTGCTTTTGAAACCATCAAAAATAATATATGAACTTTAAGCTGTAATTGTTTTTCCAGGCTGACTTTGAAGACGCACTGTCTCCTAGTTGGGAGAATCTTATGAGAGGACAAGTTAACTTAAAGGATGCTGTTGATGGGACTATATCGTTTCATGATAAGGCCAGGGACAGGGTGTACAGGCTCAATGATCAGACGGCAAAGCTGTTTGTTCGTCCTAGAGGTTGGCATCTTCCTGAGGCTCACATCTTCATTGACGGTGAACCAGCAACAGGTTGCCTCGTGGATTTTGGCCTTTATTTTTACCACAACTATGCAAAATTTTGCCAGACTCAAGGTGCTGGTTATGGGCCTTTCTTCTACCTCCCTAAAATGGAGAATTCAAGGTAAGGAGTTACTCAGGTACTTGCATATATATAAACAATTTTAAGACAATATTAAGCTTATAAAGTGGTTTACATAAGTTCCCTGGAAATCTACCTATAGAACTGCTAAGCAAATGGAGTATATATAACAGCTCTGGCAATGTTGCAAAGTTGGGTTAGTGAATGTGATGTAAGTTGTGTGTTGTTGACAGGGAAGCCAAGATATGGAACTGTGTGTTTGAGAGGGCAGAGAAGATGGCAGGAATTCCTAGGGGGAGCATCAGGGCAACTGTTCTGATCGAAACGCTTCCTGCTGTGTTCCAAATGGATGAAATCCTGTATGAGCTAAAGGATCACTCTGTTGGTTTGAACTGCGGAAGATGGGATTACATTTTCAGCTATGTCAAGACTTTCCAGGCTCACCCAGATCGGCTCTTGCCAGACAGGGTTCTGGTTGGCATGTCTCAGCACTTCATGAAGAGTTACTCTGATCTCCTCATCAGGACCTGCCACAGGCGTGGGGTGCACGCCATGGGTGGAATGGTATTTGCTTCTTATCGTTCTCATGCATCATTTTAGATAATTGATATTCTGCGTGCCTATAGTGGAGCTGCAATGCTTTGATTTGTTGAACAGGCAGCTCAGATTCCTATCAGAGATGATCCTGGTGCCAATGAAGCAGCACTGGATCTTGTGAGGAAGGACAAGCTGAGAGAGGTGAAGGCAGGGCATGATGGGACATGGGCAGCCCATCCAGGACTCATCCCAGCCTGCATGGAAGTCTTCACAAACAACATGGGCAATGCTCCTAACCAGATCCAGACAATGAAGAGAGAAGAAGCTGCAAACCTCACTGCAGAAGACTTCTTACAGAGGCCTAGAGGAGTGCGGACCATGGAAGGCCTCCGCCTGAACACCCGTGTGGGGATCCAATATTTGGCAGCATGGCTCACTGGAAGTGGGTCAGTGCCTCTTTACAACCTCATGGAAGACGCAGCCACAGCTGAGATCAGCCGAGTCCAGAACTGGCAGTGGCTGAAGTATGGAGTTGAATTGGACGGAGACGGCTTGGGAGTGAAAGTGAACTTAGACCTTTTCGGAAGAGTGGTGGAGGAAGAGATGACCAGGATCGAAAGAGAGGTAGGCAAGGAGAAGTTCAAGAAGGGAATGTACAAAGAGGCCTGCAAGATCTTCACCAGACAATGCACAGCTCCAGTGCTGGATGATTTCCTGACCCTGGATGCTTACAATCACATTGTCATACATCACCCCAGAGGATCATCCAGGCTCTGAACATGAAGGACCTCATCTACCCTTTTGATTCCTTTGTCTGCATTGGCTCGTCTTCGGCTTTGAAGTTACTTCGCCACTGAATACTACAATAACCCTTTTCCGATGCCGAGTTGTTTATGACTTTTGTATGAATAACAGACAGGACATTGTGAAAGAAAACAAGCTGTCACGACTTGCATCTGCATGTTCTCATGTCTGCGCACAGAATCAATTCAGATTTACAGGAGCAGGAGGGCCTCGCATGGTTAAAAGCTCACAAAACTGAACAAAATAAGTCTGTCAACTTTTCTGGTTGCCAGTTACCAGCAGATAACAACCCGTTAACGTGGAAGAAAAAGCAACCAAAGTTTAAACGGAAATAAAGTTTAAATGATAAATAAAACAATTCATGAATTATATTTTCTTATTTTACATTTCAAAATATTCATTAAATTTATAATGGATAGCTCAATTTAAATTTAATTTTATATTAAAATAAAAAATATTCAAATTCTCATTACAAAAAAATTTAAATTTTTTAGTACCAAGAAAACTAATTTATGAATAAAAATTATTTAAAATTAATAACTAAATTCAAATACAAGTGATTTAAAATTATTTCAATAAAATATTTTAAATTTTTTGTAATAATGAAAATAAAGTTTAACTCAATTTAAAAATTAAAAATATAATTAATTCAATAAATATCATCAAATTTAAATTTAAAAAAAAAAAAAAAGAAGCTCGGTGGGACCTTTGGTGAGGATGTGCTTCTTCATGGAACAACATTGTTTAGGTACCACGAAAGTGGAATCCCCATGTGGGTTACCCTATCATCGCACCTATATGACAAGCCCATTCACTAAACTGATGCTTAATTTAATAACTTTTTTTAATTAAATTATTGATTAATCGGCAAATTATCTTTTGATGTAATGGCATAAGAGATTTAAAATTTATCAAATACAGAAAAGATCTAAATGTTTTCAAGAAAAATAATAATAAAAATTAAGAAGTTTTTTAAATTTTTTTATTTTATAAACTTTAAATTATATTTTATTCAATTTTTAAATTTCAACATAATAATGTTTTGTTAAATTTCATACTTTTGTTTAATTAAGTAAAAATATATAATCATCTATCTGAACTATTTATTATTTTTCACATCTAAAAGTTTTAAAAATTTTTGATTCATTTTAAATGTATATATAATTAATTACTTTTATATGTTTAAAATCTTTCATAATTTTTTTATTATAATATGCATATATAAATAACTGAGACAAGATAAATTCAGTTGTCCATTTCATCCGATAATACTTAATTATTAATTATTAAAAAATTATAATTATAATTTTTTTTAATTTATTGATATTTAATATTTACGTGCGGTCATGATAGACATATAAATCATATGATCTTACATATATAAAAAATTAAATGTTTCTATATTATTAAATAATATAATTAAAAAATTGAATGTTCCATGCATATGGGATCACATTTAATCAAAATGTTTTATATGTTTTTTTATTTTAATTTCTTTGCATGAAAAAATTTCGAAATCATCTTTATAAAATGTAAAAAATCAAAATTTTATATTTTTTTATAATATTTTTTATTAACATCATATGAATTCCCAATTTTTCATTTTTTTTCTCATCCTCTAATTTTTCAAATTATTCTATCCACTACATAACTTTGGGGTTAAATCAATTAACATCAACCTGTGTGAACACTTTTATTTAAATGGGTTCGCGGCAATTTTTATAAATCAAAAATGTTGAGATCATAAAATTTTCTTTTATGATAATTAAAAACAAAAGCCAAAAAAAAAAAAGATTTCCAAAGTAAAGATTAAAAAAGAAAAACTCAAATTGATATGTTTAAAGGAGATAACATTTTTACCTTTTAAATCTTGATTTTTTATCAATTTTTTATTAATTAATATATAGAAATTTCTATTATATTAATATTAATTATCAAAAAATATTTTATTTAATAATCACATTTTAAAATTAAATTCAAAATATCGTAGCACCATATACATAACACAAATTATGAAATTAAAATAATATTATTAACATCAACAAAATTGACGTGGATGAATATCCACCCTTAATTCAATTTAAGTACCCCCGCAACTTGTTTAGTTAGACCGGATATCGAGTTTAATGTGAGAGCTTGCTAAGTTTTATAAAAAAAAAAATTACTATTTTGACAAAATTCATCTCTCTCAATATCTCAGAGATATAAAAACATCTCTAAATTCAATTTTAAAATTAATTAATTGTAAATAACTTATAATTTAAATATTTATTAAAATATATAATATTATTAAATTTAATTATTTCAAAAAAATTATTTTAACTTAAACATTTAAATCTGTAAAAAAAATAAATAAAATATTTGTCAACTTAAATTAAAAAACATATAAAGAATATCTGAAGTTATCTTCACAGACGACAACTAGATAAACATTAAGTTAAAGTGACAAACAAAATAACCTATAGTGGTGATAATCATCAAAATGCCACTTTTGTCAAACATAGATAGTAAATACGAGCAATAGCGTAAGAAGTTCGAGCGGCTTCTAAAACTAAAAATACATCGGCGTAAATTCGGTGATGCCATATATTTGGCATTTGAGATGACCACATCTTACTATCTTTGAGATTAGGCATTTGTCAATTATGGAATGTCTTATTCCCTTAGTCTATCACATGACTTCCGATTCAATATTTTTCGGCCAAATCTTTTTGGTGGGTGGGTCCGATATTGTCGCACTTTCTTATTCCAATTAATTCATTAGATATCGACTACATTTATTTTTTTACCAAATAATTGTGACAATAAACTGTTGGATGTGAACTAACATGATCCTAACTTTGTTGTTCATTAGTTAAAGTTAAGAATCTAATATAAATTAAAATTGTTGATCTCGATTTGATCAACTTCACCTTATAGATAAACATAAAAGCTTAGTACATCAAATATTATATAATATGGTATAGACAAGAATTAATCGAACTTAGTAACAATGTTCTTCAATTTATAATATATAATACATATTGATTTTTATTTTTAATTTTTTGTTTGCGCATCGAGCAAGATTTTGACAAATTTTATAAAGTAAGGTAAGCACTATAATAAGAAAGAAGAAAATGAGTCCGTGCAAAGGGAAGCTCACTTTGTTTTGTTACTATAAAGGGAGTGTAGTGGTGGGGATAACAAAAGAGAAAGAACTTTGGTTATTTCCACAAGTATAAAGGAAAATCTTACTCAAAATAGTACTCATATACGTAAGAAGAAATATCATAGGAATCTATTATAGTTTATACCACTTCTATTATGTTTGGACCGACCCATTGTAAATTATTTAAATCAAACCATGTGTTAATATACTAATTTTAGACCATATATTATAATTGTCATATGTATTTCTGTATCCACATTTGGGTAAGCAGGTAGCTTAAAAGCAGTGCTGTTAGATTTTTTGATTTGGGTAAAAGCTAGACAGGCACTAGATCAGATGCTCTGGTGGCCAAATGAACACGTGGCACAAGCCCAATTCTACTTTCCAACTTTAATGTACCGTCAAATAATTTGGAGCACTAGCTCAGGCTTTGAATTCATCCTCCCTGCCTTTTGGGGCAATGGTGGGTCACCCAAAGAAGATAAATAAATAAATAAATAAAATTAAAATATTTTAAACGAACATTTAATTTTTAACATTATTTGAAAATTAACCTAACGGTTGGGATTTCACATAATTTTCAATTCAGGTGCCGGAATCATGGGGAAGGGGTCAGCCTTGTAGCTAAAGATGGCAAGAACAAGTTTAAGTAATCTTTAATTATAAAATTAAGAATCCAGCTTTTTTATTTTTCATTTTTGTATTTACCGGTTTAGGGAACATAATCAGTGGATTGATTGAGTGTATTGGAGACAATACACTGGATTCCTTCTATTATTGGAAAAGGGGGTCGATTTTCTTGCAGTAGATCCTAGGATGTCTGAATTACCCATTTGATCATCAAAACAGATGGGGGGTTTACCGGTTTAGGAAACCAAATCTATGTCTGGGTTAGCTTATGAATTATGATAAAAATGTAGGATGTGTAAGGCCTGATGGTGAAAGTTCTGACAGATATCATCAGAAGAGATTATGGTTTGTAATTAAAGTTATGATGATATTTTAATTATATTAATAAAAAATAAAAATTATATAAAATTTTTATGTTTAATGTATATTATCAATCAAAATTTTTATATTAAAAAATAATATATCAATGAGTGATCTATCAATTTGATTTAAATTAAATCAGTTTAATTCAAATAATTATAAAAATTGAAAATATTTTTATTGTTAAAAGGTTTCAAAATAACTTGTCTGAATTCTTTTGAAATTATTATTTAAAATTAAATAATTTTTAACTCAAGATCTATTTTTATAATTTTTTAAAAAAATTTATATATATTTATATTCAGTACTTAAAAATTTTTAAAATTTTGTGTGATGGTAGTACTTTATTTTTTTACATTTCTAAAAAATTTAAAATCAAAATTCAATGGACAATTAATTAATCTTATTAAATTTTTATAGTTAACCTCTCTATATATACCAATGTGTTTGAAAATGTCTATATAAATCAATTAATTAATAAGCAATCTTTCTCTTATTAAAATTTAAAATATTATTTTGTTTACGTGTAGCAAAAACACAAGCAATTGAATAAGCGGTCACAGAGGGAGAAAAAACAATTATGTCTTGATGATCAAGATGAAAAACGTAACTAATAATTCTTAATTAGGATCAAGTTCGCTTATGCCATTATAGTAGAATAACTCAACACATACGTCCACCTATGTTGTCTAGCTCTTACTTTGTCCGATAAAGAGAATTGCTTACCAATCGCGAAGTAAGCGAATATGACTTTGTTGCATCATGCATGCATGGAATTAATCTCTAGATCTCGAGATAACAATAAGAATAGTGACATAACTCATACGTGGATTGATATACGGATCAAATTTTGATCATCGAAAGTTGGTTCGATGATTAGAAATCCGAAATTTGATGTCGCGATGCCATGTGGATATCGACATGAAGATCGTGACAAAGATGTGTCTTCCCTATTAGTAACATTCATCGATGGTAATCATATAATTAATTCATGTGCAATGCCCCACTTCTTTATCGGCTTTATCATGGATTCTAATTTGGACAGCAACACGGAGAATTATATCCAATTAAGTAATTTGAATCTATTTGATGGAGATATTAAGGTTCGATAAAAAGAAAATGTAGGTTTGAATATCTATGAATGTTATGGTTTATCTCATGATATAAGAATGCTTTAAGAATATTTAGTTTTGATGTTTAAATTTTATTTCATGACAATACCCACGATATGTTATTTTGATCAGTATTTAATTATAATTTTTTTAAAAAATTATTTTTTATCATATTTTTAATTATATTTTTTGTTATATTTAATGTCCTCCGAAAGAATTTTTGTAACTTCAGGTGTTAGTAAGCATTTTGTTTCCTCTGAGTTCAAATTTTATTGGCATAAATTCTAAAATAGACAACAGACATAAAAGAAACCTAATCACTTTTAAGGAAGATGCCAATAATGACTAGCGGATCAAACCTAATTATTCTTTGAATTATTCAGCACATCATGGTGTTAATAATATTATTTTTTATTTGTATTAACAATAACTTAAGAGTTAATTAAAACAAAAAAAAATACATTTTATTTATAAATTTTAATTAAAATTTATAAAAATAGTTATTTATTTAAAATTCACGCTTTTGCTTAATTTTTAATGTGAATATTTTTTTATAATCTTTATAAACATTGATGATTTAAGCACACATGTAATGTATATATGATTTTTATTTATATAATTATTTTAATAAATTTTAAATACATTAAAATAAATAGAATTTTTTTTTTGTTTTTATAACATATTTTAATAGTATTTAAAGGGACATTAAAGTAATTATACAAGTAAAATATGTTGAATTATAAAGATGAATTAAATCATAAACAAAAATATAAATTTTATATAAATGAAAATTTTAAATAAATATAACTTATTTATAAATTTAAATTTAAAATTATAAATAAAATATAAATTTTATCTATACAATTAATCTTAAATGTAATAAAATAATCTCCTATATGCATATATGCTTAGTTCACATTGGGACCACGCTAGCCATTGATAAACAATTGAATAATAGCTTTTTTTTTGGGCACCTTTGATTGTCGGTTCGACAATATTTAGGTGCCACATCATCAAAAGAATGACGTACATATTTGAATTTATCTTTGGACCACTTACATCAAATCTAAAATGGAAATTTTGATTGTTTTGTTATCATTTGTACGTTCAAGATGATGCAGACCCTCCATCATGCAATGTGTGGCCATGATTCTTCCATCTGTAATCCGGTAGGTTCATTGGGGTCTACCATTGTCCTAATTACTTGCACACTTTCCTCCTCCACTCTTCCAATTTCAAATCAATTGTCCCGTGAAAAATAAAAATGAGGTCCAGAAATTTTGATATATTAATTAATTTATTTCTTTTTTATTATTTAAAATATATAATATGATAATAACTATTTAAAATATTAAAATACAAAAATAGATTAACAAATTATTTTTTTGGATTTTAAAATTAACAATTAAAAAAATCTATAATTACCTCTCGAATCCTTTATCCTTATATAAATTTATTTTATATAACTAAGCATTAAACTAATTGTTAATTTTTGATATTGTCATTAATATAAAAATTATGAATTTATTTTTATAGTAATAGAGTATTACTTTACAAAATTAAAATTAGACATTAATTAGAGGATATTTATAAATAATTAATTAATATTATAAAAATAATTTAAAATAAAATATAAGATGATAAATAATGTTTTTTTTTTCCAAAAGTAAAGTATGGTGTATTATTATTAAGAAAGAGTCAAGCTGTCAAGGTGGTGGGCGAACTAATAATTTCCTCCTAGCACGGCACTCTAGTCCGGAAGAATAGTTGTAGTACCCGTTCGCGGGTGACGTGTTGGAATCCTATTCGCTGTCTTCGTAAATAGCACGACGGCAACCTGCTTTTCTATCCTTTTGACTGCAAAGAAAATCTAGCTGCCTCCTTGTCGGTTACGAGACCCACGCGGCCCAAAGAAACGTGTTATGCACTCGCCGTCTTCTGTTCAGTATGATATGCGAATGGGACGGGACGTTGATTTCATGGCGCCTTTGCCTATCTTTCACTTTTTACTTTTTTTTTTTTTCCTGATTGATCTGCGCTAATATTTTAAAATATGTTATTATTAGTAGTATAATAATAAATCAATAACATTTATTATATTATTTTAATAAATTATAAATAATTTATAAAATAAATATTACATTCATATTTTTTAATTTTTGATCCATATATATAAAGTTTTTTTTAAAATTAAATTTTTAAAAAATAAAATCATATCGTTATAATTGAAGTGAATAATAATTTAAATAAATGATTTTTTAATGATAATCTATAAAAGTAAAAAAAAATTATATCACAAAAATAGTATATTGATCGAAAATATATTCAATTAAATTTGCTTAGGTTATTCCCATGAAATAAAAAAAAATATTTATTAAAAATGCCCAACAAGATTATTTAAACAGATCAAATGTGACATAAATGTACATAATTAATGTCATATCAAAGTGATAACCTAAGTCACATGGATCTTACAACAATTAATGTGGTCAAATCAGATTAACTTAAATTGCTATTTGGAACGTCTTCTCTGGCCTTTTATTCGCTATAAATAAACCAACCACCATTAAAAGCAAACCGGCAAAATTATTCCTTTTTGATGTAACAATATCAAACCTAAATGTTTATAATTGAAGAATCAAAGCTTTAAAATGTATTTAATTGCGTTCTTAGTTGGATTGGAGTTTAATTATTAATTTGATTTGTTATTTTTTAAAAAAATATTAATTTATAGTTTATCATACTAATAAAAATTTATAAAAGTGAATATTATTCACTGATTTTTTTTTATTATCACATAATAATATATTTTTAAAAAATCAACATAAATTAAATTGAGAAAAAAGTCATATTCATTCATAATTCTTTATATATATATTAATTATAATATATGCATAAATAAAACAAATAACAATTTTGATTGTTTCAAAACTAAACACAGTTTTTCTTCAAGTTTCTTTAATAAGGCAAAAAAAAAAAAAAAATTTAAACCTAAGTTTAAATAGAATGAACAATCAATGAATCAAATTAATGAGCAGTGGGATAAAATATCATTTTTTTTATTGAAATATTCACGACAAAAGAGAATTTTTGTTTTTTTAAAGCTTTTATTGCTTTTCCCATGTGGCATCGGACAAAGAGAACCGCAAGCTTTGAGTTAATGTGCTTGAATTATTTCTAAAAATTTTTAAGAAAACTTTATCTAGTTTTAATTACAAAATTAAAAAAATAATATTTACTTTTACAAAATTAATTAAAGGAAATAAAAGGGTTGAAAGCGTCGCCTCTTACTGACGTCACGCATCTAAATCAAACCGAGATCCGCTGTCGCTAAAGTACCATCCACGTGGCGTGATGTTCCCATTAGTGATTGATAGAACCCGTTACCATTTCTCTCCGAATGCTATTGGCCCACGTGTCTATCTTCTGGAACGCCCATCATCTAAGGCCAACAGGAGCCCGAGGAACCTACGTGCCCCTCTTTTGTAGCCGAAGGGTTACACTTATGGCTTCTTGATTGGTTGTTTTGTGGGGCCCAACCTCAAATCTTGCGTTGCCGCGGGTCCCACGAGCTCTAAACGCCACGTTTCGCTTCTCAACCAATCCCCTATCTGCGCTGTTGAACCTACCGCTCACACACGTGTCAGACATCTACACGTGTCGAGGCTACAGTTCTTAAAGATCAATGGGTACTCACATTTCACGCCCACTCTCTCTATCTTTGCACCAGCATTTAGTGCGGCCATCTCGTCCCTAAGCTGCACAAAAGAGACACCAGAATCTGAGTTCAGAAAAGAAAGAGAGAGAGAGAGAGAGAGAGAGAGAGACTGAGTTGTGGAGAAAGTTAGCGAGTTTTAAAGAGAGACAAAGAGAGATATGGACGGTAGAGGAGGGTGTTGCATAGCAAGGTACGCAGGTGGAGGTGGCGCGTATCACATGTCAAAAGTGGATCGGATAATGCTTAGGTTTCGACCTATCGCCCCGAAGCCGGCAGCCGGCGCGTCTGGTTCCACAGTGGAGAGCAACGGTGAAGTCCACTCCAAATGTGGAAGGGGGAAAAGAAAGTACTCGAAGGAAAACAAGAACAACAGCACCATCAATAGCCACAATGATAACATCAACAATAAGAGGTGCAATAGGAAGAGAAGGGTTTCCTATCAGGAAGAGAAGAGAGATGGACACGGTGGCGATGAGGTGGTCACTTTGCCTCTGCTGCCGGAGACACCTGATCGGAAAGAGTCCCCAGCCAGGGGCTCTCCCCCGGAGCAGAAGCAAGGACGGAGTGTGCCCATGTGGTTGAGTTTTGGAAGCGGTAGCGGAGGGAACATGATGACTCAGTTGCTGGACTGTGGCGCTTTAGCGTCAACAGATCGGACGGTGGTGATCCCGCAGGCTGTAAGAGTGATGGGATCGTGCGTGACGGTGGAATGCGTGACCGACACGTGGGTGGATGGGGGTGGATTAGGGAGGACAGACGAGGAGAAAAGGATGAATCTTGCAAGGGACACGTGCCCAGGATTTATATCCGACGGTTTCGGCAGGGTCACATGGACGAATAGAGCGTACAAGGAGATGGTGGGTCAGGTTGACAGAGAAGCAGCAGGAGGAGGAGCAGGAGAAGAGAACTTATTGGTGTGGCTGGTGATGAAGGAGAGGCCGATGCTAACTTACCCAGCGTTCACGTGCAGGGTCAGACTGCAGTACAGTTGTGGCAAGGAGAGGAGCTCCCTTACGCTGCCTTGTGATGTGTGGAGAATGGACGGTGGTCGCTTTGCATGGAGGCTCGACGTCAAAGCCGCTCTCTGCTTGGGCCGCTGATCTAAACAAACGTCCATGTCCATGATGATCTGATGACGATCAGCTAGAGATGCTGTCTGGAAAGTCTCTGTAAAAACCTAGGAGTAAGAGATTAACGTAGACGTGACTGCATAGCTTATTGTCTTTTTTTTTTTTTTTCCCCTTTTGAACTGTAAAAATTTCGGAGGGTTCTATGGTGTTTGGTTCGTTAAAACTTCTGCCTGTCCTCCTCCTTTCCTTCTCGTTCTCTGAGTGTTTTCTGTTAAAGTTCACAACTTACAGTAATTAAATGTTTCTTTTATGGAACATTGTCGGAAGAAGTAAAGTTCATCATTTTATGTGATTATTATGCACGTCGGGTTGTGGTTCTCATGTGAATCTGAGCTCTGTACAGTCTTCTTCGTCAAGTCATCAACACACAGAAATTCAGAGACGGAATATTTAAGTAGGAGAGATGCTTGATGGTACTGAAAGTTTTGAATTTTAAATGGCTTTCCTTTCTAGGGTTTCATTTCATTCCTTCCATTTGCCATCTAAACTTCATCTCTCCCTCTCTCTCTCTCTCGTTTATCCTTGTGGTATATTGTGACAGAAAGAAAGAGAAAGGGAGAAAGATTGATACGAAGCAGGAAGTGATGGTTTGGGAACACGTGTCGATGATTATACACGTGTAAGCTAATAAGTGGCTGGTTGGGTGCATGCGAGGAGTAGGCTACTGTTATGGTGGTGATTCACAGCTATTCAGCTATTGACTGTCTGACCCTTATCTTTTTATCACTAATTATGGTACCAGACTGGAGTAGTGTTACTGTGCGCAATACACTCCTACTCTGCTGCATGCACGCAGGTTTCCTCTCTTTTTTGGTTTCCTTATTTTCTCTTAACACGTGGATAGAGTACGCGGTGTAGATGTCACGTGCTGTAGTCATAATCCCATACGTAAATCGTATCCAGACAAGTCGATATACACGTGTTCCTTACCCGTTGCCCCCTCTCTATCCATTGGATTTCATCGTTTTATATGCTTTATGATGGTGCAGAAATCATATCTTATATGTCGTGGGTGGTCCAAATATCAAATCATGCAAATCTTATTGTTTAAAAATCATCAATAAAAATCACCTAGGTGAGGTTAACTATTTGATCATAATTATATGATTGTATTTGTTTGAAATTTGTACTTAAACAATGTTTCATAAGGAGAGAGAGTAGTTTAACATTAATTATTTGAAATTAAGAAGTAAAAAATATTGAAAAAAATCTATCATAATTTCACGCCAGAGTAAAAATCTGTCAATAAAATACAGTGTAAATTGACATACACCTTCATGGATCATGAAATATCTTTTATATAGTAATAATATAATATAGTAATAGTTGTTGACATGGATTTTATGTTTTTATAATTATGTGTAACAAGTTTTACAATTTTAATTTAATGTTAATTTTATCTATAGTTTTAAATTTTAATTTAATTATAAATTCATTTGAAATTTGAAAATTTTATATTGTAGCTCCATTAATAGCAAAATTCTATTCAATATTAATTTTTTTCTCATATTTATATATGTATATTTCTTATACTAAGGATTCATTTCCAAAACTTTTCCTATTTTAAATTTTTATTTTTTTCTTTCTCAATTCTTCAACTTATCCAGTTGGGTTTTTTATTTTAATGTTTTTTTTATATATGTATTTATATATATTTTGATTTATTCTCCAACCTATCCCATCAGTTGTTCTATTTAAATATTTTATTCTTTCTCTCCCCCTCTCTGTATCTGTCTCTTTATATGTGTTTGGATTAAGAATTTGTTCTCCAGTTCTCCAGTCTATCAGGTCAGTTTTTTATTTCAGTTATTTTTAGTTTTTTGGACACGTATATATATTTAAATTTTAATTTCGTGACAATAATATTCAATAAAATTTTAAAGTTAATTTGATGATAATTTTACCTAAATTTTTAATCTTTAACTTTATTAGTACTAAATTCTGTCAATAATTATTTTTTTTCTCATTGTATATATATATATATCCTTGAATTAGGGTTTCGTTCTCTATGATTTGTGGTTTGTTTTTCTTATATATATATATATTAGTTTCTTATATGTATTATTTAATTTATATTTTTTATAAATATATAATTTTTTTAGTTTTAAGATAATTACAATTTTATATAAATGATTTTTTAAAAATTTAATATCTTAAACTTTTTTATCTTTATCTATTAATACTAAAATTCTACATAAGTATTAATTCATTTTTCTTCTATATACTCCTAAATTATTTGTAAAACTACTTTGGGTTTGAATTATAAATATTTAATTATTTATGTAATTTTATATTTTATATTATTAAATAAAATGTTTTATTTGATGATATTTTAATTTAAAATTTGAAATTACCATTTCAATTATTAACATTCTACCATATATTAATAAAACATTTTATTATTTCAATAATTTATATGTAATAAATTTCATAATTCATCAATAATTAATTAATTTTTAGTTTATATTTTAAAATTATGATGATAAATATTTTGTTAATATTATTTTAAATAAATATATTAATATATATTCAATATGATGAAATAATTGCGTACATTTTAAGAATTTATAACTTTTTTATGAAATAAATTAATACTTTTATTATTATAGTATATTATATAAGTTTTTTTGAAGTAGTGGTTTGATAGTCGTCCTTGTCGCTCTCATGCATGGCACTCTCGAACATTAAATCAAATCGGACTATTTGTGAACCAATGGGCCCAGTTGAAAGGCTGATTATGCTTGGGCCCTTATTAATGAGTCCATTCTTTTGACGGATCGGGTAACTCTTGATTGATACTTTTTACCTGGTCACGGTTCGTTTAAGGGACCCGAATAATTTGTCGTTTAAGTGAAATAAATAAAGTAAAAGCAGAAGTGGCAAAAAAGCCTGGCAAATGGAGCACGTGTGAAACAAGGTGGCTAGTTTGCCGCGTCACATGGCGGTGAGAAGTCAATTGCGACACGTGGTCGGTAAAGTTTAAAATCTGAGTTCAACTCTTCTTGAAGCGCGCGTGGGAGGAAACACGAGTCTTACTCATATGACAGGAGATAACGACTTTTCAGATGGGAGCGAGTATAACTTTCTGTGTACCCGTGAGCATATGGTTTGTCAGTCACAATTGCAACTACTGGAATTTTCAATTGCTTTGGATGGGCTTAATTAAATCATTAAGTTCTACGCGGGAGAGACGTAGACGTATCTGAACCGTTGGATTTAATATAAACGGTGGATCCGAAAAAGGATGTGCTAGCTGGTGTATCTCTTTATGTCGGCGATGAACGGTTGAGATTTGTTTAATTGGGGCGGGCACCAGGCCGGTGGGCCTATAACTGGAGGCAGCCGAGTTGAGCCCGTCACAACTCAAAGGCATCGAGAGCTCTCTTTCTCTCTCTTCATCCCTCTCTCTCAAGATTGGCGTGGAGGGTTTTCTCTCACTAAGGGTTTTCTTCGAATCAACGTCACTCCGCGCGAGATCCAGGTTTTGAATTGGGTTCTTGGAAGCAAGGATTTGTAGGGGTTTTCTGAGCAAGACATTCTTTGTTTTTGGTCGTTGTGGTCCATTTATCAAGACTCGATTTTGATTTAATGGGGTTTATGCTCGAAGGAGTCTAGGTTTTCGCTTTTTTACTCTTCGTAGTATTAATTCTTTTGGAATATTTCTTTCATTTAATTGCCTCGTTTTGAGGATTTTCTGGGGTGTTCCTTTTCATTCGAAAGGAATAAGGAGAGCTAATCAGCTTTAAAGTGGGAATATGAGGGTCTGTTTGCCTTGGCATTTGCGGGGTTACACTGCTTGGATTGAATCAGTGAAGGAATTTTGCTTCTAGTCATGCCCGTGGTATTATTAGGATTACAAAAAGATATGCCTAACAATCCTTGACAATTTATGAATTATGGGATTGGTTTTGCTAACGATAAAAAAGAGTATTAAATTTTAAAGTTGGTGAAAATTTGAGCTGTCAAATAACATTGATCTTGCTTGTGAGAACGGAACTCCTGGTGCCATTGGCCCAAAACTAATATTTCGTTTTTACATAAGCGTTGCATTGGCATAACCTTTGTGACCACTGGAAACAGGGACCAGAAGCTAGATACCTTCATTACAAATTGAGAAAACTGGTTTTAATAAGGTTTGACAAGGGGGAGTAGGACTTACCATCAAAGTTGATATGTGCAGTTCCTGGAAGTTAATTTTATGGCACCAATTGTTTCCATAGAGTTTGTTGGACAGAAAGTATCAAAAAGGTGTTCATTTTGGCAGTTGATGGGGAAATCAAGAAAGTACTCTAAAGGGCTATCGTCTGGCTTTGTTCCGGATTACCGTCATGCTGTCGAGACGATGGCTGAATCAGAGGGCTTTGGGAGCTCAGGACGGGTTGATATAGAGGTGACAGCTTCAGAGGATTCATGTGCTCCGAAAAGAAAATGCATTCGTTTGAATGCAGACAGCTATGATTGCTTTGGTGTCCCAATGCAAGTTTTGTCTTTGTCAAAGATGTCACGCACTGAAAGGAAGGATTTAGAATTGAGGTTGAAAATGGAGCTTGAAGAGGTTCGTGTCCTGCAAAGGAGAGTTGCCTTATTAAGTTCAAATGTGGCTTTGTTGTCACCTTCTAGTGATATTTGGAGTTGCAGTGATGGACAGAAGAGACCAGCACCTGAAACTGGCTTTGGCAAGTCATTGGCGTCACTGGGTTCACAGGGTAGGAAACAGGCTCCAGGGCGTATTGGAGCCTGCCTAAAGAGGAGTACATCTAGGTGTTTTGAAGCTGTGAAGACAGCTGTCCCAGCTAGTACTTCAGATGTTATGGTAATGAAGCAGTGTGAGACATTGCTTAATCGTCTGATGTCACATCCACATGGATATATGTTTAGCACTCCTGTTGATGTGGTTAAGTTCAATATTCCAGATTATTTTACTGTGATTAAACATCCAATGGATTTGGGCACAGTGAAGAGCAAATTAGGTGCTGGTGAATATTCAAGTCCTGCAGGATTTGCTGCTGATGTACGTCTTACTTTCTCGAATGCTATGACTTACAACCCTCCTGGACATGATGTACATTCTATGGCTGAGGTCCTCAGTAAATATTTTGAAATGAGATGGAAAGCTATTGAGAAGAAGCTTCCTACTAGTGAAGTGCCAGGAGTGCCTTCAAGAGGAAATGCTCGCATAGAAACCAAAACTCTTCCTTTAACATTGCCTTCAGAGAATAAGAAAATGACCTCAAATGACCATAAAGTCAAGGCAGAGCCTGTTAGACCGATCATGAATAATGAGGAGAAACTTAAGTTGAGTGCAGAATTGGAGGCTTTGCTGGTAGAACCGCCAGAAAGCATAGTTAATTTCCTAAAAGAGCAAAGCTTGGGTGCTGGTCAGACTGGTGAGAATGAGATTGAAATTGATATTGATGCTCTTAGTGATGAGACCTTGTTCAAATTACGGGAGCTTTTAGATGATTATTTGGTGGAGAAAAAGAAATCCCAGTCTAAAGTTGAGCCATGTGAAATGGAGGTAAATCTGCACCTCTCTTACTCTCTTTCGTGCCTTTTCTGTTACGGGGTGTTCTCCTTTATTAAGCTCTCCTAAAGGGAGGCATTGCATGCCCAATTTTTTCCACTGACTATCTTGTTTCAGATTGTTAATGAATCAGGATTTAGCAATTTGTCAATGCCACCAGTCAAAGGTAAGTTTACTCTGGATCTATGGATACTCTGTTGATAATGAGCTTTGTTAAAATTTGGTATTCCCGCTGTGAGTTGAAAGCGAACATGGTTTTCAGGTAATGACCTTGTTGAGGGGGATGTGGATATATTTGGTGGTAATGATCCCCATGTTTCAAGGTACCCCTTGGTAGAGATAGAGAAGGATGCAGAACATAAAAACCGCAAATGCAGTAGTTCAAGTAGCTCCAGTAGCGAATCAGGCTCTTCATCAAGTGGTTAGTGTTTATGTCAACCTTTCCTTATTTCTTATCTTGAATATTCTCCTTATTTCTCGTCTTCTTAGTTTTTTTTTTTTTTTTTTGTATATATATATATAGTCCATGTGCTTATGTACACCTATAATTATTTTTTGTTCACTTCTGAAGTCTGCACTTATACTATGAAGTTTTCAATTGTATCTTGTAATTCTGTTGGAACTGGAAAGTACACTTACTTTGTTAACAGAACTGAATGTGAATAATAACTAAAATTGATGAGAAGATCATGGGAGAGTTGTTTTATTTTTTATGTGATGAATGCTGTCTTTTTTTTTTTTTTGGCTTTCCCATGCCTAGTCAATAACTGTATGTCTGAACTTTTGCAACTCACTTAAAGGGTTGCTTTGAAGTCCCCATGTCAGTTTGTTAGGAAAGAGAAGGACATTTTAGAGAACTTCATTTTGCTCATTTGTTTAGTTAAAGTAACAAAATGTTTTTTATTTTTGCTTCCTGTCAAACTGCATATGGAGATGCTCTTTTGGCTTTGGGGTTGTAACACTAAGAGATATTTCATTGACTTTTGCTACGTGGTTACCATTGAGGAATCATCCCCTGTCTTTTAGCCCATTCCAAGTATATTGGCATGTTGAGATAGAGGTCTGTCTCTGTGACTTCATCATTTTTGGTGCTTGTTGGGCTTGAGTATTGCTCTATCTCATTGTCACTTTTGCACATCACTTCCACCTCCTGTTGCATGTCACTTTTGTGTGAATTAGGTGGCCATCTGTAATCCTTACATGTCGACAAGCACCACCGGAGTCTTTTGTGGTTCCCATGTACGGTGGAGTGCAAGTCACGTGTTGCTTCTTGTTCTTCGGAAATAAGTCAACTGTGGACTTAAAATCCGATGACTATTGTACTTTGTTTAAGGGTATGGAATAGCTAAAAGAGAGGATTAAATGTTCGGCATCTGTTAGGGTCTCCAAAGTGCAATTTCCTTCAGTCAGTTTTAATTTGACATGATCATGAACCATGCTTTTAGGTAAATATTATTCGGCATTGCTGAACTCTGCTCAACTTGCACCACAAATATCTTAGTTGATATATTGTGGAATCTTGTTTGACTAGTTTGCATGACATGATATTGGTTTGAACTGTCAGGCGTAGTTTTTTCTGATAGCATGCAAGAAGTTTGTTTTCTATGGGCTAATGATCTTACAACTCTTTATCTAGAGAGTAGTTGATGGCTCTAATTTGCTTTCTCCCTAAAAGTGAAGGATTGCTATGGCTATATCTGAATTGAAGCAGTTATAGTTTCATTTTCTTTATGATGCTGGAGATTTGGTGTTTATGGTATTCAGTAGTCTTCCTTTGTTGGAGGGAGTCATGATATGCATAATGGGTTTGTCATGAAGTGTAAGAATTGAGTGACTTGTTGACTGCTATTAAGTTTCTGGAACTCAAGGAGCTCCGGACATGATTTTCCCATTGATTTTTTTCATACATTTGTAGCTAGCTTCATCAATGTGGAAGATCTTCAAACGTAGGGATCAATATATTTCGAATATTACTAACATGCAGCAATAAGGTTGTCAAATAAGTTGACTTTTCTTTTCTTTTGTAGTTTGACAAGTTATGTTTTAAATATAATTCAAAAATGTTGTATAAGGCTGTGAAAATCAAGAACCTTGGAATGGTTGTCAACTTTGCTGTATATGGTGCTTGCACTGCACTTATTTTTTTACCCCTTTTGTTTTATGTGTATTACTGCAGGATGAAATTGCCAGGGTATGTGTGTAGTAATTATTTTCATCTCATATAGACGTTAAAGACTCTGTCATGCTATTTGCCTTAGTAGCATAATATGTTGACTCTTCTTCATGTGTTTTGCTTGTCAGATTTGGATTCAGATTCCAGCAGCTCATCTGGCAATGAGCATAATGCTGCTAAAGCTAAAGCTAAAGCTTCAGTTCCAATTGGTGCCACGAAGGTGTATTTTCTTATGTGTTAGAAATTTATTTAGTCTATGATTCCCATTACCTTCAGTTCAAAGGGGGGGGGGGGGGGGGGGGGGGGGGGGGGGGGGGGGGGGGGGGGGGGGGGGGGGGGGGGGGGGGGGGGGGGGGGGGGGGGGGGGGGAGGGAGAGAGAATAGAAAAAGAAAAAAACGAAGGATGATACTTGCTTGTTTTATTGACATTTTCCCTGCAACAGGATAAGATGGGTACTGGGACAAATACAGACCAAATGATAAGTGGTGTCAGAATTCAAGATGTTGGAAATCGTGAGTTTCTCAGTCTTGTGCTTAATGATGCATGGTAGTGAGAGCCAGTAGTGGCTTCTTAAAGTGCTTCCTTTCTGTGTCTTCTGTAGAACCTTTGCATGGGTTGCATCAAGGTGAGCTGAATTCCCAGGGTAAGCCAATTGCTGTTGAAGCAGATGGCCTTGGAGAGGGTAAGCATAATCATTAAGAAGACTGTGTGCTGTTTCCGTTGAGGCAGTGTCTCACCTATCATGCTGTAACGTTATAGGGGAGAGTGCTCCATCTGAGAGACAAGTCTCCCCCGATAAGCTCTACCGTGCTGCTCTGTTGAGAAACCGGTTTGCTGACACAATACTTAAAGCTCGAGAAAAGGCACTTGAAAAGGTTTGTTAAAGCAACCTTGTTCTATGTGCTTGAGGTCTGCTCTCCTGTTCCCTTCAGATGTTTATAATTGTTGGATGATCATTTACAATGTGAGTTGTTGAGCTTAGGGTGAAAAACGGGATCCTGAGAAACTGCGAATTGAGAGGGAGGAACTCGAGAGGCGGCATAGAGAAGGTCTAATATTGTGTTTTGAACATTGATTTTTTAGTTATACGTGCCTTTGTTTGGGATATACGGTTTAAAATCTATCTTGCAGGTGTGGAAAGCAATAATTTTTCTTTTTTACTGGCTATTTTGTTAATAGAAAAAGCTAGATTACAAGCAGAGGCAAAAGCTGCTGAAGAGGCTAGGAGAAAAGCTGAAGTGGAAGCTGCAGCTGAAGTCAAAAGGAAGAGGGAACTTGAGAGAGAAGCTGCACGCCAGGCTTTGCGAAAGGTAAACAATGGGTGGTATTTTTACGTGGTACAAAACAATTACAAAATTTATTGTGAATGCAACTGAAAAATTATGGCTGTTTGCAGATGGAGAAGACTGTGGATATCAATGAGAACAGCCAGTTTATGGAAGATCTACAGATGCTTAGTGCTGCCAACAATGACCATCTACCAAGTTTCATTGAAGGGACAAGTGCGGATCAATCTCAGCATGGGTTGGGTAGTTTCAAACTTCAGGGGAAGAATAACCCCTTGGAACAACTAGGATTATACATGAAGGATGACGACGATGAGGAGGAAGAAAGTGATCCACAGCAAAGCGCCCCTGAGCCAATAAATGATGTGGAAGAAGGGGAAATTGATTGATCAGGTCGCTTTCTTGATGTTATTTCC
The DNA here is from genome assembly GCA_021397835.1 of Moringa oleifera. Classification (NCBI taxonomy): domain Eukaryota; kingdom Viridiplantae; phylum Streptophyta; class Magnoliopsida; order Brassicales; family Moringaceae; genus Moringa; species Moringa oleifera. The sequence goes on along the minus strand of JAJFZO010000344.1, from coordinate 7,688,019 downwards.
TTAGTTGAGGGGCAAGGGTGTACATGGTGATCCTGAAGAAGCCCAGCAATATGTTTGGCCATGTGGGCTGCAATATTATATCACCACTGTTTGATGATTTCTCCCAAACCCATGTGAAGGATGATGGAAAATTCACATAGGGAATCGAGCAGGGGTCAGTCATAAGATTCGGTTGGTTCAAGATCTGTGGTTTGGGATTGGATGTCCAATGAAATTTGAATATAATGCCAATTAATCTGAATGGACCATTCGCCCTGAGGTTTTGAAATGGCAGGATTCATGTTGTCCATGCTGTTATTGAGAAATGCTTGAGGACATCTACACAGAGAGTTGGTGTTTTTTGGGAGAGGAATTTTGTGTTTTCTTGTTTTTCTTGTTTTTCCTTTTTCCTTATTTTTTGGTTGCTCAGATCAGTTTATAAAGGTATGAGTTTTAAGCCTTTTGGGCAGATGAGCTTGACCAACAAATTGTAAAGCATTCAGAGTTGATGGTAACTGGTACTCCAATTTTCTTGCACTGCTTATGCTCATTTTTGAATTCTCCATTCATCTTCATTAATCAAATACTGTACACAATAGCATAACATGTTAATCCTCAAACATGCCCTCATCAGATATCCTAGATGATTCAGTTCCATTGACAATAGGTTGATCTGAAAAACTGTCGTCACTTAAAATGCTGTAATCAAAGTCATCATCATCTTCATCCTCATTGCCTGCATCCCTGTTTGAGTCGTCATCCTCTTCTACTTTCAGTCCCTTGGTCAAAGCTTCTCTTTGCTGTCTCTGTTTGATTGCATCATCATAAGACATTTCATACCAGACAGAGCCCTTTCCCACTATGGATTTGTTATGGGCATCCCTCATCCGCTCTTGCTTGCTCTTTTCTGAGTTCTTAGGCTCTCCCCAGTAGTCATACCGGTACAACGGACTTGAAGGATCGTATTGATCCTTTCCAAAGAAACTTGCATCTTTATACCTTCCTGGCTCCTCCAGTGGCAGACCAAGAGCTTGCCGGCTGCACAAAATTAATGGCATTTCACTAACAAGTGCCCCACAAAGTGAATTGTTCTTCTTATGCACAGTATATCCAAAAAGAGAGCAAGAGAGAAAAGGAATTAACAGATGGAAAGGTCTAAAGCAGAGGGAATACCAGCTAATATCTCTAATCAGAGCTTCCCTTTCCTCCAAGGATCGACGCCAATGTAGAAAATCATACTCATCCATTTCAATGTTTCGCCTCAGCTTGTCAATTTTATATTCTTCTCCTCTTGCTTTTGCTTCACTTCTTAGTTTATTATGGCACTGCATACGAACAGACAAGAATTATGAAAATTTTATGAAGTTTTTATGTTTCTTCCATTAGAGTAAAAGACAATTTAAGCATCAAAAGACAGTTTGAGCGGGTGAATAACCTCTCGCTCAGCTAAGGCAGCTTCCAAATCTAGCTCTTTCACACTTGTTTTCTGCCAAAAATACAAAGCTGTATCAGGTGAAAGCGATGTGATCCAATATAATGGTATACCGACAGAAGAAACTCTCACCAGAATCACTTTGGGTATTACTGTTTTCTTATAATAAGCTTCGGTATATTCAACAGTCTTTTCTTCATCGTATTCATCCTCATCAGTTAATTCTGACAATCTTTTGCCTTCGTATTTCTCAGGATTTGCTTCCAAGTCGTCCAAAATCATCTGCTCTGCTACATGAATCTGCCACAACTGTGTAACAGGCAGAAATGCACTTCAAAAGAAAGAGCTTCCTTTGAACATGACAACTAGAAATCATTATACGTTTATGAACTATCAACAGACATTCCTGAGGCACCAATAGAAGTTGTCTTCCCATGTATGATTCAGACAATAATGCGTAGGAAGCTAATCTTACAGAGAAAGAAGTCTCTGTTGGAAGAATACCTTATCAACATAAGGGTGGTCCGATAACAATGCTTCTTCTTCAGGTTTAGCTCCTGGATCTTTTCTGGGAACTGGAGGTCTTCCACAATCACGCTGCAAAGGGAAGCACAACTAATTTAAAGGCATAAGCTTGGCAGAAACTCAAAATTTCTAAAACATTTCAAGCTAACAGAAAGAAAGCTTGCTTTGATACAATTTCTTTTTGATCAAAGCTGAATCTGTGAAGAATATAGAATCAAAAGGTCAAAGTGAATCATATAATTAAATTATAAATGACACAAGAACTACGGCTTGATGAAAAGAAGCATCATGTCACAAGTCATAACCTCTGTCCAGATGCACAATATAATGTCATTTGTTGAGCAGACTAACTCGTATTCATTTATTCCATTTAACTTTGAAAATTCTAAGAAAAGAAACCAAAATGAGCCTAACACGATCAAGGATTATGATTAATGTAGGATATCTACTATGGTGGAAGTGGTGGCAGTGAAGGATTCACTAGACTCAGCTCTGGTTTTCTTTTGTTCTTTTAAGAATTTAATATGGGCATAACAATTAGCAAAAGGTACAGAATGGATATTCAAGAAAGATCAGTACAAACCCGCAATTCATCTAGATTAGTATCCTCATCATGATGAAATATGGGTGGGAATTCGAATCTGTTAAAACTGGAAGCAAGAATAAAAATGCCCAAAATCAATCAGTAAGAACAGATGGAATAATAATTTTAAACAATGGCAATCACCTGAATGAGACTAAATAAAGATTGGATTGATCGTAAAAGAAGTAACATACATCAAGTGATCTATATTAGGATGGACAAAACGCATCTCTATGGGAAATCGAAACCGGTAAGGATCTCTCTTTGCCTGCAAAAGAATGAGATTCAAGTGTACAATTAAACAATATACACCCATTTCACTACTTTCTACTAGTGGATCATTAGCAGGGAGAGGAAAAAAATAACGAGGCTCACCAGAATTTCAACGATCACATGCATTCCAACCTTTATATGATGGCGAATCCAGTACCAGTCATTATCTTTTATAGGAACCCACCTGAAAAGCATGAAATCAGACATCTAGTAAAGAAAATGTCGTCAAACTATGGAAGAGAAGTGCTGACGAATTACCCATCATATACACCTCCAATATCAACAAATGCTCCTTGATATAGGTGTAAAGTGGTCACTTTCCCTTCACAAATCTGCACAGACATTATACAAAACATCACTGAAATATACTTCCTAAGAGAATTTGAGGAATATTTATCTTTGTACTATTTGTGTTCTATATATAAATAAAATCTTCAGCACCCAGGGACAACATAGATCTGTGGCACTATAAATGAAACGGTAGTCTGCGATGGGTTAGTATGCATCCAGGCCTAGTTATTCAGCCAAGATATGAAGTTTCATTTGGTTCCTTAAATTTGTAATACAATCAATTGTTAGAAACAGCATCCATCACAATTCAAGAAGAAATAATAAAAGCACATAAATGTTAAATTATTTAACAGTTTCAGTGGCTGTCGGCTGCAAGAACTTAAAAACAAATAAATCAATGAATTCAAAGGCCAAGAGAAGTGTTCTAATCATGGGCAGATAAGTCCAGTTATATTGGCCACAGAATCATGGTCTGTAGATAAGTCGCTGTAAACAATCAGAGATAATAAACACAACATAATTGGTTCTGTAAATTATAGAGCATGCATGTAAGTAGTGGCAGCCTGAGCACGGGAATAAGCATGTAAAGATAGGCACAAATTAACTTCTCTGGAGTAAGACTCCAAAACACAAAATTCTAGAAGCAAACTGTAAACGAATTTGTCCAGAAATAAACAAATGACCTAGAACATTTTTTTTTCTTTGATCAGAAACAGAGGACAAATGACCTAGAACATACCTGTCCAGGATAGTAGAAGGGAAGCTCATACTGCAGAGAACAATAAAAATGATCAAAATCATGTTTCTGAAATTTGAATTAACCAGAAAAAATAAAAGAACACATGCAGGTCTCCTACCATGCCCTCTTTGTAGTCCTTTCCTCTTTTTCTTCTACCTGGATGGTAATCTTGGTCATACTGTATCAGAAAAATGTAATCTGCAGATTAATCCCCTGAATGGATCGATGAAGCATGAACACATTTTATGGACTATAGCATTCTGAGGTAACATGCATATCTTATCAAAAAATGCGTGGACAAAGATTCCAGTAAAAAGCCCATTTCTGCTTCCATGTTCCACAGCTGCATACAAGATTCTAATTTCACATCAAGTTTTAGTTGACAAAAAAATGTCAGCTCTCTAGTATTCTATCCCTTTGACAGCATCAGTTTCTCTTTACTTTTTCCTTTTTGGAAGGAACTGTCAGACTGAAGCACTCAAGTAGTTTTTTTTTTTTTTTTCCCAAGGCATTAGATCATACAATTCCTTGGGCTAAAATCAGTTGTAAACTACCATGTTACCAAAAGCCACGAAAACTGTCACCCTAATTGAAGTGCCAAACTTTCTTCAGACTTAGACTTCAATCTATTCCCATTAGGCAGCACTTACATTATCACTAATCCCAAAGAAAGCCATCTCACAATGCCACCATTTCTTCAAACATTAACCAACAGAACTCAGAGCCATAAAGAATTTAAAGCAAGATAAACAGAATCAAATTGGTTGTGTACAGAGATAGAGAGACAGACAGAGAGGTTCTTGTTGTTATCTTTCCACAAACCTTGTAAGACTCCTCCTCCAATCTATCCTTGTTGGCGGCGACCCATTCATTGTACTGCTTCAAGAAGACCTTGTACCTGTCCCAACACATCTCCTCCAGAGTGTCAGTCCCCTCCCTCGCCTCATTCTCCACTTCCTCCATCCGGACCCTAACAGCCTGCAACTTATGGGCTTCCCTTATGAACTCCAACTCCTTGCGGTCTACCTCCCACCCTCTGGGCGGCCAGTCCCTTGGGGGCACGTGGCGCAGGACCAAGGGCCCTGCCCAGACAGTTTCCAAGGGCGGAGGAATCTCCCCTTTGATCTCGAACTGCTTAGCGTACCACTCATCTTCAGTCAGACCAATCTCCTTCATCTTCTTGAGGCGGTAAGAGGGCTTGAGCATCTTGAAGGCCTCAATAGCTTCGGGGGACTGGAGGGCCACCTCCTCTCCCTCATTCAGAGACTTCCGGGCAAAATCGGCCTCAGGGGTCAGGATTTCCTCCCATGGAGCCCACCCGCGCTCCACCCAGTTGCGGTGCCGGGCCTCATCCTCGGTCTCCTTATCCTTCGGGCCGAAGTTCTCCAGGAAAGTCTCGTCCACTGGGAACTCGTCCGAGCTGAAGCACTTAGATGAAGGAAAGTTAAGGCTACTTAACGAACGACGCCATGGGAGAATGTTAACGTGACGCTGGCTAAGATAGACCGGTTTACAGGCAGGGTTTAGGGGTTTAGGGAAGGAGAAGAGATGAGGAGTTTGGAGGATTTGCATTCCTTTTACTTCCTTTTTTTGATGAGTACAGTGTAGAGAGTGGGAAATGTGCGAGGGGGAAGCACAAGTTGCGCTTCGTAAGCGGATAAAGATACTTTCAAAAGCAAACTGTAAATTTCCTTAAACAGTAAGAAAATTCCTTTGCTTCTCAGAATCCATGTATGTCTCTGTTTTGATAGGAAATTTAGTACCCAAACCAGTTCAATTTGATAAACTGCTGCCTAATTCTATTCTTGGATCACTATTTGGTTTTAACAGAGAAATAAGAAGGTTTTTTACCAGTGATTTATCTTCAGGGAAGGGAAACATTCGGTACGATCATGAGAAAAGATTTCAACTTTGTTGAAATGTTGACATCCATGATCATGTAAATATTGAAGAGTAGGACAATGTAATTGAGAAACCCGCATTGCCATTTCAATTATGAGTAGCTGACATAAGCAAACTACAGTAAAATAATTAACCAAACAAACTAGCAAAAGTGATACTTTATATTATCAATGTCTGAGTTCTCCAACACAAAGAGAAGAAGAAGCTAAATTTATGAACAAGCAAGAAAACAAGAACAGTTCCTTCCTGAATTCCAAAATGAAAAGGAAGGAAAAATCCTGATGTTCCAGGACTGTCGAATTTTCAACTCTATCTTATTTGTTGGATCCAAGCATTGTACATCTTTCGTGGGAGAAGCAGTTAAGAGTAAAACTTGAAGTCCTTCGCTTGAAGTACAAGCTGCCTCAATGCACCAATAGGGGCCAAAACCATTAACAAGACACCAATTGTGATACAGATCTGAAACATAAAGAGAACACATCAGATTGTTGGGTTAATCAAGAATGAAGATCATAGAAATACATATGTGCACCTATACAAAATTCTCATCAATTGACATACCCAATTTGTGAACCAAGATAAGCTGAATCTTCTGGGTTTACAGATGGCAAGCCATATGATGCAAGGGAGCTGCAATACCATAACATTAGATACTTTGGGAGGATTGTGTGATTGTGACCTAGGTCCTTTCAAAAAGAAGCTTAATGCCTTACATAGTAAGTTGTGGGAGCAAAAGCAAATCCTCCAAAGAAACTTAGAAGCCCTCCAAAGAAAGGGAATGTCACTCCAAGGAACATTGTAAGTGCTGCATTTCAACCAAATAAAACGGATGGTCTCATCAGAAAAATCATTTTCTAGTCTTAAAAGTTTGTTTCTTTAGAATTGATTGATTTAAAATGAACAAATTGATGGTAAGTCTGTTAGACAATGATGAAAACATATGGGAAAATGCTTACCAACATATGCTGTGCGTGTGGTGAAGCGGAGTAACTTAGTAGGCTGAAAATTCATCTTTTTCACCAAGAATGCTTCAGCCATGTCAAAGACCGGCATAGCGAAAACCTGTACATTGCAAGAACATATTGTGTATCAATGAACAAGAATTAAGAAGCAAACCCAGAAAATTTTCAGGCAGGGAAGAAAGTGAATTTTTACTTGGTAACTTCCAATGACATGAACAACAACAAACATATTAGCTGCTGCAATAAGCCAACGGGGTTTCTCTAGTGATATGAGGACATTGTCCTGGACACTGTTTCCAAATACCCAATAACCAAAAAATGCAACAGGAAAATAACATAAAGCCACCACTATGTAGGCTATGATGACGCCTTTCCACATGGGTTTCTTCGATGGTTTCTCGGGAGAGGAAGGGATTGTTGCCTGGATCTCCAGGACCACATTGTGCCCAGCAAAGGCAAAAGCTACATCACCCAAAGCACTAAAGAAGGAGAACACCTTCCCCGCAGAGGTTGAGGCCCTGGAGCCATACTGCACATCAGGTAGGGGCCCCCTGTGAGCAGAAGCTACCCAAGCAATGGTAGAATAGCTGTAACACAAGGCACAGAAGATTAATAGCAAATTCAAATCAGGTGCTTTGCATATCAAAATCAAAAGGAATTCTCTCATTTCATATGATTTTCCTTTGACAATTCATAACCATGCTGCATACCTTAAGGACATGACTGCTGCAGCAAGAGAGACGCCCGTGATGGAATTGAAACTGGGAAGGTGAGAGAGAACAAAGTGAACGGAACCAAAGATCATAATAAAGTAGGTGGTTTTTATCTGTTTGCAGCTAGGGCAAACTGTATCATGGAACTTCTTCAGAGACGTTCCACCAGTAATCATGTAAACAATATTGACCCCAATTTCTACCATCAGTTGTTGGGGTACCACAACCCAGAGACCAAGCTTTTCACCAAAAGCCTGCTGACCCAACTCATGGTATCTATCAAATCTTTTTCCAGGCACAATCTCATGCATCTCCACCATTTGCCACAACGTATATAGAGTGATTATCCATGACAAAACCATCACAGCAACACCAGGACCCCTGAAATACAGCCACTGCGATCAATTTTTTTATATGAAGATATCTACGTGATAAACAAGCTATTAATTACTCAACATTTACTCACTATAGTTGTCAAAGAAGACCACTCATAATTTCTAGCTTTTCATTTCATCTGGGTTTCTTGCAAGTTCTCGACTACCAGACAAGCATATTGCACATGAGTGATCGAGACTTACCATCCAAGCTCAGACATAGCATAAGGGAGACCCAAGACCCCAGCACCCACCATGGCGGTGACATTGTGGAAAGCAGAGTACCACCAGTTTCCATTCCTAGACTTGGTGATGGGAAGCCAATCATTGAGATCCTTGTTAGGCAACTCCTCCTTGGTTGCAGGTTGAGCATCTGCCATCTTCTCAGTTCACCGGAATCAGTGCCTGTTACTTGAGCCGAATCATAAACCCTGGATATCCTCTGAGTATCTTGTGTTTGTAACAGTTTCAGAGATACTTGCGTGGATAAGGAAGTAGAAATAGAAAATGCATGAAATCCAACCAGTCCAGAGTTTGTTTCCTGCTTCTCCTCAAATACTTCCTATTATATCGCCAAAACATACCGGACAATTTGCATGGCACAAGCTACTTTTGATTTTTGAGTATTTCACTTTCTTCTTATGAGAAGAGGTGGGCTTCAGCCCAAAATTTTAACTACACAATGGATCTAACAGTATCAAATAAGTTAGCTGATTTAAAATCAGAAATTAAATATTAAAATTTGAAAAGTGAATATTAGAAAATCCTGAACTGGAATTTTAATTTATACATTAAAGTTTTCAAATGATTCATTTAATTTTTATATTTATATTGATTTATTTTGTTGAAGTTAGATATAAACTCTTTTTATCCCTCTAAACAATTGAAAATTAAAAATTAAAAAAAGGACCCTTCTATTTGCTGGACCGAAACTCTGATTTAAGGCAAGCGGATTTGGATTTACACAAAACTAGCTCAAAACATGTGCAAGGCATATGAACTAATTTTAAAACAAAGCTGCTTTTTTTTTTTTTTAATTCACATAAGAATAGATATATTTTTCTCTAATTATAATATCAAAAATTAAAAATTAATTAAGAAATAAAAAAGATAAAACTAATTAGAAAGAAAAATCATAATTTTTTTTTTAAAAAGCCATCCGTATAATACCTCCTGGCTGCAAAAAAAAAAAAAAAAAAAGTTTGACAAATCACGCATAAAATTCTCCTCTCATTCCTTACAAATATAGCTTGAAAGATAATATATGTATAAAATTATAAATAAAAAAATATTATAAAAAAATCTATTATTTTTTAAATTTCATGTGGAGTTAATGGACTGATCTATATATAGCGATGGGCATCTTAATATTATATTTACTATCAAATTTAAATTATAAATTATTATTAATTTAAAATTCTAAAAATTTAAAACTTATTAATTCAAAATCAAAATTTTAAATAGATATAACTAATTTTAAATACAAAATTATGTAAACAAAAATTATTGATATTGTTATATTTTTAAAACTAAAATTATAAAAATGTTATAATATATAATAGATATAAAGAGAGAACTTATTAAAATCTTTCATTAATATCAAATAAATGACATGATTTAAAGAATCTTATTAATAAATTACATGTAAATAGAAAACCCATTAAATATTGAGTAGGCTACATTCTTAAAGATGAATCAGAATGCTACTATTTTCTAAAAATTAAACCTCAAAGTGTTTTTCAATTATCTTATTTATTTTCCTGTCATCCAAACAGGCAATAAGTGAAAGGAAAATCTTTTTTCATCCAAAACATTTTATCAAATAATTTAACAATTTTGTAATGTGACTGTTAAATAGGCCAAGTGATTTATGAACACTTATGTATAGATTACAACATTCCATTTAAAAAAAAAAATTAAACATTTGAGTTTTTATTTTTATATTATCCAACTTATTTTGTAAAATATTAAATAAATTTTTTTCTTATGATTTAAAAAAGTAATAAGGAAAAATAAGATCTTTTTATTTGTTAAACCAAAACTCATATTCAAAGTAAACAAATTTGAATTAATATAAGATGTGAAAAAGAAACGCATCAAATTCTCGCGGGCATCTAGTAAGGCATGTGACTTAAGAAGATTCATGTATGAATGTGAACACTTAATTTTTCAAAAAGTTAAGCATTTATTTTTTATTTTTATTATTATTATCGAACTTATTCTATGGAAATTAAATGTAGGGTTTTTTCCATCGTTTAAACACATAATAAATGAAACAAATTTTTATCAACGAAATCAAAACTTCTACTTAAAATAAAGTAGAAAATTTGAGTTTGTATAAAATGTAAAAAAAAAAAAATCATCATAATCTCATATTCATTATTGAGCACGTGATACGTACTTTACAATTCAACTCGATATATTTTAACTTGATTTATTAATTAAATTAAATTAAATAATTTTTTAAATAAATTAAATTATAAATCTTAAATTTTGAATTATAATTAAATATATTAATGAGTAAAACCCCTTTCATTCATCTAAATTTAATTAAATTTATATAAAAATTTTATAAATATATAAAATTAATCAATGAAAAAATCAATGACATATATGTTTTTATTTTAAAGTTTCATATATTTTTATAAATTAATTCATCTTATAAAAATAAAATTAATATATTAAATTTTTAATTAAATATAATTAATATTATTTAAATCTATCTTATAATACTCGTTAATTTTAATATTATATATAAAAAGTATTAAATTTATTATATATTTAATATTTAAAAAATTTGAAATTATTAGATTAATATTTTTTAATATTATTTTTATTAATATTTATTTTATATTGAAATTTAGTTATTTATATTATTTATTTAAAAACAATAAATAAAATCATTTATTTACATAACCAGTTAAAAATTTATTAAATTTACTAGTTTAAAATTTAATAAAATAGTCTGTTAATATAATTTAATAAATAAAATTCATGATAAATCATTGATTACATATTTTTAAAATAAAAAAATAGATGAAAATCTAATAAAAAAACTACTGAAATTTATTACTGGTTGAATAAACTATAATTTTACGGATCAGGTCAGTCCAACCGACCTGAATCTCAGTAGTATTACTCTAATAAATCCTTAATGAGACAAGATAAAAAGATGATTTGAAGAACCTAGAGGCATCTGAAGCACTGGCCGTGTTGTATGTGGAAAAATCTAACTCATAGGGTAAAGAAACAAAGAGAAATTGAAAGCACAGAATGTTAAAATTGAGAAGATAACTATTTACCAAAGACAGAAAAACTGAGGATGAGATCGTATGGATACAGAGATGGAAGCTCATTGACTGAAGAATGTTGAAGTTGGCTGAACTATTTACCAAAATTCTTCAGGTAGCAAATAGGACCAAAGGGAACAGTTCATCAAAGTAATCCAAATAGATTTTACAAGCCTTGCAGCAAGAGCATGAGAACCACACAAGCTTAGCTATTACAGCTACAAGCTAAGCATTCTTCATTCTTCCTTGATGGCAAATGACAATCTACCAAGACCAGAATAAAACTATAATAGGACTACTCAGAGTTCAAATTGCATTAGAATCGAAAATAAAAATCTCTGTACAAACTACAAAGCGTTGGTTGTGGTTCAAAAAGTAAAGGGAAAATTCATTACAGAAACATGTGGTTGCAAAACAGGAGACTACCGGAATTAATTCTGTGACGTTGGCTCCATCTTTCAGAGAGAAGCTCTTCATTGCTTCGAAGGTTGAGATAATCATTAACATCAAACTGTAACCTTGTTGTTCCGCTTGCTGAAGATCGGCTCTGGTAACTTCCAAGTTCTCCAAATTTACTCCTGCGATCTTCTCCAGTAGTCATTGAAGTGGCTGGGCTCCAACTCCCTCGGCTGCTGGTGGAATGGATACTTATATCTTGTGTGGCAGTCAATCCCTATTACACCGGTTCAGAGGCCACAAGCAAAAGAAAAGGAGGCAAAATAACAGAAAAGGAAAGTTTAGAGATGGATTTACTTAATTAGCACACTTATCAATTTAACAAGGCCTAACAATTAGGCGATCCCACGAGAAACATGATATGCTTAACTGAACAAAACCATATTGGTGATTTAATTCCTCTGTAAGTCCTAGATCTCTCTCATTCAAGTATTAAGATGTTAGGAACAAGATTACCTGAGGTGCATCCCATAAATTAGATTTTGTGATTGCCACCGGCTCCATCTTATTCTTGCAGGATAGAGGAGAAACATCATTAGGAGTATCCCATTGCAACCAAGGTAGTACAACACCATCCATTTCAGCAGGAACAGATTTAGACACTGCTGGACTTTGAAAAGTTTCTGGCCTTATCATTCCTCCTAAACTTGAACTTGTATCACTCCTTTCTCCATCTAACGATGAAATATCAGTCTCCTCAATATTCAAAATGAAATCCTCAATATATTTTTCTGCTTCCTCTGTCAAACACCTCGACATCCTAGTGTGGTCATTGCTCCTCTGGAAAATAATCTCATATATTAAGTACAGTCAACAAGAAAGCAAGTCATTTTCATCTTAACATAAAACAGCAGAACATGGAAAATTCAAAAGCTAAAAAATGAATTTAAGCATGTGTTAAACCATAAATTCTGCACCCTACAGAGAGCAAAAGAGAGAATGGTACCTTTCTGGCTCGCACAGGCATTTCAACAATAGAGTTCTTCGGATCAGGAATCAAATCTTTTACAATCTTAGAGAGCTCCCTACCACGCTGCTCCTCCAACAATATCTCAGCTAATAAATCTTGTTTACGCTTCTCAGACTATCAATTCAAAATGAAAGATCCATTAACAGTCCAAGCTAAACAACAGGCATAACCTAGAAGTATGTGACATTAAATATTTCAAATTAAATCAATCATGTAGCAAGACATATTGTTATGAAATTTGAATTAACTAGATGGTCTACTGAACCATAAACTAAAATGCATGCTCATGCTCATCTGGTAAGTCAAAGGTAACTTGACAGCTTCATATTTGATTTTTCAGATTTTCTAAAGCACTTAAAAGCATCCACATAGCTTCTTAACAGTAAAAATTACGAAGGATATCAGCTTCGGTAGTCAAGAACCTCCGATTGACGACTAGTGTTGCATCTCAGTTGGAAAGAAAAAAGATTCAAGAGCCACCATCTTAAAGGAAAAATTACACGTTCTTATAAGACAACAGTAGGTGAAACTGGAAACATTGAACAATCTATTAAAGCACTCACTTACTAACACTCACTTTAAACGATAGATATTCTACATGATATATCGCTCGCACAGGCATCGTCTCTCACAAGTGCAGAGCAAGAACTATTGTAAGAAAACAACACCATGGATTGATATTTGCAGGAGGCAAACAACACTAATTGACTTTGGATACCTGCTCCAGTTTTGTTGTATAATTCCTGATTGTAGAAACAGCCTGAAGAACATCAGAGGCTTTGGCCTGTGAACAATCATCACTCCCTACAAAAGAGTTCTTTGTTTTTTCCTGCAAAAGTTCCAAGGAAATCAACCTAGTTTTGCCAATGTAGGACAAGCAAAATTAGAATACAAGCTAAGTTCCTGATGAGATTAAACCACAAACTTGTTCAAGCCCCATCCTGATCCCTTCCACAGCATGCATAAGTTCTTCCCGCATTGCTTCATATAACCCACTGTTAAGATCATCCTCCGCATGGTTCTCCGCCTAACAGGAAAAAGACAAGCAATAAGATTAACATAATTAAAATTATTGAAGCAGTATCTGTTGCATAATTGAAATATTTTCAAGATATAAACTCAAACCTTCTTCTGTGTATATACTGCTCGTATTTTCCTCTCAATCCCTTTTTTAGTGGAATGAACATCCTTTCCTTCGTCATCAGTCAAGGTCGAAGACTGACTCTGAAAGGTCCACATATTTTAATATCAACTCAGTACTAAAGATAAATTTGATGAGAAAATTTCTAACATTATTAATAGAACAAGATGCTAAAAGAATTCATGGTAGACAGAGTGTCAACCATCCATTGGAAGTGACTTGTCTGCCAGCTACTCCAAAACAAAATGCAAACTATATGTTTCCTTAACTGCAGTGGTAAAGATGAGACAAAGCTTCCCAGAAGAAAGACAATGCTTACAGAGTAGTCATCATGACACTTAAAGTCATTTTGGCTAAAAGATCTTCTAAGTCCTGGCCTCTGATCTGAAGCTGGTAGCTTATGTGATGTAGGCATCTGATTGTTTCTGCTAATGGAACTCCTCTTATTACCATGATGGCTTGACTTCTTAGAAACATCCAGGTCACTCTGCCATTTTCAGCAAAAGTAAATACATATGTCACACATGGCAGATATCATCTGTGATTCAGTTTTCATAACAATACAATGAGTAAGCCTATTGCTGCTTCACAGTCAACCATTCTGAATTTCAACAAGATCAAACTTAAGAGGTGAAACTAAGTTATTTTGATGTGTTCTAAAACTTAACAGCTATTTGCCCCTTGCAATCAACTGATGCAGTAATGAGGCAAAGATATCAATGGACAAGACAATTATCAAACATTTTGACCAAATGATACGACAATCAACCAAGAAGTAAGATCTAAAAACGAAAGACCAAACCAAAACGAAAATATTTCACCTCAGAATCGCTAATCTGATGGCGCACCACTGACACGGATCGCCGTCTCCTCGAATTACCACTTTCAGGGGCCACCCTCCCGCCACCACCATTATTAACAACATTGCCTTTCGACCCCTGCCTCGCCACCGACCGCCCCCTCCTCTGTGACGCCCCCACTCCACCTCCGCTGTCGCTAGGGCTGACGCCAGCCTTCCTAGAAGACGAGCGGCCCCTGTCTCCGCCGCCAGAGAACGAGGAGAAGAGCTCAACGGCGAGGTCGTCGAGGCTGACATCCGGAAAACCAGACCCCCTCATCGTGTTGACGAACTTTCCCCTCGTCGGTGGAGTCTCCTCAACTAGTTCGCCAGCATCCTGCGACGGCAGCCGGTGCGAAAATCGGCTCAGACTACGATAACGACGGTGAGAGGAGCTCCGACTGGAGGACGAGGAATCATCAGCATTCGCAGAGGGTTTTGCTAGAGGCGCTCTCTTCGTCGTGGATCTAAACGCCGATGTGGCCATTTCAGAATAGGACAAGAAGAACACCAGAAGCAGAGCTGTTATCTACAAACATAGGGATTTATATCTGCATGCACGAGCAATAATTAGGGATTTGGACGACAGCATTTAATTTGAACTAGGGTAATAAACATGAATGTGTTGAAGAGACCAGGAATTGAAAGAGAGCTTACAGGTCAGAGTTGAGACAGAGCAAGGAGTGAATGTTCGAAACGTATATTTGGCGGAGAGATCGAAATTGTTGCAAATTTGAAAAACAGAGCTCTTAAGGCAACTAACGTCAAAAGTAATTTTGATGAGCTAGGGAGGGCAAATAAAGGAATTCATATTATTTTCTGCCTTCCAAGATCTCTCATTTAGTGACCTTAAAGATCAGATTTCATAGATCAAGAAGTTTTGGAAAATCTGAAAAAACAATTCTAAAATTCAATTATTTATAAAAGTATTATTCTTTTTCAGATTAAGATTTCAAAATATGGATAATAATTTATTAATTACTTTCAACTTTACAAAAAATAATAAATTTTGAAGGATGGACGGTTCATCTAACCTTATAAATTTCCCAACGACTCATTTATTTTTATATATTAAAGTCATAATATTTTTTCTTAAATTAATAATAATAACAATAAATTAAATAAAAATTTACTTATTTTATTACAGCAGAGTTACAGGCACTGAAATGGGGCAGCTGCATTTCTGAAGTAAACAAAGATCTCCCCCATGATAGGACACATTTACTGCATGGCTACGATTAACATTACGTGGTGAAAGTGTCATTTTTTATGACGGATTTTTGTTTTATGCATTGCGAAAGAAAGAGAGAAGAAGGGAATAGCCACAACTAGCAAAACAAAAATATAATGATAAAACAAGTTGGGGAAGCATTAAAACTTCCTCAGTAGCACAACAAGAAGGCGATACTCTCGGAGAAGAAGCCTAAAAAACTGAACACAAATGTGCCCACTGAGCAGACGCTATTGACATCAAGGTCGTCAACAAACTTATTCCCACTCGCTGCCTCAACAACAAACACACAACCAGCTACGCTATCATGCGGTGGCTTACAGATTTATATTCCGTCCATTGCCATGCAACTTAATGAGTCTTAGACATGTGCACGATGAGATCAACAACACGGGAGCTGCAGAAGAAACAAAGGGAGCACAGATTCAGAGAGTGGGTTAATTAAAGTTCATCAATGAATCTTGTAATTCTGATACCAAAATTACCTGTAGCCCCACTCGTTGTCATACCACGAGACGAGTTTCACAAAGTTCTTATTCAGGGCAATTCCAGCCTTAGCATCGAAGATGCTTGACCTGAAAATTGAAGGAGCATATTATCATTTTAGTGAAGATTTCTAACAGGTCACAATAAAACAGAGCCACACGTAACCACTTAATACATGCATCCATCCTTACCTGCTGTCACCCACAAAGTCAGTGGAAACCACATCATCTTCAGTACATCCCAAAATTCCTTTCAGCTTTCCTTCAGACTCCTCCCTGAGAACCACCCATGGAACAGTTAAGATCAAAATTACAACTGGTCCAAAGACTGAAAAAGAAAAGTAATTAGTGAGAATGCATCATCCTTACCTGATAGCAGCTTTAATGTCCTCATAAGTAGCTTCCTTCTCCAGCCTTACTGTAAGGTCCACCACTGAAACATCAACAGTTGGCACGCGGAAAGACATTCCAGTCAATTTTCCGTTCAAAGCAGGGAGCACCTTGCCAACAGCCTCAAAATAAAGAAGACATAGGAGTTAGTGAGTAATACAATGATGATGGACAATATATTAATAGAAAAAGTCTCATCTGATAAAATTCGAGGAACTAATACTATTTTATTTAAATGAAGACTATTATTCATAGCCTTGGATCTACACCCAGAACAAATTCCTTGTTCACCAATTACTATTCAATTACTATTTTATTTAAATGAAAACTATTATTCATAGCCTTGGATCTACACCCAGAACAGATTCCTTGTTCGCCGATGTGAACAGTAAATCATGGAATGATTTTCATCTGAGCAAATAATAGCAAGAACACATTGGTGCAATTACCTTAGCAGCTCCTGTGCTGCTAGGAATGATGTTGAATGAAGCAGCTCTTCCACCTCTCCAGTCCTTGCTTGATGGACCATCAACAGTTTTCTGGGTGGCTGGGTAAGAATGCAAAAGAATCATGTTAATCATAACAAGCAGGCTCCTATGCCAGCTATAATAAAAACAACTCATAAAACTTACCAGTGATGGAGTGAACAGTGGTCATGAGACCCTCAACAATGCCAAATCTATCATGAATGACCTGCAATAAGATGTATATCTCAAGTTAACATTGTCCAAAATCTGAGGTTCATAAAGAAATCCAGAAGAAAGTATAAATAGCAGAGGAACCTTTGCAAGAGGTGCAAGACAGTTGGTAGTGCAGCTAGCATTGGAAACAATGTCAAGCTCTGGTTTGTATTGGTCCTCATTCACACCTACAACAAACATAGGAGCGTCCTTGCTGGGAGCAGAAATGACGACTTTCTTGGCACCACCCTGAGGATCAACCCAAGTATAAGCTCAATCATGTCCATGATGCACACAAGCTCTCTATGCAATATAAGTAAATAATTACAACAAATGGAAATGTCAGATTAGGAATGTCCTTTTTTCTCAACTTAATGCATAGAAAGATGGGGTAAATTGAATTAAATTGTTCATAAACTAGCAAATGACCCACCAATGGAGCTTTAAAAAAGAAATTACTACTATAACAAAATGCCACATAGAAGAATTAACTCAAAGAAACTGTCCATTAGAAAACCAGCCCAGCCTACTACAAGTGTAAAATAAGGGAGCTTGTTAAAGACTAAACCGCTAGTGACACAGGCAACATAAATGTAAAAGTTTTAACATGAGCCACAAGAAATTCTCTTCAAGATCCTCTTCACTATGGTAACATAGCTAAATCAATAAGGTAAAGAATGGAACAAAAACACTGTCAACAACCAAATGATGACAACAAACCTTCAAATGTGCAGCAGCCTTGTCCTTGTCAGTGAACACCCCAGTGGACTCCACAATGTATTCAGCTCCGGTCTCAGCCCAAGGGATTTCCTCTGGGTTCCTATAGATAAATAGATAAATTAACATGATATCAACAATCTTGAGATAGGATTAATCACTGATAGATTGAAAATTATGTGATTGAGAGAACATACCTGAAACCAAAGACAGTGACGCCTTTCTCTCCAAATAGAAGGGTCTTAGAGTCCTTAACCTTGACATCGTGATGCTTCCATTGACCGTGAACACTGTCATACTTAAACATGTATGTCTACGATACAAAATTACAAAACCCAGTAAGCAGTAGCCCTGCTATACGCATGGAGCAAGCAGATTTATAGATCAACCAAAAAAAAATTATAAAAAATAACTGAAAGAACAAGATACCATGTAATCGGTGGAGATAAAAGGATCGTTAACGGCAACAAGTTCAACATCGTCCCTCTGCAGGGCAACTCTTGCCACCAACCTACCGATCCTTCCAAATCCTAAAAAATATTTTTAAAAGAATTTAAATCATCAACAAGTACATATAACCAGCAGTGAGATCTTAATCTAGAAGAACAAATTGAAACAACAGCTATAGAAGTTAATAGTGCGATCAGATCCCCACCGTTTATTCCGATCTTGACCTTGCCTGCAAATCAAAGCAGAAAATCAAGAAATCGAACCAAATTAGCAACTATAAAACCGAGATCCGATCTAATAACAACCGACAACTAAGTTTCAACTATTACCCATGATTCTGAAGAGTGTATGAGAGCTGTCTTAACAGAACGAGAGCAGCAAACAGCGAAAGAGAAGTGGAGACAGTACGCAAAGACCGAAGAGAAATGAGAGTATAGTATAAAAAGGAAGCAAACTGGGGACCGAAAACACCGGTCACTTGCCCAAAGGAGAACCCGTGTAACGTCGGCACACGTTCCGTCACGCTGCGCTTATCTTACGCTTATCTTACACCTGTCCGATTCGATGACTAATCCAAAATCAGAGATGCTAAGAACCAAATCCAGCCGTTTATTCGTTGCGTGGAGACATCGTTGTCAAAGAGTGAAAAGTCAAGTTGGTATTCTCTAGGCAGCTGCTTTTCTTCATGCCCACTATGAAAAAAATCATTAGAGGCTGTTGATGCGCCACGTCATCTTTTCGATAGAAACCAGACCCAGTCTGGCTGACATGTGGCCAATCTTATCAGAGAGCCCAGTCATGCTAGGGCCCGGATTTTCACGAACAAGGATTCGTATCAACTGCAATGCAAACGACGCCGCCTTTTCCCATTTTTAGCCAAAAAAAACGTTGATTCGAGTTGCTAAAACGACGCTGTTTTTTTCGCTTCGTCATTTTGTACTTCTTGTGCCTCTTAAGACCCATTTTTTAAGTAGGCATGTTCGTTTTGGAGTTCCCAAAGGGCAACAGAGAAGGGGCCAATTTTGGGTGTGTGATCTTGGGTAGTTGTGGTAGTGGGTCTTTATATTGGTCCATTTTATGGTGGTGGGTCGCTATATTGGTCCATGTTGTGGTGGTGGGTGTCACCTATCAGTCCGCTAGACGGAGCACTGAATGGTACAAGGGGTGGGATATATAGGGAGCCAGTCTTAAGAAATTGCCTTGCAATTTATCACTTGGGACTACCAGATCCAAAGAAGCCAAATTACACCACAAAAGTCAAGTGGCCGAAACCGAAACAGAGCTCACTGTTTCTCTCTGCAGCAACCAGGCCAATGTTAACAGCCTTTGACATATAGGACCCCTCTTGTCACTATCGTATATGAGCCCAAGATAGGTTCACAAGCAAGCCCAAATTAGATTATTCCGCTAAATCTCATAATACTATATAGGTTCATGTAATTACAGGGGTTTTATTTTTTTAGACATTTAATGTAATATAATTTTTAATTTTAACATATAAAAATGTATACATCATAAAAATTAATGGTAAAAATTATTGACAGATCTCATGCTAATATTTAGCTTTGGATTTGACCACAATTTTATTTTTTTAAAATTTTAACAACAAAAAATATCTTATTTATTAAAAAATATGTTAAAATTTATGTGAAGTTTAATTGGCAGGTGTATACCCATATCAAATGAATGGAATGGAAAAGAAAATAATGTATGAACTTGTCCATTAGTTAAGTACACTATTTTAAAAGGTCAATCCAATCATGGAATCTCGGAAGATGGATAAATGAGTCCACTAAACTTTGCTTAGGTGTGAATTGAATTAATTTTTTCTTAATCCATGTGATTTGATCGCTTCTCATGTCAATCAAAGGGGAATTTTGTCCATTAATCGTTAATTTGAATTGAAACCCATTAAGGGGAGACATGTCTAGCTATGAACAATTATAGAGCCAGCGAGGCAACCCATTTGGGTTATTGGACTGACTAGGAGTACAAGGTATGTAGGAAGACAAAGATTCCAGTCTCTGTAATGCCCGAGTGCATGTCTTGTAAGAAACCCACCAAGTTTAAGGAACCAAAAAAGTGAAGAAAAAGAAGTGGGCGTTTCTGTTAAGAATGAGAGAATCCCTTAATCAACGGAGTCGTCCATGAAATGACCTTGAAGGGTCAAATAACAAGGCGAAGTGGGTTGTTCTGAGAATGGGCGTCATCCCATTTCCTAACCTCATGGCCCCCTCCATGCCTAGAACTATGGGCTCATGCCCACACCCCCTCCCTCGGCTTTTGTCTCTTTCAATCACAACAAAGCATTTGTGTTGCCAAAATCTGACCTTAGCTATTTATGTTCAATCTCCTTGCATGCACTCCCTTAATTATTATGTCCCATTTTCCACTATTGATTATTAAAAATTGTATATATAATCAATTTGTAAGTCTAAGAAAAAACTTTATTTTATGAATTAGCTCTATAAAATTGAACTATGCTTCCTAATTTTAAGTTGTACAATTATAATCAATAAATATTTTGAAAAAATCATACCCAAAAATTAACTATTAAAATGAGAAAATTCAAATACATAAAATTCTTTATTAAGAAGCTTATATTTTTTAACGTGAGATCAAATTCAATATATTTGTAATTAAGATATTAATTGTTATAAAAAAAACAAATGATGAATTAAAAAAAATGAATCTCATTTCATAAATTTACTTTGAGGATTAAAAAACTGAAAATTATTGTCAAATTTCTAGTTATTTTATGTTTAATCATCCTCCTTGCATGGCTCACATGGGAAGCAAGCAAGTGTAGATTTGACGATACAAAGGAGCTTCGTGGCATGATGGCCGGTTGCTTCATATCTGGTTCATGCACTTGCAAATAGGATTCATGTACTAAGGTCAAAGATTTATGAACCTTGAACGTCGTGACACTTCCCCATGCCCACTTCACTTGCCTCCTCCTCGTCTTTTTTTTTTTTGTCCAGACTTTCGGTGGTTTCAAAGGACTTACCATTTGACAAGAGACGAAATAAGTAACTAATTTCAAATACTAATTTATTCACCAAAGGGGTTTCTGATTTTTATTGCAAAGTTATAATTATGGGAAAATAATTTTGGGAAAAATAACATTAAATCTTAGATTGGATTGCAAGTGCATATGAAATGATTTAATATTTGAACACATATGCCCCTCGGGGCCTTTCGATGGGGTCAGCCTACAAGACGACGAGAACATCAACACATGCCCACATGGTCTGGCACATGCTTCTACTCTTCTATCTACTTTGTCACTATTATAGGACCTACTTAGCTCGATTCGACCTTCGGTCCAAAAATACTTTATTTTATATTTTTTAATATTTATTTTTTAAATTAATCATGAGTATATCTTCTTTTTATTTAGCATATAATTACAAATTCAATCATTGAAACTGTGGTATTCGATTCCACGAATTATTGGTCAGTAGTTAGGGAAATATCAATTATATATAGAGGTATATGTATATATATGTTATGGACAAAAATAATATATAGTTTCATGCATGTTTCTATATATACCATGAAACTAAGTAATATTTAATGGAACCAAGAGATTTTAATGTCCCTAAACATAATTGAGCATTGAGGGAGAATCCAATGCTCTGGTTTCAATTTGACAAAATTTCCAGTTGGAACATTTACTTAGGTACAGAGATGACTTGATATTCATTGCAATTTGAAATTAAATTTTGTTAAAATTGGTCAAAATATCTTTTATTTATTTGAGCTTATTGAATTTTAAAAAATCATAACACGTAATAATTAGATTAAATAAATTATTATAATTTTTAATAAATTATTTATTTTTATATTAATATATTCAATTATTGAAATATATATTTTTGAAAATTTATTAAAAAATTAGATCAAATAAAAACAAACTTTAATACCATTTAAATATAAGAAAAATTATGATGTGTGGGTCTTGGTAGATCGATGGGGAAGGCATACTAGGTATTATAAAACAGACATATATATAATACAAGGGCGTTTTGGTACTCTTTGTGGACTATAAATTGAGGAGCCGCATGTGTTGTTCCATGCACAAACCAGCTTCTCTCTCTTTCTCTGTGTTATTGATCAGTACTGTAAGTGAGTCTGCAGAGGTCTGAGATCGTAGCAATGGTGTCT
Source organism: Moringa oleifera (assembly GCA_021397835.1). Classification (NCBI taxonomy): domain Eukaryota; kingdom Viridiplantae; phylum Streptophyta; class Magnoliopsida; order Brassicales; family Moringaceae; genus Moringa; species Moringa oleifera. Next base: position 7,665,428 of record JAJFZO010000344.1, on the reverse strand, counting down.
AGAGTGGAGGAGGCCATGAAAGGAAGGCAACGGCAAGCGCAGCAGTCGCAGCAGCAGCAGCAGCAAGTGCAGAAGCAGATACAGTGCAACAAAGGGAAAGCCTGCAAGTTCAAGAGGAGCAGCTCCAACCTTGAAGAAGATGGCGCCTCCTCTGCCATCCTCTTGCTCGCCTTCATCGCCTGCACTCCTTCCTTCTGATCTCTCTCTAAATATATATAGTAGCTCAACGCCTATTCAAGCTCCTTTCTCCCTCTCTCTCTCTCTGTTTACTCTCAGCAGTTAGCCTTAATGGTAGCACTTCTTTGCTTCTTCTCCTTCTTCTTCTTTTTTGTTTTTTTTTTCCTTCTGTAATTGTATCAGTAATTCAAGTAGTGAGTAATGTTTATTTTTAATTTAATGTCTTTCTCATTAATTAATGATATTTATCAAAAATATTTATAACCAAAAGAAAGTTCAAAACTAAATGGAAGAAGAGAATTCTCATCTCTTTAATGATCAAGAAGCCGCAAGAAAAACATGGGGTGACAATAATATTATTGCACGTGGGCTTTGTCCTATTTAATGAGTCTTATAACATTATTTCCCATAGAAATTTGATGACCCAAGAAAAACAAATCCGATTTACCCTAAATTCGAGGAATTTAATTTATTAATGAGCAAGTATCACTTTGTAATTCAGCAGATTTGCATCTTTTCAGCACCATTGAGTTTGTTTTTGTTTATTAAAATCAGAATCTTGTGAATTAATCATCAGATTTAATAAATTTTATTTTTTAATAATAGTATAATCAATAAATAAAATTTTAATTAGTGAAAATCAAAAAGGTAGGAACTGCAAGATGAGAAGATAGGGGAAGGGGGCACGTGCTGTACGCTGCAAAACACATGGGTGGGGGCACGCTGTTTGAATAATGAAAGAGTCCAAGAGTTAGTGCTTCTCGACAACTGAAGATGCGGGCTGGACATGAACCAGACAGTCGCTGCTACTGTTGCCGTCCCTGCAGGTTCATGCAAGTTGAGCTCTGGTCAATCTGATAATTAACCCAGCAAACAGATAAGATTGCTGACTGAGAATATTGCGGACAGAGATATTATTGATCTGCAATCAGAGAATTACAGATGACAAATCAATCAGACAAATGCCACCCATAAGGTAATTAATATTGTCAATGAACTCAATTATTTTTTTGGAATAAATATTAATTTAAGTTCAATTCAGATTATATCTCGCAATATTTTCTTATTATTATAGTGTCTCAGTTGAGCCAATGCTGCAAATGGGTGCGCTAAGTCCAACACAAAAGGTTGGCCTGTGAAAGAAGGCCCACTAAAGAGGGCTGTGATTAATGGGTTGGGTCAAGCTTGCTGCTTAATCTTTATAATAATAAGAAAATTTAATTAATTTTTATTAATATCAATTATATTAAATTATTGAAAAACTATAATATATAATAAATAAAAATATTAGTTTAAATTTTTATTGTTCAAATTAATATTAAAAATAATAAAAAAATATATTTTTAACTCTATCAAAATACCCAGTGTAGATTAAAATCGCCAAAAAATCCTTGTCTTGGAGTATCCATCCTACATACATGTATGTATATCATATGTGATGTCAACCATACAGATGATTTAATCCTTGAGCAAAATCATTGGCTTTGAGAAATTGACTTTAGTAAGAACTACTTGACTATTAAAAAAAATAATCTAATTGACCAAAAGTAAATGATATCATCTTCATATTATAAGAGAAATTTATCATAGAGTTAATTCTTGGACCGACTCAAAATACACTTGAAGCTACTCATAATACAAAGATACCATTAATTAAACTATCACTGCCCAAATTTAAGCCTAATTAACACATTTCCACTAAGAACAGCTTCAACAAAGAAGGCCTTATTGAATTATAACTTCAAGAGTCGATCTTAAAGAGCACAAAATTAAGGTAATTATGTGCTTGATGAGCTGAATGAAGCATAAGCCAGGATGCTAGGGTTTTGTTCAAGTTTGGCCATTTCTTCCTTGGACAACCCTATCCATGCTTCTATTCCCTGGCCGTCACTGGCATCCAAGAAAATGGCGAGCTTGTTAAGCTTCAGGGCGCTGCCTAACCAGACAGGCTTTCCCCACCCGAAATCAGCGTCGTAGAACGGAAATCTACACCAGCTACTGAAATTGAACACACCTGTGCCTTTTGATCTCTTTCCAAGGTCTTCTGCTGCACTTCTCATGATATTCAAGAACCCACCATCTCCATGAATCTTCCTCACATACTCGTTGTTCATCTTCTTTATCGATTCGTGAAGCTTTCCTACTAAGCTGTAATGGTTTATCGTTTTCTCCATCTGCCAACTCGCCATTGTTACTTGGTACGCGTTTCCGATGCAGTGTGGCGGCAATGGTGGATTCATTCGTTTCCTGAGGTTCACGGCGGTTGTTGCCACGTGCATGGGGATCGTAACTTCGTCTTTCTCTTTGGCTGCGGTTATTAATGCGCTCCAGATGAGCGCCGAAACAGCCTCTACTCGCGTTGGACGGTCCGCGTGAAACCCATTGCGGATCTTGTCTCTCAGTGCCGCTATCTTAGGCCCCTCAAACAAGAACCTCTTCGTCACGATTTCTGGAACTAACACATCTTGGTTCTTCTCAATGGTCTTCCTCAAGCAGGAAATATCTCTCGGGGGAAAGAGAGAGCTGCCGTCGAAGATCACACCGTCTATCTCTTTGGCAGAACCAGAAGCAACAGTAGCCCAGGTTTTAACGAAGGTTGCAGTTGCCGATGCGTCTGCGATGACATGCTTAATGCATACAGCGATTGCCATCCCACCACAGGCAAAATAATTCACCTGCACTGCGAGAATCGCCTGAGTTCTTGATTCAGGCAACTTTTCATGCGGGTTGCAGGGTAGTAGCCTCTGCAGCATATCAATCTCCGGTTGCTTGACCACCATGGACATGTCACCCGCAACGTTAGCTTCAATGTAGGTGGCACCATGATCATTACAGTCAATGCTAAAGCCATCTCTGACCTGTCCGGCGAATGGATAGAAGTGTGTCAGTGTCTCCGACAGTGATTTCTTGAGACGATTAGAGATTTCGCCGGAGTTTAGGCTTGTAGGTGAGTAAAAGAAAACGATAGGGATGTAAAGAGGAGGCGCTAACTGATCAAGAAGGCAGAGTTTATGGATTCTTAGGTGAGGTGGAGTTTCAGAAGATGGTCTGATGGTTTCTCTAGAGATGATCTGGACTTCCATGTCCATTTTCTTTTCTTAACAAAATCTTTCTTGCCAAACAGCTTATACTTAGACACCCTAGAAAGAGTTGATTTATATAGGCTAAGGAAGTTGTCATTTACTTCTAATTCAAAATTAATATTACAGATCATATATTATGATAACAAATCTTCATTAACCTGAATGATATCAAGTCGACATGACCACATTTGTATATATAAGATTGAGATTTCTACATCTCACCAACCCAAAAATGTTATTGGTTTAATTCAATTCACAAGATTGGTAATCATGACTTTATGGTTTTGTTATTAATAATCAAGTTCGGTGCTCGTGTATTATCCTCTCTAGACACGCCAATCATGCCTCTATCTTCAACCAAAATCACCATAAGATTATATGCTTCTACCTGTCACGAAATTAATTAAATCACCATAGATTATTTAGGGGCATTATCCCAATATTTATTCATATCGTGTTAGAGGATATATACAAGATCTTGTATTCTTTGATTTATTCAAAATCTCATCAATTAGTGATGAATTTTTAAACGGTCAATAATGATTATACATATAGTGATGGACTTAGATTATGCTTAGCAGCTCTATACACGCTCACAGACATAGAGAGAACTCGTAAAATTTATGCAAGATTCATATAGTTAATTGGAAATTAATAACGGGTATTTTTCCTTCTGCCTCCATATGATTATCTTATTGCTCCATGTTATCTATTCGAAGCGCCAAAGGCTGTTCATTTCATTTAATTAAGTTTACACATAGTTGAATTATGTGGGTAATTAAAGTTCCTTGCTAGCTAGCTTCCAATATTAAGTTTACTTATAATATAAATAATAATTATGTAGTTAATTAATCAAGGCTTAATTTGACAATGGTGAGTTACCTTGTTTTAGAGGTTGAAATTAACATGAAAATACACTTTTCTTTTAACAATGGTTTACTCTACCAATTTTAAAATTAATTGAACCATTGTTTGTGATATATTATTATAGCACTTTCAAAGTGACTAATTATGATAATTATGGCCTCTTTTCATAAGTTTTGACTTTAAAGTTGGTCACATCATTCTATTGTGATTGCCAATCTAGTGGGTATATACAATCAATTTTTGCTTACTATGTAAAAACTTAACAATTAAGAAAATTTCTCAAACAATTTAAATAATCAAGACATTAATTGTGCAAATATCTTGGAGAACTGATGAGAGATCGATGTTGCATGCCCAATAATTAGAACATAATAATTAATCAAACTATAGTTTTTTAAGTTTAATCCTCCAATTAAAAGTCAACTCTCTGATATGCTTGTTTTTATCTCCTCATTAGGTCAGGCTTAGGTTGCTAATTAGTATAAGTTAATATAGGGATTGGGTGCATGACTTATGTCATCTTCTGGCAGAGAATTCAAGTTGCTTGCAGATTAATTTCTATGGAGAAATTAAGGCAACTCGGGTTGGTAAGAATTCATTATAAGACTTAGTCTTACCTACTTTATCCGAGCTAAATCTGGTTAATTTCTAGTTTTGAATTAGAGAGCTAATAATGGATCTGAAAATAATCTCAGGAAACAAACAGAAACCACGGGAAAATGGATGCATGCACGCACTCGAACACTTAATCATGTTATCGTTAATATTATTAAACAAGAAATGAGAATATACTAAAAGTCTAAAGAATTAATTCTTTTGCATAATGCTATATTATAAATTGCTATTTAATTAAGAAGCTTCTCTCTCTTGCTGCGATCCAATGCTCCACAATGCCAATTGACTGACTCAAAAGCAACTTGTTCATGATGGCACACATATATATATATATATAGCTGGTTACTATAAGCTTCTTTATATATCATGCTAGTGATCATATCGAACAATATTAATTAACTATAAAATGTGGAATACGGATATCAATTAATCCATGCATAAGAGTCGAAATTGTAATAATAGAAATGTACAATTAATTAGTATGTACATAAATTAATTAGTCGCGTGGAGGGCTTGAGGACAGCTTAATGCATCCTCAAAATTGTATATATATTATGTGTTTGTATCTCCGTGTTCTCATTGATTAGGCCGGCGATTGCAAGGCAAAACCCACATTTAATATTTATTGCACAGGAGAAGATGAGAAAGATGATCAAGGTGACCAATAGTTTCATGGTCTTAGTTAGTTACCTTACGTGTTATTATATATCTGCTTTAGATCAAGATATTTTGTTGATTCAACTTGAAGCATTAAAAGGGTATTTTGATAATTTAGTATATTAACATAAAAAATAAGAAAATTAAATTAAAAATTTTAATTATTAATTTTATTAAATTATCATATATTATTATTTTATCAAAAAATAAGTATTGCTGAGATGAAGAGAGAATCCAAATCTATTAAAATTGAGGTAATGAGGAAGTAATTAGAATCTCATGCATGCATGGTGAATTTAAATTGAGTAAGAATCTAACATGGACTTATCAACAATGCTATCTATAGATACAATTTAGGTATAGAAAAGGGCATGAACTCGAAGAAAGAAGGACTATCAGAAAACGACGTTGGTTTCCTTTTCTGGTTAATTATTTATGATCAATTACTTCCTAGTACTACATGGAACAAGTTGTGAGATCCAAAATTCTAGGAGAGATGACTAGACGTGTAAAATGATTGCTCTATTCTGCACATTGTCTGTAATTTTATATGTGCCACTGTCTAAGGCGACAATGTTCATATTATAGTCTGCCACTTCTTGTAACCTTCGCCTAACAAGGAAAGCTCATCAGCTATTTATAGTTCCTCCTCTTGCCAATCGGTTCTTTCAGAGCTTTGTTGAATATTTTCTTAGAGAGAGAGAGAGAGGGAGAGGAAGAAGAGGGTGTGTTTTGATCTGAGAAATGGCCTATTGTTTTGGGTCCAAAGATTTGTATGGCGACGAGAAGGTTGACACCGTGAGTGGCCTTCAGCTTGGTCTTTCAGCAATGGCGGCCTGCAACTCTTACGGTTGTGTTCCTCTTGCAGAGAACAATCTTTCTATTTGTATCCTCCCGTTTTCACGTCATAATAAGAGGCTCAAAAGAACCATGAGTGTCCCTGAAACAGGAGGGGGAAGCAGTAACGGTGGAGGAGCCAGTGATGATATTGGCAGCATGAGCCGCAGTAGCAGCACTGGCAACTTGAATAACTTGCCGAGGCTCCAGTTTAGAGATCATATACTGACTTATACTCAAAGGTACCTTGCTGCTGAGGCTGTAGAAGAAGCAGCGGCAGCCATAGTTACCGCCGAGGAAGGTGGAGCCGGGGAGGCAGATGAAAGCGCTGACGGAATGAAGCTTCTTCAGCTTCTCATTGCCTGCGCTGAAGCTGTGGCTTGTCGCGATAAAACACACGCTTCTGCTTTGTTATCTGAACTTCGAGTGCATGCTTTAGTCTTCGGGACTTCCTTCCAGCGTGTGGCTTCCTGCTTTGTCCAGGGCCTCGCTGACCGTCTCGCTCTGGTTCAGCCACTGGGGACGATCGGCCTTGCTACGCCGGTAATGAACATAATGGACATTCCGTCCGGTAAAAAAGAAGAAGCTTTGTGCCTTGTCTATGAGATTTGCCCACATATTCAGTTTGGTCATTTCGTGGCCAATTCATCAATATTGGAAGCCTTTGAGGGTGAGAGTTTCGTCCATGTGGTGGACTTGGGCATGACCCTTGGTCTGCCACATGGTCATCAATGGCGCTGGCTGATCCACAGCCTCGCCAACCGTCCAGGCCAACCGCCGCGCCGCTTACGAATAACCGGCGTTGGCCTATGTGTAGCTCGATTTCAAGCAATCGGACGTGAGCTTCAGGCTTACGCTGAAGAACTGGGCATAAACCTGGTGTTCTCAGTGGTGGAAAGCAGCTTAGAAAACCTAAGGCCTGGAGATATCAAACTGGTCGCTGGTGAAGTCCTCGCCGTCAACAGCATCCTTCAGCTTCACTGCGTAGTTAAAGAAAGCAGAGGAGCTTTAAACTCAGTCCTGCAGATGATCCGTGAGCTCTCCCCAAAGGTTCTAGTCCTAGTCGAGCAAGACTCGAGTCACAACGGGCCATTCTTCCTCGGAAGATTCATGGAAGCTCTGTATTACTACTCAGCCATTTTCGATTCCCTAGACGCCATGTTACCCAAGTACGACACCAAGCGAGCCAAGATGGAACAGTTCTACTTCGCAGAGGAGATAAAGAACATCGTGAGCTGCGAAGGGCCGGCGAGGGTCGAGCGACACGAGAAAGTAGACCAATGGCGCAGGAGAATGAGCCGTGCGGGGTTCCAGGCAGCACCGATAAAAATGGTGGGTCAGGCGAAACAGTGGCTGGGAAGAAAGAAGGTGTGCGAAGGGTACACTGTAGTGGAGGAGAAAGGGTGCCTGGTGCTGGGATGGAAATCGAAGGCCATTGTTGCAGCTTCGTGCTGGAAATGCTGAAACCAGAACCAGAGTTCGTGCGTTAATTATGTACTTCAATAATGCGACAGTCATGTCCTGTAGGTTGGAAATTAACAGTAAGCTTTGGGAGTGAATAAGTGATCTGAGTCTTCAGTCGTGAGCCTTTCCAGATGATGGAAGAGATGAAATAAAGAAACCGTGAATCGGTGCCTTTGTGTGAATATTGTGGGCTGGATTTCTGTAAAAATTTCAAAAATTCAATTGATTCTTTTTAATTAGCCACGATTATCACTTTTCCGATCGAGCATTGGGATATTGTATGAAGAAATTTTGTGACAGATTTCAATTTTTCTGTTGAATCTGTTTTATCATTTTCATGAATTTGTTGCATTTAACTCTGTTGTTTTGGGTCGGTAAATATTTATCAACTAAATATAATATAAATGTTGATTTATATTTTTTAAATTTATTTTTTAAAATATAAAATATATTATTATAATTAAAATAGCTGTATTTTATAAAAATAAAAAATTAATAAATTTAAATTCAGACGTATCCAGTTATGAATAATGATTTTATTTTTGTCAAAGGACATAAATTTGATCACTAATTTGTTTGAAAATACAATCACCAGTTAGCTATATATGCCAGAGAACATAGAAATTAAAATTAAAATTAAAAATAAAAAAAGAAGGAGAAAACGAGGAAAGAGAAGGAAGGAGCGTATGGAATGAAACAACGGGAGGGTAAATCGGTAACTTGACCCTGTTAAAGGGCCTTTTCAGCCTTTTTGGACACACGAGGCTGGTAGAGAGAGGCAGAGAGAGGGAGAGAGAGAGAGAGACCCATCCAGGGAGGAGGAGAAGATGGAGGCAATAGCTGTGTTAGGAGCACAGAGTCCATGTGTCTTCTCGCCGTTTTCGTCTTCACTTCGCTCACCAGTATCAGCGAAGGTAACTACTACTTGCAGTTTATGGTGCCCCCCAAACAAGCTTGTCCTGGGCACCTCGGCCAGCCACTTAGCAGGATTTCCTTCGCAGTCGCATCTCTTTTCATATTCCCCGTCTAAAACTCGTGCCAGGACCCGCGCTCGTAATTCCACCAAGAACGGCATCTTCCTTCCTCACTTGGTCGCTGCCATGGTTTGCCTCTCTCTCTCTCTCTCTCCTCTTTTGTGCTAATGTTTTGACATGATTGTGAGAATCCCGCCGAATAATTCTTAAAACTATGGTTAAATTTGAAGAGAATAGTGACGAGACTGCTATTGCTTAAGTAATTGTAACAATAGTGTAATTCCATTTCGTTTATATTAGTTGGAGTCCATTTCTATGTTTGTCGATTTCTTCGAGCTCCATCTTTCCTCTACAATTTTTCTTTTTCATTGTTCTCTCATATTTTGAGTTCAGGAGCAAGTTGAAGAGACTTACATTATGGTCAAACCCGATGGAGTGCAACGAGGCCTTGTAAGCTTCAATCTCTAATTTTTGTGTTCTAATTCGATGCTACATTTGGGTACTGAGAAAATGTGGGGGATAAAAGTATAAGCGAATGTGAAATTTCAAATCCTTTTTTATGAATGATGTGAGAAACAAAAGTTTTTCTGAATTGATAGTCCTGCAGTTTCCTCTTGATGAAGTGAATTTTTACATTGTTTGCATTATGTAACAAGATGATAAGATGAGTCACTGAAAATTCTGATTTGCCCTTCTATTCGTCAGTATTTTTCAGCTGCCAAAATGGAATTTGTCAAAAGAGGACTGAAATCTTGTACTGTGTTTGTTAAACTTACCCATATGAGCTTTCTTGGTTTAGGTTGGAGAAATAATCTCAAGGTTTGAGAAGAAGGGGTTCAAACTCACTGGCTTGAAGCTCTTTCAATGCCCCCAACAATTAGCAGAGGTTTGATGTTGTAATAATTCTCTTCACTTTATCATAGTATTTACTTCATGAGGACACAGTGATTCTGTGTGTCTTTCCACTTTATGGAGTGATGCAAAGCAAAAACTGTCATCTTTCTTCTCTGCTGGGTAAAGACAGAACATGTTTCTCCTTGTTTGGAAGTCATAGGAACAAAAGTAGAACTCCACGACTTAGAAACAGGATTTCTAGCTTCATATCAGTATTCCATGAATCAATCAGGAAACTAATATGGCCGTTTCAGCATAGTTTTCATAACTCGTTCTGGAAGCTTAATTGATTCTTAGTTGGTGCATTACTTAATACATTTCTAATGGTTACAGGAACACTATAAGGATCTCAAGTCCAGGTCGTTCTTCCCAAAATTGATCGAGTACATTACATCAGGCCCAGTTGTGTGTATGGTATGCTCTAGCTTTATCTGATCTCTCCGAGTTGTGACCTGCCAATTTTTTCAAATCAACTGAGAATGATGTTATGCTATCAAGGCTTGGGAGGGTGTTGGTGTTGTTGCATCAGCACGTAAGCTAATAGGAGCTACAGATCCTCTTCAAGCTGAACCAGGCACAATAAGAGGGGATCTTGCTGTTCAAACAGGAAGGTTAGGCCTTGGAGGCTTTAGAATAGACTATTGTGTGTCTTGATTTGGTTGATAGCCATTATAAGGCCTCATGATGAATTCTTTTGGCAGGAATGTTGTCCATGGTAGTGACAGCCCTGAGAATGGCAAGCGCGAAATAGGCAAGTTTTCTGACTAGTTATATACATTAATGCTGAAAACATAGTGTGATTCTGTTCATTTTCAATCAAAATTAAAATGATTTTGAGTTACAGTTGGTGGATTGACATGCAGCATTAGTTTAATATAAGCTTGATTAGTGCTTGAAGTGATTAATACACACCTGAACATATGCACTTGTCTTGAAGTTATTCTCCTATCCACTCACCCTGATTTCATTTGCAGACCTTGTCTCTTAACATTTGGTTTTCTCTTCAGGTCTCTGGTTTAAAGAAGGGGAATTGTGTCAATGGACTCCAGCTCAAGCACCATGGTTGAGGGAGTGAATGCTTCAATTACAGTTCAGGCTGGGAAATCCTGGCAGATTTATCTTCTGAGCACATTTACTTTCAATTTCAATGTACTCATTTGTGACAAATATTTCAATGGCCATTCATTAGGTTCATAACCAATGTTAGACCTTAATCTTTTGGGAGAGACTTTAGGGAAATTTTCTTCATATTTCTTGTATTGTGAATGATTTAAGTGCTAAAATTTAAAACAAATTTAAGAGCTAACAAATTAATAGAATCCCATTTGACAGCATTCTATGCAGCCTCACCTCATTAGTGACATTAGTGAACCATCCCCTAAGTTAGATACCTCCTGTCTGCTGCAATAGTTCCTATTCTATCCAGTGAGTTGGTACACGAAAGTCTAGTTCGGAAGACAGGATAGATTATCTTCTGGGGCAGGATAGATTTTCTTCTGGGGCTGGACCTCAACTTCTATGTTATTTGATTCACCAAGAAGTTTTAGTAGCATCATTCTCATGATCAGCCTTCTGCAATCTATCAATATACACCCTTGAATAGAGCAAGGTCTAGTGCTCACCAGGAAATAATAAACAACCTCCATCTTCCTTTTTCCTTGCTGGGCAAAACAAGTGAAACATAGCAAACCAGTAGCAGTGTGAGAAACAAATTACAAAATGAATTAGAAGTTGAAAAAAGGAAGACACATTTCTGCATACTCTTGGATTTTTCTTGAACTGCAAGGAATGGTGTGAAGCAAAGAAACAATGACTAGCAAGCCCATTGAGCTAATTACTAAGCAGCCTCACAGGAATTATATTTGATGTGCACAAATCTCCAACCCTTCAACTTGTAAAATAGTGGCATCCTCTAAAATGGATGCTTGGAGAATATTTAAGCAACATTGCTAATCTGCCTGCAGAAGCTTTCTCTGAATTAATCATGAAAGCTCCTCTAGGCCAAATTTCAGAAACTATCCCTTGCCTGGGACCATGAAGTCTAACCCAAGTAAGGTAGACAATCTGGAAATAATCCCATTGTTTATATCATTCTACTTCATGACGTCTTACATCTGGCACATTGGAAATGAGCTGACACTTTCCTCTTCATATTGCTTCTTTGTGCTGCTCAAAGATTGACAATCACTAGAACTGTCTCCAATATGCCCAAAAGAACTATAATTCTCTATTATCATAGTCCCCTCACCAGATGAGCTTTGTGCATGTTGCGAACTCTTATATTTGGAAAACAGGTATAGAACAGATAAATTCCCGCTTTTTTGCTGTTTCCCATTGCCTGTAGATTGGCAGTCAATAGAACTTGGTGAGATACTGGCTGAAGAACAATTTGTGTCTATGATCGTCACCTCTTCATTAGATGAGATGCATGGAGATGCCTCTATCTTAACTCCATCTGAACAAGGTGAGTGTTGAGTATCCCTCAAACATCCTGGCAAACTCAAAGAAGCATCATCGGCCCCTTGTTCCACTGCCATCTCAGAACATGAACTATGATCTTGTTTTGAACCTCTTTTAAGCTTCAAAAGCGTAGCCTCTGCATAAAAGAAGTGGAATTTAGTAGATCCCGTCAAATCAACTAAATGAAACCAATTGTATAAGGTTAATTGTCCTACATGCAGAGATATTTTCCAAAATCTTATGACACGGTCCCATACAACAATTAGAAAATAACAAATTGGAGAAAACAATGAGAACTGCAGAATATCGTGTAAAGGAGCCATTTTTACTTTATATAAGAAGAGTCACAGATCTTATATAAAAATAATTCAGTAACAAGGCAAACTGCAAGATGATTATCAGAGCAATACAGTAATGTCAAACAGAATTAAACTAACGGCAAGCCCAAATGCTACAGATGGGTTGCTTTTACTGCTATCAATAAGCCAAGACCTTTCCTCCCTCATCCATGGTCAAAATCCCCGATATGCAAACACGAGAGCTCATGTATAACTCAATTATCTATGCGATAGTTCTTGTCCCTCTGACAAGTGACAACTACTTATGCAGCTTGAAGCTGCTTAAAGGATTCAAGATCCATTCAGTATTCACATAAAATTTCAAACTCAACAGTAATCTTGAATCTAGGTTCTCAGGCGACAATCATCAGGATTCATTCATAATTTACTTGGTGATTTGCTTAAATCCAAGCTTGAGATAATCACTCGATTCAATTATGAATCTAATACGACTTCGATATTTATGTATACATCCAACTTATTAAGAGAGAGAGAGAGAGCACCGTAGATGGAGAGAGAATCGCCTTTGATGATCTTAGAAGGAGGCCTATGTAGACTGTCAAGCGATGAAGACGCCGGTCTCACCCTCCCGAACATCCTTCCTTCTTCCTTTCCTCTCTCTAAATCTCTTATTTTCTTTCTTGTCTCGAGGGTAGAGAGAGAAAGATGAATATGCTTCTCTGACAAGAAACTTGAAAGAGAAACCAAAAGAAATTGGCGCCAGAAATTGACTAGAAGGCCCGCGCAATCGTGCCCTACAATTTTTACCATGGGCCTTTATACTGGGCTGAGCTTGCAGATTAAGCCCGTCAACTAGATCCAGCTCCTTCCAGACAGATTTAGAATTTAGTGGGCCTGAATTTTGGGCCCGTCCTCCTGAATAAACCCGTTAACCCAATGCAGATACTTCTAGACTGCCTTTGGATTTGGTTAGGTCCGGCTCGGACAACATTGCATTAGATGACAGGACCCCCAACACAGCGCCCAGTCATTTTAATTTTTTTTAAATTGAAGTTTTATTTTATTTAATTTTAAATAAATTTCAATAAAATAATTTTTTATAAATTAATAGCTTTTAAATCATATAAAATTGATTAAAAAAATTATTAATTAATCAATAAATAAATCTAGAAAAACTTAAATGAATCTCAACACTTCATAACTTTTTATTGCAACGTGAGCATTCAACTCCAAACCTCCTAGATCGATTAAGAAAAATTAGAAATTAAATTCAACAAAATTTAATAATTTTTTAAAAATTATAATAATATTATATTTTTCAAAAATATCATAATCAATTATGTTTGTAATATTAACAAATTATTAATTTATGATATGAATGAAGGGTTTTTCAAAGAAAAAAGCATCTTTCTAATTTATTAAACTTCTTAATATTAGACTAAGTTGGAATCATAAGTTATGAAATTGATTTGAGTATTTGTTTATAAGAGTTTTACTGCATGCCAAATACTCTTCTAAATATTTTATTTATTGAACTTATTTTTTAAGAACTCAAAAATAGAAAAGAGAAATTGAAAAGTAATCCAGAATCACTGAGAGGCATGAGCACTTGCATGAAGAAAAGAAAAAGAAAGGGATCTGCTTTCATGAGAATACAATGAATAGGAATTACAGTAATGTCTGGAAGTAATTACACAAAGGAGAATGAACTGAAGGAGTACCTATGGAACTTGTATAGCAAAGCATTCTCTATGGATTCTAACAAGGAAGATTGTTTTAAAGGGGCAAAAAATGGTTTTGTGAAACTAGATGGCCTTCCCTGCTGTGATTTTCTAGCTCACTTCTTAAAGAAAGTAGGAACCCTAAGTAGCTTAGCTTACCAGTTCTGATGTTCCTAATCTTAAAGATGATAGAAGAGCTGCAGAGATCACCAAGCAAATCAGAGTATTATGTATGAAACTAACGGGAAAGGATCAATCAACAGATGGGCAAAGTGATAATATGTACCAAGAGTAGTTCCAAGTAGATTCATGTCAATCTCTGGTGGCTGCCAACTCACTCTCTTTGAAATAATCTTCCGAGAGAGCTGCGTCTACGAACTTTACTCTTTCGATCCTTATCTGAAATATTATGAGTAAGGATGCTAAGCAAAGAATCTGATATAGTTCAAGGAGCAAATGAAGTTGCTTTTAGAAACAATAAATGCCAGTGATGTTAGTATGAGCCTGAAGATGACTTGTGGATAGTGAAAAGATTTGGGTCTTTTCTTAGAGAAGATAGAAGAATTGTTTTGAAGAATATTCATGAAACATTTTAATAAATTTGAGTTACATGACCTGTAAATGCTCTCATTTTCGGTTCAGGTTCTGGGGACTCACCTTTTAATCTTCCAGCTCGGTACAAAGCTTCTTCTGCAATGGGTCTCCACTGTTCTGCACACGAGTAATTGATTCCAAGACCAACACTAAGTCCTCTTAAAAGGTGTACTGTGCGAAGAACAGAAAACAATTCCTCAGGGAAAGCCTGCCATAACCAAGACACAGTAGGTAACTAACTATGGTTAACACAGAGAAAAAGAAAGGCCGTATCTATAAAAATAATGCAATGCTATGATTTGGTCTCCTGATATCCTCAAAATGCAGAAATCTCAAGTTTCCGGTAATTTTGTTTCTTAAGAATGTGATATTCCTTTTACATGAAATAAAGCAAAGGATAACAGCGCATTTCTTCCTTATGCTACATGTTTTGATTTCCTAATGTAACTAAGGCAACATAGAAATAGAGGAAAAGAAAATGTACAAACAGATAATGCTTTAAGCAATGACAAATATTAGATAGTTCAGTTTTAGTAAAATAATGAATAGTTACCTCAACAGAAATTTTTTTAATTGATGAATCCTCTGAGAAAGGTTGAAGCATTTCAACTCCAGGAGGTAGTTTTGTATCAAACATTGTCTGTGCCAACTTGAGCATTTCCTGTTGTTCATTATCACACTTTATTATGGTACCTATGCCAAGCTCCCTGAAAATGATGAGATATAATATCAACTAATGGGCACAAATGGATAGCAATATTTAGAACTTTAGAATCGGTTTCTGTAGTACTTATTGTTCATTCCTAGAATAGCTCTCCGGGACTTATGCCAAGGCAACACAACAAAAATAACTGGATCCAGCGGTCCAACCCCATTTGATAGCCCTTGAAATATAGTATTCAACAAACTGATCATTATGATCCAACAAGGTCTACATTTAATTCCTATTTCATACAAGTCTCCACGACCCCAACATCCACAGGGATGTGTTTGGAGTCCTAGATTTCTTTCTTGTGTTGGCAAACCAGTCTTGAATTTCTACCAACAAAACCAACTGAGAAAGTTTTTGGTTTTAAGCAAAAACTCACTGTCAAATTTTACCTGTAGCTCTCTGATGCTCTAATGGGATCACTATCAGCAATAGCAAGAACCAAATTAGCATAGCCAAGCCTCAGCTTCTCATGGAGATCCTTCACTTGCCCATAGTCCAGCAAGGCAACCTGGATTGAATGAAAAAGGCATTGAATTTATGCTATTATCGCTAAATCGACGTGCAAAGTGCAATAATCCTACAAGTAATCTTCATCTTTCCTATGTCACTTAACATTAAAGTAAAAGTAATTACTTAAAAGAAAGTGACTATCATTTCAGTGATTATGTGACATAACAGGTTAGGCAAGTAAGAAGTCCAGGAGAAAACTAAATGAAACAAGTATCAAATGCCAACTTGCCTCTGACCCTTTACAAATGAGGATATTTCCAGGATGGGGATCCGCATGGAAGAAACCACTCTTCAGAATCATTTGTCCATATGCAAGTGTCAAACTCTTCAGTATGTTCCTGCATTTAAAGAAATTTTAGCTAGCACTTCATACTTTATTCCATATTACTGGGTAACCATATATACTAAGTCATCAGTTCACAATTTCTTGAATTTTACAAGAATGCACATTTTCTGCTGGTAAGATTAGAAATATTAGTTATGAACTCAAGATATCCCATGAGAAAAAGATCAAAGAGGATATGAAGAGGTCAGGATGGAAAAACAATAGGCAATAAGGAGAGAGGTTGACTGGGAAACAGAGTGCTGGAGAAGATAATTTAAAAGTAGCTACAGAGTTTAAAGCAAACACAAATATTGTCAGGAAAGTTGAAACCGAATTAAATGACTCAGAACTTCAACCAAAAGAGATCAGAATTCAGTGAATGAACATATAAAATAGAATCAGAAGTTCACAGGCAAGCAATATCACCGAGATGAGATATCAATATGGGCAAAAAAGACCATGCTCTCTGGGATAATCTAGGGGCTTACTGCTTTGCTGCTGCTGCAATCTTACCACGAGGATTTATTCCTCTCTTTGCTATTTCATCGCCAAGGTTTAGGATTGGGATTCCATCAATATATTCCATCACCAAGACCCTCCTAACCAAACAATTAAGCATTCAACCACTGAGAGTTCATGTCATTGAGTGAAATAACCATAAAAAGCAGTACCAGAATTTGAGAATGTAGATACAAGTGTAAAAAGAAATGGCATTGCCGATTGTGATGAAAATTGGAATCTGTCCGCACCTTGAGATTATTTAAGAGATAATGTGTAACAAGCGACGAAAATGGGCATTGAGGTGTACAATCAATCGCTTCTTGCATTAGTCAAGGAAATTTTAAAAATTGTGACAAGCAATTTAATGCACACATGGGAAATAAGGAGCAAAATTATTTAGGCAGAATGCACTGAAACAACAGAAGATTCTATGCTAGTTGTGCATTTTCAGAAATGAAGTTTAAATGAAAACAACAAAAGTAAAAGGCTGACAATGTTGCTTTACAGTTAATATATCAATATTTTCGGTTAACAACAAGAATAGTTCTAACATCAGTGTGATGTCTTAATTTACTTATGTAATTGATGACATGGAGTCGACTCTATCATTCCCTACCCTAAGCAAAATCCCTATGTGAAAGCTCCTCATTTTTCTTGGGTGTCCAATATTGAAACTCAATGTATCCTAGCAGCTACAATCTAGTCTTTCCATGCATTGGTTTAATTCAGCACATTCAACTTTAGAAGCAACTTTTAACAAGTTTCATCTCATGAAAGAACAAATATATAAGGCAAAAATACTGCAACAGTGGCATAGACGGCAGAATGAAAATCCTCCATAATAGTTAAACCTTGCAAGTTAATATATGATATGGGTAGCATAACATACCTACTGACCATATTTCGTAGAACTCTTGGCACCAAAACAGGGCTCTTTTTGTTATTTTCATACAGAAATCGTCGAATTCTTTCCATCGCATTAGCTTCTCTTGTAAAGTCAAACTCATAACCAATCTTGGAAAGCATAGATGGAAAATACACATTATTATCCCAGACTTGTTTACCAATACAGTACCAACAGAAAAAAGCTCTACTTCTGTAACATATGAAGATATATTTGGAATACAAGTTCCACCATACACCAGGGAAAAAAATCAAATCATCTAACATGAGAATTTTTATAAGTCCAATCAATAACCACGGCTATGAAGGTAGAAATGAAAATTACGGCATATATTCCTCAGTAGGAGTATAGTCAAGTACGAGATCTGAATCTCTCAATATAAGGGATTAAAATCACCCATCATTCCCTTTCCAAGTGGGTTGGATTCCGATACATACTTCACAGTTAACAAAATCATCGAGGTCAGAGCCCATGCAAACTGAAGATAGGCAATGCAATTCAGTGATTTACTGTTTGGTATAAGTTCTCCATGTGGCTGTGTTGTTGAACAATAAACTACATATCATCACTGATCCAGATATTGGGAATGACAGAACTTCTTATCAGAGACCCTTATGACTAAGAAGAGTCATTATTGTTAAACTTTTCTCCCCATTTTGGTTTTGGGTTTTTTCTTATCAAAGTAGTCATACTAACCAACATCAATTACAAGATGTGATAGGAATGTTTTACAAGGAAAAATTATGCATATACTTTTGAGGAATATCAAGTTAGATTAGTACCTGCTTTTCCATTTCCTTTGTTATGGAGTACAAGTCAAATTTGATATCTGTCTTTTGCATCCATAAAGCAAATGCTTGCAAGTTTCGGATGTCAGTCATCATGAGATCCTGAATTCCTGGGTGTTGCACCTATCATACACTTGTAATTAGAATGTAATGGACATTATTAAACTTTAGAGTCACTTACAGTAGTCCTTACCTTTACAACAACATCAGTCTTATCGCCCCGCAACCTTGCTCGATGAACCTAATTTGAACAGGGAACATGTATCAAGTATATCTGCAGATGTTTATAAGCACAATTACAAGTGTCTCCTCTACTTTCCAATAGAATTTCATGTTAGCCAAAGATTTAGAGATTTGTACAACTCAATGTAGCGAACAATTTTTAGTTCAGGAAGCAGTGAGATGTTTAGTTAAATATAGAAATTTAATTTGTGACTCTAAATGGAGTGGCATTTCCTGAACCAACATATACATATAGTGAAAGCCACAATGCTTTGGGGATTCAGGATATAATATAATCTTGCACACGGGTCACATATCCAAGATAATCCATTCTTGCATGCAGAGATCATGTCAGGCATTTCCATAGGCTAGATATTGTTTTAATAATTATTTTCTTGGTTAGACCCGCAATATCACTCCAATTAAATGACCAGAAACGCAATAGGATTTTCAGATTCAATAATTTGCAAATAGAAGCCATACATTATTACAATGTTCCACTAAAGTAGACTTAATGCTTAATGGCTTGAAACCAAATTCATTCATCTTTATCTCATTATCTTAGAGAAGACTCGATGTCTTTTTTGGCAAACAGTCGGCTTATTTCACCCACCAAGTTTCTTAGTCAAGGCTATAGGTATAGTCATGTAAATGCAAATCCCGATGACAAACAACATCATCATTTCGACACATTTTTTAAAAATCACCAACTATTGAACTTTAAATCTTTCCTGAGCAATTGGCTTAGAGTTCTGATTTTATCACAATGCATCACCTCAAAAATTATTATTGCACGAAAGATTGAATAGATATCAAGAGGATTCACTTCAAGCCACTCAAAAATCACCAACCATAACTGTGCTTTTATGTATCAAATTTTCAAGCGAGGCACATGGGTGGTTTACCTGTGCAATGGAAGCAGAGCCAAGAGGATTCACTTCAAACCTTTCAAACATTTCACCAACACTTCTACCTAACTCCTGTTGCAGAACTGCTTGCATGGCATCATAGGGTGTTGCAGGAGCTTGATCACAAAGTGTAACAAGTTTTCTCACCCATGCAGCTGGCGCCAAGTCAGGCTTCCCAATAATTTGGGCAACCTAATTCAAATACAACAAAATCACAAAACATTGGAAGATGAATTCACCTGTAGAATTTTTGAAAGTCCTATAATCAGGAAAAGAACTGGCAAGAAGATAATGGAATGGAAAAATGGATATCAGGGAAGCATAGGTTGAAGGAGACAAAGGGAAGGACATAGCATATTTGAATCAAACGGTTTAAACTCTACCTCCTTAAGCCAAAATAGAGATAATCATATAGCCAACAATGAAGTCCACAGTCGAACGATCAAAGAACTAATAAATAATAATTTGAAGAAAGAACGAAAGCGAAAGTAGTGTAACCCAGTTCATACTAAGCGCATGCATGCGATACTTAGTTCAAAAATTAGAGCAGAAAAGCGCAGAGCCGGTTGATTTTGCATAGGATTTTCATCAAATACCTTAAGGAAGAAACCACCAAGGTCAGCGCACATTGCATAAATCTTCTCAGCAGCAAGCTCGTGTTGGTTTTCCCACATTTGCTCCTGCTTTTTCCCATCCTTCACCATACTCACTCGAAGTTGAAACACCTATCACAACCCCATAGATCCCAGCAAATAAGTAAGCCTACTGAAATTCTGAAAACTAAACAAAAAAAGGGGACGAAAATGTATGAGAAAAGGCAGTCGCATGTGGGAAAGAAGAAGCGACAGACCTTGTAACCAGTATAGATATCAACTGCTCGAACCCAGAACTGAAAGGAGCGTTGCCATGGTCTAAAACTAGTGGAGAGCTTCTCTTGAATCTCTTTGAAATCAAAATGATGCATGGCGTTTGTTCCTTGTTTCAATCGAATTCTTCCGTTTATCTCAACGTTCTTGGCTGCATACTAGGATAGAGCAAATTTTAACATGGTTCACAGAGTTGTGGCTGAGAATTAAAGCCTTGATATAAAAAGTGACTAGGTTTGAAGGCTTGTACTCCCGACTGATAAAGAAAAAGCGGACAGTCCCTAGTTTGGTAAGTTGGATAAGTTTGGTCTCTTTCCCCTTCTTTAGGCTTCAGCAAACCAAATGCCTATTTACCACAGCAAATGTCAGCCACAGCATTTCTGTATACATGTCTATGTCACTTTTCGTTTTCAAGAAAGCAGTAATGGCCTTATGCTCTTATTGGGTATGTTGTTGGCCTAATGGTGATTAGCCTAGAAAGAGTAAAATTCTAATTATCAGACGAATTTCTGGTTGCCATTTTCGGCTCTGTTGATTATGTCATAAAGATATTACCAGGACACAGTGACTGCCCGCAGCCACTCATCAGTGACTTATATACAGAAAACATGATCGGAATTCACTTGTCGGGCAAATTTGCTGGTTACAGGTTCATGGTTCTTTCATTCCGCCACATTGTCAGGCAGAAAAAAAATCCTCTACTTGCTAAGCTTTAAGTTACACATTGAATCCATGGCTCTTTCAAAGGCTGCTTCTCCCGCACTTTGGCAGCAAAGATGTATTTGGAAGGAATTAAGAAAGCATAAATGGGAGGGAAGCTTTGGGCCCTTACACTGACATAAAGGACGCATGTGAGTGTTAAGGTGGGGTTTAAATATTATTAAGAATTAAGTGATAGCTTCTGTTAGACGTGACATAACATGCTACATAATGATAACATAGGCATTATTATTACTTAGCAAGATTTATACTTCAAATAATGCAATGTCAGGGCACCCTTTTTACTCGGGGGCATGAGCTCCTGCCCCTTCTGCACCTCTAAATTAAGTTCTCAGCCACACACCAAATATACTTGCAGATAAACATCAACACCATGGAAAAATAGAAGATTATATAAAATGAATGATACCTGAAAACCAGAATGCTTTAGTTCCAGATAAATTCAGAATACAAAGTAAGAAATACTAAAATAGCATCATTTTCCTCTGAAGACATCCAACATGAAAACCATTTCGTATTTCTTTGTGAATTGCAAACTTTGGCTCATTTCCAAATAACGAGAGATCTTCACAGGTCAATTACACGAGACAGCTTCTGGATCCGGTTTAATAAGAAGTCCCCTTGCTTGATAGTGGCCTGGTAAAGAGCATTCTTTGCATCAGGACGGTTAGTTTCAAGAACACCTGCCACCTTGTCAATCTTGCAATGAAGCTTTCCTGCCGCAATGAATCGTGACAGCTCCCTGCCAAGCATGGAAGGGTTGAATCTCCATTAGGCAAAAGGTAAATTACCAGCAACACACTCACTGAAGAATCTTGTGAATCATCTCAATAGAAAAAGTTATATTTTTAAAATTCAAAAGATAAAAATCATTTTAAAACCACAGTTTTTCTTTTTTTTAATCAAATCCTCAATTTCAAATCGTCTTCAAATAAACCCTAATCTATCAATTTTGTTATAATTAAAAGTTGATGAAAATGATTGTAAAAAATTAATGATATTTTTATTATTAAAATACCTAAAAAAATTTCTTAAATAGATTCTACATCATTTTTATTTCATTCTTCAAAATAAAATAAATTTTGACTAACCACCTATCTTTTATGTATTCTTTTAAAAAAAATTTGATAGCATAATTTTTTAAAAAAATATTTTTAGTACTAAAACTTTTTCTTTTTCATGCTAGCTCAAATAGTTCTTTATATTTGTGAAAAATTTCAATTCAAAATTCGTTGTAAAGGTCTCCAATTTGAATATATTTAATTTTTTAAATTTTAAATACGATTCAATTTGATCCAAATTGATAGATTAAAATTTGTTTGAAAATGTTTTAAAAGTCAAGGTTTGATTGAAGTAAGAAAATAAAAAACTCAGGATTTGAAATGACTTTTACCCAAATTAAAAAAAAAAAATAAAAAGGGATAAAAACTGGGAGAACCTGTAGAAATTTAACCACTTACAGATCAATGAACTCCACTGTTACCCCAAAAGCCTTTGCCATTGCTTCAATAGTAACACTCTTGTAGGATTCCAAAAATTGTGAGTAAACCACAGTTCTGACCTCCCTCATGTAATAACGGAAATGTGCATGCAAGTAGCGATCCAATTTTATTTGTTCTGTCAGGCCAGCTAAAAGTAAAACCAGAATGGAGCAAGTGGTAAGATATATAATCCATATAAGTGTTGTGAATCCATATAAAAGGATGACTCTCATCAAGCATGACACAGCAATTACAGAAGCTGTTAAGCAGTCATACAGATGAGCTCTAGAATAACACCTGAATCAAGGTGTAACGATAGAACTAAGACTTCTGAATATAGAGACAGCGTTTATAAGGTACAGAACTCACCAAATGCTGCAAAAAATGATTTGTATTGACAATCATAGAGAGAGTTCAAAAACTCTGAAAGGCAGGGAATTTTTCCAATCACTGTCAAGATCTCAGGAGCATCAACCACCTGCAGATTTTTTTTTTTTAATAAAACCATTAAAAGTGACAGCTCAGAGAAGAAAATTGATATATTCATACCAAGTGATGGTGAAACAAGGTACCTTTTGCTTCAGAGAAACTCTATCCAAAGATATAATGCTGGTTAGGACAGTGTAAAATATGAAGGTGTCATAAGGGAAAAGTTCGTAAGTTGTGAAGGTTGAGATGGAATCCAAAAACAAATTTGCTGCCTTCTTAAAATTTCGAGTGGACATGCAGAATAAGCCTTCATACACCTTCAAGCGGTTCTTCCTTTCCCAGTCACCTCCCTCTTCAAACAAGCTGGCGTCAAGACAAATGGTTATATGTTGAATACCAAATCACCATGCTTTCTAAGAAGACAGAAACGACATATATAGCTAACAGAGCCATGTTATTACTCACTTCTTTGCTTTATCAATGCTTTTTGAAATGAGATCAAAATCCATGTAGAAGAAACCAAGCTGCAGTGTATAGAATACCAAATCCATCTTTTGCCCAACTGCAACTGTCTTGCTTTCAGTTACCTTAAGTTGCTCAAGTGCTTTCTCCTGAGCTTAGAAGAGTGCAGGTTAAATGGGAAAGAAAGCACTTAAGAAGGTATAAAGGCAGTAAACTATAGCAGTTATCTACCTTGTCACCAATCCGAATGTAATATAAGGACTTCGCTAAATGAGCTTCTCGGACTTCACTTTCACCTAAGTTTTCTTCAGCATCAGCAATCCTAAGCAAAGGCAATCAGATCAACCGATATAAGTATAAAGAAATTAGAGTTGTTAGTGCTCTATAAACCTTTCAAATTTGAATACAAGCAAAACAAAAGGAAAGCAAGTCCAGTCCATATTAACTGTCCCCCCAAAAAAAAAAAAAACTCGAGAAAATTCTCCAACATAAGCAAACCAACACCACCACCATTCAGTCACATAGTGCTGCTAGTCCACTATAAGCATCTATCTTAGCAGAGTGCCCGGATGGGCTTTAAAATCCCTGAATAACTCATTGAGCTCAAATGCTAGATTATTTTTCTTTTTTCTTTTCATAAGAGAGCACAAACAACAGATTATTAACAAGATATTAGAAAGCAAGAAATCCAAAGTGTCAGGCTTAAGCTGCAACAATATTTAAAGCCTCCCACTGGAATGAGAAGCTTGATATGGTAGAAATACCTAGTAGGCCTAACATCAAGCTCAAAAGTCTCCCTGTCACACATGCACACAGGCCTGCCACATGCGCGCACACACAAATCCTAAAAGTTTTAATTCCTATAAAATTCCATGGACATTTATTAAATTTATCCTTAAAAAATTTGATTATTAATGCCAAATTTACTCAATATTCTTGGAACTGAGATAATTTGGGCCCAGACGATGAAGATTGAGGTCACATAACTACTACACTTAGATTTTCAGATGTAATATCCGATACCTTAATCCCATCCTCTCATCACTGTCGTCTTCAACTCCTCTTATGCCATATTGAAGATAAAATAATTCGTGAGATAAACACATAAGAACCTCATTCCGCACTGGACAACTGATCAAGTAATTTGATACTTATTTATTGTTAATAACATTGCAAAGAAACAATAATCCCAACTGCAGAACCTCATCTTCTTTGCTCCCTCACCAATCTCAAGACAACTTTAGTCATGGACAATGACAGTTGATGCTCCTACCACAAAAGAAATTTAAGGAAAACAATGGTGCGAGTATATCAGACTAACATACCTCACTCTAAACCAGTTAACGCAACCTGCTTCCAGTTTACTGCTCCAACTTTTAAATTATGCAATCGTGGATTTGGTACATTGATTAAAAAAAAAAAAGTAACTGCGAAATTCTCCTAATGTTCAAATCTCCACTATTCCATTTATTCTCATCAAAACATGAGTAAACAGCTACATTGCCTTTCAGGTTGAAAATGTAAAACACTTGGTAAAAGAGATATGATTTAAACTCCGATTGCCCATGTACAATGAAAAGACCTTCTGAATTGTTCTAGTTCAGATTTTCCGCTCAACCGAGCCAATCGTTTGGTTAGTTATTTGATAGCACCAAAACCAACATATTAAAAAATAAGAATAATTGACTCCACTAGTTCTACTTTTATCAAAAATTGAAGTCCAGAAAACAAATGAACCACCAACCCTTTGAGCCTATTTTGCGAAGTCACTTACTAAGAAAGTGTTTGAAACCGAAATCTCAACATTTTCAGTTCTTCCCTGTTTTCTCCAGACAAACAGGAAAATAGCACAAAAAGCAACTAAAATGACAAGAAAACTCACTTCTCCTCAAGCTTCTTAAGCTCCTCCTCATTCTTTGCACGCATCGATCCAAGCACGCCCTGATCCATTTCCAGCACTGAATCGGCCGCTAGGGTTTCATACAACGAAGCCATATCTACACACCACAAACAATAACCAAAGAAACACAAGCGGTCAGCCCAGAAACGGGAATTAATTCGTTTCCATCAAGTGCCTCAGGTATCAGTGAGAAGCAAGTTACCGTCGGCCTTTACCGAAGCGAAGACCTCCTCCTTCAGACGGACCTTCTCGATGTCTTGAACATCCGGATGCGTGAGGAGGAAGAGCTTGTGCGCAAGCACGAGATGTGGCTGCTGAGTTCCCTCTTGACCTTCCATAGCTAACTCACAGAGTTTGGTCTTCCGAGTTGCAGGTCACTTTTGAGAGGTGTTTTGTTTGCTTGAGCAAGGAGGAAAAGAAATGCAATGAATCAGATGAATTAAGGCTTGCTTCTAAATACAGGACGGGCGAAAATGAAATCACGTGGCTGGGAGACGGACCCATTACCCGATAGATCCATAATATAAAAACTTTACCCGACCCGTACGAAGGAAGCGCAGCCCATTATCCTTTCATTTTCCTTTAACTGGGGCCTACTGTAATCGTCGGAAAATCCTGACCGTCGACCTGCACGGTCCACAAGGGAAACGGCTGTGGTCAGAGATAATTACTCTAATTGAACTGTGTTCTAGGTGTACAGTGTAGGGAGCCAAACATTTATACCTCTAGCCAGTGATGCCCCAAATCTTCCTCACCTTTCAGCGAGAACGGGGAGAATCCTTCACTATCTGGTGATTATCAATGAGGAAGAGAAAGCGTGATCCCGATGGAACTAAATCTAACGATCCGGTCTCTATAGTTCATGGTGATTCTTCTCAGCACTTCAATTTACCTTTCTTTTTCCAATTTTGGTGTTTCTTAATTTCTTTATAGCTTTCAGTTGAGGGGTTTTTTTTTTTGTTTTTGTCATGCAAAGGAGCTACATTCTTGGCCTGTCAATACTGTAAAAGCGGTTTGTACATGTTTTTACCTGTCTGAGTTTATTTGTCTTTTTCTCTCTTGGATTTTGCTAATTTTAGAAATATGTTTGCTTAGTAGTTCTTGTTTCGTGCAATGGAATCAGATTTCAAAATTGAAATTTTGTACTAGGAATTTATGCTTCATGACATGTTTTTGTGTTTGCCTATATGGTTGGATAGATAATGCAGTGTTGCTCTTGGTTGAGTTCTTCTATACTCTGCAAAGCTATTTAGATGGATTACATATCATGGGTTATGCCAATGAAGAACATGATATCTCTTAATAAAGAAAAGAGACTTTATTTGCTATTCCTTTGAGCCCCTGTGATGAGAATATCAAAGATTTGAAGTCTTGAAAATGTTGGCATTTTACTAGATATTCCTGGCAGTCAACCCTTAAACTTATTTCTTGTCTTTGGCTATACTCTGTCCAAAACTTTGTAATGGGATAATGAATACAGAAATTGGCCTAATGAGTGTTGATATTGTTTTTTGAGCCTTGACAGAGGTTTCCGAAGATCCCTTCTCAAAACATCGCACATGTTGGATCCATGTTCTAGCATCTTTGCATGCTGGCAATAGGAAGGTACATAGAGAAACATTAGCGAGCCTTGAATTGGCTGCCCCTTGTTTTTTTGATACCTTCCCTCATCGACAGCGATCACAGAGAAGAATCAGGTGCAAGTATGCGATCTCTAAGCTAAAGAAGAGGCTAGATTCTGATGTATTTTCTTGTTACCTCGAGTAAGTCATGATCTCAGCTTCTTCTTTGATAAATTTAAATTATCACCCATGTCCTAAATGTATGGATCTAAATGTGCAGAAATCTTTGGGGGAGCTTCGCAGATGGTAAGAGGACTATATTTACCTATCTGGACTGTTTATGGTTTACCTTGTATAAGAATGCAACCTTTAGAACCAAGGTACTGTCATGGATTCAGCGCAAGCACATTTTCTCAAAGAAATACGTTTTCGTTCCTATAGTGTGCTGGTAGGTGTTACCATTTCCTTGAAATTTCAAATATCTTCTCTCTTTTCTGTGCATTGCATTTTATTGCTTGGGTTGCTGCTTCTTTAGGAGTCACTGGAACCTGTTGATCTTATGTAACTTTGGAGAGAGTTTGGAATCAAAAACCAGAAAACCATGCATGTTGTTGCTTGATTCACTAGAAATGGCAAATCCTAGGCGGCTTGAACCAGATATAAGAAAGTATGTTCTCTTTTCTTCATTCAAAGTATGCATCATTAATTTGCTTTTAGCTTAGCAGCATGGGTAAACAACATGTATTCCTTGTTCAGGTTTGTGCTGGATATTTATACAGCAGAGGGTAGGCCTGAGAACAAGAATTTGATTTCTCAAATTCCTTTGTTAGTGCCTAAGGTGACCATATATCAGAAACTCATAGTGACTTTTTGGACTAAACTCTATGGATTTCAACTCACAATCATTTTCAAATGACCCTTTCAGGTGCCACAACAACGAAATGGTGAAGAATGTGGTAATTTCGTTCTCTACTTCATCAATTTGTTCATGGAAGATGCTCCTGAGGATTTTAGTATTGAGGGCTACCCCTACTTTGTATGTTTATTTTTTTTTCCCTGTTGATCTCATGTGCTTACACGTGTACATAAATGCATACATGCATATATATGTGTGTGTGTGTGGTTGTGAATGCACATATATATATATATATATATGTATGTATTTATACACATTCGATTGTAGATCATACATTTTAGTGACTAATGTTGCTTTTCATTGATACATGACAGATGGAAAGAGACTGGTTCGATGTGGAAGGATTGGAGCACTTCTGCAAGAATCTTGATTCTATTGGCAAGTGATTCTCACTAGTTCGGTTGTGTCCTCTGTAAATATTCTGCTCAGGATAGTGGTTCCAATCTCTAATCAGGATTTGTTTTGTTGTGAAAGAGATAGTTACACACAAATCAAAGAAGGTTTATCACCGATGTGAAGGGAAACTATACAAATACAATTTGCTTGTTCCTTCCTATTTCTACCAGTAGGGTAATTGCTCTGGCATTGCTCTTTGTTCTCTCTATTATGTCAGAGTCATTAGGTAATATTTATGTAAAGTTTAAAGGAATGGAGAAAGAATAGTACTCTTTTAAGTACTAGAATTTCACCTACTACCGAATACACAACAAAATTTTTGTTCATTTTCTTTAGCTTTCCTTTGTCACCAAGAGTGGCTAAAATGTCTCCAATTTAATGGAGGACCTTGGTTGAAGTCATGATTCTAATTCTCATTTGGTAATAGTGAAATGCTAGGTTGTAGAATTGACCGTAGCAAGGGAAGAAAGTATGCCAAACTTCCATTTCTTTCTGTACACAATTAAGACATTGAAACAAATAGTACAACTCTCTGTAGAGGGGAATCATTGGAACTTATCAAATCCTGAATCAGGACCAATTCGATTGCAATTCTGATGGATCCATTAAACTCAAGAAAATTCAGCTAAACCAAGATTTTCAAATTACTATATCATTTCATAGCCATGGGGGAGCACTCTCTTGAGACCTCGGGTCCAAAACCAACAACTCAGTGATCAGATATTAGAATATGTTCCATGTATATGTTAAAGTTGGTTAGTAGGGAAGATATCCTTCAGGGAGTTCCCAGTTATCATCCTCATCTTCCTCCTTTCTCTTCTTAGGGGCTTCTTGTTTAGCCTGCTTTGGTTGTGGGTGTCTGCCAGTTAGCAAAACAGATCAGTGATGAGATAATTATGATTGCTAGTAGTCAATAAAAAGAAATTATGGAGATCAAAAGAAATCTGATAAACAACGCTCCTTAGGCAACCATCCGAGGTAATTGGACAATGCAAGAAACCAAAAACTAGACCAAAAAAAAAAAGAAAAAAATACAGAAAACAACATTCTTTGAAGAATAAAAACAATAACCCAATTAATATTTGCAAGACAGAACATTACAGTTGGATGCAGATAGAAAAGGAAGAATCCCAATACCCGCCTGAAGAACTTCTGAGCATCGTCCACATAACTAAGATTTCATTTCCTGGAATCTTCAGTTCAAATCATTCTAAATTTTCTCTCGACTTTCTAATTCAGGCGCCCGACATCTGTACACCTTCCAGTTCTTATACAATGCCTACTATAATAGCAGTTTATGGCTATCTCAAATAAACCAACTGCTTGTATCGGAAACCTAGCAAGGTTAAGCAGTAGGCATGACTTGGCCTGATAAATTAAGAGAAAAAGCTTTTTTTTTTCTTTTTTCATATTTTTAACTCCTGAAATTTCAAGGTATCTGCTTCTCTTACTGCTCAGTCTTGACGCCCTTGATGCCGTAGTCAATGCATATTTCGCCACTAGAGCTCAGTTCTTATTAAAATCATTCTTCTGAAACTTCTTCTCGCAGCTCATTCTCTGAGCTCACATCAGTGAATTCTTAATACCCTTCCTTGACTTTAATGTTTTCTTCAGTAACCATATTTGCACGTCCTAACTTTTACAATTCCATGGAACAAAGGTTCCCTCGCAAGTTAAAGAATCATATAAGCCTAAGATTCAAGACTCACCATGTCTAAATTAGTTTATAAAGTATTGTCCCGATCGCATATAGGTAAAAACCAGGAAAAGTGGTATCCCTATTGAGGTTTTGTTTGCTTCCACAGATAACTTTCTCTTGAAACATCATCAGAGAAAACCACCAGCCTTGGAAGTTTTTAAGCTGAATCCATGTAAACCACTTAAACCCAAAGAGACAAAAACTGTTGCTTTCAATCAATCATTAAAACCCATACAAAGTTAAACCCTAATTGCTCTATTTTGTCGCTTCAAAACAATTCAATATAGGTTTTCCATTAACTGAGGCACCAGAAGCCAAATATTTTGCTTCCAGA
This sequence comes from Moringa oleifera, assembly GCA_021397835.1. NCBI lineage: Eukaryota > Viridiplantae > Streptophyta > Magnoliopsida > Brassicales > Moringaceae > Moringa > Moringa oleifera. The sequence continues at coordinate 7,635,151 of JAJFZO010000344.1, read as the reverse complement.
ATAACAGAACCAGCACAAATTGCAGCACCCAAAAGAATTTTCTTCTAATATTTTTCTGTTCTTCTCTTACATTTTTTCAGCAACCAAATAGACCCACCAGCATAAAAACCAGAAGAAGAAAGCAGAAGATAAAGGACTATGGAGATAGTTTGGCAAACCTCTTTCGGTTCCTCTTTGCAACCTCTCTAGCTTTGCGCTTCTTTTTATCTTGTGAGCTCTCAAAAAATTTCCTCCTCTTGCATTCTTGCAAGATACCTGCCCTCAACACAGCTCTCCTGAACCGATTCAAAAGCTTCTCCTCTGGCTCGTCCTCTTCCACTATAACCTGCACATTATAGTAGCCCGACTTGTAGAACAGAGCGTTTGCATGTGCCAACGAAGGACACACTATTCTTGTGATCTCATCATCGACCGGCAAAGACGACGACGACGACGTGGGGCCCCAAGTAGCCACCAGTGGAGCCCACCGAGATGCTGATTTGGGAGACTCAACTAGTGGCGGAAACGAGGTAGATAGCTTAGGTGGTGATGACGGTGATTTCGAAAGGAGAGAGGAGAGTAGATTGCAGAGAGAAGGGAAAGCTATGGCCATGGATGATATTGACCTGCTTCAGATGGGTTCTTCCGTTCCCCCAGACTCTTCTAGTAAGCGCGAATCGATCAACCTGGGATCTCCTGCTTAATGGGTCCCACCTGATATTGAAAGGAGTCTGTCTCTTCTCCCGTTTGGTAAGCCGTGTTGCTCTCCGTCGGAACTTGAGATTATTTTTGGCCACCACTGCTAAAAACTTCAGCATAGCAACACCTGCAGAAACCTCAGAAAGCAACATCTTATTTTACACTGGTGCTGAATGAACATGAAGAAAGAATAATTCATTGAACAAATCGAAGATCACGCTGCCAAATGAACATAGATTTTTGTTATTAAATATTTTATGAAAATCCAAAGAGAAAAAGGATAACTAAAACTCATCGTAACTCTGCTTGTTCCTCATTAAAAAACAATCACCGAAAACCCTAGAAATTCTACAGCAATATCCACCGTTCCGGTCCTTTTTTTTTTTTTCTCTCATCAATTTGAGTATTCTCAGAGCATCTCTAACCCATCATCAAGTCATTGATATGATGCTTGAGTTACACTGCGTGAGACCTTTTTAGACCAGCTACTCCGTGGATGCCAGCAGAACATTTGTCTTTCCTTTTAATTTTTCTAATTTTTATTATAATATTTATTTTTAATAAATAAATAAGCATGTATATTATATTATTACAAAAAAATTATCATTAAATATTTCACTAAAATTTTTAAAATAAGATAAATATTTAATAATAATTTAAGTTATTTAAATTATTGTTATTAATTAAATATTTGATTGATATCAAAATTTTATATAATATTAAAATTTTTATGCAAATGTATATATAATTATTAATCAAATGAAAATTTGTGATATAGATCATTTGAATTTTAAATAAATATGATAAATTAAAATTCACTTTAATTCTTTAAAAATAAAATTTATTTCAATTAAAACTATAATTAAAAAATATAACAAGATATATTACATTATTTTATTGCTTTACATTAAAATATCAAAAATTACTTTTTTCTTCTTCAAATAATAAATTATTAATTTTAAGTTGATGTATAATTTGTTTTTTATTTTATTATTTTAAAAAATTAAGTTTTTCTAAAATTAAAAAAATACGATATATATCATTTAAAAACCTGAGCTTTACTCTTTCTCTACAATCAAACCTTAACTTTCAAAATGTATCCAAACAATCCCTAATTCATTGATTTTATCCAAATTAAATTTTTATTTAAAATAATTATAAAAATTAATAATTTTTTCATAGTTAAAAATAGTTAAAAACTTCTCGAATAAATTTTATATTTTATTTTAATTTTATTTTCTAAATTTAAAAATTTTTAATTAATTAACTATTTTTTATGAATTTTTTAAGTTTTTGACAGTATATTTTTAAGAAAAATATTTTTAATATTTAAAAAATTTTAAATTTTTTTATGATAATAGCTTAAACATTTTATTACATCCATAAAAAATTATAAGTCAAAATTTATTATAAAATATCTCTAATTTAAATATTTTTAATGTTTAAATTTTTCAATAGGATTCAATTTTGACAAAATTAAAATGCTAAGATTTGTTTGTATACGTTTTGAAAATAAAAGTTTAATTAAAAAGAGGAAGTAAAACTTAAGGTTTTAAATGATATTTATCCAAAAAAAAAATGATAGTTAAATTAAGTTCATGATTATCTTAACAAAATTAATTTCACAATTATCTAAAAAAATTAATTTAAAAATTTCAATTACTTAATAAACTTAAATATAAATAAATATTGCTTTTCATTTTTTTATTTATTGACAAGTATCAGTTTTATTTTTTTATTTACAGTATTTATATTTTTATGTTTAATTTTTTTACTTTTTATTTTAAATATCATTAATTGGTTTTTGGATAAAAGTTATATAAATCTTAACATTTATTTTATGCTATAATTCAAATATCTATTTATCAATTTGATCAAAACTAGATATTAACTTACATAATTACAAAAAATTAAAGATATTTTTGTTATTAAAATACCTCAAAAATAACTAAAATAAAATTTTTAGTTCATTTTAAATTTATTTCTTAAATTTGAATAATTTTTAATATAATATTTATTTTTACTATTTTTTAAAAAAATTAATAACATAAATTTTTAAAATTATATTTTTAGTACTCAAAAAATTTTAAATTTTTTATGATAGTAACTTAAATATTTCTTATCAATAAAAATTTTAAGTCAAAATTTTTTGTATAAAATTTTCAATTTAAATATTTTTAATTTTTAAAATTTTTATAAAATTTAATTTAATTCAAATTAATAGATTATGATTTAATTTATTTAATAAAAGAATTTAATTCATAACCTCAAATTAATATCAAATTTTTATGAACTTTTACATTTTGATTTTTCATTTATTTAATTTAAAAATTTTATTATAAGTTAAACTATAGTGCAAGAAATACAAATAATATAATAGAATTGTTTTTAACAAATTATAACTCTATTTGTTAAAAACTATTATACTTATAAATAATAAAAATAGTAAAAAGTAACGTTAATAATAATAATGATGATGATAATAATAATAATAATATCAACAAACAAAAAAAGTTTAAAAAATATTTCTATATTATCCCAAAAAATAAAAAACTAAACAAAATGAGATAGGATTATAAAAAATTATGTCATGTTATGACATTAATATAAAATAATTATAAAATTTACCATATAGGATTAATTAAAATGTTTCATTAATCTATATACTTAAAATTTATTTATTTTTCTTTAAAAAGTGTCTTATCTAAAAGAAAGAAGATATATTCTAAATTGAATTCTATTTTAAAAAGGAAACACAAAAGAGATAAGAGTTCACTTTCCTAATTGGTTTGGCATTAGTCTTTCAGAAAGCTATAAAAAGAAAACCGAAGTGTCTCCTCTTTGCCATCTTTCCTTCATTTTTTTTTTTCTCCTTTAATATTGCAGCCACAAGCAAGAAATTTTTCAACCCTGTTGGCACAAGTGACTTAACTCGTAAGTTGTTTATTGTTCAACCACGTAAATAGTTTGTATTCTTAATAATTTTTTTTTCTGTCGGTTATTGTTTTTTTATTATTTAATGTTTATCATTGTTATTAATTGTGTAATAAATTTTCTCAATAAATACAGTACAGATTGATTGGCGTTATCTTTACAGCATGTTTGGTTGGTAGGAATATCAATTCTTTTCCTACTTTATTCCGTGTGGAATTGCTTTTCCGATGTTTGGTTCATTTTTATCACAGAATTGTAATTCCTCAAGGAATTTCTATTCCTTGAAAACCCGGAATAGCTATTCCGAAGTGAACCCTCGGAATTGCAATTCCATGAAAACAAAGAATTGCCATATTTTTCTATTCCCAACATACCCTTGATAAAATTTTTAAATTCTATATATATAATAATTTTATTTTTTAAAAATAATTTACTAAAATATATTATTATTATCAAAATATTAATTACTATTAATATTAATTTTATAATATTAATATTTAAAAATAAAAAATAATTATTAACATATTATTTAGTTAATATTATTTTTATAATAATAGCATCTTTTTTATTTTTTAAATAATTTATCAAAAAAGAAAAAAATATTACTTTTATTAAAATATTAATTAATTTAAATTTTATAATATTAATATTTAAAAATAAAAATAATTATTAATATATTATTTAATTAATATTATTTTAATAAAAATTAATTAAATTATAATTAATTTAGTTGAAGGGTATACTAGTCTTTTAAACTTACTTCAATTACTTTCCTAACTTATTCTTTGATGAACCAAACATATGAAAACGAATTCATACTCTATTCAATTCCAATGAACCAAACATAATAATGCTTATTCTTTTCTATTCCTTCTCTTTTCTATTCCCAAAGAATACTTTTTCTATTCCTTCTCTATTCTATTCCATGAACCAAACATGCCATTATAGACTAAATGGATACCCCAGCGGCTAAAAGAGCAAAACTTGAATTGTCATCCAATGAAACCAAGGTGAATTCTAATTCACTAATACTAAGCATGCAAGCTGACACATATTATGTATGCTTATGATCTTATATATATATATATATTTAAATAGATTTTAAGTTTTTTTCAAATCAATTCTTTTTATTCATAAATTTTAATTTTATGGTTATAGGGTTATAAAAAATTGTATGAAAAACTTTATTGTTTATGTGTGATTTTTTTTATTTTTGTATTTTATTAAATAGTATACAAGATTATGATTATTTTTCTATCTTTTTTATAGGATTGGATAGGTGATATCAGCGACCATATTCTTATTTTTATTTTATCTTTTTTGTCATTGAGAGAAGCAGGAAGAACCAGCATTCTCGCGCATAAGTGGAGAAACTTATGGAAATACATAGATTCTTTATACTTTGATACAAATCAAACAACGCAAAAACATTCTTTATAATCATAGATTAATAGCACCAGAAATACAAAAACACGTAACTTGGGTAAATCAAGTTTTAAGAGAATATGAGAGAAGTTATGTCAATGATTTTAAAGTTTGTTTTGCATTGGATAAAAGTTATCGTTCGGATATTAATAGATGGATTCGTTTCGCATTGGAAAAGAAAGTTAAGAGACTTGAGTTAAGCTTGGGGCCAATATATTATTCTGAGATCTATAATTTTTCAAACAAGCATAATTTCTATATCCTACAATCTTCTGGCGTGCTCAATAATCTTACATCTCTTTGTTTGGGATATGTAAATATTACTGGAAAGCATCTACAAAATTTTTTGTCTAAGTGTCCATTTCTTGAGAGTGTATCTATTTCACACTCAGAGCGGCTAAAACGTCTTAAAGTCCCTTATTCATCAATTCAGTTGAAGTACTTGGAGATACGTGAATGTCCCATGATAGAATTTGTTCAAATATATGCTCCTAATCTGATGTCTTTCAAATATAATGAAACGGTGATGGATTTGCACATTGATAATGCTCCAAAGCTCATTGAAGTTTTCCTTGGGGCACCACTAATTTATATGTGTCCTCAACTTCCAAGCTACTTTTCACAACTAAAAACTCTTAGTCTGCAATTATTGGCAAATTGCAATAAGGTTATTAAATAAATTAGTTGTTTTCACCTACATCTTTTTTTTTTCTTACAAATAATTTTCATACTTAATTGACTTAGCAATTTCTTCTTGTTTTTGTTTCACAGACAAATAAGAAGCTTGCAGAGTTTCCTGAATTAACTAGTCTCAAACATTTGATATTAGAGGTCTATGCACGGGGTCATGACAGCTTCCTGCATCTCACTTCATTGATAAAGACATCTCCTTCTTTGTACAAACTGACATTAAAGGTCTTGATGAAAACAACTTACATTGTGAAATTTGATCATAAATAAGTTTTCTATCAAATTTGTTAAATGCAATGAAATAATTTGTGAAGTGATAAGTTTAAACTTGATTGTTTTTGTGTTACAGTTATATTGGTTCCCAACTACTGCAACAAAAGAAGTAAAAGAATCAAGAGAAGGGCCTTATTAATCTCTCAAAGTTATTGAGTTCATAGGATTTGTTGGCAGTAGAAATGACACAGAGCTGGTCTTGTGTTTATTGAAAAATACTATTTCACTTGAAAAATTTGTTATTGATTGTCGTCATCCACTTGGAATTGAAGACAGATGGGAGTCTTCAGAAATAAAAGAACTGAAGATGAAAGTAGCAAAAAACTCTGTTTTAAAACTCAAATCGAAGTTACGCTCAGGAGTTCAATTATATATTATTTAATCAAAATAATTAACATGTGAAAATTATAGAAAAAAATTTGTTAAACTTTTTTATTAATTTTTTTGGTTTTATTTACGAGTCAAATTTGTAAGGCTCTAGTTATGTAATTAAACTTTATACTTTATTCTTTTTAAAAAAAAAAAAAACTTTATAGTCATATGGAGAGATAATATCTTAGGATCTTTTATGAGTTATATGTATTATTGATACTAGTTGTCATCACATACTTCTATCTTTGTTTCATTGATAATCAATAAGATATTACAAAAGTTATCCCATTAAGACCAATTAAGTAACTTAATGAGACAAACCCGTTTATTTCATTTAAATTTAATTAAATTTATATATTAAAATTTAAAATTTTATAAAATTAAATAATATATTTTTTAATACTTGCATTAATTTTAAATTCATATATATATATATATAATTAATATAATATATCTATCACACATGCGTGGAATTAATTTTTTAAAAATTTATCAAATTTTGGTGTACTATCATATTAAAAGAAAAAAAACTTATATTTTATATTTTTTAAAAATTTTGTAAAATTAATACATATTCTTTATTAAAACAATTTACATGTAACTTTAAATGTTATTAATATTACTTAGATATTTATTAACTTAAATATTACATGAAAAAAAGTACGAATTTTGTTACATACCTAATATCTTAAAATTTTAAAGTTTTTAATTTAATAATTTTTATTTTTTTATGTTTTAAAAAATATATATACATTTATTTATAAAAATAATAATTAAATTTTTTATTAAATTAAATTGTATAAAAATTTTGAATTCACCCACATAAAATCCAGTTTAAAATTTTGGATAAAGCTCGTCAACAAACCATATCCCCAATTTTTTTAACAGGTTAACCCAACCTTAGGAAAAGCCCTCTCAATTTAAGACAATCCAAATTTGTACCATAAATTTAGGGATCGTGCTAACCCGGCTCGAGCCGTTGTGTTGTCTGAATAAAGATATGAGAAATGGCGTCAGTTACATTTGCTCTTGTAACCTCATACTTCTGGTTAGTTGCTCTTCCTCACCTCTTACTTCTGTAGTCCTCATCACTGGAAATAACAACTGCACACATATACCAGTTACTCACCTTGCTGTCAGTGCTGAGCTGAGCCCAGGCTTCCCCACTTTAACTCTGGCTACGACTTATCAAAATTAGAAATTTTGATGATTTTTTTAAATTTTAAAAATTAGTATTATACCATGAGTTTGCAGTTATCCAAGTAACATACCAGCAGAATATATTTGGCAACACCACTTCACTGAATGCTGACACTATGTCTGGCGCAAAATTTAACATATAATGATTGATAATCTACAAACTATACAAACACAGTATGGTTGCCGCATAAGCAGTGATAAATCTAGTATTTGATATTTAAGTGCGGAATCTGGATCGTCCCCTTGGAGATACTGGATGGGAGACTGACGTTCTTTATCTTGAATGTATTTTCTGCTGACTCTAAAGATCGAGAAGCTTGGAGGGCCATCTCAGCATGGAGCTGGAGACATGACATAGCCATCTAACACAAACAGTACACTAATCAGATAGGAATAGATACAAATAACAAGATAATTTTAACAGTAACACAAGAGCGAGCTGGAGAACAGGGACAATGGGAAAGATTAATATGCTGCGTGAAATCACGTCAGAGGAAGCCACAAGTGGTATTGTTATTCACAAATAAAAGATGCATTTCATAAATGTCTAAGTACCTTAACACTGGATGATGGGAAAGGAAATATAAACTATTTCTAAAATTGAAACCATGTTGATTGAACAGTCATAGACAAATTCTTCCCCAGAAGCATTCACTCTTCCATTCGACTACCATGATTGGATTCAACTTTTAAGGGGTGAAAACTTCATTGGTACCTAAGCTAGTTCTTGACCAGTAAGTCTTGTCTGCCATATGCATGGTTCATAAAACGCAAAAATTTAGGTTCTCTGATATAATATAGAAATGATAAAGGGATCTATTCTAGTTGTGTATTGATCGCCTACAATAGTTGTGGGTGATGACAACAATGACTATTGGGAGAAAGGAAAAAAGTCCTTCAAGAAGGTAACATTAGTGTCCCTACTGATCTCCCGAAGATGCACTGACCTGAAGGCGATATATGATACCGCCTTGTTGCAGCCATTGTAGCATATGCCTTATTGTTATAAATATATGGAGCTTTGAATACAGCAATAAAAACTTCAACAAATAACTGGAAGGTGAACCTTGGTAGAGCTTTTCAGTATTTCAAGAACTCACCATGTAACAGTCTCTATCAGTGTCAGAGTCAGCTACAGCAAGAGCCCATATGCGGACCCAATCAAGCCCCTGGGAAAGTTCAGCATTTCCTTCAACCAAAGCAGATACAATATAAGAGGGGTGAAGAGCCACTAGCACACATGAAGCTGCAAAAAGGGCAGCTCTTCTCACATATGCTTCTTTGTGATGGCATATCTTCCTGCATTGAGTGGCAAACACATAAATACTCTGTATGAAAGTCAAAACAAGCAATTGATTTTAGGCATAAATATGAGCTACTTTTAGTAAGAGGCTTGGAAAAACCATTTGAATCATGCAGACAATTACATGCATGCTCATTCTCTCATTGGGGCCAGGTCAAATGGATAATTCCACCAAATAACACAAATGTACTATAATCAATGTCAATATTCCCACATCATTATCAGAATATCTACAACTTGGAGATCAGTTAAGTTACCTAGATTGTAACATATCCAGAAGAGGGGTAGCTAGTGCAGCTGCTTCTGGATGCATAGATGTACATTTCATACAGACACCAAGCATGTAAATGAGTTTGCCAAGGACAATAAAGTCTCTACCAAGCAAGTCAACACCATGACGTTTCTTATCAAATCCCTGCATCACAGGAAGCATAAACGCTGCTGCATATACAGGAAATTTATTGTGTGACCATTCTATCTGGGTTTCCTGTTTATTTGCTGATCTTAGGCTCCATCTGCGAGTTTTCCCTTTCTTAATCTGACCAGGCTTTGGTGGAAGTTCTCTCTCATAACGATTTGACCAGTTCAGTATCATTCCTGTCTCTGAGATCTCATTCCAAGGACCAGCTCCAGGTGGCCCTCCACTGCTAGGCAAGAACCACGGTTGACTCTCTGAAATTACTGATATGAGTGCCCTTGATTGATGCTTAGTTTTCATAGTCTTAGCACTAGCGAGCTCCATAGCTGCCTCAGTCATGACATCCAGTATCAGTATACGCTGGCTGATGTCTACATTAGGTGAATAAAATAGTTTGTTCAGAGTGTCAAGAGAATCAAAAGGACATGTTACAAGCAAGGCAACCAATGCTCTTTGACGCTTCTCTTCTGCTGATTCTTCCTCGCCTTCTACAGCAACATCGGAGCAATGGACATGTACAAGAGTTCTAACAAGATCACCTGCTAGATGTTTAAGTTCATCAGACGATGCTCGTACAAGCTTTTCAGCAACATCCAGTGCCTTCTCCACCTGCAAAATTACATTTGCAAGTAATCATAGACAGAGTTAATTCACCTACTTTTTAAGCCTCAAACAAATTGTTTTTTCTAGATGTTGTGCTTCACTCCAACAGGAAAATTTATGACACCATAAGCAGATGCACTATGGTGATTAGCAACATCAACCATCCTAATTCTTCAGCTTATCAGATAGTCGATATTAAATTGTCTTCTTTCATCTTTCATGAAAGGTGATCTTACCACATTTTTTTCTCACAGATGGGACAAATTATAATCTAATGATCTAAAGGAATCTAATAGTTTAACTCAGAATCTTCAACACGAAGATTAGCTAATAAACAAAGCAGACTTACCCCATCAACATCATCACTTTTTCGTAAGGCTCCAACAACATCAACCAACTGTGTAAAGTTTCTCTTTAAATCTGTGTCATCATCTGACAAATTATATGGCTGCAAAGAAGAGTCACCGGAGGAAACAGAGTTATCACTTGCAGTATCATCCTCATCCTCATCCTTATCAGAATCCACGTCACAAATCAGCGAGGCGGGATCAATAATTTCATCTGGATCAACCAACGTAAATTCAGATAATTTCTTGCTCCCACCCTTTGCATTATCCCTGAGCCTCCCATCAGTTTTGTGGTCAAAGTCTCCTACTGGCCCTGAGGCGGTCAATGTTTTTCTTTCATAAATACCCTTTTCTGTGGAATCTGCAGTAGGTAGAGTCCCTTTCTCAGTAGTCTTCAATCCAAATTCCCAGTCAATTGTCTCCTCAGTGCAGCTATCATCAAGATATAGAGGATTTTTTGGGTCAATTACTTTAGAGAACACCAAAGCAATACTGCTTGCCATTTTCCGAATCACATGTGTAGGGTACTCCAGCCTACCTGCCAGCAATACAGACAAGACATGATTGGAGAAACACAAGCCAGTCAGAATGCAATTTTATCTAAAACTAGGAAGGAACAAAGTATATACAGCTAACTCCTTGAAGAATGCCATGCATCACATCTGTGGTCTTATCTAGTTCCTCTTTGGATACTTTCTCCAGGCAAAGTCCAACAGCTGCAGTTACAGCTGTTGTGTAAATTAAGGCAAAATAGAATTTAAAAAGAAGTGAAATCATAGAAAGCATGAAAATACAATTCCAAATCCCCATATCATTATGAAGAGAATAACAAGAACAATATAACATCTTCTTGATGCAACAAAATTTCATAAATATTATGATGATTTACTATGCCCGTAAAAACAAAATTTTTAGAAGAAAAATCAATTAAAATATATGCAGAATCACAAAGGATACATGCTTGCTGCTCTAATGGGGCTGATTGCACAAACTCCCTCTTTGACCACACTGCAACTAGATGCTGCACTGTATCTAACAGTCCACGAGTTTCATGACCTTTAGCAAGTGAACTAGCAAGAGGTGGGCATGAAAAAACCGCAAATTGTAGGATCCAACGGAGGCAACAAAGAGGAAATACTTTCCATAGCAAAAATTTGTCAACAAACATGGACCTGAGAAAGAAAAAATATGAAAATTGAGCCTTAGTGTAAAATGCAGTGACGATATGCGATATGTTTACCGGGGATTGCAAAAATGACAACATTTCATGTAGTTACATGTAAAAAAGGAAAAAAAAAAAAAGGATACAATTTGAGTTGAAATCTCATTTAACAATGTTGCACCCAAATATCTTCTTTTAATGGTTATCTAAAGCAGAACTAGAAACTTAGTGTTGCACTCAATTGTATTTTGTACAACCACAGGTTGTCCATATATGAGTTGGTACAATAGGCACAATGAAACACAATACATTTGCTCACTCATCCCAAATACATGTTCGAACACAAAAAAGTGTGCATTAGCATTACTTAAAAGTAAATCCTAAAAAGAAAAATATTTACATGCTGTCTCCAGCAAAATTTTAGCATTCTTCCTAGTTCATTAAATGTAGTGCCAGAATATCAGCCCAAAAAACATGGCATGTATTAAGCACAAATGATAAGCTGATTTTTCACTCTTCCTTATTTCTGCACGATTTAAATTTTGAGGCCAAGTGAAATAGCAGACACAGTATCAGCAGCACCACTTAATAAAAGAAATTAAACAAGAAACATATCAGCCGACCTAACTGAAGCTTGGTATTTTACAATCTCATGAAATAATATCCGAAGAGTCCAGTAAGCTTCAATATCACTTGCATGCTCAGTTGCTAGCTGAAGCAAAAGCTGTTCAGATATTCTTTCCATGGCATAGGGATCAGTAATTGCTTCCATCATCTTAAACCAAACCTGGGATGCAGGGTCTGCGTCAATTGCATCCATGTCAACTGAATCAATAGCTGAAGAGAAGAACCTCCGGACATGCCTAAGAATCCGAGGAGTTACTTCACTTAGCAGCACATCTGCAGGCCATGACATGTTTCAGTATAATTCCAACACCATTTGATTTTGTATAGACAAGAAATCTAATTCTGATAAGCCACATGGGATGAAACAAGCAGAATATTGGAGAAGTAACCACGACCACCCCCAAAGCCAACAAAAAACAAAAGTGTCTGGTTTCATGCAGCAAGTGTACCCACCTGGAATAACCAAGACATTTTACAAGGATCAAGTCCTATTTTAGCAAAACTAAAGCCTCTTAGAGTTGTATCTTTACTAAAACATGCAAATTCTAATGCGTAGACCAAGACTTTCAGTAAAGTTTCTTACTAAAGTGTACTTTTTTATATACGAGTAAAAAATGTACACACAAGAGCATCAAGGGTATGTCATCCTACAAGTATCTTTAATTACACGGCATTAATTTCGATTAAGTCAGTACCTCTCCATGAACCACTAAAAAGACCATTAAAGACAAGTCTAATATGTGAAACCATCCAAAAATTAATTGTTAAAAAAAAAAAACAAAGTTTTCCACCCATCAAAGGCCTTTTCCTCCACACCATCCAAAAGATAGCCAAAGGGATTAAGGAAATTGCTTTCTTAACCTTCTAGTGCTTAAAATACTTTAGTTACCTGAAGATCCACGTCGACATATGCGAGAAAATGTTTCCGCTACAAATAATAAGGTACCATCTTTGTCATTTCCATCAGAAATAGACGCTCTTTCTTCTGCTCCAGAAAGAAGTTGAATCGTAATTTCCTTGAAGAACAAACTATAATACTTGTGTTAAGGAGAAACACTGAATGGAAGGCAGTTAGAAACAGAAGTTGAAAATGTAATTAGGCGTAAAGAACCACATTGTTACATCCTTCAAAGGCATATTGGTACAAATTATATGATGAAACAGAGACATTTGCAGATATGAACGTAAACACATATAGCATGTGCACACACATTGTATGCATAAATAAAGAAAAATACAGAATATGTAGCACATAAGAGAATGAGGATACTGCGATGAAAGTGAAGGTGGGCTTTTATCTCGCATTTTGTCAGGAATGGAGGTAACAATCTGTGCTGACCTAGATACAGCTGCCTTGAGTTTTTCATTTGTAAAATCCTCTGATTGATAAGAATCACCAAATTCTCTAGCCATCTGGAGGACCCCACCATTATCAAGCAAACACACTACTAGTAACCTGTTAGAAACATGAAAGATGGTAAGTACCTTTAAAAAAAAGAAATGTTGATGTCTATATGTTACGGATGCTTTATCATGTCCCTACACCATATCATAAACACCAGGTGACAATGCAATACAATCATTCCCTTTGGTTATTGTTTGTTCCATAGAGGAGGAACTTTCTTTTTACAAGGATTCTGATAGCATGAAAGCATGCACATATGAAGCAGAAGCACCATGGTTCAAACACTTTATATCACCTGTACCAGGCATGTGCCACAACTGAATCAAGACACATCCTTCAAACATAAAGAAAGGCAACAACAAAGAAAAATATATGGCAAACAGGAATCCACTAACAATTAGATAGCTTATTTTCCAGAATGCCGCAAAATCACCAACAAGTCAGGGAAGAATAAGGTTTTCCGTACTGATTAATTTCTAAAAGTAGGTACTGTATAACTCTGATCAGTTGAATGCATTAATCACAATTAGTTTCATAAGCACCCTAAATTAAACATAGGTTTTTCCAGTGACAATGAAATTCTTAAAAGAGTGAGACAATCTGCAATCTCAATATCTGCTGATTATAAGCTGGTCTTTCTCTATACCTTTCTATATTTGAGTGGACAGTATTTGCATCAAGACCATCAGTGGCATTCTGCCGTAGAAAAGGAACCAAAACTTGAGCAACCTCAATAGCAAGTCCCTTGACAAAGAAGACATCATAGACATGTTTCTGCACTGAAATGGGGAAACAAGCTAGCCAATTGGAAGCAACATCTGCAAGCAACAGCAGTTTATATAAGAAATAACAAAAATGCAACTCATGAACGAATGTTAAAAAAATGTAAAGGAAACAGTACAGTGAAAGATAAACAGGCATGACCAAAATTAGTTTTTAATTACGCGACAAAAGCAACATGAAAAGCAAATTACCGAGTAACAAAACACGGGCCAAAGTTGGAAATGCAGCCCCTCTGTAGAATGCCTGCCACCAGTCACCCCTCTCATTTACAGAAGGAACCTCTGTGCTACAGACCTGTGAACAATGACAGTTAAAAAGCTCCTAACCAAGTTAAAATGCACAATGCAAACTATGAGCTCAGCAACACTAAACCAGACAAACCAGGTCTCTGTAGCGCTGAACAATACTACTACCTGCAAATACAAACACAAATGTTAATCAGAAACCACAACCCCAAAAAAGGAATAAATAAATGAAACAAAAACAATAAGGGAATATACAAACACTGACAACCTTCTCTAGTTATATCTAATAGAAATACCTAGCTAGGTAAAAATCTCACAATCTAAGCATCAGCATTCAATGCTTCTTTTGATTTCAGTTTGAGTAAACATCAAACAAATATGGAATTTTATAATTTAAGGTCTTTGCTTCCAGAAATTAAACAACAACACCATATTGTTGTCAGGGCTTCAAAGTTATGAAATTTTCAATTTTGTTTCTTTTCGGCCAATTTTCCAGGAAACAAACAATCCACTCACGAACTTGAAAAGGCTACCACCTTTGAAGAAATGCAGCGGTTGGCCATTGGCAATCACCTGAAAGAATAGAGGAATCGATAGGAAAGAGAAGGACCGCAACAGAGTGAAGAGCGCAAATCACTTGGTCCACGTGCTTCGCACTTTTTATGGCTGCGCTCGCTTCTCCAACCTTGTCAAGCGCTTTGGTCTCCAAGTCTCTCGTCCTCCTCTTTGTTTCCTCCATCTCCTAGTTTTTCAATATTTTACTTTCCAGAAGCAATATTCTGCTTTCCTCAAGTGATATGATCGCACACGCTGCTTGCAGAAGCCAAAGTTCCTGTCTTTGGTTACCTCTTACCCGCTCCGACTCCACGGATACATAAGAAGCGCAAGACGACCCCGAAACGAGGACGTTTCTCCTTCCCACATTTTATCAACACAGTCTGTTCTGCAAGGAAAATGAGGGGTAAAAGAGTCAATCCTTATAAACGAACGCCACCGTTTCTAGCTCGACAAGAGTCACAATTAAGAATATCGTGTGCTTCCTTCTTTTTGCGTAGTTCCCAGGTTTCATTGCTCCTCCTGTCACCGCTAATGGCGACTGCCGCAGTAGTATCAGAATCCAAGAAGCTACCCCGGCCGGGCCGGGGCGGATTCCAGGCTCATGGGCTGACCGAGGAGGAAGCCCGGATCCGGGCCATAGCAGAGATCGTGAGCTCCATGGTGGAGCTCTCCCGCATGAACGAGACTGTGGACCTTAACGCTATCAAGTCCGCGGCGTGCCGCAAGTACGGACTGGCTCGAGCTCCAAAACTCGTGGAGATGATAGCTGCACTGCCTGAGTCGGAGCGCGAGTCACTGCTGCCCAAGCTCCGGGCTAAGCCAGTCCGAACGGCCTCCGGGATTGCAGTTGTGGCCGTCATGTCGAAGCCCCACCGGTGCCCGCACATAGCCACCACGGGGAATATTTGCGTATACTGCCCCGGTGGGCCTGACTCGGATTTTGAGTATAGTACTCAGTCTTATACTGGGTATGAGCCAACTAGCATGCGGGCAATTCGAGCCAGGTAAAATTTTGCTTGTTTTAAGGATTGTCTTTGAAGCTCTAAAATTGGAGCTTTTAATGGCTTTCTTCTCTCCCTAGAGTTTGAATTATAATTATTTCTTAACGAAATAAAACAAGTAGAGAACTAGCAAGGCATGAAATTTAAGAAGACTGAAATGGTACTGCCATGGTTTCTAACGGGTGAATTCTAAAGAATGATATAGCTGCCCAGTTTGCAAATGGTAACTTGATTTGGGAGCCATCAGGTGATAGTGTTGAACAGGGGCAATGTTAAGTTACTGATCCTCATCAATCAAAATATGGTCAAGTTCTTGAAGGCCTAAGGGCTGAAACTGTAATAATGTTATGCAATTATATGTTTCGTATGAGCCATGTATGTTCACATGCCATCTTTATGGTTTCAGATATAATCCATATGTCCAGGCAAGGAGCAGGATAGATCAGCTGAAGCGCTTGGGTCACAGTGTAGATAAGGTTTGGCTGATGTCCAGTTGAAGTCAAGCATTCTCTTTTTTAGTGTATGAATTCTTTCATTTACCAATAAGACCACTCATGAACCATGTCAATGAAACTGATTCATTTTCTTCAGGTGGAGTTCATCTTAATGGGTGGTACCTTTATGTCACTGCCAGCAGATTACCGTGATTACTTCATAAGGAATCTTCATGATGCTTTGTCAGGTCACACTTCAGTAAATGTTGAAGAGGCAGTTGCTTACTCTGAGCATAGTGCAACAAAGTGCATTGGCATGACAATTGAAACGTGAGTTACTTTCTGGCGTTTGAAATAGAAGTTCTTGATTTATCATCATGATTGACAATATTTGAGTTATTTTCCTATTTTTATTTGATTCTGTTGGTGAACATACCAATCCAAAGCTACTGTCTGATAACCATTTTTAAAATTTTTTTTTAAAAAAAGGAAGATGGCTGTAACTAAGTCTTTATTTGATGTCTGAATATGTGCTGGAACTTCTATATTATTATGAAGTTCTAATGTTCATGTGTTTCGTTAATGATCAAAATGAAGATTTGGGTTTAAATTTGCAAGCTTAAGCCTTAAATTTCATCTTTAATGACTATATATCTTCTGCTCTCGGTAACTTATCAGGAGGCCAGATTATTGTCTTGGACCTCATTTGCGCCAAATGCTTTCTTATGGTTGTACACGGTTGGAGATTGGAGTCCAAAGCACATATGAGGATGTTGCACGTGACACTAATAGAGGACACACAGTAGCTGCTGTGGCTGATTGTTTCTGCTTGGCAAAGGATGCTGGTTTCAAGGTATTTAAAGTGCACTACCAGACATACTCACACACCACCAGGGGGAATTACAACTTCTTATATTATGATTTTCTCTTAATCATTTCTTTCAACAATAGTATGGTTGACAATGTAATATTGAGTTGAAACTCTTTCCAGAATGCATCATTTTGTCTTCACAAAAACTCTGTTTTATGTCTGTAATTGCCATGAAATAATGGATATAGAATTTCACATTATGTCGTACTTCCTGACAATGATGGCACTGCAGTAATTGCGAGTGCTTGTATACTTCAAGATTTGCATTTTATTGGGTCATCTGGCTTTCTTAGTTTGTTCTGTCATTGCTAATTGCAATTTTCCCTGTAGGTTGTTGCTCATATGATGCCTGATCTTCCTAATGTTGGGGTTGAGAGAGACTTGGAAAGTTTTCGTGAATTTTTTGAGAGCCCATTATTTAGAGCAGATGGACTTAAAATTTATCCTACGCTTGTCATTCGTGGAACTGGGCTCTATGAGCTTTGGAAGACTGGCAGGTATTATTATCTGTGCCTAATACAAGAGATAGATGATATAGAACCTCAGTATTTATCTGAGGCTACTGCTATCTTTTGCATAAGATGAGAATTGGATGTTTGAGAAGGAAATTTGTACTTATATTTAGTCCACTTGCAGATACAGAAATTACCCACCTGAGCAACTTGTAGACATTGTGGCGAGGATCCTAGCCATGGTGCCTCCTTGGACACGTGTTTATAGAGTTCAGCGGGATATTCCAATGCCTCTGGTTACTTCAGGGGTTGAGAAAGGAAATCTCCGTGAGCTAGCTTTGGCTCGGATGGATGATTTGGGTTTGAAATGCCGTGATGTTCGAACTCGGGAAGCTGGAATCCAGGTAAGGAGAGACAATGTTGCCTATTTGGACTTTGCGCTGAGACAAACATTAATCTCGTGACATGCCTGTTCTAACTGCAGGACATCCACCACAAAATTAAGCCAGAAGAAGTTGAGCTTGTCCGTCGTGACTATACAGCAAATGAAGGCTGGGAGACATTTCTTTCATATGAAGATACACGTCAGGTATAGGGGCATCTCTCTCTCTCTCTCTCTCTCTCTCTCTCTCTCACTCTCGGGCATGTGTTACGTATACTGTTGGTGTGTCTCTATGTTATCGTTAGGCTCTTGTCTGCCTTTAGTTGGTTTATGTAGTAAGTTTCTTGAATTTATCTACAGTTTTCTATCAAAAGAAACTTGAACTTCTGGATCAAATTGTCATATGTGTGTATTGGAGCTTCTATGGCAGTTTATAAGTATATTGGGAAATATTATTCCATTACACGTATCCTCATTAACAATACAAAACTCATACTAACTGACTTATTTTGGCTCAGGGGCTTAATCAGTACAAATTTCTCATTGTAACAGCTTGTGTTTGCCCAATTTAACAGCTTATTCTTATCATTTGGATGCAGGATATTCTCGTCGGGTTGTTACGCTTGCGGAAATGTGGCCGAAATGTTACCTGCCCAGAACTCATTGGGAAGTGTTCTATTGTCCGTGAACTCCATGTCTATGGAACTGCTGTTCCTGTTCATGGTCGAGATGCTGACAAGTTGCAACACCAGGTAATATGACAATGATCATAACTTATATATAATGGTGTCACAGAAATCGTATCGTATATTTACTAGTTTGGGTTAACTGCACTTCAGGCATGACGAATCAAAGTTTTGAATAAACATTTCTGAGCTTCCGATTGCTTCAAATCACCATTGGCTTATAGAATTTGTATCCTTTCTCTTCTTTTTCACAGGGTTATGGTACGCTTTTGATGGAAGAAGCAGAGCGAATTGCATGCAGGGAGCATAGATCGACAAAAATAGCTGTCATTTCTGGCGTAGGAACCCGCCATTATTACAGGAAACTGGGTTATGAGCTTGAAGGACCATACATGGTTAAATATCTTGTTTGATAGGACTCATCAGCTGTTTAACCCACCCAATTTTGTAGCCCATGTTACCAAATCAGTGTAAAATTTCAACTACTGGTGAACCATCAATTTTACGGAAGCACACGATATTTAACCACTTTTATGTTCTTATGAAAAATGAGTATTTATTGCAATCGTTCTGAATTGGCATGTGGGTGCTTGTTGTCTGTCAGTCATCCATTTTGCAAATGTTATGCATTTGTGGAGGCTGTGATCCCTGGTTATGAATGCTGCCCAGGTTAAAAGATGAATTCATCAGAAAGTCGCAAAGAAAAGAACCCTCTAATTTAAGGAAAGCTACCCTCTGATATTTAAGGACAACGTGAATTCATCATAAGGTAAACAGAGAAAAGAACCCTCTAATTTAAGGAAAACTACCCTCTAATGTTAAGGACAATGGGAATTCATCATAAGGTAAACGGAGAAAAGAACACTCTCATTTTAAGCTTTTGATTTCACTGTGCATGGTAGAAGCTTGCACCAGTAAATGGCTTTAAGGTCAAACTAGCACTTGCTACACGGTAAAGACAACCATATCTGACACTCCGCTGTCTTGTTGCTCTCCGTCACAGCCTTTCTCTCTTGGCATTCATTTTTATTCGAGAACCACTGTTATCAGCACCTAATATGCTTAGATCAACCATTACTCCCATCTTCTCTACCTTTCCGGCCAAGCCCAGAACTCGGAAACTGCTGTGTGGCGCTACTAGGAACGCTTCTATGAACACTACGCCAACCGTTCAACAAAATGCCTCAACCAATATTGCCACTATACATCAGCTTCCACCGAGCTCGGCTTACGTTCATCTTCCCTTTTGTCGGAAACGATGCCACTACTGTGACTTTCCCATTGTTGCTCTCGGTTCTTCTTCAAGTCAGTCCAATGACGATGACCCACGAATATCAAACTACATACAGTTGGTTTGCCGTGAAATAAAGACGGCGAAAACTGATTTTGACGCTCACCCGCCTCTCGAAACGGTGTTTTTCGGGGGAGGAACACCGTCTCTTGTGCCACCAAGGCTTGTTTCGTTGGTTTTGGATACGTTGAGAGAGAAGTTCGGGTTGAGTTTGGATGCCGAGATATCGATGGAAATGGATCCTGGGACTTTCAACGCTAAGAAAATGAAGGAGTTCATGGAGTGGGGAGTAAACAGGGTGTCATTGGGAGTTCAGGCATTTCAGGATGAGATGTTGAAGGCTTGTGGGAGAGCACATGGGGTTAGGGAGGTTAACGAAGCTATTGAGATTGTTGGGTCATGTGGTGTTGAGAATTGGAGTATGGATCTCATCTCTTCTCTTCCTCACCAGACACCCAAAATGTGGGAGGAAAGTCTGCAACTCGCCATTGAAGCACAGCCCAAGCATGTTTCTGTGTATGATTTGCAAGTTGAGGAAGGCACAAAATTTGGAATTTTGTAAGTCATGAAGTAGCACTCTAAAACACAGTGATTTTTGGCTTTATGGTTGATCTAATTTATAGTTTAATGGTGTTTTGCAGGTACAAACCAGGGGAGTTCCCATTGCCTTCAGAAACACAATCCGCTGATTTCTACAGATCAGCATCAGCCATGCTTCGTGATGCTGGTTATGATCATTATGAAATTAGTAGTTACTGCAAGTATGGATATGAATGCAGGCACAATCTTACCTACTGGAAGAACAAGCCATTTTATGGGTTCGGCCTGGGCTCTGCAAGTCACGTTGGTGGAATGAGGTTTTCAAGACCAAAGAAGATGAAAGAATACATGGGTTACGTTCAGGATTTGGAAAATGGGAGGGTGAACTACTCTGGGAATGGCAAAGTGGACGCCAGGGATCTGGCTATGGATGTTGTGATGCTATCTCTAAGAACTGCAAGAGGCCTGGAATTGAAGTGTTTTCAGGATGCATTTGGTTGCTCACTTGTGTTCTCTCTATGCAAGGCTTACAGACCTTATGTAGAAAGTGGGCATGTAGTTGGCTTAGATGAGCAGAGAAGAGTGATCTCTGCTGATGAGTTCAGGGCCCTTGTATCGGATGAAGGCCAGATTGAATGGCACAGGCTTGCCTATATTCGGCTTAATGATCCAGATGGTTTTCTCTTATCAAATGAGTTGATATCCATTGCCTTTGGTGTCATAGCTCCATAAAAATGCAATTTTTCTTGAGCTCCAAGCTTAATAGAGGCTGAAAAGCATTTTCGAAACTCAACTATGAGAATTTTAACTATTCTACATGTAATGGGGGGATACAGAAGGCTGACGAAGTAGGAAGCAGAGCTGACTCTAGCAGAAGCTAGGGACAGAGCCTGGTTGAGATGAGCAGAGAGAATAGATTGTCAAAGCTGTGAATATACCAGCTAGACTAATTCACAAACTGACCACTTATGATCTGAAAACAAGAAAATGAGAGTTTTTTCAGGCTGGCAGTTAGATCAAAGATGCCTTTGAGAGAATTGTAAGCAGATCAATGAAATTGCTGATGAAGCTAAAAGGTGAAAAAGTTGTAATCTACGCATGTTATACTTTTGCAATGAGAACTACAACAAGCCACTTCTGAAATGAAATTTGGTTTCATAGGTGTTGAGATTTCTGTTCTGCATCATAGTTGTTTCACTCAATCAAAAGGGACTTTCACAGTCCACTTCTTAGCCAGAAGGGGAAGAAAACAGTTGAACAAAAGCAAAGATTTTATTGCAGAAGGGTCTTTAATGGAACTTTTGCCAGTACTTCTATAGATAAGAGTATCTAGAACTATTGTAAGACAAAAATGCTTTGCACAGTAACAAATCGCACTCAGAAAAAACAATATGGCTTGTATGTATCATCTGTTTTTTTTTTTTTTTTTTTGGTTAACAACTCAAGTACTATTAAGGATGTTACATTCCAGAAAGTTTACGGATAATGAGCAAATAGGCATCTCACACATTCTCATGCAACCACCTCGCGTCCTTCTGGTGACGATGCAATTGCACAAAGGAACATATTAAGGGGAGACTCGAGAGAGATCATAACCATACAATTCATTTATCATCCTCCATCTGTTCAATCTTTTTACAAATTCAACAGCCTAACCTGCGGAGGAAGGAGGTTTCAGAAAATAGTTACAATATAGACACATGGCTTGATGTGATTAACCCAATACCAAATATCCAATAGTACTATCAACACAAGTGAAATGTGGCAGAAAAAATGATGCCCTGGCTTATCAAAGAAGGAAAGCCTATCCTTTCACTGGCAGCTTTGACACTTCCATGAAGTTCTTGAAGCATTCAGAATGGCACATATTCTAACAGGTATTAGCTATTAGATTAGTCTCATAAAGGCTGATCCCACTAGTATGTCTACTAGGCTAATACCTATTGTTACAAAGGTACATCTAGCCAGGAACATAACAGCAATATGAACTAGGAAACAACAATATCAGGTCATTCTTAACCACGAAAACAATTAATCTTCTAACATAAGACTTTTTCTTTGGAATTCAATATGAGTGAGAACAATACATTTCAAATAAGGGATTTTTCAAACTTATGAAGTTGATTTCAATCTACTTCAATTTGTTGAAAAAAAACAAAAGCATCAATCAACCCCAAAGATCAAGATCTTAAAGCTTGATTCATCTATATCAAACTCATAAAGAATTTATCAATCTCAGAAGTCTGTCACTAATATTTAATAAAATGATTACCACCTATGAGGGTTTTGTTTTTCGTCCAACTTGCGAGATTCGCCGTAGCTCTTGTGTTCGCCCCTTCATCTCACTGGAAAATATAAAGAAATAAATTATAAAATTGTTGGAAAAGCTTGATCTGGAGGAAACACTTCTAAAACCAAAAATGGCACCTCTGATACAAATAGACCATAAGATAGAAAATAGGGAGCAGCATCATAGTCAGTATTGATATAGCAAGGTAGAATACACTTGATTGTCTCTGCGCAGAGTAAAAAAAGAATTAAAAACATGGCATGCTAGCATAACTTGCTTGGAAAGACAAATGAAAAACCCAAGCTAACATCTTGAGTAGTCTCTTCACAAACCAAACCAAGGAAAAACCAATAACCTTATAAACTTTTAAAATCCAATAGTGTGTAAAATGCAAACTCAGCTGCTCTTTGAATCTATTAGGCAGTTCTTTAAAACCCACAAAGAAGCAAGCCAAAAAGTTGAAATTAATTTAGCAGGTTAAAGTTTTTTCTTGACGAGCCATGTGGAAGCACATATAATGCCTAAAGTGAACGTTAAAATAAATACTAAGCTGACTGCATACTGAGCTGCAATCTGACCTCTAAATTAAAGTCCAAAGTACTGCAACTAAAAGCACCGCATTACCTTGCCTCCTCTAGGAAATGGTTTTATTTTCCCTGAGCACGTGTGAGCATCACAGAATTGGTGCAAAAATAGTTCTTCAAGTACATAAGAAGAGACAAAAAGTAATTAGCTTGATATGAGTACTTTTTCAGTATAATAACATGAGTCTGTCGAATAGAGTTCAAATAAACGAAAGCCAAAAATCTTCTGTCAGATATGAAAGATACCGTGGAGACGGCTTGCTGAGGGACCCTGACTAATTGGAAAACAGCTATCAGCAAGACTCTGCATAGAAAAATACAGACATTAACAAGGAATCACACTAGAATTAACTCTGGGAAGAAACATGGAAATCAGAATCTCAAGCAACCTCACAAAGGTGGCGATTCTTTGCAACAGCTGCAAGATTGCACTTGGTCTTGCGCAGCTTGGAGTTCAACACAAAATCACAATGCAATGCGCCACATAAATCAGCCAAGCACTTAGAATGAGTCTGAATTCATTCAATTCTTTTGTCAGGAGACATTGACATAAGCCTTTCTCTTTTCCTAACCAAACTAAAGAGACATTGACATCAAGCTGCTTTGTTCTGTTTAGACTTTATAAAGAAATATAATGCATCTGTTGGAACTCTTAAAAGGAGCTATATTGCTATAAATATAACATCATAAAATAGAGAAACTACAAGGTTTAAAAGCAAAAATCTAAAAATCGCTTAAGAACACATCAGCTGATCCAATCTTATGATATTGGCCATAAATACTTTATTTATTTATCAATATCACAACAAAAAATAACATGGGATAATTTCACTCTTCTTTTTTCTATTTTGATAACCAACTATTCTTTTTCTTATTTGAACATGATATCTTTGCTCAATCAGATTGTATGGCAACAAGTAATCCAGAAAATGAAAAATAAGAATAAAAAATAACTCCATGAAGTAACATTCAACTTATACTGCCTGATTTTTATTTACAACTATCACATTTATCTATAAGAAAATAAAGCATTGAAAAAGGCAAAGTAGAAAACAAAACTTTTGCGCTTGGTCACCTGAAGACATGGTCCACGATGACCAACACCACAAGATGCAAAAGATCAAACATTATTTATAGCACAAAACAAGAACCATCCAATTTTCATCAGGTAGCAAGGATCCAGAGTCTACATACAACATTCAGAAGATTGTAGTGTCTGTTTTCAAAATGCTGATCAAGAAAATTTTCAGCACGGAAGCTTTTCTTACAGTAGCCACACTGCCATTCATTTATATCCACATGTATCTTGTGCTGCTCCTGATCTCTGAACAGATCATTATCAGGATGAAGCCTACACTCACTTGAAATCTGATACTTTTCTCGTTCAACAAATGGCATCAAATACTGAAAAAAGTACATTGCCAAAAGTGTCATGAAATGCTCTCCATATCAACTAAATCACAAGGAACATTTTTGTCAACCTAAACATTGTCCCTTACATCCTCTATAATTTGCCAGGCTGCCCTACTTCTTTCCCTGGAACAGTGTACTTCATGACCATGCTCCACTTCTTGTTTGAGAGTTCTGCATATAAGGAAATGACAACGTCAGCAGAACATTTGTCATAGCTCCCATATGGGCAAAAAAAAAGGATAGAAAGAAGAATTATTTTGCAGATTTATGAATCTGATTATTAAGAGCATTACAGATTCTGATCACATTGAAGTTCTTTTTTTTTAATTTTAAAAAAAGGCACATGTGAAGTAACCAGAAGCTTCATTTGACAATCCAGAAAAAGTATGCTTTATTCATAGTTATACAGGAACTTGAAGTTGTTAGATTAATTTGTTACCTGGCAGCAGCAGATTTCCTAAAGTCCTGGTGCATAAAGTAAAAGTCAGAGAAAAATGAAAAACGGTTAGATTCCAAGGCTTTCGGGCTAAAAAAGTCAATAATTTATGCTCTCCTTCTGCCTAAATGTTCTCTCAAAAAATCAAAAATAATGCACAAACATGAAATATGTACCCGAAAAGAAAGACACTGGATTATGCTAGCCAATGGAATGGAAACGATAATTCAAAGTGGCATCACTGAATGTATGCATCACTCGAACCACTATAGCTCCTAATCAATTATAAGCTTAGGTCAAGCATTTCCAAGGCCCAAAAAGGGCGACTTCAGATGGAAAATCAATGAAAAGATCACAAGTTTTCAGGCCCTATCCGCTTCAACTGGCACTGTAGCTGAACGCCGGAAAATAAAACAAGATAGAGAAAACAGGCACCAAAAGCAACACCACAATCATCAAAGTTCAGTCACAGCTTCACAAGCTAGTCTCTAGCATAGGGAGTCACGTGTTTAAGTGCATGTAGACAGACAAATGTATAGATTGAGAAAGGAAATTGATACCTGCGATTCAGCTAGTTGCAGTAAGAGAGACATCAAGAGAAGAATTGAAGTAACTGCTTTCCCTCTCCCCATCTCTCCCACAGGATTATTCTGCAAAATGTTTTCTAGAATGTCAAGCATATGATTTCCATCTTAGAAAATTCATGCCTTCCTGTTTGGATGCTGCTGGTTTCATATCCCTGACAGCGGTATCATAGTCCTGCACACAGAACAGAAGGGGACCCAGCCACTAGACCTGGGCCAGGCCCTGAGGATCTAAATCCCCAACCCATCTAGTAATTGGTCCAAACCCATTAACCTTCATAATCTCTAATAACAGTACCATCTTTTCCTCATCAATTGTCTCTATTTATTTGTAATTTTTTAAAAACTTTTATATAACCAATATATAATTTTAAATATATCTATTTAATTGGTTATAACCATATTATTTATCAATTTTTTTGTTATTTAGATTTTCTAAAAAAAATTATATTTAACTTTAATAATAATATTTGTAAAAAAATAAATATTTATAAAAGTTTCTCAAATCTTTAATCTTTATCATTCCCCTCTATATATAGAATATAAACATCTTCAATGTGTAAGATTACAAAACATTTACAACATACATACATAGAGTTAACACTTGGTGTTCAATCAACGTTATTGTTTAGGTAATTCTTGATTATATTTTGGTATTACAAGATTGAAATACTTAATTTAAAATAATTTATTGAGTGAAATTTTTATTATTTTTATAAATTTAAAAATATTTTCAGTATATAAATAATATATTTTAGACAAATATATTAACATTAACTTTAAAATTTAATATAAATAATATTTTTAATCTTAATAATTTATTTAATAATTATTTGATAATATAAACGTTTCATAATGTATCAAATAATATGTGGATAATTCTAAAAGCATGTTTGTTACTTCAATTAAGATCGTAGTGAATAAATTTTGTCTCAATCACACATTTATGTGGCAACAGAAATTAAATAAAAATTTTCATTTATATTTTTATTTAATTAAAGTGGATTATTTTACATTATTAAATAATCATTGTTATTGCCAAAATAAAGAACAATTAATATAAAAAATTTAACTTATATGTATTTTTAATTTGAACTTTAGAAAATCGATTGATTCAATTATTTTTGTAATATTTAAATTTGATTTATTTTGCACTTTAAAAAATTAATAATATTTTTATCTTAAACATACATCAAAAAATAAATCAAATAAACTCTACACACATTTTAAATTTATGTTTTAAATTTAAATAATTTTAATATATATTTTTATAAAATTTTTAAAATTTTAATAATGTAAAATTAAAATTTATATATTTAACATTAATTTTTTTAAAAAAAAATACATGATGGTATTTTGAATACTTTTTATTTTTGTAATAAGTTTCAAATCAAAATTTATTATATAAAATTAAATTAAGATATTTTAAAATTTTAAATTTTTCAATGGGATTGAAATTGAAACATTGGAGATATAATTAAGTCAATAGATAAATTAATATTGAAATTAAAAAGGGATTATAGTTTAGAGTTTATATATAATATATATTAACTGTTTATATAATTATATGTATTCATTAACTAATTACATCCTAATATAAACTTGTAATAAACATTATATTTTAAAATTTTATTTCAATTTTATTAAAATATCTTATTTGAAATAAAAATGTTTATTATAATGTTTATCTCCACCATCATAAAATATATAAATTTGTTTTATATTGAGATAAATAAATTTCAGAAAAACAAATAATATAATATGATTGATATTATATGAGATAGTTAATAAAATATAACTTATTAAATTTTATGAAATAACTCAATTATCCGCCAACTTGTTTCAAGCTGCAATACATTTCCGCTGTGCATAACTGCTGGGGCCGGAAAGCACGACAAAGAAACAACGGCGTCGTTTTATGTTGACACAAAAACGGCGCATTTAATTGTATAACTTTTGCTGGGCAGCAGCAGTCTCTTGAAGTGTCCCAGCCGGTGCTGTTGCTCAGTTTCCATTCTCCTTGTGTTGAGGAGTCTGCACTGACCTGCTTTTTGTGGAGGTAAACCAAGAGAATCAGCGAAGTAAAGCAAGAGGAAAAGGGAGGAAACACGAATGGGAAAGAAAACGAAGAAACCAGGGAAAGGCAAGGAGAAAACAGAGAGGAAGACAGCTAAAGCAGAGGAGAAGAAAGCTCGCAGAGAGGGCAAAAAGCTCTCTCCTGAAGATGACATTGATGCCATTTTGGTAAATCATCGTTACCTGTACCGACTATATCCAATTAATATTTCCTAATAGTTTTAAATTTGACTGGACCTCTTATGGATGAAATTAGATGTATCCGGTTTTGATTTTGTCGTGGGCTACAATAGCAGTATGTTTATGTTGTCCTTCAAGCTTGGATTTAGTTGAGGGGAATTCGTGATTTTCAAAATTGTTGCTTATTGCTGTTGGAAGTATTTGTAGGAATAAGTTTTCGTGGAAATGATGGAAAAAGAAATTGTAACACTTGAATTATACAATCAAGATGAACGTTAACCCCCAAGCTCCTCCTGTTATATGTGAATTATCATCAAGATGAATGGGGGAAGGATCATATGTTGTTGGTAATGTATTTAAGAAATGTCTGACATGAAAAACAATGTAGTAAATTTAAGTTTCGATGCGGCCTCTTTCTTCTTTTTTATCTTTGCTTTTTTTTCCTTTGAAAAAGAGATATTATGATCAAACTTAGTGGTAGTCAGCAATCTTTCCCTTAGGTTCATTGCATTTAAAATATGTACCATGAAGTAATGAAGAAATGAAGGTTTTGTTGGACTATACATGTTGAGATGAATTCAATTTCACAGCTGAGTATACAAAAGGAGGAAGCTAAGAAGAAGGAGGTCCATGTGGAGGACAATGTTCCAGCACCCTCTCCCCGATCGAACTGTACGGTAATAACCTTAACATCATCATGATTGATCTTTATGAGAATCTGTTTAGGGTTTTCTTTATTTCGCTGAAACTGAAATATTGATTATATTAACAACAATTGTAGCTCAACATTAATCCCTTGAAAGAGACAGAGTTGATACTCTACGGTGGCGAGTTTTACAATGGGCAAAAGGTTAGGTTTCAAGATCTTTGAGAGAGTGATGTGATTTGTTTGAAGTAAATGGACGTTGCTGTTCCTGCTCGTTACTGAATAATATTACTCTGGATGGATTCAGACATTTGTCTATGGCGATCTCTATCGGTTTGATGTGGAGAAGGAAGAATGGAAGTTGATTTCAAGCCCTAATAGTCCTCCTCCTCGTAGTGCTCATCAAGCAGTTACTTGGAAGAATTATCTCTATATCTTTGGTAGATTGACCGCACTTCGGATAATATGTCTTCTAACTTCCATTTAATTCTGTTACAATTGGTTTATGACCTTATTTGTTTGTTATTAGGTGGTGAGTTCACATCTCCAAATCAAGAAAGGTTCCATCACTACAAGGTCATACTTGTCTCTCATTTTTTCTCTTTTAATCAAATATTAGATATTGATTTTTTTTATATTTATTTTGAAATTTTTATCAGGACTTTTGGATGTTGGACCTGAAAACAAATCAATGGGAACAACTAAATTTGAAAGGGTGTCCGAGTCCACGGTCAGGTCATCGAATGGTGAGTTAAGGTTTCTTTAGGTTAGTTTCGCATTCCTTAACAAGGAACATCGTAAATAACATATGAAACTTTTTGGAAACATAAAATATCGTGGCTACAGCTTTTGTTTGTAGTTTATTGTTGTAGCTTTCCCATCATACCTTCTAATTGCTGGTTTATGGAGTAGTTATTCAGCATATCTATAGTTTATTCTGATTTTTGTTTCATTAATTACTGGTTTGATGTATAGTGTGTTATGTTTTAACCTTCTGGAGCTGATTGTCGTTCACTTTCTCTTTAAAATTGAAACTGTTAGCACCATCATGTAGAACACTACAAGCATGTTCCTGGTCCACCCCCTCTCTATGCACACTGGTCAGCATGCACGTGTACATCAGTTTTCTTCTATATCTTCTCTATTTAGCTGCTTTGTCATCAAAGTTATTGTGTTTTGTTGATTATGAATGTTGCTTTTTTCCAGGTATTGTACAAGCACAAACTTATCGTTTTCGGTGGCTTCTATGACACTCTTAGAGAAGTAAGGTTGTGACAAGTCTTACAGAAACTATTGAAGTTTTTCTAACTATGCATTTATCTACTTGCAGTTGAAAATAATCGGTGTACTTAAATCAATCTTTCTTATTCTTCTTTCCTTTCTTTTTTGCAACTTCCAAGAGATGGACAATAATTAGATATTTGGCATTCAGGGGATAAGTTGAGCACATGTGACATAATTATCAATGAGTAAGACGAAGAAACACTTGGGAATTGGAATTCTGATTACTATTTTAATTGTCGTGTGGAATTTATGATGGTTGTAATGTCATTTATATCTGAATGATTCTAACCCATCTTCCATGCCGATTGGTTTTACCATGTAAGAATGTAATGCTGCTTTTCTGAACCTTTTCCGATGGTAAGCAGGAGTTGATCATGTTTCCTTTATAAGCATTATCCTCTTCACATTGAATATTGATAAGGTTTTTGCCCTCATGTACAGGTATTATAATGATTTGTTCGTATTTGACCTAGATCAGTTCAAGGTGAGCATATTTTTAGGCCTTATTGCATTATGCTATTTGCCCAACTTCTATTTTCTGTTTAATTGAATGTGATTTGACGTTGCATTGTAGTGGCAAGAAATAAAACCTAAGCTTGGTGCTATGTGGCCCAGTGCCCGAAGTGGATTTCAGTTTTTTGTTTACCAAGATGAGGTGAGTGAATGAGATGCAATGTATTTTATTAGCTCTTTATGCTTGAGCTTATTTGGTATTCATGCAAGCTGCCCCTGTTCGTAAATGCACTGAAGTTTCCAATATGTGGTACAACATCTTGGGTGTATAATTGCTATTTTATTGTGAGAATATGTAAAAGTAGTAGGAGCCTACCATATTGTATTTTCAAGGGCATTATTGTAGAAAATTCATCCTCTATATTTATCTGTGTACTGTGTACTCAGTTTTTTTCCCATATTCCTTGAGTGTAAATTAAAAAGTCATATGAATATTTTTCAAGCTTTTTGGCATTTAGTAGATTTGAAAGCTCAAATAAACTTATATCTTGAGAGTAATTGGAGTTTCATCTTCTATAATCTTTGCTGTGAGCTTATACTTTTCTGTTTTATATGTCAAGGTGGCTGTTGATTCCGTTTATGTACACTTCATAAGATCAATTTTCTGCTTCCTAGATGGTTGGTTTAGCAAAGGTAAAAATGAAAAAAAGAAGTTAGAAAAGCTTGCAATTCCTCTTGATTCATGAGTTTTGGCTGAACAATTTCCCATGGTAGTCCGAGCTTGCTAACTGATTGATCAATGTGTTTCTCAGTGTGAGTTCGTTGCAAAACATGCATTTGGTGTTTCTTTTACTTGCATCAATAGCTTTGTTGACATGTAAGGGAAAGCTAAAATTTAACGGCTGCTTCTCACCTTTGTTTGTGCTCCACGACAGAGTTATTTTCATAATATGCGGTGTCATCAATGAGGTCTTTCTTAAGTCATATCACATTTCTTTTATATGCTCACCTTTCCTGAATTTGCACTGTAGTCCTCTTTGGTGGTCCTAAATGATGTTATTCTAGGAGTGTGGTAATCATTTCCTTTATGAAGTACCTTTAACATTGCAGATATTTTTATATGGTGGATATTCCAAAGAAGTTTCTTCTGATAAGAATGGCTCTGAGAAAGGAATTGTTCATGCAGACTTGTGGTCCCTTGATCCTAGGACTTGGGAATGGAACAAGGTTTGAATTCCTTTGTTTTGTTTTTGATAAAATTTCCATCAGAAAGGAAAGGGAAGCAAAATTTTGTATTTGAAAGCTTTGCATCCCTGATTTACATTGTTCATTCTGCTCTACCTTTCAAGTCATAACTTTTTTGGCATGTGTTCAGATGTCACTTTAAATTTTCATTTTTGATGCTTTGTAATAAAATTTGGTATTGAGCAATTATTGAGGGCTTTACAAGTGTTAGGTGCACTTCATATTTTGTGTTCATAGTACACATATCCATCTTAATTTTCCCATGAGAGTCACATTCGTTACGCTTAAATGAGTACAAAAAAGAAAAAGAAAAAGAGGGACTAGATCTTTATGATGTGTTCTCTCTCTCTCTCTCTCTCTCTCCCTGTGTGTGACTTGTTCTTGCTTATTTATTCACTTGCTCAAATAAGAATATCATATAACTGATGAGAATCTAAGTTTTGCTTCACCTTGAGAATCTAACTTATATGGGTGAGCAAATCATTCTCTCTACCTCTATTAGTCTATTAGCATTAGCTTTAAAGAGTT
Source organism: Moringa oleifera (assembly GCA_021397835.1). NCBI lineage: Eukaryota > Viridiplantae > Streptophyta > Magnoliopsida > Brassicales > Moringaceae > Moringa > Moringa oleifera. The sequence goes on along the minus strand of JAJFZO010000344.1, from coordinate 7,602,752 downwards.
TAAAGCCATAGGCTCCTGAAATTAGGGCAAGATAAGACACTTGAAAATTTCAGATTCATGCTTCCTTCTTTTATTTATATTCTAATTATCTGCAGATTAATTGTTGATTAGAAGCAGAATATTTCTTTACTATTTTACTTTCTATCTTCCTATACTATTTTCTTTCTTGAGATAACTCTTATCCATTTTTCTTAGTTTTCATATTATAATTTCCCTCTAATAGGTAAAGAAAAGTGGGATGCCTCCTGGGCCTCGTGCTGGATTTTCCATGTGTGTTCATAAGAAACGTGCTTTGCTGTTTGGAGGTGTAGTGGACATGGAAATGGAAGGTTAGTTTCCTCTTGCGTGGGTCTTCCATGTGTCTTTTGTATGTGATTCTTGTTACGTAGAGCTTGTTTTTACATTTGCATTAAGGTTTTTCATTCTAACTTCCTTTATTCACTTCTCCATAAGAATTTGAAAAGTCAACTAGTAAATATTAAATGTGCTTGTGTGAGCATATGTGCGTGGGTGGGTTTGGTGTGTATTTAATCAGGTTATGAGTGAACTAAGAAAAAAAAATGTGTTTTTGTTGCATGTTTGCAAGAAAAAAAAATGTGTTTTTGTTGCATGTTTGCTCTTTAGAACAAATCTTTCGGATGCTTGTAGTTTGTGTGAAACTTCTGCTAGTATTTTTGTTTAGTTCTTCTTTCCGCAAGGTGTAGTATACAGGCTAGGCTTATGTTTAGCCCGTTGAATTTTTTTCTAATATTAATTCAAATAATTGAAGTTGTTCATCATGTACAATCATAAATGCAGCAATGAAGCACAAAAAATAAAAATAAAAAAAAATGTTCTAGCCTTATTAACAATAGCCATTCCTGGCTGAGTTGCAACATTTAGGCATAGGTTACTTATGTGTAGACATATGATTGCTGAAGTAAAAATATTTTGTAAGTTTTGCAAGCATGACAAGGTTTCATCACAACTTTCAAATGTCTTAAAATACTGAGCTTTTTGAACCTTAATGAAAAATGCGATGTGAATCCTCCAATCTGAAGTCAATTTTTCTAAAGCTTGCTGACATAAACTCAAGTTTCTTTCTTTCTCCTTTCTCCTTTATCTTTTGTTTTTTGTTTCTCTTCCTCCACCTCACTCTCCATCCTTGTCCTAGTTCCTTGATGTTATTGCTTGTTTTGGTGTATTATCACTAAATTAAAATTGAGAACCATTTAGATTGTTAAGTTCAGTGGTAATATCTGTTTTTTGGTTACCTGCAATCAAATGTTACAAGAACAGCAATGAGAATGTTAGGATGAAATTTGAGAGAATGAAGGCGCTAGTCAACTTCTTCTGTTTTATTTTAGTCAATGTATGCCATTCTAGCTGGCAAAAACCTGTAAGATAGGTGGATTTTTGCAATTAGTTTATTTAAACCACATTTTCCTCAACATGGGTTCTGATGTCTTTCTTTTCACTTTTTAAGCCGCGAAAATATCGGAAATAAAGATGTTTTGCAAGGTCCTAGATAAAGCAATGTAGGAGTGTATTTCACTGTAATTCTTTTTGTGCATTGTTCTGATGAAGATTGGTCACAGTGGAAGGAGTGAGATAGCAGTACTGTGGTTTAGGTTCTGAAGAGGGACAGAGGAAGGAAAAATGGTTTGATTTTAGTGATAAAGAAACATGTTTCCTGCTGATTTAGTTGATGATGTTGCCTTATTCTGACTTCCGTGGAATATACTTTGTACCCATGATCTAGAAGCATTTAGATGGAGCCCTGAGGCATAGGTTGAGGTTTCTTTTCTTTTTTTTTTTTTCCTCTCTGTTTTATCTGATGAGCTTGATGTCACTGCCTAGTTTTGGTTCATGTTGAATTTATTCCTCCTTAAGCTGAGATCTTTGAATTAATGAATCTTTTCATAATTGTGATTACATCTGCAGGTGATTTAATGATGAGCTTATTCTTGAATGAGCTTTATGGCTTCCAATTAGACAACCATCGCTGGTAAGCCTCATCTGGTGTCACTTTTGAGAAAATTTTTAGATTATTTAAGTACTTGTTTTTTATTTCTAACAAAAATGTCCTTGTCCCTAAGCAAACATTTGCTACAACTCGAAACATCATTTTAGCACTCTTGGTTTCCTATGTGGTAATTTTTTTTGTTACTTTCACACTGCTGTCCTTCCTGGTATTTGTTTTGATTGATATTCTGCATAAATAAAGTGATCATTGTCAATTTGACTATATGCTACTAAATGAGATTGGTTGTCTGTTTTTGGTTAAAGGTATCCCTTAGAGCTGCGGAAGGAGAAGTCATCAAAAGATAAGGTATATTCTTAACTGAATCTATAACATTGTACTACCTTTTATTTGTCCAAACTCTTTCTTACCTTGTTTTTACTTTTGTTATGAAAAATTCTAGACAGTTCCTTCTTTTTCATTTTGTTTTTAATTGTTAATCTTATTATAGATAAGTCTTGTAGCTTTTATTTAAGCACTAGATGGCTGCTTCTCAATGGTGTTTTGCAGTTTAAAAAGAGTTCCGAGAAGAAGCCTAATGTATCTCATCATCACGATAAGACAGATCCAATGAAAGTAGAATGTGCCACAGATGACAAATATGAGAGTTTAGAGCAACATGAAGAAGCATGTGACATGGAAAGCACCACTGAAGAAATATCTCAGCATATTGCAACAAACATGACTCTTGATGATCGTGGAACAAATGGCAATTCAAATGGAAATCCTTGTGAATCTAAAGCTAAATTAGATCTGGAAATTGCTGAGGTTTGTCAGGCAATACTAAGACAATGTTTATTGTATTTAATTTTGTTCAGTTACTTACTTGTAAATGTTCTGTAATCTTTCAGACTGTGAAGCCCTGCGGACGTATAAATTCTTGTACGGTTGTTGGGAAAGATACTCTATACATATATGGGGGAATGATGGAGATTAAAGATCGAGAAATTACACTTGATGACTTGTATTCACTGAATCTCAGCAAGCTTGATGAGTGGAAGTGTATCATTCCAGTTTGTTCTTCTTTTCCCTACTTGTATATTCTTGTAATGCTTATCTATTATGATTTCTTAGATGGCATATCTTGCTGGTAAATTTATTATTTGTGAATGATGCGGTCTCTTGAGATTCAAGTCCTAATATATTTGGAGCTTGGCTAGGGAAGGAAAGATGATATGATACATTTGACTTCTATGTTTTTTTGAAGCTCCAATTCTAGTCTATCTCAGCCGTGTTTTCTTATTATGCAGGCATCTGAATCTGAATGGGTAGAAGCTTCAGAGGATGAAGATGGGGATGAAGAAGAGGATAGTGAAGATGATGGCAACCGTGATGAGACTGATGACGAAAACGAAGACGATGAGGATGAGGATGATGATGAAGATGGTGTTAGTGAGGACTCTGAGGTACATCTCCACCCCCCCCCCCCCCCCCCCCCCCCCTTCTTTTCCCTTCCCAACCCTCTTCTCCTTCCTGATGCTATTTTTTTGTTGCAAATTGATTCCTAAAATACTGGATTATCCCTGGGGATTTTCATATATTTTCTACTCCTTCAGATGCGTTTTATTCGCTCAGGTTCATGTTTAAGACAATAAACCATCAGACCCACTCCTTTGTTTTTTAGACCATTCTTGAGCCACTCTGCAGCTTATATTGAATGTTAATCTTACTGTGAGTGGTCCAAGCACCCACCACAACCTTGGCACCAAATGCCAGTAATTTTCTTTTTTTTTATAATTTTTTAAAGGAAGCAGATCTGTTGGAATTTCTTTTAAACTTTACTAAATTGTGAATATATGCCAATTTATTTGCTTTTGTTTTCTCTTGTGTATAGACTAAGACTGATGGTGCTGGATCACTTCAAATTGGAGCTGCAGTTGCTATGATAAAGGGTCAGGGAAAGAATCTCCGAAGAAAACAGAAACGGGCTCGGATTGAGCAGATCAGAGCTAATCTTGGTCTTTCAGATTCACAAAGAACTCCGATGGTGCTTTTCTCCCCATTGATTTTGGACTAGAATATCCTTTATTTTTCAGAAATTTATATCTAAAATAAGCATGTCAAGATGGAGATTCTTGTGCGTGAGGATAGAATCCTGCTGACCATTGATCGTGAGCAGGGTTGTCCACCTATGTTTTGTTGCATTACTTTGTGAACTAATTGCTTTTCATATTTTGTTTGTGAAGCCTGGAGAATCCTTGAGGGATTTCTATAAGCGAACCAGTTTGTACTGGCAAATGGCAGCCCATGAACATACTCAGCACACTGGCAAGGTCTGTTGTCTCTTTCTTCAATAATGCATTTTATCTTATTCTGCTTGACAGATCTTGGTAGGCTGTGCTTTGCTTTGGAGAAGGAACTCTCTCTCTCTCTCTGACATAATCTGGTCTCGGCAGGAGCTTCGTAAGGATGGTTTTGACCTTGCTGAAGCTCGATACTGGGAACTTAAACCACTTCTTGATGAGGTAAATGTTTCAATTTTATCCAATAATTTTTATTGCTTTGGAAACTGAAATCAATGGCTAGACATTCAAATGCAATCATTTAATTACTGTGTTTGCTGCAGTTGGCCATATTAGAGGAACAGCAAAAGGCTGAAGAGGCTGAAGGGCCAGAAACTAGCTCAAGAAAGAGAGGCAAGAAGAAAGACAGGAATTCAGCATCCCGATCATAGGGCTTTTGTACACAACATGAAGAAAATCTGAAACAATTTTGTCCATTTGGGTATAATATCAAATCTGATTCGCACTGGAATGCTTTTCATATTTTTCATGCCTGTGTGCATGCTATTATACATAAAAGTATATCCCTAGCTAAGCTAGGAAGTTTTATTTATTGTCTGTGAGTTTGATGGGACCTGAGCTTATTATGTAGTATTAAATTCAAACGAAGATTGAACATATAATATATATATATATATATATATATATATATATATTATGTTATAATTGTTTGGAGCAAATAAAAATTAGAAGAAAAAATTGTATGATAATTAAGAAAAAAAGTTGGTATGTAGCATGATTACGAATCTTTTGTTGAGTTCCATGGGAGATTATGAAGTTTATCAAGTTAGGACAAATACAAATTGGCTGGGCTTTTAATCCTCCTTACCACCTGGTCCAGGTCCTAAGTTCAAGGGCCAGAGTGACCAGGAAATGGAAGGCTAGCTGGGGCACCTGTGAATTATCTACTGTTTCAGTGCTTTCTTAGGTATCTCCCCATCTTATGGTGGGCGATCCATACCATTGACTGGGGTATGAATCTAGCTAATGGAGCAGTGATTTGAAATTTCATTAAGTGCGGCATTGCATTTGGTGCCTATCTTCCCTATCTTGTTTCATTTCTGGCTGCCTGTTGAAGCAGAATGAGCATGACGAAGTTTGTAAGCTTTTTCATTGATTTCCATCAGAAATCCTGTGAAATTAATATGATAGGATGAAGAATATGAATGCATTATGATGCATGTAAGAACTTGCTATGTTTGGATATTGGTTGTTCCGTAGTGTTTGTGAAATAGGTGTTACAATGTTGCTCAAGTCTGTCTTGCCGTGAGAGCCATAGGTAAACTTTTGTGTTTTCTTTTGGGCAAAGCTTAGGTATCCTTCATAGGAGTCTTTGCTGAGTAAATCTTTGATTAATTCAGAATATTTGTATAAGGCTGGTAGGTCTGACACTTTGATGAATTGAAGCTACAGTACATACCTATTCAAGAATATGAATGTAACACAACCCAGTGTTAAATCATAAAGTAGACATGGTCTTGTACTTTGATGTAGATAATCTTTTCAGAAATGTTCTTTCATTTTGCTTTGCAGCCTTCTAATTCCAATATAGATTTTTCAGTAGCAATCTGGTTGAGGCAGTTGCTGTTAAGCAACAATTTCTGATAATCTCATGTCTTGTGCACAATCTCATTCAAGCTCTTTTGTTTTTGTTTTTTTTTTTTTTTTCATTTCAGTAGTGAAAGCTGCTTATAGTGACTTGTGCTAATGGGGACTTGTCGAGGAACCAGCGGCAGCTTAAGTGGGGAAAGCTCAGCATTGATAGCAAAGTCAGTAACATAGGTGTGTGCAGTGGTTTCCAGTGCTAAGGGCAACAGAAATAATTGGTGAAGAAGAGCAACCAAGGTACAGAACTGATAAATGGTATATATATATAACTCATGGAGATATTACCTGTCAATATGAATGAGGTAAAAAGAAGAGAGCATAAAGTTTAATTACATAACTTGCGTCTTAGAAGTTTGACTTGTATAGGAAATCAAAAGAATTAATAGAAGAATATAATGGCAACCACAGCAGCATTTGAATTGAATAAGGTCTAATTAAACTCCCAATGGTATCTTGGATTTAAGTTGCAGGGCTTGCTCTCTTGCTTTTCATCTTCATCTCTTTGGCTCCTGCAGACTCCCATACTCCTTCCATTGCCAGTACCATGTCATTTCTTGCAAGCACAAGGCCAGTACCAGGTCATCCTATGAATTCAAATACCTTGATAGACTCCGAAGGCTCTTTCTCCCACTCTTTTACTTCTTTTCTGCACTGGGTGGGAACTAATATAGCTGCAACATAAAAACAATCAGTTGGTAACTTATTACTGCACATATTATTTCATTGCATGTGTCAAATTTGCTAAAACAAAAACTCATTTACGGTAAAATTGCATAATGTAAGTTATTTTCAGCAATATTTTTAATGTCAATTTGTGCATGGAAGGAGATGCTTTTATGAAATGAAGTGAGATGGAGGAGGTTTTCATGGTCACAGGCAACAACCTCCAATGTCAAAGTGCTCGAGAGTCAATAATTCAAGAAGGCAAGAAGCTGTGCAAGCCTCATATTTGTCTGTGGAACCAAAAACAAGTGGAGACGGCTCAACCAAACATCAAACTCATTTTTAAAAACCAAAACAAAAATGTAAAAAAGAATATATATAACTAATTAATTTATTTGCTAACCTCATCTCATAAGACTGAGTCTTTAGCTGCCAAAAGTAGCTTGAAAATGAGCAAAATACAAAAATTATAGTGCATGATATTCTTTTCCTCCGAGAAATAGTTAAATTGGATTTTAAGTTATATTATGAGAAAAAGTTTATCATATTTTTGTCATAACAATATTTAAAAATTTATTCAAATAATTTTTATCACGATTAAATTTTTTAATTTTAAATTATTTTTCATTCAAGTGTTATTTATTATATATTTTTAAATTTTTTAAAAATATTTTGAATATTAAAAAATTATGATTTTTTTTAGTATTGGTACTTTGCTTTTTTTTTTTGTTATAAAAAAATATCAGGTTAAAATTTTAAATTTAAAGATAAAATTTAATATGATTTAAATTGATAGATAGGAGTTTGATTAAAAAGAAATTTTTAAAAAATTTTAAATAATATTTACTTTAAAATAAAGAACAAGTTATATTTTGAACTCAACAATAATTAATAAGTAGATTTGAATTTTTTTAATTTTAATATTTGAGATTACATTAGTAGTTTTTTTGTTGGGCCCAGAATTAATATATATTTTAATCTCACTACCTTCTATATTTTTTATTTTCATCAATCTATTATTCCTTTAGGATAACCAGAAATAGATTTTTTATTCAGTTAATTTTTTAATTAAATACAGTGATATAAAATTAATTTTTATAAAAAGTATACAATTTGATTATTAAATTTTTTATGATAAATTAATGATATAATTAAAATAGTTAAATATAAATTAATCATTAAATTTTTTAAAATACACGTATTAAAAAAATTCAAAACTCAGTTAAAAAATGAATTAATAAAATATTCATATTCATTATGAGGATTCACATTATTTTATTGGTATTCGGTTTTGGAATGGCCGTCTAATAAAATCCTTTAATGACATTAATATATAAATAAAGTAATGTTTAATAAACAAATAGAGTAAGCACTTAGTCATCTTTACTACTTCCTCCAGATCTGTGGCTCAAGCAAGAGTAACCCATCCACATGCAAAAATATTAGTTCTTCCTTCTCCTCTTGAAGATCAGAAAAGATAAACCACTGGCTCTTCCCGCTTCCCTTAATGGTAAAAAAGATGAACCACTGGTAATAAATGCTACCTCTTTATTACCCTGGTTTCTTTTTTTATATCTATCCCCTTTGTGATTCAGTTTTTGAAATAGATCTTTATGTGGAATATATCGTTTTTTTTTTAAATAGAAACTTATCAATTTATTTTTTTAATGTTTAAATAAAGTTTTTAATGGAATTTGGATTAAGTTTATAATAAATTAATAATATAATAAAAATAAAAATAAAAAATATTATAAAATTTATATAATTATTTTGTATTATTAATCAAATTTTTATATTTAAAAAATAATAAATTAAATTTTAATTTATTAATTTGATTTAAATTAAATATTATTAAAAAATTAAAAATTATGTAATAAATTTAACTTAAAATTTTTTATAAAATTAAAATAATATTTAATCTATCGTCATAAAAAATTTCATAATTTTTTAGGTAAATATCATTTAAAACCATGAGTTTTACTCTCTCTCTAATCAAATCCTAACTTTCAAAATATATCCAAATAAATCATGATTTATTGATTTTGTCCAAATTAAACTTTAACTTAAAATAAAAATAAAAATTAATAATTTTTTATTGTTAAAAATGACAAAAGACTTCTCAAATAGATTTTATATTTTATTTTGATTTTATCTCCTAAATTTGAAAAATTTTAACTAATCAACTATTTTTTATGAATTTTTAAAAATTTTGGTAGTATATTTTTTAAGAAAATATTTTTAATATTTAAAAAATTTTAAATTTTTTTATGATGATAGTTTAAATATTTTATTGCATCCATGAAAAATTATAAGTCAAAATTTGAATATCTTTAATATTTGAATTTTTTCAATGGGGTTCAATTTTGACAAAATTAAAATGTTAAAGATTATTTGGATACAATTTGAAAGTAAAAATTCTATTAAAAAAAGAGAATAAAACTTAAAATTTTAAATAATATTTATTCTAATTTTTTAAATAACATAGATGTGTGCAATGGCTTCCAACGCTAAGGGCGACAAAAATAATGAGAGAGGAAGTGCAACCAAAGCACTAAACTGATAAACTTTTCTATGTATATGTAAGTCATGGAGATATTAGCTGTCAACATTAATAAGAAGTGAAAAGAAGGAGATGCTTTCCTTGCAATGGGTGGGATGCAACACAAAAACAAAGCTTATTACTGCACATATTATTTCATTGCACATCAACCTCATTTTTAATAATCAAAAGAAAAATGTAAAAGAATATAACTAATTTAATTTATTTGCTATCCTCCCTATGTCCACAGCATAAAGACTAAGACTAATTCAACTGCCAAAAGTAGTTTGAAAGTGGGAAATTATGCGTGTGCAACATTCTTTTTTTCAACAAATAATTATATTGGATTTTCATTTAAATTTGTTAAAAATTAATTATATATTTATTGTTAGTATATTTTAAAATAATTTAAATAATTTTTTAAAATTTGATTAATTTTTTTATTTACTAGTTATTTATTATGAAATTTTCAAAATTTTGATTCTAACAATTTTTTTAAAAATATTATCAGTACTCAAAAAATTATGATTTTTTTTATGATGATTCTTTGAATGTTTTTTTAATTATAAGTTTCTTAATTTGAATATTTAATTTTTTATTTTTATAATATTTAATATGATTTAAATTGATAAATTAAAATATAATTTGCAATATCAATTAATTTTAATTTAATTTTTTAAAAAATTAAATAATATTTACTCAAAAATATATTATAAACTCAACAACCATTAACAAGTAAACTTGAACCTTTTTTTTTTTTAAACATTTAAGATTGTATAAGAATTTTTTCTTTGTTAGTCTCAGAATTAATATGTTCCTCAATCTCATTTCCTTAGATTTTTTTTTTCCGTAGATCTATAAAATAACTAAAAACGGCATGTTTTATTAAGTGACAGTGATTTAAAATTATTTTTTATAAAAAAATATATAGACTAAATATTATTTTAAATATTAAATTTTACACTCTTTTCAATTAAATTTTATTTTTAAAAAATATACAAATAAATTTTATTTATTAATTTTTGATTTTAATGAAAATAATTGTGAAAATTAATGATATTTTTATTATTAAAATGCTTAAAAGAATCATTCAAAAAAATCAAATTTTATTTTGGTTTCATCATTTAGATTGAATAATTTTCTATTAACGAGTTGTTTTTTTATAAATTTTCAAAAATTTTGATAATATAGATTTTTAAATAATATATTTTTAGCACTCAAAAATTTTAAATTTTTTTATAATGGTATCTAATTTTTTTATATTTATTAAAAATGTTAAGTAAAACTCATTGTAAAAGATTTTTAATTTGATTATTTTTAATTTTTAAATTATTCGATGGATCCAAATTGATAAATCAATATTTGTTTTGAAATATTTTAAAAATTAAGATTTGAAAGGAGGAAGCAAAAGTCAAGATTTTTAAATGATATTTATTTAAAATTATACAAATTAATTATTAAATTTTTATGATAAATCACTAATATAATTAAATAAAATGGAATAATTGTTAAAATTTTTAAAATACACATATTAAAAAATCTCTCCAAACTCATATAAAAATTAATTAATAGAATATTCATATTCATTATTGCGATCACATTATTATAATGGTATTCAATTTTGCAGTTTCTCTCTAGCAAGATCCTTTAAAGATATTAATATGTAATGTTATATAAATAAATAACAAATAGAGTAAGCAATAGTCATCTTAACCACTTCCTCGAAGTCCTTGGTTCAAGGACAATGGGTATCCCATGAATGTATTGTCTTAAAAAATATATTGTATTTCCATAAGTTTTTCCATTTATGCTGGTTCTTCTTGCTTCTCTTTAATGGTAAAAAAGATAAAATTAAAAATCATTATTTTTTATACAACTTTTTATAATTAACGCTATAATCATAAATTAAAGTTCATGATTCCATTATTTCTTTTTATACCTTTCGAAATACTAAATACATCCAAAAAAAATGTGGATTTAATGGACTTTTATCTCCTTCGTGTTTTCTCTTTGAAAATAAAACTCTATTTAGAATGTTTAAAATAGAACATTATCAATCAGTATTTTTCTTTTAATGTTTAAATAGAGTTTTTAATGGAGCTCAATGGGCTAAGTTTATGATAAATTAATAATATAATTAAATAAAAATGATAATTATCAATCTGTATTTGTTTTTTTTTTTAAATGGAATGAAAGACTTTAAATCAATTCAATATTATGGTGTTTTCAATTTTTGGTACAAACTCAAAAAGACAATCACATCCCACCAACCCACAAATCAGAACCCCAAGCCACACAAATATGTCAAAAGTCTTCACGTTGCCTTAAAAAAAAAAAAAAGGATGAGCCTCTCTTCTCATTTTCAATGCCTTCAGCCTCAAAATCTACAGACCCTTTTTTGGACATTTTCAGCTTTGTTTTATTATTTTAATCTCTGAAAAGCAGAACCCACTTCCCTTTCTCTGTCTTTTCCAATGCCACACCTAAATCAAATAATATTTGCAATACCCACTTGTATTTGCCATCTCTCCTATAAAGTACTATCCTTTCTTTGTTAATTATAAATTAAATATTAACAGAATTATAAATTTTAATTTTTATAATCTATAAAGTTTACTGTTTTAAAATGGCACGCTCATCTCTTACTTTTTTAATTATTAATTTATTGTTTTAATATGAAAACAATTAATTTTTTTCTGTTAAAACTGCAAAAAAGACGGAATCTTGCAAGCAACGATGAATAAGTAAAGATTTTGAAGCACCCGAAATCCATGTGAAGGGATGATTAATTTATCTTAGGCTTATGTATTTGTCGATTAATTTCGGGATTTCGCAACCATGATTACCTTTAACCTTTTCCGATCCTCACAAAATAAGGCCTATAAAGTATAGCTAGTTCGATTAATTTATTTATTATAAATATGATTTTTTTTTCATAACCGAAAACCCTTTAAAGAATTTGTCGATCAAATTAATTGTAATGTTTTTTCATAAGATATAATGGTTCGTCTATACATATTTTTTGCAATTTATAAAAAAATAATAATAATTTGATTGTTCAAAGATTTTGTAATTGGAATTTTCGATCTTTCTCTTTTATGAATATACGGTGTGGAACCCATTAGATATGTGGAATTTAACCCGTCTTATAATAGAAGTAGGTATGAACCAATTATCTGTCAATCTAAGCCATTCGATGAACATCGGATGGTTTAAATCTAATGAGAATCTTGCGTAACCGGATCATACCTAATCATTATTTAAGAAAATATTCCTATATGCTTTTAATAATTATTCACCATGAAAAAACTAATAATGAGTATGGTAGATCTTGCTAGATAAATTAAATTGAAAGTATTAAAATAGAGTTTGTCCTTCTTACAATTACTGACAATATGACATTTTTGATAGTAATTAAAATAACCTAATTATTGCTAATCGGCATTAAAAGCAACTACATAAACCTAATTATTGCTATATTTATATGTGTTAATTTTTTTAATTTTCAAATAAAAGGAGGAAAATCCTCATCGGCCTGTCACATGATACATACCAATCAAGTTTTAATTGATATCATTTTTTTTTAATTTTTTAAAAGTTTAATAAATGATTATTGTTAAAATAAATTATTAAAATTTATTTCAATATAAATATAAAAATTTTAAATTATACATATTTTTATTTAAATTTAATGTATTAATTAGATGAATTATATGTTTAATTTTTAATTTAATTTAAATAAATATTTAAAAATTAAAATTATTTTAAATAAATTATATGTATCATATTTGAAGTTTAGTTTTTAAATTAAAATAATTTTAGATTGACAAACTACTTGTTATGAATTTTTTAAAATTTTAACTGTATAAATTTTTTTAAAAATATTTTTAATACTTAAAAAGTTTTACATTTTTTATGATGATAGTTTAAATATTTATTTTTTTACATATATAAAAATTTTTAAATCAAAATTTATTGAATAAATTTTTTAATTTAAATGAAACAATAATATATATAAATTTTTTAAAATATTTATCTTTTATTTTAGTTATTTATTTTTATTGTTAACCCAATAAATTACAAAAAATAATTTGTGTCTTCTAGGAAAAATCAGCAGGTATATAATTAGTAGACAAACAATTCCTTACATTTTTTTTCCTTCTAAATGTTAATTTCACATTTATTGCACACTTATTACATATTCATTTCACAATTTTTAATTGTCCTTACTCCTTGGCCACATTTTCAGTTTTGTTAATGTTTTTATTTAATTATTAACTCATAATGAAAGTAAAACAAAAAAAATAAAGCACAGTGTTTTGACAGTAGTCAACGAGAATTAATCATGAGGTCAGAAGACAGACGGCACTCAAATAAGTACAAGCATGCCCATTAAAATATATATGGTAAGACAGGAAGCCATGGAAGGCATTTCCCTTTTCTTTTCCATCTATATAACTCTCCATTAACAGCCCTTCTTGCCTATTCTAGCCACCTCCCCTCCTCATGATCCACGGAGACAACCGGAGAGCTTAATTAGTACCAGAATTAGACATGGGAGGCGACCTCTGTGCGACGATGGGAGCCGGGTTCTGCTCTAAGCTCAGGACGTTATGGTGGAACATGGAGAAAGCCGTAAACGACGCAGTTTCGAAGAGTGTTGTGGGTAGGTACTTCAAGTTGGAAGCAAGGAAGAGCTGTTTCACTAAGGAACTCCGGGCCGGAACCGCCACTTTTCTCACCATGGCGTATATAATCACCGTGAACGCTACAATCCTTGCGGAATCCGGTGGAGTTTGCTCCGTGAACGACTGCTCGGCTCCGGAGAACCAGACGGCTACGCCGGACTGCAGGTTCAAGCCGAATGCAGGGTACGAGAGTTGCCTTGCTAAGACGAAGAGCGACCTGGTTGTAGCAACCATTTTATCAGCCATGATGGGGTCCTTCGCCATGGGCGTCCTAGCCAACCTGCCGCTGGCCTTGGCTCCTGGAATGGGCTCGAACGCTTACATAGCCTATAACTTGGTGGGGTTTCACGGGTCCGGGTCCATGTCCTATCGAACCGCCATGGCCGTGGTCTTGGTGGAGGGCTGTGTGTTTATGGCCATAGCCACCTTGGGCCTCCGAGCCAAGGTCGCCAGGTTCATACCCCACCCAGTCCGGCTCGCCTGTGCCGCTGGTATCGGACTCTTCATTGCGTTTGTCGGCCTGCAAGTTCACCAGGGAGTGGGTCTTGTCGGGCCCGACCCATCAACCTTGGTGACAATCACGGGCTGCACCCGAACCGACCCGATTACAGGTGAGTGTCTCGGAGGGACAATGCGGAGCCCCACGTTATGGCTCGGGTTCGCCGGGTTCATAATCACGTGCTATGGGCTCATGAAGGATACTAAGGGCAGCATGATATATGGGATTTTGTTCGTCACGTTAATATCGTGGATTAGGGGCACTGAAGTGACATTTTTTCCAAACACCCCACTTGGTGATGAGAATTACAAATATTTCAAAAAAGTGATTGATTTTCACAAAATTCAATCCACGGCAGGAGCTCTCAGCTTTAGCAAATTCAACACAAGTCAAGTTTGGGTGGCTGTAGCGACTCTGTTATACGTAGATGTGCTTGCCATCACTGGCACATTGTACACCATGGCTGAAATCGGAGGCTTTGTGACTGAAAAAGGCACTTTTGAAGGAGAGTACATGGCCTACATGGTTGATGCCGCCTCTACAATCGTAGGAGCGGGACTAGGAGTTTCGCCGATCGCGACATTTGTAGAATCCTCGGCCGGTATGCGAGAAGGAGGTAGGACGGGATTGACGGCGGTGATTGTCGCCTTCTATTTCTTGTTATCTATGTTCTTCACACCTCTGTTGAGCAGTGTGCCTCCATGGGCGATTGGTCCTTCACTGTTGATCGTAGGGGTGATGATGATGAAGGTGGTGAAGGATATAAAATGGGGAGATGTTAAGGAGGCAGCGCCGGCTTTTGTTACGATGCTGCTCATGCCGATGACTTACTCTATATCAAACGGGATAGTCGGTGGCGTTGGCCTCTACATGGCTCTCAGCTTATATGACTGGATCTTGGGGTTCTTCAGATGGTTGAAAAAGATGAGAAGAATGGTTGCCAAAGAACATAATCAAATTTCTGCTACTGCTGGTGGAGACTCAACGGTTTAGTGTGATTGCAGGCTTTGAGCTTTAGAGCTAGTCGGTATGGTGGTTGCGTTGTGTGCCACTATAGGGCTCACTTTTTTTTTTTTTGTTAAATAGATGACCTTTGGGTTTAGCAGCAGTGGATGCTTAAGCTGCCGTGACAAGGGGCCATGAGGATGCCGCAGGCAGACGTTCGTGGTGTAGGAAATTTTCAAGGCTGCTTTTGCATGCATTGTTTAAAGTTTTTTTTCTTCAATTTAATTTTCTTAAGGGTTGTGTAAATTGTTGATCTTGACTGTTGCAACATTGACTAAGATGATGCAATTCTCTCTTTTTGAGGATGACTAACTTTCTGGACCAGTTCATTGTACTAAAAATACACATAGAATTGGTTAAATGTCATTGTCGTGGGCCCAAAATTCACAGAGAAAATTGAATTTTGATATGGGCACAAAAGAAACCTTCCATGTCATTGTTACGGGCCCATATCTGTCAGAGGGTTACCCCATCCCAAACGCTTTACCACAAAAGGCACCATTTTTGTCATGCATCGAGCTTATTCGTTCAGGGAAACTGCCAGTTGTCAGGACACACAAGCTGCTGGTTATCGAGTACGACGAGAAGTGAAAATGTGAGAGAGAGAGAGAGAGAGAGCATGAGAAAAAGAAATACAGTGTTAGGGCATGTCAGGAACACAAACTGATTTTAGAAGGGATTCTCTGATCTCGAGTAAGTTCCTGAAATTTTTTGCATAATTTTCTGTATCCTTTCACCTCATGATAACTCTGATGGTCTGTTTCGAATTTTGGGATTGAAAAATTCTTGAACCTTCTTTTCTTGATATGACGGACCTGGATGCATGAGTTGCATTCATTTGGTTAACAGCAAAACCAGAAGAGAAATGGTACCTTCATGTGCACGGTTTCTTTTGTGTGGCATTGATCACGGGAATGTACTAAAAGTGGTCAACATAAGGACTGTGTTGGTAGGTACTTGTGAGACCAGAAGGTCAGTACACTGACCAGAATCATCAATGCCCTCCAGTTTGTTTAGCTGGAAACTAAATTCGTGGAACAATTTTCCGGGAGAACTTTCTCCCTGTATGGATCACTCCAACCATGTAACTTGTCTGGAGAGCTTTCTCGGATGTGTATAACATGTTATAAGGTGGCTTTGCTAATGCTTGTCCTTGGACCTTCATTTTTTAAAATTTTCATGATTTTCTCTTGAAAAACTCTCTGTTCATTCCTATGAAAAATAATTTTTTTCACATTTTTAGATTTTCCTTTTCTATCTCATGAATTTCGCCAGAGTTCAGTAATTACAATGCTTTTGCTGCATCAGAAGGAAAAAGCATTTTTGGGTTTCATGGTGGAAGCCATTAATGGAGTCTATTGAGCCATCCAAAGCTAACTTAAAGCCCAAGAAACATTGATGGCCATACAAAAGCTGGATTAGCGCTCACATGTTAAGATGAATGGTTACAAATATGGTCTCCTAAATGGAGAATTATCTTACCAAGTGGTTTTACCTGAGCTAGTTTGTTCCTGTTCTATGTTCTACTTCTACCATGAAATTTCTTGCTTTTCCCCTGAAGATCACCGAAGTGGAAGTTATCTGCTATTGACTAGAATCTTAATTGTATTGCATTCCTAGGTCACCATAGGTGCTTCTGTCCAGCAAGTTATTAAGCTTTCATGATGAACTACAATATGCTCTTGTCCAACAATGGTAATTCTGGAAATTAGGTCATCTTCTTCTTCACTTTTAACTTTTTTTTTCATCCATTTTTAGCAATTATTGGAAGATTATACGTATGAATCAATTCGAATAATTTCTTCCTTTAGATTGTTGTTGTCTTCTCCTTTTCCAGGGATCTATTCTGTTTTGGTGTGTTCTTTTCTGTTCCTTTTTTTATCAGTTCTTTTTGTCACAAAACATGAAAGGTGTTAAATTGGAGAAAGCAAGCACCTAGAGGCAGCGGAGATGGGTTGCAGGGTGGAAGCTTGTACAGAGTGCACACAAAGGTGCTTACTGATACACAGGAATAAGAAAGGGTCATCCCCTACCATAATCTCTTTTTTCAAGGTCATGATCGGTGATCAATTTCCCAGAGTGGTGGTATGTCATTCAAATCTCTCCTTAAGCTAGCTGACATGGTGTGGATTTGATGTAATTTTCATTTTTTTTTGTCTTAGTAATAAAATTGGGTCCTTCCATGAAGTTATATTAGTTACAATTCTTATTGCGTTATGCTCTTTGGATTTATGTCCTGATATAAATAAAGCTTGAAGAATAGCTTTGCAGTATCTTTTAAGTAAGTTATGGTCAATTGTTCCCTTGTTTTACTGCTGCTTTGTTCAAAACTATAATTCATTTTAATTTTGTTATCCATCTTTGGAAATTGGGTATTATGCTCTTTCTTGTACTTCTCTTCTGTTGAGATCTAAAGGGCTTTGAAATTTGACAATGATATGTTTCAATCTGTTCTAATAGTTTTGTAGATTCTTCCCCCATTCCCCATATCTGCATCATGAAGGACATGAACATCAGTTTTAATGGTGTCATTGCAGGTCTTGCCTCCAAAGTTTGCTCCTACTGTGTCAAATTTGATTGGTCGAGAAACATTTATTGAGGATACAAGTGCGAAGAGATGGAAAGTAACAATATCGAACCTTAATGGCTCTGTTGCTTTTCGACAAGGATGGAATGAATTCGCATTAGATCATGGGCTAGAAGTTGGAGACTTTTTGGTATTCTATTACATTGTGGGATTACATTTTGTTGTTAAGATATATAACAAAACAGGGTGTGAAAAGCTGGATTTTCCTGGGAAAAGAAATCTGAAGAAAAGAGGCAGAAACGACAGAAATTCTACTGCAAAAAATTCCTCATGCCACATGATTGATAAAGGGTCAATCAGCAATAACGGTTCAAGCATGTCTTTTGTTTCTGGATCGCATGTGGAAATAAGTCCATGTGAGAGTGAAATGAACGATATGGTGGACATCCAAATAATTACAGAAAATGCTTCAAATCATGATGATAGCAGTGTAAGGTGTGAACATTTGCCAAAATCTAATTACATTGAAGAGCCATTTTACATGATGGGTGGGGACCTTGGAGACAAACAAGGAGAGCGCAGACACACTATCTTTGACTTGTTTAACTATGAGATGCAGAATAATGATTCTGGACCTAAGGGAGGCAAAAAAGATTATAAATTTTGTTACAATGATGATACATCTCATAGATCTCAATTGCAGACTGGTTTAGTTAGTCCAAACTTAGTGGAGGAAGAAGTGGCAGGAAGAATGGTGCCTCCAGATGTGGCTGATGTGGAAATGATGGACAAGAGTAATGATCCAGAAGAGATGGACAAGCTAGGAGCTATTTCTGATAAAGATTCTTGCAACAACATCACACAGCATTCTGTGATTAAATCTGCACTGAAACCTGGAAATGATGGCCGAAACTGCTCTGATATGTCAAATGAAGTAATTGAAGAATTCCCAATTGCTGAGGGAAGGAGCAAAACAGAATCAAGTTAGTTTCTCATGGATTTTCTTGCTTGGGTATGCAGGCTAAAGGGGGTGGGATTGTGATCTTCTTTCTGACTTGTTAGTTCCTTTGTGATAATAGATATTGACATCTTGCTCCTTTTTGCTTAAAAATTCTTGTAGAATCATTATCGGACAATGATCCAGTGCTGGTATCAAAGCTGAAACATGCTTCTGATGTTGAAGGAATGTCAGAGACCTTTGAAGTTCTAGGTGTCACTGAGATGCGAAATCGACAACTGGGTTTGTAATCAATTCTAGTTGAATGTTGCATGTTTGATATAACTTATCCAGCACTAAGTCTGATAGAAGCTTACTGTGAACAGGTGAAAGGTTAAGGATTGTTAAGGAGGAGCCTTTGGAGGTGAACCCGGAACCACAGAATGACAAAGACAATGAAGAAATACACGGTCTGGCTCTATTCACATAGCTTGCTGTGAAATCACTTCTCCTATCTTGTTCAGGTGTTGTGCTTGTTCTATTCCGTAATATACAATTATATGCAATAAAACACAGGGAAGGAGCCAATTATCATCAAGGAGGAGCCTTGTGAACACGCAAGGATTGTTGGACGAGGTGATAAAACTAAAGGCATGTTGGGGATTGAGGCACAGGATTCAGTTTCTATTTCCTCACCACAAAGGATCTATTGCTCAGTGACAACAGGAATTCAAGCTTTTCTTGTGTGTTTCTTCCCATCCTCATGGAATTCATCCATCTGATTCGCTATTGCTATTACCTTGAACTTGGCTTACAAACAAAATAGTTCCATCTGTATAGTTTCTACGATTTCTAGGTAGATAGTCTTTCTGTCTCCTAAACAGTTGGATAATTGTTACTCTCCTTCAATACCTGTGCAGAAGCTGCCAACATGCTTGCCATCATCTTCTAACAAGGCTAGTGCCAAAAAGGAAAGGAGAGTGGTGCTGCTTCGCGATCCATACAACAGACTGTGGCCTGTCCTCTACAATGAGAGCTATGAATTCCAAATCTTGATGAGTGGATGGAAGGCCTTTAGCAGAGCAAATAACATTCAAGCGGGGGATGAGTGTGTTTTTGCACTTGAAAGTGAATCTAAGAGCATTTACCGAGTCCAAATTACTCGAAACTCAGCTGGGCTTGCATTTCCACAAAGGTTTCCTGCATAGGAATGGTACACCTGTACAGCTAGTAGCTTGTAACACTGAGTCATGTACTTTAGGTTGAATAACCCGAGGCTTACTGCCCGTAACCTGCTTACGTGAACTTTCTTTTTCTCATTTCATGGGAAATATATGTTGGGTCATTTTAGCTTTTTGAGTATGGATGGATTACTGTACAAATTTGCAGGTTTTTGTGGGAAGAAATTAACTGAACAGAGAGTTACATAATGAGCTCAGAGGCAGAAAATCCTTCGGTGCAGGGGGGGATGAATGGAGCTCTCATGCCATTAAAAAACGACATCCTTTCAAATGTTGTTTAAGTTGGTAGACTAGCCGTGGCCATTGGCATTTTCGGCCCTATAATATGGATCTGGAGCCCCGCTAATAGCCCATTCTTGTTGATGCCTCCACTGGACCGACCTGGAAGGCCATCATATTCTGTTCAAATATAATCCAGTGGCCCACTCGATCATCTGCCATCTGTACCTGTGTCTCCCCACTCTTTTTCGTTTTTTTTTTTTTTTGTTTTGTTTTTTTCATTCATTGGGTTTGGAGCTACAAAGTCCACTGGTCAACCGAACACTTCAAAAGCAGAGCTGCAAGTTGGTTTGCCGTGACCATAGCCTGCCCTTTAATGAGCAATTTGACTTGAAAACTTGAAGGAGCCAATTGGTACTGTCCTATCTTACTGTTTGTACAGGGACAAAGCACCCACCTACTTGGTTTATTGCTCAACCAGAGCAATTCTGGCAGAAAACAAACGTCACCAAATTAAATAAGATTCAACAGAAGACCAAGTTACCAATCCATCTCTTTTTAGTTTCTCATTGTTTGACGGAGATTAGCTGTCGAGAACTTCACTGCAAAGACCTTTCTTCTTCCATTGCCTTCAAAGAGAAGTTTTCAGGAAATGCATCAGACCATTGCCCTCCTCAACTCCCTTGACTTCCCTTCTCTTTTCTTGGTTTATATAATACTGACATCCATACTGATATTATTGTTGCCCTGAACTTAGTGTAGAGGGAAATGATGGATTACTGTGAGGTAGTTGTAAGGTCATCTTTCCAGGACTTCCTTCAGGTTCTTGAGGCTGATATTCAGCATGCCAATGAGCTGTGAGTTTTCTCTCTTTCTCTTGCCTTCATTGTTGCTATTCTTCTTTGATGTTTGATTATGATCGTTTATGTAATTGAAGCATATTGGATGTTTTATGGTAATTGAAGACCTAAAGACTTTGGAAATGCAGGTTTGAAATGCATCACTGCTTTCAGGCTGAAAGTTTTTTGTTACCTGAAAGTGAACCTGTCTGCTTCTATTAATTCTGTTTTTGGTGGGTTTTCTCACTGTAAATCTGTTCAAAATTTGACGAGTATATGCTGAAAGAGTTGGATTGGTTTGTGCAAATTGACAAGTATATGCTGAAAGAGTTGAATTGGTTTTGTCCATCCACAAGCTTTTCTATTTGTTAGGATAATAGAAGTATGCATAGAAGAAGCATTTCACATTAGCTTCTGAATTTTCTCTAAGTCCTTCTGTTGTGAGTTTGAACCTCAATATGCTCTTGCAGGGCAGCTTCTCTTCCAGGAGGCAAGAGTGGTGCTTCTCTTCAGATCAAACTGGTTTACAATCACTTGGCACCCTTTTTCATGTTTTTGCTCCAATGGATGAACAAATCATCTACATGCCTACTCTCAACTTACTTAGTCCTTTTCCACGTAATTGTATACCCTCACCCCTAGTCAAGACTTGCTCTACTTCCTCCCTTGTTGTTAATCTGCTTTTGATATCAGGTTTCTGACATTTGACTTCTTGATTCATTAGGTGTTCTCAGATGGGAAGCCAAATATCTCCACATGTGGAAGGAAAGCAACCATTAGAGAATTCTACAGTATGCATCAATATCTTCTAGTGTTGTGTTTGTTCATTTGCTTGACATTTAAAGAAAGTTAAAACTTTTGTACTAAATGACAGAATTCTCTTACCAACATTTATAGCGCTTTTCCTGCTATATTTTTACAGATTTCCTGAGCAAAAGTTTAATTGTGTCATGTCAAATTGCAGCTGTTATACTACCATCTTTGCAGCATCTTCATGGAAACTTGTCAGAAATGGATATTACTCGTGAAGTTCACAGTTCGGATAAGATGATCAGGAAACGAGTAGATGAGAAGAGGAAACTTTCTGATCTGGACATGGAGCAAGAAGATGAATGTGGGATCTGCCTGGAGACTTGCACCAAAATGGTTTTGCCTAACTGTTGCCATGCAATGTGCATCAACTGCTACCATGACTGGTAAATTAGGCTTCTCCAGTCTCTCTTCCAATTACTACTAATATGCAAATAACCAGCTGAAATTCAACTGACATGCTTTCTGTGTTTGTATCTTGCAGGAACAGCAGATCAGAATCTTGCCCCTTCTGCAGGGGAAGTCTGAAGAGAGTGAATTCTAGGGACCTGTGGGTGCTCACAGGGACTAGTGATGTGGTTGATACTCAAAGGGTGGTGAAGGAGGATATGTTGCGGTTCCATCTTTATATAAACAGCCTGCCTAGAGATATCCCAGATGCTCGTTTCTTCATGTACTATGAATACTTAATCTAACTAACAGACAAGAAGAGAAGATGAATTGAGAGTGGCATCATATACAGATAGAGTTGCTTGAGGTTTTCACTCTCAAAAGCTTCATTTACATGCACTTCATGGTTGTGCAGAATAATTTATATGTTCATAGTAAATGACCCTGTCGTTAATACTGAGATCATCACTTCTCCCCATGGAAAATTCTGATATGAGAAAAGGCAGGCAATTTAGGTGATTTGAGGTTGAGTTGATGCAGTCTTCTTCATGCAATGAAGGAGATATTAAGGGACTCTATGCTGATAAGTCAAAATAGTGTTCTTGATGCATATATCAGCTGAAATTGGAAAACTTTTGATACGCCCAGCTAATTTCTTCTTGGAAAATTAAGAAATGCAGTCCGAAATAATTTCTTGGGCAGAAAGTATCTAACAAGTTCTGACATTTAGGTTGTGAACTGCTAACTCAACTAGTTATTGTTTGACTGATACGTAAAACACCAGTTCAGTGACAAACTAAGCGGTTCACCCTTCCTGCTGTTTCCTCTCCAGCAAGTAATTGAAAGGAGGGTGACTAAAATTTCCAGTCAGAAACATGTCTGAGACAACTTTATACATGGCCTCTGTAAGGTGAACCCCATCCCAGTTGATATACTGAGAAGGGTTATGGCAAACAGTTGCAGAAGGCGTGCCACAGGTAGCTAACACGTCGAAGTTGTAAGGCTCGCCAGCTCCACAGCAGGCTTTGAAGCTCTCCTTGAACCCATACTTCTCTTTATTCCTCAGGACTGTGCTGTAGGCGCTCCAGTAATCAGCGTAGAGAATAACAGCCTGAGGAAATTGCCTGCGAAGATCCTGTAAGGTAGATTGGAGGACAATGTTATGAGCGTAGCTTTGGTTGTTAACGCTCTTAACGCAGCCCATGTCGTCTCTGTCGTCATCAGCAGCCAGTGACATGGGCAGTGTCAGACAGCCGGATGCCGGCAGACCTTGCACGACGACATACTTTGCTCCCTTGTTCAGCAATGCCTGCATATCAATGGAGTGTCAGATCAAGCCATACCCTATTTTTCGAAATTGAACTCAAGTTTCTGATCTTGTTACCTGCAAAACCTGGGTGAAGGTAGAGATGGCGAGCTTCCTGATAGTGTCGCTTGATACAGAAGATCCAAAAATGTAAGCGTAGTCATTGACTCCAATTTCACCAACCCAGAAGAGAGCATCGTCCAGTGCCGCTTTGCATTCAGGCCCTGAATCTGTGCCATTACAACCTCGACCCTGTAAGTACTGATTGAACCAAGCCAGCTGAGTCTCGATAGACTCAGGCGTGATGTCAAGACTGAGACTGTTCTTAACGAAGAAAGCATGTTTGATTGCTGTGGAGCCTGCAACGGCGAAGTTCACACCATAAGACTCATTTCCCTTCAGGTACCGGTAAGGTGGAAGAAACGGCAAGGACAGGGCTTGAGCTACAAAGTCGATCACCAGGCGTCCGTCAGAGTAGCGGTTAGTGGGCCGGTGAAAATAGGTGCTGCCGTATGGTTGCTCCGAGACATGGCCAAAGCCTCCTGGTCCAGAGATAGACCTGGTGTTGCCGGTGTCGGTGAAGGAATCACCAAAGGCGTAGATCTTCTTGAAGGGACGCTGCTGCTGAGTGTCTGTTGCAGCAGAAGCAAAAGCCAAGAGAGAAGAAAGGATGAAGATAACTTGGAAAGAGAAACAGGTGGAAGAAGAAGAAGCCATATCCTCGCTTTTCCAAACTCTACGTCCAGGGTGTTTGGGGCTTATATTTCTGATCTTTCCTTTATTGACGACAATGTCCCCTCATTGATTTTCTAACCAAATTTTCAACCAATTTGTCTTTGTATTTATGCTTTTACCTTTTTTTTCTTTTTTTTTAAAAAGAACTTATAATTAATTTTGTTTAGCATCTTCTTAGCATCACCCTACAATTAAGCAATGGAGAATGATCAAATAGTGCTATTTTACATTATTTATGTAAAAAAAAAAAACTCAAAGACTTTTATATGTTTAATTAAATTTTTTTCTATATAAACATATGTTTGCTCATTAAATGTTCAAATAATTTATAATGATTGAAATTTAAACTAAATGAATAACAATAGAGACAATCACTTAAAAGGACTATGGACCTAATAAAGCAAAATAACAGGATGATGTATTTGTTATTAGCATTGCTTGAATTGTTATGTTGAATATGTCATAAGCTCTGTGAATTAAATCACTGCTTCTTTTTGATAAGACAAGGAGATTGCTATTAATGAGAACAGGAAGGGGTGAGAGCCATGAAACGATGAAATGAATGTTCGGTGCCTGTCAACACCTGTCTAACAATTTTGTCGATTTCGTTGATGTACATGTAACTGTTTCTTTCTCCTTACTTACATTCTCAAGCGGCTTATTCCTCCGATATCGGTTTTTTTGTTACGACCGAGTTCACTTAGGTGGCGTTCATCAATTAATGACAATGGAGCTTTTTGAGCGGTGCTTTTCGGTTTTGGTTGGTGTTATTAATACTACAACCAACCCCATCTGATTATGCAGACTGATATAGTAAATGCATTGTGTTATGTGGCCCCACACGCTACTATTCTAATTATAACCACTGACTTCTCCCTCCGGCATGTTCACACCTTGAATGGGGGTGCCCATAACTATCAGGGATGTAAAAGACATGACCGTGGAAATCACAATGAAAAGGAAACTTGCTTCTTATGTTTGAAATGTAACTGTATGAGTGATTTTAATCAATAGGCATTTTATGAAGAAGAACTTTCAAAATCAAGAATGCAAGCACCCAAAGTTCCAGGCCACTGAAAACAAATTTGTAGAATTGAATGTTTACAAGAATAAGACCCAGAAAATGGCATTGTTTTCTTCTTTTCCTTCTTTCTTTTCCTAAATTTGGGGATGTGGGAGCATTGAATAGGAGGAATACAGTTGGAACTTGAATGCAGAATGTTAACTACGTACTAGATGGCATTTCTACATAATCCAGGTAATAACTCTTCCTGAAAGGAATTGTTCAACTTTGTTTGCAGAGAGGACACAATTTCTTTCCAAGACAATTTGCTTCAAAGAAGCATGAAACTGCCATGAAAATGATAGTTGCTGTGTTCATGGCAGTGGCATCACTGTTCCAAAACAAATACATAAAAAGTGACGTCTGTTATCCTTTCAAAGTAATTTTTATATACAACTCTTCTGTGTTACTGTTAGAGAATTTGCAAACACCAATCTTACCGATAGCAATGAAATAAAGAGTCGGTATAAGATAAAACCTAAGACAAACCACACTAGAATCATTAAAAGAAAGAGAAACATGATCCCTTCAGCATCTCATTGGCGCTCATAGTTCCCAATTGACTAGCAAGTCCAACCCAAACAACTAACAAAGCAAAACCCATAACGTTGCTAGCCAATTCCCATTCCCAAAATTCCAAATCAAACCCATCTGCATGCATGCACCACACAACTTTCTCTTCGACCCAATCCAACATCCGAGCACAAAATCCATTAGACAGTTGCATCATTATGAAAAATGCTATAAGCACAAATTCATATTATTTATAGACACATTCATATTATTTATAGACTGTATGCTGATGCAAGTTGCAGAGACAAGATATCAGTACACTGTCACTGAAATCACGGTTCATGGCTGTAGGTTGCAAGTAAACTAACAAGAATGTCAAGATGTACAGCAAGCCCCATAGGTATATCAGAGCACAAGTAAACTACCATTCAATTGTTATAGAATCCAAGAACCACAACAATAAAGTTTTGCATTCTGTGCCTACTATGTCAACCATTTCTGCATCACCTGCTAGGAGGGTGTACCTCCAAATAGACTCTTACAGTCGAGTAGATTAGAGAAGGTTCAGCCATTGCACCATTTCCGTAATCCCCACAAGCCAGCCTCTTGGTAACAGGTGGGATAAGAGCAATTCCAAGTTCATCTATTAACATCATATGTTTTTCTGTGAATGAACTTTTCCACATGAAAGTGTTCATAGCCGGTGCAACAAAGAGTGGTTTGCTGTAGTCCCAGGCCCGCACAATGCTTGTCAGCAGATTATCGCACAGTCCACCAGCAATCTACAACAAGACCGTAAGCAAAAGATAATGAGCCACATATTGTGATCAAGTCTCTTATGCATGTATCACGTGTCTCTTCAACAAACATGTAAGAGTACAATCCTTTTGTGGTTGCATTTCATTTCAAACGAATGGGAATCAGAACCATGAGTCGCTACTAAAAGTACAAACGGTTAGACTGTTACGGGCTGATTAGTTTGATAAACACAAAGCAAAACCTAGTGATAACTCAGCTGCAATGATGGGCAAGGTCAATGCAAAGAGAAGTTGCAGAAACCGGTAGTTAACATAATTACAGAAGTTCGGTTTTAAACACATGGAATATTCTACTAAGAACGAACATTTCTGAAAGGCCAAATTAGAATTGGAATCTCAGTGAATGCTTACCACCATCTCCACCTCACCCACAAAAGTAAAAAAAAAAGTTCAGAAGACGAGCCCAAAGAACATTACACTTGTTTATAAACGAGTGACATTCTGCACTCCGATGAATGTATATGTGCATGAAGAATTGAAAAATGATAATGACTTTTCTTCAAAGAGACTCCATACACTCCCCAGAATATGTAAGTTGATAGGCTGCTATATAGAACCAGATGAAAGCTATTTCATTCAGTTCTTAAGAAAATTATTTGACATGCTAAGAATACACCATTTCTAGCTCCATAAAGGCATCAAAAAGAGAACTGAAGTCAATCAAAGATACCACGCCATTTTAGGGACACATTCACCAAACAAAGGCATAACTTTGCAAGCCAAACTAGGCATGAGATATTAGGGAAAGTTATTCTGAGATGGCCCAAACATATTACCTTGCCAAGTGTGTTTGCCGACAACGGAGCAATAACCATAATATCAGCCCATCTGCGTAGTTCAATGTGAAGCACAGGATCACCTATTCTCCTCCAACAAGCCCATTCATGCTCATCAGTGTAAATAATAAGATCTTTAGGGAGTGAGGCTCTATCAATAAAATGCAAAGAGGTCCTCGTAACAACTGCTATCACTTCGGCCCAGCCAGTAAAACAACGACAAAGATTCCCAAACTTGATTGCAGCTACACTTCCACTGGCAGCAAGTAAAATCCGAGGCTTCCTATGAGTTGTGCCAAATTGTCCTGGTGCCCCCTCTGAACTCCCAGGTTCAGAATATGCCATAACCTATTTGATATTAGAGAAATATGGTGAATATTCTAATGTTGACTGATGTATGAAGTATCCTCATGCATGCTAAGAAAAAGATCAACCTGTATTATCAATCTCCAATATGCAGTTAATCATCTAGACCACTCTGATGGTAACTTGGAAGTAACTGATGGAAGTTCAATCAGTTAAATCCATTAAGAAATGTTCTCACAAGAAGAAGAGTTTCAGATACAGTTATCCACTTTGAAAACAAAGATGTCTTCCTTTTCCCACAAGTATAAAAAGTTGAAGTAATATCTAAGTCTATTTCAAAAGTATATGGGAAGAAACATAAGCCTTCAATCAAGAATACTCACAGTAGTTCATCGTCACCCTAGATCTAATCAGCTATAGCAATATGTTCAAAGATGATAATTGCCCTTTTCATTAAACTTGACAGCTGGTCTGGTTCAACCATTTCAAATGTTAATTAGCTATAGGTATAATTTAAGCCGTTAGCCTGAAACAGCTTTCAGTGTCAATCATTGTCCTCAGAGAACCAAAACTTTATTTTTGACCAGTCAATCCTCTCAAATAAGATCTACACATGGCACTTTCATTTAACTCAAGTGCAAGCTTCCAGTGAAGCATTCTTTATTTTGAGCATGATCTTGTCCATATACCATTTTTAAGCATCTCACTAAACACCTAAGAGGTGCCAACTGAACATTTTGTATACCGGGGAGGCTAAAATTGTAGCAAAACTCAAAATTACAGAGCAAAGTTTCCATTGATTCAAACCTACTAAGCCATATTTGCACATGGTCAATCACCTACTAACACATTTCATTATTTTGATTAAAGTTGCACCATATCTACTCACTAGTGCCATATAAGAGAGCCCAAGATTAAATAAAATAGTAAACAATAAAATCCATGGTGCATGCTCAGAGAGTTCTCAATGCCAAATTCTCAAACATAATAAGATATGATAGTACCTGAAGACAAAAACTAAACAAGAAACTACTTAAATGCTTCCAGATGACAATATGACTGGTAATTAATTGAGAGAAAATGCAATTTTATAGACGAAAGTACCATTTCCAAGTCTCAATATCTCCGTAAGAAAAGAAAATCAAGGAAGAAAGTTTCTTCTTGAGTTTGTTTGAGATCAAACAATCATGTTAAAATGAAAAGATCAGGCCCAAGATAATAGGAACCAAAAAAAGTAGCACAAAAATGATAAGGGCACAGAAGTGAATTTATAATTGATCAAATCAGCTAATTGAGCAAGAAACAATATTGTCTCCAGAATCCGATTCCAAATGGAAATTATACAGTTAACAAGTATAGGAGCACTGAAACAAAACAACAATAAAACAAATTGTGACACTAAAACTTGCAATGAAACCTAATGATCCGGAAACCAGTGGTTTCCTCCAAAAATAAAATAAAAAGAGCATAAACAATACAACCACGAGAGAAAAATTGGAAGATCAAGAAATAACAACCCATCAGATCATCAAACATCCTTCAAGATAGTGCATTGTTTGGATGGCTAAAAATGCCAGAAAAAGAAAAGGCATTTGAAACCTTTTATCTCATATTATACAGATGTACAAAAATTGTTCACATACACACACTCAACTGAGCCTAGAAAACACTCTGTCTTCCTTAACTTTCCAGTGCAAGAAAATTCAATAAAACCAAATATGTAACTGTCAATTTTCTGATTACTTTCTGCATTCCACCTAGTTTTTCTCACAATCAAACAGGCTAAGAACTTGTATAGTTCACAGATTAATCAAAATGTACGTCATGTTTCTCTGTCGAGAGATCTGCAACGCAGAAATTCTCGTTTAATCAGAGAGTTATCGTGCACTTACTCGTTGTAATGAGCTCGCAAACTACTCCGATCGTCTTTGGGGCTCTCAAGAAGACCAGAGAAACAGCGCTGAAGAAAGCAAAGTTCAAAACACGCCGCGTTTGGCTTCCCAGCGACGAGTCTTCGTCATCCCCCTCAAATACACAGTGCCCTCCGCTTCAAGCTTTTATACCAAAAGAATTCCCCGTAGCCGCGCCGTCTTCTTCACGCTAAAACACACTGTTTCTCAAAATTCCTTTATTACCAAATGCGCCGTAAGAGGTTTTTTTTTTTTTTTCGGGTGCCGTTCTTTTTAAAACCATCCAAAGCGGAACGGCGGGAAAGCTTAAACTTGACCGCGCGCTTGCCGCTGTTTATTCCGCCACATCCGTGGACGGACAAATATTTTATTGGCCCTGTGTTTCAAGGAAACTCATTCTATGGTACCTTCACGAATTATGTATGCAGAAATATACAGTCATTAATAATATATTAAAATAAAATAACGAGTAAAAATCATTTAAAATTTTATTTTTATTAAACTTTAATTTTTAAAATATATTTAAATAAATTTTAATTGATTAATTTTGTTTAAATTGCATATTCACTTAAAATAATTATAAAATATTAATATTTTTTATTAAAATAACTAAGAACTATTTAAATAAATTACATACTTCATTTAAATTTTATTTTTAAAATTTAAAATTTAAAATTACTTATTTATTTTTATAAAATTTTTGAAATTGTTGATAATATATTATTTTAAAATATATTTTTCGTATTAAAATTTTTTTTATGATGATATCTTGAATATTTTTTTACATATTTAAAAAATTATAAGTTAAAATTTATTATAAAATATTTTTAATTTAAATATATTTAATATTTAAATTTTTTAAATAAGATTTAATTTAAATAAAATTAAAATACTAAAATTTATTTAGATATATTTTAAAAATAAAAATTTACTTAGAAAAAATAAAATTCAAAATGATATCTATTTTAAAATTATTTATGTCATAAATTTATAAAAATGAAATGACTGAAATAATATTATTAATATATTGTAATTTTAAAATATTCAAATAAAGATTGGATATGAACTTTTAACTAATAAAATAATACATTAGATAAATATTGTTTTAAATTTTAAAAAAATATTTTATTTTTTAATTTTTACTCTTACTTTAAAACGTATTTAAATATACTTTGGTTAATGAGAAGTAAATAAATTTAATATTTTTTAAAATTAAAAATATTTAAATTAAAGATATTATATTATAAATTTTACTTTAATATTTTATTTATGAATGTAAAAAAACTATCATAATAAAAAATTTAATACTAATATGATTTTGTAAAAAATTACTGTTAAAAAATTAAAAAATCATAACAAATAATTTATGAGTTAAAAATTATTTAAAATTGATATGTTAACAATAAAATTATATTTGTTATTAAAATTTTATAATAATTTAAGACAAAGTCTAATTTAATTATTTTATATCAATCAATATTTATTTAGATAATTTTTAAAAATTAAATAATATTTATCTTAAAATTTATTATTTGTTTACTTTTTTATTTTCAAGTAAATATATATTACCAACTAAAAGAAGGTGTTGTTTGCATGATTCATGCATCTCAAAAAAAAAAAAAACAAAAGTTACTGATTAATTGGATTTAAAATTTAAAACTATAATATTCATCATGGCCTGAAAAAGGACATCTTTGTGACTATTGTATTTGAGATTTAAATACAATTTTGGATTACTTCTAATTTATTTAATTTTATTGGTTGAATATAACAATTGAAATCCCAGGACATGATGTAAAATTTGTTACAAATCTGTAATGCATCATCAAATGGTCAAACCTTCTAAGATTGTTATAACTGGGTCAGTTGGAGGATATTTTATTTTAGAAAAATAAATAAATTTAAAAAATTGGTTCCAATTGTAATGAAGGGAAAGCACGTGGAATGCACATGTCAGTTTATAAATTTATAAAAAGAACTTTTTTTGAAAAGGTATGGAAAAGTAAGCCATTCAATACACGGTTTGGTTAGAAAATGAGGAAGGAAAAAGACCATGGAATTGAATTTTGCAGTAGTGTAAAATCGATGATTTAGACCACCTCTTAAGCTCACTAAGATTACAAAACAATAACATTATTATAAACTTATTTATTTGTATTTATTTAAATACGATTAATTTGGTTAATAGGAATAATTTTCTTATTTTGATATTAGAAAAATCTTTCATATTCTTCGGTTGTAAGTAAGAAATTGTATGGCATTTACGCCTGATGGAGACCGAATGTCAATTAACCAATAGATTGAGGCAAGTCGCTGTTGATCGACGGTGAGGAGGCCATGTTAAACTACAACGGTCTCTTCACGACGAAGGTTAAAATCGTAATTCAAGTTATCATCCCCACCATCTTCCTTTTCCCGCGATCTCTCCGTCTCTGCTACTAGGATAGTCACTTTTCTTTTTGGTTCTTAAACCTCATTGTTGAAAGCGTCTGGGAGAAATTTGTTGAGGGGATTGGCCATAGGATTGGCTAACCACCACCGACTTGATTCAACTCGGTCTGAGCGCGGTCTTCTCGTCTTTTTCTTTTTTCCTCATTTCTAATTTGATTAAAGCATCTAGGGTTTCACTTTTATAGTCGAATTTGATTCCTGAGATCGGATGGCTAGAATTTACGATAATTGGGAGAGGCTGGTGCGAGCCACCTTGAAGAGGGAGCAGCTGAGAAGTGCCGGTCAAGGCCATGGGAGGACCCCAACCGGCCTTGCTGGTGCGGTCCCTCCCTCGCTCGGTCGCGCCACCAACATCAATGCCATCCTACAGGCTGCCGATGAGATTCAATCAGAGAATCCTAATGTTGCCAGGATATGTAAGTATCTCTTGGTCTCGGTAAATTTGGCTTAAGTTTGTTGTTCAATTATTTGTCTTCTACACGTGGATTTACCCTCTACTTGTCTTGATTGAGTGGGGTTTTTCACTTTGCAAGTATGTATCATTTGGTGTCACGTAGGTAATAGATTTATGTTTGGTTAATTCTGCTTTTAGTACGAGTTAATACTAGGTATGACTTGAGGAGAGCAGGACACTGTATAGTGAATAGGTGTTGTATGCGTAAACAAGAGGAGGAAACAGTCTATCACCTTCTGGTAGGCTGCAGTTGGGCAAGCCACTTGTGGGGGCATGTAATGAATCTGCTGGGTCTGTAATGGGTCCCTGCAGGCTCTGTTGACATGGAGTTACTGGCCTGGACTGGGCAAAAGTTAGGAAAAGAAGGGAGAAGGATGATTTGTATGATTCATCATCTAATTTTTTGGCTGGTATGGAAGGAACGAAACAAAAGGGCTTTTGAGAATAACGAAACAACAGTGAATGTAATTAGAGGGCTATGGCTTTATATATTAAAATCCTGAGGTACAGGTGAATGTTTTGTAAATGAGGGAGAGATGCTAGAGTTCATAGAATATCTGGCAGATAGGAACTGACTGATAACGCAATGGGGTGCACCCCCTTGGTGCTATGTAAATAATAAATAAACTTTTGTTCCTGCTCAAAAAAAAAAAAAAAAAAAAACACTAGGAATGAGTACCTGTATGGCTGTAATAGCAAGACTGGGTAGTTTTGGCTAGATTGATTAAGCTCACGGGTTTATCATTTCATGCCAATTGAAATCAGAGGAGAGGTTTTGTTAATATAGGTGTCTAGTGCATGACTTGTTTTTCTTTAAGAATAATGGCTACGGGGAAAATCATCCTGTTTGGGATGGATGTATGGCAGATTAGTGATTGGTGAATAGAAATAAAAGCATCTTTCCAGGTGTAGAAAAAAATCTACGTTATGGAGGATAAGGGAAGTGTATTTAATGATCCCTCGATGTTTGGTGTTGCCGAAAAATGAGTTGGTACGCTTTGCTGTTGTATCTTTCCTTTTTATGGATGTGATTAAGCATACAAGGGCAGATGGATTGTACATAGCTGAGATGTCACTGTTTTTTCCCCCTATTTTTTAGATAATACATGTGATAGTTTTTGTGATGCATGTGTAGAGTAGTTGGCTTGGATGATTTGTTTTCTGTCATAAAGTGATCACTTTGGTGTTTTTGGTTAAAGTTAAAATGCCATATAGGCTTCAGGAGGCTGTATGTGAATGAGAAAGATGTATATACTGCATGTAATATCATCGACTTGTTCATGGTGGTCTGGAATGAGAAACATTAAGATCCAATTAATAGGATTATTGATAGAGTTGTTTGACTTTGAGCTCCTGTTGAAAGTGGTGATTGTTGTCATGCTTTTAGGAGGTCGTCGAAAGCTCAATCTGCCTAGTCTTTATGTTTACGTGTCTCTGTAATATGCAATCAGAAATCATGCCCCTGTGAGGGTATATTTTTAATTTCATATTCGTGCTTGTGCATGCATATTTTTCTTTATCCATATTTCGTGCCATGGTGAATTCTAGGTTGCATTGCTAATTAAGTTTGAACTCAGATGTAATTATTTGATATTTTTTGAAGTGGAGATGCTTATAGCTCCACACCCAGTGACATGGCCCTTGAAAAGGGTGAATGGCCTGGTGAACAAACCATTTCTTTTCTATTGGTTTAGTACCAAAATATTACAACTCTCGGTATTTTAGATTTTGACTGAAGGTTAATGCCTACTGGCAACTTTCCTGCTTAATTATCTGTGATTTTGAAATTCTGTCTTCACTGATATGATTCAATTGTAGTGTGTGAGAAGGCATATGATATGGCTCAACATTTGGACCCAAACAGTGACGGTAGAGGTGTTCTACAGTTCAAGACTGGTTTGATGTCTGTAATTAAGGTATTACTTCAGTTTCCATTCTTGAGTGGTAATTATTGATTAAACATAATTCATGGTTATCTCCAAATGATTCAGAGGGGATATGTCAAGACTTGATGGGGCATTGCTGGCATATTGATTCTGATGGTAGATATGGACCTATTTGTCACAGCATCTTTAATTCATTGTTAAAAAGAATGTCATAATGGCAATATAGCTTAGAATTTCATGAATATTTCTTAAATAATTATCCTTTTTCTTCAGAGAGTTTTAAGCTTTTCATTCCGACACAAGAATTTGCTCTCATTGTAGTTCATCTGCTGTTAAAGAATCTGTTCAACTATATATATATGTGTGTGTGTGTGTATTGATAGACTGTTCAACTATTAATGGCTGAGGATGTTTTAAGCTTCTAAAATAACAGTTATCGTGTTAGTTTATTTTGATGTTATATTAATTGCTTCTATATATATTTTCAAAAAACTCATTTTATTAGCACCGTGCAGATCAGACTAGTAGTCATGCAGTCTATTTTTAGGACATAGGCGGAAAACTTTATAAATTTATTGACCCAAATTAACGAATTTGTTATTTAAAATATTCACATGTCAGTCATCACCATCTCTCGATATGTGCATTTCTTTATAAATGACATTATCATGTTCCTTTTTATAAACACTGATATCTGCCAACTTCTATTCTGAAAATCTTGGCTGGTTCTTATGCTATTGTTTTCTGCTATATATATATATATATTTTTTTTTTTCTGGTCTTAATTCAACATTTTTAATGTTGATCATTTGCTGCAGCAAAAACTTGCCAAACCCGATGGGGGTCCGATAGATCGCAATCGTGACATTGAGCGGCTGTGGGAGTTTTACCAACTTTACAAGAGACGGCACAGAGTGGATGATATCCAAAAAGAGGAGCAGAAATGGCGGGAATCTGGAACTTTTTCTGCTAACGTGGAGCAGTATGTGCAAAACTCGTTCTCATCTGTTGTTTTCCATGTCATCTTGTGGTGCAGTCATCATCTGATGCAACTAGGAGCCAAGTTATCTTTTTATCCATCAATGGAAGTGCCATTGAATTTTTGAACTAATATCCATAATGAACGCATAGACCTGTTGTGGTCTTTCCATATTCAGCTCGGGTGCCAGTATTCTGAATGAAGTTAGTTTATCCCATAGCTCAGTGTATGCAAATGGTTAAAACTATATCAGAGGAGATGGTATTAAGGTTTTAGAAGTTAAAATCGCTATAGTAATCCTAGAGCATGTCATTTAGTTTGGAGCATCTGACTTCTGGTGTTTACAGTTTGTTTCATATGCTGTGATAGTATGGGACATTGACTTGGTTAAGAAAAATTGTGTTGAAATATTATATCATTCAGTTCTCTTAAGTTTAGATCTCTGCTTATATGGTGAACTTCTGTATACATCTAGACTTCCCTCATCATGACTGTGATCTTTCACTTCACGGTTTGCTATATCGGATGCTTTGGGTAGATTTATTGTCATCTTTGAGGTCAAGGTCTTTTTGAGATAGAATGTGATTTCTATGAGTATCTAATCTTGGGTATATGAAACGCTTCTTGCATATGCCAGAACACTTGCTGAACTTGATCTGGTAGTTTTTCTTTCTTTCGTAGGATTTGTAAATGGACACATGTAGCGCAAATTTACATGGTGAAAAAGGCAAAAAAAGAGAGACAAGAATCTCCTGTTTTGTTTTGACCAATGCTTCCATTTTCTTCTCTTGGATAAATTTCGTAAATTATTGTGTTTGGTGCAGGATCTTGGAGATGAGGAAGGTATTTGCTACTTTAAGGGCCTTAGTGGAGGTCATGGAGGCACTTAGTAAGGATGCAGATCCTGATGGGGTTGGAAGGCTTATTAGAGAGGAAGTAATTGTCTTCCACTGTTGCATGTGACTTATAGATATTTGGTTCTTTTTTGTTAGTTATATGCATTGGAGCTTTATGAGTTACCAAATTCAGACAATGGGGTGCATTGGATCTCAGCTGATTAATATTGGTGGTGATTGTTGACATGCATGTTCTACTATTTCTTCTCATCATTAAGTATCTGTTGCTGTAATGTTTATTTTTTGTTTTTCAGTTGCGTAGAATTAAGAAAGCTGATGTGACATTGACTGGGGAACTGACACCTTATAATATTGTTCCTCTGGATGCTCCATCGATGACCAATGCTATTGGGGTTTTTCCAGAAGTAAGTTGAACTTCAAATGAGAGAAATTAGATTTGAGTTGTAGATTTTCTGGAGGCTGCATTTTTTTTTTCTCATGTTCTGTTCAGTTAAATGCATTTATGACCTGCAACTTATTAGTTGGATGATATGTCTAGGTTCGAGGTGCAGTATCTGCAATCCAATACACTGAAAACTTCCCCAGACTTCCTGCTGACTTTGAGATTTCTGGTCAACGAGATGCAGATATGTTTGATCTTCTGGAGTATGTGTTTGGCTTTCAGGTTTGATTGGACTTTCTTCACCAGATAACTCTCTCTCTATATATTTTGTAATTTTTATGTATTACTCCAAGTGTTGTTGCTAATTATTTCCATTCTTCTTGTTGCAGAAAGACAACGTAAAGAACCAGCGTGAGAATGTTGTTCTTACTGTAGCAAATGCACAATCTCGATATAGCCTACCTGGTCAGAATGATCCAGTGAGTGCTTTAGATAATCTCAAATGTTACTTTCACCTGAAATTATTGGGATTTGTAAACAGTTATTTTAAGCTCTGCGTTAATGGAGTTCTTGATCATGCATCAAATGATGTTTGTTAGAATTATTGAGTAATAACTTGTTCTTCTATTTTTTTTCTTTCTTGGGGCCTTCGTTTTGGCCTGTATAGAAAATTGATGAGAAAGCTATCAATGAAGTCTTCCTGAAGGTGCTGGATAACTACATCAAATGGTGCAAATACTTGCGTATTCGTCTTGTATGGAATAGGTTAATTCTGTGCCCTGTTTTTATCTCCAAACACTTTGTTGCTTGCAACACTTTTTAATGAATCTTAAATTTGTGTCTTGCAGTTTAGAAGCAATTAATAGGGAGAGGAAGCTTTTCCTGGTTTCATTATACTTTCTTATATGGGGTGAAGCTGCTAATGTCCGTTTTCTTCCAGAATGTATTTGCTATATATTCCACCATGTGAGACACTTAACTCTGTATCAAATGTTTTCCAAATTGACATGCCATAATTGTCTTGTTGTTCCACTGTTCAATTGTAATTTTAAGAACACTCTTTCTATCTGATGAGTTAGTGGCACTTGTGGTGAGCTAACTAGCTACTTTTATAATGTGGTGTAAACTGAACAACTGATTGATATCCTAGAACAGCGGCTGCACTTGATTATATTATGATTCTTTGTTTTAGTTTCTTGGCTATTCAAAATGAGTGAAATTTAATCCCACAGGGTTGCCTCAATGCCAAGGGAGGGGCTGGCAAGGGACAAGGTCCTGGTTTGAGATGATGTGACAACATTTAAAAAAAAAAGCAAAAAACCTGTGCTTGTCTTGTAGGTTCAAGGTTGCCTTTCTGAGTTTACATGCACGGGTGGGTATACTATGAAGTGGCTTGCCTTGGAGAATTCTTGGTATCCCAAAAAAAAAAAAAGTAAAAAAGTGAGATTTAGCTTTCTTTACATGTGATCCATCATCAAGCATGCAAACCTATTTTTTCTTTGTGGTCTGTCCAAAAAGGAATCCATGGGTCTGGAAACCCCAAGTATGTTTTGTTAGGAAATATGCAATCGTCTAAATGTTTGTGCTTCACCTTACTTGTCTATGATTTTGTGGTGCTACTGATGTTAACATTAATTTCCGTTCAAGTTCTTGCCTGCAAGTAATCCTGCCGTGCTAGAGTAATACGAGTGGTTGAATGGTTTATTTTTCTAATTTCTAATCATGAATAATAATTTTATCATGGTTCTGCAGATGGCAAAGGAGTTAGATGCAACATTGGATCATGGAGAGGCTAATCATTCTGCAAGTTGTATAACTGAAAATGGTTCTGTGTCCTTCCTTGAGCAAATCATCTGTCCCATATATGACACCATTGCAGCGGTTAGTAAATTTTTTGTATTTTTTCTTTCAAAAAAAATTTGTGGAATCGATACTCTTCTAGTTTATTATTTCTGCAAACTAAAAGTCGAGTTCTCTTATCAATTAAAGATTCTCTATGATTAAAAGTGTTTTTTATCATTGATTTGAAAGCAGAGCTGTCTGATGTTTCCGTCAAAATTGGAGCACCTGCTCATAAAATTTTTGTTTTTGATTTTTGGTATTTTTTTGTGGTAAATAGGGGAAAGAACACTTTATTTATGATAGAAGTTGCCATAGAGCTTGCTCAATTGCCTTGGTTTTGCTATACTGTGGTATATTCAACATCACAAATTTTATCCTTGCCTGTAATGGAACACTTGATATTCATTAGTCTTTTAATCTTTTGGAGGACGGGTTTAAATAAGCAGCTAGTGGCACATATTTGCCAACACTTAGTGCTGTGCTTAGAATATGTCCCTTTTACCTTTATTCATTTTGTGTTACCAGAACCTTGATGCTTGCCTTTAGCTCATATTAGAAGGTTTGAGTAAGATGCTGAATTCATCTTGAGCTTCTAATCCACTCCCTACAATTTTGTCGACCTAATTCCTGTTTAGGATGCACGCCTTGAGAAGCGAAGGTCTTTTTTCTACTATTTGTCATCAAATCTTTCATCTAAGCCTATAAGATAGAAAGAGCCTTTTTTGGTTGTTAATTTTGTTTTAACTTTTGTGGTTTAACAAATCAGATTTGGATCTTATGAAATATTCACATGAAAGTAATTCTTTTCTTAAAATAATAATTTAACATTCAGGTCTAATTGGAAACTTTACTGCTTCCAATGATAACAAATGCTGTATTAATTAACATATACTTCAATTACTCTTTCCAGTAGTTATTAATTTGACTTTCTTGGTGTTTGTCCAGGAAGCTGCTAGAAACAACAATGGGAAAGCTGCACATTCAGCTTGGCGGAATTATGATGACTTCAATGAATACTTTTGGTTTGTTCCTTGGGGAACTTTATTTCAATGTTGAGCATGTTTATATCAAAATATCTCTGTTCTCATCTACAATGTATGTGTAGGTCTCCCGCTTGTTTTGAGTTAAGCTGGCCCATGAGGAGGGAGTCATCATTCTTGTTGAAGCCTAAGAAGCGGAAACGGGTTAGTTTTATTGATTATGTCACCACCGAGCAGAATGTATGTGCTATTATTTTACTTGCTTTTGTGGCATCTACATCAATCTTGTTGGTGTTATAGTGTGTGGATTAATTCCTTATCTTGTAATTTTGTGACAACTCATAATGTGTGCTTCTGTTCTTTATATGTTTAAATGCAAAGCGTGCAAACTTTTCTACTTGTCCGGTATTGTCTCCTTCATGTTGGAATTAGCTCTTGTAATGAAGATTTTGTACATTCATGGGAGTAGTTGGACATCTTTTGGGTTTATTTTGCTGCAATGGTAAGTGGATTTTACTTTGACCAGGGATACGTATGGAAGCTGCAAGAATTGACTAACGTCAGTATCTATCTTTTTTTTTTTTTGGGTTCTTTTTTTGGGGTTGGGGGGGGGGGGGTGTGCATGAGTAACTTAACCAAATGACATCTTTTTTGCAACTTCTACTTCAGTGACATTATTCTGTGGGTTCTGTAGGTAATTTGGTGGTTATTGTGGGTAGTTTGGTTTTGATGTCAACGTAATTTGCTTAAGCAATTTACTAACTAAAGTCTTTAGCTTTATGACACATTGGAATTTTGATTTGCACTATTTGCAGCTTTGTAAAAAGATAGAATGATGTTATATTGTGGATGGCTACTTCCTTTTAATTCGCTACCTTTGTTCTTTTTTTTTTCCTTGTCAAATGTCAGACTGGTAAAAGCAGTTTCGTTGAACATCGGACTTTTCTTCACCTGTACCGAAGTTTTCACCGTCTTTGGATCTTCTTGGTTTTGATGTTCCAGGTCAATCTTGTGCTTCTACAAATCACTGATGTATTTATCTTGGTGTGCAGCTTGCTCATCTTTGAATAAACTTGTTTATTTTCCTATCATCCACAGGCTTTGACAATTATAGCCTTCAAAGATGGGCACATTGATTTGGATACTTTTAAGATATTACTTAGCCTTGGGCCTACATTTGCTATTATGAACTTCATAGAGAGTATGTTTTTTTTGTCCACTAAGGTTTCAAATTTCACCTTTTTTTTTGACTTTTTCCTTCCTTTCTTCACTATTTTTTTTTGGGCTACTTGTTTAGGTTGCCTTGATGTCTTGCTTATGTTTGGGGCTTACACAACAGCAAGAGGCATGGCTATCTCCAGGCTAGTCATTAGGTTTTTCTGGTGGGGCTTGAGCTCTGTATTTGTGACATATGTTTATGTGTAAGTTTAAACATTCGTTAAGAGTACCCAGATTCTGTATTCATATTCTACTTTATATGTTATAGAGCAAATTACACTCATCATCCTTATGGTTTAATGCTTTCACACATATCCCTTGTGTTTTAGAAGTGAACAAAAACCCTCCGCTGGTCTGTACTAGTAGCAAAAGGGGGTCATGCCATCAGTGATTTTCGGAGAACATGAATATTCTCCTTTTTTTTTTTTTTAACTCCTTTCTCTCTTAAAAACCAGAAGAAAAGGAGAAAAAGTAAGCCATTCTACATCAATTTGCAACTCAAAAAACCATAAAATTCCAGAGTCGTATCCATAAGAAATTCAAGATTTTTCTTTTTCGTGAAGAGTTTTTAGGGATTTTTGTTTTTGTTGTAAAGAGGCTTTGGGGTTGTAAATCGATGTAGAATTATTTTAAATTTATCCTTTTGTTCACATTGTTAAGAGAGAAAGAAGAAGAAAGGAAAATCTTGGTTTTTTAAGAAGCTCACTGCTGGCTTAGTCTCTTTTGCTAACGGAGCAAATCACAAGGGGGTTTTTGTTCACTTTTAGAACACAAGGGGGTATGTGTGAAAGTGCTAAGTGCAATAAGTGTACTTTCCCTATATTCTAGGTATATCCTAATTAATGTTTTATAAAACTGCAGGAATGTTCTGGAGGAAAGAAATCAGCAGAACTCAAATTCATTTTACTTCCGGATATATATACTCGTATTTGGTGTTTATGCAGCTTTGCGCCTTGTCTTTGCACTGTTACTTCAATTTCCAGCATGTCATACCTTGTCTGAAATGTCTGATCAGTCATTCTTTCAGTTCTTTAAGTGGATCTATCAGGTATTTGCTGTTAAATTTACTTATCAAGTGCGATGGCGTAATAACTTATAGATGTAGATGATTGATTCTCCTTTCAAAAAATTTGCAAATTTCAGGAGAGATACTTTGTTGGACGTGGTCTTTTTGAGAGGATGAGTGATTATTTCAGGTTTGCTTTCATGCCTGTGGAAGTTGTATCTCGTGTTGTCTTTTTTGGATCTTGACTTCATGTTATAGATGTGCTCTTTTAAGAAATGTTAGCCCCCTTAAACATGTTGTTATATGAGGAGTTCTATTTCTCTCTGTATAATCTGTGTCTATTTTTAGAATAGTTTGTTAACGTGTTTTTGGCGTGTTCACTTCCAATCTGAAGGACGGTCCCTCTCTGTTTAGATTGGATAGGTTTCTTGTATCTAATAGTTGGGAGGACTCTTTTCGTGTATGCAGCAGTTGCTGCTATCTAGACCAATGCCAGATCGTGACACTGTTGTGTTAGTGATGGATGGCATGAGGTGGGGACTATGTCTGTTTAGATTCAAAAACATGTGGCTAAGGGTTGATGGTTTTGATAAATTAGCTAAGGAGTGGTGGGAGGGAGGTGACGAGATCGGTAACGCTAGCTATGTTGTTGCAAGGAAATTAAAAAGAGTTAAAACAGGAGGTTAGAAAATGAAACTGGGAGCATTTTGGGAGCTTGGGCAGTGGAGAGCATAGTTATGGAATGAGCTATAGGTGCTTGACAATATCATAATGGGGGATGAGAACAACAGGGATTTGCAGGCTAGAAGAACGGAGGTAAATAGTGAACTGGTATGTCTGTTGAAGCTGGAACAAGTTTCTCAGAAATTGAAAGCCCTATGGCTGAAAGCTGGAGATTTGAAATACGATATTCTTCTATCAAACTGTCAATGCCCATAAGAGGGGCAATTTCATTAGCAAAATGTAGATTGATGATGCTTTCTTGGTTGAGAAAAGGGAGATAAAGGAAGGGGTTAGTAGCTTTTATAAGAATCTGTATCAGGAAACTGAGGCTTGGCAGCCCAAGCTAGGGTGGTTGAATCTCAAAGAAATTGATAGGGAGTTGAGGGAGCGGATTGAGCTACAATTTAGGGAAGAAGAGATATGGAATGCTGTACTTGATTGTGATGGAGAAAGGCTCCGGGCACTGATGATTTTACAGTGGCCTTTCTGAAATTGAAGTGGGAGATGATGAAAAAAGGTGTCATGGGGCTGTTTGAGGACTTCCATAAGGATGGGAAGTTTGTGAAGTCACTTAACCCCACCTTCATTATATTGACTTTGAAGAAACTAGGGGCAGTAAACATCAGCGAGTACAAACCTGTTAGCCTTGTTGGGTGGGTTTATAAGTTGGTTGCTTTGGTGTTAGCTTAGAGATTAAGGCTAGTGGTGGAGGCAGGGTGGTTAGTATGAGCCAAAATGCATTTGTGAAGGGTAGGTAGATTTTGGATGTTGCATTGATTGCCCGTGAGGTAGTTGACAGGCAAATGAGATTGGGAAGAAAGGGGGTTGTATGCAAGCTGGATACGGAAAAAGTTTATGACGCTAGATTTTCTCATCGATATATTGGGTGAGGTGGGCTGCGCAAGTAAATGGAAGCATTGGATTTTCTGTGTATTTCCAGACCATCTTTTGCTCTAATCGTGAATGGTACTGTTTGGAATTCTTTTAAGCGTCCAGTGGGCTTAGCAAGGAGACCTTTTGTCTCATCTACTGTTTCTGCTAGTTATGGAGGCCTTGGGTGGGCCGCTGACAAGGGCAGGGGACAGAGGCTTGGTGGAAGGGTTCAGTGTTAGGAGGGTGGAAAATGAGGTGAAGATGAACCATATTTTGTTTGCGGATGACGCAATTATCTTTTGTGGTGCAAATGTGGAACAGTTAGTTAATCTAAGGGGCATTCTGCTGGTTTTTGAGGCTGTCTCGGGACTGGAAATGAACCTAAAAAAATTTGAGTTGGTAGTGGTGGGTGGAGCAGAAAATGCAAGGGAGCTGGCTATGGTTATGGGATGTAGGCTGACTAATTTTCCTATGAAGTATTTGGGTTTTCTTTGGGAACTAGATGCAAAGTTAAATCTACTTGGACGGGGGTTGAGGAAAGATTTGAGCTTAAGTTTTGATAAAAAAAATGATTTGAGCGCAAGTTGGCTGGTTGGAGGAAGCAGTACTTATCTAAGGCTGGAACATTAACTCTTATTACAAGCACACTCACTAATTTAGCTGTTTACTTTTCATGTTGTTGTTTCCGATACCAAGGGAAATAGCTAGACAACTGGAAGCAATACAGGGGAATTTCCTTTGGGGTAGTTTTGGGGATGACGATGAATATCATTTAGTGAAGTGGAAGGTGGTGAATCAACCCATTGCCTTGGAGGGGCTTGGAGTAAAAGGATCTTCCTTTGTTTAATAAGGTATTGTTGGGGAAGTAGCTGTGGAGATATATGGTGGAGAAAGAGGCTTGGTGGCGAAGGCTTGGGTCCGTGAGTGTTGGGAGGGTAGTATAGAGGGAGGCAGCTGGTTTGTTCAGCTACGCATGAATCTTCAAGATTGGGAGGTGGATCAGATTGCTGAGCTGTATGCAAAGATTCTGGGCATTAGCTTAGTGAGTAATCAGGAGGATAGAGCAATCTGGAAACTGGGCAGCGGGGAGAGGAAATGTTTTATACTAAGATCCTACTTCAGGGGACTGTGCAAGGGTGATGAGGATATTAAGTTCCTTTGGAGACAGGTCTGGAAAATAAGGTTTCTCCTAAGGTAGCCTTTTTCACTTGAAAGGTAGCAAGGGGGAAGACTTTGACGATTGATAACTTCAAGAAGCAGGGAAAAATCCTTGTTAACAGATGCTATCTATGTAAGGAGCAAAATGAGACTGTTTTCCACCTCTTGATTGGGTGGACTGCTGAGTTGTGGGCACAGGTTTTAAGGACATTGGGGCAGTCTTTGGTGGCTGCCGGGTCAGTGGAGGCCGAGGTAGTGGCTTGGACGGGAAGGGGAAAGGGAGAGTGGTTAAGATGTTCCCTTATAATTTTTTGGAGTATTTGGCGAGAAAGAAACAAGAGGGATTTAGACAATTGTGAAGCCCTGTTCTCTGTAATTAGAGATTCTTGGGTTAGGTGTTAAAATTTTGGGAATTGGTTGTTGATTTTGTAAATGAGAAAGACCTAACTAAGTTCATGGAGTTACTAACATCTTAA
Organism: Moringa oleifera; assembly: GCA_021397835.1. NCBI lineage: Eukaryota > Viridiplantae > Streptophyta > Magnoliopsida > Brassicales > Moringaceae > Moringa > Moringa oleifera. Next base: position 7,557,791 of record JAJFZO010000344.1, on the reverse strand, counting down.
AACTAATTATACATGTATTGGGTTGCGTGCCCTTGGTGCCTAGTATATAATACTTATATGTTGTTTCTGCTCAAAAGAAGGTTTCTTTGGAGTTGAAATATTCCCCAAGAATGTTCTTAACCCTTTCCAGTTTGTTTGACGAAGATATGCGAATTAGAGTTAAGATGGTATACAGTTGTTGGGTTGATAATTTAAAAGATCAGCTTGAAGTCTACTAACAAATGAAGAGGTATACATTAGGTTGTGGGTAGGGGGGCTTTGTTGGATATTTGGCCAATCATTTGGAATTTAATTTTTGTATTGGTGGATATTATGTCTGTATATGCTTGTTAGACTTCTGCATTTGGTAGAATGGTTTATTGTGTAAATATACATCCTGCATTTTACCCCTAGGTTAGAAAGAGACTCTAAACCATATTTTATTATAACCACTGAATATATATCAATTGAATCAGTGGTCACATGTGTCCTAAATGACTCTTTGAAGGTTGGCATTGGCTGCTGGAGTGTGTTTCATGATTTGAGGACGACATTCCATTTAATTATTGATTTCCCCGTAGTTGAAAGCAGCACAAACATGTCTTCATATCTTGAATGGATGTGCTTGTTCTGATGTTCTAAACTTCTTAAGTACTGCAGATATGTGCTATTTTGGTTGGTGATCTGTGCCTGCAAGTTCACATTTGCTTATTTTCTCCAGGTAAGCCAAAGTATCTTGTCTTTATATTTGTTTCTTAAGCATTTTAGGTTACTGCAGTATAGTGTTCAGTCACGGGGAGATTGGTTGATGTAACAAATGTCATTGATATTTAATCTTTTTTTTTTACAGATCAGACCACTTGTCAATCCCACCAATATTATTATCGACCTTAGATCTATCAGATATTCATGGCATGATCTGATCTCAAAGAGTGAGTATATTCTTGTTTACTAATTGTCTTGATCATGTTTGATTTCTGACTTTCTCTTCAGTTTTTTGGCAAACTAGCTCTGTTCAGATGATATTGACAATTTTCTGGAAGTATGTAACTAAGCAACTGTTGTTTTAATTGGGAAATGCATAAAGAATGCATCAAAAGGAAGTTTATATACAAAGAGGGGATAAAGAGGGAAGCAGATTAGAATGAAATAGGTGCTGATCTAAGTAATCCACTTCCAACACATTAGCGGTAGATTTGGTTGGTAAAGCGATTACAAGCTTCCCAATATCTCCTTCAATTAAAGGCTGGATTGTCAATAACTAGCGGGCTGTGTAAGGAAGAAGGTTGAGCAAATATACTTTTGAGGCCCATGTCTTAATGAATTAATCTCTCATGATTGTGTAAAGGAAGAGAGTTGAGCAAATATGCTGAAGCTGGCTGACTGAAGTTTGATTAGTGAAGTATGCATTTGGTTTAGTCATTTAAGAAATTTTGCTTCCTGAACTTTCTCTATTGTTTTCAAGCTTATCTCCCATCTAGGGCCATTAAGTTGCAAAATCAAGCTGCCTGAATCTTGGACATCAAGTAACTATTGTGGCCTGTCATTTTATTCTTGAGTTGTTGTTTCAGAAAGTAAATTTCTACCTCTAATGGGCTTCTCCTTTCGGTTGGAGTATCACTTATCAAAATATTAGGACTGTGTTTATTGTTTGGCCTTAAAGCCAAACACTTAATTTGCAGAAATGCATATTCTTGTATTGTTTGATAATTTGAGGAGTTTACTTCTTGATACAACAACATGAGGAAGCACAGTGATACCCATGGAAATTAGTATAGAAAGTAAAGGTACTGCCTAAAGTGCTTTCTTTTGCTTGGGAAGCAATATGGGAAAACCATTAACGATTGATAGTCTACAGAGGGGCAAGATCATGGTAAATAGGTGCTATTTTTGTAAGGAGGAGGGAGAGTCTATTAATCATATTCTTCTTTGGTGAAAATGGACAAGCAAAGTTTGGGAAAGTACTCTTAGCCATTTTGGGATGTCACTGAGTAGTCTGCAGTTTAGTGGTTGCAGAGTTGGTTGCATGAGCTGGTTTTATATAAAACATATGAGGAAACACCCCCACAGGGTTGACTTTGTGGTAAGGGGTGGGCGGACTGACAAGGGATAAGGCCCCGCGTTTGAACCTTTGGGTGGGTTCTCGGGGTAAAAAACACAACGAGGAGACTTATCAAAATGATTCTATTGCTGGGTTTTTTGGATGGGGTGGAGAGAAGAATTTGAGGGCTATTGAAGGGAGGGAGACCCCTTTACTGCTCTGTAGAGATAGGTGGTTAAGGTTTTTAAGTTATGGGCAACTGAGGAATGTTCTGTAAATGAGGAGGATTACATAGGTTTTTCAGAAATCTTAACCTCTTAATAGCAAACTGTACATGGATGTGGAAGGCATTCCCTTTGTGCTATGTATATATGATGTAAATACATACATTTTCTGATAAATAAAAACTTGTTGATACACATAATGGTGTCTCATGATTGGCTGGAATATGGAGACTTAGAAATGGATGATGTCAAAATATTTATTGATGCAGCTTGGAATCTTGAATTCTCTTTGGTTGTTTCTTTTGAAATAATATTGGTATCTATTGCTGAGTTATGCTTGTGATTTTGGCAGACAATAATAATGTTTTGACCGTAGTCAGCTTGTGGGCTCCAGTTGTTGCTGTGAGTATCTTCGTTTTCTTTAGTTTGACATACCTAGAGAAATTGGGCATTCACTGTAGGTTTTTTTTTTTTTTTTAATCAGAGGCATTCACTTAATTGAATCTACCTTTGGAAAATTGTTCCAAAACAAATGATTGCAGTATGGTTGAACTATTGAAAAGTACATATCAATGCCTTACACCTTATTCGTTATGCCTACTTCACGCATTGTCTTATTATAGGCTCTTCCTCTTTTGAATCTGGACTTAAATTGAAAATTATTGACCTGAATCTTGACCTCTGATTCTACTTGGCATCCAAATATTTTGTCAACTTGACAATTTCTGTAGATGCTAATATTTTCTTTTCTCCAGATTTATGTTATGGACTTTCATATATGGTACACTCTCTTATCAGCAATTGTTGGTGGTGTAATGGGTGCAAGGGCTCGTCTAGGGGAGGTAATGTTGTTTATCATGACCTATGAAATGTACTTGCATGTTCCTTTTTCTCTTGTTTTCCAGTGAGTGTTAATTTTTCCTTCCATTGATATATTTTCCTTTCTTATTATGTTTATTCTTTGCTGATAATCTATAACAGATACGCTCAATTGAAATGATGCACAAACGTTTTGAGAGCTTCCCAGAAGCCTTTGCCAAGAACCTTGTCTCTCCACAGGCAAAAAGGTCATTTTTTACTTATGCTTTCCTAATCAGGCAATTGTCTTGTCTCCATTAATGAGGAGAGTGTGGAGTTCGCGGACTGCTTGCGCTCTATAAGACAGTTGATCCCCTGAAATGTTTCTTACCATGAATCACGCATTTCTTCTTTGCCAATGTTTATCATTTGAGATATAGATCAAATCTTATTTTATTTTATGTGTTGAATTAGATATTTATTAATCCACTAGGTTGAGTGTATTGCAGACATTGTGGTATGGGCTATGTTGGACTTAATTAGTTTTAGCATTGGTTTGCTGAATCAAGTTGTTGTGGGCTGCAAGCTTGCCCTGCTTGATCTTATACGTGAAATGGGACTTAAGAGGGACATTGATGGCTTCATTGTATCATTAGGCATATGTAGTGTTTGTACTATATGCTCTGTGATGGTCTAGTGACAAGTTTGGCATTATACCTTTGTCTGTTACCTTATTTGCTATTTATAAATATTTTTGGGATATCCAAGTAATGCGTTGTTTTGGTTTTCTTATCTAAAGATCCAAGCTCCTTGATACTTATTAAAATGGATCATATAGGAAATCTTTAACTGTGTCTTTTAACTTTGATGTTTGAGATGACATAAAGAGCTTGATATCTATGATACCAAGATAGTTGTAAGTTCCTTAGTTTGGTAAGTGTGTATATTATAGGTTGGTCAGTGTCCATGTACGTGGTTTGGTGAGTGTATATGTGTGTTTTTTTCTTTTCTCATCCATTTTTTAGATGTGAGTTGTTTGGTGTTGTGCTTGCAGGATGCCATTTGACAGACAAGCTTCTCAGGTTTGTCATTCATTTCCTCATTGTGCTCTTATTTATACTTCCTTTAAAGTCACCTATACATATACACATATATTTATGTATGCATGTTTATTGGTTGCTTTTAGGTCGTTCACCTTGTAATTTTATTGTGGGTGTCATTAAATTAATTAAACTACGGTCTAGAATGTTTTCCATTTTAATGATTTGTAATTTTATACTGAGAAAAACGAATCTTTTGGCAACCCTCTTTTTCCAATCCTGGTGGTGGTGGCTATGAAGGGAAAGCATTTAAGAAGGTTTCCTTAGGGAAAATTGGGATATTTAAATACAATGTGATCAAATGGTTGGTATTAAGCTACCATTGAAGAAAGCTGTTTGGGTTTGAAACCTTTTTCTTTTCAACAAGGCACTTCTTGGCCAGCGGTTCAAAAGGATTGTGGCAGAGAAAGTGGTCTATAGAGGAGAATGATTGTTGAAAAGAAATGGCTTGGACTTCAATGTGTCTTCTAGAAAAGGAAGAATTCATATTCAGTGGGAGTTTGGAAGGGGAATAAGAAAGATTGGTCTGATTGTCTCTTCTTTTGAGTTTTTAGGTTGGTAAAGGTTAGTTGTTGCTTTTATGGCGTTATACTTGACTTGGTGACTGAGCCGTTGCAGAATTGATTTCAATACTTTACTTGTGCCTCTTACGCCTAAAAGATAGGTGTATGGTTGGGGGAGGGCTGGTTGCCATTTTGTTTTTTGATCAGTGTTGCCATTTTGTTGCATTGTGCCAGATTCAAAAAGAAAAGAAGTTTATAGGTTTCTTTGAGAAGTGTTAAAGGGTTAATTTGGTCATGAATAAAAGTTTCAGATGGAGTTGCGAAAATGAAGATCTTTGACATCTGGTAATTGACGACGAAGAAGTGAAGGGATATGGTTTAACATTCCAAAATTATGGGAAACCCAGGATTTGTTTTTGAATGAGGAGGATAATATAGAGTTCGAAGATATCGTAAGCCCTAAATGGCTAATCGTACTTGTCGGTGGTATCCATCGGTGCTTTTTGTAATTAACATATATGTCTGTTGTGATAAAAAAAAGGGCAAGGGACTGCTGTAGGGAATGATGGTTTCATATCCACGCTTTTGATTAGTGAAAACATTTTTTAGATGATGTGCATCTTGATAGTTGTATAGACTTTCAAGTTGTGGTACCTCTTCTTGCTCTTGGGAATAAATTCTCTTAAAGTAGGCGGAAAATGGCAAACTTATACCGGATATTGGCTCAATATTGAAAAAGTGATAAAAATCCACCTTGTTAATAGTTTAGTGAAGTTACCTATTCTGACTTTTATCCATGTGTTCTGATCACAATACACTTCCTTGACTACTTGAAAGTAATTGAAAGAAGAACCTGGAAGGAGTAACATCTTTTGCAAAATTTGCAGAACTATTCTATCCGAGAAATGGACAGAAAAGTGGAAGATAGCATCCATTATTTGGTATATTGTTAACTAGATTTTCTTAAAATAGGAAATCTGGTTAGGTTTAATTTTCCAAGTTTGGTATGTAGATCTGCTAGCTTTATGCAACTTTTGACTGTCATCCTTTGTTTTTTTTTTTTGAAGGCAAAAAATGATACGTTCTTTTGTTTACTTGGTCTTGTTAGTTGTGTGTTGCATATGTCTGCTTCTTTATCTTACACTGCTGCTTTGTAGTTGTGGCTGGAGTATGTAGTTTTTAACTCTATTTGGATTGTGTTTGCCTTGGACAGGTTTCTCAGGATATGAACAAGTCATATGCTGCCATGTTTTCTCCATTCTGGAATGAGATAATCAAAAGCTTGCGTGAAGAAGATTATGTTAGTAACAGGTAAATCATGGTGGCATGGATGATCATTTTTCTATTGATTTTTTTTTTTGTAGATCATTCATAAATGTTGTGCTTGCAGGGAGATGGACTTACTTTCTATTCCTAGCAACACAGGAAGTCTGAGATTGGTCCAGTGGCCTTTATTTCTTCTTTGCAGTAAGGTGCCACCATTTTGTTAGCTAAAGCTCTAAATCTGAATCACAAATTTAACTGATGAGTGTGGGCGGTGTTAATATATTATCTTTTTCACATTTGTTGGAAACTTTGTTTTCCAGATCTTATTAGCGATTGATTTGGCATTGGACTGCAAAGATACACAGGCTGATCTTTGGAATAGAATTTGTAAGGATGAATACATGGCATATGCAGTTCAGGAGTGCTACTACAGTGTTGAAAACATATTGCATTCCCTGGTTGATGGTGAAGGAAGACTCTGGTATTGCTCCTTCTTAATGCTGTACTGCTAGTGATTCTTTTATTTGATAGGATCATGCATCTGTAGCTGTTAAGAGTTTATACATGGTTACTGCTTTATCCATGATATTATTGCATTAGGGTTGAGAGGATATTCCGGGAGATCAACAACAGTATATTGGAGGGTTCACTAGTTATAACCTTGTCTCTTAAGAAGCTTTCATTGGTGGTGTCAAGATTTACTGGCTTAACTGGGCTGCTGGTATGTGTTCCTTTATCTGTATGGCTAATGTTTTGGGAACCAACTTGCTGGAAGTTACACTTTTGCTCAGTATATCAGCCATTTTTTTTTGTTGCTTTCTGCTTTTTCATTCGTAAGTGTGAGAGCTGTTTAAGTTATTTATAATTATGTTCCTTTCTTTCCTCCCCGCCAGGTGATCTCTTTTTGGGTGCCTCTGCATGCATGTTTAAATGAGTTTGCAGTTTCTCTTGATTATCTAACACAATTGGTTGCTGTCCTTTTTGTTTTTACAGGTTTAATAGTTATTTATAGTATGTTTGTACTAATTTAAATATTTACATATTGGATTTTTCTATGATCAACTTGTATTTTGTTATCAAATGTTTATGTGTTATCATAAAATTATGATTTTGGCTGTACATGGCTTTTTCCTTGTCCTGACTAATGTAACAATGATTAGTTTGTCCACATTTCTAAGCAGTCTCAATCACCCTTATCTGGGAACTACTTATTTAATATTTGTGAGGAAGAAATTCAAGTTTCTAAAACATGCCTGTGTTTCTGCATTTGGTGGTTGAAGTTTATTATGGGCCTTTTTTTGATCCTTTTCGATGAAGGATGCTATGCTTCAGCAAAAGAAGTTCTATGCTGTTCTGGTGCTGTCATTGCTAATGTGATTGGTTTATATGGAGTCATATACAGTGCTACTTGGTGATGCTATGTGTTTCCTTTAGTTCTTTGTGTAGCTTAAACACAAATTTAAACATGGCTTTTGTTGCTAGAAAAACCTAAAAGTTTCTGTGTTAAATGTGATTGAAGGGAGTCTTTGGTAGTTTACATCTAACTTTATTGTTGGTTATTTTATGATTTTTGTTCTAGGTATTTCTGACTTATAGTCTCATCTCTTGTTTGGAGAACTTTTGAAAATATGTCATGTTCTTTTCTTTCTTCTTAGACTGAATATTCATTGTTTAGTTTTAGATGCTATGTAGCTTAACACAATCTCGAAAATAAATTATTTGTGCTAGATACGCAATGAAACTCCAGATCTTGCAAAAGGTGCTGCAAAAGCTATATATGAGTTATATGAGGTTGTCACGCATGACCTGCTCTCACCTGATTTGAGGTATATGATGGGCTCCATGTGGTTGCTATTGATAATTTACCTATTCTATATTTCCCATAACATTTTGCTTTATGCTTCAGAGAGCAGCTTGATACATGGAACATTTTGGCGAGAGCCCGAAATGAGGGGCGTTTATTCTCAAGAATAGAATGGCCCAAGGATCCAGAAATTGTGAGTATCTTAGAGTGCCCCCGAGCATCTTACCTCCATTTTTTTTGCTATTGGTTTTGTGCTTGCGTTACAAGAGAAATGTTGTCTTGGTTGTTATTGCAGAAGGAGCAAGTGAAGCGGTTGCATCTTCTTCTCACTGTGAAGGACTCTGCTGCTAACATTCCAAAGAATCTGGAAGCAAGGAGGAGATTAGAATTTTTCACCAATTCATTGTTTATGGACATGCCTCCAGCAAAGCCAGTCTGTGAAATGATACCATTCAGGTTTGTGTGGTTCAGTATGTCAAAAAGGTGACATAGACTATGTTTACTTATCTTTCATTTTTTTTTTGTGTGGACAACAGTGTATTCACACCATACTACAGCGAGACTGTGCTTTATGGCTCTTCAGAATTGCGGGCTGAAAATGAGGATGGAATATCTACTCTTTTCTATCTTCAGAAAATATTTCCTGGTACTTCTTGTTTGCTCATCTTTGAGATGGTTTTTCTTCTGCCTCTTTGACTGAAAATATGTAACTGACTTCAGATGAGTGGGAGAATTTTTTGGAGCGGATTGGTAGAGTTGAATCAACTGACGATGTAGATCTGCAAGAAAGTAAAACTGATGACTTGGAGCTCCGATTCTGGGCATCATATCGTGGACAGACTTTAGCTAGGACTGGTGCATTACTTTACATAAATTGCACAGTTTTTCTTTTTGTGAAATGCATTTTTTCTTGTATTTATCCGAGTTTTCGGGTGCAGTTATGTGTTTATCTTCAATTGATATCATCAACAATTTTTTATTCTTATGGAAATGCAGTGCGTGGTATGATGTACTATAGAAGGGCTTTAATGCTACAGAGTTTTTTAGAAAGGAGATCTTTGGGAGGTATTTGCTGTTGAATCTTTTACAGTGAGGTATTACTTTTTGAGGGATGACATGAATTTACTTGCAGAGTTCATTTTATTTTGCAGTGGATGATTATTCTCAAACAGCCTTACACACAAGCCAAGGTTTTGAGTTGTCACTCGAGTCACGGGCACAAGCAGATCTGAAATTTACTTATGTGGTATCATGCCAAATTTATGGGCAACAAAAACAGCGAAAAGCACAAGAGGCTGCTGATATTGCACTTTTGTTGCAGAGGTATGAACTTGTTTACTGTAAGTTGAATCAATTGTTTAGTTTTCTTTTTGGGCAGAAACATAGGGAGTATTATTATATACAGTAGCACCAAGGGGCTGCAACCAGTACAGAAATTAATTTTCTGACATGTTAGAAGTTCTACAAAATCTATGAATTCTCCCTCATTTCCAAAATCATTCCCAGCATTCCACAACTTTAGAATATGAATCCATTGTGTACAAAAACTCCGCAATGGGTGTTCTTTTCCCTCAAAAACTCTTTCTAGTCCTTTCCCTCCAAGTCAGTCATAAAACCAACAAGAATACTTTCCTAGATAGTTTTTTTCCTAGTTTTATCCAGCCATTCCATGCCAAGAGCTCTCCCTCCACTGTCCCCATGGCCACCCAATCTATCCCTAGCTTCGGCTATACTGCACCCCACATCTGTCTAGCCCATTCGCACTCCAGAAACAAGTGTTGGACTGATTCTTCTTTTTCTACACAAGGCACACTAGTTCACTAAGGTGATACTCTTTTTCTTCAAGTTATTGATGGTAAGCACCTTCCTGTGTATTACCTCTCACGCAAAGGATACCTTTGTTTGGACTCCTTAGGACTACCGCCTTCTGCACCAAATTCTATGGATGCAACTGCTCCCTCCCAGGTTGATCCAACAGCTTGTAAAAATCTCTAACCATGCTCAACATTACCTTCTTGAATCTTAGCATAAAACTGTAGTAGACCTTGCATCGTCCAGTCTTGTACGTTTCTCCTCATTATCACTGTCTGTCCCACCTAGTCCCTGTATGCAACAGTCACTAACCATGGCATTCTTATCAGTTGCCATAGCGAAAATATTTGGGAATACTTCATATGGAGGTATGTCTCCGCACCATTTGTCCTTTTAAAAGTTGATTGACTTGCCATCTCCAATCTTAAATCTAACAAACCCCTCAAAATCCGGCCACCCTTTCATTATGGCCTTCCAAACACCTGTCCCAAAGGTTTCTCTAGATATTCTGGTCATCCACCCTCCTCTTCCCAAACCATACTTTGCTACTAGAACTTTTCTCCATAATCCTTCCTTTTTTGTCATGAATCTCCATAGCCATTTATTGAGCAATGTCCTGTTGAACAGCTGAACAACTGCACTGGTTTAATCCCCAGCCTTCCTTTATCCATCGGTTTTGTCACCATGTTCCACCTAAAAAGATGAAATTTTTTAATCTCTTTTGAGCTGCCCCACAAAATCTCCGTTGCAGCCTTTCCAATTTAACAGTTAGTGCGCTTGAAATTGAAAAGAGAGACATGTAGTAAATGGACAGATTCGACATTGTGCTCTTAATCCGAGTTAGTCTACTTCCTTTTGAAAGAAAAGGTCTCTTCCACCATGCTAATCGTTTTTTCATTATATCCATAATTCCATTCCAAGCAATCACATATCTATTCTTTACTCCTAATGGCAGACCTAAGTACTGGACAGGGAAGGAGCTTTTTTCGCACATCTGTTCCACTTGGGCACCATGAAAGATGATGGTATAGTCCGTAAAAAGCAAATGTGATATCATTGTTTTCTCCCACTGTCCTCCCATCTTAAAGCCCTCTAAAAGCCCACACCGCAACCTGGACAACATTTTGTCCAAAGTCTCTATTCCAATAATAAAGAGCAAGGGAGACAATGGGTCATCTTGCCTTAATCCTTTGGATGACTTAAAGAATTTTGTGGGGCTGCCATGTAACTGTACGGCAAATGATACAGAAGATAGACACTTTTTCATCGAATTACACCATTTCTTGTCACATCCAATTCTTCTTAGTATATGTAAGAAAATGTCCCATAACACATGGTCGTATGCCTTTTCCATGTCCAGTTTTCAAATTATCCCTTTCTTTTTCCCCTTCAAATGGGAGTCTTACCATCTCATTTGCCATCAGTACTGCATCTAAGATCTGCTCCCCCTCACAAATGCGTTCTAGTTATAGCTAATCACTTTTTTCACCACATTCTTCACAAATGCACCCAACCAAACTAATGGGCCTAAAGTCCTTCAGGTTAGTTGTGCTTGTTTTCTTTGGGATTAGCACCAAAAATGTTGCATTTATAGCACTTACAAATTGTCCATATCTAAAACAATCAGAAAAAGCTCCATCAAATCCTTCTTAATAACCTCTCAATATATATATATATATATATATATATATATATATATTTTGAGGAAGTCCATTGTAAAACCATCCGGTCCCGGTGCCTTATCACCTGCACATTCCCCTAGGACTCCCCTTACCTCTTACTCCTCGGATAGTTCCTTTATCTGCCTTTTCTAGTCTTCTTCAATCATTGTGAGCTCCAAACCATCTAATTTTGGTCTCTCGCCTTTATCCTCACTCTATAATTTTCTGTAGAATGCAGCAGCTTCTTTCTTTAGTTCCTTATTCTTTTCCACCATAACTTCTCCAATATGTAGCTTGTTAATGAAGTTTTGTCTTTGGTGAGCATTAGCCATTCTATAAAAAAAAAAACCGATGTTTTTATCCCTTTTTTGAGCCATAAAATTTGCGATTTTTGATGCCACGATATTTCCTCCATCCTTATTACCTGGTTCAACTCGTGACATAATTCATCTCTTCTTTTATAGAAAACCTCATTACCCCCAGCGATCATCACCTTTCTGTCCATTTCCTGCTGTTGCTCCCATAACTCATTTTTCCTCTACTTAAATTTTCAATCCTCTTCTTACCCCACTTTTTGATCTCTTCCTTCACCTTCTTTTAAGTTTTTTGACACTACTAGCTGGCACTGCCTTCCATCCCATTGTTTTGGAGGTGGAGGGTATGAAGTGGGGACCGTGTCCATTCAGATTTGAGAACATGTGGTTGGAGATGGAGGAGTTGTACGACCTTGTGAAGTGTTGGCTAAAGCTTCTGTTGCATTCTTGGAAACCTCTCCTCACATTCATTTGAGACCAAAAATTTGTCAAGCTTTGACAATATTGGTACCTCTTTCTGATTAGACCAAGTGAAGTGGCCTCCTGTTAAAGGTAAATCTTGGAGTTCCAACTGTCCCATTACTTCCTTGAAAGCTCCCACTCTCCTACCTCTAGTGCTGCCTTTAACTCTCTCATTAGAAAATAGAACTTCATTAAAATCTCGTCCCACTACCCATGTAAACCCATTCCTTCTCCTTATATGCTCCTATTGTTTTGGAGGTGGAGGGTATGAAGTGGGGACCATGTCCATTCAGATTTGAGAACATGTGGTTGGAGATGGAGGAGTTGTACGACCTTGTGAAGTGTTGGCTAAAGCTTCTGTTGCATTCTTGGAAACCTCTCCTCACATTCATTTGAGACCAAAAATTTATCAAGCTTTGACAATATTGGTACCTCTCTCTGATTAGACCAAGTGAAGTGGCCTCCTGTAAAAAGTAAATCTTGGAGTTCCAACTCTCCCATTACTTCCTTGAAAGCTCCCACACTCCTACCTCTAGTGCTGCCCCCAATTCTCTCATTAGAAAATAGAAAACTTCATTGAAATCTCGTCCCACTACCCATGGAAACCCATTCCTTCTCCTTCTATGCTACCTAAGGTCATCCCACAAAAAGTTGCATCGACCTCCATCTGTGTCTTTATACACCCTAGTAAACATCCAACTAAGGCCATCCCTTCCCATTTAAAAAAACCACTTATAGTTTCTTCCCTAACCTAGCTGCCTTGCAACTTTTCTAGTTTTCCACTTCACATTATTAGAATCCACCATCACTCCCTTTAGCTTCCAATTGCTTCCATTCAACCTCCTTTCTTCCCTAAAGACTTATGATCTTCCTCATTGTTATCTCCTCTATTTTAGTTTCTGAAAGGCATATTAAATCTACCATCCATCTCGAAATTACATCCTTAATAATAGCTCGTTGTCAAGGGTCATTCAAATCCCTCAAGTTCTAAAATAAAATTCTAAATACCATGACTAAAGGTACATCCCTTTCCTTCCGTTGTTCCTTCCATTGTTAGATTCTCCTTCTCATAATTCACCCAATATTCTAATCGCTTCGATTCCCTTAACAGAACCCTTCTTTCTTATTGTCTCTTTCTTCTTAGTGATTGTTGTTCTCCTCTTACTCTCAATTTCAGTAAGCAAACTAACTTGATCTTCCAAATCCTTAAATGAGAAACCCATAACCTTGCATACCTTTCCATGTTCTTCAACACATTGGCTGATACCATTTGTTGGTTAACACTCATTCCTCTAGACTTTGGAGTCAAAACTTCCATTCCCACACTTAGTTCGAACTTAATTGCTAAGGACATAGCCTCGTCCTCCATCCCATCTGCCTCCCTATCACCATTGACTCCTATCCAATAATAACCACAACCTCCTTGCCTTAGACACCAAATAGTAAGAAACCCCCTTCCCAGATGCAGTACTTACATCATTGCCTCGAATTGCACAGTTGGCCTGATTCTTAGGGTTCCTTTCGCCCATAGTGATCCTTCTTGACAACAGAAAGAGACCTTGCCAATCATCCTTTTTCACTCGATAATCCTCCACGAAGCCGACTAAGCTCTCTGTTTTAGCATTATGACTTGAAGAACGATCGAGCACCTCTTGCCACGCAGAGACTTTCTTTGCTACTTGGCCCTAATTTGGCTCATCTATAACTACTAGATCCGCACCTCCTAACACATGACCTAGGCTATTGAAGTTGTGGCCCATTTGTTTAACCCAACTTCTTTCATTCAAAACCTCTAATATCGAATTCGAATCTACCTCACGTCTCACACCTAAAGCTGTCTTGGCTTTAGGCCTAAACACCAGTTGAGGCCCAGACCCACCCCTATTAGTTGAACCCAAAAACCTCTTTTTCTCAATCCAATCAAGTCTTCTTCAAGTCAAACCCAAGACCCACTCACTACTATGTATCGATTCCCTTTCGACAACCATGTCTCTCTGGGACTTGCTGGAAGTTAGACTTAGCTTTAACATTTGTGTCGTTTCGTCGCTAGCCAAAAGTCTCGCTGCATCTCGAGCAATAGCTAGCTGTATCTCTCCCTCTAGCTTTGACATCTTGAACTCTCTTGATATCTGCCGAAACTTCCTCTCTCTCTCCCCGAAAAGTATCACAGACTCGTTTACCATCCTCCACCAGTTGAACCCATCCTCACCTTTGAGAAAGACTAAGCTCCTCCCTTTTTTTCTCTATATCTTAGAGACTTGCACATACCGACCACTAGGGTTTTCTTTCATCATAATCAACAAGGAACCCTCCGCCATCCGATCTTGTATCTCCTTAAAGCCACCCAATCCATGGAAGTTGACAACCATTGTGTTTCATCCCAACCAAGGTAAAGAGACGATCGCTTACCTTGACTTTGTTATGTGACTTTAACCCCAAGTTCTTCACGTACCTCTACTGATAACTCCAAGATCTTGTGCTCGAAGTTAATGGCGAAGGACGACATCAGAATCGAGGGACACAACCTCCTTCCTACGACTGCCAAGGGCTCTCACTCTCTCAACCTACACCATTCTCATATCGCCTATGCTATCATATATGACATTGTAAAGTGGATAAGTATGTATCTCAAGAATTGTTCAGTTCTCTTAAAAAATACTTTGTTGACCTAAGTCTTTTTTTTTTTTCCCTTAGTGGTATCATCGGTTTTAGTTTAGTTTTTAGCTGTATAAGAGTTTCATTATTGGTTCAAGAGCAAGTGGTATGGTGGAAGCCTTGGGTGTCAAGCTGTGTTGCATGCTTTAGTGCCCTCAGCTATGATAACCTTGAATTAAGTTTATGATTTGATTTATTATCTTACAAACTATGAAGTTAAAATATGGTCAAGAAACACATTTATAAATTGAGAATATATCTCATTTTAATGGCTGATGAGGAGATGTGTTGAAGAACAATAGGACCAAAACAAAGAGGGTTTATAAATCTTAAGTGATGTTGTTGGAGCCAAAAGGGAGAGTGTGAAAGAAACTTTATGCTTCATTGAGAAAGAAATTGGAGAGATCAATACATGAGAGGAGATGTGAAAGTGTACACTGTGAACCAAGTGTACTTGAGAGAGTTATGAACGAGAGTTTTCATGATGTTTGAGGGTTACTCTCATCCAATGAGAGGCCATTTATGATATATCTTTTTATTTTATTTTATTTGTCAGAAACCATTTATGATATGTCATAATCTATCAAATCAAATGAGAGTAGAGGGCTGGACCAAAGATGATATATTTCATATTTGAGGTAGTTATAAGTGTGGGGCTATGAACACTAAAAGTCATTCATCTTAGTCAATGGATGCGTAGAGTTTGAGTATCTTTAAAGGGCTAATGAAGTAAGGGCTTTCCCTTATGAGCCCAGCAGCTGATATCTTGAAAAACATAGAAAATCTAGTATTAACATAATATTATTGAACTTCCACATGTTCAAGGTATAATCTTACCTCTCTTGCTTTTAATTCTATCCCTCTTTTTCCTGATAGTTGTGTGATTGATTTTTGGTCACAAAAACGTGCCTCTTATTAATTTGATTGCTTAAAATAAAAATAGAAATGCATGACGGAATAATTGAAGTTTGCATGCATGGGGAGATTTTTAATCTGTAAATAAAATAAATAAACAAAATTGGATAAATGAGTAGGGCAACAGTATGTTTTGTGTGTAGCTGGCGGAAGAAGTAAAATCTGGAAATAGAAGTGCTGTGACAATGTAGGGAAGATGAATAGTCATGATAATTTATGGGTGCGATATATTGTTTGGCGTACAAATCTTCATCATACACTCTTCAGAGTTTGTACTGCCTGAAGAATTGGATTTTAGGAATTTGAATTTGACTACTGAGAGTTGATTGAACACTATTCTTCAGGCACAAGTGGGCCTTGCAATGCTCTGCCTCTACTTGTAAATATATCTTTTCTTTGAGCTTATTTCTTAAGAGATTTGCTTCTGATTTTTAATGATAAATAAACAGAAAGTCAAAATGATGGGAATAGAGAAATTGAGATGTTTAAACTCCTGGGATGCCTTTGTACCTTCAGTTCTAGATGTCATTTTTTGACCAAATATTTGAGCATTTTTTTCCCTAATGTGAGAGATATCTATGTTGCGTTGTGTGATACTTTATTTGGCTATCCTCTATAGATGTCAGCTGTTACTTGTATTTTGTTGTTAGATCTGTCTAAGAGTAGAAGTGTCCTGAGTTCTCTACATTTAGACTGAATGAAATGTACCAAAGGTTGTTGGGAATCTGCCCTTGGAACACCTTTTTTTCCCCCCCTTTTATCGGAGACCTTGGTACTCATGTTTATGGGATGCCTTCTGTTTAGACGTTTGGATGCTATGACTAAGTAGGATTGAGCGTGCTCAAATAACTGTTATATTTGTGCCCAAAAATCTACATCTGATGCACATTTGTTGAGGTCAAGTTTGGCACATGTTGAAGTTTTCATGTAACATGAAGAGAAGGAGAAATGTTTTGCCATGTTTTAACTGTTGTACATTGACTAAGTTCATCTATGTAGCCACTAATTTATGCTGAAGTTTCTATCTATCTTTTTTATTCTCATTTCAGCCCTGTTTGTCTTCCTTCAGCCTTGTTCAATGTTGCTTATATTTGTTTCTTACCTTGGTTGCAGTAATCATGCATATAACTTGTAATGCTAAAATCTAAAACGTGCTTAATTAATTGTTTGTAAGCTAGCTGTGACAATGTTTATTATTTTACTTTCCTGTTATTAGGAATGAGGCACTTCGAGTTGCTTTTATACATGTGGAGGAGAATGGTGGGCCTGATGGCAAAAGAGAATTCTATTCAAAGCTTGTTAAAGCTGATATACATGGAAAAGATCAGGTGTGGCTTTAGATGATTTAATTAGTCTCTGTAGCCTCCAAGTTATCGTGTGGACTAGGTTTCTCACTTGCACTATATTTTTTTAAATTATTTTTGGAAAGCTAAATTGTTGCGCTCTGTGTTAATGGCAGCTGATGATGTTATCTGAATATTTGCTATTGATTAATCCACTACCTTTAGCAAATTACAAATCATCACTTTCTCTAATTTATGCTGACTCTTAAGTTGACAATTGCTTTGATAGATGAGCCCTTAGTGTTTTTCCGTTCTTATATGCAGGAAATATATTCAATTAAACTTCCTGGAGATCCTAAGCTTGGGGAAGGGAAGCCTGAGAACCAAAACCATGCCATTATTTTCACTCGTGGGGAAGCTATCCAGACTATTGACATGAATCAGGTTATATATATACATATATTTGTATATATATATGTGTGTGTGTGTGTGTAATATAATTATATATGTCATACTTATTTGTGTCAATTTCTATCTCACAAAACGGTTACCACTGCTTGATATATATTTTGAGCTTCAAGAAACTGAAAATTCTTTCTTCCCTCCTCCCCCTTTTGAGGCTAATGCTAGTGCAATAACTTTACCTTTACTTTCCTCCATGACTTGGGTTTATAACTGTGGTAGGAATTCTCTTAGCAGAAAGTTTCTGCAGAAAGCCAAAGAAAACCATCTTGAAGTTCTATCTGATTCTAATAATAGATTTTTTGCTTGGACTCTTTAGTTTGCTGAAAGTAGTGGGTGCGGAAACATCATGAGTCGATGTTAGTGTTGGTCAATTTTCATGTTTATTTTATGAAGAACTCTGCAAGTAAGCAGGAAATTTCTTTTATTAATCCATTGTTGAAATTTACTATTAAAGGCTAAAATTGGTGCATCTTGCTTCCATTGGCTGCATATGATAGGGCCATTAATATGATGAAAATTCAGATATCACACATGAAGAACATGCTTTTATCACAAGTTGGTATTAGCTGGGCTGAATTCTGTGGGGTTTTATTTATTCTAGGGACTATGAAGAGCAGCTGCTTGTGTATGTTTGGTTCGCTAGATGTTGAGGTTCTAAGGCGTTGTTAATGGGAAGCTGTCTTCTCAGATATTAGGCATTGGTCTCTCGAAATTGGTTTAGTTGCTTACAATCAGTAATTTGACAAATTCTAATTTAAGTTAATTATGCTGACGGCAAAATTAAGCAGAAGTAAGCAAACTTGATGACGAATTAGGAAATGACTCAGTGTAGCTTATTGTTCTCATCGGGGTTATCTGATTCCTTTCTTATAATAGCATAATGGCTTCTTATGATTGGTTGCTGAATATCTGAAAATGAAGGTTGTAACTTAATTTTTTTTTTATCAGGTTGTAACTTAATATCTTAATGCATGTTTTGTTTCTATAATTTGGCATCTAATTGCTGGAAAGTGGAAACGAGTGTTTTCATTGTGGATTGAGATTTCCATCACCAAGTAAGAAAATAGAAATGAACTACACGATCAAATTTAGCAGATATGGAATGAATCAGAAAGGAGAATGAAAACATTTTTTTATCAGAAACAATGTGAAATATTATATTAGCTATAGGCACCAAGGGGGTGCCATCCATGTACATAGAATGAGTTAAATCCTATCTAAAAGTGAGGACATTTATTAACTCCACAAGATGCTCCTCATTTACAATAGAGTCTCCTGTTACCCACAACTTTAGATATAAATCCATCTATTTCTTACCACAGAAAGGGAGGTTTTCCTCCCTTCAAAAGCTTTCCTATTCCTCTCCCCCCGCACAAGCCAAAAAATGAGAAGCGGAATCAATGTGCTGGCTTTCTTCTTAACCGCAGCATTCCTTATACCTTCCCAAGCCTTCAGTTCTGCTGCCACTGACTCTGCCATTACCCATACCTGTCCCAACAAAGCCAACACAATCTCCCAAGTTTCTCTGGTCCATTTACACCAAACTAGTATATGATTGACAGATTCTGCTTGTTCTTTACATAGAAATGGGAATGAAAACATATCCAGTATTATCTTTTGTGCTTTTGATTTTGTGGACATAAATGAATCCGTTGGTGCTCTATGCTGACATATGACAATAACTGGTTGCATGGATGTTTAAAAATATAAAGAAATTTTTTTGATAAAGTTGGAATTATTGAGCTTAGTTTATGGACTTGTACCTTCTAGCAGTAAATTGTTGTGCCTCTATTTCTTTATATTTAATTATGTGCTCAATACTCATCTATATGAAATCTCTTTATTATGAATTGTGACATGTTACTTCCTTACTGGTATTTTCACCACATTTGTTTGTGAAAGTGTGCAAATAATACAGGTAAACTTTGATCAATTTCTTACTAAAATGTGCTTAGTAAGGGAACACAAGTTGTAATCAGACATTATCTTATTTTCCAGGACAACTACTTTGAGGAGGCAATGAAAATGAGAAATCTTCTTGAGGAATTTCGAGCAAATCATGGAATTCGGGCTCCTACAATTCTTGGTGTAAGAGAGCATGTTTTTACGGGAAGGTTTGGCAAATTTTTTCCAATGTTGTTTCTACTGTGCTACTCTATTGGCTTTCTTTGTCATTATTTTTTGAATGTCAATGTAGTGTATCATCTTTAGCCTGGTTCATGTCCAATCAAGAGACAAGCTTCGTGACCCTTGGCCAACGTGTTTTGGCATATCCACTCAAGTGAGTAGCTTACCCACTCAGTGCATTGTTAGCTTGCTCTTTGCATTAAAGAGAACATGTTAGAAATGGGAAGAAGTCATTTGGTGATGGAGGCTTCATTTCTAGATGGTTTTTTTTTCAGTCTCTGATACTGTCTTTTTTTTCCCCCTTTTGTTCTTGTTATCTTGTTATAGGTTGTTCAGTCCTGCTTTCCTTTTCCTTGAGAACATAAGTTAGTGATATTGAGAGGGGGTTTTTGGGGGGGTGGGGAGGGGGAGGGAAAGATAACATAGCTATTGCTTCAATTAGCTGTTATTGGGCTTAAGGACATATTTGGCTTTACAAAATTTGATGGAGTTAGAACGTCACAATTTGGTTGCTTTAATCAATCATCTTCTACTATGGCTTCTTCCACAGTAAAATGTAACTGAAAATTTTGTTGATGGTTGAAACGACAAAATTCTCATTAATATGCAATGATTTCCAATTAAAATTGATGTCAGTGTTGGAGAACTTTAAAACTTTGCTCCTATTATAGTTTTTTTTTTGTTCTCTTTCCTTTTACTTTTGTGTGTGTGTGTGTGTGTGTTTGTATTAGAGGCTGGGGTGTTACTGGAATCTATTTTGTTTCTCATAAGTTTTTTTGTCTGCTGCTAGTTGCATTTATATGATATTTTATGTTAAAGCATTATTTTAAGATGGTAGTTATCTTTTTCAGAGTGCAAAATCTTCTTCTATGCCGGAAGAGGATTACAGATGCATTAGTTAATTGCATTTATGTGGCAAACATCTTGCAGAGTCCGAATGCACTATGGACATCCAGATGTGTTTGATCGGATATTCCATATTACTAGAGGTGGTATTAGTAAGGCATCACGTGTTATAAACATCAGCGAAGACATATATGCTGGTAAGCTTGAGGAAACAGTTTGTTTCTGTCTGCGGAGGATTGTTCACGTTGCAGCTTGCCTTTGAAATTTGATGTATGCTGCTTTTACTCTAGATGATTGAATTTGATCTTTCACTTATAATTTGGAAACTTGGGTAATGCTGTGAAAAGGTTGTCAAAAAGTGTGGTTATTGATATTGGGTCATTTTCCCCTATTAACCACTCCAATGTGGTGAGGTTCTTTTTCCCATCTAGGCATGGATTAATGCATTGTACACTCATATAGTTGTAATGACTCACTAATTGGAGACCCATTTAATGGGACAGTATGATGGTGCCTTGTTTTAGCTGTACATGTGGGCTTCTTGGTGTTAGTTCCTGCATTCAAACTGGTAATATATAGGATATAGAGTTAGTGAATTTTTGGAAAGAAACTTGATGTTGTCTTGTACAGGCTGAACATGTTCTTCGGTGATAAATGAGAAATTTTGGAGTTGTTCCTTTGCCTCATCTTAGTTGTTTCATTGTTTCTCTAGTCTATTTCTGGATCCTTACGAATTACTGTTGCTCTCATATGCCTTCTAATAAAATATACTACTTTTTTCTGCCGTTTATGATTGCATTACGGTTTCTGCTACAATGTGTTATTTGTGCATGTTAATGGCATGGTCTGTTTATCTCGTAAGGCTGCAGTTAGCATTATTGGTTTTCAAATGAATGTTCCCTTTAGGAGGTAGAGACCTCGTCAATTGATTGGGCCACATCTTTGTTTTGCCTAACCGTAATGATTTTGATCTGATACTGAAGAGAGTCCCAAATCATGCATGTTTGCTGCTCTTTTTGTCTGATTTTAGGTGTTTTCATACTATTATTGAACATATCTTTGTTGAGTAATCTGTGTAACCCAAGTGAAATTACTGCAGGGTTTAACTCCACTTTGAGGCAAGGCAATGTGACCCACCATGAATACATTCAGGTTTGATATGGCATAATCTTGTTTTTATTTTTTATTTTTTGGGAAATGTGACCTAGTATGAATATATTCAGGTATAATATGTTGTTAATCTTGTTTCTGTTTTCCGAAATGATATATATATACTTGGAACCCTGCTTGTCTGTGTAGGTTGGAAAGGGAAGAGATGTTGGGTTAAATCAGATTGCCCTGTTTGAAGGGAAAGTTGCAGGAGGAAATGGAGAGCAAGTCCTAAGTAGGGATGTATACAGGCTTGGACAACTTTTTGATTTCTTTAGAATGCTTTCTTTCTATTTTACAACCGTCGGATTCTATGTATGCACAATGGTATATGACCTCTCTTTTTCATTTTGTATAGTTCTATGGTATTTAGTTTTCTCTCTATCATTGTCTGATAAAAGTTGTTTGTAATGCAGATGACAGTGCTTACAGTGTACGTATTCCTTTATGGGAGAGCGTACCTGGTAACTAAACAAAACTTAACTTTCCCTTCATAATTTTGTGATCTTTTTGCGTAAGGAATTGACTTAGTATTTGTCACTGGATATGTTCTACTTCACAACATGGTGTTCCATTTTCCAAATAAGCATATGTAGCTTACATTTAAATATATGGCAAACATTTATTTTGTTGGATTTAGTTGTTTTTACTTCCTCAGTACGTCATAGTCTGGAGTGATACGAGTAAACTCAAATATAGAATCCTTCTTTAATTGTTATTTAATGGACTGATTATAAAATATTCTGTGAGATGGAAATTTATTTTTTACTTTTTTCCAATTTATGTGAGTGATTTGCATATTGGCTTTAGTCTTCGAATATGCCCCCAAGAAAACTCTCTAAATATGTGGCTATATTACACTGGCTTCACAAATTTTAAGAACTTTGCTTTGCATAAGAGAGTTACATTTTACATTTCTGTCTATTTTTCTCCATTTCATTACCAAATTTTCAAATTTTTGTCACCGTTGGACATCCAGTGCAATATTTTCACAAGTCAGTTAGAGGGAAATCTGTGTCAATCTTTTTCGCGACATAGTTTGGGATATTCTCTATTTAGAATGGTTATGAGTACAACCTGCTTGTAGATGAAGACGTTTTTTTGATATGCTTTTTTGACTCTTCCAGGCTTTCTCTGGAATCGATCGTGCAATTGCACAGGTAGCAAGATTGTCAGGTAACACTTCACTGGATGCTGTTCTGAACACACAATTCTTGGTTCAGATTGGGGTCTTTACTGCAGTCCCTATGATAATGGGGTTCATACTTGAGTTGGGGTTGCTTAAGGTTAGTCATCTTATCATATCAGTTGAACGTTAGGTTCATCTCTTGGAGGCTTGTTGAGCTACTTTTTTTTCTCTCTCTTCCCCCCCCCCCCCCCCCCCCCCCCCCCCCCCCCCTCCCTTCCCCTTTCTTGTATTTTAAACATTCCTAGTTTGTCAGGCTATTTTCTATAAACGTGGTCATATTTTACTTTTGTGTCTTAAGCTGTAACTTTGTGCTGTTAAGTGTGTCAAGTGTTTTTGTCATTGTTTAGTTAGCTCCTTTTGTTTACTTCTAAATGCAGGCTGTTTTCAGCTTTATTACGATGCAACTGCAGTTATGTTCTGTCTTCTTCACATTCTCATTAGGAACCAGAACTCATTATTTTGGACGCACTATCCTCCACGGGGGTGCAAAAGTATGTTTCTTATGCTTTTGTCTTTGATGATCTTATGCTTTGGGAATTGTTTTTATAGGTTTAAATGATGGTGTGTTTTATATTTTGGATCAACAGTATAGAGCAACTGGTAGGGGTTTTGTTGTTCGTCACATCAAGTTTGCTGAAAATTACAGACTTTACTCAAGAAGTCATTTTGTTAAAGCGTAAGTGATACTTTCTCTCACTTGATGCGGACTTTCTATTTGCTAGGACAGGATGAAGGGCTGGGTTAGATGTTTTTTATCTGAGTAGTTGTAACTCTTCCCCTTGAAAAAATTCTAAATACTTTGATGTTTCACAGGCTTGAAGTGGCACTGCTGCTTATAGTTTACATTGCATATGGGTACACAGATGGAGGTGCCGTTTCTTTTATTTTGCTAACTCTTAGCAGTTGGTTCCTTGTTGTCTCCTGGCTCTTTGCTCCTTATATCTTTAACCCATCTGGTTTTGAATGGCAAAAGTAAGTTTGCTTGTACATACTTCACTGCACTTTTTGTTTTCGAATTTCTTGTGGTTCAATGTTGCATATTGTGTGGTGCTGAAAGTGAGTTTATAAGATTATAAGTCTTACGTTTTTGTGCTCTAATGAAACAGGACTGTTGAGGATTTTGATGATTGGACGAGTTGGCTTCTGTATAAAGGTGGAGTTGGAGTGAAGGGAGAGAATAGCTGGGAATCTTGGTGGGATGAAGAACAGGTTTGTTATTTTGATATAAAAATATTTTATTGACTTTCTCGATTATTGTGATGCAGGTGAGATTTGTTTCTCTATTGATTTGTCGTTTGATATTTTAGATGATCATTTAATTTTTTTTTCTTTTTTACTGTTTTCTTCACCTTTTCATTTCTTATGCCCTCCCTAACAACCTTTCATTCCTCCTCTGAGCCCCACAGAGAATAGAAGAAACCTGCTGGTTTTGTTATTTTTAGGTTGAAAATTCAGTTCTATATACCGTTATGCTTTTCTTGTCTATGAGTTAATAGGAGGGTGATTACCTGCCCCCACATTGAGACCTGCTTTGACAGGCTAAGGCACCAACAGCACAAATTTGGGGACAGAGCTCCATCATTTGGGGTTAGGGATGGGGAAGTGAATTCCCTACATTGGCACCCTGGTCCTGTCACTTATTTAATTTATTACTTTATATGTTTGAGTTAATGTTCTATTATCACTGACTTCCCTTAGACACTCTTTGGGTTCTTGCCCACCTAGCTTGGCTTTCTCTCTCTCTCTCAGTTGCTCTCTTAGCGGAAGGTTTCTCTTTGTCTCTTTCTCATTCCTGCATCCATTTATAAGGCATTCATCTTCCTCCATCTCCTTTCAAACTCATCCAGTTTCTTTCTTTGCTTTTTGATTATTCGGATTTGATTGTGTGATAAACTTATAACTCTTGTTGGATGCTTATGAAGTTTCCTTTTCGTGAGATTTGTGACTGATATGAGGTAAGTTTTTCGTAAGTTTGAATCAAGGGAAACAGATTTTTGACTGCTCCATATGTTTGGTGTGAATTCATGAGGGAACTTAGCTCATCAGGGAAAACCTCCCCTGATAACTGCTAAACGAGGAAGGTATGTAGCAGGTATGGGGTTGATATTGATTTAAGATGAAGTATGGACAGAATAGACAATTCATAACTATGGTGGGATGGATGGGAAGGGCTTTGATGGTGGAGAGTCTACTGCAGACCATTGCCGTATTAGTAGTAGAATGAGACAATATTTTTCGCCCTTTTCCTCGGTTTCCTTTTGTTGTAAGAAGTTTTGAGTGTGAAAGTTGGCTTTTCTTGGTCCACATCTAATTTTGTCTCTCTGGAGAGAGAGAGCACTTCTTGTATATAACTTCTGCTTTGGCTGATCGCTTCTCTGTTACATCAGCTTCTTTTCCATGTAGCATTGCTACTTATGTTAAGTTACGTTTTTTTTTTTTTTTTCCCCCTTGCAGATGCACATCTCTTTTACATCATACTTCTTTTCTATGTGGCATTGCTACTTGTGTTAAGTTACTTTCCTTTTCTTGCAGGCGCACATCCAAACATTGAGAGGTCGTACTTTGGAAACTATCTTAAGCTTAAGGTTTTTGATATTTCAATATGGCATTGTCTACAAACTCCATCTCACGGGAAAAGATACATCACTTGCGGTAAAGTTGTTCTTCATTCTGATTTTGTCTCATATGCTATTGTGGCTTATAAAACTCAACCAGACATCTCATGTCACCTGTTTACTAGAATACGCTATCATGGATCTTACTATTTAGACAACCGTTTATGAGTTCGTGTTGTTTGTTCTCCAAGGCATATGAGCATAAAGCAAAAGAACAACAAATGTACTTTCAAAATTAATACTGAAAAGTTATTACTGTATTGTCATGAAGAGCAATTTATGCGAATGATTTTGGTTACAAGTTAATACGTTGAAGCTATTATACTAGATGAATTTTGTGAATAGTAAGTTCTATCGTTCAAATTATGTGTTCCACTGATAATACACTCCACGCTAACTGATTTTTACGTTTTCTTTTGTTGTCTAGATTTATGGCTTCTCCTGGGTTGTATTGGTTGGCATTGTTCTGTTGTTCAAGGTTTGTTCCATTTCTTGTTCAAAGTTCTGTTCTCTCTTCCTTGAGTCTGCTGATCTTCTCCCTGAAACGTTAAATTTTGTACTGGCTTGCAGATATTTTCCTATAGCCCAAAAAAGTCAACCAATTTTCAGCTAGTGATGCGATTCATGCAAGGAGTGGTATCATTAGGACTTCTTGCAGCTCTTGCTCTTGTTGTTGCCTTTACTGATTTGTCGATTCCGGACCTGTTTGCTAGCATTCTTGCTTTTATTCCAACTGGATGGGCAATACTATCAGTAAGTTAACATAGTTCTGCCATTTTCGTACATAAATTGCTATGTGTGCAAAGTAAAATAAATCAATAAAAT
The DNA here is from genome assembly GCA_021397835.1 of Moringa oleifera. Classification (NCBI taxonomy): domain Eukaryota; kingdom Viridiplantae; phylum Streptophyta; class Magnoliopsida; order Brassicales; family Moringaceae; genus Moringa; species Moringa oleifera. Next base: position 7,531,758 of record JAJFZO010000344.1, on the reverse strand, counting down.
CTTCCTTTGTATTAATTGGTTAAACCTGAATTAACAGTTGATTCTAACTATTTTGAGAGTGACCAAGCAATTTAAGGTTGACTAAATCCAAAGGATGGCAGGTGTGCTGAATGTGGCGTTGTCCATTTCACTGATTGTGATTATCCATTGCATGTGGGGACCTTTTCTCTTTTCTCTCTTTCACTCATTCTTACTTAATTGTGAATGCTGCTGGTCTGAGAAATGTGAACATGCAACTCTTTTGTGCAGCTGAAGTGGAGTAGTTCAGTGTCCCAGAACTTCACTCTTAAGTTTTGAAATTTCTCATATAACTTGCTGACATTTTTCACCCTCTTGGTTGTGCTGATCAGCTGGCTATTACATGGAAGAAGGTAGTGTGGAGTCTGGGCTTGTGGGATTCAGTGCGGGAGTTTGCCCGTATATATGATGCTGGGATGGGCATGATTATCTTTGCCCCAATTGCAATATTATCATGGTTCCCATTCGTTTCCACCTTCCAATCGCGCCTTCTCTTTAACCAGGCATTTAGCCGTGGTCTGGAGATTTCTCTCATCCTTGCTGGAAACAAAGCAAATGTTGAGACCTAAGCACTTCGTTTCTTTGGTAGAGATACTTGCAGCTGCTTTAATGACGGATAGATGATAGATACTGGATGAAAATTCTTCTGTATGATATTGTTGTTCCTTTGTCAGAAAATGTAGATTGATTGTAGATGCAAATTCTTGTGTATGAACTGATCTTCACGGGTTGGAGATTGTAGATGAAGATTCTTGTGTATGATATTGTTCTTCCCTTGTTGATATAGCCATATGGGTTGTGAAAATTTTAGCTGTATAGGAGAAACATCTCTTTGATTGAGCCACTCTACTTTGGGTGCTGAGTTGGTAAAAGAGCTCCATTTCTTCGTAGTTCACACCTACTACAAGGTTAGTGCTTTCGCCTATTGCTTTACCTTTCGCTTGTGTTTCCATAGTGCGTATCTTGATTGTCACTGCTTATGCTTGGGCATCTCAACATTCAACAACATTTGCACCTTTAACAAAAGTCAGACTCCTAGCAGCTGGAGCCTGACATGGCAGTTTCCACTTTCTAATGGTGATTCTCTTTACTCCATCTTGCCTCTGACTCGACATAAATTTAAATCTAGGTAAGGATTTTTTTTAACTTTATCTGTTTTTGACTTCTATGTTGATGCTTTTTGGCATGTTACGGAACTTAGTCATACTTTCACAAAATTTAAGAGAATGGATTTTATAGTCAAAACTTCTGTAATACACAATGTTTGTGAAGTGTGTTTTTATACCATTTGGAACTGGTTGAAATTTTTGTTTATAGTAGCACAGACCAACATATTAAAAAAAGAAAAAAAATACGAATTTGTCTGATACGTGCATGAAAATACATATCATGGTAGATTTGTCTGGTAAAATTTTGAATTTACATATATCTCAATAAAGATGGATATTCAGGGTGTTGAAGGAACTCTTATATTGGTCTTCAGATTACTTTGCAAGGTAGAAGTGAGATTTGATGATCATGATATTAACTTACAATTTGACGATGAAGGTATTAGTCTGCTAGTAAAGTTTGGTATTGATGAAGATTTTAGCATATTAGATATGCTTCTGTCCGAAAATGATACTATAAGTTTAATGAAGCAAGTGTATATTATGTGTTTCAGTAATAAATTATACTATAATTTGATGATGAAGGTATTAGCTTATAAGTTGTGTTATGGATGTAAAATGATACTATGTGGAGCAATGAAATTATTTGTTTCAAAGATGTGATCGATTCAGGTTGCTTTCAATAATAAATGATCTTATGAATTTGATGATGAATACCTACAATATGATGTGCTTTGTTTCTAAAATGATACTATAAATTTGATGATCAAAGAATTAACCGGAAAGATTTATTTCAGTTATGAAAAGATTATATAAATTTGATGCTGAATGGCAAAAGAGGCTCTCATAATTCATGCGGATTTCAGTTTAAAATGATTTAACATTTTAGTGATGAATTTATTAATCTACATGACATGCTTCAGTTAATAAGATGATAGTATAAATTGGATGATAGAACTCTTGGCTTACAAAATGCCGTTGAATATATGTTGCTTTTAATCATGAAATGGCATCACAAATTTGATGATGGAAAGGTACTAGTTAACAAGATGTGCTTCAGTCATAAAGCAAGACAGCCTGATGAAATCGGTGCCCATTTTGGTCATAAAATGCTATCATAGATTTGATGGTCAAAGTAGCAGCGCACAAGATATCTCTAGTTGTAACATTTGACTGTTAAGGTATCAGTCCATAAGAAGTGCTTCAATCAAACCATGAATTTATAATGTAATAATGAAGGTATAAATTAGTTTTTAGTCATTAAATGATATGTAAATCTGATAACCAAATTTTAGCCTACAAGATGTGCTTGAATCATAATCAAATGATATTCTGCATTTGATGAGCCTAAAACACATGATCAAATCCATGTTGCTTTCATTTATGAAATGCTACTATACATTCTGAAATCAAAGGTAATGATCTATAACATGCTTTAGTCATAAAATTATACTATAAATTGATGAAGCTGTTAGCCTACAGGACAGCATCGAAGCCACAATCATAAAAATCATACTATAAATTTGATAATAAAAGAATTACTGTGTTTCTGTCTTAAAATGATATGATAAATTTTGATGGTGAAAGTAGTAGTCTTAAGATGTGCTTTATTCATTAAAAAAAAAAAAAAAACATTATAGTTCAATGATTCAGGTAGTATTCTTACAAGGCAATGTCTAATAGTAAAATGATGCTATATTTGGATGATGAAAATATTGTTCTATTATGGCATCATCGGATCTGCGATATTTTCAGCCATAAGAAGATAGGATATGTTTTAAAGTTAAGGTATTAGCCTGACTAACAGTTTGATGGTAAAGGTTGCCAACAAGTTGTGATCAGATCTATTTTATTTCTAATTAAAAATGGTAATATAAATTTGTTGATTCACATATTAACTTAAATATAAAAAATAAATTTAATGGTGAAGTTATTGGTTGGTGTGTTTTTAATCATCCAATGATATTATAATTGTTGATAATGGTATTAACCTATACAAAGTGATTATATCTAATTCATTCATTTATAGATCAATGAAATTAGTTCACGATCCCAATAGAAGATTAATAATTAAATAGAAACTAGTCAATCTAAAAATGAAAGTTACCAAACAATGGAGTCCACTGTGGGTTAGTGGAACAGAGAGTTTAAAGGACCGTGAGAATTATGAAAGGCTCCATAAATCATATTTATTTGTTAATTATTGTGACAAAATGAAGGGATCCAAATCAAAAACACCAAAGATACATTCGAAATACCTCAATAAAAAAATAATATTAAAGTAATTAAGTTAACTGGATGCACGATTAAAGTCAAAATGATAAGAAGTAATTATTTTCATGCTTACTACAATTAGAAAAAAATAAATAAATAACTTTATGAGAGGTAAGAGTTAAGTTAATCTAAGTCCCTTTCTCTATTGTTTTATCAAAATATAAGGCTACTTGAAACACGAAAGACATGTTATCATTCATTGGCTTTCCTCTTTTACTTCTCATTGACCTACAAAGAATACTAGAATCTTTTAGCTGTACGAGTCTTTTGATCAAATATTAAAAGCATTAATATCCATGTTGCTTAAGTGATAAGATGATATTAGGAATTTAATGATGAAGGTATTAGCCTACAAGATGTGCTTCAATCATAAAATGATACTACAATTTGATGAAGAATGTGCTAACCTACAAAACGTTCTTTAACTATAAAATGATGGATGATTAAGGTATTAACCTACTAGGCATCATGCAATCCTTCAATGATAAAATGATACTATAAATTTGACTTGCTTCGGTTATAAAATGATATGACAAACTTGACGTTGAAGTATTAGCTTATAAAATGTGCTTTAATCATCAAATGATATTATAATTTGATGATAGAAATATTAACTTGTAGAACATGTTTCAATTCACATTTTTCACTTATTAAATTAACTATTAAATTTGATGAACAAGATGTGCTTTAGGTGTTAAATGATACCATAATTTGACAATGAAGGTATAACCTACAAAGATGTTTCCCGTTGATAAAATGATACAACAGAATTGACGATGAAATAGGTAACTTATCATAAAATGATTATGCAATTTGATATTGAAGGTATTGGCTAACAAGTCATGATCAAATCTAGGTTACTATGGGTCATACATCGATATTGTAATTGATGATAACGGTACTAGTCCACATAAAATGATAACATAATTTGATGATGAAGGCATTAACATACAAAATGCGACCAAACAAACACTATTTTCAGCCGCATGATGATGAAGACATTAGCACATAAAAGGCATCAAATCAACAGTAGTTTCACGATACTACAATGTGACAAAAATATAATCTATTAGTCATCTGCTCCTTTCATAAATTTTCAGTTATAAAATGATCCTATAATTAGTGACAAAAATACAACATGTAAGACCTGCTCCATTATACGTATTGTCATATTTCTATTTGGAAGGTACTAATTTACAAGATAGAGACTCAGAAACATGCCAAAACTTCCGTCACTCATTACTAGTATGCTGAGGCCACTTCAAGGTAAAGAAAACAAAATAAAATTAAGCTGACCAATTTTAAATTTTTGGTAAGGCTTGATTGTGAGAGAATACAACAGTTTGGCTTGTATTTGTTGGTAAACCAAACAGGGACAGATAATTTACACATCCTGATTTTGTTTCACTTGTAGTAACAGGACACATGATAATTATATAATGCCATCCCCTGAAAAAGCTTGTGGTGAGTTAACTAAAAGAAAGGAGTATGGATTAAATGTTTGCAGAGAAAATCTAATATACTCAGTAATTTTAATCCCGCAAGCTACAGGGCCTTCCCAAAACTTTTACACAGCCTGCTGAATTGGAGCATCACTTCCATTCCCACTCCCAGCAATTCTAACCTCTTCTTTAGCCAGAGAATCATCAAAAGGGGAGGGCTTATCTAATCCAGATGCAGTTGAACTAGGTGGTTGTATTGGATGGTCGAATTTACAAGCTGGCCCGAACTTGCAGATGCCATAGCGGCTGTAATGTGTGCAGATATTCTGGTCCTGGATTTCAGAAACAAAAGTTTACAATTATAAGAGAAAACTATCAGCTGTAATGGAGACTAGATAAGGAGATTTTAGATGTGATCATGTCTATGCAATCTATAAGAACAAAACAGGCCAATCTTAGACGGGACAGGTGGCCTTTTTTGATTCAGTGAATTCCTTTACTTAACAGAATCTTTCTCCCATTATAAACAATCTCGCTGAACAAGTTCAAAATTTAGTAAGGTGGCAAAAAGTTGGGGCAGGATGAACCTAGCTGAAATGCCCACATTCAAGAACTTTTCCTGTAAGAAAATTTGTTTCACTTGGACCAAAACTGTGGAGAGAACATATATCCTATTACAGAAATAAAAGGAGAAGACTTTAGGGCCTGTATCACAATCTTTCTAACTTGCTATCAGCATGAAATCATGAGAATTATGAAAATTATAGCAGTAATAGAAAATTCATTAAAAACGATAGACCCCCGTTACTCAGAAAGATAACAGGACTTCACTTTTCATAGAGTTTCAATTTCATTTTAGTATTTTACTATGCGAAAAAAGGTAACAACATAAAATTTAGCAAGTTCAGATATCCACCATAGAAAAAGTAGACCAAAAGACTTACAGGTCTCAGTGGCAGGCCCTTGTCGCTGAGAGTGCATGGAGGTTGCTTCAAGGTTCGATTCTTTGGATGATGATATCTGCAGTTAGATTTGAACTTACATTCTCCAGTTTTTATGAAGTAAGTACACTCAGGTTGGCCGGGTCGTTCTGGATAATTATCAACTAGTATCTGTGGCTGATTGGGCGAATACACATTGGTTTCAGTTGCTGGGTTGTTCATGAGATATGCTGTAGGTAGATGCATACTCCTATCTGGTGAATATACAGGTGCCTTGCCAACAAATGAAAATATCAATCATGAAGATATCATGACCATAGGGTGCTACAAGTACTAGAATTTTGGAGATGAAACAATAACCAAACAAGATTTACTGCCTTAGATAGTCAGTTGAAGCGTAACTTTGTTAGTAGCTTTAACACCTGTTATTAAAAAGTATCATTAACCAGTTTAAACTGCACAGAAGTAGAACAACAAACCCGGCAGTACACAACAATAAAAGCATGGTATGGCATGAAGTACTTGATACCAAATAAGGTTCAGTGACCAAAAAAAAGGCAGAAAGGTGAGCACCATGTAACTCAGGAAAATAATGTAGAGTATAATCACAAGCAATCAACAGACCAGACGAAAAGAATAAGGTTAGGTAACATTTTTCTTTTTTTTGGATCAGAAAATAAAGTGAGATAACATAAAAACAGCAATGATTGATACCTGATATCCATTCCATTCTGGAGTTTGAGACGGAACTCCTTGAGATGGTGAAAACATTATTTGCACATATGGAGCAGTTTCATTCAAAGTCATTGGTGATGACCATGATGGTACAGTTGTTTGTGAGGAAGCATGTCCCGACATTTGTGATGAAACGGATCCACCATTACCGTATCCTAAAGCAGGGTCACCTCCTCCAACAGCTGTAGGATCGGGATGGTTAAATTTGCAGTTAGCTCCAAACTTGCATGAGCCATTACGCATATAGTAGGGACATTCTTTCTCTCCCTGTCATTAGTTAAGACCTTAAGTTTCAGGGCTGACTGCAACAGAACGTGAGACATGATAAAATCTTGAAAAATTGGGAAGAGTACATCTCAAATAGCAGGTTTTAGCAAGGATTCAATGGAAAAGACTCCAAAAGTGTTACCGGTCGGATAGGCAATCCCAGGAAGTTAAGCTCTAAAAGGGGAGCTACTGAAGTTTTTGCTTTGCTGTGATTATATCTGCAAGCGTTTCCAAACTTACACCCTCCTGTCCTCAAGTAATACTGCAAAAATTCGAAGAGACAGATTATAACACCATTACAACTGTTATCAGTACATTGAATATTTCAGAGAAACAGACAATTGACAGAAATGTATTTCACCATGATCCAGAAAACATTCACAAATGCTCTACCTTGCAGGAAAGAAAGGAGAAACAAGCAGCCGTCCTAGGAAAAAGGCATCTAATAGCCAAGTAGCAAAGTGATAAGGGTTATTCTCTAGATATTTCTGTCCAAGGCAAATCAACACCAAATGACATAGTTGGAGCCATGATAAATCATCTCAACAGAGAGAACAATAATATATAATCCTATTTAAAAGGTTAATACAGATACAAAGTTATTAGATAACAAGTTCAATTTATAAAACCATTTATCTCAACCACTTCAATTTATAGAATCATTTATCTCAACCACCCAGCAAAACACCAGGATTCCATTTTTATCAACCATCTGTGAACTACTACTCAAATTCGCAAGCCCAAAGCAGAAGATGCAAGTTTAGTTGCTGCTTCAGCAAGAGGGAAATCAGTCAAACTCACTAGCACAGTCATAATAAACAGCACTTTATAGCAAAACGAAGTTACGGTAACAATGGTACATATCCAAGCACACATGTATTGGTTAACCTTGCATTCTGTCTGGCCTGGCTTCTCTGTTGGCTCCTCCCTTTCCTTCACTTTCTCCTTAACAGCCTTCAAGACAAGTAAAAATTGGAAGACACCGCAAGATGAGTGAGCCAAACATAAAAAAACATCAAAAATAAAAACATAAAAAAAAGGGGGAAAAAAAAAACAAGAACGGAAACAAACCAGTATCATAATGATACAGCATCGGAATTAAATATGCTTTGAGATGGAAAATGAATCTGTTTTCATTCTTCTTAGAACAAAAATGGAGTAACAGGAATGTTATGCTCTTAAGAGATACCATTATCAATTATACATTCTACAAAAAGGAAATCTCTGAATATTAGCAGTCATTATTTTCCACCCAGCTTCAGAAAACATTACCACATAAAAAATCACAGGATACCTAAGAATACCATAGTACATTTCTTTTTCTTAAAACCTAATCAACCCTCATCCAGAATCATAATGACAATCACAAAGTTACAAGATATAGCCTCATCAGTTCATATCCATTAAAAACTTAACATAATCAAATGTCCACCGGCACTGCCAGTTTCTCCTAAGCAGCAAGCTGGACAAAACCTATTAAAATCGAAGTCAAATATTTTGATAAACAGATATTTACTAAGTATACGGATACATACATAAAACATACATATATGTGATGAAAATACCTGGTTTTTTCGTCGAACGGGGTGATTAAACTTGCAATTGGATCCAAATTTGCAAGTTCCTGTCTTCATGTAATAGGAGCAATCTTCAGCCTCGGGTCTAACTGGATACAAGTACCTTCTTCTCTCACTCTTCTTCTCAATCCCACCATCTTCAACTACCTTTCCACTGTCGTCCTCATTCCAATTATCATACTTATCACTGCCCTCGCTCTTCACATTCCGTTCTTCTTCTTCATCAAGATCAAGTCTCTCAAGTTCAGTCACAGGATGCTCGTTAACAGACTCCTTCCTGTCCAGATTTTGTGGCTCTTCATGGAGACGGTGCCTATGCTCGTCATCAGCCGCGTGATCGAGATCGGACACTGGGGAATTGGGTTCGAATTCCGGAAGGGAAGATCGGAACCCTAATTGGGGGTTCGTGTCATTAAGATCGGGGACGGTGATATCTTCAGATTGATCCATCGTGTCTCCACATTTCAAACCCTAGTTGAGCAATGAAAAGGGAGGAACAGGAAGAAGAAAGAAAAACACCGAAAACGGAACTGTTCTGGTTTTTCTTGAAAGCAGAACGGAGTGAAATGACTGACACAACAAAAGGAAGTCCGCTTTTCACACTCTGGAGTATTTGTACCTGAATCTACGACAATAGAATCGTAGATGTTAAATTTTTACTTTTAATTTTTGACGATGTTAAGAAGTAAGATTTGGTGAGCTGGGACTCCATCCTTTCGGTAATAATATTTGCCCATTTAGTGGTTTCTTGGTATCAGTAGACTACAACTCCTTTTGGCAAAAGCTTTAAGACACAAAAGAATACAGACCGACAAACTTAATTCTAACAAATGGAACTTCCACATGACACTTATTTTCTGATAACTTTCTCCACTGCAGAATTTTGAGACTCCATAGCAAGCCAAGGGTACTACACCTGCCAAGAAAAAGTGCAGATGATCATAGCAGAACAATAAAATTACAGTTCAAAATGGCATGTTAATTTATCTACTAATTTCTTTTTGGCATGTCACATTTTGCTGCTCTGGACTCAGGTACTGCAGCACAAAAACAATAACCAAATTGAGCATGGGGAACTACCCATCAGGGAAGAATTGGTTTCAAGATCCAAGAACTACAATTGCTCTAAGTTTGCAGGTAAATGACGGAGCTCAATGAAGCCCCACAGCACAAACAGAAAAACAGTTTCACAAAATGAAGATTACAGGAAGTTCTAATCCTATCCTTAAACCTACCCCCATCCCTGCCAATTTTAAACAACAGATTTCATTAGCAATGTTAAAATGTCTCCTTCCTTTTGTCTATCCCCTGGCCTTTTTTGCTGAATGGCCAGTCTTTCGCTTGTGGCGACTGAAATCTGACACAAATCGGAATGTTTGCCCACAGCCTGGTTCAGCGCACACATATGGTCGAGCACCCGTATGAACCCTGATGTGCTCTGTCCGAGCCCATGCCCACTTGAATGTCATTTTGCAGCCCTTCCAAGGACACTTGAGAGGGCGGTCATCCATATGAACTCTACGGTGCTGCACCAAATACTTGTGTGAGAAGAACTTCTTCCCACACCCCTTAACTGGACAGATGTTTCTCTTGTGCAGGGCCAGCTCCTGTTTTGAGCCAAAACTCATGGTGCATCCCTCCATATCACACTGGTGTTCCGCTTCTTCATCCTTTAATTTTGTATTGCTGCAGCTACCCAGAGCCTTCACGCCTGAACCACTCTTCCCCTTTTTCTTTGCAGTTGGCTTCTTCTCTTTTACTTTGGTTCCTGAATCTTTTGCAGGCTTGGAGATCCTTTTCCTAAGTCGCGTGCTAGGTCCACCTTCTAGCTCCTCTTCAACATATGAATCAAACTGTCCAACATTCCGCTGACTTCTATCATTCTGATGCCGAGGAGTTTCTTGTTTCTTTTTGCGAGAGGTTTGCTGTTTTGCTAGCCGTTTCCCTTGTTTCCTCTGCTGAGGGGTTTGCCGAGCAGTCTGGGGTTTCTTTTGCTTGCTTCTAAGAGATCTATGCTGCTTAAGAGAAGTATCTTCTACAGAGTCATATGCATCTTCCCTATCCACATGTTTCTTCTGCTTGCTTCTTGGAATTCTCCTAAGCTGCTGATGAGAGTTATCATCCAGTGAATCATATGACTCTGCATCTTCCCTATCAACAAGTTTGGCTTGCTTGCCTTTGGAAATCCTCCGACACTGCTGATGAGAATCATCTTCCAATGAATCATATGAAGCTGCATCTTCCCTGTCAATAAACTTGGCTTTCTTGCTTCTAGGAATCCTCCTATGCTGCCGGCGAGAATTATCCTCTGGTGAATCATAAGAAACTGCATCATCCATCTCAACGAATTTGGATTGCTTGTTTCTAAGTACACTCCTATGCTGCGGCTCAGGATCATCCTCCATTGAATCATCTGAAACAGCAAAATCCCTCTCAATTGGTTTGTTTTGCTTGCCCCTAGGAATTCTCCGATGTTGCTGATGAGAATCATCCCCTAGTGCATCATCCGACACTGCCTCTTCTCTCTGAATGAATGAGGCTGACTTGTTTCCAAGACTTCTTCGGTGCCGCAGATGAGAACTGCCTACTAGTGAATCATCTGAAACTGCATCATCTGACTCATATCGTTTGAAGACTTTTCTCCTAATGATCCTCCTATGCTTTGAATGAGAACTATCCTCTAGCGCATCATCTGACAATGCATCTTCCCTCTCAATGCTTTTGGCTTGCTTTCTCCTAGAGTTACGCACATACTGTCGAAGAGGACTCTGCTCCAAAGAATCACACGAAACTGCATCTTCTCTCTCAAAATATTTGGTTTGCTTGCTTCTTAACACCGCCTCATGGTGCTTATATGAGCTATTCTCCAACGAATCATCTGAAACTGCATCTTCTGTCTCAGTATATTTGACTTTTTTAATTGGTCCAATCCCCCCTGTTGTCTTCCTTTTTCTACTAGACTTTCTAATCACTGAGGTGGTTTCAATTCTGTGAACGTTATCCGGTCTACTCTCAAGATTCACATTTGGCACTTGCCGAGCATGAACAATTCTTTCTTCTTCTTGTTCCTCAGGATCCCATTGTACTAGAAAGGGGTGCACCTGGTTCGACATCCAAACCTTACCACACCATTTTCCTACAACCACCTTTTTCTGTTTGCCAGATCTCCTCCCTTGGGCATTTGGTTTAGTGGGTGAGCTAGCCGGAGAACTACGCCCAAATGCATTGTATATAACAGAATTGTACGGCATCTGCTTTGCGTATAGAGCAGAGCGGCTGAGGATAGCACTGTAGAAAAGATTTATACCTAACTTCACCGCCCAGTCGCCATTAGCAGGCATGACTTCTTCACAATCCAGAGCTGACTGGATCCTCTCCTCATCTTCTTTGGTGGCATTGCAGAACCTGATGTCATTCCAGATGCAATCCATTCCCAGTTCTCCAGCAACTGCCTTTGCTTCAGCCTCTATCCTGGGATACTCTGCACGTGTTTGACATGTTTAAAGAAGTTGTACCCAAAAAAGAGACAATAAAATTAGGACAGAAGCCCACAACCAAGTTCCAGAATATGCAAAACATGCTGATAAATAAAACACTTGAAAGAATCTTTTGGGGAAGAAAGAAAATTTAATCGATACAATGAGTTTAATCATTGAATTGATCTTGTTCCTGTTTATGCTCACTCAATCAAACATTTCAAGTGAGAAGTTTGGCTGGTACATGAAGCCTGTTATTTCTACTTGCAATTATGACACCATACAAACATAATCGAGGAAAAATCCATTTACGCAATAGCATAGGACACAGTAACTTCCAAACTTCGATTTTTGATGCACCACTCCCCTTTCCATCTGCTAATACTTCTAAAACACAGAAAGGGCAGAGCCTAAAATGGAGACTACTTTGCACTAGTTCTTTCCTTTCTCTCTCCGAAAGGTACTCTACAACCAGGCTATAGTAACCTAAAGTTAAGCAACATGCAGGCTAATACATGAGAACCATACAACAGAGGTTATAAGAACATAAATCGACATGGAAACTTCAATACTTAATCATAATCAGAAAATCATTCTCCCTTTCTGCCACAAAATGAAGTTCGAATGGAACTTCATGTTTTCAAAGAAATAACAAAAAATAGAACTGAAAAGGAGGGAAGAGAATCAGATTGGCCATCTTAGGTGTGAATAATTGCCTTGCATGAAATATTTGGCACAAACCTGGATGACAAAGGAGCATTACGTGCACCCCTCCTATTGGCCGAAGTTGCTGTTCCACTTCCATGGCATGCTCAAGACAGAAGACATGCATCCGAGAAGAATCTTCATCACATTTTTGAGCAAAAGGCATATCAGCAAACTTTGATTTTTCAGCACCAAACGGAATTTGGGAACAACTTGAAGTTGCATGCAATCCTGTAACTGGATCTCTTGATGTACCCTCCAAACCATTTGATCTCATAACTGCAAGATTATCAGGTTCAAACACAGAGCTATCAGAAATTTGATTATTCGTAACCTTGAAATTAGGTCTTCCACATTCAGGGTCCTCACAGTGATCAATAATTTGGGGAGAAGCTTCATCCTGACAATCATGTCTTGATGACAAGAGACTGTGACCTTCAGTTGCACCATCACAGGGGAACCGAGAATTGTCACACTGATTCTTTTCTTCTGATGAACACTTCGTTAATATGGTTTCACCAGCATAGAAAGGACCATCCAGTTTAGCTTGATCATCCTCAGAGTCAGAAGAATCTCCATAATTCAAAGCCAATAGGCCAAGAGCAGAAGTATGTCTCCCATTCTTTGCATCTGAAACCACTTCAGTACTTTGATCTACCATCTGAATTTGGTAATCAACAGACTGAACAGGAACATCGTACAGACCATCATGACCACCCCTTTCTGTCCACCCTGCACATAGAAAGAGATACATGTAAGGATTCCTAGCTGCAGTCGAAGTTAAGGAAAATGGAAAAAAAGAAGCATTTGCAACAGAAGTGACAATAATGTTAAGGGAGCCACAAACTTTATCGGCTCAAGATGCAACATACTTGATGGTTCTATTTCTTTTTCTTTCTTTCTTTTTTCTTCTGAGCAGAAACAATGTTGATGGTTCTATTTCAGATCAATATAAAACTAAAGTTAAAAGGAAATAATATATTTCAAGAGTCACGATCTCCTGTTAGAAATACAGATTTATAGCTGTCATCATCCCAAGCACATAGGAGTTCCTCGCATTCTTGCGTTATCTGCCAGTATATTTATTCTTCATTTAATGCTATGCATTCTCTTACTTTTCCCTTTGCAAAATCGAAATATTTTCTTCTCATGAAAAACACATATGAAGATTGTCGAATGGAGTAGAGCACAAAAAAGGACTCAAACTACAGTTAAATACAGAAAGCTGGTGCTACCACAGCAGAGAGGAAGGCCAATAAAGTCATTCAAAGAAATATCTAGACAAGAAAACTCTCTCATATTGAGCAACTAGAACTAAAGAAACAAAAAGAAACATGGTCCATGACCTGCCTCCAACCAGCCAGGGCATAGGCACATCAATATATAACATGAAGCATATAAGAACTCTCAAGCTGACCAACATAGTGAGTAGATCAATCTTCCCACCCATGATTTCACCCTTCAGCAAAAACAGAGTCAACCTCTCACAAACTTAGTTGACCAAAATAACTAGGAGGTTGTTGATGTTATTTCACAAATAAAGCTGAACACCTATGGCTCTGGAAAAGAGTCAAGTGACAGTCTATTGCAATGATCAAAGTATAGATACCAAACTAGAGCTATTGCCAAATGGAGAAACAGTACATATTTCTGACATGTTTATAACAATGGTGTGTCAGTCTGATTTTCACCTGACAGAAACAAATAAACTGTACTTCAACCACAATGCAAATTCATATAATGAAGAGAAGCCAATAACAGAAATTTTCATATGTAACCTACTTGTACGTGAATGTGGCGCAGGAGCTATTCCATTTCCACCAGACACATTGAGCCGGCCACTAGTTACTCCAGACCCGACAGTCCAATCATTGAAAAAGCTACAATCGTTTGACATAAGGTATCTAGCTGCTGGTTCTCTGGGTTGAACAATAGCAACACAAGCAAAGCTCAAAATTCCACATGTGACGCATGAAAATAGTCTTTGATCCGACAAACCATCACCTTGAGTGGTACTTTCTCTTTCAATGTCCGTGTTCAAAGACTGAGAAGTAAGAGTGCCTGGTCCTTTATTTCCATTTAATGAAGAATTCCTGTTCCTTTCATAGAAAGAAGCAAATTTTCCTTTAAATGGATAGAAGCTTTTGATAGGCTTGATTCCGTCATTGCTGCCTAGCATCTTGCTGTCAGAATCTAGGCCTTCAGAGGACTTCATTAAATCCTTGTAATTGTATAAACCGATGGAAAAGTTTGGGTTTGCTCTCACTTGAGATCCAACACGTAAGTCTGAGCAAACTGAAATGTCAGAAGAACTCTGGGGAAGTAGTACTACTGAAGATCCTTGTCCAAGAAATTGAAGTAAGTTATTGTTCTGCATCACATTCTGAACAAATAATTCTTTAACCAATGTTTCTCCTTCACCCTTTTTCTTGTCCTTTAGTCTAGAACTTCGTGGTTTAGTGTCGATGGTCATAGGTAATCTGCAAGGAATAAATTTAATAAACATAATAAGGAGGTTCATGAATTAAGTATTTCTATACCTATGTGTAAATTTAGGAATGTAAGAGACTAATCACCCGGAACTTGAACTCAACATTGAGAAGGTAAAATGTCTGGGTAAAGCTAAAAGGCCAGCTAGTGGTGGCATCATACTACTCATACAATAGCCAGAAGGTGACATACAAATAGTGATTGGACATACCTTGAACATAACGCAAGGGCAAGATCATAAAGCAGCTGGAAATGAGACACCATTGGGGGATAATTGATCGAAGCTCTTCGAATAGCAGCATCTTTAGCAACCCTCAGCCATTCAGGAGTTGCAATGTTAGCTGCTTCTCCACAATTAAAGCCTGATGGAGAAAAACGAAGGATCACATAAGTATTTACATCTGATAAAAACTGTAAATTGAAACTCCAAGGTGTCTCACCATGACTAAATCCTGAATGGTAGGCTCTTGGAAAAGTGACAACAAACTCCCCAGGGTTTTGCACCAACCTGATATGAGAAAACTGATAATATAAGAAACAGAAAATGTGCACTCAGCATAATCAAGAATAAGAGCATGTTACATTGTTAAAGGAAGAAATTCAGAATTCCTTCTTTTTAAGAGGGGCTAAAATGTATTTAAATTTACTTTTAAAATTTAGATTTTGCACCATCACCTCCCTTTCCGCATATTACTTTAACTTAGCACCAATGCCTCATTCTTGAACCCGTTGGTCTTTATTATATCATTTTATTTTATTTTTTTAATCAGAGAAGGAATTGTCCCTCATTCCTGAACCCATTATTCTTTGTTCTTTATTATATCAGTCAAGTTAGACTGCTTCATTGTGAAGTGTGAGCAAATAGCAAAGTTTTTTATAGGACTAAGTAAATAGAAACATAAAATCTAAGATCATTATTTTGCAGCTTATCCATTGAATGCAACAAAATGAAGTTGTACAAAACCCAAAGATAAAACTAATTAGTATAGCAGAGTAGACAGGAAAGATCACCTGCAACATGGAACCCCAGCACTAATGAATACTTCAGGTGACATCACTGTTGTCTTCTCACCCAGAGTCGCAAAAGTTACTGATGAAGACAAAAGAAACAGAATAAGACTCAGTTAACTAACATGTACAGAGACACAAGAACAATATTGTCATCCTGTTCACCACTTTTCAGTAAACTCTATCGACAGCAATAGAAATAACTAAACCCACAAGGGAAACACATATAACAATACGAAAAAGATTGATGATCTAGGTCTCTTTTCTTTTTATTTTGTCAGGCAACTCAACCCACACACAAGTAAGGGACTTCAAACCCAACTATCCATCCCATTTAAAAGGGGAAGAAGACCATGAAGACTGAAAGGCCAATGGCAAAAAAGGTCACATAACCTCACCAGAACCCCAGGTCTTCAGCCTAAGTGATTATCATATTTGACCTTAGAAGTCTCATCAATCACTAAAAAAATTCATCCATAAAAAAGATAAAATTTATATTTTTGATCCTAAGAAAGATTACATTTTGGGAGAGGGTTTGCTCATTTAGTCAAATATGGGTGACAAAGTTTAGAACCACAGATATAGAAGACAAGTTGTGCAATATCTGAAGCAATAACCAAAAAACCTAGGCAGGAATCAATTTTCCAAAGAAAATGAGCAATCTTATTCGACTTGCTGCTATCATGCATATGGAGAACACAGACTAAATTTCTATTGGACTGGGTCATGTTTTAACCATGTTGTACTTAGTGTATGCTTATTAAGACTAAGTTTATGAGACTATCAATCAATCCAACCAACGCATACCAAAAATTGGCACTTACTTATCTCATCCTAGGAAGTTATACAACCCAATCTTACTTCTCTTAAAATGCTACACTTAACAAAGTAGTCCATAAAACTATGATTGACATAGCAAGTGTACAAAGACTACCATCAAGTACTGAACCCTAAAGAAATTAAAAAGAAAAAATACCACCCATGGTAACATTTAAGAAGCAAAAAGCCACAGAACATAAGAAACAGGGGAACTCATTATTTAGTTCCTGGTAAAACATAGCACCAAAAACTCACCCAGAGGATTGAGTTCTCCTCCATATCCATGAACCCTGACTACTTCCTCGAATGCAACGGATGCTTCCCTTGGTACACCATACCAGGTCTTCCCAGCCCCCATGTGCAAGTAATTCAAGCTGTGCAGGTCATGATCCTCCACATGCCAAGCAAACCAACTGAACATCATGGCAATGTACACCATAGGTGACGTGACCCCAGGAATCTCCTCTTTCATGAACCTTAACAATGACCCTTCTGCCCTCGACACCCCCCTCATGTTCCAGGCAGTCTCACCCACCGTCAATCCTTCCCCTGTCTCTCTGCCACCGCTGCTACCACCGTTCTTTTTCGGACTCACAGGAACGAAAGCTGAACCGGGCATGTCGTTAGCGTACTCCACCGAAAAGGGTTTGTCCACAGTGGCCTTCCAGTAGCAAGTTTCCATTTCCAGACTTGAGTGTGGCCCCTTTTTCCCAAATTTCTTCAAGTAATTTTTCTCAAAACTCTTGGCTTTAGCTTCAAATTCGGGAAAAGTATAGTGCTCCCCACTCTGCCACACGGGTCTCTGCACGGGCCGGGGCTTCCTCGGGCAGAACCCGATCTGCTGCTGACGAGTCGTGAATGTGGGCAGAGACTTCGAGCTGGAACCCTCGTTACCCGCGACCCGAGCCGCAAGCGAACGATTGAGGTTGGCAATTGCAGTTTTCTTCGGTGCAGGAGGGACCGGCGGCACGATTTTGCAGATTCCATATTTCGAGGCTTCCTTCTCGATCTTAAAAATGTAGGCAATTGGATCTTGAAACTCGGCAAGAGTAGGGTGGTATTCAGGTGCCAAAGGTAGGGATTTGAGCCATGGAAACACTTCTTGGCTTGGCTCTGTAGGTAAAATAGAAGCTGCCATTAATAGAAAGGGAAATTTTCAGGACAATCGGACTAATCAAACGAAGTCCATTGTAGACGAAAGAGAGAGAACAAAGAGACACAGAGAAGAAGCTGTTCAGATTCTATGCTTCATTTCGTGTTTCTTTTCTCTTTTGTTTTCTCTCAGAGGTGGTTCGGGCTTTTCGTTTGGGGTTTATTTTATTTTCCTCTGTTTTTGGTGCCTTATTACAGAGGAGAAGAAATGGTGAAAATGGTTGATGAGGAGGCAGAGCAAGCGGCAAGTGTCAGTGAGGGTACAGTAGTGAACATGTGATGGGAGTAGCAGTGGGTTTTATTTCGGTTTTGAGAGTCCTTAGTGAAAATTGCCACTGCTTTTTCTATTATTTTCCCTCTTGCCACTTCATTTTAGTCATTGTTTTATCCATTTCGATATTTTAAATAATTCCTTTTTAATGTATTTCTCGGTATTTTTACATGTCTGCTAAATTTTTAACTAAATTTACGCCTGAATCTAAGGTTCTTTTACATTTGTGCCCCTGTCGTTTTCACTTGTGTATTTACTTTTGCGTTTGACTTCTGTTGTCAAATGGAGTACATTTGACCTCAACCAACCGCAGGATATTTTTTGATCTGGACCCAAACAAGAAATGACATGTCAGCATACATGTCTGTGCATTTAACCCACGTGTCGAGATACAATTGGCCACCCATCGATCGTGGTAGGCCACAATGTCTTGTAATTAACGGTAGATAATTTTTTTTTAATTTTGTTTGTTTTTAATTTTTTGGGGGCGACGCTCCTTTTTCTCTTCTGTAATTAAAATCACACTCTCCAATCATTGTGCATGATCTTAAAGCGTGTTTCTTTCAGAGCATCTTCCCTTCTTGAATAGTAAGCGTTTCTATATTTTTGCCCCAAAAAATAATCTTCTCTTTTCTGCCATAAAAAGACACCCATAAAAGCCAAAATTCCATTTTTATTTATTTTGTTCTTTATAAAACTACCCTTCACACAATCTCTGGGTATTTTGAAATGAATGATTACAATTTTTATTTATTTTTATATTAATATAATAAAATAAAATATTTTTTCATCTTATTGAAAAATTCAGAGCAAAGTAAATACTGATATTAATTTTTTTTGATATACCCACAAGTTAATAAAATAATATCACATCATATACAACTCAATAAATCAATAGATATTTGTCTCAAAAACATTTAGAATGCCAAGAGTATTACAATAAGACTGGTAGAAATATGAGGTTTTAATATAGTTGGCCGTGCATTAATTATTAAATGTGGATTATATTTGGTACTAATCAAGAATATTTCTATAAAAGTGAACCATTGACAAAAGTTGTTGCCAGTGGACGATGGCATGTGCATGCTTCTTTTAATTTGCTAGCAAGCACAACCAGAATTTTCTTTATTCCACTCTCAGTGAAGCCATTTGGAATCTTTTCCCAGCTTCTTTTCTCCCACTTGCTGGGATTTTTGCTTTTTGGGCTTTGTTCTTTTAGTAGTTATGACCTAAGTTTCAGCTTAATTCAGAAAATGCAAGTTAATGAATGAGAGAGCTGCCGTAAACTAATCAGAATGTATTCTGAAGTGTCATCCAATGATGGATAGTTGAATCTTGGCAAAAGATGACAGTTAACATCTTTACAAGATGAACATATCAGTTTCTACTCGGTAACTTGGCTTTTGCTCGAACCGGAATGGGCTGAAAGCTCGAGGGAAACTGGGCAGTGGTCGCTCCCGTAGAATCCTGCAAAGAATGAATTCGCAATTTACACCATAAGTATGCTGTATAAGAAGCAAGAGATAAAGCAACTTAAAAGCAGTTCTGAATCTTTGCATGGCATTGAATAATACGACCGAGTTGCACCTTCTAACTCAATCCCTTTTCCGTGCATTTGACATGCAACAATCCGATCTTTGAGTTGTTCTGAAACTATGAAATAATCGATTCTCATCCTTTTCCCTCGATACCTGCACCAAAACAACTCTCTCCGTGTATCTCAACCTCAGGTAGGTAAACTATTTCCATCCAGAATACAGTGATTCATGTCAGACATCTTTATAAAATATTTTTCCACAAACTTGTACTTACTTTCCGATGGGGTGTCCAGACCATGAAAACCCACTTTCCATGTCCTTCTCTTTGTGTAGGAATCGGTATGCATCTACTAGCTTTCCCCTAACCATAATCCACAGAAAGTTAAATGCTTTTCAAAGGGAAAGATAAGAAAAAGACAAACTCATACTTCAAAGCAGGTAGATGGTTCCATGAATGATGAATGGATTTCCATAAGATGATGATAGGGGAAGCAGCAATGACTATATGTTGGAAACCAGAGAAATGCAAATCTTCTTGGAGAGGAGAAGATAGACTACGGGAAGAATTAAAGAAGAAGTTGCCCATTTGATTCACTTTCCAACTTAATCTCATGCAAATCAAAACATAGAAGCAAAGATTTTCCAACAGAGTCAAGTACTCACTCTTTCAATATCCCACCAAACCGCCTCCTCTCAGCCAAGGTAAATCCAGGCTGCCCCCAATCCTGCATCCGAAATGAATTAATTGCAACTCATCTTGCTAGTTGCTATTTATATATATTAAGCACGCTATATAATTCCAAACTAGAGTTGGCAGATTAAGAGAAATGAATAAAACCCATTTTCTTATCATCACAATCTCGGATTTGATGATAGCCTCTGGCGGTCATAACAGTTGTAACTTTTAAAGAGCACTATTTTAGTCCTAAAACCTACAACAGTCTATCAAGACAGATGAAAATCTATTCAATGAAGTGATTGCATAAACATTAGAAAGGAAAGGTGTCATTCATTCAACAACTCACTGCCTAGCTCTAGTATTTTTAGTAATTTTGGTATTGATAGACAAGTTTATAAGATACGTATACAAATCAAAGTTGAATTTCCAATGTTCACTCAAAGAAGATTCGGTACAGCACACCTCTTTGTTTGGAGGAATGTAGCCATTAAGCTTTGCTGCACTGAAAAATTCTGGATGGCTCACATCAATCTCTTCATGGCTGCATAAGCAAAGTACGAGTTCCTTTATGATCATACTAACCTAGCTCAAGTAAATTGCATAAAACAGATAATATTTGTGTTAATTGTTTCTGAAAAGCAATAGATTTCCAGAAAGAATTAATCAATGAAGCGTTCTTGACAAACCAAATGCACCTCACGCAACAAATTTGGAGAGATGCTTGGTCTTACTCATCATCATCTCAACAGGAAATCAGCATGCATGTCCAGAAAAAAATTAAAGTCATGTTGGCAGCCAGTTCCTAGCCGCTTTTATATGACTTCAGCTCAACTAGCCAGAACATGGTGAGAGAGAAAGGGAGTGAGGGAGAGGGAGAGAGAGAGAGAGAACTCTATACAATTACAAACAGTTGAAAGAGGAAAATGCAGAATACATGAAGAGCCTCCTCCAACAAAACCTCACTTATATAGTCCCAAAAAGGGGGGGAGAAAATGAAAAAGAAGCAACCAGCAACTGACCTGACATTCAAATCACCGCACCATATAAGAGGTTTGTCTGCAACTTGCACAACAAACTCCAGAAGCCTTTTGTCCCATTTCCTTCTTCTTGGAAATGAGTTTTCCTCCTCTTTCCAACCATTGTTTGGTGCATATGTATTCAGCAAATAGAATGACTCAAATTCAACTAAAATCACCCGACCATCTGGTTCATGCTTTGAAGCTAACAATAGAGAACAAGGGTGCAAATCACTATCTTCTGTTGTGCAAAGAGGAATAGGTGCAATGTTTAAACAACAGATATTTGCCACTACAACAATTTGCAAAGACTGACAGACATTTTACTCAAACATAGAAGCCCAAAATGCATTCCAAGCAAATATGCACAAAGAGAGCACAACTAGAAAGCTATTCGATGTTCTCTTCCTTCATGAACTGTTTCATAGGCCTTAACATGTCTGCCAACAAAAAAGAAAGACTGCTAAACAACCAAAGAAGAGCAAGAATGAGACAAAGAGGAAACTGAGAGGTGTTTCACTGTACTTCAAGACATCTGAAAGCAAGTCATTACCAGATTTTACATTGAATAGAAGGAGGCGAAAATTTCTGTCATACAAAAAGCAGTATAGCTGACTGGATTAGAGTACCACTCATTCAATAACATCATAAGAATTTGCTAACAAGAGCCTCCAACTTGGTCTATGTTCATCAGTTTGTGGCTTATTTGTAGTAACAAATAATAACATTAATGAGAAATAAATTAGCATGACTTCGAAGAACATGTTGAGAACCTTAACCAAGATATTTATAGTTCCAAAACAATTTTTCTTTTTCGAGCAGAAACAAGTTTATAGTTCCAAAACAAGTCCTGTCTGTAGCATTGAACTCCTTTAAATTGATCTACTTTTTCTGAAAGCAGTCATAAAATATTTAACGAAACATAGATAATCACATACACTGAGAAATGGAATAAGATATCACAAAATACTTTGATAAGTTGCAGTAACCCAAGAAAGTAAGAGCGACATATTCTGAAAACACATGAAAGCCTAAGTTTCAATAAAACAAGGATGCTTGCAAAGCTAAGAGGTTTTCCATGTTGTGGACATGACAAATGAAAGATTGTAAATGAACCTGTTTTGTCAAGAGAGAAATAAACTCTTTTGTGCTGAAAACACTTTTTCACTAACAATGCAGTCCCTGCATACTTGGAATCTGCAAGAGACCACCAAATTTGATAATTGCGAAATGGTGGACTTGATAGAGCACGCATGAGAATCTGCATGATTAGAAAAGGCCTGAGTCAATATTAGAAAATTTGGCCTAAAAAAAGTCATGTGCACTAAATTGATGTGAAAATGTTGTTTGGCATACACATACAAGATCAATATGATATATCTTAAAACAGCAGAAAAAGATGCTATCCAGCATGAATAATGGGGCTTGTCTATACACAAGGCAACCTGTGATATTATCCATTGCTTCCATTTAATCGACTTGCAGCAAATCATTACTTGCAATTGAATAGAGAAATCTTTCAGACAGTAGACACTTACTGGATGAAACAACGCAAAACAGAACGTGTTAAGTCTTTCACAATATTCTGGGAGAAAACAAATTTATGAAATTACTGGAATATTGTCAATAAACTAAACCCTGAAGCTTCTTTCCAAAGACTTGATAATGGAATGAAGATACAAAAGGACCCTTATCAGAGCTAGCCATATACATTTGAGTCATGATGACTATCCTAATCATTCTACTGGCACATCAGGTTAGAAAAAAAAAAAGAATTAAAATGCCTTGGCATATGATTGTGGCAAAGTAGACATAAATGTCCTAAATGTGACAAGGTACAAGGAAACTAAAACCTCATCAAGGTACAACGGAACTAAAACCTCAACAGGTATAATATAAAAAATTTAAGTCAACACTAGAAGGCATAGAAGAATTGCGGCATGCTTCTTTGGATGAACTAAACACAATCATTTCACAGGCAGTAGTAGGAAAACAATTTTACCTGCTTTTCCTCACGGGAAGAGCTTGTGTCATCTTTCAACTCTGCAGGGTTTTTAGGCGCACCCTTTGGACCAGCTGCAGGCATCCTTACTTCCTAGAAGAATTACGCGAAGGACGTAAACGTGCAGACAACAAGAGTTATCTAAACACACATAAACGAGATTGGCTCAATGCATGTACAATACTCTAAAATTCTCAGCGTCCAGAAGGCTCCCAGTGCAAAACATGCTAGTACTTCACATTAAGGAAGTAGCCCAACGATAACTAGAAAGAAAAATATAGAGATAAGAACAGAAATAACCATTTACTAAACAAAACCCGAATAAAAATCGCATCAACTCTAAGGAACCCCAGATCACCAAATTTCCATCAAAGACAGACTAACATCCACCTCCCATGTCACAAAACAACCCCTAAATGCGCACTTCAGCTGACAAAATTTGTCAAAGTCCGTACGTGCAAAAACCCAGCAATTAAAAGAGAGTCACCTGTATAGCAATGACATCAGGGTCGAGATCAGACACGAACTTGGAGAACTCAGGCCAGTTGTTTTTGACTCGAAGAAGCAAACTGTTGGCATTCCACGTTAGAAACTTCAATGGCTCTTTCTTGTTCTTGTCTTCTGGTATCTCATTGGTTTCCCCTCTTTCCTTTTCAGAATGTGAAAGAGAGGGTTTCTTGGCTGAACCATCCTTCTCTACTGGTTTAAAAAATCGTTTCATCCCTTTCACTTCACCACAGCACAGACTCAGTTTCCTGCTCCAGTTAAATTAATTATAATTACATTCCTCATGTAATATATTTCTGGGTACCCGCAATTGTCAGCTTAAATTACTTTAGTTGTGAGTAGAGCTGATCACGGTTTGGGTTTCATTTTAAAATATCGATTCAAAATTTATGATTAAAATAAAAAAAATTTGAATCGTTAAACTGTAATTTTAATTAAAATTTAATTAAAAAATAATTCAAATTTCGATTCATAAGTAGTTCAAATTTAAATTTGATTTCGATTCATAGGCGATTCAAGTTCAGATTCGATTTAAATTTCAATTCGATTCATATTTAGTTCAAAATTAATTTAAAAAAATTAGTATTTAATATTTTAATTATAAATTTTTAATAAAATTAAAAATAAAAATATTTTTATTTTTATTAAAAATATATATTTTAAAATTAAAATTAATTTTTAATAATTTTTAAATTAAATTTTTTAATATTTTAAAAATCAATTTAATTAAAAAACAAATCGAAATCGTAGATTTTGAACCATCGGTTTTAATTTTGATTCAAAATTTACATAAATTATAATTAAATTATTTTTAAAATAATTTTAATTACAATTCAAAATCAAAACGGTTTATATCGATTTGGATTCGATTTAAAATTTTACTGTTATCATTCAATTTACCGGTTTGAACCGCTCAGGTTTAGTTTTGAGGTGTACCGGGTCTTCTAAGTCGGGTTTGCTGTAACCCCGAGCCCCGGAGCCATTCAGACGGCGCCGGTATCGGGAGCAGCTATGGTAATCTGAGATAAGTGGCGCTTCCGCTGTGACAACCGGCTAGTCGTCAGCCAATAAAAAAGGGGCTCTCAAGGTAGTTTGCAGACGGCCCGTATAACAAGCCCAGTTACAAAGGCAAGACGGTGGCCCAATCCATTTCGACTTGGCAGTGGAACTGCACTGTTTAATCAAGTTAATGGTTTCCTTTGGCCCGATAAGGGCCCATTTTTCATTTTGTAATGAACCCGATTCGTAATGAACCCAACACGACCCACTTAAACCGGCAACCCAACCACCGGATTCTGTGGTGCGCAATGCACATCCCGATTGCGGTTGTGGTGTTAACGGTGGATAAGTTGGGGAAACAAAACCGTTAATAAGAAGATTGCCAAGCCATATAGTTCACGTAGAAGGAAGAGAAACGAAGAGAGATGGCATCGAGGAGTGTCTCTCCTTCCTTGACCACGTTTTCTTCTTCAACAGCTCCAATTTCTCGAGCCAAGATCTCCATTTTTAAGATCAAACCACCTAGTGAAAAGACCTTATCGTCGTCATTATTGCCTACAAATATATGCGTTAACAGAGCAACAAAAGCTAGAACAGTGATCACGAGACACAGTTCCAGTGGAATTACTTGCTCAGCTTCTTCTTCTACTCTTCCGTCAGCTCTTCTCTTCGACTGCGACGGTGTGCTTGTTGATACCGAGAAAGACGGGCACAGAATTTCGTTCAATGACACTTTCAAAGAAGTACTTGTTCTCTTGCTTTTGAATGTTTTCTGTTTCAGTTTTAAGCTTTACGCGTCTTCATATTTGCGTGACCAGTTTAGTGATTCATTGGTATCATACGAGCTCGGAATTTGAGCTTTCTTAACTCTTTTTTGTGAATCCATTTCTTAGTCGAGCTTTTCACTAATCTGAACCTAGGAAGATATGGAACTCTAGCAGTAGTTGAACTAGTTGATTTTTATAGTCTGTAACTTAATTAACAATGTAGGCCATATATTTGTTTCATGCTCTTTATTTTCTTGGGATCAAATGGAGAGAGTTGGAACTGTGATACTTAAAATATTTGCCTTGTGAGTTAAGCATACAGATGTCTCAGGAAGTATAACTATACATTTTGATTGACTGCACAGAGAGAATTGGGTGTTACCTGGGATGTGGATTTGTATGGCGAGTTGCTCAAAATTGGAGGTGGAAAAGAAAGGTAGGAATCATTTACAGCATTTAAAGTTATATTAGTCTCACAATCTTGCAGTTTGAGTTCATCAAGACAAGTAGCAAGGAGACTTCAGTATGTGACTCAATGTCCAATCTATTGAGGAACATTGAATTTTGTAGTTATATTTAACTGATTCTTATCTATCCAGGATGACAGCTTACTTTAACAAGACAGGTTGGCCAGAAAAAGCTCCCAAGACTGAAGAAGAAAGAAAGGAATTCATAGCTGGGCTTCACAAGAGAAAGACAGCATTGTTCATGGCCCTAATAGAGAAAAAACTACTACCTTTACGGCCGGGTGTTGCAAAGTATGTTACTGTCTTATATCTTGTCAAATGCTAGCATAAACACTATTTGCTACTTAGTTGAGTTAAAATCTTGCTTTTGTTGTTTTAGAAAGTTGAACTTGCAAAAGAAAATAGATCTGGAACACACATTGGTTGATGAATAACAATGGGTCTTTCAACCAAGTGGTTTCTGTAGATGCAATCTTTCAACAGAGAAGATTTATCTACCTTGAGATAAGTTACCATGGGAGACATTCCCTGATAATCAATAAACAAAATCTAGTCAGTGGTTTCATGTGATACGTATCTCTGTCTCCTGGAGAAGTCATAGTTGATATCCTTTATCTTTGATCCAGTCCAGTGTGCTATGCTTTTATGGCCTAAAACAAATCGATAACCTACTGATGGCCTATATGTTTAGATTTTGGAATTGGAAAGTTTCTGTCTCATGATGCATGTTTTCCATGTTCAAGTTAATCATGTATCATTTTCCCAATAATGGAATATTTTAATGGTGTTTGAAAATCTTTATTGTATAAATACCACTTAGCATTGCATGTTTCATTGTTCTATTTTCCAAATGTGAGCATGACTATATAACAAAACTGTCCTTTGAGTTGGGATGGGTTGGTTCTTTCTCAAAGTAATTCCAGACATCAAACCGTCTGTTTATTTAGTTTCTCTTATTAAATTATACAGGTTGATTGATCAGGCTTTGACGAAAGGAGTCAAAGTTGCTGTCTGCAGCACATCCAATGAGAAGGCGGTATGCAAAATCAGGTTCTATGACTGCAGTTGCTTGTTGTATTGGTTTACTGAAACTTAAGATAGAATCTGGAAAATTGTACTTGCTTACAAGTATGCTCTCGGAAGTTGCTCATAGGAGGACAATGTGACATGTCCAAGTTCCACTAATTCAAGAATGTCATTTCCTCTCAGATATATGCACTTGAATATTGATTCCTTCATTCAATATTTTTAAGGATATGATCAAAATTACATAATTTTTGTAATGCAATTCAATCAGATTTTGCTGAAATATATGATGGGACAATGTGACATATCCAAGTTCCATTAACTGAACCATAAAAGTTGATGTCAGGTTTCTGCCATAGTTTCCTGCTTGCTGGGACCTGAACAGGCAGAAAAAATCAAGATATTTGCAGGCGACGTGGTTCCACGCAAAAAGCCTGATCCTGTAAAATTCTGCATCCTTCTTTGTATTTGTACTTCAATTTAGAGCAGTCTCTCGGCTCTTCATCTAATGATATTATTTAATTCTATTTTCCGTAACCCTCCACCCTTTAGTCTCAAAATCAGAACTGAAATTTTGGACATAGATTTCTAACTGTCTTGCCTTGTGGAAGTAATAAAATGTTCTCCATTTTACTTTTTCCAGTAACAAGGAGACTCTTTCTAAATGGCTAGAATTGGATAAAAAGCCCCTTCACTTTTAAATTAGTTTGCATTCATTTACTACTGTTTTCTTTCTGACATTGAATCTATGTATCAGGATGCTTGTTTGCTTCTAAACTTTGCTTATCCTTCTTGACAGGCTATCTATGTATTGGCAGCCAACACTCTAGGCGTTGATCCTTCAAGGTATTCCATAATAACAGAGCCCTGATGATATTTAATTTTATGAAAACTATAAAAGGAGGTTGAAGAAACAGTTCTGATCTATTAAAAAAAAAAGGTTCAAGAAACAGTGCACTTTCAGAATGAAATCAAGAGATCCTTCAATCTTTTGCTATCCTATTGCAAGTTATTCTGAAGTTTGTAACTCCTTGTCCAAGCAAGTTAATTAGTTTTCATATGTGTTTCATCTTAAACAATCACAATACTTAATGTTGACATTCAGATCTGTTTTGCTTAAATTATTTGTACTCATGAAGAAAACAAGTTTGACAGGACTTTTGTCTTTGCAGTTGTGTTGTGGTAGAGGACAGTGCCATAGGACTTGCAGCTGCCAAAGCTGCTGGAATGAAGTGTATAGTAACAAAGAGCGGGTAACTAACATCTTAACTATGTGAAGAACAATTTTTGTAAGCCAATTCTTTTCTTTCTCTGGCCTTTCTCCGTAATGCTTTATCCATGAAGAATAAACCTGGAAGATATCATAAATATATGAATGTTGCAATATGTATTTGCATGACTTGAGAATCGTGCTATGGATAGACTAAATGGGGTGAGCTTTTGAGCTTTATCTACTCAAAACATCACATTAACTTTTGTTGCACATACATAGTTGGTGAAGCCTTTCTAACAAATAAACCACTTCTTAAAGATTACTGGAAAGAAACCGAATCATCTGTTATAGTCCATGGTTCTGTCACACATTTCTTTACTATTTGGCTCAAGTTACTGTGCTTTCTTCATAAAATGTATGAACCAGAACTTTTGCAACATTTCATGCTTGATCTCTGAATGCAGTTACACAGCTGCTGAAGACTTCCTGAATGCAGATGCAGTCTTCGACTGCATTGGAGATCCTCCAGAAGAGAGATTTGATTTGGCATTCTGTGGAAGCCTTCTTGAGAAGCAGTATGTTAATTAACCATAGCATTTAATTGTTTGACTCCTCCAAGTTGCGTTTCATATCCTTTCCATCAATTTTTTACTTGGCTTTATTTAATGGCCTAGTCATTTTATTCTCTGCTATCAACTAAAGTAATTCAAACATAAGAATATACATTTATGATAGTATGACCAAAGTATATTCCACAGGGCTTCTAGCGAGAGATTTTTCAAATAGTAATCTACAAGTCCTATGTTAAATGTTGATAAGATTGATGTATCAAGTTTCCCTGAACAAGAAGTTAGATTTTGTGAGAGGTCTCCTTATCTTTTTACATGTTTACTCAAAGAAAGCTTTAACTCCGAAAGTGTGTCAAGCAATAGAGATTGAGCATGGTGCTTCTCCACTGTTCAGCTCGCATGCAGCCCAGGGATTGTGGTGAGCAAATGTTATCTCACACTAGAGATAGTCATGTACACATTTGATCATAGAATAATTTGATCAAACTCTTAAGTAATTCTTGTTACTATGGCACAGACATTTGAAACCGTAAAACCATCCAAGTGAGACATGGAAATCCAGTGGACTTAATCTGGTTGGTTCTTATTGGATTTTCTTGTGAAGTTGCTTAGGCAAGATGACTTTTTGCCGAATTTGCATACCAGTTCTACTTGTACCCATGTCTCGCATCTTTGCTGTAGCTTGTTGTAAGATGAACAAAGCAAGACATTGATTGTTATTTTTAATTTGATCAAATACGGTAAATCTGAATTGATGAATCTGACATCATAAATTTCACTCGACTTATATATCAATATTATGGTGTTAAATCTTCTTATCCATCATCCACAATATTCATGTTTCATTAACTCAACAAAAGAGCAAAACTTGACATAGATATTACCCATGCTGGTACTTACTGCAGTAGTTGTGCCATGGAACACTTCTCCAGCTGCAACCTTAATGTACTGAGTGAATGATTCCTGCCTGCAACAGATCAAATCTTAGGTGCCCATTTGGTGGAAGAAATGAATCTATTTTCTCTATTCCTTTCATTTTTCTACGGTAGAAATGGAAGCCCAATTGAATATCTATCTAATTTGGTGACTTGACTTTGTCTGTAAGGGGCCTTCAAAGTCCGCATAGGAATGGAAAACAACCCAAATTTACCTGTTGAATCCAATAATATCACTTGAAGTCAAATCAACCCACAAAGTTATTGATCATCAACCTTGTTTTGATGATTCATTCTCAGATCTTACTTCACCGGGAAACTATGACTGTTCATATATTTTTCTAAATTTGGTTGTCATAGAAATGTCTCAAAATCAAATAACACTAATTTTTGATATTACCATCGTCACTATAAATTAATATTGAAACTCTACAATTGTTCTCTTGGTTGTTTTTGCATTATCCTTAAGACCCACCGGCTACTCGGCTAGCTAGCGATATGGGGCACCCATAGCCATTGACGACCTGGTCACATGCCCCTGGGCTTCTCTCAACGGCTACTCTCTGGTTGAAAGGGACGATCCACTGCAACCTTTCAAAGAAAGTTTGTTCTTTTGTTATTCACAATATATCGTTTTGTCTCTTCTAAGGCCTTAACATCCAAAGCCAAAATGGTTGGCTTTGTCTGCTTTTCATGCATCAACTCGTCTCTCTTACTTCCTTCTCTGACAGTTTCGTCTGCTTAATGCTCATGAGCTTCTGGCTTCAAATTTACATGGCTTTTTAAGATTCTTAGATTGATGCATTAGCCCCAATAAAATCCTCGTTGAATGAAATAAAACAATAATTAAAATACATTAAAAAAGAGAGAGAAGAAGAAGAACAAAGAAACTATGGTTTTAATTTGATTCCTCTTTCTGCTTCTTCTTCTTCCTCCTGAAAACGACTTCAGTGTCAAGTCCAAAGCCATCGACCCTCTTCACCTCCACCAGCTCCGACCCTTTGAACAGCTCTACCAGAGGCCCCACGCTGAATAGATCATTGGCCGAGTACTTATCAGCCCGCCGGGAAAGCGTCACGTGGAGCACGCACACCCCGCCGGGCTTCAACGTCCGTTCGATCTCTCCGACGAACTTGTCTGGGTAGAGAGCGTGATCGAACGTGTTGGAGAACTCGAAGTCGAAGGTGGAGTTGCCGAAGGGCTGCGCGTGGAAGTCTCCCTGGAGCACAAGCGGCGGGCAGGCCACTAAGTCCATTCCCACTGAGCGGGCTACCCCGACCAGCCTCAGCGCCGCTACTTCCTGGCCCACCCGTGCTCCGATGGAAAGGGCCCTGGACTCGTTCGTCAAGAGTCCTCTTCGCTTTAGATTCTCGAAGAAACCGGCGAAGACTCGGACCTTGCGGTCCCAATCACGTGTCATCCATACTTTCCGGAGTTTGGGGTTCCGCGTTTTGTTCAGTTGGTGCTGAATGTACTTCTCGTAGGAAGAGTAACCTTTCCGGATACGGAGGTCGGTGGAGGACTCCTCAGAAGGCGGTGTCACGGCGAGCTCGAACGTGGTTTCCCTCCGATGGTGATGAGACCAAGAAGCCAAGAACAGTAGAAGGAAAAATAACGAGAGAAAAAGAGAGAGAAGGAAGGGTTTGAGGAGAGGCAGTTTGGTGATGGTGATCATGTTCATGCTTTGCATGAAACAGCGAAGGGGAGAGAGAGATGCAAGCAACAATGGCAGTGGGTGAGGATTCCGTGAAGCCAGTGGGTGTCTTTTTGTGGGTCTTGTGATAGAGACTAAAAAGCTTTGCTGATGAGGTGGGTATACAGTGAAAGGAGAGGCTTGGTTTTTGAACTATGAACTCTCAAGGGGAGAGAAACTTCATTAATGTTGGAGGAGGAAGCTTTGGTCTCTTTACTGCCAGTTCATGCCTTTGCAAAGCCGCAGCCACAACCAAAGTCATCGTGAGCTCCGCGTTTTGTCTTTCTGGACAACGATAATTACGCTAAAAAGAAATTATAGTAACTAGTAGGAGCCATTTTTTCACTGATTTGAATCTTTCGCTCCTTCTTTAAAAATATAATTTTTACTATTTTTTATTAATAAATAAATAACTAAATAAAATTTATTTTATTTATTTCTTTTGTTCAACTAATTACATATCAACCTCTCTCCAAAAAAATGAATACAAAATTTTGGAAAGATAAAAACAAATCATATTTAAAAAAAAAAAAGGCAGAAGTACTTTCAATCCTGTGAGGGTTTCAATAACACATTGATTTTCTTTTTAAACTTTTTCTTTGATTAATGCTTTCATAATTTCTACATCTAACCCTATAAAAAAATGAGCTATAAAAACAGTTATAAGACATATAAACCCTTTTAATTAATTAGAAAATTAATACTTAATTAATTTCATCCAAAAAGACACAATAGATAAGAATGTTATAATTAATTTTTTAATTCCAAGAAGCATATGAGCTCATTGTTCCATTACCGCTTCCGAGGGGATAAAGTGCCCCTTGAGCTAATCAATAAAAGTGAGATTTGACCATTAAAATATGTATGAAGCTAGAATTAGACAAAAAAAAACCCAAGAAACTCGGTGATCCGTGAATCCTTTAAAACACAGTTGGTACATGATCAAACAAATTAAATAATTTGGTGTAATCATTTTTGTCAACCGTGATAGGCCCCCATAAGGCCACGGGTGCCTAGTAAACTGCCCACATTCCTCATAAATTTCTTTCATGGCAATTTCATCCACGTTTTCTGCTAATACAATGAAAGTGCTCCTCTTGTGATATTCTCTTGCTAAGGAATGATACTCGCTTTACAAGACCTTTTGGGATTAGGAAACTACACATATTTTCAGTTGAGCGTATGTTAATCTTGAAGCAAACATGTTGACAATCCAGAGCACAATCTAGACATGGCCACAGCTTTGATCATGTTGGACTTAGCTGCATCCAGCAATGGGTCTGTCTGGAGAGCCTTTTCAAAACAGAACTTGGCTTCCTCCCAAAGACCCTCGGCAACAAATACAAGACCTAGGTTGTTAAATGCAGGAGCATAACCAGGCTGCAGTTCAAGTGACTTCGTAAACATGGCTTTGGCCCGTTCGTATTGTTTTTGTTGACGGAACAGATTCCCAAGGTTAGAAAATATGGAGTGCGCCTGATCAGTTGTGGCCAATGCCAAGGCCTTCTTGTATACGTCTTCAGCTT
This sequence comes from Moringa oleifera, assembly GCA_021397835.1. Classification (NCBI taxonomy): domain Eukaryota; kingdom Viridiplantae; phylum Streptophyta; class Magnoliopsida; order Brassicales; family Moringaceae; genus Moringa; species Moringa oleifera. The sequence goes on along the minus strand of JAJFZO010000344.1, from coordinate 7,498,537 downwards.
GTGATGGCTCCTCTGATAGTTGCAGCGCAATACCTAGCCAATGGTATTAACACATAAGGGCAGTTGTGGATTATCCAACTAAAAAATCCTGACTAGAAGTGCAAAGTGGAAAGGGATCTGTGATTAAATTTTACTTACCAAGAGTTGACCACACACAGCTGCATTCTTTAAAACGAGCAACTGCTGCCTTGAGGTACTTCTGTGCTGCTTTATATTGTTGGGAACAGAGGCTATGAAGACCAAGCTGATGCCACTGCACAGCATCTTCTGGATCCTCTGCTATTGCCTGATCATATAGATTCAATCGAAAAAGATTAAGACCCATTTTATAAAAAGATGCAAATATGACAGTACCATCATCCAAAGACGAGAGATACAACCATCGGACCTTTGAGCCTATCAGTCATGTTAAAGGATGTCTCTTAACAGACCAACTGGCATGGCTCACCCTTTCTAGTAGATAAAGGGACTTAGAAACAACTTACTGCAGAACCAAAGGTATACAAGAAGATCGAAATACCTGTTTTAAACTGTAGACAGCACGTTCTTCTACTTCTGCCAACTCATTCTGCTCCGTTTCAAATGCAGCAGCAATTTCATGTTGGGCTTTATGAACCATGGCAAGTCCTGCCCATGCAATGGGAGGCTCAATAGGAGCAGAGTCTGGTTCCCTTAGTATTGAAGCCATCTCATTTCCAGCCCAGGACAACTGTTCACTCGGATCTTGAGACCTTTCAGCATCTTTGATTCGATGAACAGCAACAGCATATCGAGTAGACATACAATTAGGTTCTAACTTTGCTGCCTGAAGAAATAACATGAGAAGAGCAATTCAGCTTATTAAAGACCACTACATAAAATGAGTAGAAGGATAAATCCATGATAGAAAAGACATGCATCACTGACTAAAGTAGTTATGAGCTTTTGCCATAATGAGTTCATATTAAAAACCAAAGATAGTTTACTTTTCTATTTCTCTTTTGATAGAAGATGGTTCGTATTTTTATTATTTTGGAACACAGTTGAAGCAATAGCAATAAGCCATGAGCACCTTCTCCAAACACTTGCTGGAACTTCTGTGGTCACCAGTCATACAATACGCATTAGCAAGATTCACCCATGTATGTGCTGCTTTGGGATCTGCTTTAAGTGCAGCCAACAAACAGTCCTTCGCAACATTGACAGCTGCAATCTTATCTGCACAAGCACCTTCACCAGCATTTGCTCCAGCACCTGAGAATTTAGTGAGACGGAGCCCTTAAGCAGGTGGTCAATAACAGTTAAAACAAAGTAACTTCCACAGCAAAATGGAACCATCTGTTAAAACGAAAAAGAAAACACACGTTGAGAAAAAGTGTCAGAATGATAGAGTTCCGCGACATAGAGGCAAGCGAAAAGCATACCTGCAACAACAGAGCCATATTTGCACAGGAGAAGGGTAGCGTAGTTGATTAAGGCAGCAGGATGGTTTTGATCCTTGAGGATCAAATCTTGAAAACATTTTTCTGACAGCTCCAAATTTCCACTGGAAGATATTTTATTAGTAACACCAACATAAAAGCAGAATAATGAACAGTGACAAACACACCAAATCAGTCACCTGAAAGCAAATGAAGAAAATTAAAAAATTACAGGAAGGATGCATTATGATGCTTCACATAAGGGAGCTCTACAGTACCAGGTCTCACAGAATTAACCTGAAAAAAACTTGCAGAAATCTATCTGTCCTATCATATAGAGATGAACTCTTCTTAAAAAGAACATTTTACAAATACAAGGCAATATGACCTGAAGTTTTCAAGAGTTTGCTACGCAACACATCACTGATGCCCTTCATTTGCATTCTTTACCATGCCGAGATCAGTATTTTGTCAACAACTTTCAGAATGAATAGCTCAATTCCAACAATTGCAAAAAAAAAAAGGTGCACATACTTCTAGGACGATAACCAGTAAAATTTTCTAATATGTTGAGGTAATTTCCCCAACAATAATGATGATGCAAGGACCAGCTACCTGAAAGCAATGGGTATTTTCAGATATGAAATATTCTAGCTTTATCATAACTTAAGTACTGCTATTAGTAATTTATACTTGAAATCTATACACTCTGTTTCTCTTTCATATGCATATTAGAGGGTTTCTATTCCTTGCACCCAACAATGGCATTTACATAACACTGCTTAAATTATTCCATCTACTCCCAATGTCAGCATTCTGTCATTGCCTGCCAAAAATATACAAATTCTGCATGTAAATTAGTATTTCAGACAACAAAGACATGAATGGGTGAGTACACAGTCCAACACTGCATGTAAAATAGTATTTCAAACCCAAAGACAGGAACAGGTGAGTAAACAGTGTTAACACTATTTAAAAAGAAAATCCTAACCTTTGTAGGTAAGCAACCCCAAGGTTTGCTAGACAATCATAATTTCCGGGAGCAAGAGCCAACAAAGACGATAAAACTGATATAGCACTCTAGAGACAAGAAAAAAGACCATATCAGATCATCAAATGAGATGGGTACTATTCCAAACAACAACAATGGCATGGTACATATACCTGCAGACGGCCTGTTTTAAGAAGTATTAGACCTAGGGTGTTCCATACAGCTGCTTGTCTAATATCTGATTGCATTGACTCCTTCAATTTAGAAAGAATTTCCTCAAGCTCCTCAGGTTCAAGTTCTTTATCTGAACTGTTATCCCCTGCACCTTCTAAAAGAATACACTACAGAGTGACAAAAACTATCAGAGTTAGAAATGATTAGATATAATCACCAGGTTCATACAAGTATACAAGCAAATAGAGAGAGAGAGAGAGAGAGAGAGAGAGAGTTTGCATATGACATAAGGACATAAAGATAATGCACCTGTGCATGGTGAATTTGAACTAATGAAAGCAACTCAGGCCGAGCAATCTCTGCCTCACAGCGCGTTAAGATCTCCGATGCCTTCTCATACGCAAAAATTGCCTAAAAGATTTCCATTCTTAAATGATGTTGGTAATGTAAGCATATTACTCAAACATATAATTAGGCCAATTCAAAAGCTACCTTTTGCGGCTGACCCAATCTTTGATACATTAAGCCAAGAATGAAATGTGCATGAGCATTTTTTGGCATCTTCCTTGCAACATGTACCAAACCCTACAAGCAGGTATTGAGTATGTCAATGTCATCCAATGGCATGTATGTGCTTTTACTTTTCTTTTCTTTTTGTGAATAGTTGATCCTAGAGGACATGGGAGACAAAAACTCTGTAACATCAAAGTTGGATGTCAAACATGACACAACAGGGGCACGTCGATGGGGAAAACACATCCAAAAGGCCTATTAGAAGCAAGCCCAATATATCATCCGCCAAAGAAACCAAGTACAACTCCTAACCCAACAAAAGGCTAATTAGACAAGTGGCATTTTACTTTAGAAACATAAGGGGGAAAAGATGGAACCAACAATGTAGCAAGGTCCATGTTCTAAGATATATGGAATCAATGCATGCATGACCCAGACATCATACCTGCACCTGGCACATAGAAAAGTCAAGGTAGGTTAAAAAAAAGAAGGCTATCTAGCAATGTACTGCAGAGGAGGAGGCAGAGTGACTTCAATTCCTGTTGCAGCTGTTGGGTAGATATATATCTTCAAAGCAAAAACAGGAGGGCATGCTAAAGTCATCATATATCTCTTAAGGCCATGAGGCAAAAAGAGTGACAGGAACAACATTTGCTCCCATGACTCATAACATAATTAAAGGTACTATCTACATATCAACATACATGTATACAAAACTTATGGACAGAAAAAATACGCTGCCTTCATTTTTAACCTCCCAAAGATAGCAGTAACGAGTTTGAGCTAAATGATTTATTAATTAAATACCATGCTTGATTAAAATGCTTCATTAATTTAATGCTTGCTTGGTTGTGTTCCGATATATCGAACACTAGGCAGAGCTTTTGATTAGAAGATCACAGAAAAAAAAAAAAAAAAAAGCGAAAGCAATGAAGTATGTAAACTCACAGTTTTTAAGCTGCTGACTTTTTCCTCACGAGATGAAGCCCCTTGACAAGGTTGATCACCATCTGCATCAGCTCCATAGTCAAGAGATGACTCTACCTTACTACTTCTTGAACGGCACTTTCCCGACTTAGTTATCTTCTTCCCTTCTCCTTCAGTTGTATCAGTCTCCTTGGACAATAAGGTGCTTTTATCTTGACAACTATCCACACAAGTCAACCTACATTACCAGTCAAGCCCTTCATTTAAAAACTTACAACAATAAACCAAAACTAACTGCAGACCAGTTTACTTTGCTAATTAATCAAGAATCTAACACATAAATTTTGAACACTAATTTGAATAAGAAACAAAACTAAAGCAACAACCAAGAATCTAACACATAAATTTTGAACACTAATTTGAATAAAAAACAAAATTAAAGCAACAATCAAGAATCTAACACATAAATCTTGAACACTAATTTGAATAAGAATAACAACTAAAGCAACAACCAAGTACTCAACTAAATGTAAAGAAAGAAGTTGACACTAAAATGTCCAGAGGTTCCATTCTATACCTCGGACCCATGTCCCTTGTTTTGTTTGTAATGTTGTCCACTATGAAGAAAAAAAGATTACAAAATTCTAATGGTTTTTCCAGTCATAGAATGCTCAACCCAAGTACAAAAGAATGTACATAATCCTTTTCTTGAAGTTTATATGGACCCTAAGATTTTCTCTTGCTCTCTCACCTCATTCTTATCCTTTTATAGAAGTTTAACAACCTTTCACTAACTCAGGCTAACGTGACCTACAGTCCACATCATCATAGAACAGAATCTTCAAGAAGATAAAGGCTTATTCTTTACAAATTCTCCACCTTAAGCCCTTACTTCAAACGTTCGTGTCTGCAAATGTTGAACCAGCATCAGTTTTCAATCTCCAAGTGAGTTTGGGTTAGCAACCCCAATCAAGTCTGAACACCTTTTGAACTTGTTGACAGACAACAGCTTGGTAATAAATCAGCTGCATTGTCTCTGTGTTAACCTTCTCCATAGCAACCTTTTCTCATTCAACAACATCTCTAACAAAGTGAAGTTTGACATCAATGTTTTTGTCATCTTTGGACAAAACCTCCTTATGTGCCCTTCTTCATTTCAGAAATAACATTTTACATTTTAATGTTTGTTTGTCGATTTAGAATGTGATCTTCCTTTGTTTCTTTCATGCTTCTTCTCAGTCCTGCCACGTATAGCAAGACCTTCACCCAAATAATCCTTCTGCTCACTTTTTCTTCTGAGTTCTTTGGCATGCAAGGAACCAACATCTTCCAAAGTTAGTGTTCTCCTACCATGCTTCAGAATATCAACAAATGTTTCATATGATTTTGGTAAAAAACACAGCAGGACAAGAGCCTTATCCTCTTCTTCATGTTTGACCTTCGTATTCTCAAGATCTGAGCATAATTTGTTAAACTCATCCAGGTGATTCTCAAGAGATTTATCTTCTTGCATCTTGAAGTTGAAGAACTTCTCTTTGAGATGCAATCTGTTGGATAGAGTCTACTCATGTACAAGCTTTCCAGCTTTAACCAGATTTCTGCTGCAGACTTGCATTTGGAAACTTCTCTTAGCACCTTGTCTGTAAGGCTTAAAATCAAAGTGCTGTATGCCCCCTTCAAAATATCCTTCTTTTGATCTTCTGGTAAATCGGAAGGCATCTTACTTTCGCCATTCAAAGCATCTTCCAACCCAATATTTCTAAGAAGAGCCATTATCTTCATTTTCCACAAACTAAAATCATTACTCCCATTAAATTTTTCGACTCAGTACCTGGTTGCAGAACCAGATCTCATTCTTGAATTTCTGCCAAACACTTTATGAATTTTCTTGTTTATTTATAAGAATCCAACCTAAACCAGTGAACCTTGCTATGATACCATTTGTACTTAACAAAGACTAGTTTACTTTGCTAATTAATCAAGAATCTGACCCAGAAATCTCGAACACTAATTTGAATAAGAAAGAAAACTGAAGAAACACCCAAGAACACAATCAAATGTAAAGAAAGAAGAAGCTAACACCTAAATTGTCCAGAGGTTTGGTTCTATAACTAGAACCTACATCCCCTGTTTTTTTTTTTTTTTTTGGTTATCTTGTCCACTGTGCAGAAAGAAGATCACAAGACTCTACTGGTTTTTCCAGTCATAGAACGCTCAACCCAATTACAAGAGAATTTACACAATCCCTTTCTTGAAGTTCATAGGGATCCTAAGATGATCTCTTCCTCTCTCACCTCATTCTTACCTTCTATAGAGGTTTAACAATCTTTAACTAACTTATGCTAACTTGGCCTACAGTCCACCTCATCCCATAACAGAAACATAAGCCTTATTCTTTACATAAACAAACACAAGATTGCTGGACAACCAAGCCAACCATAAATCTTGTATCTTAGAGATGAATAATCTAATTGAAATTTCTACGTTTGGAAGCCGTTAATTGAAGAAACTGAAGTGTCCATTTGGTGGCTGTGGAACTTTTGAAAAAGAAAAACGGAAACCAAAAATCAAACTGGTTTTGCTCGTCTACAATCAAACACAAGATACAGCCCCAAAGACAGATAAGAAGAGAGAGAAGCTGGAGTAACCTCCTAAGGTCGGGAGTGGAAACGTGGACAGGATCATTGTCATCCGTCTCAGGAGGATTGAAGTTGAGGTCAGCTAAAACGACGAACTTGGGGGGCTGAACAGACCTAGGAGTATCTACCGCGCAGCTCTCCACGGTGGTAGGTTCAGGTTTTACAGACACTACATCTTGAGGTTCCATTGTCGGCTAGGCTCTTCAGTCTAGCTGGGTTCGGTGCCCAAGCCGTTTGGATGTGGTATTATTCATGTGGACACATATGCTTGTATTTTGCTTTTTATTTGATCATAGTTATTTATTTCATTAAATTATTACATATAAATATTTTTAATAATTATAATTTTCGTTTTTATTAAATTATTACACTAATATTTTTAAAAATTAATATAAAAATAAGCCAGCAAGAACCCTTACTTTTTTCTTCTTTTTTTTTTTGTGAAAATAAACTGCTGGTTTAAGCACACTGTTTGAACCAAATATTTTTATCATACTGAAGGAAATGAAACATCTGGGCCCTCCCTGCAAGATAGAATGGGTCAAAGGGGCAAATAAAGGAGAAGGCTGCAGCTTTAAAAGGAATTTAGTTGAATCCTACACCGAGATTCCATTTTTTACTGCAAAAACTTGAAGAATTGACTAAAAATGTAATGGCTTGAACCATTGCCATATGGACGAAAACGGAGGGAAGGTGCTCAGAAACAAAAGTTTATCATGGCAACCACCATATTTGCTCACAACAGCAACATCACATCAGATCAGACTGATCTCTAAAGTAAATATTAGAGATGTGAAGTGACCCTAAAGCTATGTCAACCTTAACAAAACCCAACTTTATACATTGGCTGGGATCATAGGTATCTGCACCAGATGACCACGAAAACAAACATTCGAAGGAATCTAAACATCCCATAACTATCATCTATCCATTTTGTGAGGCACATGACAGGCCATTTAACAGTACAAATGGCTAAATGAGGCAACAACATACATGAGGGAAACTAGTAAGAAACATGTCTCAAGAAGCTGCTGCCGAAACTGGCAGAGCATCCGGTACCGATGGGACAAAGGATGGCAGGAGCCAACCCTTCTTCTGGGCATGCTCCACATAGGCACTGAATTTCTCTCTTGCATTTGGAATGTCAAGAGCCAGATCATCAAGTCCATCCTTCACCCGGTTGAAGCCTTTGGTCATCTGGTTGATTGTAATTAGCCCTTCACTGAAGCATTCCTGCAGCAGATCTAACATCTGATCGTTCTTCTTCTCCATAGCCATGACCAATGCCTTTTTTACCACCTCATGGTTGAAGAAAGGCATTCCAAGATCACGAATACACTGGCAAGCTTCAGCCACAACACCCCCACTTTCATACTCCTCCAGGAGCTTCAATATCTTGTCCTTTGCATCCTCCACGGCCCAGCCAGTACCACCACCCCAGCATCTCAGGATCCTCTCTCCAGCATGACGGGCAGCAATAAGTGATTGAGCCATATGGACAGTTTCACTCCCACTGCAATTTGGTGGCAACCTGCTGCCAATCTCTCCAAGATTCAGAGGAGCCAAGACATCATCAATAACAGCTCTAGCCAGAAAAAGAGCAAGCTCATTTGAAGCATCCAAAATGTCCAATGCTGTATCTTCTGCTGATTCCAGAAGCATGACAAACCCATTCACGATATCTTCAGTTGAGAAGATCTCAATGTGAAGAGCAGAAAGCAAAACAGATGCCATTTCTTTCTCTCTGTTCTTCCTGTCCATAGCAAGAGTGATCAGCTTCTTCAGGAAAATTGGGTTGAATTCTGGTGCCCCTAGATCTTCGAGGCTACGGATGAGTTCAGGAATGTCATCTGAGAGAAAATACTCATGAATCATTGTCACAACCTCCTCCTTATACTGCCTCACCTTTCCATCTTCATTCTCTGACTGTCCATTTTCACCGGATGATTTTGAAAATGAAGCATCAAGCCACCCTTCAGATATAGCCTTAGGAACCAGCTGTTCAAACAAGGTTTTTGCGGATGGAATATCAAGAGCAAGGTCATCAAGACTCTCAGCTAATCTAGCAAACCCTTTGATCATTTGACTGGAACTTATCAGGCCTTCTTCAGCTGCTTCCTTCAACAGCTTCAGCATAAGTGGTTCTGCTGTTCGAATCTCCATGGAAAGAACCAAAGCCCTTTTCACAACCTCATGATGAAAGAATGAAACTCCCAACTCCCTTATGCACCTACAAGCCTCAAACGCATCACCACTTTCAACATACTCCCTCAATAGATCAGCAATCTTTTTCTTCACTTCCTCAACAGTGACGTGGGTGCTACCACCCCACCTCCTCTCTACTAGTTCTGCATGGTGTGGAGCTGAGAGATAGCTCTTCTCTGCAGTGTGAATAACCTGGAAACCTTTTGAGGATTCTGGAAGGGTCTTCTTCGCCCTAGTGAGGAAAGCCGGAGGAAGGATGTCATCAACCACAGCCCTAGCAAGAAACAAAGCAAGGACATCAACAGCATCAAGTATGTCCACCGCAAGATCATCAGCAGACTCAAGAAGCATGACAAACCCATCCCTGATCTGAGCAGGGCTGACGACATCAGCATATAATGCTGAAAGCAAAACTGAAGCCATTTCCTTCTCCTTATCATGCCTGTCCATCGCCATGGAAACAAGCCGCTTAATAAAATAAGGGTGATATTCACTTGAGCCAAGTTCTCTAAGATCAGACGCTGCCACTTCCACATCACCGGTGCTAAAGTATTCCTCAATGATGGAAACTACAGCCTTTTTGTAATCATCCAAGGGATCTGAAATAGTCGAACCAACAAGCTGGTATGGTTCCTGTAAAGGCAAGGACAAAGGAGAGCAAAACGTAATTAAGAATAAAGTCATCTCCCATAGGCAAAACCTTTTACACAAGTGAAACAACAATTATCAAAACTACAGGGGTAAGTTTAATGTATCTATGAAACATGAGGCCCAGAGAAATAATAATGCTTTATGTAACATGTAAGTGATCAAGAGAATGAAAGTTAAATCAGATCAGCAGTTACCTCCCCACTGTCATAGTTGGGATCATTCCGATCAATACGGGATTCACCATCAGTGTCAAGCAGTTTGCCCCATGTCCCCTTTCCACCGGCGCCATCTATTGACATTATCAAAGAGGATAACAGCTATTAAAGTTAGCAAACTGTAAATATTCCCAAAACAACCATTGATACAAATGAAGTGCAAGACAAAATCAAGTCAGCACCAGAGAAATTGTTTGGTTCCTACGTAACCCCATCACACAGTGCAACGCAAAACCAAAATGAGAACAATACTAGTTAATGGAAATAATGCATACATGTGAACTTTTTGCAACCTCATGAGACCAGATGTTCATCTTTCAGATAAATAACCACTAATCTTCACAGCACTCCTTAAAATTGAAACACAAATAACACCACCAACATAAATGAACATAAATAAACAAAAGTTAAGACACACATATCAACTAATCCACCAGCAGTATGTAATCCTAAGGGTGCAGCATTTTCAATCCAACAAACCACTAAAACCTTATTACACTAGGCAGGATGTAATACAGTGCATTTATTAAAAGCTAGATCCTTCCGCAACATGAAAGAAATCACGGTTATAAACAGTCAACCTCACAGCCCTTCCATCTTTACAAACCTTCAAAGACACAGCAATTAGTTTAAAACATGAGTTGTAAATCAAGTTAAATGAACATAGCTACAGGTAGTCAACCTGACCATGTAAAAGCTTCCAAGCTTCCAATATTTCCATTCCTTCCATACAAAAATTAACCTGATTATGGTAAACAAAGATGTAATTTCCCAGAACCTTTTAAAGAAAAAATGAAGAAAGAGGGAAAAACAGAGTCGCTCAAGGATCGCGGGGACAAATTTACATAAATAAGACCTCATATGATCTCTAATGGAATAAAGCAATTCACGCCAAGAAACATGAAAGCATTTTAAGTAAGTTCATTGGAGATAAAGTCAAGCCAATTTCATAGTAAAATGACAAGAGAGATATGAACTACTGACACAAATTGGCGGCATTTTAGAAAAGTAGGATAGGCATTTGGAAACTGATTCAAAAACAAGAAAATCAAGAAGCAGGCATCAGGGGAAACAGGAAAAATTAGATGTAACGATTTGAAATAAAATCCATTAATTTTATCTAGATCACTCTTTGCCTCAATAAATTTGTCTATCCGCCAATTCTCCCTTACATAATATTTCATGTAACCTTAAAGAAAAATCTTGTGGCTCAAAAAAGTACGAGACTGATACATTGACTGCAGCCTCATTGACTGCAGCCCTATCAGCACTAATGTTTTTAATGGAAACATCTAATAAGAAAAATGAGGACGTCGGCAATTTTGCTACAACTAGAGACTTGCATGTTTTCTTTCTTGATTGGTAGATTTACTTGTGCCTGTGATGCACAATTAATGAAATGGTGCACAACCAGTCATGTGACTTTCCATTTAAATGCCTCAATGTCTGTGAGATCTACCAAACAGACAAATCTGAATGAAGTTTTAATGGTTATTGCTCCCTTTTTCAGTTAAAATCAGAAGCAGCGTGGCAACCAAGCGCCTATAACCTGGATGGCAACCACAATTTCGTTAGACATCTATGACCAGGAAAAAGTTCCCTAGATGATCAAGCATAGGAGTGACAAATCTGTCACTTCGGACAGAAGATCAACAATATCACTGGTTAAGGATGAGCAATCCTGTAATTTTATTCTTCAACTTACTCTTTTACACAAGTCTAGATGGAAGAGTCTATTTTCCACGTGGTGGAATAAGTACAACACATACAAAACATTCTTGAAAACGACTATTCAGCTTGAAGACAAATCACAGATAGCACAAGATAAGAATGCCTATAGCCAATCGAGATGACACCCAACATTCACGAATTCAATATATATTCTCCCAGCAGCAAAGGCCCAAAGTAATGAGCTTCACTAACATCCAAAGAAATTTGAGCATGAAAGAACACATAATAGGAAATACAAAATCCCATATATATATATATATATATATATATATATATAATCCACCATTTAACTTCTACCCAAATCTTTCATGGACTTGTTTGTCCGATGCTACATGGTTTGAGAGCTAGTAACCACTTAGGTAGTATTACAGATGGTATATCGATTCATTGAGACCACTTGCCAGCAAGAGGCCCTGATTCTTTCCATTAGCAAGAGAACATATAGAAACAGTTCCAATTGAAATAAACGAAATTGAAAGCAAGATGCAACCAGGAATTTCTTTTGAGGGGAGTAAATAACATCTAAAGAAAACCCAAAAAAAAAAAATTAATTAAAGAAGCAACAACACTAACAGATACACTGACATTTGATGATAATTAATATTAGAAATGATTTCAAAACCTTTTATCTCCAATGACTACTTCCACCTCAGAGATAACTAAATGATTTGCTGCACCATCAAGATGGACATGGAAAGTGCTAAACTCACCCTTCTTAACACGCACAAACTTCCCTGAGTGTGACCTACGCACATGTCTAACTGCAGGCCCAGAGTTTGTCACCTTACCACCTGCAGGAACTTTTAATGGATGGTCGGAAAGCAAAGAAGTTGGTGATTTTGGGGATGACGACAAAATTTCCACATTCTGGCTTGCTATTTTCAACATTTCCCTTTGCTCATCAGTCAGAAACCCCTCCTTCGATGCCATTTACACAGCACACTAATGCTATACAGTCACTAAAATATAAAGAATTAAAAGTGAGTTAGACTTCTTGACCATACAATCTATCAACAAAATTACCACAAAGAAACAAACAATTATCAGTTCAAGAACAGTAAAAGAATGCTCATAAAGCATTAGGTTATCTGTGACCTGCTTGTTTCATCAAATACCACATAGGTTTCCACTTGGATGCTATTATTGATCAAAATCAATAAAAGCAAAAAAAAAAATAATAATAATAATAATAAAATACTTAAGAAAAATAAATATTTAAATTCATGATATACTATACTAAATCAAACACCACAAAGTGAAAAATGTAAGTATTATGGAGGAAGCATTAAAGATTTGCTCCAAGCTCACTGAAAACCAGAGTATAAGGAAAATTAACACAAACTGAATATGTAACTGTACTTTCATGCCCAAATGAAAGGAGAAAAGAAAAAGGCAGATCGTGTCTTAACCAAGCAACACATATAGTCTTATTCACAGAGAAATGTGTTCTTCTGCTCTCCAATCCCGGCCAATGAACATACTAAGATTCAAAAGCTTATTGTCCTCTACTTTCTAACGTTTATCAGGAAACAACTATGAAAATACCACAACAATCACACAAATCATGAACGAGAAAGCCACAAAGAAGTACATGAGTGTTTTTTTTTTTTTCAAAGGATGGGAGTACCTGATTTTGTACACTGAAAGAAAAATGAATCTAAAATCCGAAACCAATTCTTCTGTGCTTGGCCCGGATCTCGAGCCAAGACAGGAGTAGCAAAAGGGATCTCCAAGTCGGACCTCCGATTCACCTCCAGATTTACACTCACCAAAACAAAAACGAACAAGATCCAAAAAGAAACACCAGATCAAACAAAAGGCTCCGGCTCGCGGTACCGCGGATCCGAACCGGAACTTCTGTAGGTTTGGGTCCGCGTTTCAATCGGCGTATAGGGAGAAGAGAGGGTGCGAGAGACAGAGAAGGAAGAACTGGATGAGAACGAAAAAGAGAGGGGTTTATATATGGAGGCTACGGTTACAAGTACACGTCATCAAGGGGCTTTGGGTGTATTATCGCTTGGAGCGCCCACGTGGCATTGGCGATGCGGCATTGGCTCACGTTGCTGCCGGTCCTCTGCTTACACCCGGCGCTGTATTAAAGTGCTCTTCCCAAATCAACTATCAAGTAGTTGAATTACCACAATGCCCTTCCTCCTTAATGTTGCATTATGATTTCTCAATCCGAACGATTATTACTTGCCGGGAAAGAGATTATTCCCATAATTATCCATTTAACACTTTTTTGTTTCTTTAATTTCCAAAAAAATATCCATCCATAGTTTATTTTTGAATAAATATAAAAAATAACTTTAAAACTATACTGTTTTTTATTTTATATTTTAAATATACTTTAATTTAATTTAAATTTTAAAAATAAAAATATTTAAATTAAATATATTATACAATGAAACTTATCATTTTTTAAGGCATCAAACTACTATCATAAAAAATGTTAAATATCAGAATATATTTTTAAATTTTTTTAAAATTTATACCATTAAAATTTTAAAATTCTATAAAACACAAAAAAAAACTTCTTTTAGTTTTTTATATCCATTTTAGTCAAGATTTAATTTAAATTAAATTAAAAAATTAAATGTAAAATTAATCCAATTCATATCTTAATTTTTTAAAAAAATAAATATAATTCAAAACTTTTACTTTATGTTTACCCTTTAATTTATTTTTATAATCAAAATTACTGTTATATCCTCAAAATAATGAATTATCTGAATTTGATCATCAAATAAACATGGAGTTGTCTGGAATAATTTGAAGTTTCAAGATTGCAACAATGCCAACAACATTATTGTCATAATTTTATAGCTTACCAAATGTGAGTTTATAATAATTAATGCTAATTATGCATGCTATTTAATAATTCAGACAACCTTAAAAAATGGGTAGCCATGGATTTGCTTAAATAGTTAAGATTCTACCTTAATTAAAATCTAAATCTGCCGACATTAATTATTCTTGTATATTCCATAGGAGAGGATAAGCTTGATCCTTCTTATCAGCGGCTCAATAATTATAATATTAGGATGTAGAGTACATGTCATTACAAAATAGATAAAGAGGAGAGGGACTTGTCAATCCATGTCATTATAAAAATGGCGTAAAATATAATTTTAACTTAAGGAAATAGAGTAATAGCTGCAAACTAAATAATTTAGGAAATTTTTGTTAAATAAGATATGCAATTCGTTCCCTAAAATTCAATCAATTTTTGTTAACATAAAAGGATATAGAAATAGGAGGGTTTCTCCAATTTTGTGTGTTTTGACATCAGAAAGTGGATCACCGACTTCCCATAACAATGTTCATTATGCAAACAAGGGTTTCATGATCAAAAATTATATCTGGACTAACTAATTTGGATGGTCGGTGATGACATTGACATATAGTCAATAGGTCAAAGAAGAAATCACTGAAGACAAAGAAAAGATTAATGTATGCCAAAGTAATAGATGATGTCATGTCAAGACTAAATGTGGAAAAGTTATTGGGCAGTATGCACTTAATGCAGGATTGATAAGATATTGCAAGTGCTGAATGCTGAAGCAGTCAGGGGAGGCCAACTGACCTGCAACTAGGAAAAAATGTTCCAGACCAGGCTACAATAATCGCAGGCCCATCTACAGTTCCAATTTGTTGATGCAGCCTGGCTGGAGCAGTCACTCTGTAATTTGGGTTGCATTTGGTCTGATCACTGCTCACCAACTGTTGAGTCTCTTAGCTGATCCTGAAGAAGACACAGAAAGGATTTTTCACAGCTTTTCTTATTATATATTCCATCAACAAGAAGAAGATCAGAGAAGATAGCCTTTCAAAGTACCCAGATGATACAGTTGGGTAAAGATTGACAATTGAGCAAATAAATTCTCATTGCAGATTATGAAAGTCTATAAGGTTTCCAACGCAAACTTCTGCAGTTGCCTCTGGGTTCACATGATTCTTCAACATCAGAGCTTGTATGCATGTGTCTGTATGTTTTCATATCTTCGTATGAAAACATAATTTGCTTCATGTCACCGTTATGCTTTCAGTAATAATTACCTTTCTGAGAAGGTGACTAGTTGGAAAGACAAGAAACGAGTATATACAAACCATTTGAAGAACAACATACAAAAATCTCTTAGTTTCTGGTTCTAATGCAGATACAACCCATTGCTGCTTCAACAAACAATCAACTTCAATGAATTAAATTATCTTCAGGCCTGGATAGATAGAGACCGAGTGATGTCAGTATGCAACGCAAATTATAGAATATGTGGGAGGCTAAGGGCACTATTACATGATAGCAAAAGCACCTTAGCAGTTCGTTAGTAACTCTACCAACCTTTGACTATTTTCAAACTTGGTTTCAACCACATAAATCCTGTCCTGGTAACTGTATCAAGTGCTTTATCAAAGCAGGGGCTATCATGCCTATTCTTATTGCCTCAAGCACCATTGTTTTAAGGTTATCCTTACATCCTTGTCTGTTACCACTTCAAGTTCCATCCCTCCCAACAACCATGGCACTCGGTATGTCTTGCACCTAAGAGAATCATCTACCAAGCATGAATTCAGTTACTGCTAACACTAACAACCAGTTCTTTCCTCAGTGGTTTGAGTTTGGTGGCTTTTTTACAGGAAAGAAAGACACTTTTACGTGTCTACACTGACAGTTTTAAAGATACATCCGACATTATCTGTTACCTACACGCCCATTCATTGCGAAAACCCAACCCTTTAGTCCTTTCACACAGTTACGGTATGCAATGGCCAAGGCCATACCTGCCCCATGAGACTTCCCGGTTATCATTGTGACTAGTTTGTACCGTTGTTGCATCTTGATACATCTATAAGTTTATGAAGCAAACTACAATGAGAGAACTAATTCAGAATTTCAGATAGTCAATTCTTCTATATAACATGTTCAGACACTGCCAGACAAAGGATTGAGTATGATAAGACCGGAGAACAATTACCTGGCTGCATCATCTGGGCTCCAATGCAAATAACTGTAGTCAATCCACTACTTGGGTATAAAAGGATCACAAACTTGCCAAGTCTTTACCACAAAAACCTACTAGTGTTGGTGCTTTAAGTCAATAACAGCCAAAACCGTGATAGATGGCAGGTTACATGACAAAGCAATCACAGCAATGCATGTAAAGAGAGCCAGCATAGAACAGCTGAATTCTTTTATATTATAGAACTCCAGGAAAAAACTTGGTCACTGACTGTCATGTCACTATGGATCCTCCGCCCTAATGTTAGGTCTTGGCCATTTTTTCTTGTTCTTCCAGAATTCATCTTTCTTTCCCTTTTTCTTGGCTTTCACTCTACCCATTTTGCTATTAATTATACCAAGTATAGCACTCCTGTCCTTTCTGTTCTTTGCTGCAGCTTTGACATCCAAAATTGCCCTAAGCTTCTCGTAGGACTTAACATCCGGAACTTGTCCAGTTTTCACCATCTTCTTGTGATAATAAAATGCCCTCTTGAAATCACGAACACGAACATAGGCATAAATCATGGTTGAATAGGTAACAGAATCAGGTTTTAGATTGAGAGCGGCCATCTCTTTCAAAAGCTGCGGCAATTTTGAGTGTTGCCCTCCCCGTGCATATGCATTCATCAGCATATTATATGTCATCACCATCGGATGCAACCCAATCTTCCCAAATTCAGACATCACATCCCTTGCTTCAACATAGCAGCCTTGCTTAGCAAATCCATCAAGTAGAGTGTTGAATGTTATCCGCGTGCCTTGAATCCTTTCACTAATCATTAATTTCCAAAATTTCATCAATGTTTGGGCATCCCCAGCACGCCTACATGCATCAAGAAGAGCTGTGTATGTTTCTATGGAGGGGTTTATACCTTCCATACGCATATTCTCAAATGCAGAATAGGCTTTCTCATGCCAGCCATTGACTGAATAAGTATGAATAAGAGCTGTATAAGAATGTGAAGTCGGTTTTATACCAACTTTCTTCATCCTCAAGAATGCATCTGCAGCCATGTCACTCATGTTCTTCTGCCTCCCATATGCAGTAATTAGGCATGTATATGATTTAGCATTTGGCTCTAAGCCCATACCCTGCATTTCTAATAACAGCTTCTCAATGATCTCAGGCTGCATTCTTCTGCTGTAGGCATCCATAAGAATGTTAAATGTAGCAGATGTAGGCATAAGGCCTTTTGCTTTCATCTCAGCAAAGAGACCTTCAACTTCTTCAATTTGATTAGATTTACTGTAAGCATCCATTAATGTGTTGTAGACAATTGCATTGGAGGAGACTCCTTTCTTCTCCATTTCTGACTGAATAATAAGGGCTTCACTCATCAGACCCTCATCACAGAATGCTTTTATTATAGCACCCAAAACTTCTGGACTCCATTTGACTCCTTTTCTGTTCATTTTCTCAAAGAATTCCCATGCATCTTTTGCACTACAGCCATTTTTTCTCATGATTGTGATCATTATAGAACATGTGACATGATCAGGAGAGACATTGTTCATTTCCATTGCTTCATACACCTTCCAAGCATCATCGTACCTGATATGAGTTGGCAAATATCGAAGATCTACATGTCAAGACCACAGTTTGAACACAGTACCTTGTATATACTCTCAGATAAAACGTGAAAAATACTGTACTAATGCATTAGACAAACTTATCATATGTTGCAAAATCTTCCAAGATTTTATCCAATTTCTGTTGCCAATAACTACTAAAAATTTAGAGGATGCAGCTTCTAGATACAATCAATTAAATAAACAACTAATCCTCAGGCCTAAAGTTGTAGTATCACAAACAAATAAAAGGAAGTTTCCATGGTGGAGTACACCACAAGAAGGAATGTGATGACACTGTCAATAAACCAGCATCACTAAGATGAAAGAAAACTGAGCAAAGTCACCGACGAATCTAGAGCTGCATGAAAAACTCCATATGGTTGGGAACATGGATAATTAGATGATGTTCATGATTTTGAAGAACCATACCAACTTTGGAATTGTACTGCAGAAACAGCAAGTATCCTCACACTTTTGTTTATTTTTCCTTTTTCCCTGGCCAAACTCTTTTGATAAACCATTGATGACATTTTACCTTTAATTATGCTCTGGAAGTGTAAGTGTATAATTCACAGAAATAGGTTAAACTAATGACAAGGCAGCTTCTCAGCAGAATTTTACCATGCTAACCTACATCAGAGATCCCCTCCAGGAAAAGAAAAGGAAAAACAATGAAAACTGCAACATTCATTATTTCTCCTAACAAGCATTTTAACATCGGCAGTAAACATAGAGTAACTGTGTTCATGTTCCGTGCACAAGAGAAAAAAAAGAAAGAAAAGCACACAGGTTTTTCAAAATAAACTTTTGCGATTTACGGATTTAGTTTCTAGAACTAGTAAAGCCTCACTAACTTATTATTGATAACATTTGACAAAGAAAAGCATATGCAATGCAACCAACATTTCCATAACAGTTATAAACTAAACCTTTTGAACATGTTACTTCACTGCTTCACTACTCAAAAAGTTACTCAAATATCAGCAGCTCTAATCAATTCAATGTAAACAGAAAAAAAAAAATTATGAAAATGAGATCAATACAACCACCGAAAGAATGGCACACTAAAGCAAAGTGCACAAGAGGAGCTTCATACCTTTGACAGGACGAAAGGCCAGAAATGGCAGCATTATAAACATGAACATCCCTGAACTCCTTATTCTGTGGCAAATTCCTGAATAGAACTATCAGCTCATCTCCCATTCTTGCTTTCCCCAACAAAGGAAACAAAACCGAACAGGCGCGAGGTGAAACCAGAGATGGCTCGTGCAATCTCATCCACTCAAAGAAATACAAGCAATCGATCATGAGACCCTCTTGACCCATCAACACCAACGCCTCCACACAATCTTTCACGCTAACCTTTCCCTCATAATCTCCTAACATCTCCCCTAAAGTAGAATTCTGCGGTAAATTCCTTGCTATTTCCAGAATTTCTCCGGCAATACCCTTAGGTAATGCAGTTGAGTCCGTATCTTTGGAAGCCATTTCTTGTCTATGTTCGACGAGAACGTCTCCGACATCGAATTCAGTTTCTGTTTCGGAACCGAGTTCGGCGTCGTGCAGGGAGTTGATGTCGGGAGCGAGATGCCAAGTGGTGCGGCGGTTCTTTTGAAGGGAGAATTTACCCTCTCGAGGCGGGTCTTCAGTTGAGGTGCGGGACTTGAAGAATCTTAGAAATGGGTCCTTTAGCTTCTCTTCTTCTTCTTCGTTTTCTTCTTCATCTTTGTCTGTTTTTGAGTGAAGTTCTTCTTTCTCTTGTCGTTCAGCTTCCTCTAAAAAAGGGAGAAATATGGGAGACGAGCAACGAGAGCGAAAAGAACGTGGAGCTGCGCAGAGAGAGAAGGAACTAAAAGACTTCGAGCTGAGAAAGATGAAGGGTTTTGAAGAATGGTGATTCGGCCAGTAACTGTGAATGAAGAGAAATGAAGAAGAGAAGACTTGGAGGGTAAGAGACATGGTGGCTTTGGCATAGACGCCTACTTCCCCGTAATCCAGAGATTGGTACTATTAGGCAGACCCGCCCAAAAGAAAACGTTGATCTTCCGCTGGAAAATCCAAAACGGAGCATTTTAATGAGGCAGAACTTCAACAGTAAAGCTCAGCCCACGAGAGGTGACACGGGCTACATTTTCACTTTCAGTGTGGGCTGACCAAATTGAAGTAAAAGACAAAAACTGCCCTCGCATTGTCAACTTCATTATTTAGCTGATGGCCTACTGCCGACACTTTTGCGACCCGGTTCATTACATTTTCATTCGATTCATTTTATTAATAAAATGGGATTAGAGTCAATTGAAAAATTGGTCAGATTGTGCACTTAAAATTCATCCAATAGATTTAACGATAAATCATCAGATTATATTTATATCAACTCATTAAAACTAAAAATGAATTATAATCGAGTTATATTTGAGTCATTCTTTTAAGATTAATTAATGAATTATATTTAAATAAATTCATAAAGTTCGACAAATGAGTCATATTTAGTTTTATCTAATTAAATTATTAATAAATTTTATTTTAATAAATATAATTAAGTTAGTTTATAATTATTATTTATTATTAGAATATTTATATAAATAAATTTATATCAACAAAAATATAAGTCAAATGCTAAAGTATTTTTACATATGTATTATATATAATAAAAACAAAATGAAATAAAAATTTTAAAGAACAACATTATAAAATTTTCATGATCAAATAAAATAATATTAATATAATTTTAAAATATTTTTTATTTTTTATTATGTTGATATGATGATTTTTATGTTATAATTTTATAATATCAGAATCATATATATTTTTTAAAAAATATATGAATAAAAATACATGACTAGATGTGCATATATATATATATATATATAATAATCAAAATATAAATAATTTTAATAAAAATTAATTGGTGTAAATTTTTAATATTATATATAATTAAAGGTTAAAAAAATTGGTATAATTACGTAAATTTATAAATTTATGATAAAATTAAATTTATAATATTATAAAATAAAAAATAAAAAATAAAATAAATGATGAACATGCAGCGCATGCATGCATGATCCCATAACATAATGCCCTCTCGGCTTTTTGTTATCTCAAGTCACCCAGGTAACTAATTGCCTAGATCAACTGCTAACTTAGTGCACTATAATACTTTTATAAAAAAAATTACCAAATTTGGCACTTTGCATCTCTTTTTTAATAAAATAAATTATTTTATTAATTTTTATTTTTTAGCACTTAATTATATTATAGAGATAAAAATACTTTTTATAAAAAATAATAATATTTTCGAAATTAAATAAACTTAAAAATTGAAATTACTTATTCTGATATTCTCTCTCTCCAAGCTCTCTCTCACTTTTTTCTCTCTCTCTCCGCTGTCTCTTTTTGCTATCTCTTCTTGTCTTTGTATTCAAGATCTACATAATTAAAATTCAAAAAATAATTTAAAGGCAACCATTAATATTTTTGACTAATTCTTTTCATAGAAAAACAACATCATAGATACTAAAAACAATGTGATTTTTATAAGATATTTTTCTTCAAAATTAGAAAATGTTTGAATGAATCAAAAGTATACGTTTGAATAATAATGTAAATTAAAATTATAAAATTTTTATTTATTTTAATAAAAATTATGATATGCATAATAGTTGAGTATAATATATGTGAGTAACAGCAATATCACGTGAATGACTAAGTGAATTTTTTTTTATACTTATTTTTTTCTTTCAATTCATCACTTATAATTACAATATTCTCTTTATAATTTGTATCATCAAATTTTGTCAATATCTCTCTCAATTCTTTCGTATCTTATCTCATAAATTTTATTTATTTTTTCTTATTTTTCAAGTTCACAAATCTAACTGTATAAGAAGACGTCTGCACTTGGATTGGATATATGCCTTCTTAAATGGGAAACATTACAATAAAAATAGGTAGCTTTCTTTATTGAGAAAATAGAACATTAACAAAGAATAATACCATGGAAGGATAAGATAATATGAAAACCGAAAGATTGAGATTGACAACTTAAAGAGTACCACATTTACACTGAAATGAAACAATGAATAAATTGACTATTATATACACACTGTATTTTCATCCATCAATCCCATCTCTCCGCAGGACCAGAGATAAAAAACAATCGAGTATCGTAATCCTCTTATAAGCTTTGGCTTTCTTGCCATTTCCATACCGTCACCGTTCCAGTTGCATCCCCAGTGAAGAAATGGTGGTCTGGACCGATTTGAATCAACTGAATTTCTTTTTTGGCGAACAGCCTGCACCTCTCCATGAAGGATGGCAACTCGTAGATGCGAACTGAGTTACCTTTGCAGGAACAGCAGATGATGGGTTTCATCTTGTTATCATGCATGCCCTTAAGGGCAATTATACCCTCTTCTTCTTCGTGCCTGTGTACTACTTTCAGATTATCATCGGCAGTAGCAGCCCAGACGTTTATCGTCTTGTCCAGTGACGATGTGAACAGATAAGAATCCCAACAAAGAAGAGATGTAACAGTAGCAGAGTGAGCCCGCAATCTGTTTCTGCACTCAAGAGTGTCAATGTTCCAGACCCTTATGGTGCAGTCCATGGAGCCGGAGTACAGCCTTCCTTTGCCCACTGTCAAACACGTCACGGTCATTCTGTGTCCCTTGAGAGTCCCAACCAGCTGAAAGGGATTAGAGCCTGCAGGGCAAGAAAATCCCCTCCATGCCAATATGTCACCGTTTTGTGCCCCCGCGAAGATCGTGTCATCTCTTGCCGACTCGAGGGCGTGTACTTGACCAACTGGTCCACTGAGGTGGTAAACTCGATCGCCATTCCATGCTTGAACAACGTTGGGTAGACCAATGAAGACCCAAGATCCCTCGCTCATGATTGAACCGATATTATTTTTAAGATTGACGACCCGGACGCACTCACCAGAATTGCAATCCCAAACGCGAGCCGTCCCGTCTATGTAAGCGGTGATCAGCTTATCGGAGTCTGTGGGTAGGCAGATGCCTGTGACCTTTTCTTTGTGCTCGCTCAGTCTTGTCACCATTGACAAGTCACCGTTGCTGTCTAGATACCATGGATGTAGATTTCTACATCGATCACCGTACACGCACCTACCCGATACCCAGAATTTGCAGACTTTCTTGTTTGGCGGTGTTGTAGTTGTAGTTTCTGCTTTATTGATTTGCCTTCTTGTAGTTGGGGTTTCCCTGCCTCGTTTCCAAACATGGGTGGAGATTGGCGCCATTACGGCAGAGAGTATATTTTTGGTAGGAGGAGAAAGCTAAAAGGTAGGGAGAATGGATGATTGGAAAAGGGGAAATCTGAGTTTTTGTTGAACGCAGAGAAATAGTAAAAACGAAATAGGAGAGAGAAGTGAAGATGGAGGAGGAAAAATGAGGATACTTCTTAAATAGAGGGACAGTCCGAGTGGTAGAAATAGCTTGGAGCGGACGCATCGGCGTGGATAAGAGTGAGCGCCATGGAAACGAATTCCCGCGGTCACCTTAGCGCCAAAATCCATTTAAATGTTTTCCTTAAATTCCGCATCCTCTTCCAGAAACATAAAAGGATAACGAGATTTTTGAACAGACTGACTTAACCGCGTTCGCGGGGGTGATGCGTTTCATCAGGTCTTACCTTCCATTTCTTTCTTAAATTTTATTCTCTCTTGTTACGTATATACTTGTTGCCGATCCTATCTTTGATTCCGAAACACGTTCTTCTGTTTTTGGGTGCAGATCGGAGTTGCTTCAGATGACGAGTTGCTTGACTTGCTGGATCTGGCTCTGTTTTCTGACGCTTGAATCACAGTAATAAGGACTAGAGAGCTGAGAGGTCAAAAATTGAGCCAATGCAACTCATATCCCAAACGGGCAAATCACATTATGAACATTCTTGCGGGTAAAGTGAGGATGGTAGTTCTGAAGCCAGAATTAAGTTAAAGGAATACTAGACTCTATGTGGAAAGGAGTTATGGAGTTATACCAATCTAATTCATGTTAGGTAGGTGTCAACGAGAAAAATTTACATAGAATGATATTTTAAGATTTTTACCTATGTATCGTTGGTAAATGTAATGAAAGGGTGAGAATGCTAAATTTTATTGCAATGAAAAGGGGGTCAAAGAGAAACAAGTTGTTCGTATTATAATGAAAGAGTTTTTTGTGTTGACTGCAAAATGAATGTAATTATTATTTGAGGATAAATCAGTATAAATTATGCATTTTCATGATTATTTAGTTATTTATTTATTTATTTATTATTATTGAATTTTAAGGATTTGATATTTAATTTATTTAGAGATTTAGTAGTCAAATTCTTAACAAGTGTATTAGAACTTCGAGTTTTGATATTAAAATTAATGAATAATGAAGAAAACTCATCACATGAGATTATTGATTTTAAGGGCAGTGATTATACCTTTTGAAGAATACAAATCAAAAATTATCTATATAAAAAGAAACTACATGAATCACTCTTGGATCAAAAACCTAAATGAATTTTAGAAAGAAATTGAAATCTCTTTGATAGATAGGTGCTAGGGGTTATTCAATTGACACTGCCAAAGAATATTGCTTACAATATGGTGAAGGAGAAAATAATTATAGATATGATGAAGGTACTATCTGACATATATGAAAAACCTTCAGTAGATAATAACATTTTTCTCATGAAGAAGTAACTCTGTAATAACTCATCTTAATGAGTTTAATATTACTGTGAATCAGTTATCTTCTATGGAAATTAAACTTAACGATGAGGTACGTACCCTAATACTTTTGGTATAACTACTAAATGGCTAGGAACCCATGAGGGTAGTAATTAGTGATTTTTTGGGAATTTAAAATTAAACTTTAATTATGTTCGTAATCAAATTCTTATGAAGGAGATTTCCATAATTGATTCAAATGAAACATCAGTTTCAAATCTTACCTTAAATATTGACAATAGAGGAAGCGAAACTAACATAAATTTTATTTGCAATAAGGCCAAATCTAAGTTAAAAAATGAAAGAAGCAAGTTCAATTTTTTTTAAAAAAAAACTAAAATATTAGAATTAGGAGAAAAATGGTCACATGAAGAAAAATTATAAGTCATTAAAAAAAAGTTGAGAACAAAAACAATAACGTAAATGTTATCACAGATAAAATAGATGATGCATTACTTTTGGCTATTGAGAGTCTTCTTGAATCTTACGTTTTAAATTTTAGGACATCTTTTCAAATTATAACATACAATAAAATAATAAAAAATTATGTTATTGGTAAATGTGAAAAGGTTGATCTTGTTGATGAAGAATTTTTGTATATTATTAGTATGAGGGATGTTAAATTGAAGATACCAAATAAAAATATCTAAAAGATTCGAAAGGTAAAACATGTGTCAAAGTTGACAAAATCTAATTTTTTTTTAACAAATTGATAATAAAAAATGCGAAGTGATTTTCAATGATAATGCTTGAAAAATTACTAAAGGTGCCATGGTTGTTGCTTAAGAAAACAAAAATGGTACTCACTACATGGCCTCAAATTGCAAAGATATAGTGAGTGTTATTAACATTGGTATACACTCTGATTTATGACATTGTAGACTTAAGGATATGAGAAAAGAATTGGCTTTTCTAAAACATGAAAGAAGTTGAAGCATTAGTTCATATAGATGTATGAGGCCTTCAATTGTGACATATTTTGAAAGATTTAGCTATTACATAAAGTTCATTGATGACTTAACTAGAAAAGTGTGGATTATATTTTTAAGAATAAATCTGATATGTTTGATGCTTTTAGGAAGTAGAAAGCTATAATTGATAATGAAATCAACTATATTGAATGAGCCGAATGGTATTGTAGAAAGGAGGAATAAACTATTTAATGAGCGTGCAATGGGCATGAAAATTCATGCAAAGTTGCCTAGTGTATTTTGGGCAGATGCAGTTGATAATGTAGCCTATCTGATTAATAAGAGTACTTCAGTTTCTTTGGATTATAGAATACTTAAAAAGCCTTGAAGTGATAAAAATGTAAAATTATTTTTTCTAAGAATATTTGGTTACCTGTGTTATGTTTATTTTTTTTTTGTTGGATATAGTAACAATAAATTTGGTTACTATTTATAGGTTAGCCAAAATAGGAAGATCATTAGGGGTAATTACGATAGTTTTGCTAAGAGTTCAAAAGTAATGATAGTCTACTTGAGAGATATTACAGCGAACCAATTGCAACAAAATACTCAAAAAGTCAAAAATGATATTGCTTTGAAAAATTTAGAAAGTATAGCTCTAAAAATAAATCCAACTACCCTTTTGACAGAAATGAGAAGACTTTTTAAGATTGTAAGATACCGTAGAGATTTTCACTATCGTTAAACTACATCTTGTTGATTAATAAGCGTCAACCAAAGAGTTTTGATGGAGATTTGTAAGCTAATGAATCAATCAAGTGGGAGTTGGCTATACAAAATGAGATGAATTTTCTAACGAGTAGTCAAACTTGAGAGTTGATAAAATTATCACAAAGAAAGAAGGTCTTATAAAATAAATAAGTTTGTTGGATAAAAGAAGAACATGATGATACTAAGTGGTATAAAGCAAAGTTGGTAATTAAAAAACTTTCAACAAATGGAAGGTATTGGCTGTACAAAGATTTTTTTTTTTAGTGGTTAAGTTGACTACAATCAGAATAATACTTAGGTAAATGATTAAAGAAGATTACATTTGCAATAAATGGATATAAAAATAACTTTTCTTCATAGTAATTTGGAGAAAAAAATTCATATGTATCAGTCAAAGGGATTTGACGTCAAAAGTAATGAGAAAATAGTACGCAAACTTATCAAAAGTTTATATAGGTTAAAACAAGCTCTTAGACTGTATAAGAAGTTTAACAACTTTATGAGTGATAATGGTTTCTTAAGTGTCAAACAGACCATTGTTTTATGTCAAGAGGTATGATAACTCTTATATTATATTGTTGTCATATATTGATAATATGTTAATTATTGAAATTAATTTGTATGAAATAAAGAAATTAAAAGATTAGCTTTCAGAGAAGTTTGCTATGAAGGGTTTAGGTTCTGCTAAACAAATCATTGGGATAAAGGATGCTCAAAGCTATTTTAAGAAAAATACATCAAGAAGATGCTTGCTAGATTGAGAATAGATGGTGCAAACCAGAAAGCACATCTTTGGCTAATCACTTTAGACTACCCAAAAATCAATCTCCTTCAATTGATGATGAAATTATATGTGTCGATAATGCGTTTTATGCTTCTATTAGTGGGAGTTTAATGTATGTCACAGTATTTATAAGACTAGATATAGCATATGCAGTGGGAGTTGTTAGGAGGTATATAAGTAATCTAGAAAAACAACACTAGAAAATAGTTAAATAAAATTTTCAAGTATTTGAAAGGTACCACTAACTTAATTTTGTATTTTTAAAAAAACATATTCGAGTTTGTATGGTTGTTTTGATATATATATGACTGGTGATATAGATAACAAAAAAAGTATTACTGATTATGTTAATAAATTGGATGATAATGCAATTAGTTGAATTTCTGAGTCATAATAGATAGTTTGCATTTTCTACTTTAGAAGCAAAATATATTGCACTTACAAAAGCAACTAAAAAAATGATATGGTTATTTTTTTAAAATGAACTAAGATATAAGTTTGAAAAAAATATATTACATTGTAATAGCTAAAGTGTCATTTATTTGATAAAAAATATTGTGTATCATATTAAGACAAAACATATACAAGTCAAGTATCATTACATGAAATCAACTTTGAAGGATGATGCATTATCATTTATATTTATTTTATTACATATAATTAATTATTTAATATTATATGTAACTAATTTTTTTATGTTATTTATTTTAAAATTAACAAATAATATAATTTATAAAATTTTAAGATATGTGTTAAACATAATACCACTCATATTAGATCCATGTAGTACTTTTATTATACCTACATACACATACATAAAATTTACAAAAAATTCAAACAAAAACAATTTAAAATCTAAAAATAACTCACATAAATCTCAATAAATTAAACCCATAAATGAACCATAAATTATTTATTTTTAAAATGGATAATCTCAACCAAACCCCATAATTTAAAAGCCCCACTGAATAATAAGCTGATTTTAAGTCATAAAATTTCAAACCGATCAGACTTATTGCCAGGCCTGATTATATTATCAATGCAGGCAATACCGATTCTTAGTGTAAATAGCCTTTCTTATTTAAAAAATATATATATAAATAAAAATAAGTCAATTTCTGCTTGACCTCAAACAGTAATGGCAATGAAGAAGCAGTCACTGTATACACTAACCAAATTCTAACTGCTAAGTAAGCATATCACTCAGTTCTCCTCATGCGTACTCTTAGTCTGCAACTTTTCCAAATCTGAAAATAAACTAGACCATGTTCGGCCTTTGCGGGAGCAGAAGATTATAAAATTTATCATGTAAGAAGAAATTCTTGCCGCTGCTATCAACAGCTTTCTTCCACCCGCACCATCCACCATTTATGATTTTCTTGATATCATCGGTGCCTCTATAATGGGGATCAAGTATGAGAAATGCACAATCTCCGCTTGCTTCATTGTAATCAACTCCTAAAAGGGTATATGCAAGAACACCCCCACCTGCATTATATACACCATGCAGTGAGAAACTCATCTTTATTGTTACAACATTTTATGATAAATCTGAGGCCCTTTCTTAAGGAACTATGAGTGATTTTAACAGAGCAATAGAAGCTGAACAGTAGAATTCATCCAACTGACCTATCATGATGGGTGTTCCTTGAGTTTCAAAGTGCAACGCCAGTTCTCGACATTTTTCAGGCAGCTCAGATCCAGATCTCACATTAATGATTTTGGAACTCACCTGCTCCATATAGCAACTTGTCAAAGACATAGAAACATGTGAGGTTAGACGTGCACTAGTGTACAAGTTTTTGAAAATGATCATGTTCATTGAAATATGACAGTTCCACCTTATTCTAGTCCATGTATAACAAAAACTACGAGCACCCTGAGTATCCTTTATGGAGTAGAATTGGGTACTTACACCCAGAAGTTTATCTAAAACAAAGCTCAACTCAATGGCACCAATCCATTCACGTGACCCAATAAAGGAAGCATCTTTGTCATCAATATCTACGAGGGTCTGTTGTATTTCCCTAAGCAAAAGCACTTATGTGAGATTAAATCACATGATGTTAATAGCAAAAAGGCAGTACTTTTCCATATGACCGTACAAGTAAGATAACAGTACAGCAGAACAAAGTGATAAATTCAGGAATTACCTATGTGAAGGGGCATCCATAGATGTGTAGTGTTGAATTCTGAACCATGAAATGATAGTCTGCAGAGAGCGATAAGCGCAACCCCAGCCCTAGCAAGAGATGCATGTGCAAGTTAGTAATAGAACTATAACTAAAGGTAATGATCATCACATAAACATGTGATTGATGAGTCTTAGTTTCAGCCGGAACATAAATGCTGTGGTGAATATCATATTTGTTTATGTAGTAACAAATTCAGCTGTTATTTCCAAAGCCCAAACAGGTGATTAGGCAGATAATTGAACCATAGATTTAGTAAGCAAAAGACTTGGGAACCCCAGGAATACTGAGTAAAGCAAACTGCAATTATCAAACAATGCTGATGACGTTGAATGTATTTTAAAAGTAAGAATAAACTGGCAGGTTAAATGATGACAGATCTACTGCGTTTCAACCTCCTTAAACAAAGAAACTCGAACTCCCTGAATCTTCTCCATAAAAGCTTTAAAATGTAAGTTTCACTTCTATAGGCTCCGAATGATGGTAAAAGTTTTGCTTTGCACACAGGAAGAAGTGCAAAATGAACTATTTTCAACAGCTATTATGATTTGTAGAAATCACATATAGCATGACTTATTAAGCTCCCAACATAGTACCGATCTAAATAGATGTGATAAAAGTAATTTGAATACAATATACATAACATGTAATTAATTCACGGGAGACTAGAAAAGACATTAACAATTTCAATACTTGTGGCTCATGAAAGGGAGAAAACCCATTACCGAGTCATCAAAGCCATCCTGAAGGTAATGATAGTATTCATAAGAACCTTGAATTAGTGAGACAACACCCCCTGAGACTGCACAAAATGGCTTCAATGAGTAACAAGTACAAGAAAGCATAAAAAGAATATAAAAGAGAAAACAGCAATCACTAACCCCCACTTCTAGGAATTCCAATATGTACATCCTTAAGCATAGGAGAACCTGAGAGTGTCATAAAAAGTGCCGAAAGAGTTAGTTCCAGTACACTCAGAGAAGCAAAATGTTAGAAATGGATAGTAACACCGGTTACCCTTTCGTACTGAGTTCCTTTTTGAACCATCTTTCATTTTAGACAAATCCAGGGCATTAGCAATTCTTAAGAGAGGTCGATCAAAAGGCAATCCCAACCTCAAGTGTAACAATCTTCTAACATCAACTGCAGAAAGAAACTATGAAAATATTAAGAGGATTTGAAATCTCACAAATTAAGAAGAAAACTACCGATAATATAGATACGCATACTGTTTTGCTTCTGAAAATTTTCATTTACAAAACATCTTGCCCTCATTTGCCCTTCAGATAAGCACTAAGAAATTTAAGTATCATAATCGAACAGACACAGAATTTTGTTTCCTGGTGGGTGGAGAGTCGAAGGGAATGCAAAAACAGCGCAAAGAGATACTGTGATCCGAGATATGGAAGTTTATGTGGCTTCTATCTGGCCATAGAGTATTTATTTCTGCCCCTAGAATACCTATTTTGTTCATTAATGACTCAGCAAAGAAGTAAAGTGTAAGGATAAAACCACTGCGCATAACAAGCACATGGTTCAAGAATAATCCATGCCACAAGCAGAAAGATAAAATATACCACAGTACCTTGCTTCATTTCTGTCTCGCCATAATTAAGTTCATATATAATGGTTACAGGATGCAATATCGCTGGTGGACTGAAGTGATATGCATGTAACTGCAAATACAATTAGCTGCTTAGTTGCTTGCAGAAAGTTAACGTGCATCAGAGATTTCCAGGGGTAAGATAATTATATAACGTGAAGAACAAAAAGATCTGCAGTGCTACCCTAAAGCTGTTTAGCTTGTATTTTTGTGCCAATAAAGCACAGAGTCAGTTTTCATTCTGTTTCTATTTCTATCGATTATAAATCAAATTCCATTCTCGTTCTGACAGCAGTTCTACGTTCAATCTGTTTAGAAGCATTTTCAGATACATCATTACTTTCAATATACAAGTATTGTCACTTATATGAAGATCACATAGCCTGCATAGGTCTTATTCTGATTACCATCAAATTCTGTGCAGCTCTTAAATGAAGAGTTCTCCTACTGCTTGAATACTTTTTAGCACTTCTAAATCCTGTAAAGGGAGCCAGCTTGTCTTACATGAGAATCTATGATACCATTATAAGGTTCTTTGTCCTAAGACACTGCATGTCAGCCAGTTTTTATTTTATTTTATTTTATAACCCTGGTATACGACAGAATTTACTCTGCATTTCTCCCACTCGGGGCCCCAACCGGGTAATCCACCAGACTCGAGGTGTGCCACAAACAAGCCCCGTCCCCAATTAAGGTAGCATTTCAGCGGGGAATTGAACACTGGCCTCTTTCAGCCTTTTCATCCTCAATCATTGGGCTACACCCACTTGGGTATCAGCTAGTTTTATTACTTTTGATCACAAGATACTTTTCATTTACGACAACAAGATAATTTTGATCTTATTCTATCAACACAGTGAAATGCTGTTTGGCCCCAAGGGTCCCAGACAAACCCTGCTTGTCTTAATTTGCCACAGCCTTTTAGTTATTTATTCTTAGGGACCCAAATGTCGCAAACAATGTTAACCTCACAATAACATACACAGAATTTCATTACTGTATGCACATCCGCCAAGGTAATAAGCACAGGAATAAGAAAATATAGCCCTATGCACAGACAAGAGCCAGAAGTCCATAGCACTAAAGAGTTGTTGATATAACAATGCAAGACCCCGATATGATTTAAAGTGAAAAAGGGATTGCCTTACCTGAGGATGTTGTGTTAAGAGACTAGGCAAGATTGTCTTCTTCATTGAATTTAATTGGTCAACTAAGGCAGGGATGATTAACTTGGAAACTGCATGCACCAGTTGAAGCCCCTTGGCCGCGTAACAAATTACTTCTAGCTTAAAATCTACAACCAAAAGTCTAGCATCTTCCAAAGCTGGAAGTACAAGTTTTAATATCCATTAAAATGAATTAATGCATCAAATCCAAGCTCAATTCATGGTCATACATGATCTTTGATGCACTGAACAAATATAAAATAGTAACTGGCTATCACTGAAGTTAATACCTGGAAAATATTCAGCAACAGGTGCCGCTGATCCTAGAGACTTTTCAGACCTATTAAGCAGAATGCTTACTTGAATTACATCTGCATTCTAAGAAGAAAAACTTTTCACAAAAAAATTAATGCTAATAGGCATTAGTTTATGGGAACAAAAATGTATAAGAACTAAGAAAAAACACTTGGTATTTTAGAAATCAAAACGAAAAAGGGTGGTCGGGGGAAGAAAAGAACATATTCAACCTCAAAACATGAAATATGACACAACAAGAAGATTGATATGTATTCTTTTACCTCTGCAGAAAATATCGGAGGCGAAGATTTACTTTTCACACAAAAGTGAGCACATGATAAGACTTCCGTATCGGAATCTTGAGCAGCATCTACCAAAGGCTTGACACATGAGAGATCAGTGTCAAAATCACATTCTTTACCACGAATAATGACAGGTTTGAGTACTTCCGCTGAGCTTTTATTTGATGTTTCAAACACGTATGCAACGTGCAGTTCTTTGAACTTGGTAATAACAGCCTCAGTTGCATGTAAATACATCTTCTCTACATCTGAAAGACAACAAGAGACTCATGTCATTGAATATTAAAAACTTCACACAACATACACATGCATAATCATCTTAGAATAAGTGATCAACCACTAGACCTTTTTAGAATGCAGTTATGAACCTAGATTCTGTTCCAGCTCATATAAAGGTAAATCTTAAAGCAAACCACACGTTGTTTCCAAAACATAAAAATCAACTGAGTTCGAATGAAGCCCTTCAAATTTAAAGGTTGCTTTAGTAAACAAAACAGTTTATGCAACTTTCTGCTTCCATTTGACACCATTTATGACAGTCATATCTCTGAAGGTGCTAATTACCATTCCCATCAATAATACCACACTAATATGCGTTGTACTTTGATCAGCAATCACCCATTTCCAACTATCAAGACATCTAGAACAACACTCATGTTAACATCCAATAAAGTACCAAAATAGAAAATCAAAAATTAATCAAAAATAAAAGCTGAGAAACTTACCAGAAGACTTGTTTGCCTGAAAATAGAATGGCAACTTAATGGGCAGCTCACATCGAAGCAAGCAACCTGTCTCCCAAACATACTTTTCGGGACTATCCTCGTACATAACACAAGTAACAGGTTCCAAGCTTGTCGAATTTTCAGTTCTAGAGACAAAAAAGTGAACATTACCAGCTTCCGGATCAGCAACAGCTCCAACAGTTTCTTCATTATCAAATTTTCCTCTGCCAGATACAAGCTTTCTCAATCTGCGCGCAGCTTCGATAGCCTCAGCAGCATTTTTCTCAAAATCAGAATGTCCAATTGTTAACGCACCAATTACCTCAAAGCCTTTCAATAATAAGGTTCGAAGATCTTCTGCTCAGATCATAGAAAGAAACACTATAAATTTCACCACAAAAATCAAAAACCAAAAACCACAAAGAGAATATTTAGAAGTTTATTGAATTCATACTCCGGTTGTTAAACTTAAGGATGACATACGATACACATATTCTAATTGTAGGAAGCATTAAAGAAATATAAAATTCCTAAACAGAAAGATGAATTTCCTCGGTCGGTCCTTCTAAATTGCTGGGAAACAAAAAGAGTAGGCCTTACCCGCTTCTTTTTCAAAATCGGGGGAGGAAGACGATGGAAGGGTGTTGTGGATGCATCTGAAGGTAGAGACGATGGTGAACGGCGGGAAAAATGGGGATCCAATAAGCCACTGGAGCGCCGGTTCGTCCCTAATGATCACCAGCTTCGAGCACAAAACTCGTATGCTCGTTTTCTCAGTCACCTCACCCATCGATTGGTCTCAGCTTACTTCACCGAAGCTAAACAGTTCTTGTCATTCAAGTTACAAGCTGTATCCGTTCCTTCTATTTTCTCTTTTCTATTCTTTTATGGTCTTCACCCGCTCATGCTTACCATTTTCTCCTCTTCTTGGGCAGCTGACCAGCTTTAGGAGTTCCGATGCTTCATAAGGCCCAAGTCTATAGTGTGCTTGGGCCTTCGTTACAGTACCTATATAGACCTCAGCTACTTCATTTGTCTCATGACTCGGACTTTTTGCTCAATCTGTTAGATTTTAATTTGATTTATTTATTATTAAGATCAAATTAATATTTTTTATTTAAAATATTAGTTTTTTAAAATTTTAAAGTGTATCATTCAATAGGTTAATTCGTTAGGATAAATTATTTAATCATAATCAAATTATATTTAAGTTAATCTATTAAAACTAAAAATAAATTATATAAATTATATTGGGATCAGTCCACTAGAATTAATAAATAAATTATATTGGAATCAACTCATTAAATATAAAAAATGAGTCATATGTAAATTATTTGATTAAATTATTAATAAATTTTATTTTAATAAATATAATTAAATTAATTTATAAATATTATTTGTTAATAAAATATTTATGTAAATAAAACTTGTATCAACAAAAATATAAGTCAAATGCTGATGTATTTTTGAACTTGCCTTAAAATGTTAAATATATAAAAAATATAAAATATAAAACTTTCATGATAAAATAAAATAAAATATTAATATAAGTTTAAAATATTTTAATTTTTTATTACGTTGATTTGATGATTTTTATGATGCAATTTCATAATGTTGAAATTACATATATTTTTAAAAAATAAAATTGATATTAATAAAAGTATATAAATGAATATGTTTGTATATATAATAATAATAATAATAATAATAATAATATAAATAAATTTAATAAAAATAATTAATGTAAATCTTTAATATTACATATAATTAAAATTTTTAAAAAATTAACATCATCATATTTTATAAACTTATAATATTATAAAATAAAAATAAATGAAAGACATACATGTTTGAGGTTGGTTTAAGATTCAAAGGTAACCTACATAAAATTTAAATAAAATTTATTTAAAATATAAAATAGCACGTGGAGCTAACAAATTAAATTTGTGAGTAAGATAGGTGTCATATATTTTTTTTAAAATGAGCGGATTCAACTCCATCCATTAATTTTAAAAATTTATCAAGCAATGGATTAGATTCGGTCAGACAGACTCATTTTTAAGCCTGTTATAAGTCAACAATGTGAAGATTATTGATGAATACTGAAAATGCTCAAAACCAAAAGAATATGACCAAAAAAAATAATAAAATAAAAAAACTCATCTAATCTTCTATACAAATATTTAAAAAATAATATTATATATATTTTTAAGATAAAAATTATTTTAAATCTTAATTTTATTCATTTGCTTTTAATTAAACTCTAACTTTTAAAATGTTTTTTAATAAATACTTATTTATTAATTTTATTTAAATTAAATTTAAGTAAAAATAATTGTAAAAAATTAATGTTATTTTTATTATTAAAATATTTAAATATTTGATTTGATTTTTTAAATTTAAATAAATTTTTAATAATGAATTTTCTTTTATAAATTTTAAAATTTTTTGATCATATAAATTTAAGCAAAAGTTATATAAAACCTTAATATTTATTTCATATTACTAATTAAATTTTTATATTCAAAAAATAATAAATTAAAAATTGATCTATCATTTTAGTTTAAATTAAATCTTAACTCATGTAATTATAAAATATCAAAAATAAACCATTTTGAAATGCTATTAAAATAATTTTTATATAATTTTTATTTTTATATTTTTAAAAAATTTAAAAATATATTTTTAATATTTAAAAAAATTAAAAAATTTTATTATGGTATTTTAAATATTTCTTTACATCTAT
Organism: Moringa oleifera; assembly: GCA_021397835.1. Taxonomy (NCBI): domain Eukaryota; kingdom Viridiplantae; phylum Streptophyta; class Magnoliopsida; order Brassicales; family Moringaceae; genus Moringa; species Moringa oleifera. The sequence goes on along the minus strand of JAJFZO010000344.1, from coordinate 7,462,296 downwards.
GAAAAATTTCAAATAAAAAACTATTGTATAAAATCTTTAATTTGAATATCTTAATTTTCAAAATTTTTTGATAATATTTAATTTAAATCAAATTGATAAATGAATATTGGATTTCTCACTTTTTAAATATAAATATGTGATTCATAATATAAGATAAATATCAAAATTTTATAAGACCTTTATCTTATAAATTTTATACAAAAATTTAATACTAAAAAATTAATTTTTTTGATAACTTGAATAATTTTTTTATGTCTATGAAAAATTTTAATTTAAGGTTTGTTATAAAAAACTGTGTAATTTGAATAAATTTAATTTTCAAAATTTTTGATAAAATTTAATTTGATATAAATTAATAAATTAATTTTTATTTAATATAAGTTTAAAAATTATAATTTAATAAGATAAAATCTTAAATATAATTTATCTTATTTTTAATGTTTAATTTAAATATTAAAAATTATATTATTATGATTTAGTAAACAATGAAAAGATACATGAGGGAGAAATAAGGATCCCTGAAGGGAAAGTGGAATTTATGAGAAGATAAACGACCACCAGGCCGCTGGGAAGAGATGGACTATTATGTGATCTGTTGTCCTGCAGAAATTTTAGGCCCAACGGAGTGGCCAGTGACCATTTCCAGCTATCTTCACTTTGGTCTGTATTTGCCAATTCAGCTATAACTTCGAACCATTTATAACTTTTCAGTAGTTCTCTCAGGACAACACTCTGCATAGTTTATCAGGGATGATCTGATTTAACAAAATAAGGTCTTCATTTTGAAGATTTTGCTACACAAGTTCTTGGAACAAACCAAATCATAAAGCACAAAGGAATGCCAAAATCCGGCACCGAATTCAAACCAGGCAAACCCATTGACATGCCATCTAAATTTTCAATATTCCCTTCAACAAAAAAGCAATTCCTTATCCAATTGGGTTTTGTACTTCATTACCAGAGAGAAGTACAGCGGTGCTTACGAGTGTGCATTGCAAAAAACTTAATTATGGCTTCAGAACTACCATCCTCACTTTACCCGCAAGAATGTTCATAATGTGATTTGCCCGTTTGGGATATGAGTTGCATTGGCTCAATTTTTGATCTCATTAGCTCTCTGGTCCTTATCACTGTAATTGAAGCGTCAGAAAACAAAGCCAGATCCAGCGAGTCAAGCAACTCGTCATCTGAAACAACTCCGATCTGCACCCAAAAACAGAAGAACGTGTTTGGGAATCAAAGATAGGATCGGCAACAAGTATATACGTAACAAGAGAGAATAAAATTTAAGAAAGAAATGGAAGGTAAGACCTGATGAAACGCATCACCCCCGCGAACGCGGTAAGTCAGAGTCTGTTCAAAAATCTCATTATCCTCTTATGTTTCTGGAAGAGGATCCGAAATTAAAGGAAAACATTTAAATGGATTTTGGCGCTAAGGTGACCGCGGGAATTCGTTTCCATGGCGCTCACTCTTATCCACGCCGATGCGTCCGCTCCAAGCTATTTCTACTACTCGGACTGTCCCTCTATTTAAGAAGTATCCTCATTTTTCCTCCTTCATCTTCACTTCTCTCTCCTATTTCCTTTTTACTATTTCTCTGCGTTCAACAAAAGCTCAGATTTCCCCTTTTCCAATCTTCCATTCTCCCTACCTTTTAGCTTTCTCCTCCTACCAAAAATATACTCTCTGCCGTAATGGCGCCAATCTCCACCCATGTTTGGAAACGAGGCAGGGAAACCCCAACTACAAGAAGGCAAATCAATAAAGCAGAAACTACAACTACAACACCGCCAAACAAGAAAGTCTGCAAATTCTGGGTATCGGGTAGGTGCGTGTACGGTGATCGATGTAGAAATCTACATCCATGGTATCTAGACAGCAACGGTGACTTGTCAATGGTGACAAGACTGAGCGAGCACAAAGAAAAGGTCACAGGCATCTGCCTACCCACAGACTCCGATAAGCTGATCACCGCTTACATAGACGGGACGGCTCGCGTTTGGGATTGCAATTCTGGTGAGTGCGTCCGGGTCGTCAATCTTAAAAATAATATCGGTTCAATCATGAGCGAGGGATCTTGGGTCTTCATTGGTCTACCCAACGTTGTTCAAGCATGGAATGGCGATCGAGTTTACCACCTCAGTGGACCAGTTGGTCAAGTACACGCCCTCGAGTCGGCAAGAGATGACACGATCTTCGCGGGGGCACAAAACGGTGACATATTGGCATGGAGGGGATTTTCTTGCCCTGCAGGCTCTAATCCCTTTCAGCTGGTTGGGACTCTCAAGGGACACAGAATGACCGTGACGTGTTTGACAGTGGGCAAAGGAAGGCTGTACTCCGGCTCCATGGACTGCACCATAAGGGTCTGGAACATTGACACGCTTGAGTGTAGAAACAGATTGCGGGCTCACTCTGCTACTGTTACATCTCTTCTTTGTTGGGATTCTTATCTGTTCACATCGTCACTGGACAAGACGATAAACGTCTGGGCTGCTACTGCCGATGATAATCTGAAAGTAGTACACAGGCACGAAGAAGAAGAGGGTATAATTGCCCTTAAGGGCATGCATGATAACAAGATGAAACCCGTCATCTGCTGTTCCTGCAAAGGTAACTCAGTTCGAGTCTACGAGTTGCCATCCTTCATGGAGAGGTGCAGGCTGTTCGCCAAAAAAGAAATTCAGTTGATTCAAATCGGTCCAGATCACCATTTCTTCACTGGGGATGCAACTGGAACGGTGACCGTATGGAAATGGCAAGAAAACCAAAGCTTATAAGAGGATTATGATACTCAATTGTTTTTTCTCTGTGGTCCTGTGGAGAGATGGGATTGATGGATGAAAATACACACTGTATATAATAGCCAATTTATTCATTGTTTCATTTCAGTGTAAATATGGTACTCTTCAATGTCAATTTATTCTTCAAGTTGGCAATCTATCCTTCCATACTAGTATTCTTTGTTAATGTTCTGTTGTCTTCACTGCATTGAGTACTGCCTAATATCATGTTTGATTTGCGAGAATATATTTATTTTAAATAATACTATTTTTAAAATATTTGATTTATTTTTATTAAAAAGTCATAATTCTTAAAAAAAATTATTTTTAAAAATATTTGAAATAATAATTTCGAAGTGAAACTTTAATATAATTATTTCATAAAATAAATAATAATTAAATTATTTTTATTTCCAATGTATTTTTGGAAAAATTGTTATAATTATATATATAATAGGAATTTAATAATTTTATCTTCCCCCTTTTTTCATCTCTTTTTTTTTATCTTTTTGACAATCTAGAAATGAGAAAGAAAGTGAAAGAGCTATATTATTATTAAAATATTAATTAATATTGATATTATTTTTTATAATGTTAATATTTAAAATAAAAAATAATTATTAATACATTGTCTAATTAATATTATTTTATAATATATTATTATTATAATATTTATTGATTGATATTATTTTAATAAAAAAATTAATTATAAAAATTATAATTAATTACCTTCAAGCTATCTTCACTTTGGTCTGCACTTGCTACTTCAACTACAAGTTTGAATCATTTATAACCTTTCAGTAGTTTTCTCAGCACAAAACTCTGCATAGCTTGTCAGGGATCATCTGATTTAACAAAACAGGCGTTTCATTTCGAAGATTTTGCTACCCAAGTTCTTGAAACAAACCAAATCATCAAACACAAATGAATGCGAAACTGCAGCAATTTTTGGCTATAAATATATATTTTACATTGTCCTGACTGGGCTGGGCATAGTATACTTACAAAATGCGCAAGGTAATATCTTTGAAGCTCCTATGCAGCCATTGCAAGGAATTAGTATGGCAGAATTATTTCACACTGTTACATGGAAGTACCCAACTCACTATGCGTGTCCTTCTTCGTTGATGCGTCAGCTGCCAAGCCTGCAATATTAACAAGCTTTATCTGATCACCATCTCAGGATCATGCTGGATTTATAAGCGAGTAGAATATCTAAAGTAGTTTCAGATTTTGAGTGTCAAGTAATTTATAAAAACTTTATTGTATTGTCCTCTCTGTTATTTCATATAAATTCCCAAAAAATTCTAATCTTCCTACCCTCTTCAGCGGAAATGTTGGTGTCCTCCAACAAAGCATATCAGCGCCCTCCCTCATTCTGCCAAAAAAGGGAAGCAAAAGGAGATGTTAGAACTGATTATCTCAAATCTTTCAGAACCAACAGGATGCGAAGTTTGCAGTTTGCAAATAAATAAGAGAAGGCATGGCTAAAGGAAAAATCTTTGCTTAATGCATATTCAGGTTAGGCTGTTGGCACCTACTAGGTCTGACAAAATGCAGTCAGAATTATCAAGAAGATATCACTATAACCCTCTTACCCATCGCAGCTAGTAGCAAAATTCTCAGAGCTGCCCTGTGAAATGTATGGATCCTCACTGCAGTTGTATGGTTCAGAAGATATATCCTTAGGGACAGAAAACGCAAGCTTGTTTTCTTGTTGGTCACTTGTACAGATCATTTGAGAAGCATCCGAAGAACGAAACTTCTTCTGAAGCCTCAAAGTCATAGGAAAACAGTTCGGCTGATTCTCTGGCTCTTGATCATTACCTGGTCTCTCCTGTGGGTGATTCCTGGGAGTCTTCAGTCTGTCATCTTGAAAGGATCTCCGTGATGAGGACGTAAGGACATTTCCTTCACTATTTCTCAAAGCACTTATCATTTCTATTCCCTGGTAGCAATTAGAATTAGGAGGTACTTGAGATCCGCAAGTAGACGAATAAGTTAACATAGGTTGGCCAATGGTCATCGGTTTTTCAGAGGTGTAATCACTATGGTTGGAATCACTTCCTGGTTCAGTAGTTAATTGTGACTTCTGCATCCTGCGTGAACAACTGAATAAACCGAAAAATGGCTTGCTCACTTTGGCGTCCTTTATCCCTGGAGCATATGGAGCAAGATTGATCTGAATCTCTACATTACAACCCAATATAATCTGTAATGAATTTGCAATCACTTTCCATGACTTCTCAGCCTGAGAAACATACTTTGCATGGTGAAATTCCAATTCAGCAACTGCTACACCTGAAATTTGGACCATCACCAGAGTCATCACTTGCAGAGCAGTGAGAAAAAAATTGAAAATATAATTAAGAGCACACAAAATAGAGATACTTGCAAATATACATGGGATAATGAACTGAATTCAAAGCAGGCAGCCCATTGACATGCCATCAAACTTTTCAATATTTCCTTCAAAGACAAAGCATTTCCTTATCCAATTGAGTTTTGTGCTTCACTTCTTTTACATGTTGTCAAACATGGATCTACTCTTCACTGCAGGCTAAAAGCAAATCACGAAAAGCACGCACCTTGGTTTAAATGAAGAGAAGATAACTTCCCCCGTTTCTGCAGAAATCTCTTGAATGAATCAGATTGGCATAACTCCATAACTCCTTTCCATATAGAATCCAGTGTTCCTTTACAATCCTCATCTACTCCCATTTTTTGGGGCTTATTGACATCACAGGAACAAGTGGCAAGATACTTATCTCCTTCAGATGATGTGTTACGAAAATCAACATCTGAAAAACAGGCTTTAAGATGGATTTACCTTAATAAACATTTTAAGCTTATCTGCAGCTATTAAATAAAAAGTAGTAATTATCATCATTCTGACCTTTTTCATGTACACTGCTCGAACACAATTTTGAATTATTTGTATCAAGAGAAGAAGACTCCGCAGAGCTTAACTGTAGAAGGGCTACAGTGAGCCACGTAGTTTGGTTCTTTGACACTCTCAAATGCTTCTCTGTGTCAGAAAGTATTTTCAGCGCATGACTCAGTTTTTGCAGTTCTTCTTCAGCTATGACACAGAAAATTGCAGAAGTTCAGAGATTAGAGGGACAACAAGAGTGAAGATATGATAATAAGGTGAAACAAGAAATGTCTTGATGCAACTTTGAAGACAACCGCACATCTAAAATAACTACTTTATGCAATAAATGACCAAACTGTTGACATGTGCCTACAGAGAAAAAGACAAGCTTACTTCTACACTGCCAGGAAGCAGTAGAGCTCTGCCAGAAATTTTTCAGTATTGAATTTGTCAATAACATGCCAACTTGTATACATCAAATACAGATGCACAAGGTAATACAGCAGAACAAGGATTTGGTTCAAGAACATGATCCTGTCTGGGCAAAAATGCTCATTGGACTTAATCAAGCAAAGAGTTAACATTCTTAGAGCAACTTTCTCTTTTGTCTGGTCATGATGTAATCCATTTAAGTTCCAATGGATGGCCAAATGCGTGTTTGTAACACAATTACCAGAGAGACGTACAGAGGTGCTTACAAGTATGTCTTGCACAAAACTTCCTTCTGGCTTCAGAACTACCTTCCTCACATCTACCCGCAAGAACGTCCATAATGAGATTTGCCAGTTGGGATATGAGCTGCATTGGGTCAATTTTTGATCTCATCAGCTCCCTGGCCCTGATTACTGTATTTGAAGTGTCAGAAGACAAAGCGAGATCGAGCAAGGCAAGCAACTCATCATCTGAAACAACTCCAATCTGCACCCAGAAACAGAAGACTGTTTTTCAGAATCAAAGATAGGATTGGCAACAAGCATATGCAACAATAGTTTCAGGGCACTCACAAGCTCATAAGCCAAGGAGATTGTGACTCTTTTACCAAGCAAACTCAGCTGATCAAGCATCATCTCTGCATCCCTAAGTGAGCCATTGGATTTGGCAGCAATGAAGTCCAATGCAACCTGATCAAAGTCAAGACCCTCTTCAACACAGATTTTCCCCAATCTGTTTGAAATGTCAGCATCTTTTATCTTTGGAAAATGATATCTTTGGGACCTTGAAACTGCATTGCGTGGGAGCTTATCTAGATCAGGAGTGATCATTATAAAGACAACATGTTGAGAAAAGTTGTCCAGGCTGCTCAAAATATTTGCCCATGTCTCCCCACGTAGCAACTGGCACTCATCGATGATGAAAATTTTGAACCGTGATGAAACTGGAGGGTTTACTGCATTTTTTATAAGGGACCTGAGCCTGTCTGTACGATTGATTCTCACTGAATCCACTTCCTTGACATCCCTACTCCTTCCAGAATAGAACAAAAGACATTCTCGGCACAGACCACAAGGTTTATGCTCTGCAAGTGAAAGGCAATTTAAAGCAGCAGCAAATATTCTAGAAGCAGAAGTCTTTCCAGTACCACGAGGACCATGGAAAAGATATAAGGAGGTTATCTTTCCTCTAGAAACAGCACTCAGGAGTGATGTCACTACTATGTTTTGTCCAACCAATTCCACGAAATATTTAGGCTTGAATTTCTGACTCAGACTCCTTGGACTCTCTGAATATGGTGTAATGTCATTGTTAATGCGTTTCCAGCAACCAGGTCTACAAAAGGTTGTGTCATCCAGATCCCCACCTAACAAGGGATGGTCTTCCACATCAGAAGGGTTTGATTCTCTGAACTTTGGAGTTCTTGACCAACAGTAACTTATCCCACATCCCAGATGATTCTGACCAACAATATCCACGCTGTCACTCACAAACAATGAGGCACTGCGATTTGAAAGGGAATCATTTATGGATGTGCATGGACTACCTACACGACTAGCAACATCACCAACCGCCCCACGTAATTTCAATTGATTCTTGCATCGATACTTTGGTTTTGAAGCAAAGTGGTCTACTCTTTCCACTGGGGAGGATCCAACAATTGGACCACTGCATGAATCACGATCCTCCATAGGATTATTAGAGGGCGTCATGCAGGTTAATTCCGGTCCTTTATCCTTAAGATTGCCATGAGATCTCTCGCTTGATGCCCTGTTCCCATTTACCTGCTCATCATTGAAGCCATAATAATGTAATCCATCAAGCCTCTCAATTTTAATGGGAGAATCTATGTTTTCTGCTCTACGCAGCTTCTCATATGCAATCAGCTTAGAGTTGGACTTTTCTACACCATAATGCAACTCAAAATCATCACCTTGTTTGTCTCTTTTTAGGTCTAGTCCTGAATTCCTTGAGCTCAGAAGACCATTGTGATCAGAACCACCTCCTAGGCCACCATTCTCAAATTGCAAAGATATCCCGGTAGTCGAGTTTGCTTCCCATTTCACATTATCCAGCAAGGCAGAGAATTTGCTCATAGAATTAGTAGACGGATCCTTTAAAGACCTCACTCTCCTAAGTGCTATGAGAGTTCTTGAGATAGGGATGTCAACAGAATGCCGCCGCCCATCCGCCATTCCGAAGATACGAAATAACAGAAAGCTATGCACGTGCTGCGAAGTCGAATGTCAAGATCCACCGAAGAGAGAACTATTCCCAACCTGAAAGAGGAAAGGAAACAACAGAATGATCAGTACAGGCCTTTGTGAGATTGATTATTCCATGATATCAACAATGCTGAACAGGGTGATACTTTCATATCATTTGTTTTCCGGAAAGGTCACATCCATAAAAAAGAGGGAGAAACGGAACATATTCAAAAATCAATCAAAAATAAATTCCAAAAATTTGTTACTCATAATTTGTCATGCAATCTTCAAAAATGCATTCTACAATATCCCAATGAAATGTAAAAAAATAACTGAAATTACAGATTTTGATGATTCATGGAGTGCATTCACCATTACTAACTTTGGGAAATAAAACGACCCAAATTTCAATGGCCAAAGAACCAGTAATCAGTGTAGCAAACTTTCTTCGGTCAAAAGAAAAAAGACCAAAAGAAAAGGGTAATACTATGTTATCTTTTGCAAAAGATGATTAAGGCGTTTGCTTCTTAGTCCTTACCATTAACAGAAGCAAAACAGAGAACCAAAGAGCTACTTCCAAGAACAAAAACCAGACACATTACGAAAACCAAACAAAATTTAATCCTAAATTAATACCATCACAGAGCTCAAAAACAGAGACCGCCAGAAAACAGACAGAAAAACTCCGGTTTGACCCATTAGTCCACAGAGAGAGAAAGAAAAGAATCTAAGAATTCAAAACTTCCCTTTGAAAAACACAAATAAAAACAAAACAATGCCAGACGACAAAGTCCAAAATACCAAACCTGCAAAATAGAAATATCCCAAGTTCGAGGCTCAAGAGAATTTGAATCAAGTAACGTACAAGCCGGGGTACACAAAACCCTAACCCGGAAGGACGGGTCTCCGCGGTGCTTGTGCTTGGCGTTGTATGGTAGATAAGAGCGCCAGAAACAATGCCAGGAGGAGATAGATAGGAGGTAAGGGCCGAAGTAGTAAATGCCATTAATGAGCGGGGGTGATAATAAACAAGAGGCCATTGTCAGTGTGAAGAGAGAGAATAGAAGGAAAGAGGAGCCGACGTGTACAGTCAGATAGAAAAATTTGTTTGCAGGAAAATTTTTGTTCCTTCTGGCAGAGTGTTGCAGAAGAGGGAGCTGGCTGTGTTCTCGGTCAGTGAGCCTAAGCTGAGGGATGCTTTGGTCATTTCGACTTTGGCGGTTTGAGTTAGTTTAGGCTTCATGTCAAAAAGCTGTAACTACGGCCGAATTAGTAGCCTAATCCACCCTCACTCCTGGGGCGTACTAAACACACCTAATGTGGTCATATTTTGTGTATTTTTAAAAAACATAATATCAGAAACGTGAAAACAGATAATTAAATTACACCATTGAATCTAATACAATATTTTTTTAATCATTAAATAAATTCCACATTTTTTATTTTTTATATATTCTTTTTAAATAAATAATCTTAATAATCATGATTAAAAAATGTATTTTTTGCAGGAAACTGAGAAACACCCGCGGAGAAGAGGGTGGACTCTAGAGGAATGAGCGAGAGGTCCGTTGGAAATGGCGGGTCAAAAAGTTAGATAGAGGGAAAACCAACTAAACTGCAAAGGCTGTGAAACGGGGGGCCCACCTCACAGTAAAGGCTGCTAAAAAGACGCAAATGCCTTTTACCAGATGCTCCTTCACCGAGCACCCTGTGTAGCTTGTGATTCTGTACGCCTACACCGTACCATTAATGTTCGAGCGGCGCTGGTCTATGATAATCCTATTCTGCCACGTGGTGCGGGTCAGTAACAACAAATCGACCCGTACGAAGAAACATGAGCCGCAATGCAGAGTGGCCCAGATGGGCTAACGGGCGTATATGAAGCCCATGTATAAGAAGTAAGCCCATATAATATGGGCACATTTTATAAAGGAGTGAGCCGATACAAGCCCATATGAAGCCCGTGGTGATCAACAGCAATGCACAACAGTGTGTGGCAGATCCAATTACATATTGGGCCACTTGAAGAAGCCAGGTGACAAATTTCATGGGCTTTTAACTCTTAAAAATTTCAATTTCAACCCGAATTGGCTTCCAGAGCTGATTCCACCTAGTTCGGTCTGAATTGGGCTCCACCCTGTCGTGATTCGGGTTTAATAATCCCATTACTATGTTTTGTAATCTATAAATTTTATTATTTTTCTATTTTTTAAAAAATTATTATATTTGATAATATTAAATTTTCCTTGTGATGACGCTTAAGCTTTTAGTTTTGAAATATTTTTTATTATTTATTTTAACTATTAACCATATAATTTTGTTGTTTGAAATAGCTTAATGTAAAAAATAAAAAATAAAATTAACAACAACGTAATTAGACTTATATGGCATATTATTAGTGAATTTGTAGTTAATATGAAATTTATTTTTTCATTTTAAATCTTATAAATAGAAATATCATGATTACATATGATAATAATATGTACATCCCAGCACCCAACCATCATGCATTAATTTGACAACAATATTGTTTTAATTTCAAATAATATGTAAACATTATTCATTGAAAATGTATTTTTATAACGAGATTTCTCAAAACTATAAGATGCAATTTATAAAAAATTAAAAAATATAACATTTATGCCTAATTCATAAGTAAGGTGAAATACATTATAACCTCAGCTATGTATTATTATTATTTTTTTATTTTATTTTGGGTACCTCTAAACAAAAGGACAAAAAGGTTGCCTGCAATCATGTATGGAGTTTGACCTTTTTTAACACAAGAACATGTAGAAACAGGATTGATTAAAAGTGAAATGCGGCCTATGATTTACATAATTAGGCCTAAAAATTGATAAATTAAAAGTGAAAGGAGCCTACGATTAATATAACTAGGTCTAAAAACTAATTAACGGATTAACTCAATAGGTATTATTAGAGCCACGGGCACATGACTATTTATGATTGCCGGTATCTAGATGCCTTTTTTTGTCTCCTTAAGAAACGCAATCGAATCTAATTTTCGAGCTCATGATGTTAATCATCACCGCATGGCGTACAAGACGCATGATATGCCTCTATGCTTTATAGGGGCTCACGGCATAACTATATGTTACATGATGGCTATGATGTTTTTAGCGACAATTTTAATTAATTATTCCAACATATAGTGAATAGGCGTCTTAAAACAAAAACAATTTTGTCGCATAAAATATCCTAATATTATTACAATAATAATTTAATATGGAATTTACTTTTATTTTATGCGAGTTATGAAGTTTCATTATGATTTTTAAATTTATTATTCTCTTATAATTTTATGAAATATTATTTATTTTTAAAAATTACCAAGTTTTTGGAGTGTCTATATAGTAGTTGTAATATCGGGCATTAGGTGCGTTGGGTGGTTTGATTGGTACTTAGCAACTTGGATGAGAATTTAAGGGGCTAAGGGAACCCACCACAGTGTGACGCAGGCACACATCATTGCTGTGGTTCATGATCAGATTTCCTTACAAATCAAGTTTGTTATAACATCATGTCCTTTTGTAATTGCTGGGTGTAGGCCACCTGTCCTCCCTCCATCTCGACAATCCGAACCCCACTGTCTTCTATTTGCCCCAACCAAAATTATTCAGAGAAATTTATATTTTCTTTTATCTTCAATACTTGAAAAACCCAAATCTTATTATATTTATATAAAATACGTATAAATTTTATTTAAAAAATGTGCTTTTTTATTTAACAAATTAATTTTCTTAATTGAACATTTTGCTTGGATAGCATAAGTACCATTACAGAATACATGTAAAAAAAAATCAAATATATAATTTTATTAATATCTAGACATTCAATGCTTTTCTTATAAAAATATTCAGTGTTTAATATGCCTATATATATATATATACACTGTGTATATAATATATGTGAATTTCAATTATGCAATGGATATGTATTAATTGCGTAGGTATTATTTCATTTTCCATTCAAAATAAACTGTCGGTGGTGGTAGCATCCTACCAGAAAAAGTTGTGTACAAAATTTGACTAAATCCTAAATACCCGTAAAACTTGACTAAATTACATCGTTATTCTCCAAAATCGACACAGAATCTAATCACAATTTGACATTGAATCCACGAATTAAGCAGCGAATTAAGAGGGTTTGGAAAAATGGTAATTAGCGGACAATTTTGGCCTTGATGTGAAATCACGAGCGCTCTGCATGTGCAAGGGAGCAAAACCATAGGGTGAGAGATCGCCACGTGGATGAAGTGGTTCCACGTGTGAAGTGGACGAGAGAGGTTGCCACGTAATTGTCACTCGTCACCCCCACAAGGAAAAGAAGCCAGCCAACATGAGCTCTGCCTTTTTATTTGAGCACAACGTTAACTGCTTAACAAGGACCGGCACGTTGGTCTTGTCCCTTTTTATTGTTATTTTATTTCAGAAAAGCAAAATCAACGGCTGTTTTTACCCATCAAATCCACAATCAACGGCCGAGATTAGTTAAAGTAACAGAAATCCCATGTGACTTTCGCCACGTCAACAAACGATTGGATTCTAGTGGGGGCCAGAGAAAGATGCCACATCAGAATAAAGAATTAACTTAAATATGTGAAATATCGGCGGAGTTTGCGGTTGGAAATTTTAAGGAAAAAGAAAAACAAAAGCAGTTAGAAAAAAAAATATAAAAAAAAATCGGACCTACATGGTTTGATTTAGAGAGCAAAAGCATGTGCCAATGTCACCAGAGATCCCGGGAATTTAATTCCACTAAAATGAGAAAATTCAAATGGTTATCAAAGATGGTGACCCTCTCTCTGTCCAGATGAAACTAGCTGTGCATCAATCAATGTGGCACTTTTTCGGACCATTATCTGAAATTGAATTAAAATGGAAGATAAAATATATAAGAATTTCTAGAACCATATAGTACATGATAATATTATTCTTATTTTAATTTTATAATAAAGTTTATATGTACAAATAAATGTAAAAGAGGCTAATTTTCAGGAGTATGTTATGAAGATTATTAAATCAATGTACTTTATTGAAACATGTGGAATTATAAGTTTTGACTTGGGCACGATTTGGAAATAAAATGCAAATCAATTTACAACGGTTTACAGCTCACTTTAAATTTATATTTACGGCATGTTAGAGTAAATATTTGAATAGTAATTACAAAATTATTAATTACTCATATTAAAATGTAAAGGATCAAGATTTATTATATTAGTATGATTTATGTTAATTTTGTGAATGGTAGAAAGTGGGTTATTTATGTTTTTTATATTAATAAAAAATAATTTAAAATTTTATTTATTTATATTAAAATAATTTTAAAACGTCAACTATTCACTTTATTGCTTTGTTACGGAATATTAAATTTGAATTTGATGCAAAACTGAGAAGACATAGTGTTATACAAGAATCAGAAATGCAAACCAAATCGGTTGACCTACGAAATTCATAAGTGACAATTTCATCCAAGCATGTATTATTTGCATTTTTCAAGTATTCTTGTGTATTTAAAAGATAATGTTGTCATTACTTTAATGGGATTAAAAGAATTATATCTTTATAAAAATAAAATATAAATTTATTATATAGAATCTTTAATTTAAATAGTTATTTCATAAAAAATTAACAACATAATTTAAATTGAATAAAATTTAAATTTATTATCTGAAATGTTAATTTAAATAATTTATTTAAAAATAATTAATAATATATTTTAAATTGATCCAAATTAATACTTTATGAACAATTGGTTGTGTTAGAGTTTGATGTTTATGCAATGTTTAAACAAGTAAGAGGGAACTACTGCCTTGGTGTTATCAAACCACTATAGTAAAAAATTGAAAATGTGAAAAGCAAAAGGTAATTTCATCTTTATTTAGGTTCTTTCTTTTTGACTGTATAAAGTAAATACAAATATCGCGGGCATGCGGCCCGCCTAACGGCCAAAAACTACCGAGCTGGGGATTCCCGTAAAACCAGAAATCACGAACTCACAGGGTCCCACATGTTTAGTTTAATCACGCCATGTAGCCCGGCTTTATTCCCCTTTATATACACCCCTCCCTGCTTTACATTTTCTCTCACACTCCTCTCCATCTCTCCCTCCATTAAACGCCACTTTGTCCAAGCACAGGACAGAAAAATGGCAAGCTGTTCCCTTGCCCTGCTCGTCCTCTTCTCTCTTTTAGCACCTACTCTCATTTCCTCCTCCCCTGTTCATGACCCAGAACTCGTAGTACAAGACGTACATAGGTAAATCTTGGCTCCACTAATTAATGCCCATTTACGCCATTGTTGCAGAAACCTGTTGATTGTCTTTGTCTGTCTGTGTGTTACTACTCTGTGTTGAGATTAACAGGTGGGGGTTCTGTATTTTCGTTTTTGCAGGAGGATCAATGCGTCGAGGAGGAATTTGGGTTATCTGTCTTGTGGAACGGGAAACCCGATTGATGATTGCTGGAGGTGTGACCCGAACTGGGAGAAGAACCGCCAGAGGTTGGCTGATTGCGCCATTGGGTTCGGCAAGAACGCCATTGGTGGAAGAGACGGCAGGATCTATGTGGTGACTGATCCCGGTGATGATGATCCGGTGAACCCTAAGCCGGGTACTCTCAGGTATGCTGTTATCCAGGATGAACCCTTGTGGATCATTTTCCAGAGGGACATGACGATCAAGTTGAAGGAAGAGCTGATTATGAACTCGTTTAAGACCATCGACGGTAGGGGTGCGAGCGTCCACATTGCTGGCGGTCCCTGCATTACCATTCAGTACGTGACGAACATTATCATACACGGACTCAACATACACGACTGCAAGCAAGGAGGGAACACTATGGTGAGGGACTCCCCGCGGCACTTCGGATGGAGGACTATATCGGACGGCGACGGAGTGTCCATCTTCGGTGGTAGTCACATCTGGGTGGACCATTGCTCGTTGTCGAACTGCAACGACGGACTGATCGACGCCATTCATGGGTCCACCGCCATCACGATCTCGAACAATTACATGACCCACCATGATAAAGTAATGTTGCTGGGTCACAGCGATACTTACACTCAGGACAAGAACATGCAGGTCACCATAGCCTTTAATCACTTCGGTGAAGGGCTTGTGCAGAGAATGCCGAGGTACGAAAAAGATAATAAAAGTTCAGATTTTGAAGAAAATGGAAACTACTCATTTAATTTTGGTGGGTTCTCCTAGGTGGGTCATAGTTTTTCTTACTGTTCAAGCTCTGTTTTTCGCAGATGCCGACATGGATACTTCCATGTGGTTAACAATGACTACACCCACTGGGAAATGTATGCCATTGGAGGCAGTGCTTCACCAACCATCAACAGTCAAGGAAACAGATTTCTGGCACCAGACGACAGATTCAGCAAAGAAGTTAGCAAACCATTTAATGCGTTCATATCAGCTTTCGTTTATGCGTAGCTAGTTGCTTATTGTGTTTATTTTGTCTTTGTTGAAGGTCACGAAACACGAGGACGCGCCAGAGAGTGAATGGAGGAACTGGAACTGGAGATCTGAAGGAGACCTGATGATGAACGGCGCATTCTTCACGCCGTCCGGTGCTGGTGCATCGTCAAGCTACGCCAAGGCGTCTAGCCTGGGTGCGAGACCATCTTCTCTTGTCGGTGCGATAACGATGGGAGCTGGTTCACTGAATTGCAAGAAGGGTTCTCGTTGCTGATTACGACCCATCAAATCAAGATTTGTTCTTTTTCCTCTTCAAGTGACTTGAAGCATTGTTCCACTATAATTAGCTAGAAAATGAAAGCAGAGCCAATCAGGGGAAGAAGGTTAAAAAACGATGAAGAAGACAAGGAAAAGTCTACCCATTAGAGCTTTCACTTTGGCTTTTCCTTCTGGTTCTTCCCTGTTGTTTTCTACTCTCTGTCACTATTTTCTTGGGTTTGTTGTTCTTTTTATTTTCCCCCTTTTTTCTTTGTTCTTTCCTATTTAGACTCTGATCCGTTACAACCTCGGCCTGTTACTCTTAGAACCATCCAGGGATTCCTGTCTGAATCTTCGTGGTCTTAGAGAAAAGCAAGTCTAGAAGTGTTGATATACTATGAATCAAATTTATCTATTTTATACATTTCAATCTCTCTTTCTCTCTCTCTCTCTCTCTCTCTCAGACTGTAAACAATAACCAGAGACCGACAAAACAGAAGACAAACTGTTAACTCTTACCAAAGACAAGTGTGATTCATGAATTAATTCGAGTGATTAAGAAAGGCCAACAACCATCATAATTGGTACTACTCTTACTACCAATCTTTGTTACAAACAGAGCATAAGTTAGGGTAATCGATCATCATTGTTTGATTTCACATGGGTAAGTGCTCTTTTTGAAATCCCTGCAGACAAAACATGCCCATCCATTTGATTCTTTCGGGCCATTTTTGACCATGAAATCGTATTTTTTTCTCTTTCACCGATGCATCGGCAGGATTACTATAAGAAAGAAATACAGTTAATGGCCCTGTAAAGCAGGAGTTGAAGAGCCCTAGTGGGTCCAACCAGAGATTTCACGGAGATCAAAGCAGATCAGATATGAACATAAAAACTGGAAAAAGAAGGAAAAGCACATGCAGCCGCAGGCCAGTGAATCTGCTTTAACAGAATAAATTGGTTACAACTATATCTTTGACAAAGTTGCACCGCCAAAGTTCAACACTTTCAATCATCTTTCTTTATTTATGAGCCCCATAAAGCCATAGACTATCCTAAAGCCAAGTGCCCTAATGGGTTGTAGAGGGCACATGCTTGGCTGAACTGGGTACGCTGAT
Source organism: Moringa oleifera (assembly GCA_021397835.1). Lineage (NCBI taxonomy): Eukaryota > Viridiplantae > Streptophyta > Magnoliopsida > Brassicales > Moringaceae > Moringa > Moringa oleifera. The sequence continues at coordinate 7,445,171 of JAJFZO010000344.1, read as the reverse complement.
CCAGAGCCTCATGCCTCTGTTCGGCTCTGGTTTAGGGTTTAGCCCTGCTCTGCCACACAGTTCCCCATTCTGCAACCCTACTTTTGCCATATCAGATGAGATTAAAATTTTGTTGTTGATCTAAATTGCATTGAATTTTTAAGAAAATTTATGACACGTAATCGATAATTTTTATTAAGATATTAGCCTTTTAGTGGAGCCTAATGGGGCCTGGTCGGCTCGTTGCTGCAAGAGCCCTAGCAAGTACGAGAGGTTTACTTCTTGTTCTTGTGGCTACAAGCACTAAGGATTCCATGCAAATAGGATTCTTGATATGTATTTGAGTTAACATGGGCCATGGAGCAATATTGAAGGCCACTTGTTAGCTAAATGGATTAGCTTTAGCTTCATTGTAGTTGACAAACATACCATGTGATTACACAATGTAATGTTCTACAAAGAAAGCTACCCATAATCCAAATTGCACCCAATGGCTTGAATTTATCCTTTCCATTAAGATTTTCAGTCACCCACATGACACTCCCTAATTAGGCAAGTTAGTTTTGATCTCTTGGACTAATCAATCTGATGTTAGGGTGAAAACATGCTTAACATTTTGATCCAAATTTCGGATTAAATAAACCTAGGTTGTGATAAATTGTCATAGATTAATGGAGCCGACCACGTGGGAGACAATTAGTGGGGAAGAAAATGACTTAATAGGAAAAAGAATAAGAACCGGGACCAATGAAAGAAAGATGAGACTGATGAGGCCAAGGGGCCTTGATTACAGGCACCATGTGTGAAACTTGACCAATTGGGAAGGTAATGGTGGGTGCCTTTGGTCACTGGCAAAGGAAAGGAAAGGGTTATTGATTATTGGGAGGTTGTGGTGGTTCTTCACAAATTTGACTTGGACTTGATAGCCACTGACCTTGCTGGCTGTGGGTGTCCCTGTTGGTCTTTCTTTCTGAGCTTAATTATACTCAGCTTTTGTTGGGTATATGCATGTTGATTAATTAATTGTGAAGTTGGTGTAAGGCAAGATTACGCCGTGGATCAAGGCCTGCCTAATTATGATAATTTCTTAAGCTGGGTAATAAATGTACAATATTCTTCCATCAAATCCATTAGGGTCAACCTAGATTATTTCCTGCTTGTTTTATTTATTTTCTATTTCTACGCGTTGATGTGATATTTTTTCCCCAACCCATTTTCTTCCATTTGGACTTAAGAGGACAGAATTTCTCGAAAAAATAAATTTTAGGTTAGTTTGGCCGCATATGATTTTGATTTTCAATTGATGTATTTTAAAATTTTGAAGAATTTTTTATCAAAACATTTTTCAAAGCAAAAAATGGTCACAAAATAATATAATTTGGCAAATGATACAAACCTATTTTTTTTTTATAAAACGAAAAGCATGAAATTACTTGTTAGTGACTAAGTGGTTGCATTTATTCCATGATAAAGGCATACAGACACTTAAAAAATATTTTTATAATATTTTTAAAGATAAAATAAAATAATTTTAATAATTTATTAAATAAATATAAAATAACTATTTATTTATTTAATTAAATTAATATCTATTTAAAAAATTAACAAAAACAATGACACCAAAGAATAATGACACAGGTAGAGAAAACTGGGCCTGACTTGGATCCTTTTTGGGTAATATTGTGGGTCATATTGGAAGAACCATTTGGGCTCAAGGCTATTTAGCCCTCCAACCACGAGTTAAGTGAACTTGTGAGCATCAACTCACCCTTTCGGGCCCAATGAGCACTGTATACCCATAATTTATGTATAAAAATATAAAAAATAATTATAAATATATTTTTGATAATATAAATATTAAATATTAATTTAGTATTTATTAAAATTTTATTATAAATTTAATATAAACTCAAATAAACAGAGCATCCTCAAATTATGTGTGCCAAAGAGATGGCATTGAAATTTTAAGACTCTCTCCAGGGCCCAAAAAAAAAAGACTTATTCCTTCGGTGGACCACAATGTGTTTCTTTTAACGTGAAGACATGAGATTCAAAGAATTGGAATTCAAAGCTCGTGGTTCATGAGAGTTACTGGTTAACCGCCACACGAGACTACCCAATTCAGAACCAACCTTGTATTTCCAAACTTGACTGCCTTACCAATTTCCACTTCCCTTGCTCTCTTCGTTAAGTTTTGGCAATGAATTAGAATTGAAAGTAACTTTACTTGTAAATTTTGGTGCAGTGATATAAAAGATTTAATAATTTATATTATTCAATAAGAAATTACGAGTTCCTTTTTTAATCATATTTTTCTTGAAAAATTGCTCTTCTTTCTTTTTATAAAAGAAAGGGTAACCCTACTTTATTTTAATTTTATAATTTTTTTCATAAATTTGATTTTATTGATTTTATATATAAAATATCAATTTAATTTAAATTAATTTATACATTTATCTTTTGTTTTAAATAATTATTCTAATTTGATTACTGTACTTGAAAAAATTGATTTTAATTTTTTTTAAGTATGTAAAAAATAATATTCAGATTAGCATCATGAAAAAGTTTAAAACTTTTTGAGCGTTGAAAATATTAGTTTTCATATTATCAAACGTATAAAAAAAAATTTTAATATCTAAATAATTAAATTTTTTATGATAATTTAAACTTCACTTTTAAATTTACAGTACAATATCTCAATTAAAATAATTTATTAGAAATTAATATATATCAAACTAAAAATTTATATGTAAAATTAATCGAATCAAAACTATAATATTTTAAACCCAATAAAATATGAATAAATTAAAATTATTTATTTATTATTTTTCATGATATTAAGGACATTAATTTTAAACTAACTACAATATCACATTTCCCATAAAACAAAAAATATTTATATTTATATTATATCAAATAAATATATCACTTCTATTAATTAAAAAATGTCAGTTGCCAATATAAAATTATAATCTCTACCTAATTTTGAACCCTAAACTTAAAACAGACATCAAATAACTTTCCTTGTTGCTTGTTAAGTTACCCAACTTACTTTGCTCTTATTGATCAAAACTTGCATCAAACTTGACAAACGAAGATTCTTGACAAGTTCTAAGTCCAATTTTTTCTGCTGTTTGACATATATTATGTAGTATTGACTAATCCCCACTTCTCTAATTTCCTTTTTCTAGAATCATATGGTTTGATTTGGTCCGCATTGAATTTACATTAAAATTAAAATCATAACTAATTTAATTTAATTAAGTTTAATTTGGTTGGCCACAAAACATTCAACAAATCACAGCCCCATATGAAGACCGGTCTCAATCGGATCCTCATAAAATCATGAGATAAGCGACTTTGTCTTAATTAATTGATCAACATACTCCCACCTGAAATAAATTATTAAAATTTACATTAATGGTCCTCACGTATGCCAAAGAAGAAAATCCAATCCAACCGATCCTCCCTTCATTATTTATATCAAGTGTCCGAGAATCAACTTTATCTTCATAAAATAATATGAATTAGCCACTAAATGTTCGTTGTAATGAAAATGTGAATAATGAGAGTCTCCATCATGAAATTTTAGTTTTTTAGTTCACAAAATATTTAATTATTTAATTTAATTGAACTTCTATCATATTTGGTTAAATTATTTTGTTTAAATTTTAGTTAAATAAAATTTCTAAATTTGACAAATCATGTATAATATTTATTTATGTATTTTGAATATATATTTTGAAATTATAAATAATAAAATTGAGGGGATATATACAAATTTTAAAATATACATGCTTCTTAATTTAAATCATAAAGTATCAAGTGAAACTATTGTAATCCGAATATTTCAATTTAATTTTATTTATATATTATTAAAAAAATTAAAAACTAAAAAAAATTTAAATTAATAATTTTATATAAAGAAATTTAATTTTAAATAAATATTCAAGTTATCAATTTAAAATATTTAATTTTTTTGAATATTAAAAATATTTTTCATTTTATTAAAAAGTATTAAAAATTTATAAAAAATAAGTTTTTTTTTTTTAAACTAAAAGATGAACTTGACATGAAGTATTAAATATTTTATGGAAATATTTTTTGAGATACTCTAACAATAAAAATATTTATTAAATTCATATAATCATTTAAAATTAAATATAAATTAAATCAAATTAAAACATATAAATATAAGTAGTTAGATTGATACTTCAAAATTTAAATCAAAACGTGTAATTTTAATATCTTATAAAAATATTTTAAAATTAAAAATATAAATACTTAACCATTAAAACAGACAAAGTAATTAATTATTAAAAATAAAACTAATCATTCGGTTTCAAACAACAAAATAAAGAAGAACACCACGCAGAGGCGTTATCTTGTACGGTCGGCGCGGCGCACGACCGCGATGCACCGGCCCTTCTAAAAGCAGAGTCGGTTGTAGACAAATCCTCGTTGGATGTTTCTCATCCAATCAAATCTCTTGTCTCCTCATTTTTCGTAACCAATACCGTCAGCTTTGGCTGTCCACAGTCCAAAATGAGGTAAAACCTGTAAACATTCAACTGGCTTTTCCAGACAGTCTCCAAACTACATCAAACATGGTATAATTCCTCCAGGTCCACAAGGCCCCTGGCTCTTCGCCACGTGGCGCATACACATGTCATTTATCTCGATGTTTTTGTTCTTTCTTGGGGGTACAAGTGGAGGTCTGCAAAGAGACTGTGTAGGCAGAGGGCTTACAAGATATGATGAGAAGGAGTGACACGTCGGACGGAAATAAGACTTTTCAGTTCGCCAAGGGCCGTTTATTGTAAATCGGCCTTAAGAGATACATGACAAGGTGGCTAATCCTTTCCAGGTCAGCACAAAAAGATCAGTCCTACTGATATTTTAACCAAAAAAAGGGCAATGTAGCAAATCGAAGGGGTAAATTTGGAATACAATTTTGCAAAAATGCAAGTTCCCCACGCGCCTTTTGCTTGAGGAATCTGCCGTATATTTTTCTATTTTATTTTTTCCCTTACAATAAAAAATGGTATTTTCTAATTTTCATATATCAAGCAAGGAATAACTTAAAAATTAAGGAAAAAGATTATTAATTTGTGCTATGGTTCCCAGCTTTCATTTGGTAAGAATTTGAACACGCTGTAGAAGCGCGTGAAGGTTGGGGCTAAGATTGTTTTGTCGCGCGTTTAATAATCCCTTTCTTTTTGGGCAGAGTCTGTGCTGGTTATGGCTCTTCGGCTGTCTATAAAGAGCGGACAAGTCCTCGTTGGCGTCGCACAAGAATTCTTATAACAGTTGGTAATTAGTATCTCTGTTTCTTGCTCTGTTTATTGCAATGGAAGTCATTCATAAGGCGGTGAACACCTGTGGTCCAACGATCGCCGACGAAATCCATCGTGAATTGCCTGAACCAGATGTCCAAATTCTCACCTCTGGTGGCCTACGTATTCCTGCTCACTCTGGCATCCTGGTAAGAATTGAAGCTCTCTTTTCGTATCATGTCTCTCTTGCAGATTCCTTTAATTGATTAGTTCTCCAAATCGATCAATCTTTCAAACTTTTTGGTTTTGCTGGTACAAATCTTCGCTTTTGGCTTTCTGATTTCTGTTTTGTTATTAGTTTTTGGTTTCTTTCTTTTCTCGGACGTGTTTGGATATCTGACGTATGAGTTCCATTTTTCTCAATGGTTAAAATGGTGCTGCAGGCGTCAGTGTCGCCGGTGCTGGAAAATCTCATAGATAGGCCACGCAAGCACCGTAGCTCCGAGAATGTCATCCCGATTCTCGGCGTTCCCTGCGACGCCGTTTCCGCTTTCGTTGGATTCCTTTACTCCTCAAGGTTAGCTCCATCCCCTCATATTACATGTTGATATCCGCCGTCTCTGACAATTCATTGGTGACTTTGAAATCCTCTTCTTCGGTCCGGTTTGACGGCCAAGTAGATTCTTCTCTTTTACTTGGATCCTCGGTAGTCGGTGCCGTACAAGGAAGTATAATAATATTAAAAAGTAAACTACTCAGAATTTTTTAGGGACACAACTATTTAAATAACGCCTGGCACCATCAACGCGTCCGGTTCCGGGCGGCTAAATAATCCTATCTTCGATCATTCCAAATATATAGGAATACTCAAGTCAGATCTGAAATTGGGAGAATTTTTGAAATGACGGAAATGGCCCTGCCGCAGGTGCTCGGAGGAGCAGATGGAGAAGTACGGGATACATCTGCTGGCTCTATCGCATGTGTACTTGGTCCCGCATCTGAAGCAGAGGTGCACCAAGGGAGTTGGCGAACGGCTGACGATCGAGAACGTTGTTGACGTGCTTCAATTGGCGAGGCTCTGCGATGCACCGGATCTTTACCTCAAGTGCATGAAGCTGGTTTCCAGCCATTTCAAGGCTGTGGAGGATACGGAAGGCTGGAAGTTCCTGCAAGACCATGACCCTTGGCTGGAGCTCGAAATTCTCCAATTCATCGACGAGGCCGAAACGGTAAGTTAACGTCGTCGGTGGTTCGTAACTTCGTGTTTGGTTGATTCCTGAGAAAAATAAGATAATTCCTAGAAAAGAATCCACATACCTTTCCTCCTTTTTGAAGAAAAAACAAATTTGGCTTTCACTTGTTAAAGTAGGTAAATGAACCGTCAATGTAACTTTGTGAATTTAAAAAAAAATTACAGAGGAAAAAGAGAACGAAGAGGCACAGGGAGGCGCAGGGGTTGTATCTGCAGCTAAGTGAGGCAATGGAGTGTCTGGAGCACATTTGCACGGAAGGATGCACGACTGTGGGACCGTATGACGTGGAGCCAACCAAGAATAGGGGCCCCTGCAGCAAGTTCTCTACGTGTCAAGGTCTCCAGCTCTTGATCAGGCACTTCGCCGCCTGTAAGAAGAGGGTGAACGGCGGGTGTGTGCGGTGTAAGCGGATGTGGCAGCTTCTTAGGCTCCACTCATCAATCTGTGAGCAGCCTGATACTTGCAGGGTGCCTCTTTGCAGGTAATTATAATCTTCATGTTTTTCATGTATTTAATTGTTCAATTGTTAGGCCAGATTCTTTATGCCTTTTGACAATCTAGAAGAATTAAGACATGGGTTTGGAAAATGGTACGAAGTTGGGTATCTTCCAGATCTCTCAGGTAGGTTCTTTGGGTAATTGTGCTTCTGTTGGTTGCGAGTCGTAATCGTTTAGAGCTGTAACTTCAGAATTTTAACTCGAATGGTAGGGCATAAATTAGTTACTGTCCATGAAAAACAGCCAGTTGGATTGAGAGGATAAAGCCAAGAAATGAGGAGCACGGAAAAGTGACAGGCAAATAACCTCCCAGCTAACAGTTGGGTTAACTGTTGACACCTGGATTGTGATTAGTCCGTAGCATTAAATATCTTCCAATCTTACCCCATCATGCTCTTCATCTAGACGAGCAGATATATATCTGGAATCAATCTTCTAAATGCGATTGGATCAATTAGTGATTTGGACAAGACACAGAATTCAAGACTTACAACGGGAATCATAATGATCTTCTGAAAACAACTTTGTTGCTCTGTTATCTATCACAAAAGGCGGCAATCTCACCTTTCCGCCTTCTCTAATTCTCTCCCTGCTCTGTATAAATATCCAATTGGTGGGTCTATAGGATCCATTTTCCGTGTCCTTTTCTCGCGGAATAAGCCATTCTCGTGTCCCCCAAAGCAAGATGATATCTTTACCAAACACTTGTTATAGCAACTGTTTAGGCTAATGTCTGTATTGCAAATGTGACAGGCAATTCAAATTGAGAGCACAACAAAATAAGAAGGGCGATGACGCAAGGTGGAAGCTTCTGGTAAGCAAGGTGGCCTCAGCCAAAGCCTTGTCTTCTTTGTCCATCTCCAAGAGGAAGCGAGAAGAAGAAGTAAGAGACACAATGGCTACTCATGGCCTTAGAAGCTTCACACTGTAATCAGTCTCTTTCCCATTTAGAAGCAGTAGGAGTGAGTTGAAGAAATTGTGTCTTGAGTCTGTAAATGAGAGGAGTCCTTTTCAGTCTGTTTTGTCCCAAACCCCTTGAGAGGATTCATAGTTGAATAGAGGAAGCCTCTGATGGGGTTGAGTTAAAGAGTGAGCTTGTCAAGAAACTAATATGCAAGTCATATGGAGTGGTTTGCTTGTATCTCTAATCTCTCCCTTTATATTTCATACAAATGCAAATCAATCCTCTTGCTCTGTTTGTGCTCAATAAAATGGTAGCATATTTACTAATTCTTCACTTTGATTTCTGTTTCTTTTTTGTCCATTTTAATTAAGTGCAAATAAACAAATCATAAATTAACGTTTATGTGGTTAAGCTCCCATTGCCAAAGATTAGCAAATAGATTAGGTTTTGTACGCATGTATAGGCTGATATTTTGAGGGATTTATATCATTGCAATGCACTATTGATGATATTATTACAAGAATGTCAAAATGGCATTATTATATGTGGATGGCGTTAAACATCCCCCACTAGTTAGGATTAAGTCATATGATCCGAAATCCGATACGAACAAAAAAATTGAAAACCTTAATCAAGACAAATGAAAATCAATTTACAACCACAGAAGTCTTGATCAACATGCTCTCGCCTTTCGGCCACGACACTTCAACTAGCCACTAAATCATTAACCATTTTGTGAACCACAAAATAAAAGAAGATATCAATTGATTAATTAAGCTTAAGAAGAATATTAATTAACCATGCCAAACTCTTCCAATCGGAGCAATTGATTGTATGTTTTTTATTTTCTCATGAAGTGAGAGGTCTTTTTGGGAGTAATCATCTTCATTTTGCAACTAAACATTTGGAACAATTTGATTGAATGGGTATAGTCTTTTTCTGGGTGCGTCAACATTAAGCAAGAAGATATTTTCCCTGTATCATTAATCAGTCAATTTTCTATGTTATTTTCCGTACGAGAATTCCAAATCAAATTGCAGCAATGAAATCCGCCAGCTTCCCTCCATTGGCCCAACGCAACATCCCCTTATCACTTCTCTGAAACTAAGCAAAACTAACACTAATGGCTCCAAGCTACTGCAACGATGACAGTAAGTTCTGACATATATCTGTAAAATACAAAAAGAAAAAAGGAAAAACAGATTTAAACAATGTAAAAGGTAAAAGCTTGAATGGTCCAGAAGAAACAAAAGTTCTCCTTTGATGATTACAAATGTTGGATCTGGAACAGATATCAGTGAATGCTAAAAAAAGAGAGACTTTCACTTTACATTCGTTTACTTTTAGGGCTAAGAGATGATCCCATGAAAGCCCCAAAAGGGTACTTTAAACTTTCTGCAGGCTTAAGCAGGTGGAGAAGACCTTTCTCCAAGGCTGCAACTTGTACACCCACTCCCACTACTCAATTATTGAACCTCACTTGAGGTTTTTTCTTCTGTCCCGACCACCATCCGCTTTCAAGAATCAGCCTCCCCAAGTGGCTGCTTTAATTAAAACTGCATGCCACTCTAACAATGTCTGAGACCTGTTAAAATACAGAAAGTGGCCTGCCTGAGCCTGAACCTGTTTCAGACCATGAAGTTTCTTGTCCAAATCAACTTCTTAATATTGCCCACCTTTGTCATGTATATCCAGTTTTAAATTCTCCAAAGGATCTTGTAATTTTACTATAGTTTTCTTGCAGTTTGAGATTTTATTTTATTTTTTTGCACAGAGAATGAATAAGTATTCTAAAAGATTAAGGGTTTGATAATTTAAAAGAAAAATAAAATTAAGAGACTTAAATTTAGGAGTGAATCGAAACAGGTAAAACGATTTTTTGTTTTATGAAATTCAATTTTAAAAGATTGATCTTACAGTTTCATTGCAATCGAATCTTTCTACTTATATTTAATTTTAAACTTTTGAAAAAATTCTACTATTATATCATTTGGCAAAGTGTAGGACCTGCCACTCAACACAATGTGGCCTTACAAATGGAGGGACAAAATCAAATTTTGGCAGACAACAATAGGGTCCCTTGCACTAATGACTCTCTAAATTAAATCCAAAAATGTCAATTAGGCTTAGCAATAGGTTTTGTTGCATAAATGGATGGCATACCCTATAAAGAATTTGATCTTATAGATTTCATGTGTATTAATGATAATTAATTAGACATAAACATAAAAAAGGAAGAGATATTCTTACCAGTTTATGAGATTTGTGGAAAATCTTTTGGCCCAGATTTATTGGAGATTCCTGATTCAAAAGTGACCAAATGGAGACTCCGAGCATATATTAAGATGAGAATATTAGAGGATTTTGGATGACTATTGCATGATTGTTTGATAAGTTATCTTGAAAAAATTAGATTAATTATAAGTTTAATTAATTATGATTGATCTTAATTATTCTTCTGTTGAGATGTCTGTAAATAAGATGAGATCTTAATAATAGTATATGGATAAAAGATGAGATCTTCATCATTATGATGTGTGTTAATTTTTTTAAAAATAATAAGATGTGATAGTTTAATAAAAACAAATTATTAATAAACATCTCATTTATTTTTTTTCATAAATAACATTGTACATTATAGAAATATTTTTTATCGTCATTTTTAATTTAATTCAACAAAATAATATTAAAGAATTGTTACATAATTAGTTTATTTAATAAATATTAAGTTGTTCCTCCATGTTTCATAATGGATTACACTTGGTTGATATTTATTTAGAATAATAAATTAATAAAATGTTTACTTTATTCATTATATATTTTTTTTATTGTCAAAAATATAAATTTTTATTTACTTATTTTTGTAGAGAATGTTATTTTTTTAAAGGTCCATCTACCATGCATCTGTATTAGTATTTAATTAAATTAAAATATTTGAATTAATGCATTACTAAAAGATTACCCTGAAAATATAGTTTTAGGAGATTTCATAAATGTTACATGCAAGTTGTAAATTACGTCCACGTGGATGGTACGTCACAACCAGCAACCTCACCTGTTAGAGAGGTCGGTCACGTATTTCATAAAACGGCGGCACTAGAAGCCAAAAAGATATTAGCCATTTTCAGCTGCTATAAAGGTAAGAATTAAATTGATACTTTAAAAATTAATTTATATTTTAAAATATAAAATTAAATTAATAATATACAGTAAATATTATAATTTTGTATACATCTTATTTTAATTATTTATAATTAATTAAAAATAAAAAACAACTCACACTAGTTTTGGATCGATTATTGATCAGTTGGGCAACTTGGAGCACTGACGGCCAGCAAATTGGCCCATCAAAGCCACGAAGTAAGGGTGAAATCGACATTTTAGTTGCTAATTTGGGCCTAAAAGATTGAGAAGGCCCAATTGGTTTTATTTATAAGCATGGAATTAAAAATTATAAAGTAAACATTATTTAAATTTTTTAAAAATATTTTATATTTTATTTTTATTTTAAAATTTAAAATATTTTAAAACATATTATGATAGATGAAAATAATTAAATAAATATTTATTAAAATATCTAAAATATTTATATTGAAAATTTTATGTTATAAATTTAAATTTAATTTTTTTTATAAACATAAAAATAATTCAAACAACCATTATAAAACATTTTAGAGTTTTTTGAATATTAAAATATATTTTTTTAAAATTTATTGTTAAAATTTTTAAAAAAATTCATAATAAATAGTTTTGAGAGTCAAAAAATTATTCTAAATTGATGTATTGCTTTGAATTAGTAAAAATATGCTTAATTTTTTTATAATACTTTTGGCCAAAGTTTAATTTAATTATCTTCAATCAAGATTACATTTTTAAAGTTGAAAGTGTATATTTTATTTAAATTATCTCTCGATTCCGTTTGTGTTGATTTTTTAAAATAATTAGATTGTTAATGCAAAATATTTTTATAAATAATAATTAGGAAAAAAAACTAAACAAAAGTTCTCCTCATTCCGTTTTGGAGATTCCTACGCTGTCGTTTTGTGCAATTCGTACACTGACCGATCTTAGCCTCGGACAGCAAACGGACAGGGTTGCTGGTTGTAGCGTACCCATCCACGTGACTTGACAACTTGCATGCAACATATGGTAGGAAATCTTCTAAAAATTTAATTTTTTAGAATAATGTTTTTAACATGTATTAATATAATTTATTTATTTAATTAAATAATAATCCAGATTTAATCTGGACCGTAAAAATGGCTAGATTCAGCCTCTTCGAATCTCTATTTATACGATCCAGTGCTCATTCTAGGAGCTCAAAAATGGCTGCTTCCACTGCCACTGCCACTGCCAGCGGGCGCAACCCGGCCTTGGATCCGGATCTGGACCAGCCGGACAATCCGGGTCTCGAGTTTGCTCAGTTCGGAGCCGGGTGCTTCTGGGGGGTGGAGCTGGCGTTTCAGCGGGTGGTGGGAGTTGTGAAGACGGAGGTGGGCTACTCTCAGGGCCATGTTCCTGACCCGAATTACGAACTGGTATGCTCCGGCACTACCCGCCACGTCGAGGTTGTTCGCGTCCAGTTTGACCCGCAAGTCCGACCGTATACCGATCTCCTCTCCCTGTTCTGGTCCCGCCACGATCCAACCACCCTGAATCGCCAGGTATTGATCGGACAGCTTTTTCTCTGTGTGTATAGACACAGTTTCTTTCAGAGATTAATCCTTTGAGTTTCCCAGGGCGGAGATGTGGGTGCACAATACAGGTCGGGGATATACTACTACACAGATACTCAGGTTCGTCTTGCCCGGGAGTCCATGGAAGCGAAGCAGCTGGAGTTGAAGGAGAGGAAGATAGTCACAGAAATCCTGCCGGCGAAGAGGTTTTACCAGGCGGAGGAGTACCACCAACAATATCTGGAAAAGGGAGGAGGTAAGGGGCTGAAACAGTCTGCCGAGAAGGGTTGTACTGACCCCATCAGATGCTATGGTTGATCATCGATCATGAATAACGTGTACCGTTACAGTTCTGCAACTTTTTTTCAGATTTCTGATCAGAATAAGACAAGATGTTGGAATTTTCACAGTTGTGGGCGATGACTTTGTGTTGACCTGTGATTTGATATGTGGAAACTTTCCAAATTGAACAGGTCAAACTGAAACGAAGTACCTAAATTTCTCAGAAGCAGTTGAATCATGGATATCAGACAGTGACAATCGGAGATCGAACAGTCTCCAAACCTATCCAACTCCTGTAGAGAAAAGGGAAATCTATAATATGCATAGTTTCATATCCTGTACCATAGTTACATGACATCCAACTGTGCTATAAAATGTTCGGAAGTTCTTATTTCAACAAATTCATCTTGAAAAGACGCATCAGCATCAAATCTGGGATGAATATTATTCACTTTATGGATTCACAATACATGAAACTTTTAACACTGAAGAAATTCGTAACAATTGTGAGCTGATCAGATCAGATTTGAAGCGAATGGTTAAGCTTGTTCAGAGTTCGTCCTTAGGATAGAAGGAAGATCCTGTTGGGTTAGATGAGGAGTTCTTGATGGGATATGAAGCCTCCATTGCTATGCCACAGAGACCTTCTTTGTCAGAGACACCACGCTCCATCCTAATGTAACCCTTCTCACCCCATTCAGTTCCCCAGGAGTTCTTCACTATCCAGTACTTTGTTCCATCCAGGGTGCTTCCGTAGCCAACAACGGCAACTCCATGGTCCAGCTCCGTCCCACATTTTCCTGCAAACACCCCCTGCAATCCAAACCATGCAGATCAAGATCTGAAAATGCTTGCCTGTTTCTTGCCATGCTTGTTGCCTGTTTCTGGAATAGCTTCCCAGGCCATGGTCTTTTACTGAGTTTGAGCTTGGGAACTGTAAGTCAGATGAATCAGAAAATGTACCTCTGAGTAGAACTGGAAATCTGAACCTCCAGCGTCTATGGCCACGGACACAGGCTGGTGGGCGACTGCTTTGAGCAAAGCATCCTCATCGTTGGCAGGTACTTTCTCATGTCCATCAATTGAAACAACTGGAGAATTCTCCTGCAAAACCATCAGACTTGTTAATTCTCATGATTATTACAATTCAAACTGGAGTAGAGTTCGATTAATTGAGAAGAAATTATAATGGTATACGAGCCTTTGAAGCATCACAGGTTCCATCAGCAGCCTCGTAAGGGTAATTGCCCTCAGTGGTGATGCCTCCCTGCTTGGTGATAAAGTCAAAAGCATATTCCATGAGCCCTCCATTACATCCTTGGTTTTCAGAAGTGTCACAGTCTATCAACTCTTGTTCAGACAACGACACCAGATTGTTTGTCTTAATCTGGTTAATACCCTCCACTGCAACAACAGTAGAGAATGCCCAGCAGCTGCCTGCATAACATCAACAAACAGTGAATTAAAACTGCAAGCATTTTTATTGTAAATGAGAGACCATTAAAGAAGAAGAGTATATTCTTACCACATTGGCCTTGGTCCTTGACACCGGTGACAGCACCTTTCTTCCTCCAATCAACAGAGGCTGGGACCTTATCAACGTTTGCATACATGAAGCTGCCGGTTCCTCGTGGTGGCCCTTGGAGCATTCTGTGATGCTTAATCTTGGAACCTGCAAAAAGGGTCCTGAATTCATGGCTGGTCATGTCCGCAAACTTGTTCAGCTTCAACTTGTAAGGCTTGTCCATCTTGTTAGTGCTGTGAACATGCATGACGTTGTGCTTGAACACATTGAAGCGCTTCTGCTTCTCATGAAGGCTCCGAGACACAGTGTGATGGCTTCTCCACCTCTCATACAAATCCCATAAGCTCTCTTCAGTCTCCAACTCCTTCTCATGGAAATCGAAACTCTGAGCGATTCCTAGAACCAGAAACAGCGAAAAAGCAGCAAGGAAAAACTTCTTCATCTGAATCATCTTCATTTGCTATGAAGTTTTCAGCACAGGTATGAGTTGATGCCCCTCAAGCACCTCTTTATATAGGGAAATGAAAGGAGATGAAGATAACAAGCTGGCCCTGAAACTTGAAGAACAAAACAAAGGATAATAAATAATGAAGTTGCATGTTTCTTATGGGCATCAACAATCAGTCATGAGGAAAGAAAGATGTGAAGGTAGGATCTTGAAAACAATGGAGATAACACAGCCTGTATGATTGATTGAGCTGCCAGTACAAGAAAGTCCTCATGTAAGTGAGTTTTTGTTTACTTTTTACAGAAAAAAGAACAAGGGGTCAAATCAGTTTCGACTTCAGACAGAAAGTTGTGACCATTTACATGCAAACACGTTATCACATCACAACATGAGAGAAGAGAGATAGAAAGTGACAAGCATGGTTACGTATAGAGAGGATTTTAATTAAAGTTCCTTCTGCAACTGCTTCAGCTTTAACTGAAACTCATATTTTATGCTTTTAAATGGGATTTTAACAGAAAAGCTGCTGCACCCAAATCAGATACGAAACGATTCTATTTTCACACCCAATTTGCAAACTTTATACAAACTTGATCTAAATGGTGAAATGATCATGACATCAATCACCCAGTTGCGAGGCTAATGGCAACAAGACCAATTTCAAGTCAAGTGGGTAAAAACTAGAAACCTAATTCTTGTTAACCTGTTAAATGGGTCGTAAATTCTGATTAATGGGCAGAATCAAAACTATCTAGGAAGCTCAAATGATGGGTTTATCTGTGAAATCACCATGGTCAATCTGGTTCAAGCGATTTGTTGACTAGGTGGTCAGCGTTGCTTACAGGGTTACTGTCGCGTTATGTAGAAGGGACTAGTTTCTTACAAGTTAGAGGCAGAGCACACATGATTAGAACAGAGCCTAGGCTGTGTTCCCACGTGGAGTAGTCCCTTCTTGAATTGGATAATGGCCATAGCCATCACTTTCGGTTGGAGCAACAAAGCATGCAAGTCCAAGAGTTCCCACGAAATAGGTGGCGTGCCTTCCTTTAAGATATTTGATGTAAGACGCTTATGATTTGTCCTACCCAATCACAGCTCAATTATAGCAGGGACATGACGTGAACATGCTTCTAATCCGAGGTTTCAGTGTTTTCAGTTCATAATTTAATGGCAACTTCCTTAAAATCCTAACTAAGGGTTGAATATAAAAGTTTACAAGTGTTTTATGCTTATGTTGGCAAAACATAGACATATTTGCATTATCTTGAGGTATTCAGAAATCTTGTGCAAGGAATTTGGACAGCTGCTACATGCGCATCTGGCTCTTTACATTATAGTTCAAGAAGGTCTTTTTAACAGGTTTTAATTTCAGTCTTATGTTCTAATTTTGACCTTAATAATTTGGAATATTCTTTTCTTGGTATCAAACCATCCTGCATGTTCTTTCTGCACTGTTACTCCTTCAACCTTTGGTGACATCAGAGAACAAATCCCAACCGACCGCACCATTTTGCAAGCTTGTGGGGAATTCATCAAAATCAGATACTAGTTTCGATTTCAAATGTAGGAAGGAAATAATGCAAACATGAAAAATTCTCAGTGTAAAGACTTGTGTTCATTAGTCAAGAACCTGACAAATTAGGTTATGGCAGAAAGAATCATAAGTAATCATTTAAACCTAAACAATCACAATTTCCAACCGTGCCAAATTATTCACAATCATACAGATAGTTCCTACACTTGATCATGATTGCCAAAGCATAAAGAACTCGGTACCACTGGGACACTTCTGTTCTGTTTCGAGGAAGAATAAAATCATCACTTGGGGCTAGCAGATTTTCAGGGTCCAAGTAATTTAAGAAGGAATCAGACTGAAACTTACCATTCTATCATATTTACATTGTTGTAAGTGACCGTCATGCCCAAGTACAAATAACTCCATTCTTGTCTGCAGAGGCCAGTGGTTTTCCAAGCCCACTCCATGAACAACAAAGAACAGGAGCAGTGTGCTCCTTCAGAGTACTTACTATTTCAGATTTAGATATTGACCATATATACATACATCCATCAGCTGAGCCTGCAGCAATATAGTTGTCATCTGGACTAATACACGACCTGCTCCAATTAGATGCCACTCTATTTCCAGTCGCTCTGAAGGTGCCACAAACTTCCAAAGTGCGAATGTCAAATAAGTTATGCAAGTTGTCTCTCCCACTAGTCAATACAACATTACCATTTCGAGACAGGGAGATAGATGTAACAACAGATGAATGTGCAGCTACTTCACTGAGTAGTTTTCCTGTCTGAATATCCCATAATCGAAGATTCCCATCAACATGACCAGAACATAGAGTCTGTCCATCTGTACTGAAGCAAAGTGCATTGCAGTTGCTGTAAAACATTATTGTATTAATGCAATAACCTTTCTGTAAATCCCACAATTTTATAGTACGGTCATAAGCTGCACTCACAACATGGCGGCTAGAAACTTTATTCACATCTACAGCACAAACTTTATCTATATGGCCTGTCAGAGTATGACGCACTTGCCCAGTAGAGACATCCCATACATATAAATTGTTTGAGCTGCTTGCTGCTATGATGGATCTGTTATCATGAGTAATGGTAAGGTCAAGAACAGAGCCAAGGCAACCATATAGAGTACGACTTAATGAACCAGCGTTTGTATCCCACATTTTGATTGACCGATCCTGTCCCCCACTAATCAACTTGCCAGAATTGCACTCAAACATTATAGAAGCACAGCCCCCTTCATGGGCATGGATCCTGTGCTTGCATGTTGAAGGAACTGTTGACTCTTGAAAATACTCAGCACCTTCTTCACTTCTGCGGACAATACCATCTACTTGCTGCCGAGCAAAGCTTTCTAAACCACTGGCCTTGAGTCGATCAATCATATCTTCATAAAGTGCATTTGCCTAAATTAATAAAAAACTCAAGTAATCCATAAAATATCTTGGGCTTAAAATAACCAGGATATTTAAAGCCAGAAAAAAGTGCAAAAACTGTATGGGAAAAATAAACAGGGAGTAACATCCAGTAGGAGCCTTTAACATTATTTAATAGGAACATAGCTCCTGAGTAGTGTTTTCTTTCCAATGAGTAACCTTGACAAAAGAACAGATAGAAACCCGGTTCAAACAGAGTTTCTACTGCCAAAAGCCAGCCTGAAACTTATAAAGTTGCCAGTGATGATCATATTCTCCTTCACCCAAACCAAAACTTAAGGCTTAAAGTTCACTAGCCTCAACTCTATTTATTTTCTAAAGATTTCAGCACCTCAAAGAAGTCATATTTTTATGTTCCCCTTAAAAATAAAATACAAAAGGAAGTGTTTTTTTTCCTTTCTTTGGGGTTAAAGAGGTCTGTTTGGAGGGTGTGAAAGGAAAGAACATAATGAGCTTCAGTTAGTTATAATAAGCACATCAAAATTAATTTTATCTTCCATCTAAGAGAAGAAAATGTAAAGAAGACTGGATACCTCATTAAGTCGTTCAGCATCCTGCATCTTTTGTAACATCCAGCGATCAATCAACATCTTATTTTCAGCTTCAGCGTTTTTAGCATTTAAAGTCATCTGTTCCAATTGTGATCTGAGTTCTTGGTTCTCAGCAACAAGCAAATCTAATGCTTTAGTTTTCTCTTCTAGGTCTGCTTTTAATTGAGAACATTCATCCCTGCACTATGTAACTCAGTTTCAATTATTTCACACAACAACTTGAAGTAGCATCTTGTCGGCTGGAAGAAACAGAAACAGTAAAAAGCAACCTTGTTTGAGTCAATTCATTCTGCAGATCAGCAATTATTGCTTCCTTCTCTTGTAGCGAACCTTTTGAAACTCTGGACTCAGCTAGTTCGACCGCAAGTTGCTCGGATAATCGAGATTGAGCTCTATAACACTGCTGGAGTTCTAGCTCCAGATTTTCTGCTTTCTCTTTCCATTCTGAGCCCTTCAAGAAAAAAACAACAAACAACTAACTAAATTACAATATCTAACAAAATTTAGAACAAATGAAATAACAACGTCAATAAGTGTGCCAAAGAATAATCAAGAATACTAGTGTTCAGCAGCACCAAAGATAGTGGTTCCTCAAAAAGTGAACATGCCAAATGCTAATTTAGTCGCTGAAAATACTAAATGAATACTTTTTTCCTAGATCAAAAGAATGCAAAAGGACAAAGGTGGCTCAGTCACTATACCACTGTAAGAATAACGATTTTGTAAGAGAACAAAATCAGTGAGTTGCATTATACAAGCGCCATCATAGCCTACCCAAGATTATCAGGGAAACTTTGGATTCTGTTGAGGAATGGCAGTGGCCGTGACGAAAAAGCGAGACAACAGCCAATAGTTTGACAGATAGAACTGTTTTGATAGGTAAGAAGGACTCAAGTGTGATTGAAGGCTTTATCGTGTTTAGCATTTGAATCTAGGCTTTCACTAACAGGATCAGATTCTCTGTTTCATCATAGCAAAAGAAGAAATCTCCTCTCTGACTCCAAAGTTCCATTCACGTTACTGATTGAATATCAAGGGGGAAAAAAAACAACACATTTTATGTTCTGTTTCAACTGAATGAGAACTTCTTGTCATCCATGTCAAAGTTTGCATATCCAGAGTTGCATAATATCCTACAATAATGGAAGGTTTATGTCCTAAGGTGGCATTCTTTGCTTGAGAGGCAGTTTGGGGGAAGATCTTCATGATCGATAACTTTAAAAAAAAAAAAAAAAGGAAAGGCCTTGGTAAACCGGTGTTCCTTGTGCAAGGGACAAGAAGAGATGGTATTTCACATCCTCCAATGGTGCAGCTACTCTAGACATGCTTACGGGAGGACTCCAGCTGTAATGAAAACTGTCTTGGGCCATCATGGATTCGTGGGTCAGCAGTTGAAGGCGTGGGCAAGATTCTGGGGTTTCAAAGCAGAAGGAATATAGCTTAAGATGCTTCTTCTGGTTAATTTTTTTGGATCATATGGCCAGAAAGAAATAGAATGGTTTTTTAGGGGCTGAGACACCAATAGAAGTTTTTAGGGCAAATGGATACATTCCTTAAAACTTTGGATGTTGGGTAATCTTTTTGTAGGTGACATAGATTATTCAAATTTTATAGAAATCCTAACATTTAACTGCTAACCACAAAAGGGTTGTGCAGCTTGGTCCTAAGTACGCGATACATAGATATTAAAATTCTTATCAAAGAAACAGAGGACACTATCCTACAGCAATGCAGGCAAATTGATGCATCATATCACCTACTCCATGTGGACAACTTCAAAATTCTCTCTTCAAATATTGCAATTTCGACAGAACTGCCACCTATAGCATCTATATTCTAAACTTGCTATTTTCGACATCTGCAACTAGATAAACTGACTATTACAAACCCCTATATATCATCATTAATTAACATTCGATCAAGGATTGACTTAAGTGAATGAGAGGAAGAGCACCTGGGAAAGGATGGGCCTGGAAAGAGCTATATAAGCGGGAGCATGAGCTCCTTCCTCGAGCAAATGTCGCTTCCTTAGTGCCTTCAGGGCATCCCTTATCGCTTCCCTCGCTTTCCCTTCCTGCGACCTGAAAGTTTCACAATCATCAGCAACAAATTACCTACTTAACGCAATCCTATCCAGTTATTAAGAACCGTTCATCTAATAAGATTTTGCCCAGCTATTCATTCCTTGTGCATAAAGAAAAAACGACCCAAAAAATAGATGCTTTTATCGGTAACTAAACGAAAGAATTGAAGCTTGAGGTAGAAAAGTTGAAATATTCTTACATGCCAATCGAACTGGATTCGACTGAAACTTGAATTAGGGTTCGCAGGGAGAGAGAAGCCCGTGAGATTCTTCAACTTAGGTAGAATCGAGGGAGACCGGCAAGCATGGTATTCCTGGAAGATCAGGAGTTCTAGCGGATCCTCTTCAGTATTAGACGTAGCAGTCTACCTAACCAATAAAAATTCGACACGTTTTGCCATGTTAGTTTTTTCTTCCTCGGGCAAGATTTGATTACCAAAACTATTGACTTTCAAAATCTAGCTGAAATTCCAGGGATTTCTGGTTTATGATTTTAAGAATGATTTAGTTATTTATTTTTATAAAAAATATTTTTTAATAAAAATGATTATTTTAATTATTAAATTTGAATTATACCATAAATAAGAGATTTGAAGAAACCCATGAAATTAAATTTTAATTTGAAAAAATTGAATTTAGGAAAATATGAGAATAAATGAAAAAAATTTAAGCTTTACTAGAATGAAATTTAAAGAAAAAGAACCACCCGCACACAGAAAGAAAAGTTCTTTAGCTGATGTAAAATCAACTACTAATTTATAAAAATTAATTAAAAAAGGTACAAAATTAGAGAATTCAAAAAATTTGAAATTTTTTTAGCTTTTGATGGATAAATAGATGGAGTTTGGTTTTTTTAAAAAATTAATTTTCAAAATTTTTAATTTCCTTATTCAATTTATTGATATTTAAATTTTGAATTATACTTTCTGTTATAAATAAAATTTTGATGTAAGAAAGTGATAAATAAAATATTGATTATCAATTATTAAAATTTTATTAATAAAAATATATAATTAAATTTTTTACTTACAAATATTATTAATTATAAAATACAAATATTTACATTATTTTAACTTCATTTAATATGTTAAATTTAATATTGATACTAAAAAATGACAAATTAAATATTTATTTATTGATTTAGATTAAATTAAAAAAATTTTAAAATTAAAAATTAAAAAAATTGAATTAAAGATCTCATGCTACATAATTTTGATTTGAATTACTTTATAAATGTTAAAAAATATTCAAATTATTATCAGAAAAAATTTTAAAATATTAAAATATTAAATTTTTACTGCTGAAAATTTTACAAATTTATATTTTATGTATCAAAAATTAAAAAATGAACTCAAAATAATTTTCACTGTAAAAAAATTTAAAAATTCATATATCGTTTTATCAAAAATTGCTTAAAATGAAAAAAAAACAATTCAAAATAAAACAGAATTTATTTGAATAATTTTTTAAATATTTTAACAACAACAAAAAAATAATTTTTTATAATAATCTAAATTAAAATATAATTTACATTAACTCAATAAATTAATATTCAATTTTTGAGATACCTAATATAATTTAAAATTTAAAATAACTTTTATCTTAAAATAAACAAATAAATGTATGATACAGTTGGCTAACCACAAGCATCAAGATGCGAAAATACACCAGAAAATATGGGTATGAAATATGGGTTTCATTTCCTTTAAATGATGAGAAACAAAGAGGTCAGAGCTGTTGCAGCTAATTAAAACAACCAATCTCAGTATATCAAACTCTACAATCCATCACAGACTTGACTTGTGCAACTTCAAAGACCATTACACACATTCTAAATCAATAAGTTAAAAAAAAAAAAAAAAACAAAACAAATTTCCCATCTTTCCCTTGTGCTTTAATCTCACCGTCCCAACTAGATCAACAAACCCACAAATTTACAAATGGATCTAAGCTTTTATCCAGCTCGAATTCTATCCAACCAGTCCACACTCCTGCGTGCTCTTTCGAACTGTTGGTCAATGCTTCTCCTAGATTTCTCATGGTATTCCACGCTTCTCCGTGACCTCTCCATCTGATCAAATGACATTCTTAATTTTTCTAGCTTCTCGATGTTGTTAAACTTGTATTCATGGAATTTCAGCTTTTCAGGCCTGTCTGTGCTTTTTCTGGGTTTCTCTCTTCGGTCTGTGCTCTTCCTGGGAGCTTCATAACAATCAGTGCTTCGTCTGGCCTGTTCAATTCCATCTGTACTTCTCCTGCAACTACTTCTACGAGGGGGTGATTTCTCAACTGTTGATATGAACTTCTTGAGATGCCTAATGTATTCAGGATAGAGTTCCAGATCACAGTGGTTGCCACCTTTGAGCCACAGAGGCTCATATTTCTCTTGGCACAATTCCCACAGCTGCTTACCATGAGAGCAGTCGACGACATCATCTGCTGTTCCCTGAATTAGAACACCATTGCCAAACCACAACAAATCAATCTAATATCATGATAAGTATTACAGACTGCACAAGAATCTCTAGTAAGAGATGACTTCAATCTTACATTAAAACAATAAGCAATGACATTGAAAAATTATAAATATGACCATCTTTTCCTTCATCTCATGGTTGTTTGTATTTTCTTTAAGTTATTTCGCGACCATGTAGTGAAGAAGATAATTAAGCGGGACCTCAACCAATCCTGGGGGCAGCTCGAGAGGAGACACACGTACACCAACCATTCCAGAAGGGGCAAAATTTTAGCAGTTTGACTGAAATCCCAAGTGAAAATTTTCTTTCTACAGTTTACATAAGAAGCATTCTGCAATAAAGGCATATCCCAAGTCCAAGACATGGCATATGATCACCGTACTAGTATGCTGTTATGTAGCCAAAGCCCTTTCATGTCAATCAGGAAATTACTTGATTTAAATTTTCATAAGCGCAATGAGGAATGAGATATGGAAGTTGAGATGAGAAGAAAATTCCCACCATATTTTTCAAAAGGTTTTTAAGCATATGCCAAATTTCAGAACGAAGGAAAGTGTGTAAAAGTAATTGGCTTATGGTCAAATTTCAACCAAAATTCATCACAGCAAGGCTTATAATATGCACTGGAAACCACTGAAACATTCTATTTGCTCCATACGGATCATGTTCACATGCTGTGTTAGTAACTTAAAGGTTCAATCTTTTATTCTGAAGTCAGAGATTCTGAGAACTTACATGAATTACTAGCACAGGACACTTGACCAATGGGATTTTGTCAATGTTCTGCAGAAGATCAACGTCAAATCAGTTCAAAGACGGAATATATGCGCACGTGCATTATAAACTCTCAAGTAGTAAACTCAACAGAAGGCAACAGATCAGGAAACAAAATATTTACCTTATATATGTCAAACCAGTATGTGCGCTTTACAGGATACATGACTCTTAACCCTGACAGTATTGGACTATGCAGAACAACAGCTCTCAGTCGAGGCAAACGAGCAGCAAGGTCCAAAGTAGGACCACTGCCAACAGATTGACCATAAAGGATGATGTTTTCCTGCTTAGCACCATAGTTCTCTTCAAGACACTTGTATGCTGCTTCAATATCTGCATAAGTATTTTGTTCGCTGGGCTGCAGAAAAGCAGAGATAAGCTTCAGAAAGGGCTGCTATATACAATTGCCTCAGCCACAATTCAACAGTCAAAGATTGAGAGAAGAGTTACCTTTCCTGATGACTGCCCATAACCAGAGTAATCATACCTACGGAAATGAAAAAATATGGCTGTAAATATTTTCTATATCTAACTTGAGCAGTATGTAGAGTTCCATGCACCATGAAGATCCATAAACGGGATTTTTAGAACTTCGAGGCAGTAAATCAAGCTATGGCAACATACCCCCTACTAAAGGAGGTGATTTACGATCAGCAACACATCCACTTCATCATGATTTTAAGTTGATGTTCTCAATAACCAGAGGAAAAGAGTGGACTGCAACTTCATCCAATGACTCACAGTTGCATAGACAACTAAGAAGGTATATTGGGTAATGTAAATTGAAAGTAACAAACTCCTATTTCCGTTCTCGTTTTATGTGCTCTTGTTTTCATAGATGACAGTTACATCTGCCAACCTCCAGATGCTCATTCATCGAAACATACATTTCAGGTTAACCCCAGATCTAAGTACTGACTACAACAATAACCAGGGAAGGTAAACTTAAATAACTCTGTCGTTCAAATGCATTGACAACAAAAAGATATGTTATTAATTAAACACAATAACGGAAACGACATGAAACAAAGAGAAAGAAAACAAAACTGTCCCAGATCAAACCAATAATCAGAAGGATCTATAAGATAACCTCACGCAAATTAATTGAGAAAAGATAGATCCATACTAAGATACCAAAAGCCCATCTAATTCAATTCCTCACTTAAGCTGATCTATCAATGATCTCAAGTGAAATGCCTCACTGCCAAAATGGGTAACCAGAAAGAGGGTCCTTTACCCTCAATCAACATGAATAATAAATCTCTATCAAGCCACCGACAAAACTGAACTAGAGTGGCCAATTCCCCACCTAATCTCCAAGAAACCCTACACATAACTCTAAAAGAATCCGTTAACAACACATAAAAACAATGAACTTCCCCTCCAACATAAATCCACCAGGGCATTGCTAAATCACTAAAATCTTACCCAAAAACGCTTTCGTTAGACCAGAAAACGAATCCCACACTCACATACATAGACCACATATACATCACATAACAGTATAACATGCAAGTTGAACACATAATCAGAATGAAGAAAAGGGTACAGAAGAGAGAAAAACGAAGCATACCCCATGAGATTGATGCGCAAGTGAATGCTCAGTTCAATGAAGAGCTCGTACATCTGACCTATATCAGCAGCATTACCATGAGAGTAAAGCAGAGTGGAGGTGGCCATGGGGTAGCGCACATAGACGGCCACGATCTCGGTGCCGCGGCGGGTGGGTAGCCGCAAAACGTCCACGTTTTCCCGGTGAGGAAAGGGGTCCATGAGCAAGAGCCCAGTGGCGTCGTCCGTAATTAGTTTGTAGGAAGGTGGGTTGGGTGGGAAAAAAGCGAACTTTGCAGCCATTGATGAAGTCACCCCACCCATCTCTTGCTCTTCACTCAACACTCTCTTTCTCTCTCGTTGAGCGTATGGACTTCTCTTTCTAGAAATCAGTTGCTTTGGATTCGAAGAAGAAGATGATGATGAGTGAACATTCCTTCTCTTTTTCCCCTTCTTTTTTCAGAGGATGTTTCTTTTTGTGTTTTTTGCTCAGTAGAGCCTACAGCAAGGCCAGGCAGGGCTCCGCTTGTTATTTCCTATTTAATTTAATTTTCCATTTTAATTTTAAATTTTTATGTTAATTTTTCTTGCCCATACATTTCCTTTAGGGGGGGCAGTGATATTGTTACCGACTTGGTTCAAGTCTCTGTCCACGAGATCATGATCACTCCCACGTGTTTAAGTATGGTAATCTTGCTTATTTACATCAAAGGGCCTTTTTCTTATTTCCTCCGTGCCCCTGAATTTTGGAATTAATTCCATTAGGTCCCTGCATCTGCTTTTTCTTGGTGGGAGCTTTTGTCTTGGTTGTCCCCTTGACACCTGCAATCTAACAACATTAGGGCAACGTTGTACGGACAAACAAACTAACAAGACCGAGGATCTTCAATTGTTTTGTTTCCAATATATAGATTTTTTTAAAAAAAATGTCATAATTTTTTTTATAACAACAATAATAAAAATAATTTTTTTAAGATTTAATGTTCTACATATTATTTTATGTATCAAATAATGCATAATTAAATATTTATTATATAATTTTATGTTTTATTTTTAATTTTTTAACAATTTAAAATTAATAAGACTGCAAAGTATAAAAAATAGTTTTCACAGTTGAACATGAATTCAGTAATATTTAATATTTTAATTGTTTTATTTTTTAAATATTATTTTTTAAAAATCAATAAAATCATATTATCAATAAAATGGTCTATCATTTTAGTTTGTATGAAATTTAAAAATCGTCGGGTACAAAATTAAAATTTGGAAAGCAAGGATGGATTTGCAGTGAAGGACAGTTAGGGATCTGAAAGCAAAATTCACTTTTAAAAGAGTGTTGCTCTGTCTTTAATTTCCAGGTTGTCCCATTTCCATACACGTGGCTCTATGTTCATATGGAAAATAAAACGTTTTTTTTTTCCTAATTCGTTTTATCAAATTTGATTTTCTAAAATATATTTAATTAATAATCCAACTAATTATATAATTTCTAGATAAAACCAAATTTGGAAGTACTAGAATGTGTGGTCCATATGGGAAGAATAATAGGGATCACATTTGGAACTAATAATCGAGCTTTGTGATTAACAAAAATGAGATTAGTTAATCGAACGGCTCTAATTGCTGTGATTAGATGGGGGGAGCCTTCTGAAATATGAGGTGGGACCCAGATGCACAAAAATGATGGTTTCCTAAGAAGCAAGGCCACATGAAGAGGTTGATTCACGGAATGGAGACGAAATAATTGACTAGCTATCTAAAATCTAATCCCACATGCCTGTCAGCTTTTAATTGATTTTCTGGCTTCAATTCAGGTTTAAGGGATAAGAATTTTCATTATCCCTGTGATTATGATTGGATGGGTTTTTTTTAGTTTATTTAGTTTTGTTTGTATTTGTTTAAATATTATCGAATTAATAATTAGTTTTAATATTATTCTTAATTGCTATTAAATTATGATTTTTTTTTTGTTTTTAAATAGTTATATTGTGATATTAATTAATGATACATGAATCAAGTTATCAAATCTTATATTAAATGTTACAACTTTAATTAACTTTTCATATTTTAAAATTTATATAAAAAATTTAAACTATACGTATTTTCTATTGAAATTTTAAAATATAAATTAATTTAATTATTTAATTTAATTTTAATAATTATAAAAAAATAATGATATTTTTATTATGAAAATTAACTCAATAATAATAATAATAATAATAATAATAATAATAATAAAAGTCTATGATCATTTTGGGTCTTTTTCTTAAATTTGAACAATTTTTGAATCTATAATTTTTTTAAAAAATTACCATTATAACTTTTTTTAAGAAATCAATATTTAAAGAAATTTAATTTTTTTATAATAATTGTTTGTATATTTTGTTACTTTGAAAGAATTTCAAATCAATATTTATTGTATAAAATACTTACTTTAAATATTTTTAATTATAATAATTTTAATATGATTTACATTAAATTAAATTGAAACATTAAAAATACAATTAGATACATCAACACTTTAAAGTTCATTTTTTTAAATACAATTTTAATTTTTTATATATTTATTTAAATTTGTATTCATAAAATAATAAAAATTTAGAAAGTAAAATTTGTGCTGATTAAAATTTTTAAATAAACGATATTGACGCATAAGAAAAATCAAAATATAGTATTCATATATACTTGATTTCAATAATATTATTATCATGCACAGAACAATCTCATTTGATTGAAATTCTACCACGCAAAATGTAAAAAAAAAAAAAAAAGTGAATATATTGAAGGTACAAATACCAACAAAATTAATATATTAGAACTCAATTAAATATCATAGAAAGTACAATTAATGGTTCAAAGGATAATTAATTTAGGAAAATGGGAAAATATATATATATATATATATATGTATAAAAAATTAAAAAAATATGAGAAAATGTGAAAGCCTAGAGGAAATAAAGCCAGTTGTCAAATCTCATTGGAGCTTACAATTGCAAAGATCAAAGACTTCCCCACATAATATCATGAGAGGCATGTTGGTGGACTTCAAGACACTGCGCATTGTGTTCCCTTGTCTCTTTTTAGCCTCCTCACCACATTTATTAATTCATTATAAAAATTTTAAGAAATTAAAAAACAATTTTAATATATATTTTAAATTATTCTTTCTACTAATATTTATGTTTGTTAATGATTATCTAAATAAATTAATAAATAATTTGTTAGATTCTTAATTTGGACGAATCCAATGTTAATTTACCTTTCTTTTTTTTTTTTGGGGATAAGGGTATCTTTATAATCAAATTAAGATCAAAGTCATAAAACATTATACTATACATATATATATATAATTAATAATAGAGACATGATCTTATTAATTTTAGTTATGTACTCGTTATTATTCAATCATAATCAAATTTAATTAACTTGATTAATATTATAGTTATGTGATTCGAATATTCAAGTTGATCTAGCTTCATGATTCTTCATTTAGATATCAGTTTTGCGTATTAACCAACAAAATATATATTTTTAACATATTTTCACATGTCCAAATACTTTGATGTGTGAAGCCATAAGACATTTAATAGTCATTATATTCACTTTAAAAATATCAACAAAATCCATGTTATAAAGACTGTTAGATTGTCGCTATTATTGAGTAGTTAGTCGTTATAAATTCTTACCATAAAAATATTAGATAAAGCTGTCTTCAATTTATACCATTGTGCTACATTCCATACACATGAAAATCGACATACTTTTGATAACGACTCTCACCAAGACTTCTTAATGCGGAGCACTAATTTATAGAGCAACACGTCTCACAGCAATAATTAGATCACAAATCAATTAAACGTCCCAAACATTACCCAATTTCTTTTTGTTAATTAACGAGAGGAATCTTATTGATTTGAAATATCGGAGCAAGCAATAATAAGCTCAAGATGCATGAATCAAACACTCAGTCCGTGTATCAGGTGAATCCCAAGATTTGAAATCTATGGGATGCACCACGAACACCCACTTGGCAACCTTAGCACATGTAATTAGTCTTAAAAAGGAGACTATGATTAGTTTAATTCGATCACTTAACTTACTTTTTGTTTTGTTTATTAAATGCTCTTTTTGGTTTGGTCTTATTTGATGTTTGATGCACATTGCAATAAAATGGCAAACCAATGCTTTAGCAATTTAAATAAAATAAAATAGATCACTTAGTCTTATTACAAAATTAATGATAATTATCCTTTCTTAGTTGTATTACTTTTTTAAAAAAATATATGAAATATGTATTAATATTTATTATATTAAAATAAAAATAATAAATAAATAAAATTTATTATAGTTGTTTATTATTAAATTTTATAACATACATGTTGTAATATTTTTAAAATATTAACACAACTTAAATTAATCAAGATCAATAACCACCATTACATCAATCTGATGGCAAACTTGATGGGTTGATGCCACGTGTCCTTCTTAGTTCAATTCATAATGATAGACCTACCACCATCACTGTACACACACACACACATATATATATAGATACAAAACGTAAACTTTAGTTTATATTTTTATGTTGCTAATCTCCTCATAGTTCGTCACATGTGTTTCAACGCTATATATCTTTATTAGCTTCTCGTGGCAAAACACTTCAATGAGTAACAAGAACATGTCTACTCATAAACTCAGTTCGGTCTCTCAACGAATCAATGTCTCTCTTCTAGCTCCGAAACATCACTGCATTGCCACTCTGAAGACTGGAACTCCCTGCATCAGCTGCCTCGCAGTCCACAACGACCTCCTCTACGTCGCTTCCCTCAACGAAATCAATGTCTATGATTTATCTAACTATACGCAGGTAGATAGATTCAACGATGATTCCACTTCTGGGTTTGTGAAGTCGATTGCGTTCGACGACATGAAGATCTTCACTGCTCATCAGGACTGCAAGATTAGGGTTTGGCTGATGGAACCGTGTAAAAAGCACAAGCTTGTCTCCACGATGCCTACTGTGAAAGACCGTGTTCTTCATTTCATGTTGCCGAAGAACTACGTCACGGTCAGGCGGCACAAGAAGCGGCTGTGGATCGAACACTGGGATACGGTGTCGTGTTTGGTCGTCAACCATGGGTTACTGTATTCCGTTTCTTGGGACAAGAGTCTTAAGATATGGAACACGAAGGACCACAAGTGTTTGGAGTCTGCTAAAGCTCATGACGATGCTATAAACACAATGGCCGTCTCTGAAACTGGAACAGTCTATACGGGTTCTGCTGATGGCTGCATTAAGGTCTGGGAGAGAGCTGATGGGGAGAAGAAGCACAATCTGGTGGCGAAGTTAGAGAAGCACAAATTGACGGTAAATGCGCTTGCATTGAACGCCGAGGGGTCTGTGTTGTTTTCCGGCGGTTGCGACGGTTCCGTCTTGGTCTGGGAGAAGGAAGATGAGGAACATCACATGGGGTTCACGGAAGCGTTGTGTGGTCATACGGGGCCCATACTGTGCTTGATCAACTTGCTAGATGATATCTTCGCGAGTGGGTCCTCTGATCGGACGGTGAGAGTCTGGCGACGCGGCAAGGAACATAGGTATTGCTGTATGTCAGTATTTGAGGGGCATGAAAAACCAGTAAAGTCGCTGGTGGCCGTTACGGCCAATGCTGCGGTTAACGGCATGGTTTCGATCTGCAGTGGGAGCCTGGACGGTGAAATTATGATATGGCAGATCTCTGCTTCGAAGATCAAGAACAAACATTCCGATCTTGCCCACTTTAGTTAAATCGAATTCATGACTTTTCACTTACACGTCTCTGATTATACTGTTTCGATTTAATAATAGGTCTCTGTGCATGTGACCCTCGTGTTTTTTTTTTTTTCTTTTCTCGCCAACCAAACAAATATTCCACACCAAAAGCTAACGCACTTCCTATAAAATACCTTAAACTGAAAATGGCTGAAATCATTAACCCTACCGAAAAATAAAGTGTTAAAGTGGAATTTGAACAAGCAAAGTTGCAGTCATCTTTAGCTTTAGTACCCATATTTTATGTATTTTGGATCCTCAAGTGAGGGCTTTCAAGCTTTCATCAGACCCACCATTGACAGGGATGCATGCTGTGTAGTTCACTTCCACATGGATGGCGAAGCTGTCTGCAAGAGGGTTCCATCAAACATGTCATGTCATATATATAAGAGAAGGAAATTGAAAGAAAAAGTGCCGTCACGTGCTATGAGAGCTGGCCCTGAAGGATTACAATTGAATGTGGAGATTGATTTTGTATCTTCTGCAATCAAAGAAGGCAAATATAGAAAGGACATGGGTGTAAGCCGTTGAGTTTACATGGAAGGATTTCAGATTCAGTGGCAGCAAAATTGGATTGCGTTGCTAAGCTGACTACTTTGACAGCTTCTTGTGCCAGCTTTCTAGCAGTTGCTTTCCAGATAAGTAGGAGCAAGTGGGGTACCTTTAGGTGAAGTTCAACTCAGAATTACATAATCTAAACCAGAGCTCAAATGGGTTTTCTTCTACACATGACACCAGCTTCTCAGATATACAATCTTGAAATAGAGTCTACAAACAGAGAGTGGTGCAGTGGCTGCACTAAATAGAATGTCCTGATCGCACGGGGAGCAACGTTAAAACTATAGAGCATCTGTTAGTACATGTTCTTCACTAAACCAAATGAAATGGCTGAGCCTGGATATGCCTAAATGCCATAAAATGACAAAATGCTTTTGTTCATGTCATAATCACATCATGTAATAATCAAGGGAGGAAGAGAAAGTATAAGATCCCCGGGGGCAGGGACTACAACTTTTTCACGGGTTCTACCGCTAAAGTTCAGATCACGGGTGAGGAAGAGAGATGGATATCTACAAATTTCTCAGTATATTACACATCTTTTTGACAGGGGAGCAGAAGACAGATATAAATTACACTATACAAACCATCAGGGCAATGATCCATCTAGCTTATAGTGACCCTATGGATAATGTAGTAGTTCAAAATTTAAGATCCCAAGATCATCAGCTGGTTGATGAACAACAATTACTCGAAGAATCAATGTAAATCTTACACTTTCACCGGGCATAAAAACTATGTGTCAGAGTCCAAAGTCAGTTTGATGGATTAAAAAGCCAGCAACCAATGCCATCTCTCACAGATTTCTCTTATCTCTACAGTTCTCAATGATTTGATTAATCCTGCTGCAGATGTGATAAGCTGTTGACTATCATGTTTTCCCTAAATATTCCTCTGGGATTAGATAAAGATACCTCACTTTATCATTTTAATAAGCCTAAGTATAGTAGGATTGGTCGGTAACCTATGCTTGAGTCTTACCAAATTTGATCCAGTGAAGACGGAATAAAAACCACTATATCCTGTATTCCCATGATGCAGCACAATCAACAAACAGGATGCCAAGCAAGCATAACTGGTTCAAGTTGCTGTTTCTGAAACATGCTTTTTCCGCTGCATCCATCAGAACCCAAACTACTATGAACCAGAGTTCTGGTTCAACTGTTTTTAGTCATGGCAATGTGATTCATGGATTTGATTTTCTCCAGCCTCAAGTTAAACTTCAAAGACAGAAACATCATCAAACAAAACCTTTAATATCTTGACCTTTTGAATACTTCTAACATGAATGTTCAACATTCAAACCTGTTCATAGTAAAGGTCATGTTCAACTTACATTGACCAAGGGACCCTTATGGTATCGCTTCAATCAATTATTTGCAGAACACATGACAAAGAGTTGATATATTAGAATGCGTGCAAATGAAAATGGAAAAGTTTTACCTTCAAGATATGATAAAATACTATTGGGGACACTAGTTACCATATTTAATTCAAAAATCTTGTTCTAATTTTATGTGTGGGTGGGGGGGGGGACCCGGGGGTGCAAAGGGTTGGGAGGAAGAACAGCTATCATGCAAAAAAAAAAAAAAAAAACACAGTTTACTGGTTTCCTAATTGAATATTGCTCGGCAAAATACAAAGAAGTTGAATTATCAAAAAAAAAAAAAAAGCAAGAGGTAAGGAGGGACTACATTTAACCTCAATGTGTGAACTACACTTCTTATAACATTGAAATCTAGCTAGCTATACGCCATTTCAAGATAATGTCGACATTAAATGGCAAAGAATTCTTCTAAAAGGAAGAAGAGAAACACAAGGAATTATGCTCATGGAGCCTGCCAACTGAAGAAATTTACAATGAGGACCAGAAACTTACAGGTGACATTAGAAACTCTCCAGCTAATGCTTTCAAACATTGCTCCACAGAAAGAAACCTGAGATATACAGTGTACTTTTAAGGCAATTGGAAATCTCTTCAAGCCAATCAACAAGTCATTACGGCAGACAACTGCCCTCTGTAGCAAGAAATTCAAAGCGACATTTCTGATCAAACAAAAGTGTTGCTTTGAGGAATCAAGTTTAGAACAGCAAAGTGTGCGAGTACCCAGTAACTTATAAGTCAAAAATATGCCTTGCTTATAATCCAAAAGTTGATAAATTTCTCTTTGTAATGAAAGAATGATAACTTTAGTGACCTCAAGGCAACCAAACTTGATTACAGTTTCCCACTTTCTCACTTTTTCCTCACTTCCTGGCTATGCTTTTATTCTACTCAGCAATCCCGGTCTCTTGTTCTACCTCTCTCTACAGACCACCATGACCAAAGATTGAATAGCTACAAATAAGAGAACATGCGGCAGCAAGAATTTCTTACAAATAAAAGTTAAACAGTGTAAATTGGTGCCAAATTAATGAGTTCTAAATGTGAAACAACTTAAGTAACTAATCTGATTCGAACCAGAGCAAACCATGATGCCAAATATTATGTCTCATACTGAGTACCTGGATGCCAAATGTTTAAACTTCAAGTCACCCTAATGAATAGTTTACATGCCACTTTACTAACATCCAATCTGTAGTTAACGTCAAAGGCATAGATCCTTTTGATGTATAGATGTGACTGCAATTCATGCTTCATAATGTGACCTTACATGACTGCAAGTTGAAATTACTCTAGAACTCCTTAAACATAAAAAAGGAGGTTCTTGAAACAAGTTGGTTGTTTTCTGTTTTTTTGCTTTGAATCCCCACTGTTATGATATGCCACCTACATGCACAAAAAGTGCTCAGTTCTGGGCAAGAAAATTTGGAGGATCTAGGTCTGGGAAGAAATGGATGTCTAAACTGGTCGGGTTGGGTTTTTGACCTCCAGAATCAACTGTTCTTTCATAGGTCCTTTGCAAGTAAGGGACATAGACCTCACTGAAGTCATTTCAGAAACCATACAACTGATGACAATCCCTAGGGCTCCTTGGAATAGCTTAGAATGTTGATTCCTACCTGTGAGCGCATGGCTGTGAGCATAAAAGATATAAGTACTTCCAAGTTTTCCTGATCTGCTTTGTTGCCAGTCTTTAGCACTAACTCTGGTTATTTTTGGACAGTATCTCTCATCCATGTCCACATCCTTCACTCTTCCATAAGATGAATTTTCTTCTTAGTATCAAGTCAACTAGTTTCCACTCATCCACAGTGAAAATTCATATTTCTAAGCTAAAATGCACAAACACGCCACTGACATCTAAATCACACTAAGCTGTCGGTCACACATAACCATTGTTTCCTTCCATGAACATGCAATCCATAAGTTAACCTATCTTCTCTTGCAGAATAAGGAGCTTCTATCTGGTTTTTCTCTCTCCCGCATATATCAAAGAGAACCAACCAGAAGCATAGCCATCCTCTAATCACTCATGGAGACATTGATCCTCATAGAAATGGAAAATCCATATTATAGAACTCTTTTCCGTTGTGCGCTGATCAGAGTCCTACCTTTCCTAAACACAAAGTTAACTGTTTGAAAGCATTTTGCTCCCCAAATATCATCTTACATCCTTTTTTCTTCAGTTTTAGATAGGAAAGATTATGTTAACATCCTAATTCTAGCAATGCTACCTTCATGAAAAGTTCTTCATTTAGAACCCAAATCTGGTCTTGCGAAGAATGGGCTATTAACACTATGCCTCATAAATTTACCAAAACAAATGAAAAATGGGATACGCACAGAGAATAAGTAAAGTTCAAACCATTATTCTAAGCCAAACAGCTAAGACATAAGAAGCCAATTTGATAAGGTGTTCACATGATACTGTCTTGTTCATCATAGTTCAACCTCTGATAAAGTGAAGTCTCATTTATTCATAAACTTCAAATAACACAGCTCTGCTATAGAATTTAGTATCAGATGAAAAATATGTGCACGAAATCATAACAATTTTATATTACATGGAGTTCTTGTATTCATGAAGGTAAACAGTGAAAAAGTTCAGGGGAACAGGCTCTTGTATCCATCATTGATAAGTCAACTAAAATTCTTATCAACAACCACATTAGAACCTTTTGTAAACCCACATAGGTTCCCATATCAATAGCTTTTAGACTGCTGGCCACTTAAAGTAGATAGAGATAGAATGGTAAAAATTCCAGTTTTTGGTTAGTTGCATAGAACTGTAAAGCCAACACAACCACAATGATCCCATTATTAATCACTGAATTCCATGCTTATAATTTTTAAAATTTCGAACAGTTTCATCTGAAATCACCAAAATCTATAAGCTACTCCAGAATTTCAAAAGTTCACTGCAATGAGCAGTAGTAAAGACACTAAGACACCAAAATTCTCACCTAAAGCAAATCCTAAGTCTTTCGGCGGAGACGTTTCCTAAGCTTCTTATACTTATGCTTGTTCATCTTCTTCTTCCTCTTCTTCTTCACACTATCGGCATAAACCGTCCCTGCATCACTAGATTCAACCTCCTCGGACTCGACAATGTCCAAGGGAACGAACCCGGTTGAGGAAGCGGCATTCAAGCAGTATCCAAACGGAAAACTGGGGTAAAATCGCAAATGATGGTCAGAACCCACATTCTTCGTGATCGTGGGATTGAGGAGAGGAAGTGGGTTGTTTTTGGGTTCTGGTTCGGTTGTGGCAATAGGGGTAGTTTGGTGAGGTATTAGAGAAGGTGTGAGTTTGGAGAGCAGGGGCGTATTTAGAACTCTGATCAGCCTTAGAGAGGATTTGTTTTCTACAAGTCTGTGCACAAGATTGGCCATTCTTGGTGGAGAAAAAACAGGGAAAATACTGAGCTTTATGAGGACATGAGATCTATCACTTATAAACAGACCAAAACAGGCATACTGCGAGAGTACATAGGAATTGGACTCTTGGCGTCTCGAATACGAACTCTGGCTCGGAGAAAGGAGAAAAAAAGAGAGGAGGCTCAGCCCTCCCTGAGGGAAGGGGTATTAATACTAACGACGCCGTCTCAGCGCAAACCTAAAGGGTTGCCAAGCAACGGCACCGTTTCATTATTGCCAAATCTGGTATTTATTAAAACAAAACATTGCCCCCACGCAGGATCGAACTACGGACCTTCAGTTTACAAGACTGACGCTCTACCACTGAGCTATAGGGGCTTTGCATTCAAGGCTTCCCACAAAAAAATAATCTAGTCATTCAAGTATAAGTTGAATATACAAGTTACAGCTCATAAGCAGCATTGGTAAGGTCACAGTTGCCATGGAGGAGTACACTTTCGATCCTGTAAGACCTCTGAGTCGCTTTCCTTTTATTTTTATCAATCAATCATTTTCAACTATGCGTATTTCCTTTTTAGAGCTATTTGTATAAATTCTTGTCTGCGTATGTTAGGACTTGATTCATGCCATTTTCAAGCACGTCTGGACCCGAAGAGCTCGTGGTTTGCAGCTCCTCTCTCGCTCTTACTTCGCTTGTTTTCGTATAATCCATTGCCGTCACGTGTTATAATTTTGTTTTTGATTGAATTTCCTGGTCCTCTGCAGAGCGTGAGAGAAACGAAGGCATTGATGCCATGGAGTCCGAGGTATTTTACTATCTCACTGTATCCTACACGGCCGCGAATTGGTTTGCTGTTTAGTTGAAAATTCGTTGCTTGGTCGCGAGTTGAATTGAGTGTACTTGCTCTTTGATTACGATGTTTAAGAAAATTATGCTTGTAGTTAGTTAAAATTCCACTCAGCTTTGGTTTTGCTATATAGGTTTTTCTAACTCAGAGCAGTCTTTTTATAATTACATGTTAGTGAGCAGATTTAGGAATGTGTATGCTGCATATTTCAAAATGCTTGAAAACTCTGCGAACTGTTTACAGTATTGTGGATTTGATTACCGGATAGTATGTCAGTCAATTTTGCTGTGTATTTCCAACTCACTAATCCCACTGCATTTTTGGAATTGCTGGTGATGGTGGCACCATGGTGATACAGTGCTGAAGGGGTATGTGCATGATCTTGGACAATGCTTCCATCTGGCATTACAAATGACCTAGCCATCATGTTTGCTTAAGCTTAAATGTACACACATTGTTGTGTATATATAGTTGTTATTTAGCGGGAAGTTTTTATGTCCTCTTCTTATGTTTGAAATATTCACATATACCGGTAATGTTTTTGTGCTTACCAAAGGAATCTGGTAAAAGGCCACCAGATTGCATGCTTTTTTACAGTGCCTCCAGTGTTCGACCTTTTTACTCCATCTATTTCACTGTCCGTGGATTGTCATGATGATCTACAACCATTTTTATTCTAATGGATGCCTTTGACATTAAAAAAGGATAATCGAGACAAACCCTTTGTCATAGCGCTTCCATGCTAGTTGTTCCAGAAAAATATCAATTCTTGGGAGGCCTATGGAATCATCAATTTGGCTTGAAATGCATTTCATAATATATCTTGTCTAGTAACCTTCTCACTTGTTTGCTGTAAGTTTATTTCTCTCACATTTGATTCTTACCGGTCCAGGTAGTTGCTGGTACATCCAAGAAGAATCGGCTTACTTCTGGTATCTTATATCATTACTTTCAGTTTTATGATGAGTTGTTTCAAGTTTATTATGTGCTAATAGAAACTGGAGTATTACAGAAATCCATTTAATTGTAATTTTGCTGCTCATCTTTATTCATGCAGCTAATGTAAATGCATTGAAGCTGAGTTCTGAACTTCTCAGAGTGTTCATCACAGGTTTACCTAATTTAATTCAAATTTTAGTGCTTTCTAAACAAAGGATAGGTGGTTAACTTCGATATATCTGATTAACATTCTGATGAACGTCCTTGCATGTGCAGAAGCTGTGCAACGTGCTGCTACAATTGCTGAAGCAGAGGGTGTTAGTAAGATTGAAGCAAGTCATTTAGAGAGGATTCTTCCACAGTTACTTTTGGATTTTTAAGGTGCTTCAAAAGGAACATGCACTTGATTTTTCATTTTCTTATGTTTTCCTTCTACTTTCTAGCCCCTTCAAATCTTGAAAATTGTTAAAATTGACTGTAAATAGCCATAGATTCTGATGTGTGAATGTGGGAATGAGAATATCACTTAGTTACTGACGCAATGTATTTCACATACCCATGAAGGAAGATGGTGAGTATGTCCTTCCTTTGCTTGATTAACTGACATGGTCCCCAAGAGTAGCCTGCTGCAGAAATACCCTCTGAATACAAATGGGATTCTTTCATCTCAGTGATGTTACTCTAAACTGGTTACTGTAAACATTTGTGTCGGATGTAATAGCAGTTTTTTAGATATGTTGTTAACATTTGATGTTCACTGTGTAATTGAAGAACATTCATGGATGCACAGGTTTTCTGAATCTAGTTAGAAATTAAGAGGGTGGACCTGAACAGTGTATTGATTGAAATCAATTTGCTGATGCTAGGTCTCACAGTTAAAAAAATCTCAGGATTTTGGATCAGGGGCTCTGTTTTGTGGGTGTTTTGATATATCAAAGACTGAAAAACAGGTTTTCTCAGTTGGGTGAACCTTACCTTAATTCTCTACCTGCTTGTTGTGTGTCCAATGTATTCTAGTATCGTAAATTCATGAAAACACAGAGGGAAAATAGCCTTAGGAATAAATATTTTCCGTGGAAAGCTCAAGTGTAAACATTATTATATTAACACAGTAAATTACCAAAAAATTTCATACAAAGGCAAATATAACAAAGGATCAAGTTCTCTGAAACCCAGAACAATTTGCATACCCTAATAATTTTATTTCCAAAACTGACATGCCATAGAATTCAACTTAAGTAATTGGCTTTCGCTGTCAAAGTAAACAATCATGACATGTTTGGTTTTTTGGAATATGAATTTTTTTAGCTTTATTTTAAATAAAATTATTTTTAACATTTAATTTATTTTTATCAATAAATTATAATTTTTTGATAAATTTTTATTTTTAAAAATTTGAAACAGTTATTTCATAAAATAAAAAATTATTACATTTTTTTATTCTCAGCATATTTTGATAAAATTTTAAATTATTATTATATATATAATAATTTTATTTTCTATTTTAAAAAATTTACAAAATAATAATAATATTATTAAAATATTAATTATATTAACTTTATTTTTTACAATATTAATATTTAAAAATAAAAAATAACTATTAATAAATTATTTAATTAATATTATTTTTATAATAATTTTAAAAGTATATTTAATTTATAATTAATTTAATTAAAAAATATATCAATTTTTTAAACATTGTTTCATTTATTTTTTTATTTTATTTTTTATGAATCAAATATATGAAAATAAATTTATATTTTATTTAATTTTAATGAGTTAAATATAATAATATTTATTTTTAATTTTTTTTAAAGAATACTTTTTTTTTATTTCATTCTTTGAATCAAATGTGCCACAGTTATCTGCAAAAACAGTGACAAGTTCTTTCCTTTTCTCCGGTTAATTAATTATCCTCCTGATGGTGACTTCCCCTTTTTCTTATAAGTCTTCTTTGTGTAAAGTAAGTAAAACAAACGGAAGATTAGGTGCGAATTTGTACAAAGAAGACTCGAAAAAGTAGAGAAGAGTGGGAACATTCGCTTTCCGTCTCCAGAAACTCCACTGTTACCAGCAGCCGCCACTCACTTGGCAACTATATTATTATTTATTAAATCATTTCAAAAATCTAACTTTTGAGTTCTTGTTTCTGCAAATTTGCCCTGCAGCCAATGGTTTTTCCCCTCTTCCCACTGAAAGTTCCCAATCATCAAAGCTGGAATTACTATACTAAGCATCATTTAAAGTCCAGAAAATTCTCAACAGCCCACTACCAGGCAGCCGACAAAGATCCAAGAAAATTCTTTGAGGTATGAAATTCTGTGAATCTAATCTTCACAAACATATTTACTTTTCAATGTAATCTTGATTTGCTGCATCGAGATGAAACAAAATAGTTGCTGCTAAAAGTATACATTTTACAGACAGGTGATCAAAGAGGAGACATACATACTCTAGGTGGCATCGTTATTGATACAGATTCTCTGACATTCCTTTAAGGATTCCAAAAGAAAAAGACATAGAAAGTAACTTAAACATCAGTTGGGTTTGTTTAATGTCTGATTTGGGACAACATGCACCTGACGTCCTTGCTGTTAGGCCTCTGTTTCGGATCGTCCATGGTGCAGAAACAAGCGATCTTCAAGACTAAGAGCATTTGTTCTTCAAACCCATTACCCATCAGCTTTGGGTCAATGGCTCTACTCGGATTCTCAGACGTCATTACGTTTCTCATCCATTTAATCAAACTCATCTCCTCTGTGTGCTGGAAGAACTCATCGGAGGGGGCCTTTCCAGTCACCAGAACACCAAGCAGGACACCGAAGCTGTATATGTCGCATTTGTCTGTGAATTTCAGGGTCTGGTGGTATTCAGGGGCTATGTATCCTACAGTCCCGGCTACGTTGGAGGCGGTAACGTGGGTATTGGCATCGGGCATTGCTTTTGCAAGACCGAAATCTGCAATCCGAGCTTCCATGTCGTCGTCGAGAAGGACATTTGCAGGCTTCAGATCTCTGTGAATGATGCGCGGGCTATGGCTCATGTGAAGATACTCGAGCCCAGCTGCTATTCCTAGCGCGATCTTGTGCCTGGCCAACCAATCCAGTTCACAGGTTCCATCTGAAACCCTATTCAGTGCGTCTTGTAGACTTCCATTCTTCATGAATTCATACACAAGGCAGTGACAGTCAGGCCTGGACAGATGGGCCAGCAATGGAAGCAGGTTTCTGTGCCGGATTCGACCAACAGTGTTGATCTCCGACCGGATTTGCCTCATTTTCTTGTTGAGGAACTTACTGTCTTCATCGGCCAATTCTGCGGCATCTTTTGGAGGCTGAATGATCTTCTTTACGGCAATCATCTTCCCGTTGCTTCCTGGTAGCTCGGCCTTGTAAACTTCTCCACAACCGCCTTTTCCGATCATCTCCAACGATGCAAGTCCATCTTCTTTCTCCAAGAATGCTAAGTCCTCTGCTTTCTTGATTAATGGACTGAAGATTGCTGGGCCAGGATCCCTCCCTCCTCCTCTTATCGCTGCCAGAATTAGCTTAAACATGGAAGAGAAGACAATCCCAGAAAAAGACCCGGCTGTTGCTCCGGCGAAGAATCCTAAAATCCAAGCAGTTAGCTTCCTTTTCTTCTTGCTATTGTGTTTGTGAGAAGCTGTTGGTGAGGGAGCTTCAGCAGGAGATTGTTGAGCACTGGAAGCCCCTCTGCGGGAATCTGGCCCGGCGGCAGGAGAAGTAGAATTACTTCTTCTAGTTGGATTAGAATTCTCAGCGAAAACGTATCGTCGTGGATACCGAGGTGCTGAGGATTCAGCTCTGCTCATCAGCGAGACTGGACCTTCAAGAAAACTGTTCCCCGATAAGTCCAGCAACCGAAGGTTGCGAAATGAACGTATAGATGGTGGGATTTTCCCGGAAAACCGATTGTCCGCGAGGGAAAGGCTTTCTAGGTTGGGAAAATACTTCAAGAAACTCAAATTCCCAGAAAACCTATTAGAGGAGAGATCCAGAACACGAAGCCGCATCAAAGACGACAAGTTCGATGGGATTTCACCAGAAAACCGGTTGCCTTGTAGGTCAAGGATTTCCAGCTTCCTGCAGTCAACAATTTCCGGTGGAATTCTGTCAACCAGCTGGTTGTTCGCTAGAGACAGCTCCCTGAGCTCAGAGAGCCGTCCGACCGCCGGAGAGACTGACCCAGAAAGCCATTGAGACTCGAAGATAAGTCTAGTCACCTTGAGGACGTAAGTGTTGCTACCGGAAAGCCTCCTCTCGCAGACTACGCCGGGTATGCGGCAGGCGTTGGTGGAGGGTAGACGTTGACCGGGGATGCCCAAGTGTTTGTGGACGACAGCGAGGGCCTCGAAATCCAAAGGGTCCAGATTCAGTCTGGCATGGGAGAGGAGTAGGCAGGAGAGGAAGATGAAGAGAGCGAGGAGAGGTTGAACCGAGAGAAGCAGCGCCATTGTTGATGCCGGATCCCGGTGGTGAATTAGGTCCGCCTGGAAGCTATGGGTTCTTTATGGAGCTTGATGAGCTTGCGTTTACTACGACTATTAGTCGCCGTATTGGAGAAAATTAATTAATTAAATTGTTTTATTTATTATTTTTATTAGTTCGAATCTCCAAGCCCTTACCGTGTGGAAAAAACATGTTCTGTGGGGGCCCACTTGAGTTGATTTACGCGAGTCCAGTCAACTCAAAGAAAAGGTACCCTCAAGGAAATTATCGTTAGGCCCAAAAACGAAATTAAGAAAATCAAGTGACATGTTCTCACGTGTTGTACAAGGTGTTTATTTGGGTAAAGTTCTCATCAGACTTTAATATTTAATTTATATTATTAATCAAAATTTTATATTAAAAATAAATTTTAATTTAAAAATTATAAAAATTTAAAATATTTTATCACTAAAATATTTTAAAATAATTTAAATAAATATATTTTATTTTATCTAAATTTAAATAATTTTTTATATAAAATCTATTATTATTGACATATAAATATAAAAATATATATTTCTAATACTTAAAATTTTTATTTTTTTAATGATAACTATTTTTTTTACATCGATAAAATATTTAAGTCAAAATTTTAAATTTTTTAATAAAATTTAATTTAAATCAAATTGATACATCAGTATTTGATTAGTTACTTTTCAAATATAAAAATGTGATTGATAATGTAAGATAAATATCATGATTTTATGAGATTTTTTATTTTATTTTAAAAATAATTATATATAAAAAATAATCATTTATTATGATTTTAAATTAA
The DNA here is from genome assembly GCA_021397835.1 of Moringa oleifera. Classification (NCBI taxonomy): domain Eukaryota; kingdom Viridiplantae; phylum Streptophyta; class Magnoliopsida; order Brassicales; family Moringaceae; genus Moringa; species Moringa oleifera. The sequence continues at coordinate 7,401,722 of JAJFZO010000344.1, read as the reverse complement.
AATTTATAAAAATATTATATTTATTTAAAATTTATATTTTTGATAAATTTTTAATTGTATTTTTAGTTTTTATTAATATCAATAATTTTAAGCATATATGATGTGCATGTGATTTTATTTACATAATCATTTTAATATTTTTTAAAAATACTATAGAGATAAACAATTTTTTATTTTTATTTATTTAAATATTTATATTTTAAATATTTTTACAAAAATTGATGTAAAAAATAATATTTTATTTATTTTAATAATATATTAATAAAAAATTTAACTAATTACACAAACAAAAATTATATACATATTATATATATAGTATTATTAATATTAATAAAAATTATAAATAAAAATTTTACGTAAATAATCCAATCAAATAGATGTAGTTTTTTATATGTCATGATTTAATATTGTAAAACAAAGTGCATATTTTTTTAATATAATTAATATTTTTAAAATAAAAAATATTAAATTATTTTTTATTTTTAAAAATATTTTCTAAATAATAATTTTTAATAAAAATAAAATTTTTTAATATTTAATCTGCTTAATATTGTAATTTATCAAATGATTAGCTCAGGGTTTCAAGAAGATTTTTTTATTTATTTATAAATTGCACTATTTTATAATTATATATGTTCCAACCTATCAATACAAACAAGGTTTCTTTTTTCTTTTTTGGTTTTCTTAAAAATATTTATAAAATATAAAAAATACTCTTCATGTTGTCATGTTTATGGGATTGCTTGGGAAATAGGGTGAATTGTCAAAAACAAAGTTAAGAATTTCAAAATATTGAAATCAAGTTGGTTTTTTTTTTATATAAAAAAAAAGTATATCATATTAAAATTTTAAGATTGTCTATATGAACTGATTCTTATTTGGCTGAATTTTTGGTATTTAATAAAATAATTATTCTTAACATATGATTTAATAGGTACATTTATATAAGATAAATGTAAAAAAATAAATCTTAAATTTTATCCAAACTTTAATTTAATAATTATGTATCTAAAGCTTCAATTTAATTCAATTTAGATATGATTTAAATAAGTAAAAAATTAATAATAATTTTATCATCAAAATGCTTTAAATAAATTTTTAATTACACCGTGTTTCACGTGTCAACAGCTCGGAAAATAAATAATACGGAAAGCTGCTTCAACTTGTGAAAGCAAAACATTAACAATTTTCAGCCATCGAAACTTTTTAATCCGCGCCAACGAAAATAACGTTATTTTGGAAACTTCGGTGAAGTCGTTAACGTCTCCGTCACCAGCCACTTGGGTCCGTCAAATTGAGTAAACCCAACAGCCTTCATCTGTTTTCAACCGTCGGATCATGTCGTGATCGCCAGTTACATAGTGCTTAGTACTCAACTTGGTGACCAGTGAAATAATTTCTGAACGCAGCTATCCGATCCAGGGGACACACTGAGAGAGGAAAATTGAGGGAAACATTGGGCCTATGAACTTTCCATGATACCCGACCCGAGTCGATCGCGGATCCGAAGCATTTTCATTTGTTGAGCTGGATCTATGTTGCACGGGCTAGGCCTGAAAAGGCCTTCGGCTTTTGTCCCACTGAGCTGAAGAACAGTTACCCCTGGAACAAATAAGTCTTTGTTGGGTTTCATTTTTTTTAAATAAATAAATATTATATATATATTTGGATGCTACATGATAATATGGCTTAATTGGGTGAAAAAGAATAAAATATCACAAATATTTATATAAAAAAATAATCTAATAAAAGATTACATATTTGTTTTTAAATTTAAATTATAATGTATAGATTAGATCAATTATACATTAAATATTTTAATTTGATTTAAATTAAATTTTAACTTAAATGATTTTTAAAAAATATTAAAAATATTTTCATTATTGTAAATTTTGAACATTTTTTTTTGAATTACAATAAATTTTTATGATTTTTTTGAATTTTAATAATGTAAATTGAAAAAAATGACATTCAAAAAGTTTTACTTTTTTTTGTTAACACTAGATTCGTTATTTTAGTTTACTAATTTTTTGGGTTGAATTTAAATTAAAATAAATTATATATAATTGATCTTGTAAATACTTTAAAATATAAAATAAGTATAATTCAACATTTTTTAAAAAATATTTACCCACAATTATACGATTCAGTCATGAATTTCGCATAAAATTATATTCCAAAATTCTAAATATAATTCAGAGAGAGAGAGAGAGCAAGTTGCAGAATCAGGCCACGTTTATTTTACAAACAAAACAAAAAGTAATTCAATTTCACTAGAAACACCAGCCTTAATCCACACAGCCACGGTACGTGAAGTAAAACCAAGAGTAGTAAAACTAACACCAAAACAGAACACCTCTCTCTTCATAATTAACTGAACTGAACTGAAAGCTGACACTACCAACACCTGCCTTAATCCACACAGCAACGGTACATGAAGTACTTCTCCATCGGACGCCCACACTCTGCGCACACCACTCTCTCCGGAACCCCGCCGGTGATTCCAGGAAGGATAAGCCTGTTGCAGTGATGCGGGCTGTGAAGTTTCTGCAGGTAACCAGTGAGAGCCGGCATCAACCCATGTTGGTTGGCGTCATCTTTCCATTCATCGAACTCCTGTATGCTTCGTAGAGCTGTTTCTCCTTTGGCTCTCGCCATCTCGGACGGGCCGTTCCAGAAAATCGCCCATCCTTGGTCGCTGCCGTCGAAGCTCAGCAGCGTCATGACCTCCTGCATTATCTGGTCGTTCTCGACGGTCTTGCCGCGCTGCATCTTCGAGTATAGCATGCTCTCCTGTCGAGCCCAGAAGAACCACACCAACGTGAAGTCCTCCCAGTAGTGGCTCAGATCGTCCTGGGCGATGATGGTGTTGATCTTGCTCACTCTCACCTTGGAGTTGCTCTTTCCGACGTAAACCATTTCCAGCCGCAGACCAACTGCGAAGGCAACAGCTTTAACAGCCGAAGTGAATTTCCTTATCCATTCTACGTCTTCTCCTCCATACAAGCAGATGAATCTCGCTTCAGTCATCTGATTACAAAGAATCCAAATATCTCAGGAGTTTTTTTTCATTCAAATCCATCATTAAGCATATACTTAAACGACAATGACCAAAGATTAATTCGCGAGGACGAACTTACCCAATCTCTGATGCGGCGATCTATGTCGTCGACGATCAGGTCAAGCTGCCAGGTCTGTGCCTTCCACAGAACTTCTTCTCTCTCATCAGTGAAAGGGAAGGCTGCATTTCCCCATATCCACAACATGTGAAGGGCATTTTTGCTGGAAACTCTTCCTTGTGGATCCAGTGGAACTATGATCGCTTTCTTCGTGAAACACCACACCTCTTTGATGTACTTAATGACTGCTGGCTCTATCATCAGAGGGTGGTGAACCGTGAACCAGGGCATCCATCTTTGGAGCTCCGAAAATCTCTGTTCGTTTGCGTCGTTCCAAGGGGCTGATCTGTCCATGATCGGGAGCCAAACCACTTCATAGTGGTAATCTGCCTTTCCCTTTGCCTGTTCCTCGTGTATTCCACGAAGAACAGAAACCTCCTCGGAGGTGAGATCAAGATCCGATATTAACAATAACACATGCTTTCTTCTTAGTACTTCAATGTGAACCTGTTTTCACAAATGAAAACATATACATGATCCATCCATCTGATTTGTAATGAACACAGAGACATATCGAAGATCATAAAGATCAGAGAACAAACCCTTGTCCCCGTAGAAGGATCATATAGCGGTGGCTGATCGTCCTTAGAGTAAATCAAAGCCTTGAGGATCTTCATGTTGTCCATGTGCAGCGTTTCGAAAAGACGCAAGAGATTATGGTAAGCTTCAATGTGTTTCTTCTCATCTGCACCCAACAGGACCATTCTTCATCAACTCCTTCTAGCTATAAGCTTAATCAGAAACATTGTCACTTGAAGGAAGATCAATTGTTTTTTCAAATCCATAACGGATCGATCCCTTTACTGATATTAATTTCACTTACGTGTCCGGGTGCTTGTATGTTCTTATTTAATTTATGTACATGTGGAAGGACCCACCTATGTGTTGATAACAAAGAGTGATTTGATTCAGAAGATGCTCGTGTATGGTCCTGACTTTATGAGCCAAGGAAGACAGCTCCCATGTTTCAGTGGCTGATGGCATGTACCTGCAACCATACAAGCAAATTAGGCTTCCAGCTGCATGTGAAGACATTGGAGATTCATGAGTAGAGCTTGTTGCTTACTCATGACTCATTCCAACAAGGGCCGCAATCTTTGCCGCACAAGCGACAATGCTGCGGATAGTCCAGTAGGAAGCAGTGGGGATCAACGCCATGGCCGTAGACATAGCCGGTGTATCAGTCGAGATATACTGAGAAGGTAGCTCGGTGAAGTCTATAATGCACTTGGTGACATCCATGCTGGCCTTGATGAGCTTGTTGAGTACCTCAAATTGGGGTTTCAAGGAGTTGGAATGCTCTAAGATATCCGGCAATTGCTTAAGGAGACCAACAGATTTGGCTAGCGAATTCGATGTGCAAAGCTGCGTAACCAGCCAGAATTCGCCGTAAATCACTGCCAAAGCTGCAAGGCTCAACACCACTTTTGCTTCCCATGAGTAGCTGGAAAGTGTGTTGAATAATGCCATTGCTGTTGCATGGGCGTCTCCTCCTCCTGTGCACTTGCATAAGATCTGCCATTTCATGTAATCAAGTCAGCAAGATAAACAATTATATCATAGGTCATTTGCAGCATTTATTGTGTGTGCATGTGTGTGTGTGTATATATATAAAATCGAAATTACCTCGCAGGAGATTTTTTGTATAATAAAAGCCACTGCTTCAAGTAAACCATCGAAAGTAACAAAGCTTGTCTTGTCCTCTTCCAATGCATCCATCGCTTTCTCTGTGCCCTACACACACCCGGAAAACAATGTCAAAGACTAACTATGGCAAATTAAGCCTTTAATTTGTTTAGAATCTTTTCTCACGTACGTTTATAACACCATCAATGATAGGGATCCCACAGCGGAGCACGTCTTCAATGATATAGAGAATCGGCTTGACATCAACGTCACGACCATCAGGGGCATGAGTTGCCAGAACTTGCTTCATCATCATGCTATCATCGGACCCCGAGAACATCCGGCGATCACTCCTCACCAGTTGCTGCAGCTTCGAGGGGGGCTGCGTAGTGTGATGTGCAGCCGGTGCTGCATGGTGTGGAGACACAGCTGGGGCTGCAGGACGGTGGTGCGCAGCCATAGCTGGGGCTGTGTTGTGGTGATCAGCAGCCATATCAAGAGGGGAAGTGGGCTGATGATGAGCACCTATATCAAGAGGGGAAGTGGGGTGATGATGAGCAGCCATAGTTTAAATACTGTAGGCTTTCGGTTAAGCAAGAGAAGGAGAATTCAAGTGCTTACACAGTAGAGAAGCTGAACTGTGAGGCTTCCTGGAGAACAAATATTAGCTCTTTATAGTCCTAAAAAGATGGGATAAAGCAAAAACAATTGATAAATCATGGGTATTCTTTGCTTGCAGGAGGAGTACTCCGATAAAGGGCATTGACACGAAGATAACAATAATAACAACACCCAGTGACATCTGGTGGCCCCTGAAGGCTGGCTTCCACATTACAGTCAAAAGCAGCGTTAACTCTAGATCGCCTGCAAACACAGAGGCCATTGTTTGTCTGTCTGTCAGAAGAAAACCAGGTCCACTTTGTGACGCCACCAAAGCTCAGTCATTCCATGACACATCCAAACAGCTTTTACTGTTGGCCTGTAGAATTTATCCAAATGACCAAAGTGGAAAAGACACGTTTTGGATTCCAAAGTGACAAAGACGAACGTGTTCCACGAGAGAACTTGATTTAATTAGCTTGCCATGTATGTATAGTTGCACGAGGGGATCATTAGTTACCACGAAGGATTTTTGCATGACCATCCTTAATTAGTAATTAGTTAAGTGATGACCCATATTTGGCATAGAATATAGATATATAAAATAAGATTGAGGGGGATTGGAATAACTTTTTTGTGTGTTGATTTTTATATATATTTAATGGGATGAATTAATGGGTAGGGGTTAAAGTGGATTAAAGAGAGAAGGAATTTGTGATATTATATATGTGAGTGGTTTTTGCAATGGAAAGTTGATAGAAGAATGATTGTTTAAGTTGTTCACTTTAATTTGGCTTAAACAATTTGAAAAGAAGGCAACGTCACGAAGACATGCCTATCCCTATCTACTAATTAAATATTTAGTGAGTAATTATGAAAAGAAAGAAAGCCAAATCTAATGAACCTAATGTCTGATTCCGCCCTATATAATATATATATATAGCCAAACTTAGGTGGACCAGATCCTCTATGGACTTATGACAATTTAAATGCGGGATAAATATTATTTTAAATTTTAAATCTTATTTTTATTATAATCAAATCTGACTTTTATTTTTTAAAAAATAAATTTGGATCTATCAATATGAATTAAATTAAAATTTTAAAATTAAAACTATTTAAATTGAAGATTTTTTCAATAAATTTTGATTTGAGTTTTCACAAAGAAACGTTCATGCTATCAGTAAAAAAAATTTAAAATTTTTTAAGCATTCGAAATCTTTTTTTAAAATTATACCTTTAAAATTATTATTATTATTATTATAATAAATTAAAGAAAATTGATTTATTTTCTTTAAAAAACCAGCAATTCTCAAAAAAGCTCAAAAATGCCCACAGAAAAACACTCAGTCATGAGCCCAATGAAAAGCCCAAAATAACTAAATAGGCCTGAAAAACTATGTTCCATTAAAGCCCAAAAGTTAAAGTAATCACCAAATGGAGGCCCAAAATGCCACATGTCAGTTGCCGAATGGGCAATCCTGCGAGAGAAATGAGCTGCCACGTGTGGAGAGGAAGGAAGAGATGAGAGTAACAATAATATTATTAGAAAGCCGAAGGGAAAAAACAGAAAAAAGAAAAAGAAAAACGAAAAATAAAGAAGAAGAATATGCGAGGACCATCGCCAGCACTAGTAGCGTATGGTTGCCGCTATTGCGCCTTGCCTCTTAAGCGCGTGTTAACCTTCCCCAACCGTCGTCTGCCTCACTTCTTCACCCTCTCTCCCTCTAACCTTCCTAACAATCTCAACCTCTCTCACATCTTTCTCACGGGTAACTCTCTCTTCTTTCGCATGGAGGTATCTCTCTCTCCCTAGCTCTTCCTCTGCGTGGTGCCCCGTTTGTGTGTGTGTGTGTTGTCTGTGCGTGATTGATTCAGGCGCTACCTTCGTGATTGGTTGCTGAGAAACTCGATTCTATTGCTTTTATTTGTTACTTAAATGTTTTATATTTTCTTTTTTTATGGCGAAATTTACGAAAATAAATAAGTTGCTGACTTTGAAAAGTTTTAAGGAGATTGCTTTGAAGGATCCCAGACCCTTAGATGGTGAAGAATCTACAGAGCCGAAATCGTTGAAATCGTTTTGTCTCAGCTGATGGAAATTTTGCGATTAGTTGATCTTGCCATGAGTCTTTGGAATTTCCATTGGAGGGGCATTAGGAAGATATCAATTTGGAGTTTTAGGGATGTCAAAACTGTCTTGAAAGTTGGAGATTCTTCGTTTCTTGATTTAAGTATTCTTGGAACAATTACTGGATGAAGCAATAAGCAGTGGTTAATAAGATGAAGAGTAATAGCTTAAAGCACTTACTAAGGGAGTTATATGTCAAAGATAACGTTCTTGAGAAATTGAAAAAGAAAATTCTAAGTGCCTTGTATAAACTCAAGTGGTTTATGGATACTTTCAATGTGGACAATTGCTTTATGCAGCTCTTTTTTTCAGCTTAGGTACCATGCAAAGTTATTATTTGTGTCAATTGGTTGAGTGTAATTTTTTATTATTAGTTGTATGGTGGCATTTGTTAATGAGTTGGAAAAGAAAATACGGATTAGCTTAGTCGCTGGTACAGGGTCATCCATTTCAGGTAGTGTGGACATTCTGTGTCTTGCTGATAATTTCTGATGGGGCACGCTGCACCCTCATTTGTGATGATTTACAACTGTGTACATGTCCGAGGACCTTGGACCTCCAAGATCAGCCCGTAGCCACCTCTAATATGGAGGAAATGCGACCGACTGTGTCAAGTTCAAGTTTGCTGATAAAGGTTACTGGTCTTTTGCGCTTTAGAAAACAGCAGCTATTACGATCTTACATGCTTAGGTTTAGTAGAATAGTTCAAGATAGTGGTGTTGCTCTATAATTTCGGCACTTCTCTTGTAATTCTACTTCTTCCCTAGTCAAAGGTCTATTTCTACATTTTATCTGCATGATTTTATTTCATTTTTGACCCATCTTTAAGAGATCATTGTGATTGTCTTTGCTTTCATTCAATACTATGGAAGCGAGGGCACTTAAAAGCTATTCCTTTGATGATTTATAGCGATTCTGGAGTGGAAGTGGCATTAGTAAGAACAAAGCGATGGTGGAGCATTTGCAGCACTATGGAGTGATTAGTTCAAAGAAAGTTGCTGAAGTGATGGAGACTGTAGACAGGGCTTTGTTTGTGCCTAGCGGGAGTCCACCTTATGTTGATTCTCCAATGTCAATAGGTTACAATGCCACCATTTCAGCACCACATATGCATGCAACATGCCTTCAGCTGCTGGAAAAAAATTTACAGCCTGGGATGCATGCTTTAGATGTTGGCTCAGGTTTGTTATGTAATTGGTTTTCACTAATGTTAGTTGTTGTACCTTAATCTGTGATAACCTTATTAATCTTCTTTATCTGGCTCGCTTGCAGCCTTACATTCTGACTTAATGTTGTTGCATCTTGAGAAGAATTCTTAGGAATCAATTGAGGAGGAAAACAAATGTCCAATGTTTCCCTAAATGTGATTTCACCAAAACACCTTCTTGGCTTTTTGTTTCTTGAATTTTTTAGTTCCCGTCCCATTTCCCTTCTGTTTGACTGTTTTGGGAAGCTTTTCTATTTTACATTTCTGTCGAACCTGTTGAATTACCCTTCCTTGTAAGTAGCCTTTTAATTCAGTAGACTGTCCTGCCATTATATTTCATGAATGAACAATATGAATTCAGTATAAATCTGGGACATTGGTGTTTGTTCTGAAGCCATCTCCCTCCCTGGGTCCTCCCAGTGCATATGTTCCTCATGCCTGTAATTGTGTGTGCACATTCACACATCTATCAAGCATTGCAGCTTAAATTCAGTTTTAAGAGGTGGTAATAACATCTTTTCTGGCAAAAGAAACTTTTATTCAATCTGCTTACTTTTGTTCTTCTCTAGGAACTGGGTATTTAACAGCCTGCTTTGCGGTGATGGTTGGATCACAAGGCCGTGCTGTTGGTGTGGAACATATTCCTGAATTGGTTGCTTCTTCAATCAAGAACATTGAGAAGAGTGCAGCTGCCTCATTATTGAAAGAAGGTTCTCTTGTGGTCCATGTTGGTGGTATGTTAGTGGAACTTTGTTATGTTTCCATTTGTTCAAAGAAATGTTTCTTTTGTAACTTATTTTTCTAATAGAAAATGGTCTCAACTAAAAATGGTATACAACAGATGTTATTTGCTTGGTCTGTATTTAGTTTGCTTTAGTTTACTTGTTGGGAGAATTTCTATCAGCTGAAGTTCATTCCTAGCAATAAAGAGTCCTTCACTGAATTAAATGATTAATTTGACTGTACGATTTTACTTCTTTTCATAGATGGAAGACAAGGTTGGCCAGAGTTTGCTCCTTATGATGCCATACATGTGGGAGCAGCAGCTCCTGATATCCCCCAAGCCCTCATTGACCAGTTGAAGCCTGGAGGCAGGATGGTGATCCCTGTTGGAAATATTTTCCAAGATTTGAAGGTAGTAGACAAAGACTTAGATGGTTCTGTCAGGATTCACAGTGAAACCTCTGTTCGCTATGTTCCTTTGACCAGCCGTGAAGAGCAGTTGCGAGACTATTGAAGTTGAGGATATATATCTTCAACTGGAATATTTGGTAGCCTCCTGTAGATGGAAAGCTTGGGGGTCGGATGTCGATTGGTCTCTTTTAGACTTGTACAGACCATATGGTAGTGTCCTTTTGCCTGTGTACATGGTGTCAGAGACAATGTTATGAGAATCAAATTTAATAAGATGTTCCTGTTGCAGTTAAAATCTTTGCTTTTGTTTCTTCAAGTGGATGAGACCCTTCTTAGTTCCACACTGCATCATCCAGAAATTGTAGGATTGCATCAACCGGGGCATGGAATCCATATGATCACTTGCATATGTATAAGGAATCTGGAAGTGCCAAGCATTAGAGACAAGAGGAAACAGGCATAGATGACATGATCAGCAAACTCAGACATGATGAAAATAATATTTGCCTGAAAAATAACTGGATTCAACATATTTTACATAAACCACTTGAAAGTAACAAAATCTGAAGAATTTAAAAGGATGATTAATGAAGATATTCCATACAAATAGTGGACAAAAATTCAAGACTATAGATATCATCTACGATGAAAAAAGAAATCCTCCTCCCGGCATCCCAGCAAGTCTCCATTCCCATGACAAGGAAAGCAATTTCAAAGATGGTTATATTTTTGCCTTCTCAGGTTAAAAGCCGCGCCTGGGTCTTTGCTCTGCCACATTAACTCTGATGGCCCTCCCATCCAGACTCTGTGACACAAGAAATCAGGTAGTTATAAGCACATTAATTTGGAGAAACCAAAAACAGGTGATGAGCTATTGCTTTCTTCTCTTTGAGTTTTGATAATCAAAATAAATCAAAGCTTTGGTTTGCATATATTGATTAGACATTATGCATGAAGGTGTGTGAAGGATGACAGACTTCAATTAAAATGATAGAAAACTCAGTTGGATTTCATCAATGGAGAGATATACCTGTCCGTCAAGAGCAGCAATGGCATCATTCAGTTCAGTTTCACTGGACATAGTTACAAACCCGAACCCACGTGAGCGGCCAGTCTCCCGGTCATAAACCACCCGAGCTTCAACAACTTTACCATGTTCACTAAAAACCTGCTCCAAGCGAGCATTATCCACATCCCATGGTAGGTTACCCACGTAGACTCTGAAAGCAGGTTCAAACACACGTGGGGGTCGTTCTGGTTGTGCTCCTCTTGGAGCAGCCTTATTTACAGTTAAGAGCCTTCCATTAAAATCCTGTGTGAAACATAAAGCAACCCTAAAAATGTCTTAGTACAAGGAAAAAGATTGGAAGACCATATACAAGTGCAGTAAATTCATGGACATTGTCTAATGACACGGAAAATACAAGCAGACAAAAGTTTCAGATCTTATGTTCCTAGCCACACCATATGTTTGGTGTCTGTGTCCAATCAGATAGAAAACCAATTCAGTATATATGCAACCACAGAGTTCAAAACTTAGGTAAATTGCAACCATATATGGGTTCTCAGTTACAGTTTCTAATATGGTGGTCTGAAATCAATGTCAGACCAATTACAGATTTACACTGAATTCCATCTTGAAAATATTATACCAGTAACAAATAAATAAGATCAAGCATGTGAGGGAAAAGGAAAAAGAAAAAAAGCCTGCCATGATCAAAGGATTGATTCTTCTCCATTTCAATGACAAAACCCAAATTCTATCTTCCTGGAGATACTTTAAGCTGATAGAATAATTCAACCAAACAATTTGTTACTGACACGCCTACCAATGGATGTAAAGCAGTTTGTTCTTGGGCACCACCATTCATGAGGGCTGTTGCTTCCACTCATTATATTAGAAAGTAATGGACCGAAATCAAAGAGTCCCACTGCTTAAAGGCATATTTAATTATTATTAACGGCAAGTTCAACTAACCATTTGTGCAAGGTAAACAAAATTGCCATTTGGTTGTATGGTACCACAGAGCAATTTCGGAGGTCTGGCCAGATAATAGATGGACCTGCAAAGCCACCTTAATTCCCAGTGGCATAGCCATCAGCACTATTTGACAATTACTCATCACTTTTCTGTTGCATATTAGTGGAGTTATGCTTTAGTCTTTGTTTTCTCTTTGTGAACCCAAGAAATCCAAAATGAAAATGAAAAAAAAGGAGGACATTGTTTTTCAGAAGCCCATAGCAGCAAGAAACATGGTCTTTCATCATATTCCTATACTGTATAGCAAAGCATGATGCCTAACAGACCACCAATTATTAATCAATTGCAGGACAAAGAGCAAACATACAGCTAAAAAGCGTGCATGTTTGTGATCAACAACCAGGAGATAGTTCATGATAGTCAGTGAAAGTAAACATATAGACAAAAGTCTCTTTCAAGAAAACACAAATAATTCCAGCTACAAAAGCTACTTTCTAACTATTTATTTAAAACAATGAATGTGATATGGATCAATCTTCACACGCTGATAAAGATTTATTTTACATGAAAGAGCAAATGAAATACAAAGGTAAACTTATGAGAAGTAGTTCATAGAGATATTATCCAGAGAAAGAGATGTGAACTATCAATCCTAGGCTGCATTTCTTACATTTTTTGCATCTAATTTTATTTTTACAGCCATCATGCACAAGTTTTAAATTCCTAAAGCACCTACCAGTATAAGAGACCAGACAAAGAGGCGGGGGAAGGGGGAACAGATAGGATGAACTCACATAACGGTGAAATTGTTCCACAGCCTTCTCAGCTTCCTCAACAGTACTCATTGTCACAAACCCAAACCCACGACTCTG